>OX326969.1:3042589-5442589 GCA_946800305.1 Medicago arabica
AATCAATCTAAGGTTTAATCTTGTTGTTGTTAATTTTGTTATTGTTGTAGAAGTTAGATTTTGAATTGAAATGAAAATTATTTATATGAAGATTGTATATATGATATTTATATGAAAATTCTTATTATGTATGTTATTTAT
Source organism: Medicago arabica (assembly GCA_946800305.1). Lineage (NCBI taxonomy): Eukaryota > Viridiplantae > Streptophyta > Magnoliopsida > Fabales > Fabaceae > Medicago > Medicago arabica. The sequence continues at coordinate 3,042,731 of OX326969.1, forward strand.
ATGATATTTATATTGAAAGTTGTTTATATGTTATTTATTTATATGATATTTATTTGATGTTATGGTCCAAACTATTGGAGTTCATTTGAGATGTCTAAGAGTTAAGAAGTTGAGTCCATGCATATGCATCCAGAGACGAGGGCTCATGTCCTAGGAGCTTTTGCTCAATAGCGACGAGAGCTTATGCTCTAGGAGTATTTTTATACTCAATAGCGACGAGAGCTTATGCTCTAGGAGTATTTTTATACTCAATAGCGACGAGGGCTTATGCCCTAGGAGTATATTTATACTCAATATGGTACCACATGCATGAGTAAGATTATTAAGTTGCATAGTCAAGTTAAAGTTGCATTGTCGAGTCAAGTGGTTAAGTAAATTTCTGAAGTTATGAAGTTGATTAAGATGATGATGATGTTACCTGATACCTGAAATTAATTGATGATTTATATCTGTAATTATATGAAGTACTTGTTGATGATGATTTGTTGTCGTTTTATGTCGATTGATTCTTTTATATGATTTGTTGTGGTTTTATGTTGATTGTGGATTGATTCTCTTATATGATTTGTTGTCGTTTTATGTCGATTGATTCTTTTACATGAATCGTTGCTTATCATTATAGAATGTGAAATCTCACCCCTTCTGTTGGAATTGCCGCCTTGTGGGCAAGTGCAGGTAATTAAGCTTTAGTTGTTGCTGCTGTTGTGAGTGGCTACCCTCACTGTGTCCTTAGGTGCTCTGATACGTAACGGGATGGGGACTTTTATATATTTTCTATTCCTTACGTATTGATTATGATTTAAGTTTTCAGTTGAATTTATGTTTAGAAGTTTTTATGAGGCCTGCGTGCCAAAACTATTTTGTTAACTTGAATTTTATCCGCTGCGAAGTTTAAATAATTTTGACTAGAATAAATTATTATTTATTCCGTTTTTGAGATTTTAAGAAATGTAGCATTCCGTTTTATGTGATACTCTGATTTTATTTAAGAAATTTTTACTTTGGGAAAACGGGGTGTTACACCCGCCTCTAGGGCTAGCCACCCCAATGTAGAGTATCTCACCCCCTAAATTTGTTGAAGGGGGAACTAAGCCTTGGCCGGACGTGTTCCCCTGGGCGACCAATAATTCGAAGCGAAAGATACTATTGTATGAAATAAAATGCATCAATGCAGATCGAAAGATACCGCTGCATGAAATAAAATGCATCAATGCGAACCAAAATGAACCAGGCGCCGCATGAAACAAAATGCATCAACATGACAGCGCGCCAGAATCTCACACTTGATGTCGCATGAAACAAAATGCATTGAATGGACTAAACAAAATGGGTGCCGCATGAAACAAAATGCACCAACGCAATCCGGACGAGAAACCCGAGCAATCCTTCCCAACATATCATACACTCTATAACGTAGCATAAAAGAAAATGCGCGGACAATACAAAACGTGGCATGAAATAAAATGCGCTAACAATCCAAAATGTGGCATGTAATAAAATGCGCGGATACAACAAAAACAACAAACAAAGGAAAGAAAAAGGCATTCAAGCTTCTTTTCATTCAAAAATTCAAAACAACTACAAAAGGGGCCGCCACATCGGAACTACAAAAACAAAAGGAAAACATAATTGTTGATCTAAAAAAATCATTAAGAGGCCGTCGAAGAAATGAACAATGCTCAGTTTCTAATATTGAAGTCAAAATCGGGCTAGAACTTGACGGCAGGCTCGCATCCAGGAGAAGACTTAATTCAGCCTTTTGACGAAGTCGGTGAGGAAGGATCCTAATACCATCAAACTCTAGGATCCACAATCCTAGGCAAGGACCTTGCCAAATCTCCGCCCTTAAAGCCACGGTTGTAGCTCCCTCCGACGACCCTCGAATCGACATGGGTAACAGGACAAAACAAGGCGAGCCGCCAGCTTAACGGGACGAAATGAAGCGAGTTCTTCATCTCATTTGCAACATCTGCAACAACAGCCAAAACTCTTCGCGATAAAAGAGGAATCACCCACGAAACCATCCATTCCAATCCAGGAACAAAAATCCCTGCAAAGGTTTCAACCCCTTCTTCATTTCCTCAAATCATTGCGAAAAACACGAAAGATTCCCCTTCATGACCCGCGCACAAAGGTATCACTATCTCCATAGAATCGAATCAAAAGTGGAGGAAAAACACCCAATGGGGCAAGAAAAAGAAGAAAGGGCTGCAGAGAAAAAGAAAGAGAAGATTTTCTTTAAATAGCATCAAAACTGTCCACATCAACAGATCAAATTGAATAACAACGAAGAGACACGATCTGACGGTGGCAGTGGTCTTGGGAAAATGCAACGCAGCCAAAGCTACATGTGTGTATAACATTTTTCCAAGAGCGCATAGAATACATGAACAAGACATATGGAAAAAAGAACTGAACGGCCATCATAACGCCAACGTTCCATCTGAAACACTTAATCACGCAACACTCTTTGCGGGTGGGCTTCAGTTCCTAACATAACGCATCAAGAACCGGTAGACTAAGTCGTCTACGAGCTGCTTTGATTAAACGCCTCCTTCCCTGCTATAGCCATTGAGTCATAAAGACATCAACGGCTTGGGGGCAACTGTTCTGGACCAATCACACGACTACACGTATGCAATATTACGTCGCTTAAAGGCTTCACACTCAAATGAGCACTTCCAACTCGCATGCGCCGTGCCACATTGGAGCACACCTCCCTGCCGGAATCACGCTACACATGTCCTCTCCCGCTCCTAATCTTAGCCGCATAACACGGAGACGGTTATGCCAAGAGCACGCCTATATAAGGGTGAATTTGCTTCACCTTCAAGGTACACAACACTTTTCACAACTCTCCCAAAACTTTTCTCTCAGTTCCATTACTGACTTGATCGTCGGAGTACTAATGTGCCTGCATGCACCTTTTGTTCCACCACAGAAGACGCTTCGCCGCCGCACCGGTATCCGTTACTAATCAATGGAGCATTCTCCACAACCGTTGCGATGCAACCGTTCTCACTAGACATATCATGATGTGACCGACAATAAATTAAAAATTACAAACACATCCAGATTATAGCTAAATAAAAGAAAGACTAGTAACTAATAATAATAATAATAATAATAATAATAATAATATATGGAAAATAAAATCACAACCATATATTATTTCCATTTCGAAAACATTTGAGAAAAAGAAAATGGGAAACAAAGCATTTTTTTTAAAATAAAAAAGATAAACTCAATATTCAAAATTGAAAAGATCTTATCAAGTCATTCAAGCAAAAGAAAGAAAAGTTAAAAAAATAAGTCACATTGCACATACATGTACTTTCTGTTCACGCTATTTTTCTTCACTATCATTTACTTACTTCATCCTCTGATTCATTTTAAAACAAAAATTAAAATAAATGACAAATTTCAATTTTTTTCTGAATATTAATTACCTTTTTTTTATTATACACTCTAACTAATATTAATTTCATCATATCCAACTTTTGGGACGAATGGAGTTATTATTAAGACCTATGTACTTAATAATAATAATATTTTTTTGACCAAATCACGAGAATTAAAAAAGTTTATAATAATCTTAACTTATTTGTGGTTACTTACCAAATCAAGGTCCGGTCCGGTTTTTAAAACACCGATCTTAAGCTTATTTGTAATTACTATTATTTTACAATTTTATCGTTTAAGAGAGTTTGTTTATGTTTACAACATAGTATTTATTTTTTATTAAAGAAAAAGATGTGAAATAAGTAAGGGTATGTTGGTAAGAAATTAATATTGTTGGAAATACCAAATGAATGTTATAAAAAGGGACAAATTATTTTCTCACAAAAGAGTTTTATAATTAGAGACGAAGATAGTATTATAGTCAGAGATTCAAAAAGATCAAGCAAGATTTCAGTCCAATTAAACAAAAGGTAACAATAAGGAATAATACTCATACTATTTGAATTTCATTGGAAATCGACATTATAAGTAATATGTCATCGAGGTGGATTGCGTTGCATAAATAATCTTAATTGTAATTAATAATATTTGTGACAGAGGTGCATCGAGACATGAGTTGCATTGGTAATCTACACTATAATAATATGTGTAACAGAGACATGCTTTACATCAGGAACTTACATTGTAATTACCAATGTGTATGATTGATAGACACTAAAACATGTGTTGCATAAACAACCTACATTGCACTCCCTCCGTCCCAAAATGCAAGCAAAAATGAATCAACATAAATTGATGTATTTGGTACAAATTTTGAATCAGATACATTAAATTTTGTTGACAAATTTTTGCTTATATTTTGGGACGGAGGGAGTAATTAATACGTGTGAGTGTGAGACACTAATGCATGTGTTTCATCGGAAACCTGCATTGTAAATAACACCATAACAAAGATGCATTAAGACATAGATTAAATCAGAAACCTCTATTTTTATTTGAAAAAATGAAAACAATCTTTTCATTGTATCGGAAATCTCCACTATAATTAATAGCCTTACAAAGGTGCAAGGTTTGGTGTTCGAAACCCAGCCACCACAAAAAATAACTCCAACTAGAAGGGGATATTACAATTTACAATATGCATTGTTATGCACCTAATTAGTTGGTTATACATTGTTACTTGCAGTATAAGTTACCATATATCTACTGGTTCTTTATATCTAATACTTTCTTGTACATCTTAGTTTTGTGTGTAGATGACATTTGCATATATATGTGTTGTAATTAATGGAAATATTTCACTTTCGTTCAATTTGTTCCTTTCATAATATAAACTAGCATCAACAACCAGATTGAGCACAAATAGAAGCCTTTGACTCCATGCAAAATGACAGCAACAAAGTCACCACAACCTGTTTCTGGTATTGATAAACACTTGTTAATTTAGCTTCTTCAAGTGCCATTAGCTAAGTGATTAGCAGGTGAATGTTTTGAAAATAACATAATTAAGTTGATGGAGTCTTCGGTTAATTTGTACTATTTTATTATGTATTTTGATAGGTCACATTGTACAGTGGCATTCGTTGTGCCCTTTTGCTTCATATGACATATATTTTTGTTGATTAAAAAAAAAAGTGAGTGCATGATGTGTATGTGTGAGAGAGATCCATGAACAACAAAAATTAGACATTTTAATATTTCAAGAATTAGCAAACTTTATATGTGATGTATGTAACCACTGTCTAGCTGCATATTTCTTCATCATACTTGTTGAAATTGTGGGTCTAACTCATCCGCACAAAATCGGTTTATAAAAGGAGAAGTGTCTCATCTTTATAAACTCTCATCAAGAGTATCATCTATCCGATGTAGGGCTTGAGTTTTTCCCAATAATACTGATATAAATATAAATTTATGCCACATTCTAGAAGCTAACATCTACTCTTTGATCAATTTTGGAAAATAAAATTTAAATTATAAATTGTCGATATATTGTTGCATAATATACCGTAGAACTGATACACATGGGCTTTAAATATAGAATGTGCCTTCCTTTTAATTGATGGGCCGGCAAGCATGTGTTGTTGTTGAGCTAGGCAGTTTTTTTAAAAAAAGTTATTACTTTTCCCACCTTATCCAAGCGGCTGACTCACTTGCCGCCTCATCAGGCTGACTCTGCTATGGTGTATAACTCGTTTGTTAGCTTAGTTGTCATTTTTGCACCAATTTTTAATCGGTTTGCGGATTAAAATCTTGATCATGACTCTCTTTTTTAGCCGAATTCTGATTTACATAATTGATCAATTTATGTTTATAAGTTTTGGATCAATTAGCAAAAATGTTTAAATTGATAGGCCATATAACATAGATGAAAACACATATTAAATATTCCACACCTCTAATGTTCAAAAAGTGTCTACTAAACTAAGAACAACGGCATCACTAATCAATTAATTAATTATTAGTCTTGTTTTCTTCAAAATGACTATGGATGAAATTTGAACGGTGTAGAATATCACACATTTAATGTCGTATGTCTATATCATTTAAAATTACACTTAATACCAACTATAGATGGGATTGAAAGAGGGGGAAAAATACAAACATGTATCTTTATACCTTTACACGGTGTATGATAATATTGTTGTCAAAATGTCATTTATGTATATCTATTTTTGTTAGTGTTCGTTGAGCTTGAAGTCAATCATGATCTCGAAAAGCCTACCGAGTTCAATTCACTTAAACTTTTTCGTCATAAGAAAAATCATGTATGTATAATGACTTAACTTAATCGATATATGATTTATGATATAACATTATGGTATAATTTGATCCATATAACCGACTAATTTAATGGAAAAAAGTTTGGTTATTGCCGTTCTATAATTACTTAACCGGAGCTTACATATGAGGTGAAAGACAATCCAAACCACTAGATTTAGTGCAGTCTATTGAAAAGGCACATAAGGTCACAAAACAACTTAATCGGAAAGGCAAGTCAAATTCAGAATCCAATAAAATATTCAAGCCAAATATTGTAACATAATCCAGACTGTTCCAAAGCTTAAAAGATTATAAGCACATGCCTAAAAAATGAAGACTATAAGCACACAAAACATGTGTCAAAATGTGATTGTCAAGTATACCCGTTATGCTTCTTTTTTTCTCTACTAACAAGCCTTTAATGGGTATATTGTAACGATTTATAAGGAAAGTTTCTCATTCCTCTTAAAAAGTAGCACATGGGGCATGTTCTATTGCTAATTCAAGTTGGCAAAGCAAAGGACAGGGTCATAATCTTAACTCAGATGGGACTACACTCAAGGAAAATTAGGCTTAAAAGGCAAATCAATGAAGGATATGTTTTTGCTTTTTTAAGCATTTATTTGTTAACTTTCATTTTCATGTTTTCCATTTGGAATATAAGTTTCAGCTGCTAAATGATGATCAATTACTGAAGCCAAATATATTTTGTGCAAATCACTGAGGAAAAATTAACATTAAATTTTAGATGTTAGATAGTATACGATATGTTGAAGGTTTAGTCTTTAGTGCTTTTAGTATTTAAACATTTTCAATGCATTGTATTATTATAAGACTTCTTATTTGGTATTATTGCAACCTTTGTGTCCTTTTTCTCTTCCTCTCCTCTCAACGTTGTATCGAAGCCTAATTTTGAAAGCATGTCGTGGGTATTGAAATTATATTTATTAAACTTGTTGCACGGCACTTCTAATTGAAGATGTGCTTCGGTGTTCGATATGTGTTGTGTCTTTTTTCTTAAGATTTTATTGGTATCAACGTGTTATTGTCGTGTTTTATAAACTAAATCATAGTAGTACTACTACATATATTGCTTGTAACACTAAAATCGTAATTCATCACGATAATACAAATAAAATGGTAGTTGTTCTATAATTGTAGAGGTAGACATCATTGATCTGCGTTAACAAAGTTTTATAACCATTGTCTTTTACTTTCACTTTCTATTAATCTTTTGTTAGTGTTTGTTCTAACAACAATACTGGAGTCGCACAAAATACTATGAGCTGCATTTGGAAATCTTATGAGCTAATTTTTAGGAGTGACATCATCTGTCATTTGGAATTGATCATAATCACAAATTTGATATTTGACTTGCCACAAAATATTATTTCAGAAGAAAATATTTGTTTTCTAATTGCTCGATCACTTTTTGCTTAGGGTAAATATCATCTACAAAGACAAAGTGAGAGATCATAGGGACTCCATGTGCATGCAACCAGGACCTAATATATATATATTGGTCAACAGCTAGGTTAAACAAGTGAAAACGAGACAAAAATATAAGATATGTGATGTGATATCCTTGAGAATGCCATGAGATATGATGAATTCTTCCAAAGTCTTCCCATTCCACAACATTCAAGACATGGATGCAGTCCGAAGTTGAATCAACAAACTTTAAAGTGTTTTGAATTTTTTTAAACCATAAATTTCAACTTTTAAAGTTAATACATACATACATGGACACGACCGTTTCTACGAATCTAGAGGTTCGGCTCTGTAAGTGAGAAGAGATCCGTAATAAAATAAAAATGTATTTTTTTTAAAAGAACAATGTTCTATTTAAATTTTTTAAAAGATAAATACAAGATGTCGTATATATGCGGTACACCCAAAGATGAAAATCACTACCGTATACATGAGAAACCTCAAACCACCCTCCCAAAAAAACATCCACCTAACAACATTAACATATATCAATTGTACAATTAAATTTGATGAAAGAAGAGAGCCAGAGAGGAAAAAGAAGAGAATTTTGAAGTCAAAACTTTGAGAATCTATGTTATCTATTGAAGAGATGTGTTGAAAATATGTGGTAACCTGATCAGAAATCGAATCGGGGAAGAAGAAAAGGAAAGTCCGATGAAGGAATAGTGGTGATGTTACGTAACGCGTCGTATGAGTTCATAAGAGAGAAAAAGATTAAAGAAAGAAACACGGTGGTATTATCAGAGTTCTCACAAGAAATTTTTCTTTTAATGGAGTAGTACCTAGTAGTACTACTGAACTATAATTTTTTTAAAAATCCATAACTTTAGGAGGTTCAGCTCCATTAAACTGTTTGCATCCCCAAGATCCGGCCATGTACATTGATATATGTACGAATGCGAGACATACAAACATAAAGGATTGTTTTTCCACTGAATTGTCTCAATCATCGAAAACAACTTTGTTTCTATGTAACCAAATGGACCAAACCATCGAGAGCCATATCAGAAAACACACATTTCTCTTTCTTTTATTCCGCAGAAGAAACCACTAAATCATAGGAAATGTGAAACACATTTTTCATGAAGCACTCTCTTCAAACCCATCCACCCCATGACATCCATCCGCAAATAAGATTAATACCTTTCGAAATGGAAGTTCTCGTACATAAAAAAAAATATATAAAAATTTGGCCAATAACATGATTTTATACATATAAAAATATGGTGTCAAAAAAGTAAATTTGAATTCATTTGAATTTTCTTACAGCAATGATAGGTTAACCCTATTAAGTTGTATACATATGTACCACTCTGGAAAAAATTCAGTTAATCAAATATATAGTCTATGTGACCATATATTTTCAGTTGCGTGATCACTATTTTTCCAGAATTTATAAGCTGGAAATGATCACCAGACCATTTGCATTTCGTTGTACCATAGTTAAACACCTTTTTTCTAAGCTGCGGTTTTTTCACGCTTAAAGACGGACAAATTCTAAATTCTGGAAAAAATTATGATGACACACCTAAAAAATGTGGTCACACAGACTATATATTTGATTAACTGAAAATTTCCAAAGTGATACAAAGGTCTACAAGTTAAAAGGTTGTCAATCTATCATTTTTCATTTTCTTATGTGTTCCTCCTGATTAAGCAATTTAGCTAATTTGTAAGGGTTGTTTTTTTTTCACGAAAATGGTCTATTTATTAAAAAAAAATTAATAAATAGAACCCGCAAAAGATAAAGAGAGATGGTTATTTTCATAGACACAATTCTTTTTAGGCACTTAAATATTATAATAGACAATGAAAATGTCTTATTTGATATGATGTTATATAAATGAAGCACCTACCATTATGGAAAGTCTCAGCAAATATGTCTAATTTTTTAAAATATATTTTTAACTTACAAGTCACTTCTTCATAGAAAAACACAATCATATATCAAACGAGTCCTGCATTGGATTTAATTGTTTGAAAATGAAAATAGCACTGGGTGGTTGTGGTCGAGTTGGAATATTAGAACATATAAACAAAGGTACGTGATTAAAAGTTTAAAGAACTAATAAGTTAAACTATCTTTGTAGTTTGTACACCCAAAGAAAAAGTTAATCTATCTTTAGGGGTCACGTCATCTTGGCATGGTGTAAATTTTTAGGTAGGGACAAAAAGTAGTCTAGTATAAACTCATTATGCAAGGAGAATGAGCTAACACCAGCTTTATTATCTTATTATATGTTTTGGTTTGGACAAAAAATGTTACTACAATATTTGTAACTTTCTTAAGCTAACTCCCATTTTAAGTAACAATGTACTATTAAGATAAGTACACCGCACCACCATATATGATTATATTCTTAATCCTTAAACAAAAGAAAAAAGAGACAATTATCCTTTGATAACGATGTTTCAATGTGTGGTTTTCGGATCATGGACAAATTAACCACCATAATTTTACATAAAAATATGCTTTGAAAGGACAGCTTTCAAATTTAGTTCAAAAGGAATGTTAATTGTTTTATTGACCAAGATGGAAATGCTAATGGTTCTATAGTATAAAAAAAACAAAATGCTAATGATTCCTTAGAATAGTAGGAAATGGATAGAGACAGAAGTATTATGAACGAGTTTTGTACCATCATCTTATCATTGTTAAATTAAGAGAGCGTATGTTTTTATCTAATTACCTTTTTTTAGAGAATTTGTCTAATCATCTATTCAATCATTTTTTCTTATCTATTGACTAGATATCATCTCTTAAGGTGAATAAGTGAACACCCAGATTCGAACTTCTAACTGTATATAACAATTCGATAATTTATTTGAGTACATAATTAATTTAGTCATGAAATTAACTAAAATTCAAAATTATAGTTTAATCTATAAATTCTCACATATATTAAATAAAAAAATTGAATATAAATCCCGGTTAAAAAAATTAAGTTGATCTAATTTTTTTTAACTTCAGATACCTTTTTTAAAAGGTTATTAGTAGACTTTTTTATTTGAGGGAAGCTTATCACTAGCCTTATGCACTAATAAGTTTAGCCTTCATTACCGTCCAAAAAAGAAAAAGTTTAGTTTTGATTGATATGTTAACTTAGCTGAGTATGTACGCATCTCTAGCTATATGCGGTAGACAAGGACAATGGTCAATGGGAGTTTTGTTAACAATATAAAAAAATAAAAGATATGGAAATATATTTCCATTTTCCCCTAAAAAATCATATTGTTGGCTTGGTTGCACCTCCGTAATTTAGCTCACATATTTCTTTAAGCAATGATATGGGAATACAAATTGTATCAACATTGTATAGAAGGTGTATTATATTTGTTTCACGAATTATGTCAATAAAAAGTAGATCGAGCGTACACGTGAGCATAGATCAGTTGATATGGACAACGCATTTATATGTATGAGTTAGAGTTTGAATTCCGAACACCTCATTTATTCACTAAATTTTAACGATTAGTCTATTCGATCAAAAACAAAGAGATCGAGCTATGCATCTGAACCCACGAACCACATGAAAATATGGTTATAGATATTTATATATTTGATCTTTAAAATTATAAATAACGAAACGAATATATATTATTTTATATTACATTTATATTTGTGTTAATTCATTGAATTTTCACTTTTATTTTTCACGTTGATAATCAACTAAGTAAATAATTATTTAAAAAATATATATAATTTATATGATTTTTTTTTATGTGGGCTAAAAGACTACCCGCGGCCCGTTCGGGCTAGCCCTAACGGGTACCGGACTTTTTAGGGCCGGACTAAAAAACCCTATTAAAATTTGGGCTCAATATTTAAAGTCCAAACCCTCTAATTAATCGGGTTAAACGGACCGGCCCGTTCGTGCCAATCCATTTTGACAGCTCTATATTTATTGATGTTCTAGCATCTACTTTTTTTTTCGTCATAATTTTTTGTTATCACCTATCATACTTGGTCGTTTAATTTTTTTTATAAGCAAAATTTATTTATTTATTAGAGTACAAATGGTATTCAAAACAACACGAAAAAAAACAGTAACCAAAAAAATAAATGCTATTCAAAACTCATTACAACAAGTGATTTTCATACACTTTAAAAGACGCAAAATTTTCCTAATCATCAATTCTCAGCTCGATGGATAACATCCAAGCCAAATGAAAATGGACCTCCAAACTTCCTTCGACATTTGACATGAGAAAAATGATTGTATATTTCAATTTCCTTGAATCATAATACACAACTTTGTTACATTTTAATGGAAATATTGGAAATTACATAAAGTCTTGCTCTTGTGCTTAGGTGAAGAAATGGGAAGAAAAACATGACAAATTCTCTTGAGCAAATTAGCTTTAAGCCGATTTGAAATAGAAACCAGAAGAAATTTGACAAAGCATTAATTATGACTTACGATAATCTAAATCCTCTAATTAAGTGAATATAAGGCGGGTTCGACTCTTTCCAATTCCTTTACCATGGAGAAAAGTCGAAATTTCTTAAGCCAAAATGGATTCGCTTAAGTGAAACTTCACTTACTCGCCAATTATAAAAGGCAAATGGCTCAAAACAAAAAGGAGAATTCCATGTTTTGAAAGAAGATGATGAGCCATAGAGAGTCATGGAGAATTGAAGCTTTCTTGTCTTTCGTAGGTATATGTCTGCCTCTAGTTTCTTAACCAGTGTATTTTTGGGTTTTTAGGGGGTTTGTTTTGGTATCCAGTATATTTGCGGCACCCTTCTTGTATTTTCCCTTTTTACTGCTAGTTTTAGTGCTTCTTGCACTTTCTCGTCGAGAATAAAATTTAGCTATTCTTTGTGTTTATTTTGATGATGGCTAGCACCGATGTGTAGCCAAATTTCTCTTTGTTGGGATTGGATGTAATCCACCAAACTCACATGTAACCTCTTTGATTTCAGTCATTGATTCAATTATGTTCTTAGATTACGTTTGATCCGCGGTATCATTAATCAAGAATCACAGCTTTGTGCGGGTGGGTGCGGTGCTATCGAATCAACTAATTACTTGTTTTTGAATTGTAACTTCATCAGCGGCATTTCAAAACATGTTCGACATTAGATCGATTTCTCTCTGGTTGATCATTTCAGTATTTCAGATCACTTTTTATCCAACATTAAAAGATGCAATATGTGAATCGATCCAACGTATACATGAATCGATTCAAAACATTAAAAAATTGTTTTTAACAATTTTTCATGAGCCAAACACACAAGAGCTTAAATGCATTATGTGAATCGAATCAAATCACTAAAAATGGATTTGAACATATTGAACACAAAACTTGACTCCAATTTTTACAGGAGCTTGAATGCAATATATCAATCGAAACAAATCATTAAAAATGGCTTCCTGACACTTTTTTTTTTAATGGCAAATATATATACTCCCTCCGTCCCATATTATAAGCAAAAAAAAAAAAATCACACTTATTAAGAAAACTAAAACATACAAGTTTGTAACATAGTTTTTGTGTTATCTTTGAAATAAGTTTTATAGGAAGTTGAAAAAACAATTTTCATTGGTTGTTGGTTATTGATAAAATGAAAGAGAGAGCAAATTGAATGCACTTTGCATTTAATTTTCCTTTGGAAAAAATAATTTTTTGAAACAACATAATTAAGTATGATAAAAGTTGGTCTTTTTTACTTATAATTTGGGACAGAGAAAATGAGTTTTTTTCTTCTTATAATTTAGGACGGAGGGAGTATATAAATAGATATAAAAGTAAATGTACAAAATACACCGGATGAGCCGTCAAAAGACGCTCCAAAGGAAACACCAAGGATCAGCCCCCACCTAACAAGACAGCAAGGAGACCACACCTAAAAGCACCAAGAAAAGAAAAAACAAATACAAAGCGAAAGAAGCTAGCTCTAATTGCGAAAACACCTGCAGACAAAGATAGACAACAAAGACAAACCGAGGAAGCTGACCAGGAAGGAAAGGGGCAGAAAAACCCACCCAACCCCCAAGCGAACCAAGGAAAGCTACCACCACAAAATCTTACCGATGCCAACATAGGACGGGTTGCACCTCCCACTCATGATAAGTGCAGAACTAGCAGAGCACTTAGCCAGGAACAACTTCCAAGCTAAGAGTTTCGCTTTATCCACCACATGCTCATCAAAATGAGTGTCACCAGCAAACATAAGGTCGTTCCGGGAAGTCCAAATGGTCCAAATAACAGCATGCCAAACCATAATCAAACCTAACCTAACTCTCTTTCCCCCCTCCAAGGCATGTAAAGCCCTAGAACTGCTGGGCTAGACCATGGGGGATAACAAAGTCCTAACCCAGCCACCCACACCTGATACCATGACTTCCAAACCTGCGCGACCGCTAGCAAGGTATCCCCTTGAGGGGCACCCGTAGCCGACAACCCTTTACTAAGAATGGAATAGGCCGACTGACACAAAACTTGACTTTAAACATCACAACCTTTCTAACAACACACATATAGAACAAAAGCAAAGAATACACTCTTATGAACTATACTTGCAGAGTATGAGATCTAAACTAAGATGGTGCTTTACAAAATCTAATGACATCACTCAAACCAAAAATACTACTTAATCAAAAGTAACCAAAGGATATAAATAACTTTCACATGTAATTATTAAAATGTTAGCTTCACATTGGTAAGAAAAAAAACTGTTGTTATTTTTAAAAAAATTACTATTATTTTCTAACGTCAAAAAAGTATAAGAGGAACTCGATCAACCTAAACACCCTATATTACAAATTAAGACATAAAAGAGGATTTGAAAACCATCCAAATTATGTAGAAGCCACGTCAAGAGGTTGCTTTAATTGCCTCTACCATGTTTTCCACAGCCCGGGATTTTTGAAGAAAAAATAACTATTTTGAGCCTCTCAAATCTTCTAAATTGTTGCATGTCAAATGAAATATAAGTTTTTTCGATGTTTTTTATGTGAAATTCCGGCAGGCTAGCTTTCAGATGTTTTATACGATGTTTCAACATCAAATACGAATAGAATGTCGAGTAAGATGTTTTAACATCGAGCTAGCAGAAAACAGACAGATTAAGGCAAATATAACGGATGTTGAATTTCTAGCGCGTCAGTTAGAAGATGTTCGATGTGAAGTTCCAACACCAGAAACACAGAAAACAGATGTTGCGTTTAATGTTCCAACATCATGCTAACAAACATAAAATGTGCAAGAAAATAAACGACAAGAAAGTAAAAGACACAGAGAGTTTGTTAACCCAGTTCGGCACAACTCACCTACATATGGGGTCTACTAAGCAGAAAGGAAATCCACTAGTGTAGTCCTTATTCTAAGCCTGGAAGAAAATCCACTAGTGTAGTCCTTACTCTAGACCTAGGACCTACCCGTATTGATTTCAACTTAGGAACTCGTAGATCTGAGAACCCATCTCACTGTCCTACAGTCAATCACAGCCCCTGTGATTATCAGACTTAAACACAAACAAAAAGATGAAGTTACCTTCAAACAAACTACTATGACCTTGCTTACAAGCTATGGTGTAGTACACAATCTACCTAGCTCCTTGCTTCACAACTTCGGAGTAGTGAACACGAGTTTACAACTCAATAAACAGTCTTTAACATGTATCAAGGTGATACAAGAAAGACTCACAATTAACAAACAGTCCTAGACTTGCATCACAAACGATACAAGAGAAGAACACACATGGAAGACGACTCAAAACCCTAAAAATGATTCTTTTATCAATCGATGGTTTTGATCCATTACAACTTAACTAAAGGTCATGCTCAATGCATCAACGTGATATAATGAGAGGCTCACAAATAAAGCACAAGTTGAAACCCTAAAGACTCAATTCAAAACTATTGAATAGGTAAATAAAACTAAGGTGTGGGTCTTCCTTATATAGCCATTCAGCAGCATGGGCTTTTTCGTCATAGGCTAAACATATATTTGTATCAAATATTCTTTTCAGAAATATATTGAAACAAATATTCTTCAGAAATATATTTTCACAAATAAAAATATTAATCTGAAAAATATATTTCTTCTAAAAACACAAGTCTCTTGGATCACAAGTCACCTGAATAAAATCTTCATGGAATCTCACGTAACAAATCAGAAACAAATATAGTAACTCCTAAAAAGTAGGAACATCTTTAAGAACCGCCAAACACACCACCAAAGAATCCTAAAATATTGTCTATATTTTAGAAACAAGAGTGGTGAACAAGAAATAAGACATGGTTTCCTTAATAACATATAGATTGCGTAAACCAAGCCACATAAACAACACACTGAACTATGCCAAAATGTTGGAACATCATATCCAACATCATACATCATTAGTATTTGTTTTTGCAACAATGAAGTCAATACTCAAATACCCAAGATTATGTTTAGAGAAGGATGATTAATAGTCAAAAAAGAGTTGCAACATTTTGTTGTTCCAATTCACAAAATAATTAATCATATTTACAACAACGAATTTGATATATCTCATAAAATTCGACAAAGTTTTACTTTTAGTTAAAGACTACAATACAAAACATAAACATCTTGTTTTATCCCAACATGAAACCTACTTTGTAGATCAAAGCTAACATGGTCATCATTTAATTTATCATATTTATTCCATATATAAAAATAAGTTTGAATATTGCAAGTTTAATCCATTGTAAAAAAAGAAACTGATTATCAAACAGTGGATTACTGTACTGTGTTATAGTTGAAAAATTGACAAAAATTCCTGAGGATATGCAACAGTAAACAGTACTACCCCAGTTTTTAAGGGGCAATTAAGCAATTAAGGTGGTCTCATCTCATCCAGTCCAGAACCAGCCCATGACTTACTGGTTAGCAGTACCTAATGGGTCCCACACTCTCACCAAAACAAGATTACTGACTTCATCATCAAAAACTAAAAACCAAAACAAACTCAGAGTGGACCCCACTATACACATGTTGTTATTTATTATTATTATTATTATTAATTTTGAAATTTAAAATCTGAAAAAGAGAAGTGGTGAAAATGGAAATGAAAAAAAAAAACAAAACATACCCATAACGTAAAGTGCGGATGTGAAAGACCAGACACTCTCTCTCTCGCGTCATTGTTTTCATGATTTGAGTAAATTTAAAACTATCATTACTTTTTATTTTATTCTCAAACTTTTCTTTACTCTAATTCCAAAACTATTTTCAACCTATCAAAATTGTTTGATATTTTTCTTTTAAGGTATTGCTAACTAGTGATCCATGTAATAGTTAAGGAATCATCAAATAAAGATTTTGTTGAACATTTTTTTTTAAACAACAAATTTTATTTAACAATTAGATCTCCGCTCAAGACGAACAGAGATCGGTGAAACAGAAGTACAAGCTAAAGACGTTGTATATAAGCGAAACATCCGAAAATAAACACCCTAAAAGACACTCTTGCAGACAACGCCCACCAAAATACATGCATCATCTCAAACAGACGCCTTCACGAAAACGACCACTGTAAAAGCGATATCCAACATCATGTGTCGTCACTACTCACCCTCAAAGAACACTTCTCAAAATTAAACTCCTAGTTCTCAACACCAAAACTGAGCCACATCCGAAAAGCTCATATCTGAAAGATCATACAGCTTCCACCACCACTTGACCTCCGATCCACCGAAAGAACACCAACAAAGCTCAAAACCAAACTTGAACCAAAGTAGTGATTGTTAAACATTGTATTAAAACTCTTCAATTTATTTCTATGTACAATCTTGTGTTTGGTTCATCCATGATTAGAGATCCTTGTGAAATGACCATTGTTTTTTTCTTGTGAAATAACCCTTGTTGAGTAATCTTATTGCTATATTTGTCATTTTAAATTATTTTAACGTGTATATGATAATATGACAATAGATCAAATCATTTCTTGTGAAAAGAACAAGAATTTAATTTTTGAATTTGTGTTTTAAGAGGTAATTTAACTCCTTATAAAAAAGAAATCGATATTTTGTTGTCATCTCGAAAATTATAAGTCGCATATAGTAGATCTAAATTATTGAAATACTACGATCCAAAAATTAAATATATTTTTTTTTGTTGTGAAGGTTAGGATTCGAATCTCAAAACTCGTATATATCTTATGTATTGTTCCCCAACTAAGTTAAGAAATATAAAAGAATCCTATATACACACATAATTATTTTATTTGTCGAAAAGTAATAAATTATTTTAGTAAAGAGAGATCTACTTTCATTCCATGATAAGGAAAGTGCCCACATATTATTCTCCAAGAATATAATACTAAAGCAACTAAGGAAGTTATATAAGTCTCACAAAAAAATTAGTCTTAAGATTGGATAACGTAGAAATGAGTGCTTTATTAGATGCAATGATTACAAGCATAATCAAGTTTCTTTTGGATTCATTAACCCTATCGACATCCCTCAAACTAATAAACTATTGTATTTTTTACTAATTAAACTAATAAACTATTCACTTGTCTAAATCATACTCTAATTGGTAATACAAATTATAAAAAGCTTACAGATTTGATACACCCCGTTATAGACTATGGTTTGTTTATTTATATCTCTTCTTTTTATATCAAATTTCATTCTTGGATTTATGGAGCACAGTAGCACAGAACCAAAGGAATTAAATAGAATTCCATAAAACAAAACAAAACAAAATAAAACTTCTGATCAAACAGCAACACTTTCTGCCTCTTTCTCTCAGACACGAATACAATTTATATAAAAAATTCAATTAAAAAAATACACTATTCCATTTCTTACGGGAGAAAAATTAATGAGAGAAAACAAAATTGCAGAAAATTTTTCTTCTCTAAACTCAAAAAACAAAAACAACATATATAATATATGATGACACTGCCAAATTTACTGTTCATATTTCACTTTCAAACAAAATAAAACTGAACAATGAACAGAGAAAATTAAATTAAATCAATACCAAACATTTCCACACGTACAAGCAAGCCAGCATCAGAAAAAAATTCAGAACAGTAACCAATTCCAAGAACTAACACTCCTAGTACCATCAACTTTAATTAATTAAAATAAAACCCATTTTAATTAATTAATATTTAATTAATCAACCATATATAAAATAACAAAAAAAAAAAACATGAACACATAAAATAAACTAAGGTGATCATAATTCCTCATTCATCATTCATAATATCTCATAGCATAAAACTGATTAAACTAAAATTAAAATAAAATAAAAAAACTAATTAATTAACCAAGTAACATAATACTTAAATCTATCTAATTACTTTATTTCTTCCATTAATTAAAGATTAAGAAGATGATGAACCATTAGCACGAACAGTTACTCCAACAACTCCACCTTCATTCTGATAATGATTGTGATTAAGACCATGAATCTCAACATTAACATTCTTGTGTTCTTCATCTTCAAGAGGTAGCTGAAAACTCTTAACACCATCATTAATCTCATTGTTGTTAAGATTTTCTCGTTTAGCTAAAGTGTTCTTGTTGTTATGCATCCAAACCTTAAGAACACTACGATCAACACCAATCTCATTACAAAACTCATGAACAAATTCATCATCTTTTTTCTGCATCTTCCACCCAACTTTCTCAGCAAATTTCAGCATCTTTTCCTTCTGATCTTGTGTAAACTTTGTCCTGAAACGCTTTCTAGAATTGTTAGAGTGAGAATTCATCAACATGGTTTGGTTTGGAGCTGAGACGTTTTCCGGTAAGGCGGCGGAGAGAGCAAGAAGCATGTGAGGGGCGGAGGGGTAGTAAGAGGAGGAGATCGGTGGTGGTGAGGAGGAATTTGGGCTCCGGTGGGAAAAGGGTGGTGGTGGAAGTGGTTGATGACGGTGGTGTGGTTGATATTCAATGACATGAGTGGTAGTAGAGAGTGGTGGCTCTTCAGGTTCACGGCGGTGGAAGTTACGGTGGCAGCCACAAGCAGCACATTTTAAGGATGTTGGGTCGGTTGGTGTTGCTGTAGGAGATGTCATGAATTCACCACAGCCATCTAGGGCATGACCACCTAGGTTTGCTGCATGGTTTTTGAGACATTCTTTGTAGGTTATGGTTGGTTGGTGGTTGTTTGTGTGGTGGTTGAAGTGGTGGTGGTGGTGGAAACGTTTGAGAACACCATTTGAAAAAGGTGAAATTTTTTGTGTTGTTGAGGTTGTGAATTTTGTGGGTGTTTCAGTTTCATGTTGTTCTGGTGATTTAGTTAAGGTTGTTAATATGGTTGGTGTTATTGATGTTGTTGTTGGTGGTGGTGTTGGGGTTGGGGTTAAGGTTATGTCCATGGCTCTAACATCTATGGTGAAGAAAAGATTTTTTATGTGTAATAAGAGAATAATTTAAGGAGAAAAATGTGTTAAAGAAAAGGGACAAGGTTAGCTTTTTATGCTATAGGGTTAGGTTTAGAGGTTAAGATATATACTCACTCACTCACTCTCCATGAATTCAAGTTTGGTGATGAGTGATGACACTGTTTTATCTTTGAGAAATTAACAAGGGGTTTGGGTTTTGGTTTTTGGGTTTGGAAAAAGTGAAAATTAAAAAGAACAAAAGGGTTAGAAGAGGAAAAGGGAGAGAGATGAAGGAGAGTATGGTTTTTTGGTTTGTGATATGATGATGATGATGATGCAAAATGAGAAATAAAATGAGGGTTATGTGTGGTTGTGCTTCTTAACCACTTGTTTTTTAACCTTGGTTCTAATCTATGGTTAAGTTCTTGACCCTACTTGAGGTTAGATGTGAGTAATAAATATGCCTTCTTGCTTGCTTACATCCTTTTTTTTATTTGACTCATTTTGCTTACACAAGTTAATTTGGACTTGAATTGATTCTCTTTAAGTAAATTGAATGTGTTTAATTTATATTTGGTTTTATATGTTAAAGCTGAATTCAACAATAAATTTAGAAATAAAATCAATTCTAGAAACAAACTCTTTAAAAAGTCAACAACATCTGTTGCTAGAAAACTAAAAATATCCATCATAAAAGGTGTAAAATTTGACTATGATAACACAATTTTTAACGTTTTGTCACTTTAAATTTATCATGTTTTACCATTTTGTTCGACGTGGCTTTAAAGATTGTCTATCCACCTACAAAATTTTGATAACTAATCTCACAAGTAATAAAACCCCAATTAAGTTTACACATGTTTTTTTCTTACCTACCTTCGTAAAATATCATTTGTTGACCTAAAATTGAAATGAGTATGACCACTAAAATTGAATTGAAATGAAGTATGACTATACCATATAGGTTATAATTACTTACCACTATTATTAGTTCTTGCAAGTTACAATACTATGCTACAACAGTAATGGTCTTTTATGTCATCAAGGGAATTTGATTTTGACTCAAGCTAGCATAAGCAAAAACACAAGGGACCAAGTCAGTAGAAAACTGTAGACCTAATTTGCTTGAAGAAGAAGTTTTTTATGGGGAATATAAAATAAAAAAAATGATGACTCGGTTACTACTATTGAGTTGACTCATGGTGTGATTTGTTAACATGAAATTAGTATGACCTGCAATTCTGAGGCCATTGACTGTAACCCCTCTTAATTTGTCAAGTTGGCAGTAAAGGAAAGGACGAGACAGCTTTCACAGTAAAATCATTGAGGTTTTTCATTTTGGGGATGTAACCCATTTCCCTTTTCTTTTCTTCTTTACTTTTTTTCCCTTCTTTTCATAAACTCATTGTTTTAGGATTATTACATGTAATTTCCTAACATCTTATGGCTCGAAAATTATAAGACAAATATTTATTACCCCTCTTAATTTACAGCTTCAACAAGAGTTCGTATGCAAATTCAGTAATTTTTTTTTTAATATAAAGGAAGTCTTTTATTGGTGAGTTTTTTTTTTGAGATAATAATTTCACTTCTTTAAAAAATATCAATTGGTTAATCCTTCAAAAAATAGTTTGTCATTTTTTAAAATGTAGCACACTATTTAAAGGACATACTTTTGATTATATATATATATATATACATATATATCTTTTATTTATTTTGATGGTTGTTTATTAAAAATATATTTTGATGAATTGATTAATTTCATGAATTTGAGATATTAAGGGTATGTTTAAATGGAAGATTTATAAAATGAATTGAAGGGATGATTTGTATTTCTTTTTTAAACTATGAACACTAACTTTTTTTAATAAAATAATTGAAATAATAACATAATAAATGATCGTATAATATTTATATTATTTGATTTTAAACAAATTAATAAATATTCTCCTCATAAATCATCAATCGAAACACAACATAAATTAATCAACCATTATAGTTTTAATGATTAAAATGTCTATATATTTAAATAAAGAATAGTCTGGTTACTCTAACCCTACAGAATAGATTCAATGAAATCTAAAAATCACTCATCATGAGTAAAAGAAAGCTGTCACGAAAAAAAATAAATGAGTAAAGGAAACATTCTTTGATAACTAAAGGATAGGTATGAATGCCTAAATACCTACTCGTTCTATATCTACACATTGAATCATAATTAAATGGCAACATGGCTGGGAACGTGACTCGGTAAAAGAAATTGACCTTAATGAAAATTGTTGTTCTAACTTTGAAACCTTCCTAATAACACATGGAAATTTAAAAAAAGCTCCCGATAGTAGTTAAATACCGTTGAGCAATTTGGCATCAGTTAACTACTGCTGGTGCGAGTGGTTGTTAACTACTGTGTTCTTGATTCAATTTCCAACAACTTTCTTCTTCCAATTTTTCCCATATTTGAACATGTTTTATACATACGTAAACAAATTTTTTTCACTCTTTTCATCCAATTTCAAATTCATCAATATAAAAGGTACGAAGTAATTAACATGATAAAATTAAAACGCAAGAAATAATATAAAAGGTATGTACGTAAATGTCATAGAAATATCACAAGGTATGAATAATGTCATAATAATACATCACCATAATCAAAGTCAAAATGTACAAAGAAAAAAGCCTAGAATCAAATCAACCCTGCTGCCTACGCCCCTGCGCTGCCTGGCAATCTGATACGTAAGGGCAGGGCGAGAAGTACTACCAATCTTAATCACCTCCTGAATAATCTCCTCAGTAGTCATCTCGCCGCTCCTAACCACAATATTATCAGCTATCTGCACCACATCCCTGATGATCGTCAATGTGTCGGCATCTCTCTAGCATGCTCCTCCTCTATAATCTGCTCCATGTTCACCGGCATGGGAGGAGATCCTTCATCAGGTGGAAGAATACGAGGGTGAGAGACTTTGGTATACCAAACCATGTAGCCAGGCCGATGATGCCATGGTCTCTGACACCTCTGGCTCCAATCAGGGTAGAACCACGAACTAGGGTCTATCAACAAAGTAGCCAGCATCTCCTTAGGCATCTCAGGGATATCTGACAGATGTCTAGGGATGTCTTGTATAAAGTCAAACTACCTCTTAACCCGCTCAGGTAAATGACGGTACACCCTCTCCTTCCCGCACATCAGTCATCCCAAGTAAGTGACCATAAGCTGAAAAGGGCGCACCGCTCTGTGATCTTCATATGTACACCACCTCACATCATCCACCTCTAAGCGATCCAGCCGTGAGCGGTAATGGTGCACATTTGTATGCCCTTTGGTAGTAAGCCATCTCCCCCGCACATGGTCTATCCAGATTCAAGCTCTTGTGTTTCTTCCTTGGGTACGGATCTGTCAATGCTCCAAAATTCATCCCTGCAACAAAAAAATAATACACAAAAATAAATATTCAAGTTAAATATTAAATAAATATAATACATTATAAAAACTTCACAAAAATTTAAATAAAATCCTAAATAAATGTAGTCGAACTTAGGAAAATATAATCTAACATGATGATAAAAATTAAAAAATAAATTCATAAATAAATGACGATAAATATTAAATTTATACCGTACAAAGGGTCATACAACCAGCCATCGTCATGTTATTCAGACAAACATAATCATCAAGATAATCATATAGGTAAGCTAAGGTCATCCCTCCCCATGATCACTTTCCAATCGCATTCAAGTCTGCCATACAATCAAGATATACTAAGTCGATGTGTCTGTTAGTTTTGCTAGTGAACAGCGCACTACCGACAGATATAAAAGAAAACTCCTCACACACCACTGCCTCATCCTATCCCTCTCCAGCCTCTCCTCCCTCGTCTGTGGGTGCTCCAGCCGTCTAGCCTCTGTCAGGTGCTCCTCATAAAGCCGCTTAAGTGTGGGATAACTAATATGAGCACCATACTCACTCTTTGCCTCAGCACGAGCATCAACATTTAACATGCCCAACAACCTGGTCATCTGTGTAATCCCATGTGCCCGATCCACTACCGTGTTATGGTCCAGCATACGGCTCTGAATAGGAAGGTGGACTAGATTATATACATTATCCAAAGTGATCGTCATCTCCCCCACAGGTAAATGAAAACTACTGGTCTCCGCGTGCCACCTCTCGCACAGAGCACGTTCCTTGGCATGGGTCACAATCGAATACCCAGTGTATACCAAATCATGTAAGCCAGACACATGCACAGGATCCAAAACCACCTCAAACCCTTCTTCGGCTTAGAAAGCTCTTTCACCTTTCTCCCTGCATTTATACACTTATAATCCCCATCATACCACATCTGAAAATTAAATGAATTAAAACATTGTCATTACAAATTTTAAAGAATTTAAAGAATTCAAACATTTACACTAAAAAAAATTAAGAATTTAAGCACTTACATTATGATGGTTCACCCAAAGAGGGATCACGACGTGCCTCGCATAGTCAGACAACAATAGAGTGGTCTCATGACCTCCAGGATAGGGAGGCCTTATAACAGGGCAGGGCGGTATCGGAGCACGACGACGTCGATGAGGTTCGGGCTCAGGCTCAAGCACAATATCATCTGCCTCAAGATTAGCCAATATCTCCTAATCCTCTGCCACCTCCTCATCCTCTACCTCCTTCTGTGGCTAATAAAACATAGTCTTCTCCTCCATCTGATCATATCCCTCAAATCCCCCCGCATACCTGACATACTCATGCATTTGTGTTAGATAAACTACCTGGGAGGAGTAATCCATCTGTGAGATTGAGCTATCTTTAACTAGCCTCGGGTCCCTGCGCTTTCGAGTCTTTGGAACATACGGGTTTTGCTCCTCCCGCTCTTTCTGATGGCTAGTAGTAGTCGCCTATTTACCTTTGTGCATCCTGGCCTCTCTAATAAGCTGTTGCTTCTCATCCTCCTCCCCAGCCATATCTGTACAAAAACAAATTAAAAATAACATAAATAAGTGGACATGTATTTAGGCATTTCCTAAAACCTATACACTTTTACGGTAACACAACATAAGACATTGAACAATGGATCTAACCCTCACATTATACACAACACCAAAATGCAAGTTTCATATCACAAATTAAACTTATGCATTCATAAAAATTCAAGCTTAGAATCATTCAACTTAGGCATTTATGTAACATGCCACATTATGTCATTCTTCAAACTTGCCAAAAAATGTAAAAATCCAAACATAGAATCATTATAACATATATACATTATAAAATATAACATATTTGTAAAAAAATTACACAAAAAAAGCAAGATTATCTCACTTATGCATTTCATCAAACACCTTAAGTGCATTCCAAATTAGTAGCACAATCAGTGTTTTTTGAACATCTAAACAACTACATTGTAGCTAAACCTACTCTAAACAACAATGCCAACATAAACAATTCATTACAACATCAAATTCTATCATAATTTACAATTTTTAAATCTAACCTAAACACTAACATTACGCTAAAATTACGAAAATAACACCATAAACAACCTACATTGCATGTAAATAGGAAGAAAGGTACTTACTTGTGATTTACTTGAAGCAAATTTGATGATTTCCATGCAAATGAAGGTTTGGGTGAATTTGGATTAAAATTGGAAGTGTTTGCATGTGTTTTTGTAAACCAGAAACTGGAGTTTCTGCGTTCATATCATACACATCGCAACGGTAGTTAACTACCGCCGAGGCCAGCAGCAGTTAACTGCTGCCGGTTTGGCAAACGGTAGTTAACTACCGCTAGGGACATTTTAGGACTTTCCATGTGTTATTAGGAAGATCTTGAAGTCAGAACAACAATTTTCGAGCTTAATTTACAAAAGAGATAGATAGAGGTAGAATAATAGTGACATATTAGTGAGACTCACTAATTAATGGAACCCTATGTTGATATAGAAGAATTTTATTTGAACAACTACTTTTTTGTACAACTTTTGTGACAACTAAAATTTACTAAAAAATATAGATAGACACAAAAATCAAAGTAATAGAAAGAGAAAATAAAATACAATGTGAGTAAGAGAAAGAAAGTTGTCATTTAAGTTGTCACAAAATGATTGTTCAAATATCATTGCTCATTGCTCATTAATTAGTGTCTATCTATTTTAAAAAAGAAATACTCTATTTGTATACGAAATTGAGAGCATCTTGACTATAACTTATTAGAGGTGACAAAAAAATAACCATACTTGCAGATATATGTGTATGAAACCCACAACTAGTATGAGACAAATAAATAGCTTAACAAAAAATATATTTTTTTTAAAGAAATCCAATTATTCAATAAAAATAATAAAAATATGCAAATACTTCAAAATTCATTAAAAATATCAATATAGAAATGTTGACATGATATAAATAATGGATGATTTTATCTCTTTTGACATGCTCATTGACGTTCTTAATGGTGACTTCGATAAATAAGAATTTTAACTTGCTGTTTTTTTAAATGCTAGCATGTGCTCTTTGTTAAAAATATCAACATAGAAATGTTGTATTAAAACTGTACATCTAATTATTTAAATATTTAAAAATAATTTTTTTCCTAAAATTAAATTTCTACTTTTGAATTTGACAACATGTCTCATTAAGAAACAAGCAAGATCCATTTTTTTTTTTTTATCAATGGTGTGTCGAACGAGATGAAACTGTAGCAACTGGTTGTGGTCGTTTTCTCTCTGCTTTGGCAGTGACGGGATGTTGATGTATGGTGTCGAGGATTTTGCTACCTTTGTCGTTGTCGTTTTGGTTATGGTTGTTGTGGGAGGTTATGGAAAAAGTGGCGTGTTTGATAAAGAAAGAAAACATGGTGTCATCACGTTAAACAAGAAGATATCATTTGGAGAATTAATGTTTGGGTGCACATTGAAATGTCAATGTACATTAATCCAAACGTTGGTTAAGATTTGATTGATTTCACAATTATGATTCATTTGTTTTGATTCGGATGTTTAATGGAGATTATGATTTTATTTTTTTGAAGGAAAAAAAATTAGTGCAAGTTTCCTACCAATTATGACCTAAGAACTCTATAACTTATGGTTTTGCTTATGAGACTGATATATATATATATTGAATGCTCTTTGTATATGAGCCTAGACGAGGGTTATATGTAGCAGTTCTCAAAAGATGAATCATAATCTAACTATCATACTTTAAAATCCCTAATAAATTAGATAATTAAGCAACATTCATATTATTATTTTTCGGGTTAGAGCAAGATCGTAATTCTTATATCCTAACCTAGAGACCAATTAGATATCCAAGATTGTGAGGCCTATAGTAGAAAGGTATTATAATGATCGGAACAATTAAAAATTAAAGGAGACTTACATCATAACTGAATAACGAAATTTAATTAATTGAATCCAAAATATAAGTAGATTTTCATCGTAAAACCCTAATCTTATAGTGTTTAGTTGCTCAAAGTAACTAAATACATAAACCAAGAAAAGATAAACACATACTATGGACAAAAAAAAGGAGAGAAGATAAATTCCTCTTTGATTCTCCTTATGTTTTCCATTGCCTTGAACCGTCAAGTTTCTGAATGAGTATTTCTTTTTGCAATGATCTCTATTTATATGCATATTTCCGTCAAGGTTTGCATTAGAATTTTGGACTTTTTCCACTGATCCAGCTTGAAAAATCAGGAAAAAGTCGGATCAATTATCATGCTTCATAGAATAAGTGGAATCAAACTTTAATAAAGAATCAAATTCAAATTGATGTTAACATTCAAGATATTCGTCATTGTTTCCGACTTGAGGTATTTTTGAAAAAGTTTGGTCTTGATCATGTAAATGTGTTTAATTCAGACAAACCTATCTCAATCTATGCACATGAATCATTTAATAATTGAAGAAAATTTTATAAAAATAAAAATAAAAAATCAAACTTTTAAGAGTTAAGGGTTTAAGAATGGAAAACTCAATCGATCGCCAAATTTTTGTTGTTAGTGCCTTGAGTTTTCCATTTTATGCACATAATTCTTCCCTTCTAGATTGAATAGGATTGTCCACGGTCCATTGAAACATGTCAGCTCATACCTGTAAAATAAAAATATACAATTTATGGATTTGCAATCTATATATAAGACTTGCCTTCTTTTCTATTTCCATTCTTTATTTTCTTTGTTCTAATTATATTGATTAAAACTAAGTAGTATATCTAAAATGACACATATCTAAAATAACATCATAAAATACTTACAAGATTGGGTTGCCTTCCAACAACCGTTCGTATAACATTGTTAACTAGACATATTTTTAATCTCATGTTGGGTGGTGGTGTGAAGGCTTTTACAATTCTTCTCCTAAGTCCTTGGGATTTTCTTCTCGTTGCATCTTTATCAAACAAGTTAAAACCAATTGTTTTACCTTTGTTTTCCAGTATCAATTCATTTGCATTCACAACGATTGTGGTTACGGTCGTTTGTTTGAACAATTTTCCAGTAATAGAGGAGATGAGTTCTTACCGTCCATGTCCAAAATCAAAATACTCCCTTTCATCCTCATTATAAGAAACAAATTATTTTTTAGGTTCAATGAATAATTGTTGTATTTAATAAATATTATAAATCAAATACATTAATTATTCAACGAACCTAAAAAGTGAAATGTTTCTTATAATAAGAATCTGGGAGAGAGTACCATGTTTAAATACCAGTTCATCAATTTAGAGATGGACATCTTTGAGTCTCCCACATATCTTCTTGAAAGATTTGTTTGCAAAATGCGGTTTGCTTTTACTTGGTTCTAATAAAAATAGGGAACTTTGTTTAATAGCTTCCTAATACATGATAATTACAAATGATCCAAGATCCACCAATGCTTTTAGGGATTCCATGGGAAAACTCTTGCATTTGTTTATGAATTGGAGATTGTGATATGCAAAGCCACAATTTCTTCATTTGCATCCTTCTTCCTCTTCTTATATATTCCTTCTTATTTTCTTGCTTATTCATCCAACACAAAACAATTTTCTTGGTCTTTGTTGAAAATATTTTCTTCTTTATCACTATTATTATCATTACCAAGCATAATTTTCATAATCCCTCCAACTCTTCATAATAGTGTTCTTTATACTCATCTGATTTCTCTTCCTCCGCATAATATGCCATTGTTAAAGTTTCTTTCTCCACATACAAACTCATCATTCATTCATTGCCTCTACATTCTTTATAGTGTGACACTGCTCCTTCATATTTTTCTTAGGGTGAACAGTGAACACACCTTTTTCATGCACATTGATAGAATTTTGGCAAGTGTACCAAATACTATCGAAGTAGTAAAAATATCGTTCCCACAAGGACTGATTTTAATCTCAAAAAGTCAAGTACATTATTAAATTAGGATGTAATAAAAGTTGTTTGTTTTGCTACTAGGCAGTAGATTGGTTTAATAGCATAAAACTTAGTAACAGAAAATAAATTGATTGTTAACAATAAGAGAGAGATGAGTTAGGTCTTCGAATCATCTAAGTTCCTCTAATTGGTCACTGTACCTATTCCTATGAATGATTTTCTAGTTTCACGATAGTTAACAAAATAGTCCTAATCAATCCCTTGAGTTAGAACCCTCTTCTAAGATTACAGCCCCTAATCCCTTAGGTGGTCTAATAATCTTCGAAGGTTTGAAGTACGTTAACCTAATATCACTAATAAAGAATTATCCATTCCTAGACTAATTATAATTATTAAAACAATTCAATTAGGTCAAAGTCGAAAACTATGGTCAGTAGTCGTTCGTTCTCACCAAATCATATATATATGTGATCAGAATATATAAAGCATTAAGAACAATTGAATTGAATAAAAACTAAATTGTCATTCACAATAAATAGAGTTTCACAGCAACATATATTAATTAGGGTTACAAAGAATCATCTCAGACCTAACCTCTAATGGATTTAGCTACTCATAATCGAATTTATAAATAACATAATCATTAGAGGTAACAATACATACATGAACTGGTTACAAGGTGAAGAAATCACCCCTGCAGCCGTCTTCAAGTCTCAAAATCGCACTTTGCTCTTCTCAAATCGTAACCCTTGTTTTTAGAATAGCCTTCAGCTTAAATAGGCACAGAAATTCGCCTAAAATCGTGTCACTTTTTTGCAGAATCGTGACACGATTTGCCTTGTATAACAAACTTCTAAATTAGGGTTTCTTCAAATCGTGTCATGTTTTGGTCAACGTGACACGTTTTTGCCTTGGCAGAGAGCATGTTTTAGTCTTCTTGAACCGTGTCATGTTTTGTACCAATCGTGACACGTTTTGGTCCTTTGTGAAATCTTCAGTTTTTCTACTTTTCTTGCTGCTTAAGTTACCTTGTGAACTCTAAATTGTGATCAAAATACATAAAAAATTACGTAATGACAAGATGTCATCACTCATCTAAGTTGTTCACAAGTTGTCTTAATTGTACTTCAAGATTTTTCATTGAAGCATCAATGTTCTTTTAATTTTGTTGGGATTCTTGCATGAACTTCTTAATTTAATGGCAATATATATATATATATATATATATATATATATATATATATATATATCAAATAGAAAAACACAAGAATCAACCCGAAAGTACAAAAGGAATCTGATAAAGACAAACAGAAACCTAGCACTAGTAGTGCAAGGGAAACAACAAATAGGCGCAAAATCACGAGAGAAAAAAACACCAAAACAACCACCAAAAAGACACCACATAAAAACGGCCCCCCCAAACTCCTCAAACCCTACCGATACCAGCACATGACAGGTTGCACGTCCCACTCGTAAAAGGAGAAAAGACACACAAAACTCTTAGCTTGGAACTATTTCCAAGAGGCGAACTTCACCCGATCCATAATCAACTCGACAGTAGGAGTCCCTCCAGCTAAGATCAAATCATTGCGGGAGTTCCAGACAGACCACACAACAGCAAGCCAAACCAACAACCAACCCCAACATACTCTTCTACTCGACCCCAACCACCTAGCTATGGAATACCATATAGGTGGGCAACAACGACACACCCGAAAAAAAGTGGTCCGCCGACTCTCAATAGCCCCACAAATTTGAGGATTTTATTGTCTTGCTAATATGGGTATTAAAGCTTTTGGAAACTATGATTATTACCTCTTTGATTGGTTTTACTATGTTTTCCCTGGTCTTTATAAATTTTGATTACTAATAAACTTGATATCTTCTCCAGTGGGAAAAAATTAGTTTGATGATCTCTTAGTCAAAGGTCACACTTTAATACTTGTTTTATCTTCTTTTCTAGGTTATGTATTTGTTGAGGAATTTTTACAACTTGCTTGGATAATTCTTTACAATTGACATGAGCAATTCTTCCAGATTTACAAAAATCCCTTCTTCATTTCCATTTGCCACTGATTAGGCTCTGGCCAATGAACATGAGCAAGTCGTTTTAGACTATTGATGTTAATTTGTGAAGGGGGTGTTTGAGTAGGATTTTCTTCATTTGCCGTGTTGTTTTGATGGGAAGACACTCCTTGTACGCCTTTAGCCTTGCTTGTTTAAGATTCTTCATTGTCATCATCTCGATTTCTGAATTGAAGAGCAGTTTCTTAGCAAGCTCTTTACTTAGAATGCAAAACAAAACTAGCTATACCAATCCATTCAAGAATATAAGGTACAAGAAATTCAAATTAATAAATGAAAATAAGGAAAATAAAAGTAAAAGAAAAATTCACATGAATAAAAAATGAAATTAAACAAAAAAAAATCAAATATTTACTAAATTTAACTAACTTTTAAAAAATCAAAATTTAATGCAACGTTGAATTGAAGCAAGTTCCCCTTATCAACACCATTTGAAAGATTGAAGTTTAGCATCATCAAAGTTATATAATTACCAATCCATAGGAACCTGATTAACAAACCATTCAACTTATTTAAAAGTTAAAAGCGATGTTTATAAATAGATGGTTGGTAGTTTATTTGACACAAGTTGAGTGAGATGAAACAATCAATTGACAAGCTATGATGAGATTAAGCTTCATTTGTAATTTCTAATGTCTTTACTTGACTGATTATTCTCATCCTATTTCCGTTACACCTTCACCTATCACAATTTGTACATCTTGATGTCTTAGAGATAATGGGAGGTCCACTATATTCTTTAACCTACAACGTCTCTTCCAGTTAGCTAATTTAGTGGTACTATGTTCCAACAATATGTGTGATTGTAAATCTATCCAAATTTCTTGCAACTAGAGTCTACAAATTTCTCTACCTATGTCCTTTACAAAAGAAGTATATGTCTTGCACTCACTAAGTAAAATAAAAAAAAAGTTAATAGTGATTTGCCCCCGTAAAATATGGCATTTTTGGGTTTGTCCCTTGTAAAAAATTTATTTTAGATTCAGTGTAAAAAAAATTGTTTTGAAATACCCCCTAGGTCATCTGACTGTGCATTTTCATTAATGTGGCATGCTGAATCACCTTTTTCTAATGTCATGGCGCGTTGACTGTATAATTAATTTTTATTTTTTTATAGGTACACGTGGCATTTGTGCCTTTTTTAAAAAATTCTGGAAAAATGAAAAAATTCATATGTTTTTCGAAAGTAATAATTTTATTATATAAAAAATTGAAATTTTTGGAACTTCATATATTTCGAAATTTTTGAAAATAATTAGAAAATATATTTTGATTTTTTTAAAAAAAAGTTTATATTTTGTTTCGAAATTAAAAAGTTTGTTTTTTTATTTTTTACACAAAAAATAAAAAATATTAGCTAATATTTTTCATAATTAAAAAAGCAAAACATTAGATGATATTTTTTGAATTTAAAAAAAATATAAATTTAGATAATATTTTTCCAGAATTGGAAATTCTGATAATATTTTTCCTGAATTTTTTTTAAAATAAAAAATTGAAAATATTTTTCCGGAATTTAGATAATATTTTTTTAAAACTTAAAAAAATAGATAATCTTTTTGCAGAATTTTTATAAAATCTTTTTCAAAATTAAAAAATTAGAAAAAAAAATCATGAAGAATAAAATTAAGGGCCATCAAAAGTGTAACATGACTTATATACCAGTGTAACCAATATCAATATCCTTTGTAGCTTGTTATTCTTCTAGATTAACCCAAACTATTTTTCGCTAGAATTATTTTATTTATTATTATGTGTGATTATATGTGTTTAATTGTTTGTTTGTGTGTTTGTCTTGGGATGGATTAGTGAATTTTGACGAGAGAAGGGTATTTTGGTCATTTTTAGGACTGAGAGTATTTTGGTAATTTGTGGAGCGAGGACAATTTAGTAATTTTAGAATGTGAATTATTTTGAAGTTTTAAGGTGAATAGTTATTTTTATTAAGTTAGAAGTAACTTGTGGTAATTATTTCGTTGTGGTAAATAAACGATGTTTTAGTGTGTTTAGCATGTAGTAACTATTTATAATTAATTAGTGAGAGCTTGAAGCTCATTATGTTTTGTAGTAACTAAGCCCATTTAGGACGAGTATATATTTATAACTCTTATGAGAACTAGGGTTAGAAAATATTTCATAACATTTTGATATAGTGGCTAGAAAGAGAAAGTGTGAAGATAGAGAAAAGAATAGAAGAGGAAGAACTTGGAGAAGGGGAAAGCTAGAGGGGAGATTGAAGCTTAAGGTAGTGCAATTAAAGGTTGAAGGTAAGGGGATAGTTCTATATCAACAAATAAGCTAAAATTCTTCCTTTTCAATTATGGGTCATAATAACTTTTGCATGAATTATGATTTTGATGATTTTAAATGTTAATTTTCGTTATCATAATTATGTGGTGAAATTGAGTATATGAGAATTGTTGAAAACATGATGTTGTTGCTTAATTTTCATTGTCGATATGTGTTAACGTAATTACTTAGTGATTTTGGCTTAGCTTAGTGAAAATGATGATGTTGTTGTTGATTAATGATTTATATTCTATAGATGTTGTTGGGTATGTGTTGATGATGATGATTCATGAGTTGGGTGTTGATGTTGGTGTTGTTGTGATGAAGTTGTTGTGTTTGTATGAATTTTGTAAAAATGAGTCAAAAGTGGAGAACTTTGATTTTGATGAATATGAGTGGGTTAATAGAGTTGATATGATGAATTGAATTGAGGAGAACTTTTATTTTCAATCAACTTGTTTTGGTGAGAAATCGTTTGGGAGAAAATTGGGTTTTTAAGCTAAAAACCATTTTAAGCACTTTTTGCAAAATAAGTCATTTTGAGTGATTTGAACTAAGTTGTTTTGGGATAGAAAACTATATTTTATGGTGAGTATTGACTGTTTAAGTGTTTGGAATGAATTCGGTGTAATCGAAATCGGAAACAGATTAAAAATCAGACTTTTTCCGTGTGAGAACAACACGAAAACGTGTTGTTTTGCTCATAGAGCAAAACACATGGTCTGCATCAGGAAGTGCACGGACCGTGTGTTCTTTGGGTGATCCAGAACGACGTTTTTTTTCTTCATACTTTTAAGGTTCCAATTGTATTCCTAAGAGTTCCTAACACCTAAACCTAATGTAATGATGTGTAATTGAACTTCTAATAGTGTTTTAACATGTCTTAACTTTGAATTTTGTTTGGTTTAGAATCATGTGTTAAAAAGAGACGAACTTTGAAAAATTAGTGAAATGAAGTAACTTTGTGAAACAGAAAGGTTTTGTTTGGGTTACTAAGATATTAGGTGGTTTGTAAAGATGTTTTTATGTTGTGTAAGAACTTGATAAACTTTTTTGATGTAGGAATTGAAAATAGACGATTTTTGAAAAATAGACGAACTTTGCCCAAACCTGAGTTTTATGATTCCATAACTTATAAATTGATTGTATTCATGATAATATAATGAAATGAAGATGAATTAATGTTGAATGGGTGTGTAATATGTGGGGAAACATGATAGGGGAATTGTTGTTCATTTGTGGATGGTGTTATATGAAACGATGTTTGTTTCTTTGTAATGTTGAATGTTGATGATGGTTAGTTGATGCTGACTTTGTTGATTCATGATTTGTTGATTGTGTGGATTGTTAATACTTGATAATGCAAATGATGGTGAGTTTATGAAGAATGTAATTGGGGGTGTACTTATACATTTCTTTGGTGAATATATTATATGATGGTGAAAAATTTATAATATAGTTGATGATAAGTGCATTGTCCAGTCTTTACTCGAAGTCAATGCATTCATAAGTATTGAGGAATGTAAATGGAGGTATGAATTCATACGGTAAATTATCTTCGAAATTCAATTGGTACCACATGTATGTAGAATTGTCTAGAACATTGCATGCATTTGAAATTGTTGAATGGTGTCATACTTGATTACGTGCATTGGTGAGATTTGGTGAATGTTTATGATTTAGCGCAAGTGTGAACTTGTGCATTTTGCTTAACTGTGCAAGTATTCATGTTGAATGATATTGAGGTAATGAATTATGAATGTGTAGCTTAAACATGACTATGTTATACTTCATATCCTTGAATGCTTATTATTTGATTGTAGATTATTTGTGGAATATAAAAAAACTCCAGTGGTCGTTAGGTTGGCCTCCTACCTAATCCAGATGAATGGGTAGACGACATGCATGGTTGATTTGCTTTAGCTTGTGAGTATGCTTGAGGACTAGCTTTAGAGCTACCTCGTTTCCTTTATGCTCGAAGTCTAGTGTTATGGCTCTGATTAGGGTTTCGTTCTTTTGTCGCTTATATTAATGTCTTGATGAGACTTGTACTCATTTATGTTGAGATTTAAGTTTATATTTGGTGATGTATTATGATACATGTGACATGGCTATTTTTGGAGATTTTTTATTATATGGTGATGAGATGTTATAATATTATTCTGCTGCGAGTTTTGAAAAATAATGTATGCCTGTTTTGGATTAATAGAAGGTGTAGTATCTAAGCTCTTTGAATAATTGTATTATTTTTGTGATTTATCGCTTTATGGGTGTATGGTGTTACATAGAATACCTAAATCGACGGAAAATCAGAGAAACTGGGCCTATGAAGCTGAACCATGTGACTAGAGAATGGCTTTTGCCACACTCACATGCGCCTAGAACATGGTGTAGGCGCCCCGAGCATCCAAAAACTCGGGGGGCAAGCGTCTTTTCCTAATTTTTTGTGGAAAAAGCCTGCGTTTTTAGCCCAAACCCAATTAGAAAATCTCACTATAAATACCAGCTTTCCTCATTCAAAATTTCTCGTTCAGAACTGGAGCAGTTCAAGAGGAAGGCATCTCTAAAGCTTCGGAGGAGTTTCTATTTTCTCCTTGACTTTTTACTGTATGTTTTTATCTTTAGTAATTTGTTTTTTGTTACCATGTGTAACTAAATCTTTTTAGGTTAGAGTTATAAGATGAACCTCTATTTATTTTTGCTGGATATTTATTTAATTTAATGTCGTTTTTATTTTATAATTTCTTTGTTGCTATTTAGTTTTATTAGGAATTTAGTTTATTTCTGTAGTAGCGCAACCCTAAATTAGATACTTAGGTTGTGAAAGAGTCTAATATTGATATTA
Organism: Medicago arabica; assembly: GCA_946800305.1. Taxonomy (NCBI): domain Eukaryota; kingdom Viridiplantae; phylum Streptophyta; class Magnoliopsida; order Fabales; family Fabaceae; genus Medicago; species Medicago arabica. Next base: position 3,079,340 of record OX326969.1, read on the forward strand.
CTATCCTGATGCTTATATCTTGATATTTATATCATGTTATTAATATTTGTCTATGTAGGAAGTAATTAGTTATAGTTAGCGTAAAATACCGAAAGCGAGTTGACCCTAGTAGTAAGTACTTAAGAGGTGACATTACTAATATTGAGTAAAATATGATGAACCTAGGAGGTAACAAGTTATAATTAAGGAAACAAGTGTCTGCTTGAAGGAAATAAGTTGTAGTATAGTAGAATTATTCTCTTGAACCCTTGGTAAGGTAAACACTGATAGGACTGCCCGTTTGTAGAACTACTAAAAGAGAGTGCTATGAGTGTCCTAAGATTCATATATGGATAGACCTACAGGAATGTTGGCCTTTATTGCATTGGGAAATCTTGAAAAGCCAATATAAAGTCTATGTTTTCAATTACCTTTGAGGTGGTAAGACCCCATACGAAAGAATCACCATGTGACCAACAGGTGCAACCAAACATTGGAGGGATAAACCTAGTCAACTGAGAGAGAATAAACCCCACACGTAAGCATCACAGTGTGATTAGCGGGTGCAACTTGACGACCAGCTAGGTGAGTAACGTCCCAACGGCCTTATCACTTGTATAGCCTACAAGAATAGATAAGCGCGACATGACTGTTATTTAATATCCCACATAATAAATAGAGGGGATTCGAAGAATCCTAACCACTGTTTATTTTTCTGCAACTAAAACAGGTAACTTGCTCTGTTGCAAACAGATAAAAATTGTATATCTCTAACCCTTTAACTCTTTTATTTATTAGTCAACTAAAACTAAGTAACGTGAATTAATTGGACTAAACAACAATCCATGTGGATACGATACTCTACTTATCACTTTATTACTTGGTAAACAATTTGGTACACTTGCGTAATCCACTCATCGGTAAGTGTTTGTGAAAGTGTAAAGTTTGGCTTCGTAAACCTCATATTTGAAAATAATTTTTGACAACTCTATATGAATATGTTGTTTAGCTCTTTCTAAACTAGTCTGTTTTGGTATGTAATTTAAATTATGGTTTAGGGTGTCATACTAGCGGTATCAAAGTCCGGCCTAGTTAATTATGCAAGATTGATCATGTGTCAGTGAAGTGTTAGTCATATGTCTGTTATGACTACTTATTTATTCTATTGATGACACATTATTCACTTCAAACTATACTTCTTATGATATGTATTGTTTATTTTACATAAGTTGTTAAGTGATTTACAAACATGTTTAACCACTCTTTGCTTCACATCAATTTTATCATATGTTATACATCCCTTTAGTATGTAGTTATTTTCCTTGCCTATTATCTTGAAGGACATCCATTTGGTTGTGTTAAATGATATAACTAATCCTAAAATTTAGGCTTGATTATGTTCATGTTCATTTTAACATGATTGAGAAGTTTTGTAACACTCCAACACATCTTCATAAGTTGTCCTTATGTACGTGAAAGTGCAAATGTCTAAATTTCAGGAATTGTTTAGTTAGATGAGCAAGTAGTTCCAAGTGTTGTAAAGTTCTGAAGTCCTTCTTTATAATATTTTTTTACATTTTATTAGCATCACAAATGGTATAATTGTTCATATAAGTTAATTAAATCACCTTTTATGTCTCAAATATATTTAACACAAAGCAAAAGGAAGGTGGATGGTTGATTTGACCACATGCAACTTCTCATCAAATATAAAACAATTGAATAACTAGTAAGTGTCAATTTCTATGCACAACTTCTTAAGAAAATAACATGCATTATTATTGTTTCATTGAATAAAAGGACAATGCGAAATTTAAATCTTAATATATTTAAAAATTCCAGAAAATAACATATGTTATTTAGAAATAATGTAGTTAAAAAACATCTATTAAATTATGAATTGTCATCAAAGTCAAAGTATTAAAAACAAATAGTAAAAAATAAAAAACAGAACGATTCTCTTAAAAACAAAGTTTGACATATAAAAAATGAGTTTGCCACATGAAAGAATAAAGAGAGGTAATGGTTTATTTAACATAGTTCTAGTAACTCTAAAGAGAGTCTTACTTATTTTTCCGCCTAAATTTTATGAACGTTTGAAGATTTTTCATCTATTTTATCTATCCATTCAATTAAATGTAATTTAACTGTGGCTTTTAATACAGTCAAGATTCAGTATGTTAAACTAGTTTAGTTTCAATACCTATTTCCAATACAACTTAAACATTTTACAGCAAATTCAATATGAATTGCATTTATTTTGATTGTCTCTTTCCAATTCAAATTTAATGACTTTTAGAATTATTTATTCTCTCTCTATTTGTGAGAATGGGTTGTTTTAATTAAATTGTTAATTCTTTTGTAAAAAAAAAAAATTGTTAATTCTTAATAGTTTTTGTATTTTTGAATACTCAAATGTACTGGATCTCTTATTGAAAAGCATAGTTTCTTCACTCAAATGTGTTATATAGTCACGTTTTTCAATATATTTAATACTAGGCAACTCACTGAGTTCAATTGTAGCACCTGTTTCTTATTCAAATTAGATATTTCACAACAAAATTATTCAAACACAAAAATAATATTTGAAATATAATTAATTTTATGAGTGCCCTAATGGTGAAGATTTTTCGAACTCACTATTTCAGAAATTTTTAATACAACGAGTTGGTTATTTTAATATTTTTTTATAAGCCAAGAGATAGGTAAGACATCAAGCTGAGCCTGTATGACAGATACCCTTATCCTATGCCGCCTACTAATAATATATTATTAAAACTAAGAAAATATATATACAAGAGAGGGGGCCAAACCAAAACCCTCAAAAAGCAAGAAAAGAAGAAGAAGAAGAAAAAAAAGCAGATAAAAGTGGCCTCAGAAGAAAAGGGGTTGCTCAACTCCCTTGAGTACGCCCTTGGATCAATTGTTATAGGAATTTAGTTTGCTGAGTTGTTTGTTCCGATTATTTGTCAGATAAGGCGTAAATGGATGTTGGCATACTTAACTTGAATACAATATTCGATAACAAGATCAAGTTTCTTGTAAAGTTACAGACAATAATGAACTATGTGCGCAGTTGGTGAAAAATGTCCAATGAGAGCTTCAACATTGACTTTTGTGCCAGCACATGCGACATTTTTAGTCTTACCTAATGTTTCCAAGTTTTCATTTTTGGTTGCAAGATTGGAATCTGCACCGTAAAACATGACCTCACAATCTCATGTGTGACATTATGTAACTCTAAGTGAAAACATGTGCTAGGTTTGTATATGATATGAGGGAGGGAGTGGAGAAGCATACAAAATTGTTCGTGTTGTACCTGGCTGCTCATTTTATGTAGTTGTTTGTGAATCATTTGTAATTTTCTGTGCATTATTAGTTGATATAATCGCCACTTCAGATTGCATAACTTTATGGTCTTATACTGGTAGGCTAAAAACAATGTTTTGAGCAATTGGTATCTCAAATGATTTTGATGAACCTACACTAGAGGGGTTATATTTTGCTTGCCATATCTGGGTTGTTTGCCTTCTCTGGTTTCTCTGGCTTCTCTCGTTGGAACTTGTTGTTGGTTTCACCCTCAAAGGAGATAATTGACAAAGGAGATAAATGCAAGAAACCAAAGATATTGAGCTTATTCGTTATTTAGTATATTTCAGGATCAAGAAATATAAATATTGATTTATACAAGGGTTACAAAATTAATACCTTGTGATCAATATAGATATGAAGACAAATAAGTAATTGTACACATGAATATTATCATGGAAAAGGTTTCGTTAAATCACTTGACATTCTTGTCATTTCGTTAGATTTAGTATTATTGCGAACGTGACTAGAACCTATAGGGTCACACACAAAAGAATGGTCAAAAGTGAAATATAAGTAAGATTTATATGATGGATGCGTTTAGCAAATAACGGTAATTAGTTCGCAAAAGGTTAAACGAGTTAATGGGCTTACGGAAGCCTAATAGTGATTTCTGACTTGCAGAACACACTTGGAGTTCTATAAATAGAACTTTGTGCTGAAGTCAGATTTTACACGTTTTAGAAAGCCTAATTCTCTGAACCCCTGATCGCTTGGTTAGCAATGAGAATCAGAGGAGTACCGTTTGTATGGACAAGTAGCGACTTTGCTATTTTGCTTTGATGTGATCGAGAATATTTTATGCACTTCAAGAGGTAACAATATATCACTGATAATGTCAAATTTGTAATGATCCAAGGAAAGAAAATCGAAAATTTTATTCTGTTGCCTATTATTGTATTTGATTTTCCTTTAGAGGTATATAAGATAAAATCACTCCCAAAGATGAAATAACCAATACGCAATGCAACTTGTTCCTTAACCACAACCAAAGTTGAACCGTGATCACATGTCATCTTACATTATTCTTAACATATTTTTCAGTAATTTTTAATTAGTTTTAATCCAAAATAGAAGAGTATTAGAACAGGTACATATGGTTTCTGGGACATTTTGAATTGTTTTCTATTTGAGTTATGTAAGTATAGTTTATCTCGAAACATATAAATTCTATGGTGTTTTGATGTAATTCATGAAGAAATCATGCAAATCGGCAAAGCAAAACATCTTGAAGACTTGTGAAGAGCTTATAAAGACCATGAATGAAGATTCAACAGGCCTCGAAAGACAATACAATGGGAGGAATTATTTTCCATCTTATATGGAAGGAAGCGCCTAAAAGAGAAAGAAACAGGCGTCTACGCACATGAAATCAGCACCCATGCGCCTAAGGCATGATCTATGCTCCCATGCCATGGAAAATAACACTCATGCGCCTGAAGCATGCTGGGAGCGGGTCAGAACTGCTTTTTCCACTTTTTAAGTGGAAAAGCCTAGTTCTCAAGCCCAACCCCATGTGAAAACCAAGCATATAAATACAACATCTTTCATTCATAATTTTTCATTTAAAACGAAGTGGTTCAAGATGAAGGCAAACACTAAGAGCTTCAGTGGAGCAGTCTCTCCTCACTTTAAATATTTAGGTATGTTATTTCTTTTGTAAATTGTCTTTTGTTATCATGAGTAACTAAACCCTAAACCCTATTAGGGTAGGGTTTTGAGGTAAACCACTATTTTATTTGTTGGATTGTTTAATTTGAAGTTCTTTATTCAATTATTTACGAATTCTATTTAATTTATCATGCAAATTATTTATTTCTTCTGAAGCGAACTAACCTTGAGATAACGGTACTTAGGGAAGTAACATGCCTAATATTGGTGAAAACCTACCTAAATCAGAAAGTAACTAAGATAAAGATTAAGATAGATAGGGAAGTAGTAGTAACTTCATGGAATTAAATCAACATAGTAATTTTACTCATCTTTCATCCTTGGTAAGGTGGACAAGATAAGCCTGTTGATGACAGGTCATCTTACGTTATTCTTAGCATGTTTTCAGTCGGTTTTGGCAGAAAAAAAGAGGAGTATTAGAAAGATCGCCAATGATTTCAGGACTTTTGTAATGTTTTCTATATTTGAGTCTATAATTCTAGTTTTCCCGAAACATGCAATTTTAGGAGGTTTTTGAAGTAATTCACGAAGAAATCATGCAAATCGGCAAATCAAGAACATATGAAGAATTGTGAAGACTTTGGGAAGACCAATAATGAAGATTCAAGAGGCCTCAAGAGACTTTACATAGGGAGGAATTCTGTTCCCAAGTTCCGAGGCAAGTTATTTGAAGACGAAGACCTAAAAACGACGAAAATCGAAGAAACTGGACCGAGAGCAATACCATGCGCTTGGGGCATCTTGCATGCTCCTTGGGAATGCTTGATGCGCCTTGGGCACATGGCATGCGCCTTGGGAATTTCAAAATGCCCGGGGCACATGTGTCATTTTTATGTGTTTTTGTGGGTTTTGCCTGCGTTTTTAGCCCAAATCCAGTTAGAAACTCTCACTATAAATATCAGCCTTCCTCATTCAAAATTTCTCGTTCAAAACTGTGGTAGTTCTAGAGGAATACAACTTTGGAGCTTCAGGAGAGTTTCTATCTTCTTCTTGATTTTCTAGGGTATGTTTTTATCTTTAGTAATTTTTTTTAGTTACCGTGTGTAACTAAATCTCTTTAGGTTAGAGTTCTAAGACGAACTTCTGTTTATTTTTGTTGGATATTTATTTAATTTAATGTCATTTATTTTATTTATTTTCTGTTCGTTATTAAGTTCCTAATTTAGTCATTTATTTCAAAGGAGTGTAACCATAGATTTGGTACTGAGATTGTGACAGAGCTTAAGTTAAATAAACGCGGCATTACTGTTATTTAATATCCAACAATATAAACAGGGGGATTTGAAGAATCCTAACCGCTGCTTACTTTTCTGCAACCAAAAACAGGCAAACTTGCCCTGTTGTAAACAGATAAAAATTGCAAGCTTTCTAAACCCTTAACTTTTTTTTATCGTCAAGCTTACAAAAATAAGTAACGCGAATTGTTTGGACGAAACGACAATCCATGTGGATACGATACTCTACTTATCACTTTATTACTTGGTAAACGATTTGGTACACTTGCCATATCCGATCATCAGCTGCTCATTTGTAAAACTACTGAGAGGGAGAGTATGTCGATGTACTTCTAAGATTCATAGATGATGGAACATTTAGGACCATTGAAAAATTAGGAAAGCTAACTCAAGTCTATGCTTCAATTACCTCTGAGAGAGTGAGACCCTACACTAATAATCCGTACGAAAGTGTACGGATCCAATAGGATTGACAACCCTGTATCGTAGCGCACATGTAACCTTAGCGTGATCAATATGTGCAACTCAAAATCTGGAGGGGAATAAAACCTTGTTATATGAGTGAGTAAGGCCCCACACGTACAAACCCGTGTAAATAATAGGTGCAACTCGACAACTGATAGGATAGTAAAACCCCCCACGAACTCATCTCTTTTATGGGAAACATTAAACTAATCCTTGAATGATGTTTGACCAATAATTAATCCCAACAAATGAATAGAGAGGATTCAAAGAATCATAACCAGCACTGACATTCTGAAATCAAAACAGGTTATTCCTAAACTCTTACTCAATTTTAAACAGACTAAATTGAAAAACCCCCTTTTACCTTTTATTTTATTGTTCCCAAATAAGTAACATGAATTGCCAAGTTGGAACGACAATCCCTGTGAGTATGATACTCTACTTATTACTTGTTAAACAATTTGGTACACTTGTTTAAATCCGACCATCAAACCGCAGAGTGGAAACTGAGATAGAGGCGATTTGAATTTTCAGCAATCAACATGCAAAGAATACAAACCTAAACAATGGTGTAACCTCTACGACACAAAACACTCTGACACTAAATTCAATAAGAGAGTAAATAGTTAGATATTTTAGGAAAGAAAACAATGTTCCTTGTTTTCTTAGGGACAATCTATTTATACGATGTCGTGAAAGCCATTGGGTAATTAGGGGGGTCCAAGATGGATACCCCCAACCCCTTCAATAGTTCGTTTTGGTAGCCATTTGGTGAAAATTCAATTTGTAAAGACGTTTAGGATTGCAGGATTTTAAACCATATGCATTAACTCAAAATGCAAGTGTGCTTTCGAATATGACTGTAAGGTAGTTAAGGATTGTGTCTTAGGTGATCCCAAAGCAATTATGATTCTTGTGGGAAATAAAATCTCATATGAGACTTTTTTTTTAATAAGGTAGGAAATAGATTGTGCATCAAGGGGAAGTGCGTAAATCCCAACTATATTGACGCCTCCGACCCACCTCGATCATATCCTGCCTAAAAAAAGTGGAAAAATATATACTAGAGGGGGGACCAAATCCCTCAAAAAGAGAAGCAAAACAAAAAACAAATTAAGGAAAACGATAATTCGATAAACTAAAACGTTCTCTAAAACAACTCTATTATAAAAGAAGACATATAATCCCATATTTTCGTGCCAGATATAGTGTGACCGTGGTTTGCTAATTTTCTGGGCACCCATTGCCTTCCCTAAAGATATGGAAAGAAATAACCCCAACTCCAAAATGGAAGCAAGTATGCCATATACTGAGAACCACAATAGAAACAAGAGAAGAGTCTTTGAGCTCCAGCAAAGCGCTTATAGAATCCCCCTTCAACCCAATTCGTAACCAACAGTGTTGATCAATAAACTCAACCAAAGGTGAACCACAAAGGGACAACTAAGAAATAAATGATTAGAATTTTCAGCAGTCGACATGCAAAGAATACAAACCAAAACAATGGTGCAACCTCTACGACACAAATTGTCATCCATGGGAATTTTATGATGCATAACCTACCAAAAAATAAACGAATTAGATGAGGGGATGTGATGACAAGTCATCTTACATTATTCTTATCATGTTTTTTAGTCATTTTTAGTAGGTTTTACAACCAGAATAAAGGAGTAGTAGATTAATTGCTTTTGATTTCAGGACATTTGCAATATTTTCTATATTTGAGTCGACAATTCTATTTTTCCCGAAACATAACAATTCTAGGGTGTTTTGCTGTAATTCAAGAAGAAATCATGCAAATCGGGCAAGCAAGACATCTTAAGATTAGTGAAAACTTTGGGAAGATCAAGAATGAAGATTTAAGAGGCCTCAGAAGAGGTTACAAAGATAGAGAAATTATGTTCCCAGATCCCAAAACATCTTATATGGAACACACCCAAAAGAACAAAGAAACGGAGATTTAAGCACTAGAACACACTCACGGGCGTCCCAAGCTTTATTGTGTTTGGATTTAATGCCTGACCAAACCAAGGAATGGAAATGATGAGCAATAATTCTTCCATTCTTAAAGAAACGTTGATTAAACATATGAGCCCATTGAGAGTCTTCAGATTATAATTTCCAACCTAAAGGGAATAAGAGATTCATTGATGAACCGAGTAGGCTTAAGATGTAAACCACCCACATCCAAAGGAAGACAAACCGTGTTCTAAGAGACCGTCCAAACTTTCTTTAAATAAAATTCATCGCTCCATAATAAATTCTTAATCCATCTTTACACTTGTTCTAAAAGTTGGAAATGCTATATATTAACATGGAAGGGGAAAACAAGCATACCATGGATAACATATTTAATCAACTGAGCACAACCCATGGTAGAAAGGAGGGATCCTTTACAAGTAGCCATCTTGACTTTGATAACCTTCTTTGGACCAAAATGTCAAAATTTGCAATCCCCATGAGAGAAAATTTCACCAAGCGAACCTCTCCTGTTTTGAAAATGTAGTTCTATTTTGATATTTTCAATTAAACTGCAAATTTTACCCTGAACCAACACTTTTTTACTCAAATATTGTCCCTTGTATTAGGGTAGATCAATATTTATTTGATAATCTTGGTTTAGTTCAAGTTTGGGAGTAAAGTTTGGGAGTATTTTCCATCACTTTGTAGGTCTATGTTGTTGAATTTCCAAAGGACAAAGATTCCGAGTTCAAGGCAATTCACTAAGCAAGCCGGAAGCAATCAAAGTCAAAGAGTTACAAGTGTTTCTGGGCTAGAAGATTCGCCGGGAGAAGTTGGAGCGAACTAGGAGTAAGTAAGCTAGCAGCTCCGTTATTTTGATAAAAACAAAAACATCTCGAAACTTGGAAGAAAAAACAAACAACTAAACATGTTGGGTTAATGCTACTAATATACTTTTTCCGTTTCTAAATATAAGTAAAATTGATTTTTTAGATTCATTCAGTAATGTCATTTGCTTTTTCAATAGGTTAAGAACATTTAATTTTTTTTAGACTCAAATGGCATCGTATATTATTTTTGGTAAAATTATATAATTTGTTTGATAACTTAATTTTAGGTAACTTTTTCGTTCTTTATCTTCTTTTTTTTGTTTGTCTCGATTTGATCATTTATGATGTAGACAAGTTGGCAGCGCGAATCGAAGACGAAGTGGCGCACAAGAAAAATTCAGTCAGATTGGTGCAGATTTAATGATTTGGGGTCGTCTGAAGCCCCGAAACTGCCTTTAATATTTCAGCATATTCAAGAACTTTCTATTTATTTCATTTTGTTATTTTTCGGCCTATACGAGTTTGTTATTTCTTTTAGTATTTAAACATAATGTATGCAACCTAAGAGGCACTTTTTCATTCAATAAAAATATTTGAGACTTTTCTAATTCTAGTGGATTCCGGAAACCCATATTTGATAGGTTTGTCGTTTGCAACTTGACAGTTTATCTTTTAGGTTTAGCGCTTGCTAATCCTTGCTTCCGTTCTGCGTCAATTTATGTTATAAAATGACATTATTTTATCATTTTTTTAATAAGTTTTATCAATGGAATCTGAGTTTCTTGGTTTATATGATGAATATTTGAGTTTATTCGCGAGTTTGACGAGTTTCTAATGATTTTCTTTTGTGTGGAGTTTTTTATGATTATTTTGAAGTTTTTTATTATTATTTTTTTATATAAAAGGATGACTACTTTGACATTTTATAACATAAAAGATTAAATCAGGACCAAAAAATAGTGTAATTTTGCGTTTTTTTTTTGTTTAGTAGCTTCATTGTTCTTTTTGGTATAATGTTTAATAGCTTCTTTAATGAGTCAAGAAACAAAAAAGGAGCTTCAAATTATTCAACCCGTGTTACCTGGAGAAAGTTGATGCTTCGTTGGTACGATGACATTTCATGGGACAGCTCTACAACATGCGTTTAGTTTTTAACAAACTTAAAATAGTGGCAAATGATATCTTGGTCCAATTAAAAATGTGAACACTTGCTAACTTAGACGTATTTACTATTGTATGTTGCCACATTGCAGAACAATTTTATCCTTAAAAAACACTGTCACAATGTTAAAAGGATTGTTGCAATGTTAAAGTTGGAAATGAAACTTATAGAGACCAATTCCATTAAACTTCAAATTATAAATGATTATAGAAAAATGGTCACAGATTAAACAATATTATTTTATATATATCTGGTTGCTGTGTAATCTTTCTTCAACGTGCTATGCCCTACAAATCTCAATTGAAATTCAGCAGTTGTTTTTCTCTCAAGAAATAATGATTCTCAAACCTTTGAAAATTAAAAAAATAAATCACCCTTTACAAGATAAGGTTTTATATAGTCGAGTTTAATATATGTGCATGATTCCAATTATTATGGGACTCGATCATATAAAAATTGTTCTTTGCAACATAAAAAATATCACAAGTGCTTCATATATATATATATATATATATATATATATATATATATATAATGATAATGGTGCACATTTCATGCACATGTAACGTCTTTGCTTGTAGATCCTCCATCCTTATAAAGTTGAAATACAACAACAATGCTTTCCATTATTATAAAAAGAATGGTGTATAAGGTTATTGGCTGCATGTATGTACAAATTAATTATTATAATAATGTTGAGAGTGCTAACATTATTTTACACTGGCGAAGCTTTGATTGCTTGACTATGAGAAAGATGTATAACCCTCCAAATTTAAATCTTTCATGCATTGTGGACACAATACGGTATTTAATTATGGGTCAGTGAATGGTCATTATCGACCATTGCATTTTGATATATACAGAGATTTCACCATAAATCCTTATATTCAACCATAGTAGTAGCAGATCATTTGACATAGATTAAAAAATATCATAAATTAAAAAAAATGGTAATTTTATTAAAAAAGAGTTTTTCTATCATGTGTAAATTTGCACATGTTAAGATAACTAAAAGTAGTAATTTTTTATTGAAAAGCACCAATTATTTATTAAAAAGTAGTATCAAGTTTCAAAATAGATTTACTATTTTAAACTTCTTAACATGTACAAATTTGCACATGATTGAAAAACCATTTTATCATATCATATGTCCCGATAATTTTTGTGTTTCCATTGTTAATTAGAGTTACAATTGAAAAAAAAAATCATTTAATACTACATATTGATAAATGAAAGCGAGACACTCTTTGGGATATATATATATTATGCAAGTGCTAACATGTGTTCTTATGAGCATGTGTTAAGAAATATATGTCTTAAAAATTATGCATTTAACTTTTTAAAAAATTAAAATATTACGTTTTTCAATATAAAGTTGTTATTTTTGGATCTTAACATGCTTCTTTAGACACAAGTAAACAAGACTTCCCTAAAAAAAAAGTAAACAAGACTGTTAATATTATTATAAATGCGACAATTATTATAGGGCATGGTATACAAAAATGTTAAGTTAAAATTTGAATCCAGGGTGAGATGAGTAGTTTTTGTTGTATAACAAGTGTAAGTAAGAAGACTTACATAGTACTTTATAAGTGAGAGAGCCAACAAATTCATTATCTTGAGATTTTGTGTAAAAGTGTGGTATCTCTCTCATTTGTGTGATTTCCGTTTCAGGGGTGGTATGATGAATTAATGGACTCACACTTAATGATAGATTGTTGTATGACAAGTGTGAGTTAGAAGTTCCACCTCAATTAGAAAAATGGATGGTCGAGCATTTTATAAGTGAGTGAGCTTAAAAATTCATTGCCTTAAGATTTTGATTAACCATGTAGTATCTCTTTCACTTATGTAGTTGCTCTTATTTAATGTGGATGATACTCCGACTTCTCTTGCGACCTAACAAATTTCTAATTTTGTTGTTGATTCAAGAGGTGAATGTTAATAGAAATTAATAACTGAATCCTTTCTAAAAGAAATTAATAACTGAAAAGTAGTTGTCTAACTTTACTAAAATAACAAGTGTCAAGTTTCTCTTATCTTTTTCCCACATAATGAATTACAATGCAAGTTTTATCTCTCAATGATCATCATGTGCAATGTCCCACTCTCTTACAAACTCATTAACGTTGTCATCCTGTTTTTTGTCTCTTCATACCCCACTGTTTGCATTTCTTGGAAGACAACTTCAAGTTCTTAATTAAAATTCTAGTAGTTAGCTAGCAACTTTTCTAAAACAAGTAACACCACTTGTCAAATTTCTAGCCATAATTAAGGATATATATGACTCTTCTAATGTGAGATATGCACTTTAGATAATAAAATGTTAAATTATAAACTTACCATTTGATTTTTAATAATTTCTTATTATATTTAAACAAGTTTAATCACGATATCAAATCATTTATTGTTCAAACAATATTGGCTATGGTTGGATCCTAATGTTCGCTTTTGGGGAGTTCATATTCCCACACGGTGGTCCATAAACTTTGAGTAATTAATTTTCTATGTTCAATAATGGAATAAGAAACAAACAAATAACAACAAAAATTTATCTAATTATTGTCTAACTGTTTTTTTTTAAATGTATGCAATCGTTTCCGTTGATCTTTTTAAACATATGATCAAAACATAGTTTTATGAAAAAAAATAATAAGGAAAAAAAAACTATTATCATTAGAGGAAATAAGAAACATTACACACCAGTCAGGTGGCTCAATAGATCTTAAAAAAGATTTGATACCATCTTAAAAATCGTGGTTAGGACTAACACAACTCCACAAAATCAACTTATGAAGTGGGGATTACTTTCACTAATAAACATATTGTCAAACCATTTCATATCCGATGTGGAACTCTTAACATTTTTCTAGTAAGATTATATGTTAAATATTTCTTGTATGATTATATATTAAATAAGAAAATTATATTGTAGACCTTATTGTAAAAAAAATAAAAACTCCAGTTTGGGAATTAAAGTGTAACAAAAGGTGTGGAATTAATGGCCCATGTTTTCTAAGTGGTCAATTCAAGGAGGTCCACGAAGAGGTAAATTGGGTTGTTACTCTTTGTAACAGTTCACACACCCTTATTATGGCTTCTGACATATCTACCTAATAGTCCCTTTCAAGTGCACAAGTTTCAGAAAGTTGAAATTAAAACCAGCTCAATATTGTGCTTGAGAGATCACAGCTATATTTGTGATAAGAAAAGCATTAATAAGTGCTACTATGGTCCTACATGCATCTTCTTTTAGCCACTACACTGGTTAGTGATAACAAATGCTACGGTTTCAAAGTCTATAAAAAGGGTTTCAATCAACGAAGAAAGTACAAAACTTATGTAAAATTAACAAATCAGTAAGTGAAAATTTCGTAGTGTATAATGTAATGTCACTTCCACAACTGGCAATTTTGTTCTTGTGCTTCCAATCAATAATACAATGGATCCTTGTCAATAAAAATGTGCTACCATTATGATTGTTGTGCCCTAACCACCTTTGTTTTCTTCCCTCACAAAATTCCAATCTTGTAAATTAATTAACTTAATTAATTAGTTCAATTTAGCACCATATTCCTACGTGAGAAGACACCTAAATTGTTGTACCAATGTAGTTATGTCTCCAAATCTCACATCGATTAATGACAAACATATAGAGAGTAATTATAAAATGGTTTTTCTAACATATGCGAATTCGCACATTATAAAAATAGAGAAAGTTTGAAATTTTTTCACCACAATATATAAATCTAATAAAATATTTTGTTGAATGAATGTGACTGTAGTTATGAGGTGATGAAGCACAATTTCTTTTATTTTGTTTTTAAAAATCACCACGATAGTTTTAAGTTGTATTTTTGTTTCTTTGTGCTATTTTTATGGGTGTGTGTTCGCTTGTGTGTAGATTTATTTTTCTTTCATTTCCAACATTATATATCTATATAAAAGTGAAAATTATTCGATGTTTTTTTTCTCTCGATAAAATTGTTTACCATATTTTAAATTTCTTTTACATTATCAATGAAGAATTAATGTTATTTTTCAATTATATTCTTCATTATTTATTACTCTTTGTTCTTTCAATTCTTCGGTTGATCTTTCTCTCATCATGAATGAAGGATAATTTTGTAAAATAACGTATAATTTTTTTTTGGTCAAGTAGCATAGTGTTTAGAAATTCACCTTTTTCAAGGAGAACAAGTGGGGTGTTCGAGATTCGAACCCCGGTCACTGCATATATTATACATTATCCCTGCCAATTAAGCTAAGCTGACAGGGACAAATAACTCATATTTTCTTTTTCTCATATAAAATTAATTACATTTCTTAATTTGTGTGAAATTGCCAAAACAACTTATTTTTAGTTTAATATAATATTAATTTTTATTGTAAAAAATATCTTTTTATTTTATATTTCAAACATAATTGGAAATGGCGTCGTCTTCACTTATTTGCTTGGGAGGAGACGTTGGGAGTGTGCAACGAGGTTTTATCTAACATTAATTTACATATTGGGGTTGAAGACAGGCGATGGTGGCAACTTACGCCGAAAAAGGGATACATAGTTAGTGGAGTTTATCATATTTTAATCGAGGGATGATCAATTACTCGAGGTGAATTACAGGATATTATTTGGAACAATACAGTTCTCTTGAAGGTGTCTAATTTAGTGTGGTGCCTTCTTCAAAACTAATTACCTATTATAGATAACTTGGTTAATCGTGGAATTCTTCAACAAAATTTGAATGTTTGTGTTACAGGATGTGGTGCAGCAGAAAATGCGAATAATTTATTTTTGAAATGTCATTCTTTTGGATTTCTTTGGCTATTACTTCGGCAATGGAAGTGTATTATTTCAGTAAACCCTCTAAGTTTGATTGACCATAGTCATCACTTCAATGCTTTAGGCAGCTTCTCTAAATCAGCTCGGAAAGTGTTGCATGTTGTGTGGTTGGCATGTGCATGGGTTATTTTGAAAGAAAGGAATAAATGTTGTTTTAAGCAAAAGGAGTAGTCAATTTCTTCTTTGTTAGATAGAGTTAAATTATTATCATTTTGGTGGTTTAAATCTAATAATCTTTATCTGACTTTTGATTTTCATCATTGGATGGTTAATCGTTTCTTGTTCGTGATTTGAATCTTGTATCGGCTCTCTTTCATGTTTGGTGTTATTACTGTAAGATTTTTATTGTTCTCTGAGTTCTCCACTTGCACTCCTTGTGCGGCGTAGAACCGTTTTAGTGGTATATACATTTCATTTTGACTTGTTAAAAAACATAACTGATAATTGATACTTGTAATGTGAATATTTTGTACATTGTAATGTTGAGGTTAATTTGTCTTTGATATGTTGTTTGATATCCCATAAACATATAATTATGTGGTCATGACATGTAAGTAAAGTTTGACATGACCACAAGATAGAAAATTATATTTTAATGTTTGTCACTGTAGAATAGGTGCTATCCTTACGTATTGCCTCATGATTATATTATTTTTAATTGATGAATTTTTCCTTGGTTGTTGTAAGGTGTGTCTAGATACCTTGGACAAGACACAATTCATCGTAGAGATAAACTGGTGGGTAGGGATAAACATGTATGTGTGGACTTAAGCGAGGTTTCTCCTCTTGTAAGATTGAAGACCGAGATTTTTACTTTAACCTTCCTTATTACACTCCAAGGTAGTGTCTTCTTCGGTGGGATAAAGTATAAACCATCAGAGTTTATTTAAATATTAATTAATAGGATAGGATTGATCTATAGTAGCATAACACTATCACAACTCATAAGAGATATTGTGATTTCTCATCAAATAAAAGAGAGAATAACGCTGTCTGTCGTGCAACATGCACGGAAAATGCTGTCATGCTTTATATCATTTTCCTTTTTTAAAATCGTTAGTGTTACTCTAAAATAACCTAGGCTAAAATCTTGCAAAAACAATTTAATCTTGCAGAAATAACTTGGGCTACAATCTTGCACAAATAATTTAATCTTGAAAAAAATAGCCCTTGTGGGTGGTAGTTGAAAAATAAGGCTAATCCTTTTTCATCTTCTCCTAATATTTTTAGACATTGTTTGTGAGGTTCCATTGACCTCGAGTGAACCGATTAATAATTAGGTTGTAGTAAAGGTCCATCCAAAAACTTGCTTTTAGGGTAGTGGCTTTTGCCACGACACAACAACTCTCATTCTATTTCTCCTTAACTATCCAAAAAATATTTTTCTATTAAAATTCCAATATTGGTTGTGTTTCGTATATGAGGCAGTTTGAATGCTTGAACTTTATCAAACTCATGAATGAGTACATGATGAATCTGAATTTGTGTAAATGAGTAATTTGCATCTGAATTTCATTGATGTTAATATCGCCTTGGAGAACTGATGTTAATTTCACTCTATAACTTATGTATCAAATATCAGTCATCATGGCTTACAATTTCCTTATTGATAATATGGATTTGGACAAATTCTAGACTAACTTAACTACCGTGCATACCAAAAATGATGGTGTAACAACAATTAGCGAACCATGTGGTTGAAATTATACAAATTTATAGTCACACTTCAATTTTTATAGTACAAAGAAGATTGATACTGTCAATGTAAAAATTGAAGCACCATCTTATGTCTTTGTTGTTGATATTTACATTGACAAGTATTAATTTTCTTTGTATTGGTTTTGAATGAATGAACAATATTACATTTTTCAATTTAGGTCTTACGTAATCTTACTTATGTGCTTAGGCTTATAGGCCATCAATCATATCTTGATGTCATATACTCATTTTTTTCTTTTCAAAAGCTCTCCATTTTCTAAAGCCATGAGGTACTACGTGAAAAATGCCTTCCTGATCACGAATTTTAAGAATTCTTATTTTATGTTATGGTTTGACTTGATTAAATATTTTTGGTGAGCTCTTATAGTGACGACTAAAAGTCGAGAACTGAAAGGAAGTATTAATTTATACACTCAATTTTTTGAAGAAGAATTTATACACTTAATTAATAATGAAAGGAAAAGAGAAGGACAAGTTTTACGAGCTCTATACCTTTGGTAGACTTTCTTTAATGTACAAATCTTTGACTTACTTTTATATGTTTAGGTCTTTGTGTTGAATGGTGATGTCATTTTTTATATATCAATTTTCTTAAAATCATTAGGGGATAGTATCATGTAGTCTTAGCATCAACAAGTGCAACCAAGTTTTATATTCCTTAAAAACATGGAGTTGTGTAGGATATGTTATCCGGTATAAATCTTTGTTTACCATTAATTATGATAACTTCTCAACTCGCACTCCAAAACCAGCTTCCATTATTGTATTTTGACAAAAATAGTTTTGATAAAAATCAAATATGAATTAATTTGTTCTTTGTTAATACTTATACTTGTTAATATTAAAATTAAAATATAAATCATCGAGGTTCACCATAAATTATTGGGCATAAGCAGCGGGCTGAGGTGATATTGTCTTGCTATATCTGCAGGAGCACTTGCTGCTGCTGGTACAGCCTTATAACCAGCTGGTTGTGGGTTAGCTTGGTAATAACTAGTTTGAATTGGTCTGGGTTGAACATAACCTGGCTGCCGCTGTTATAAGCAGGACCTAATGGGGTGCTTAGTAGCCATAAATAGCATTGTTAGAGGCTGGTTGTTCAGGGTAAGTCTGCTGAGAAGATGGCTATGATCCATAACTAGTATGACCAACTTGCTCATAACTAGGTGTTGCCCATAGCTGGGCTGTCCACCAGGCTGGGCATAAACTTGTCCAGATGCAGACTGCGGGTGATTGTAACCATATGCAGTTAGTGCAGAGTGCAGACCCATATGTAGGATATGCTGCTTGTGATGACCCCGACGATGCATATAGATATAGTTTGTTGCATTCTGCCATATTATTATGCTGGAGTAGAACCCTGATGCAGACTCTTGCCTGGTTGAGTGGCTCTAGGGTGGCCGCCATAAGACTGGATGTTGTCCTTGTGAAGGTGGCACGCCATACAATGGTGGCCTGCCATGTGATTGTGCTGGAATAGAACCCTGATAAGGAATCTCGCCTGGTTGAGTGGCTATAGGGTGGCCATAAGACTGTGGATGTTGCCCTTGTGAAGGTGGCATGCCATACAATGGTGGCCTACCATATGATTGTGCTGGAATAGAACCCTGATACGGAATCTCGCCTGGTTGAGTGGCTCTAGGGTGGCCATAAGACTGTGGATGTTGTCCTTGTGAAGGTGGGATGCCATACAATGGTGGTCTGCCATATGATTGTGCTGGAATAAAACCCTGATAAGGAATCTCGCCTGGTTGAGTGGCTCTAGGGTGGCCATAAGACAGTGGATGTTGCCCTTGTAAAAGTGGCACTCCATATAATGGTGGATTGCCATATTGCTGTGGAGGTGCATAATTTGCTTGAGCCCTGGCTTGAGGGTAGGTTGGATGAGGAATTGGTTGTCCTCCATATGGATATTGTGCTGGAGCACGGTTTTCGTAATTGTAATTCATCTGAGCTGGGGATGGGCCCATGGAGGGTAAAGGAGAAGAACCGTAACTGCTCCTTGGAGCCATATGTTGAGGATAATTTCCATAAGGAGTAGGTGCATATGATTGATTATAAGAGAGATATGGCCTGCAGTGCTGATAGTCATATGATGGCGGGTAGCCATAATGTGAACCTTGCTGACCCCATAGTGGTGGACCACCAGATCCTTGTGGCGGACGGTAGGCCTGTTGGCCGAAACCACCTGATGATGACTTGACAGGCTACTCCAGCACAGCATACAAAAGTAAGTAATAGGAAAAAAAATTAGTAACCAGAATAATATGAAAACAGGTAGAATCGGTCATAACAAAGATGCAGCTATAGTGATCCAACTAAATATTAAATCCAGTTGCCATGATAGTCAATACCAAATATTAAACCCTGAGCACTCATTTAATTGTGATGATATTCAAATCCGATTGAAGGACATACTCCTCCAAAACCAGTAAAAAGGTAAAAGAAGTAATTTTCTTTAGCATATAGACTATGTCATCAAAACTTCTACCAAATGTCAAGTGGCAAAATAACATGCAGCAACCTGTCCAGATAATGCAACATCTATATCCTGCCATTACCATCTCAGAGCTCAACTGCAGTACATAATGAAGTAAACAGCTATACAAAAGAAATATTATCACAGAAAAAATACCTCGCCTCAGCAAAAAAAAATAAAAAATGAAAGAAGCCTGACAATGCAAAAGCAAAATAATGACAATGCGAAAGCAGATCTATAAGCTAAATTTCAATCAAACAATTCGACGATAACTAGACAAAGATGGCAAATCTTAGAAGAGGTGACAAATTGATATAATACTTCTGCTGCTTTCAACATACCAACATGTTTTAAAGACAGAATAAAGTGAAAGCTGAACCAGGTTGATACAGTAGTGATCACTAAATGTACTGAACACGTCAAAGTTGCCTATAATCACCAATCAGTTATTAAAGGTCTACAAGGACCATCATAGGATTAAGCACGATAATCTTTCACTCTCTTAAAAAGACCAACAAAAACACATTTGACTATACAATATCCAAAATCAAGTTTTCATTAACCAAGACAATCGATCAAGATTCTTTTATCTGTTGCACTTAAAACATAAACATAGGGTCCGTTTGGTCGGAGGGGAGGGATTTTAATGGAGGGGAGGGGAAGGGCTGAAAAGGGAGGTATATTATTTTTAATTAAATATATGTTTGGTTCAAAAGAGGATAAGGTAGGGGAGGGATTTTAGTTAAGAGGAGTGCTAGGAACACTCTCTTTTCAACACTCTCCAACACTCACTCTTTTATTGGGTGAAATCAACATATATGAACTCCACCCAATAAATGAGTGAGTGTTAGAGAGAATGTTGAAAAGAGAGTGTTACTAGCATTCCTCTTCAATTAAATGTATTTTAGTTCACTTGGGAATTTAAAATCAATTTACCGTTTTCTCCTTATATATACAAAACAACAGTATAATGGAGAAAAATTCAAAAACAAAAACAGAATGAAACAAAAAATAATGAAGCAAAATGTCATGTAAACAAAAAACCCAAGTGTATCATCAGGTCAAAGATATGTTTAAAAGCAGGTAAACAAACAAACATATGTTAGAATATGTTAAATCAACACGAATTGGACTGGTCCTAGATCTCATCAGGTCAAAGATATGGCTACATTAGTCTTTTCAATCAAGTGTATCATCTGGTCAAGGATATGTTAGAAAGCAGGTAAATCAACAAAACATATTTGGACTGGTCGCGGATCTCATGGCTACCTTAATTAAAATTTACTTAACATCAAAACAGATCAAATGACAAGAATTACTTATCATGTTTTTCTCAATAAAGAACTAGATAGAGGAATATAACTTCAACACAGTTAAAATCATCAGAAGACACGATTTTACCAGGTATGACTCTTATCTTCAAATAGGTCTCATACAAATCATACAGCTGCTCGTTTTGAGCGCTAATGCCAGCACAATATAGTCTTGCTGATTCATTATTTTTAAGTCTTGAAGCAATATTACCAACCATTAAGCATCCTGCAATTTGAGCGCCAATGCCAGCACAATATAGTCTTGCTGATTCATTATTTTTAAGTCTTGAAGCAATATTACCAACCATTAAGCATCCTGCAATTTGAGGTTTTAATGCCCGGCACCTCTATTCAAAGCACGAAAGTGAATATGCTACATCAAGAGAGCAATGCTGACCCCATAGAAAAGGCAATAAATCATCCCAACTAATTCGAAACTGCACCTCAAGCTAAACAAATCATCCCAACTGTCATCTTGGTTTTACATTTACGCTTCCTAAAAATATTCAATTGACTTTGGCATGGATTATTTTTCAAATTCCAAACTTATGAAAACTGTTTCAGGTGATCTATCTCACTTGCATGGCAACAATTGATACAATAGTACAATACATCCATACACACAATCACAATTTGTATTGTTTTAGCAAATGCAACTATAGAGCACCTGAAACAGTTTAATATTAGGCCCATGCAATACACACAATCACGATCTGTTCTTATTAGTTTAATATCTGATATGTGGCCCAATGGGTCACACGATATTAAATTACATTTTTGAGGGGGAGAGGCCACCTTGGTAGCTTGCTATTGGGCTTCTCATGTGTCGCCTATGTGTTGCACTGTTGCATGGGCCTAGCGCACCCCACAAAAAAAATAAAAAAAAAATATAGAGCAACACTGAACCAATATAGAGCAAGCATATGAAGTGTTTGTCCAGAACTCTATTTTATGCATGCTAACAACATGGCAAATGCCTAGATCCCTATTACAAGCAATTATTCTCCAGAACTATTAGTTTTTAGCATGATAGAATCAAATAAAGCTATAAACAGAACTTGTAATTACAAGAACAGTACCAAAACCAGTCACCAATAACAAATCTGAACTGATCATACATGCTTTCAAGCAGCTGTAAAACATAGAAAAACCTTTCATGTACTACTTCAAATATCTTACCCAATACCATGATGCTCATCAAGAACGACAGTACATTGCAATCAGTTTAGTTTAAGCTACATAACTTGGTAACCTCCCCAATCAGCATGACATATAAACCTCAGTCTACCATAGAAAAGAAGCAGAAGTTGGCAAAATACGGGTCTACTTTAAGTCAACATTAACTTAGTGCAATTTACTACAGAAAATACAATGAGTGACTAAATGAGTTTATGCACTACGTTTTTAACATGAAAATACAACAAAAAATCACTACATAAAAAGGAATATCGACAATATATCAAAAACGCAAAATGTTAGCATTGATATAATAACATCAGTAAAACATAAATATGCACAAATAATATCTAAACTATCCAATCGCAAACTTTATCATCACAAGTTATGTATAGTCAAACAAACCTGACTCAAGGCTTCCTTTGTCATTTCTTGTGCAATTAAAATTTGCCTCTTATCACCAGTAACTTGGACAGTCCTTTCTTTAGAATCATCAGCTTCGGGAAGATGTTGAGGTATCGACTAAAACAATTAAGAGAGCATCATCAGAGCCCATAAGCTAAATCTAAAGTAACAGGATGAAAGTGAGAAAGCCTAAAAGAACTTCACTCTACAAGCATCAATCAGCTTTCTCCCCCTTTCAAAATTCAAAACTTCAGTTACAGCAACTCATGTGATTGCGGAGATTAGGTTCCAAGAATTTGAAACTCAAAAACTCTTGCTAAAAGGGGATAACTATCAACAAAGTTCTAAATTGCACAATTTCAAAATGTGGAAACTTCTAATATATGGTTTGTTTGAAAAAAGTGAAAAGGAGAACAGTGAAAAAGATGAAATATAATTTATGTAATCCTTCAAAAAAATATAATTAATGAAATGGAGGAAAAGTTATTTGAGAATGGCTTGGTTATGACATGTGTTTAGTTATAATGAAATAAATTAATTGTTTACACTTTACCCACCCTTCCCAATGATTAATCCTACCTTTATAAATTTTGTGATTCAAAGTTACATTAACATAAAACATGAATAAATGTAAAACATAAATAGATGGATATTATCAGTTTCTCACATTCTCATTTGGAACTTGTATCTGAATTTGATCAGATCCCACAATAGCCTGAGCAGGGGAGAGGCCTCGAGCTACAAGTGCAGGAGAACCTCCAGAATCAGTCTGTGGAATTTCAAACTTCTCATTAGGAACTTGTATTTGAATTCGATCAGATCCCATGATAGCCCGAGCAGGGGAGAGGCCTCGATCTACAAGTGAGGGAGAACCTCCATCATCATCCTGTGAAATTTCAAAAGTTAAGCAATGTAAAAACTATAAAATAACAAGAGAAGAACAAGAAGGCTGAGATAAAGATTGGATATGATATCTAACCTCTGCACTCATGGCATTCAATAGCTTTTCTGCCTTATCTATGCTTTCCAAAAAATCATTCAAATTGAACTCCTTAAAGAAACAAGGGAAAAAAAGAAGGAAACTGATCACCCATTATCGATATCAAAAAGGAAAGAACTATGCACAAAAACTCATAATCGAAACGAAGTTGTAGACCTGCATAAATTTTGTGATTCAAAGCTACGTTAACATAAAACATGAATAAATGGAAAACATAAACAGATGGATATTTGAAGTTTCTCACCTTCTCATTTGGAATTTCATGTGCAGGAGAGCCTCCAGCATCAGCCTGTGGAATTTCATGTACAGGAGAACCTCCAGCATCAGCCTGTAGAATTTCAAAAGTTAACCAATGTAATGTAAGAACTATAAAATAGCACGAGAAAAACATGAAGTCTGAGATAAAGATTGGATATGGTATCTAACCTCTGGAAACATGGCATCCATTAGGTTTTCGAACTCATATATACTTTCCAAAAGATCCTTCAAATTGAACTCCTTAAAGAAACAAGGGAAAAAACATTGAAAATGATCACCCATCATTGATAGCAAAAAGGAAAGAACTGTGCACAAAAACTCAATCAAAACTAGGTTGTAGACCTGTAAAAGGGTTTTAAGCTACTAGAGATACAACCATAAAGCCATTTGCCATTTAGTAAGGTCATCAACGTTGATCAAACAATCAATGCCCTGCTGTAAATCATGTCTAAAGTTAATATAAATTTAGATCTACATTGATTAGTTGGTCTATATTTTTTTTATCTCACTCTACCTGCCTCTATTAGACTATGATCCATGTCATCTAGTGAATTCTTAATGAGAGGACTTTATAAGACTTCTCCGCACATGACCAAATCACCCAAGTGGAATCCATCATTTTTTTTTGCCATGGGTATTTACCCCAACTTCCTCTCTACTGTAATCCACCACAATCCCCTCTTGTGTATTCATTCAACCATCATAATATTCGCATCTCATCCCTGTCAATTGAGTCTATCATCGTATCTTGCTTTCTCGCGTGGTTGACAAGTAATTGTTACCATTAAGCAGAAGAAAACAAGTTCTAGAAAATTTGACTGTTTTCCTCACTCCCTCACAATCTTGCTCAATAGAACTAAATGGGTTGAATAAAATCCCCATACTTGGACAAGCATGATCATTTGAACTTTAGAAAACACAATTGGCAGTGTCCATAGAATGTACACAGTCCAAAACAATTGTCATGATGCAATTTAGGAGTCCAATTTTGAAAACAACTAGAGCCACCAAACATATGAACATACATCGAACATATAATTGATGAGTAAACAAACAAACAATTGCCAAGAGGAAATATGTGAAGTACGACATGTTCTTCAAAGAAACATTGTCGAGTTTAATTGTATACAAAGCCCAAGATTGACGATACGAATTCGACATGAATGAGCCCAATAACACGTATCCAAGCCTAAGGGTCTGTTTGGCCAGACACATTTTTGAGCTTATGGCTTATAGCTTATAAGCTCATATGACTAAAATAGACCCGTTTGATAACGGTCATTTACTCATGAGCTTATAACTTATTTTTATTAGCTTATAGCAGTTTTTGATAAGCTAATTCAAGTAACTTATAGCTTATCATTTTTTCTCTCAATTTTACCTTTGTAGTCTTAATTGAAAAAATTAAATATTCAATAAATATATATTTTTTATGTCATTTAATGTTTGTAAGCTAGTTCAACAGTTAATTTTACAAAAGACTACAAATTCAATCAGCTAGCTATCTGTTTTCAGCTATAAGCTAACTTATAAGTCATCCACTGTAAGCTAGCTTATAAGCTATCCGTTAGGTTGTTATGAGAATATACATACCTTATTGCTAGGAACCTCAAATTTTGGCGTGGTTGTTATGTCAGACCCGGGTATAGGTTGCTTTTGTCCAGAAGAAGCATCATGCTGAAAGGTAGGATCAATAGAGCTGGAATCAAGTTGTTCAGTTGATTTAGATGGCTTCTCAACGAGAATCTCTTTGGTATCGGTAGGGTCAGCAGTTTCTTCTGAATTATCTTTAGATACATCTTGAACTTGCTCCGAATGAGCATTTTCCTCTGGCTCAGCAACCTTCTTTTCTTGATGTCGGATAGTATTAGCTGCCAACACCAAAACCATAACATTAATAAAACGGTATGAAGCATAGATACTCCTCATATTAGGCATGTCCTGACATTGGTTACTTATCGTGTCCAACACCGACACATATGATTACATTGAATTATATCATTTTTTCAAATTATCATCAGTGTTGACATGTTCGTGTCGTGTTTGGTGTATGTGTCGCGTCTTTGTTCATAGATAACACGTAATTCCTTATCATTAAAAGCACATTGTATATCAAAACATTTTCACCAAATTTAGCACATCAGTAAGCTGTTTTCGGCTTATTTCATAAATTCTCCAAGATATTATCATAAAAAAAAAGAGCTTATAACTTAGAGAAAAACTAGCTTATACAAAAGCACTTAAGCTGCAATTAAGTTATTCTGATTTTCATAAATTCTGATTTCTCGTTGTGAAATCGAAGCGAGTGAGTAGGGATGGTGATGAGAGAGAAATGAGTTTGAGTTTGTAAGTTAACTGAAGATGTCACTGAAAATTGAAAAAAAATTATGCAGAACGTGATTCTCGTTGACGTTAGATTCTAGCAAGAGAAAAAATATTGAGTTTGAGAGAGAAAAAAATAACGCGGTAAATGAAAGAAAAGAGGGTGTAATTAATTAATTAAAGAAGGGATCGACACTTGACAGGAGTTACGACTTAGGAGTGTGCAAATGACATCCTTCAAATTTATATAGATTCAAATTAATATCGTAATTTTTTTTTTTGTTTTTTTAACAAGCCATAATAAAATTATATTAACCGAGAGTGAAACATCCTGTATAAGGCGTGCAATGGATAAAACACCCAAAAAGAGTTACAAAGTCACTACAAAGTCAATGGTGCAAAATCAAGGGAGCACCTCCCTATGGAAGAGAACACAGATAATTACATAAAAATGTCCATACATTACAGAGGTTGTCGCCATCAGTCATGATAATCAAAAGCAATGGTGATCATATTTGCTTTCAACCACAAAAAAATTTTTAGCTTGACTTTCTCAAGAATGGTAAAAGGAACAGATGCCTTTCCTTCCAAATTGTCCAGACACATGCAAGCCAAATAATTTTAAAGAAAGAATGAGATGATCGCGGCATCGCCGCCATATGAGTAAAGTGAAGAAAGTGGTCTCGGATCACACAAGGGGAAACCGAAGTAATATGAAGCCACTGCCAAACAAGGTGTCAGACATGTCCGAGCGTCGCGCATCCTAAAAAAAGATGATCTTTTGTTTCTTGAGAGCCACAACCCCCAACGCATAACATATCTTCCGTTGGAATAACACGACGACATATAAGGTTTCTTTGATTGGTAGTCTATTGCACAAAAGATGCCACCCAAACAAGGATACCTTTAGCGGTGCTCTTTTATGCCAAACATTAGCATTGAAGTTCTATCCAGAGGCTCAGCAGCAGACATAAGGAACTGATACGCTCCACGCACAGAATAACCATAAATAGGACAAATCAGAGCACTCCCTCAACTTCTCCTCCTCCCACGCCAAGAGGCGTCGCCTCCACCTCCATGCTTCTCCCCCTACCTTCCACCCTAATGTCGCCATATCCTCCACTGTACTCTCTCTATTCACGGCTAAATCAAAGAGCCGCCAGAACTTATCCCGTAAACGGTGATCCAATTATATGTCCAGAAATAAGTATCATGTCATGTACATCAGACTTATAAGTATCATGTCTCTTAAGTATTTTTACATGGAAGTTGATCTATGTAATAAATGCAGTTGGTTTATTCCCACATTCAGCATATATCAATCTGAGCTTCTGATAATTGGAGTTGTATCTTTTACTCAGCCTTTGATGTATGGACCGGGTCAAACTCCTGGTGGAATGGCCATGATGCCAACGCTTCTGGCTGATAGACGCATCAGATATGTCTTGTAAGTAGAACTTTGAATCGTTGCTCTATATTTATTAACTTATATAGCATGTCATTTCATGACATGTAGCATATTGACAGATATTTTGTTGCAATGATGCTTTGTAAGAAAAAAAGACAGTTCTAATTCCTACCTAGTTGCTTGAATCAAGAGCCTGAGAATATATTTTCTTCTGCAGGCAACAACCAGGATTGCAGCCACACACCCCACACACCCTGCACACCCCACCTTCACATCAAAGAGGTGGCACGATTGGCGGCGGCGGTGGGAGGGGGAGTAGTGGTGGATGGCACATCAATGATAGTGGCCTAGGGCTCATATACTACCCAAATTAGATGGTCTTAATGTATTGGGAAATATCAATTTTATTTCATGCCTATGCGAGCTAGTTTATTTTATCAAAGTGTAATACTCTGTTGTTTTTCATTAAATATTTATTAATTGTTGTCTCAGTCTTGATTACATTCATGATTTTGGGGTTTTTAATGTATGACTTATCTTAGTTGCAGAATTGCATATAATTGTGACATTTCTTTAACTATCATGAAACCTCAAGTAGTTCCTATGGATACCTTTAAGATTGTACTTGCAGTGAGTACAAGAGGATAGACTCTCCCTCCCTTGACGATGGGAGAGGCTTAGGTTGAAGGTGACTTTGGTGGCGGTGCACCAAAATGTTAAGGCGATTTGAGGTTTCAGCTCGACAAGGATTTCACTGGTCATACGTATCCCTAAGCATCTTAGGGAATCAGAGCGTTCTGTAATTGTTTGGGACATAGCCTTCACTGTTTGAGTGAAGGACATATTTATAGAGGTGGTGAGAAACCTCTTTACTATTGTCAAGAGAACCTCCTCGTTGGATATCTCTAGCATTTGTTATATAATGTCATGACCGTCCTTATCCGATAATTGGTGGCGAGCTTATCTAGGGAGGTCGCCCAGTAATGGTGAAGTGTTTAAGTAACTTGTTTTTATTATGACAGTCCACAACCACCCAAACTCAAGGCATGTAAAGGCGAAGTATTTGACGAGTGTAGCATTAACTGATCATACTACCGTTGATTGGCGAGTTCTTTGTGTGTCTTGCGTTTGGTGACTTATTCTTCGCCTCGCTCGTGGCAAGTTTTTAGTTTATTTATTTATGAGCGGGGTGAAATCCCCCAAGCCATATTGCACTTGAGGTGTTGCCTTATATTTTATAGGGATTTGGGCAACTAAAGCCCCCATGACCCATGTGATGTTTTTGAATTTACATTTGAACTTGATTTTAATTTCATTGTTTTGGCTCTCTAGAGGTTATTGTTATTGTTTTTGGCTACAAAACTCATCCCTGCAAACGCAAAGAGACACAATAATATCTGCACAAGTATTATAAAGGCATATACAGACACAATAATATCGTAAGTTTAACTTTGGTCAACAGTTAATAGTGCATTATATAAGTTTTTTATACATATCACTAATTTAAAAACATGGCTTTCCACTAAGATATAGGAAAACTGTAGTATTCACAGTAAAAAAAGTGTTAAAAACGTAGAATTTGTTGACAATCTATATATCCATAAACTATAAAATATAATACTTCATGTTTCTTCGAAAAGGCATGACAATAATATTATGAAGATGAGTAATTAATCGATACCTATTTTTCCAGATTATATGGCACCTTAAATTGAATTTACGCAACTTACACCACGAGCAAGGACACTTCACACTTGGTAACAATATTCTTAATAATTTTGTGAAGGTAAGCTCCGACTGTTCAAGTTTTAATGAAACTATACTGTTCACAAATTTTTTCTATTTTGAAGGGTGTAATTATTCCTATACTGATCGATGATTAATTATAATATGAAATGATAAAACTTGATTACGAGTAACTTTGCGTTGAAAGAGATGTGTGATGAAACATTATAAATTCAATTCACAGTATTCAGTGTGCTAAGCTCATAGCAATGCACATAACAAGTGGAATGATATTTTATGGTAATGTTAACCTCATAAATAATAGTACAAGAGAATCCACAAAGCTCAATTTTTCGTCTAAAAATTTGAAGGGCATTAGAAATTTACCATGCTAGACTCAATACTTCAAAAAGAGCTTGATTTAATAGAGTTTTGACATGAATGGGGCAAGAATCTGTGATTCAAAAGTAGGCGATTAACATTCTTCGAGGCTTCTGGAGGTTACAGAAAAGATATATCTGGTGAAGATTCAACAAAAAAAAATGTCTCATCTTCAAAGGCCATAAATAAATACTAATGATACGAAGCGTCAAAAGTAGTAGTACCATCATTGAGCTTTTGAATCTGGAGATTTGGTCTCTTTCGGATTCTAGAAATGTATATTTCTTTTATCCCTTCTTGAGTTTCAGACTTGTAGTGAATTGCGACATGACTAGCAAATTTTTGGAATATTGAAATGAATTTGTTGCACTTTAGACACATGTACGGTCCATGCTTCCATACAATAAACATGGACCGCACACGTGTGCAAAGTGCAACAAAGTAATTTCAACATCCCAGAAATTCGCTACTCATGTGGCAAGTCACTACAAGTCTGAAACTCAAGAAGAGAGAAAAAAGAGACATATGTCTAGATCCGAAAGTGACTAAATCTCCAGATTCAAAATCTCAATGATGGAACAACTAGTTTTGTTCCAATTGTTGCTTCTGTTCATCAGTCGCATGCTGCTTCTATCAATTATGATAATCAAAATATAGGTGTCCTGGCCCCTCATGTAAGCGGAATAAAAGTTAAGTTTGAATTTAATATAAGTCATCTTTATAAATACAAGGTGACAGACAAGAAAATAATACTTCTTGTTTTTTAAAATAAATGTCACTTCTTGAATTTAACACATCATGAAGAAATATTTTACAGATATTCAGACTGACATGCATCTTGAGAGATATGGTCCTCCCTTGTCTATATTGTAAACACATCTAGATGTCAACCGTTAGATTCCTCCATTTTCTGAGAGATCAAAGATCCTACCAATTAGTTGAATGAATTCAACATCCGATAATTGTCTACAAAGGCAATAAAGGATGAAGGTGATCCAAAATCATGTTTTAGAGTTAAGAAGCTGCATCTTAATAAAATTAATAAAATTGTAATAATTTGTTATATAAGATTTTTTCCCATTCATTTTCAGACAAAGCAAACACACATATACATCTTATATACTAATGAGATAGCAAGGGATCTCCAACTTTACCTGAAGTCTTGAGTTTTTAATTCAACCCTGAGAATGCCACATTGTTAAATTTTTTGAGGAAGAGATTTTTCACCCAACTTAAGAGACTAGTCTATGTAGTTGCGGGCGGAGTTTACCCTGTTCACACAAAAAATCATTTACATCTTCTATATATATTTCTATAAATCCAGGTTAAATTTTAAAATCAATTCACACAATTTTGTCATAAATAAAAAAAAAATCATTTAATTTTTATAATGTTGAACAAAATTAAAATCTAAAAAAATTAATCTTGAATAAAATGAAAACTCAAAATAAGTGTTGGACTAAGGTTTGCAATTTAACTCCCTTAAATACAAAAGGAATAAATAAAATCCATCAAACACACAAATAATCATTCAACACATAGACAATTGATAAAAATATGTTCTAATGAAGAGAAAAAAACATACTGAGAGGAATGAATTCTTCTACAGAGCCAGAACATTAGCTGCAACATTCACCGGAATACCTGAAATTCAAATAAAATAAAATTATAAATTTTGAGATATTTTTTACTAATATAACAAACCGGAATAACTCTATTTAATTCAGTCTTTAAAATCATGAAAACTTTGATATAGATCTATCCATGTCGATGTCTGTCTGAACTTTGAATTTGTTATAGTCAACAATCAATACATTCACGTAGTCAAAGACGTTAGTGATATCTTGATCGAGATCGGAATATCCAAATCTTGAAGAATTTTGACTTTATAAAAAAATTAAATTATGCATTGAAAAATGGAACTTCCGAACACGATCTGATTGAACCAACTTCCTTGACCATGTGGGGAAATAAAGTTGAGATTTTTTTGAAGAAAACAATAGAGATTACACGAAGACCGACAAACCGATTGATATGATGGGATAAGGGACCGACAAACCGATTGAAATGATGGGATAAGGGAAGAACTCCTTTTTGACTATATTTGAGGAATGACCCGAGAGTTAAATAGACGAAAAAGAAACAAAAATTATATTTGAGATTTGAAAAATTGACAATGGTAGGCGATTGAAGAGAATATGTGTTAAATTTTTTTACTTACGATTTATACAGGAAAAACGACCAAGTACACATAGTCTTGTAGGTAGAGACGTCAATGATATCTTGATCTGAATGGATCCAACGTCATTGACTATGTGTTAAGATTTTTTAAAAAAAACAATAGAGATTACAAGAAGACTTACATACCGATAGATATAGGGAGATAAGGCAAGAACTTCTTTTTGCCTAGATCTGAGGAATAATCTGAGAGTGAAATAGAAGAAAAAGAAAAGAAAATTACGTTTGAGATTTGAGAAATCGACATTAGTATGAGATTGAAGACAGTATGTGTTAAAAATTATTACCTACAATTTATATAGGCAAAACGACCAAGGACACATAGTCTTGTAGGTAGAGACGTCAATAATATCCAGATCTGAATGGATCCAATGTCATTGACTATGTATTGAGATTTTTTTAAGAAAATAATAGAGATTACGAGAAGACTTACATACCGATTGATTCTGTGAGATAAGGTAAGAACTTCTTTTTGCTTATATCTGAGGAATAATCTGAGAGTGAAATAGAAGAAAAAGAAAAGAAAATTACATTTGAGATTTGAGAAATTGACAACGGTATGAGATTGAAGACAATATGTGTTAAAAATTATTGCCTACAATTTATATAGGCAACCAAGGGCACCTAGTCACTATATGAAAATCTTTAAATAAAATATTAGTGCCAAACATACAAATCCATGTAACCCCCCCCCCCCCCCCACCCCTTATCCTAATTGACAGAAGTAGTACGCGACTGATGAACAGAAGCAACAACTGAAATAAAAGTATTTATTCCATTTTGAATCTGAAGATTTGGTCTCTTTCGGATCCTAGAAATGTATCTCTTTTTTTATCCCTTCTTAAGTTTCAGATTTGTAGTAAGTTGCCACATGATTAGAGAATTTTTGGGACGTTGAAATTACTTTATTGCCCTTTGGACACATGTACGGTCCATGTTTCCACACAATAAACATGGACCGCTCACGTATCCAAAGTGCGACAAAGTAGTTTCCACATCCCAGAATTTCACTAGTCATATGTCAAGTAACTACAAATCTGAAACCTAAGAAAAGAGAAAAAAGAGATACATATCCAGGATCCGAAAGAGACCAAATCACCAGATTCAAAATTTCAATGATGGAACAATTAGTTTTGTTCCAGTTGTTGCATTTGTTGATCAATCGCATGTTGCTTTTGTCAATTATGATAATCACAATATGGGTGCCCCTGCCTCTCATGTAAGCGGAGTAAAAGTTAACTGGAGTATGCGGATAATTAAAATATATTATGCATCTTAAGAAATACGTTCCTCTCTTGTCTCTATTGTATACATGTCTAGATGCAACGGTTAGATTCCTCTATTATTTGAGAGATCAAAGATCCTACCAATTAATTGAATGAATTCAACATCTGATAATATTCTACGAAGGCACTAAAGGAAGAAGATGATCCAAAATCATGTTTTAAAGCTAAGAAGTTGGATCTTAAAAAAATTGTAATAATTTGTTTTGTTAGAATTTTTTTTTCATTCATTTTTAAACAAAGCAAACACATATATACATCCTATATACTAATGAGAAAGCAAGGGATCTCCAACTTTACCCGAGGTCTTGTGTTTTTAATTAAGCCTTCAGAATGCAGCATTGTTAAATTTTTTGAGGGGGAGATTTCCCACCCAATTCAAGAGACCAGTCTCTATAGTTGCGGGCATAGTTTATCCTGCTCACACAAAAAATCATTACATCTTCTATTTATATTTCTATAAATCCTCGTTCATTTTAAAAAATCAATTCACACAATTTTGTCATAAATAAAAAAAATATTTAATTTTTATAATGTTGAACAAAATTAAAATCTATAAAATTATTCATAAATAAAACGAAAACTCAAAACAAGTGCTGGATTAAGGTTGCAATTTAACTCTCTTAAATACAAAAGGAATAAATTAAATTTATCTCATTAATCACATTGAGAATTAATAAAAATATGTTCTAATGAAGAGAAAAAAACATACTGAGATGAATGGATTCTCCTACAGAGCCACAACTTTAGTGCAACATTCACCGGAATACCTGAAATTCAAATAAAATAAAATTATAAATCTAGAGATATTTTTTACTAATATAACAAAGCAGAATAACTCTATTTAATTCCGTCTCAAGAATAATGAAAACTTTGATATAGATCTATCCACGTCGATGTGTAACTGAACTTCTAATTTGTAATAGTCAACAATCAACACATTCACGTAATCAAAGACATCGGTGATATCTTGATCAAGATCGGAATATCCAGATCTTAAAATTTTTTAACTTTATAATTGAAATATGGAACTTCCGAACATGATCTGTCTGGAACCAACTTCCTTGACCATGTGGGGAAATAAAATTGAGATTTTTTTAAGAAAACAATAGAGATTACAAGAAGACATACAAACCTATTGATATGGTGGGATAAGGGAAGAACTATTTTTTGACTATATTTGAGGAATGACCTGAGAGTGAAATAGAAGAAAAAGAAAAGAAAATTATGTTTGAGATTTGAGAAATTGACAACGGTAGGCGATTGAAGAGAATATGTGATAAAATTTTTTACTTATGATTTATATAGGAAAAACGACCAAGGACACATAGTCTTGTAGGTAGAGACGTCAATGATATCTTGATATGAATGGATCCAACGTCATTGACTATGTGTTGAGATTTTTATAAGAACACAATGGAGATTACAAGAAGACTTACATACCGATAGATACGGGGAGATAAGGCAAGAACTTCTTTTTGCCTAGATCTGAGGAATAATCTGAGAGTGAAATAGAAGAAAAAGAAAAGAAAATTACATTTGAGATTTGAGAAATTGACAACAGTATGAGATTGAAGACAGTATGTGTTAAAAATTATTACCTACAATTTATATAGGCAAAACGACCAAGGAAACACAGTCTTGTAGGTAGAGACGTCAATGATATCTTGATATGAATGGATCCAACTTCATTGACTATGTGTTGAGATTTTTATAAGAAAACAATGGAGATTGAAAGAAGACTTACATACCGATAGATACGTGAAGATAAGGCAAGAACTTCTTTTTGCCTAGATCTTAGGAATAATTTGAGAGTGAAATTGAAGAAAAGAAAAGAAAATTACATTTGAGATTTGAGAAATTGACAACAGTATGAGATTGAAGACAGTATGTATTAAAAATTATTACCTACATATTATATAGGCAAAACGACCAAGGACACATAGTCTTGTAGGTAGAGACGTCAATAATATCTTGATCTGAATGGATCCAATGTCATTGACTATGTATTGAGATTTTTTTAAGAAAATAATAGAGATTACAAGAAGACTTACATACCGATTGATACTGTGAGATAGGCAAGAACTTCTTTTTGCCTGGATCTGAGGAATAATCTGAGAGTGAAATAGAAGAAAAAGAAAGAAAGTTACATTTGAGATTTGAGAAATTGACAACGGTATGAGATTGAAGACAATATGTGTTAAAAATTATTGCCTACAATTTATATAAGCTACCATGGGCATCTAGTCACTATATGAAAATCTTAAAATAAAAAATTATTGCTAAACATACACATCCATGTAACACCCCCCACCCTTTATCATAATTGACAGAAGTAGTACGTGATTGATGAACAGAAGCAACAACTGGAATAAAAGCATTTATTCCATCATTGAACTTTTGAATCCGGAGATTTGGTCTCTTTCTGATCCTAGAAATGTATCTCTTTTTTTATCCCTTCTTGAGTTTCAGATTTGTAGTGAGTTGCCACATGATTAGAGAATTTTTGGGACGTTGAAATTATTTTATTGCACTTTGGACACATGTACGGTCCATGTTTCCACACAATAAACATGGACAGCACACGTATCCAAAGCGCAACAAAGTAATTTCCACATCCCAGAATTTCCCTAGTCATGTGGCAAGTCACTACAAATCTGAAACCTAAGAAGAGAGAAAAAAGAGATACATATCTAGGATCCGAAAGATACGAAATCTCCAGATTCAAAATCTCAATGATTTGTTCCAGTTGTAGCTTTTGTTGATCAGTCGCATGTTGCTTTTGTCAATTATGATAATCAAAATATGGGTGACCCTGCCTCTCATGTAAGCGGAGTAAAAGTTAATTGGAGTATGCTGATAATTAAGATATATTATGCATTGGAAAAGAAATTTGAATTTAATATAAGTCATCTTTATAAAAATAAAGTGACAGACAAGAAAATAATACTTCTTGCTTTTTAAAATAAACGTCACTTCTTGAATGCAACCCATCATGAAGAAATATTTTACTCATATTCAAACTGACATGCATCTTAAGAGATATGTTCCTCTCTAGTCTCTATTGTATACACGTCTAGACGTCAACGGTTAGATTCCTCTATTATTTGAGAGACCAAAGGTCCTACCAATTAATTGAATGAATTCAACATCTGATAATATTATACGAAGGCACTAATGGAAGAAGATGATCCAAAATCATGTTTTAGAGCTAAGAAGTTGCATCTTAAAAAATTGTAAAAATTTGTTTTGTTAAAAAAAATTTTTTAACAAAGCAAACACATATATACATCCTATATACTAATGAGATAGCAAGGGATCTCCAACCTTACCCGAGGTCTTGTGTTTTTAATTAACCCTTGAGAATGCAACATTGTTAAATTTATGGAGGGAAAGATTTCCCACCCAATTCAAGAGACCAATCTCTATAGTTGCTAGCATAGTTTACCCTGTTCACACAAAAAATCAATACATCTTCTATTTAAATTTCTATAAATCGTCGTTCATTTAAAAAAATCAATTCACACAATTTTGTCATAAATAAAAAAAATATTTAATTTTTATAATGTTGAACAAAATAAAAATCTATAAAATTATTCATAAATAAAACGAAAACTCAAAACAAGTGCTGGATTAAGGTTGCAATTTAACTCTTTTAAATACAAAAGGACTAAATGAAAGTTATCTCATTAATCACATAGACAATTGAAAAAAAAAAATGTTCTAATGAAGAGAAAAAACATACTGAGAGGAATGGATTCTCCTACAGAGCCACAACTTTAGTGCAACATTCACCGGAATACCTGAAATTCAAATAAAATAAAATTATAAATCCAGAGATATTTTTTACTAATATAACAAAGCAGAATAACTCTATTTAATTCCGTCTCAAAAATCTTGAAAACTTTGATAAAGATCTATCCATGTCGATGTCTGTCTGAACTTTGAAGTTGTAATAGTCAACAATCAACACATTCACGTAATCAAAGTCATCAGTGATATCTTGATCGAGATCAGAATATCCAGATCTTAAATAATTTTAACTTTATAAAAAATTAAATTATGGATTGAAATATGAAACTTCCGTACAGGATCTGTCTGCACCAACTTCCGAATATGGAACCAACTTCCTTGACCATGTGGGAAAATAAAGTTGAGATTTTTTTACGAAAACAAAATAGATGTTAAAGAAGACCCACAAACCTATTGATATGGTGGGATAAGGGAAGAACTGTTATTTGACTATATTTTAGGAATTACCTGAGAGTGAAATAGAAGAAAAAGGAAAGAAACTTTAGTTTGAGATTTGAGAAATTGACAACGGTAGGCGATTGAAGAGAATATGTGTTAATTTTTTTTACTTATGATTCATATAGGAAAAACGACCAAGGCCACATAGTCTTGTAGGTAGAGACGTCAATGATATCTTGATCTGAATGGATCCAACGTCATTGACTATGTGTTGAGATTTTTATAAGAAAACAATGGAGATTACAAGCAGACTTACATATCGATAGATACGAGGAGATAAGGCAAGAACTTCTTTTTGCCTAGATCTGAGGAATAATCTGAGAGTGAAATAGAAGAAAAAGAAAAGAAAATTACATTTGAGATTTGGGAAATTGACAACAGTATGAGATTGAAGACAATATGTGTTAAAAATTATTACCTACAATTTATATAGGCAAAACGACCAAGGACACATAGTCTTGTAGGTAGAGACGTCAATAATATCTTGATCTGAATGGATCCAATGTCATTGACTATGTATTGAGATTTTATTAAGAAAATAATAGAGATTACAAGAAGACTTACATACTGATTGATACTGTGAGATAAGGCAATAACTTCTTTTTGCCTAGATCTGAGGAATAATCTGAGTGTGAAATAGAAGAAAAAGAAAAGAAAATTACATTTGAGATTTGAGAAATTGACAACGGTATGAGATTGAAGACAATTTGTGTTAAAAATTACTGCCTACAATTAATATATGCGACCAAGGGCACCTAGTCACTATATGAAAATCTTAAAAAAAAAAAAATTAGTGCCAAACATACACATCCATGTAACACCCCCCACCCCTTATCATTATTGACATAAGTAGTACGCTACTGATGAACAGAAGCAACAACTGAAATCTAAGGATTTATTCCATCATTTAACTTTTGAATCCGGAGATTTGGTCTCTTTCTGATCCTAGTAATGTATCTCTTTTTTTATCCCTTCTTGAGTTTCAGATTTGTAGTGAGTTGCCACATGATTAGAGAATTTTTGGGACGTTGAAATTACTTTATTGCACTTTGGACACATGTACGGTCCATGTTTCCACACAATAAACATGGACAGCACACGTATCCAAAGCGCAACAAAGTAATTTCCACATCCCAGAATTTCCCTAGTCATGTGGCAAGTCACTACAAATCTGAAACCTAAGAAGAGAGAAAAAAGAGATACATATCTAGGATCCGAAAGATACGAAATCTCCAGATTCAAAATCTCAATGATTTGTTCCAGTTGTAGCTTTTGTTGATCAGTCGCATGTTGCTTTTGTCAATTATGATAATCAAAATATGGGTGACCCTGCCTCTCATGTAAGCGGAGTAAAAGTTAATTGGAGTATGCTGATAATTAAGATATATTATGCATTGGAAAAGAAATTTGAATTTAATATAAGTCATCTTTATAAAAATAAAGTGACAGACAAGAAAATAATACTTCTTGCTTTTTAAAATAAACGTCACTTCTTGAATGCAACCCATCATGAAGAAATATTTTACTCATATTCAAACTGACATGCATCTTAAGAGATATGTTCCTCTCTAGTCTCTATTGTATACACGTCTAGATGTCAACGGTTAGATTCCTCTATTATTTGAGGGACCAAAGATCCTACCAATTAATTGAATGAATTCAACATCTGATAATATTCTACGAAGGCACTAATGGAAGAAGATGATCCAAAATCATGTTTTAGAGCTAAGAAGTTGCATCTTAAAAAATATGTAATAATTTGTTTTGTAAGAATTTTTTTTTCATTCATTTTTAAACAAAGCAAACACATATATACATCCTATATACTAATGAGATAGCATGGGATCTCCAACTTTACCCGAGGTCTTGTGTTTTTAATTAAGCCTTGAGAATGCAGCATTGTTAAATTTTTTGAGAGAGAGATTTCCCACCCAATTCAAGAGACCAATCTCTATAGTTGCGGGCATAGTTTACCCTGTTCACACAAAAAATCATTACATATTCTATTTATATTTTTATAAATCCTCGTTCATTTAAAAAAATCAATTCACACAATTTTGTCATAAATAAAAAAAATATTTAATTTTTATAATGTTGAACAAAATAAAAATCTATAAAATAATTCATGAATAAAACGAATACTCAAAACAACAAGTGCTGGATTAAGGTTGCAATTTAACTTTCTTAAATACAAAAGGAATAAATTAAATTTATCTCATTAATCACATAGACAATTTATAAAAATATGTTGTAATGAAGAGAAAAAAACATACTGAGAGGAATGGATTCTCCTACAGAGCCACAACTTTAGTGCAACATTCACCGGAATACCTGAAATTCAAATAAAATAAAATTATAAATATAGAGATATTTTTTACTAATATAACAAATTAGAATAACTCTATTTAATTCCGTCTCAACAATAATGAAAACTTTGATATAGATCTATCCATGTCGTTGTCTAACTGAACTTTGAATTTGTAATAGTCGACAATCAACACATTCACGTAATCAAAGACATCAGTGATTTCTTGATCGAGATCGGAATATCCAGATCTTAAATAATTTTAACTTTATAAAAATTTAAATTATGGATTGAAATATGGAACTTCCGAACATGATCTGTCTGGAACCAACTTCCTTGACCATGTGGGGAAATAAGGTTGAGATATTTTTAAGAAAACAATAGAGATTACAAGAAGACCCACAAACCTATCGATATGGTGGGATAAGGGAAGAACTATTTTTTGACTATATTTTAGGAATGACCTGAGAGTGAAATAGAAGAAAAAGAAAAGAAAATTATGTTTGAGATTTGAGAAATTGACAACGGTAGGCGATTGAAGAGAATATGTGTAAATTTTTTTTACTTATGATTTATATAGGAAAAACGACCAAGGACACATAGTCTTGTAGGTAGAGACGTCAATGATATCTTGATCTGAATGGATCCAACGTCATTGACTATGTGTTGACATTTTTATAAGAAAACAATGGAGATTACAAGAAGACTTACATACCGATAGATACGAGGAGATAAGGCAAGAACTTCTTTTTGCCTAGATGTGAGGAATAATCTGAGAGTGAAATAGAAGAAAAAGAAAAGAAAATTACATTTGAGATTTGAGAAAGTGACAACAGTATGAGATTGAAGACAATATGTGTTAAAAATTATTACCTACAATTTATATAGGCAAAACGACCGAGGACACATGGTCATGTAGGTAGAGACGTCTATAATATCTTGATATGAATGGATCCAATGTCATTGACTATGTATTGAGATTTTATTAAGAAAATAATAGAGATTACAAGAAGACTTACATACTGATTGATATTGTGAGATAAGGAAAGAACTTATTTTTGCCTGGATCTGAGGAATAATCTGAGAGTGAAATAGAAGAAAAAGAAAAGAAAATTACGTTTGAGATTTGAGAAATTGACAACGGCATGAGATTGAAGACAATATGTGTTAAAAATTATTGCCTACAATTTATATAGGCGACCAAGGGCACCTAGTCACTATATGAAAATCTTAAGATAAAAAATTAGTGCCAAACATACACATCCATGGAACACCCCCCACCCCTTATCATAATTGACAGATGTAGTACGCGACTGATGAACAGAAGCAACAACTGGAATAAAAGTATTTATTACATCATTTAACTTTTGAATCCGGAGATTTGGTCTCTTTCTGATCCTAGAAATGTATCTCTTTTTTTTATCCCTTCTTGAGTTTTGGATTTGTAGTGAGTTGCCACAAGATTAGATAATTTTTAGGATGTTGAAATTACTTTCTTGTACTTTGGACACATGTACGGTCCATGTTTCCACACATTAAACATGGACCGCACATGTATCCAAAGTGCAACAAAGTAATTTCCACATCCCAGAATTTCGCTAGTCATGTGGCAAGTCACTACAAATCTGAAACCTAAGAAGAGAGAAAAAAGAGATACATATCTAGGATCCAAAAGATACCAAATCTCCAGATTCAAAATCTCAATGATTTGTTCCAGTTGTTGCTTTTGTTGATCAGTCGCATGCTGCTTTTATCAATTATGATAATCAAAATATTGGTGACCCTGCCTCTCATGTAAGCGGAGTAAAAGTTAATTGGAATATGCTGATAATTAAGATATATTATGCATTGGAAAAGAAATTTGAATTTAATATAAGTCATATTTATAAAAATAAAGTAACAGACAAGAAAATAATACTTCTTGCTTTTTAAAATAAACGTCACTTCTTGTAGGTAGAGAGTTCAATGATATCTTGATTTGAATGGATCCAACGTCATTGACTATGTGTTGAGATTTTCATAAGAAAACTATGGAGATTACAAGAAAACTAACATACCGATAAATACGGAGCGATAAGGCAAGAACTTCTTTTTGCCTAGATCTGAGGAATAATCTGAGAGTGAAATAGAAGAAATAGAAAAGAAAAGAAAATTACATTTGAGATTTGAGAAATTGACAACGGTATGAGATTGAAGACAGTATGTGTTAAAAATTATTGCCTGCAATTTATATAGGCAAAACAACGAAGGACACATAGTCTTGTACGTAGAGACGTCAATAATATCTTGATCTGAATGGATCCAATGTCATTGACTATGTATTGAGATTTTATTAAGAAAATAATAGAGATTACAAGAAGACTTACATACTGATTGATACTGTGAGATAAGGCAAGAACTTATTTTTGCCTGGATCTGAGGAATAATCTGAGAGTGAAATAGAAGAAAAAGAAAAGAAAATTACATTTGAGATTTGAGAAATTGACAACGGCATGAGATTGAAGACAATATGTGTTAAAAATTATTGCCTACAATTTATATAGGCGACCAAGGGCACCTAGTCACTATATGAAAATCTTAAGATAAAAAATTAGTGCCAAACATACACATCCATGGAACACCCCCCACCCCTTATCATAATTGACAGATGTAGTACGCGACTGATGAACAGAAGCAACAACTGGAATAAAAGTATTTATTACATCATTTAACTTTTGAATCCGGAGATTTGGTCTCTTTCTGATCCTAGAAATGTATCTCTTTTTTTTATCCCTTATTGAGTTTCGGATTTGTAGTGAGTTGCCACAAGATTAGATAATTTTTGGGATGTTGAAATTACTTTCTTGTACTTTGGACATATGTACGGTCCATGTTTCCACACATTAAACATTGACCGCACATGTATCCAAAGTGCAACAAAGTAATTTCCACATCCCAGAATTTCGCTAGTCATGTGGCAAGTCACTACAAATCTGAAACCTAAGAAGAGAGAAAAAAGAGATACATATCTAGGATCCAAAAGATACCAAATCTCCAGATTCAATATCTCAATGATTTGTTCCAGTTGTTGCTTTTGTTGATCAGTCACTTGCTGCTTTTGTTTATCAGTCGCTTGCTGCTTTTGTCAATTATGATAATCAAAATATGGGTGACCCTGCCTCTCATGTAAGCGGAGTAAAAGTTAATTGGAGTATGCTGATAATTAAGATATATTATGCATTGGAAAAGAAATTTGAATTTAATATAAGTCATCTTTATAAAAATAAAGTGACAGACAAATAAATAATACTTCTTGCTTTTTAAAATAAACGTCACTTCTTGAATGCAACCCATCGTGAAGAAATATTTTACTCATATTCAAACTGACATGCATCTTAAGAGATACGTTCCTCTCTTGTCTCTATTGTATACACGTCTAGATGTCAACGGTTAGATTCCTCTATTATTTGAGAGACCAAAGATCCTACCAATTAATTGAATGAATTCAACATCTGATAATATTCTACGAAGGCACTTAATGGAAGAAGATGATCCAAAATCATGTTTTAGAGCTAAGAAGTTGCATCTTAAAAAAATTGTAATAATTTGTTTTGTTAGAATTTTTTTTCATTCATTTTAAAACAAAGCAAACACATATATACATCCTATATACTAATGAGATAGCAAGGGATCTCCAACTTTACCCGAGGTCTTGTGTTTTTAATTAAGCCTTGAGAATGCAACATTGTTAAATTTTTTGAGGGAGAGATTTCCCACCCAATTCAAGAGACCAGTCTCTATTGTTGCGGGCATAATTTACCCTGTTCACACAAAAAATCATTACATCTTCTAT
Organism: Medicago arabica; assembly: GCA_946800305.1. Lineage (NCBI taxonomy): Eukaryota > Viridiplantae > Streptophyta > Magnoliopsida > Fabales > Fabaceae > Medicago > Medicago arabica. The sequence continues at coordinate 3,122,951 of OX326969.1, forward strand.
TTATATTTTTATAAATCCTCGTTCATTTAAAAAAATAAATTCACACAATTTTGTCATAAATAAAAAAATATTTAATTTTAATAATGTTGAACAAAATTAAAATCTATAAAATTATTCATAAATAAAACGAAAACTCAAAATAAGTGTTGGATTAAGGTTGCAATTTAACTCTCTTAAATACAAAAGGAATAAATTAAATTTATCTCATTAATCACATTGACAATTAATAAAAATATGTTCTAATGAAGAGAAAAAAACATACCGAGACGAATTGATTCTCCTACAGAGCCACAACTTTAGTGCAACATTCACTGGAATACCTAAAATTCAAATAAAATAAAAATATAAATCTAGAGATATTTTTTACTAATATAACAAAGAAAAATAACTCTATTTAATTCCGTCCCAAAAATAATGAAAACTTTGATATAGATCTATCCATGTCGATGTCTAACTGAACTTTTAATTTGTAATAGTCAACAATCAACACATTCACGTAATCAAAGACATCAGTGATATCTTGATCGAGATCGGAATATCCATATCTTAAAAAAATTTAACTTTATAAAACATTAAAATATGGATTGAAATATGGAACTTCCGAACATGATCTGTATGGAACCAACTTCCTTGACCATGTGGGGAATTAAAGTTGAGATTTTTTTAAGAAAACAATAGAGATTAGAAGAAGACCCACAAACCTATTGATATGGTGGGATAAGGGAAGAACTGTTTTTTGACTATATTTGAGGAATGACCTGAGAGTGAAATAGAAGAAAAAAAACAAAAAATTATATTTGAGATTTGAGAAATTGACATCGGTAGGCGATTGAAGAGAATATGTGTTAAATTCTTGTACTTATGAATTATATAGGAAAAACGACCAAGGACACATAGTCTTGTAGGTAGAGACGTCAATGATATCTTGATCTGAATGGATCCAACATCATTGACTATGTGTTGAGATTTTCATAAGAAAACAATAGAGATTACAAGAAGACTTACATACCGATAGATACGGGGAGATAAGGCAAGAACTTCTTTTTGCCTAGATCTGAGGAATAATCTGAGAGTGAAATAGAAAAGAAAATTACATTTGAGATTTCAGAAATTGACAACAGTATGAGATTGAAGATAGTATGTGTTAAAAATTATTACCTACAATTTATATAGGCAAAACGACCAAGGACACATAGTCGTGTAGGTAGAGACGTCAATAATATCTTGATCTGAATGGAAAAAAGTTCAAATACCACTTTAAAAAGATTTAGGATTTAGGGTTCGGGGGTTAGTTACATGAAGGGAAGGTATTAGCACCCTTCATGTCCGTAGTACTCTACGGGAACCTCTTGGTTTTATTTAATTTATTGTGCTATAACTTACTTAATATGAAAAAGAGGGAATTAAAAATGATTAAGAAAAGAGACCTAATTATCTACATTTTTTATTGATTTGGAAGGACATGGTCCTTTGCCTACGTACCCGTGAGGGATCAAAACCTCGTAGTTCGGGGTAAAAATTGACGTTTGATTGGTTGTATGTTTTTTATTAGTTTTGAAAAAGGTTTTAAAATGAAAAAGCCAAATGGCAAATAAGAATTTGTTTGTGTTTTTTTTATATTAAAAGAAAATAAATCAAAATAGAATTAAGTTGATTGAAATTTGATTAAGAAAATAAAATAAAAATGGGATCACTCGATTTGAAAATCAAGGTTTATTAGGAAAATATTTTTGTGAATTTTTGGTTATTTGTAATATTTTTGTTATTTTTGAATATATAAAAGCGGAAAAATAAATAAAATGTAGAGTGATAAAGTTAAACTAACAAATAAATAAAAAAATGCAAAAACAAAAGAAAATAACTTACTCTGTATGGTACGAAGACCACTTGAAACCGAAGGGACAGAAAGGAGTAGAAAAAGAAGAAAGACTCGTCAACGTAAGTCGAAAGAGAGAGAAGAGAGGAAAAAAAAAACAGGAAGCATCAACTGTGAATTTTCGGGGTCCAGAATGCACTATATGAGCTCTCTATTTATAGAGAAGATTCATAACTAATAAGTGAAGAAGATTCATAACTAATAAGTGAGAATTTTCGGGGTACAAGTAATCAGATCTAGCACAAAAATATCTCAATTGAGCACCAAAGTATTATATTGAGTACAAAAATATATTATTCAGTACATAAATATGTTTATTTAGCACATAAATATATATTATTGAGTATCAAAATAATATTTCAGATTAAACACTAAAATATATCAGATTGAGCACCAAAATATTATATTGAGTACAAAAATATATTATTCAGTACATAAATATGTTTATTCGGCACATGAATATATATTATTGAGTATCAAAATAATATTTCAGATCAAACACTAAATATATCAGATTGCCTACCAGAATATTTCAGATTGTGTTCTAAAATATTCTAAATTGCATTCAAAAATATTTTAGCAAGACTTGGGAACAAAGAAAGCACTTTAAGAAAAAGATCAAATTAAATATTTAATTTATCATTTCCAAATAATATTTTTCTAGCACTACTTCGTTCACACAAATACATACCCCCATTAACCAAATGTGCACCCCCACTATATAATCTTAAGTCAAAAATCGGGGTATGACAAACTTCTTTTTGTCTGAATCTGAGGAATAATCTGAGAGTGAAATAGAAGAAAAAGAAAAGAAAATTACGTTTGAGATTTGAGAAATTGACAACGGTGTGATATTGAAGATAATATGTGTTAAAAATGATTACCTACAATTTATATAGGCGACCAACCCCCCCCCCCTTATCATAATTGACAGAAGTAGCATGCTACGGATGAACAAAAGGAACAACTGGAATAAAAGTAGTTATTCCATCATTGAACTTTTAAATCCGGAGATTTGGTCTCTTTCTGATCCTAAAAATGTATCTATTTTTTTATCCCTTCTTGAGTTTCAGATTTGTAGTGAGTTGCCACATCATTTGAGAATTTTTGGGACGTTGAAATTACTGTGTTTCACTTTGGACACATGTACGGTCCATGTTTCCACCCAATAAACATGGACCGCAGATGTTTCCAAAGTGCAACAAAGTAATTTCAACATCCCAAAAATTCGCTACTCATGTAGCAAGTCACTATAAATCTGAAACCTAAGAAGAGAGAAAAAAGAGATACATATCTAGGATCCGAAAAAGACCAACTCCCTAGATTCAAAATCCCAATCATGGAACAATTAGTTTTGTTCCAGTTGTTACTTTTGTTGATCAGTCGCATGCTGCTTTTGTCAATTATGATAATAAAAATATGGGTGACCCTGCCTCTCATGTAAGCGGAGTAAAAGTTAATTGGAGTATGCTGATAATTAAAATATATTATGCATTGGAAAAGAAATTTGAATTTAATATAAGTCATCTTTATAAAAATATAGTGACAGACAAGAAAATAATACTTCTTGCTTTTAAAAATAAACGTCACTTTTTGAATGCAACCCATCAGGAAGAAATATTTTACTCATATTCAAACTGACATGCATCTTAAGAGATACGTTCCTCTCTTGTGTCTATTGTATACACGTCTAGATGTCAACGATTAGATTCCTCCTTTATTTCAGAGACCAAAGATCCTACCAATTAATTGAATGAGTTCAACATCTGATAATATTCTACGAAGGCACTAATGGAAGAAGATGGTCCAAAATATGTTTTAGAGCTAATAAGTTGCATCTTAAAAAAATTGTAATAATATATTTTGTAAGAATTTTTTTTCATTAATTTTTAATCAAAGAAAACACATACATACATCCTATATACTAATGAGATAGCAAGGGATCTCCAACTTTACCCGAGGTCTTGAGTTTTTAATTAAGCCTAGAGATAGCAACATTGTTAAATTTTTTGAGGGAGAGATTTCCCACCTAATTCAAGAGACCAGTCTCTATTGTTGCGGGCATAGTTTACCCTGTTCACACAAAAAACCATTAACATCTTCTATTTATATTTCTATAAATCCTCGTTCATTTTTAAAAATCAATTCACACAATTTTGACATAAATAAAAAAATATTTAATTTTTATAATGTTGAACAAAATTAAAATCTATAAAGTTATTCATAAATAAAACGAAAACTCAAAACAAGTGCTGGATTAAGGTTGCAATTTAACTCTCTTAAATATAAAAGGAATAAATTAAATTTATCTCATTCATCACATAGACAATTAATAAAAATATGTTCTAATGAAGAGAAAAAAACATACTGGGAGAAATGGATTCTCCTACAGAGCCACAACTTTAGTGCAACATTCACCGGAATACCTGAAAGTCAAATAAAATAAAAATATAAATCTGGAGATATTTTTTTACTAATATAACGAACCAGAATAACTCTATTTAATTCCGCTTCAAAAATCATGAAAACTCTGATATAGATCTATCCATGTCGATGTCTATATGAACTTTTAATTTATTATAGTCAACAATCAACACATTCACGTAATCAAAGGCATTAGTGATATCTTGATCGAGATCTGAATATCCAGATCTTATATAATTTTAACTTTATAAAAAATTAAATTATGCATTGAAATATGGAACTTCCGAACACGATCTGACTGGAACCAACTTCCTTAACCATGTTGGGAAATAAAGTTCAGATTTTTCTAAGAAAACAATAGAGATTACCAGAAGACTTACATACCGATTGATGCAGTGAGATAAGGCAAGAACTTCTTTTTGCCTAGATCTGAGGAATAATCTGAGAGTGAAATAGAAGAAAAAGAAAAGAAAATTACATTTGAGATTTGAGAAATTGACAACAGTATGAAATTGAAGACAATATGTGTTAAAAATTATTACCTACAATTTATATAGGCAAAACGACCAAGGACACATAGTCTTGTAGGTAGAGACGTCAATAATATCTTGATCTGAATGGATCCAATGTCATTGACTCTGTATTGCGATTTTATTAAGAAAATAATAGAGACTACAAGAAGACTTGCATACCGATTGATACTGTGAGATAAGGCAAGAACTTATTTTTGCCTGGATCTGAGGAATAATCTGAGAGTGAAATAGAAGAAAAAGAAAAGAAAATTACATTTGAGATTTGAGAAATTGACAATGGTATGAGATTAAAGACAATATGTGTTAAAAATTATTACCGACAATTTATATCGGAAAAACGACCAAGGACACATAGTCTTGTAGGTAGAGACGTCAATGATATCTTGATCTGAATGGATCCAACGTCATTGACTATGTGTTGACATTTTTATAAGAAAACAATGGAGATTACAAGAAGACTTACATACCGATTGATACGGTGAGATAAGGCAAGAACTTCTTTTTGCCTGGATCTGAGGAACAATCTGAGAGTGAAATAGAAGAAAAAGAAAAGAAAATTACGTTTGAGATTTCAGAAATTGACAACGGTATGATATTGAAGACAATATGTGTTAAAAATGATTACCTACAATTTATATAGGCGACCAAGGGCACATAGTCACTATATGAAAATGTTAAAATAAAAAGTTAATGCCAAACATACACAAACATGTTACACCCCCCCCCCCCCCCCCCCCCCCCCCCCCCCCCCCCCCCCCCACCACTTATCATAATTGACAGAAGTAGCATGCTACGGATGAACAAAAGGAACAACTGGAATAAAAGTAGTTATTCCATCATTGAACTTTTGAATCCGGAGATTTGGTCTCTTTCTGATCCTAAAAATGTATCTCTTTTTTTATCCCTTCTTGAGTTTCAAATTTGTAGTGAGTTGCCACATGATTAGATAATTTTTGGGACGTTGAAATTACTTTGTTTCACTTTGGACACTTGTACAGTCCATGTTTCCACCCAATAAACATGGGCTGCACACGTATCCAAAGTGCAACAAAGTAATTTCAACATCCCAAAAATTCGCTACTCATGTGGCAAGTCACTACAAATCTGAAACCTAAGAAGAGAGAAAAAAGAGATACATATCTAGGATCCGAAAAAGACCAACTCCCTAGATTCAAAATCCCAATCAAGGAACAATTAGTTTTGTTCCAGTTGTTGCTTTTGTTGATCAGTCGCATGCTGCTTTTGTCAATTATGATAATCAAAATATGGGTGACCCTGCCTCTCATGTAAGCGGAGTAAAAGTTAATTGGAGTATGCTGATAATTAAAATATATTATGCATTGGAAAAGAAATTTGAATTTAATATAAGTAATCTTTATAAAAAATATAGTAACAGACAAGAACATAATACTTCTTGCTTTTAAAAATAAATGTCACTTTTTGAATGCAACCCATCAGGAAGAAATATTTTACTCATATTCAAACTAACATGCATCTTAAGAGATACGTTCCTCTCTTGTGTCTATTGTATACACGTCTAGATGTCAACGGTTAGATTCCTCCATCATTTGAGAGACCAAAGATCCTACCAATTAATTGAATGAATTCAACATCTGATAATATTCTACGAAGGCACTAATGGAAGAAGATGATTCAAAATCATGTTTTAGAGCTAAGATGTTGCATCTTAAAAAAATTGTAATAATTTGTTTTGTAAGAATTTTTTTTCATTCATTTTTAAACAAAGCAAACACATATATACATCCTATATACTAATGAGATAGCAAGGGATTTCCAACTTTACCCGAGGTCTTGAGTTTTTAATTAAGCCTTGAAAATGCAACATTGTTAAATTTTTTGAGGGAGAGATTTCCCACCCAACTCAAGAGACTAGTCTCTATAGTTGCGGGCAGAGTTTACCCCGTTCACACAAAAAATCATTTACATCTTCTATTAATATTTCTATAAATCCTCGTTCATTTTTAAAAATCAATTCACACAATTTTGTCATAATTATAAAAAATTATTTAGTTTTTATAATGTTGAACAAAATTAAAATCTATAAAGTGACTCTTTTGGATACAAAATTATTTAATTTTTATAATTATGAACAAATTTTTTATAATGTTGTCCAAAAGATTTGTACTCTTTTGGATCCTAGACATGTATCTCTTTTTTCTTTCTTCTTGAGTTTCAGATTTAAAGTGACTTGCCACATGACTAGCAAAATTTCTGGAATGTTGAAATTAGTTTGTTGCACTTTGGACACATGTACAATCATTTTTATTGTGTGGCCCATTAAGATGATTTTGAAGACAAACATTTCTTGTATAGCCTCATTAAACTAGCAAGTGATCGAGGCAATTAACAATAGCATAAATTATAAAATATAATAACCTCTTTTACTACTTTATGAAGCATATAATAAAATAGATGAATTAAGTTGTCTTGTTTACATACATAGAATGAATCAAAGATTAAGAAAACTAAATTGAAACCAAATAAACTTCTATCTAGGCATTTTTTTTCAAAGAAAAGGTAACTGAATTTATTAAAACGATTTACTCGAAGTACAAAGCATACTCGCGAAAGTGCGGAAAGATACAAAAACTCTGCACCAGCAGATAGATAACAACAAAATTGTCAAACATCTTTCTTACTAAAGCTTGTCTGGTCAAGCTATTGTTCACCCTAATTTTAACCTAATATTATTTTCCCTCCATCACCCGAGCATTTAATTTTTGTGAGTTCTTTTCCTACTCATCTAGCTAAGTTCAATTTTAAAATTTCCCTCTTACAACCTTTGTTGTCAACCGATGCATGTATCTAATGCATGCCTAATCCTACTCTGCTTAAATTGTGTGAACTAATTAATTACTCCCTCCGTTTCACAATAATCGTCTTTTAGCATTTTTTCTTTTTCTCAAAATAATTGTCACTTTACAATACCGATGCAACATTTAATATTTTTTTCCATTATCATACCTAGGGCTGGAAACATTTAATATTTTTTTCCATTATCATACCTAGGGCTGGAAATGAGTCGAGTCGAATCGAACATATCTGAGCTCGACTCGACCCGCTAAGAATTTGCTCGACTCGAAACTTGACTCGAGTTCGACACGAAATCTTTTTTCAGCTCGAGTTTGACTCGTTTAAAGTTCACGAACAAATTGATTCGGCTCATTAGGTTCAGTTTGTTATAACTAGAGCAACTCAAATGAACCACGAAAGAGGAAAGAAAAAAAAGGAACAACTATGGCTTAAATGAGCAAAAAATAACTCATAAACCTTTCAATTGGTCTAAAAACCAAATAAGAAAATAATTAATTCTTGTAGTAAATAAGGAATGAAGCTTTGTTGTTTTTATAAGATAAGTTGCTCAATACCCATATGTAAACTTCCGATGTGGGACATCCCTTATATTCTTAAAGCTTATTAGGTTAAGCTACTTAAACCTAAAAAATTCCCTCTAATTTTCCAGCATTAATTACTAAGCACATCAACCCTAAAAATTTCCTTTCCATTTGATTCTCAATTTGAATTTTGTTGGCAATTAATGTGGTATATGTTGTTTTCTGTGATTAGGTTTCCATGCGGTTTGAATTTCAAAATAACCTTGCTTGAACAACTAAAAACATTAAATAAGGGTCATTGGACTTCCACATAGAAAACCAAACAACTATCCACTCAGTTGAACTAATCTTTGTATGCCACACTTAATTCTAACAATTTCCAACAATCACCTTGATGGTATGTACACACGGCACATTTTTTGTCAAATTAAGCTTTCTCTTTTTCACCTGTTTTGAAAGGAAAAAAAAAAGATTTGCCTCTTCGTTAATTGGCCTCCTTTCATACCTTCTTTGATTCATCCTCTCTCTCTCTCTCTGTAATGTTGAAGTAACCTGCATATCATATCTCTTTCACCCATAATCACAACAATTCCATTTGCCTAATTTTCTAAAACCTTCGTCGCTTCCTCTTCCGGCACCCTCAACAGAAGTATGCAATTTGTTCTTTCTCAATTTGATATCAATTTTGATTTACGATTTCACTGACAATTCCACTGTTAGTTATACTATTCCAATTCCATTTTGATTTCGGTTGATGATTCCTTTGAAGATTTCGGCTTTTGATTTGATTCTACGTTAGGTTAGATTGCATCACGTACCATGTTGCAATGGATGGGAGGATCATGCTTGAAATGTATCCCTATTAATCTCTTTTGTGTTCATATTCTCTTAAAGTTAATTCTCAATTTTTTTTTGGATTTCTCTATTCTTGCCAATCACTTTTTTGATTCTATTTTATATATACAACTCTTTTAATATGTTTGTGTTCTTATTTCCTTCTCTCCTTTTCTCTGTTTGACAACCAAGGAGAAAAAAACTTATAACATTCAAATTGTTCATCGAGATGCTTTATTATTACCAAATTTACTTTTTTGCATCTTTACTTGGAACAATTGATTATGGTATATAATGCCTTTGCTCTTGTTTGATATCGGTGGTGAGTGTTGGGTTTATACTTTGAATGTTTTTTTAATAGGTTCTGACTTTTCATAAGTTTTTTGTGCTTCATAATTCACTGTTCATGTTTTGGTTGAAATTTATTCCTCTTTTTTTTGTGCAGTTTCGGATAATAATAGAGGATGTAGTGCATGTATAAGTTCCGTTGAGTGAACTTCTATATTTTATCAAACAACATGTACCTCTTTTATGCTGCTCTCTTCATAAGTTTAAAAAGGTCCAAGTGGGATATATCTTTGTGATAAAATTAGATGGGGTGATCGGTGAGATAAATTGGTAAATGTTATGAATTTATGAATATTGTATTTACCGATAAATGTGGAGCCATAAGTTATTTTTGGTGACAGTTTATACTGATAGTGAGTTTGTTGGATGATCTGACTCTCATTGTTGAGCCTGACTCTAATCTTTAGCTTACATGTAGCAGTCACAACTTTCTTCTTGACAGTATATACAAGAAATGTTTGGAAGTAATATGAGGATTGGATAGAAAACTGGTGGCTGGACCATTGGGTAATTTAAGAATCTTAGGGTTATGATAATAGATTATGTCTGATTTTATATATTATATGGGACAAATTTTATCCTAAAATAATGATGATCTTCAAACTATTGTCTTTATATTTTTAACTGAATGAATGACACTGGTGTGAATAGTTTGCTTTGAGTTCCAAATCTTACAGGTGATAAAATTGTTATTTCACTTTTGGGAATCAACTCTCTATTTCCTTTATGCTCTTTTTTATTTGTCATCCCCTTTTTCATTTCGTATAACTTGCTCATATTGTTGTTTGAATGAATGGATAATGAATGCTTAGTGGTTATTAGTGAATGGATGAGGCTGGCCAGTTCAAATTGATTAACTTGAATGGATATATATATATATATATATATATATATATATATATATATATATATATTAAAAATTAGGTTTATGCAATGGAACAAGGTTGATTATAACAAAGATGGAAAAATATGTATTCGAAGGAAAAGAAATATGTGGAAGCACTGACAATGATAGTTTTTAAATCCATGTTATCTCCGACACATTCTAACGTAATTTCTTTCAAATTTCAACGAAGACAATTTCCTTTAATTGTTTCATTTGTAGTGACTATCAATAAGAGTAAGCCAAAATCTCTTAAATATGTTGGAATAGAGTTGTGAGTGTATATGTTTTCACATAATCAATTATACATTGCACTTTCAACAGTTACTTAAAGAGAAGTATTGAAGATATTGATAACCGATTAAGATTGTGAATTTACTATGGTTAATTCGAATGTTGTCTATAGAGAATCATTTTGCAAATTATAATAACTAAAATTGCTTGCAACTCATTCCAAAAAAATATGAATGTTTATCAATAGGAGATACAACTCCCAAAAGATACTACTGTAAGTTTACTACTAATACATTTTTTTTATGACTTATTTAACATCAATAAGTATATATAAAATAACTTTTGTTTTAAAGAAAGAATATATATATATATATATATATATAACTTATTGATTTTGATGTCTAATACAGTCGATAGGATCCGTGCATCGAAAGTTTAAGTTTAGTAAAACTTAATAGTTGCTAGTTCTAACCTTATTTTGCTGTCAACATTTCAAGTGGGCATTACCATCACACATTATCATTTTATTTTCTTTTGACTCAAGTGACCATTTCTTTCTCTACTAGATTTTTTTTTTTTTACTTTATATTTGTTAATAAAGTAGTAACAGAAAACACTCATAAATAATATTTCTTTTAAAAATAGTGTAATTGATTTAACAATCATATATATATATATATATATACACACACACACACACAGTAGAAACTCTATAAATTAATAATGTCGGGTCTGGAGAAATTTATTAATTTAGAGAGTTATTAATTTATCGATAAATTAATAATTATTAATTTAAAGAGTTTTTAAGTAATTATACTATACATACCAAACAAAAAGGCAAATTAGTCTATGTCTCTTAGAATTACGTTGTAGCAAATCTTGAGACTCAATGTAAATTAATAAATATTGTATTCATATCCATTGGAAATATGACTTTTGACTTTTGAAGTGTATAGTAAATGTAAACAAGTGGAATGTTCAATGTATTCTTAAGCAAGTTTGACATATATAAATTACATGAATGTGTTAAAAGTATTCAAACCATATCTCACCCACGAGATGACTTCTCATCTAAAAGGTGTTGCAAAATCAACTATGTCAGATCAAATACGTAAGGAGTTGTGCGAGTACAAGAGAGATAATCCTGCAAGCACACAAAAAGACTTGCAGAGATGGCTTGAGGGAAAATTTCAGTTGAAAGTTAGTCAAGGAACAATATCAAACACACTTAAGCAGTCAAATGACTATCTCTCTGCTGAAATAGAAAAGGGAAGATCGGAGATCAAAAGACACAAACCAGCAAAATATCCTGACATGGAGAAGGTTGTTTATGAGTGGTTTCTACAACATCAAGAACGTGTGAATATCACAGGAGAATTAATTTTGCAGAAGGCAAGAGATACAATGCAACTCTTGTACCCTCATGATGATTCAGATTTTAACTTCTCTACAGGATGGCTTTGGAAATTCAAGCACCGACATGGTATAAAGTCATTTCGTCGTTTTGGCGAGAGTGGGTCTGTTGATGTACAAGACATGGAGCAGAAATTGGTATCGATTCGAGAGAAAATTGATCAGTTCCCTATGAAAGATGTTTTCAATATGGATGAAACTGGGTTGTTTTATAGGCTACAAGCTGATCATTCACTGGCAACAAAACAACTTGAAGGAAGAAAACAAGATAAAGAAAGGCTGACGGTAGTTATTTGTTGCAATGAAGATGGCTCTGAAAAAATCCCTCTATGGATTATTGGGAAATATGAAAAGCCTCGTTGCTTCAAGAATGTCAACATGAATAGTTTGGATTGTCAGTATCGAGCTAACAAAAAAGCATGGATGACTAGTGTGCTTTTTGATGAATATGTTCGTTCATTTGACCAAATGATGCATGGTAGAAGAGTTCTACTTGTGGTGGATAATTGTCCAGCACATCCAAGATATATCGAAGGGCTAAGAAACGTTGAGTTTTTCTTCTTGCCACCCAACATGACATCAAAGATTCAACCTTGCGATGCTGGGATAATAAGAGCTTTCAAGATGCATTACCGTAGAAGGTTTTACCGCAAAATATTGGAAGGTTATGAGGTGGGACAATCTGATCCAGGGAAGATAAATGTCCTTGATGCTATCAATTTGGCAATCCCAGCTTGAGCGATAGATGTTCGAAAAGAAACAATAGCGAATTGCTTCCGACACTGTAAAATTCGTTCAGCTAGTGACGTTGTAGGAAATTTGGATGAATCCACTTTTGATGAAGAAACTCAAGACCTCCAGACTATGATCAATCAATGTGGCTATCGTAATAAGATGAATATCGACAATCTAATGAACTACCCAGGTGAAAATGAAGCATGTTCGGAGGTTCAAAGTTTAGAAGATATTGTGTGTACTATCATTGAGAACAATGCAGAGGATGACGACGAAGATGATACAGTGTCTTTGGAGCCTGTTACGTGAAAGGAAGCACTTATGGCGTCGAACACTCTTCACAACTTTATGATACAATACAAAAATACAACACCTCAGCTATTGGATGCAATAAGAAAAGTTAGCGATGAGCTTCAAACAGACTTGAACTTTAAAGGAAAACAAACAACTATTGAATCATATTTCAACAAAGTGTAATATATTTTTTTTTCAGTTTCTATGAATTATTAATTTATGATTTTCTTGGGACTGAAAATTATAAAGGGATCTCCCAAAATATTATTATCTTATTATTTTATCGAATTATTCAATTTTTTACACTGGCTCAAGTCGGGACCGGACAAATTTATTATTTTAAAGAGTTTATTAATTTACCGAGTATTAATTTAAAGAGTTTCTACTGTATATATATATATATATATATATATATATATATATATATATATATATATATCGAGTTGGCTCATGAACCAAACGAGTCGAACTATACTTAATTCAAGTTCAACTCATTTATTTGACGAACTTAATTTTAAACTCAAGTTTGACTCATTTGGTTCATGATCCAAGTTCAATGAATGAATACCGAATCGAGTCTCAAAATATTTTCGAGTTGGTTCGGTTCATTACCAGCCTTAATCATACCCTTATTTAACAAATTTCATTCAACTTAACTATTCAACTAACTACAATTAATAAGAGTATTTCATTAAATGATATTAAATTTACCATTGAAATCAACACAATTAATCATTTCTTTAATAATCGTGCACAAACCTTAAACGACTATAATTTAGAGACGGAGGGAGTAATCACACGTCCTAATAGCACTATTCACTGCATGGCTCATACTCCTAATCCCAATGCTATTCTATTTTGGGACCCATTTAACTAAGCAATAAACTTGCCTAAAGACAAAGCAATAAATGTGCATTGATTCCCAATGAAAAGTTACTCTTCTCTTCGTGTCTCAAACTTCTCCAACACATCTCAATCAATTTGGTTTCTCTCTTCTGTCTCTCAATTTATCATTATGGTCTCTCTCTATCATCTAATTCCATCTCTGTTTTTTTTTGTCCTCATTTTTTTCATCCCTGCATGTTTCCCTTTTTGGTTGGTTTGTGTTTACCTAAGGATACAAGGTTCGACCCTAATGCTGATGTAGAACATCAACTATTGGCATTGGAGAAGGCTGTCAATTGCAATTATAGAAAGAAGTGGTGGTAAAGGGTTTTTGACAATTGTAATCGCAGCTGCAAAATTAGGGTTCTTGGCCTCCCTTCACAACCATCAAGATGGAGTTCAAGATTAACTCTTGACAGCAAGGTATATCTTGCTTTTTTTCTCAACATCCACTTTGCTTTCTTACCTTAAATATATGAATATGACATATAAGAAATAAAGGTAAAATAAAATCCTCTTTGTGTGAATCAATTTTTCTTCTTCTTACTTTTTCCTCTTCCACATGTTTGATATGTTTATGTGAACTTTCACTTATAATTTTATTTTTTAAGCAAAGCAATTTTTAAAAACGATTTCAAATTTGCAAAACTTCATATATGATTATTAGTTTTTAAAGTGTCTGACTTTTGATTTTGAATTTTCGCTATAATAATATTTTTTTTCTTCTCTTTTTTTTGTTTTTTTTAATCCATGACTATTTACACTTCTTCTAAAGATATTAACAAGTTTCTTTTCATGTTTCACATAATTAAGTAACCTTTGTATTCTATTTTTATTTAGTTTATTTCATTGATATTTTGTACTTGAGGTTATTTGTTTGAAGTGTAATGTTTTCATATGACATTGAACATTTATTTTGCTTTCAACTGTTACTAAAATAGTCAGAATAAGTTGACATGTTCTTCAGATGAAAAGTATTGTAGGCAAGTAAGAAGTCTCACCGTGCTAGAATGAAATATTTCCAACTGTTTAGTTAGATAAATATTACGTGATTGATACTCATAGGTGTGTGCTCTGTAAAACATTATTTATCTACTTTAGGTTCTAAAGTTTGAAAGAATAAATTATTTTATCTTATAAATATGTTTCTAAGATCTATTTTTTATTTTTTTTTAAGAAATCAAAATAATATATTAAACTAACAACAGACTACCTTCCTGGCACAAGATGTATCACATAAGACAACTGGAAATTACATCAATGGTTTAGCAAAAAATAAAATAAATTAACCAATGCCCGCACATAGAAATGGGGTTTGACACCAATTATGATAGCTATACTGAAAAATGGCAAATTTAGCTTTAAACCAAGAGAAACAGAGAAGTTTAACATTCTCCAAAAGCTGAGTAGGAGAGGTTTCTTTGTTGCGAAACAACCTGTCGTCATTTTTATGACATCATTTTCTAAGATCTATTGTTATGTTTCCTTCAAAAAAAAATCTATTGTTATGTTCTGACATCATTGTCAAAAGCAATGTACAACTTTTTCAAGTCTTTCATGGTGTTTGTTGATAATTCATTGTCTGGACTGAAACATTTTCCATAAATAGCCGCATATTGTAAAGCTAGATATTTGTTAATAAAACTAAAGTTTTAGGGTGGTTAATTGCATAAATAAAATTATTAGTACTAATAAATAAAGAGAAATTTAGGGTGCACAATGGCTCAAATTGTTGATTAACTTAGGTTAAGTAATTGCAACAAAACACTCACCTCCAATTTGTTAACATTGTAGGCTCTTCTATAGAAGATACTCACATGATGGGGATTCCTTAGGTTAGTTGTATTTAAATTCAACTATGAAGATAATGGAAATATAATAACTTTTCAGGTCCGACCATTGTGTTCCAATTAATTTATTTTTTTTACAACCATATAAGCTCTATAGTTTTACTTTTTCTTTTGAAAGATTAGTTTAACTTAATTATTATGACAAGAGGGATGATGATTTAATTTTTCCAGAGCATCTTTCATACAAGTAAGAAAGTCACGTTTATTCTTTCTTTGATAAGTCACTTATGCTTATTCTCTTTTCCTATTTTTAATTCTTCAATATTTTTTCCCTATTGCAGACAAAGAAGAAAGTGTCATTGTTGCTCCAAAACTCAGGGTGGAGCTAATCTCAAATGAAGCTTAATGTGTGTTTTTTCTATTGTGACATTGTGCATACAAATTGTAAATAACAGTGGCGTGGTAATGTAGTATTAAAATTGTAGAAAAATAATGAAAGACACATTCTACAATACCACAACAATAAATGATTGTTAAGACTATGCATAAGAATCGTGTGTGCCGCTCCCGGAGTTCATATGCTTGCTAAAGATGTTGCCTTTATGGCACTGCTAAGGATGTTTTTTGCAAAACACCATAATAACCAGTTTGTTTTCATGATTTAAATACCACTACTACCATGATATCACAATCACATAGTATTTGATAATCCTTGGTTAAGAAGTTTGAGATGCGTTGAATTGAACACTTATTATAAAGGAAAATGCTATTTATCTAGAAAAATAGCATCGAGAATTTTTCAAAAAACAGTTGGCAAGTTTTAATTGCATGATTTATTTGTTCATTTCCTATTTTTCAGTCACACCTCCTTGAATTGTGGTAAATAGTGCATTGTGATTGGTTGTTCTTTATTCTTGAAGAATTCTTGATGTTATTTTTCTAAAGATATAGCATTTCTCTATTATAAAAAGAGAAGTGTTATATACATCGAACTTCTCTATCACGAAAACGTCCC
This sequence comes from Medicago arabica, assembly GCA_946800305.1. Lineage (NCBI taxonomy): Eukaryota > Viridiplantae > Streptophyta > Magnoliopsida > Fabales > Fabaceae > Medicago > Medicago arabica. The sequence continues at coordinate 3,139,571 of OX326969.1, forward strand.
GAAGCGTGTTTTCACTTCTAAAGAAAATGACAAAACCATATATTTTTTTTTTTAATTTTAATCTTGAATTTGGCAGAATAAACAGTGGGCGTAATGGTAAGTCACGAAGCTTCGCCATATCCTTTCTCGCGATACATAGCATTAATCTTATAAAAAAAATGTGCAAAGACAATAATTAGACACCGTATATTTTTTTACATCAATTCAATACTATTTCTTTTTCTATCACTCTTTTTCTTTCTTTCTCGAAGTGTAGAAAGAAATATTGATTGTATAGACGATTTGTCAAAAACATAATTAGATCCAACACATTGCACTAATTTTTTTTTTCCTTATAGGATTTTTTATGGGATTTTGATTAATTTTTTAATAACAAAAGAATAAAATATAATAGCCTTCGACCCGTGCATCGAACGGGTCGATGATCTAGTAGAAACCAAAAGCAAGCTACCAAGAAACAAATCCACACACTCCTCACAGTTCAAAAAACCTATAAATCATACAATAACAAAAGTTCAACAACAAACTATCAACAGAAGACTCAAAACACAAACTCCACCACCAGCTTGAAACAACGTCGTAGCAGAGATGAGAGATTTAGCACTGATTCCAAAACCACAGAAGAGAAAAAAACACAACAAGCTATGGCACCCCATCACTAGCCGATGAGCTTATCAACGTTGAAGTTCTTCAATTGTGCTTCCATGAATACAATCCTACACAACATGTAACATGAGGGATATGTTATTAAAGGTTGGATCTTATAGCAATATCATAATCCATTATAGAAATTAAATAAATAATCAGTAATAATTCTTGCTTCCCTAATCAACTTGGATGTACTAGGTCTAAACACAATCAGAACAAGAATATCCAATATGTATTTGTTTACATAAATATCTTTATACTTCAATTGGATCGGGAACATGCTGATAATGTATGGCATAATCTTATTCCTTTATAGATTTCCCTGTTCGTGTGGCTACTTCTTCGCAACCATCTTCCAACCAGAGACATCCTAGTGAGACAGATGGTGATTATGACGAGTTGATCATGTGTCCGGCTGGCTGCGGTGTCTGTGAGGAGGCCGACCATTTGTTTCTAGGTTGCGCTACTTTGAGCAGTGTGTGGTCTCTTGTGTGGCATTGGTTGCAGATCTCTTCGGTTAATTCTTGTGTGATCCGTGACCATATGTATCACTTTTGTCATATGGCGGGTATGCCACGATCATCACACTCATTCTTTAAGGTTATATGGTTTGCTTGCGTTTGGAACATTTGAAAGAAAAGGAACAACAGAGTGTTCAACAACAAGACATCTGATCCTAATACTATCTTGGAAAATGTTAAGCTGACATCTTTCCTGTGGTTAAAGGCTCATTCGCCTTCCTTTGTTTTTGCTTTTCAGGATTGGTGGCGACACCCGCTCCTTTGTGTGGGTGTTGTTACTTAACTGTTTCATGTTTGCTCTTTGTTCTTTGACAGTGCTTGACTATGCGGCACCGGTGACTTTGTAATTGTTCTTTTGGTGTATTTCTTGTTGCACGTATTGTGCACGGAGATACGTCAGTGAGTTTCTAATAATATCTCACTTAAGCTTGTTAAAATAAAATCTTTATACTTCAATTATTGATAGATAATCAATTATTGAATTTCTCGTTAAAATGTCGTTAACAACCAAACCAATAACTTTTTGGGAGCAAAACAGATTCAAGAGACTCGGTTTGAAGATCTCGTCAAATTCAAATAAATAATTTTTGTAGAGAAACATATTTTCAACAATACGAAACCAAACTTTCAACATAATTCATGCCATTGAACCGAGGTTTGTTGACTCTTTCTACTATAGTATATCTCCAATTATAAGAATTGCCCGACTTTCAAGACTGCTTGTCAATAAAAGATTATCACTCTTCTCCGAAAGGCATAATGGTAACACCCGAAAGTTTAAATCATTAAAGTGATCGTATATTTGAAGATTGTGATAGCTAATGATAAAAATCTGAATCCAAGAATCTTCAACTCCAAATTCTTTCATTTGCCTTACTAACAAATGAGTTTGTTTGTAATCATGTGAAGAACACATGCAATTCTTTAACTAACTTAGATATGGTACAAGAATAGGTACTTCGGTGAAACCCTGTGGAGGTGATAGTTGAGAATGTGTCTGGTGACTAGATCAAGAGAAACAATCACAAATTGGTGAATAGTAATATTCTCGAAATCATAATGAACACAATAAATGCGAATTGCCAACCAACTAATATAGTCACTCAAATTCACAACATTTATCCAACAATCATGATCCACGGGATAATCTTAAAGAGTTCTCCAAATATTATCGCCGAAATTGAAAACACTTACATTTTTTGTATTTGGAATGAAATACACGACCTTGTAAGTGTCGATTGAATTAACATAGGAAAACGTCAAATTAGGATTAAACCATATTTCTTTATGAAGAAAATACCCTAATTTTGGAGATATTTTCCTTGTGGCTGGGTTCCAAAAACGAAGCAATGTTACACTATAAAAACTGGAGTTGAAAAACTGACAGAACAAGTAGAGTAATTCATTGCATGAACCAACAACATAGTGACAGTCCTTATCCGTAAGTTGATGGTTAGGATATTCCGGAAGATTGGTAATGCTTGGAGGGTTCTAGAGCAAACGAAAAACAATGAAGAATACAATATTGCGATTAGAAGTTGATACAAGGGTGAAGTCTGCATTCCTTGGATATTGAGTAAGGTGCAATTTGATAAAGCTGGGATCAGAGATGAAAGAGTAATGTGACTTACTCAAGTACCTAAATCGAATAAGAGATTTGACGGGAAGGAGGGAAAGCAAGTTGGGGATGTGATCGTCAGGAATGAATTTTGGTGACATGTTGGTAGGACGTTGTGATGGAGATAGGAGATTCATGATGGGATTTCTTTTCAAGTGTGGTTTTGCACTTTTGGATAATTGAAGAGTATAAATTTTGAACACTGATAACACACACAAAAACCAAGGGACACTTCTTAGCATTTATTTCCGTCAAACATTCAATTTTTATCATTTTAATTTATTTCCGTAATCCATTATAATTCAATTTTTTTATGTGTTACTGTATACCTTAAAGTCGGTTTGTTGGCTTGTTGTTTTTTTAAAATTTTCATCTGTACTATGACTTTGTTGAGTACATTTAAAAAAAAGACTTTTCCGTGGTTGAATTATAATGTTTGACGGAAATAAATTATAATGTTCGACGGAAATAAATGCTAAGAAGTGTCCCTTGGTTTTTGTGTGTGTTATCAGTGTTCAAAATTTATACTCTTCAATCATGAATCTCCTATCTCAATCACGACATCCTACCAACATGTCACCAAAATTCATTCCTGACGAGCACATCCCCAACTTGTTTTCCGTCATTCCCGTCAAATCTCTTCTTCGATTTAGGTGCTTGAGTAAGTCACGTGACTCTCTCATCTCTGATCCCACCTTTATCAAATTGCACCTTACCCAATCTGCAAGGAATGCACACTTCACCCTTGTATCAACCTCTGATCGCAATGTTGTATTCTTCAATGTTTTTCGTTTGCTCCAGAACCCTCCAATCATTACCAATCTTCCGGAAGATCCTAACGATCAACTTACGGACAAGGACTGCCATTATGTTGTTGGTTCATGCAATGGATTACTCTGCTTGTTCTGTCAATTTTTCAACTCTAGTTTTAATAGTGTAACATTGCTTCGCTTTTGGAACCCAGCCACAAGGAAAATATCTCCAAAATTAGGGTATTCTCTCCATAAAGACCAATGGTTTTATCCTAATTTGACGTTTGGCTATGTTAATTCAACCGACACTTACAAGGTCGTGTATTTAGTTCCAAATAGAAAAAAATGTAAGTGTTTACAGTTTGGGCGATAATATTTGGAGAACTATTCAAGATTCTCCCGTGGATTATGATTGTTGGATAAATGTTGTGAATCTGAGCGACTGTATTAGTTGGTTGGCAATCCGCGGTTATTCTGTTCATTATGATTTCAGGAATATTACTATTCACCAATTTGTGATTGTTTCTCTTGATCTGGTCACTGAGACACATTCTCAACTATCACCTCCTTGGGGTTTCACCGAAGTACCTATTGTTGTACCATATTTAAGTTTGTTAAAGGATTGCATGTGGTTTTCACATGATTATAAACAAACTCATTTGGTAGTATGACAAATGAAAGAATTTGGAGTTTAAGGTTCTTCGATTCAACTTTTTAACATTAGCTATCACAATCTTCAAATATACGATCACTTTAATGATTTGAACTTTCGGGTGTTACCATTATGCCTTTCAGAGAAGAGTGATACACTTTTATTGACAAATAGTCTTGAAAGTCAGGCAATTCTTTGTAATTAGAGATTTAATATAGTAGAAAGAGTCCACAAACCTCAGTTTAATGGCATGAATTATGTTGAAAGTTTTGTTTCGTATTGTTGAAAGTAAGTTTCTCTACAAGAATTTATTTATTTGAATTTGATGAAAACTTCAAACTGAGTCTATTGAATCTGTTTTTCTCCCAGAAAGTTATTGGTTTGGTCGTTGACGGTCGTTGACGACATTTTAACGAGAAATTCAATAATTGATTATCTATCAATAATTGAAGTATAATGATATTTATGTAAACTAATACATATTGGATATTCTTGTTCTGATTGTGTTTAGACCTAGTACATCCACGTTGATTAGGGAAGCAAGAATTATTACTGATTATTTATTTAATTTCTATAATGGATTATGATATTGCTATAGTATCCAACCATTAATAACATATCCCTTATGTTACATGTTGTGTAGGGTTGTATTCATGGAAGCACAATTGAAGAACTTCAACGTTGATCAGCTCATCAGCTAGCGTTGGGGTGCCATAGCTTGTTGTGTTTTTTTTTTCTCTTCTGTAGTTTTGGAATCAGAGCTAAATCTCTCATCTCTGCTACGATGTTGTTTCAAGCCGGTGGTGGAGTTTGTGTTTTGTGTATTCTGTTGATGGTTTCCTTTTTTGACAGTTTTGTTGTTATCTTTCTGCACTTTCGTGAGTAGGCTTTGTACTTCGAGTAAGCTGTTCTAATAAATTCAGTTACCCTTTCATTAAAAAACAAATGCCTCGATAGAAGTTTATTTGGTTTCAATTCAGTTTTCTTAATCTTTGATTCATTCTATATATAGGGACAAGACAACTTAATTCATCTATTTTATTATATGCTTCATAAAGCAGTAACAGAGGCCTAGGCTATTATAGTTTATAAATTATGGTATTGTTAATTGCCTCGATCACTGGCTAGCTTAATGAGGCTATACAAGAAATGTTTGGCTTCAAAATCATCTTACTTTATGGGATGTTGAAATTTCTGGGATGTCATCGTTAGATTCCTCCATTATTCGAGAGATCAAAGATCCAACCAATTAATTGAATGAATTCAACAACTGATCATTGTCTACGAAGACACTAAAGGATTCAAAATTATGCTTTAGAGTTAAGAAGCTGCATCTTAAAAAAATAATAAAATTGTAATAATTTGTTTTGTAAGATTTATTTTTCATTCATTTTTAAACAAATCAAACACATATATACATCATATAAACCGATGAGAATGCAAGGGATCTTCAACTTTACCTGAGGTCCAGAGTTTGAATTCAGCCTTGAGAATGCAACATTGTTAAATTTCTTGTGGGAGAGACTTCCCACTCAACTTAAGAGATTAGTCTCCGTAGTTGCGGGCGGAGTTTACCCTATTCACACAAAAAATTGTTTACATCCTCTATATATTTCTATAATTCCACGTTCATTTTATAAATCAATTCACACAATTTTGTCAAAAAAAAAATTCATTTATAATTTTGAACAAAATTAAAATCTGAAAAAATCAATCCTGAATAAATTGAATACCCAAAACAAGTGATGGATTAAGGTTTGAAATTTAACGCCCTTAAATACAAAAGGTATAAATTACATCTAACAAATAAACAAATAATTATTCATCACATAAACAATTGATACAAATATGATCTCATGAAGAAAAAAAAAACATACCGAGAGGAATGAATTCTCTTACAGAACCGCAACTTTCACCGGAATATCTGAAATTCAAATAAAATAAAATCATAAATTTTGAGATTTTTTTTACTAATATAATAAACCAGAATAACTATATTTAATTCGGTCTCAAAAATCATGAAAACTTTGATATAGATCTATCCATGTTGATGTTTGTCTGAACTTTGAATTTGTTATAGTCAACAAACACATTCACGTAGTCAAAGCGTCAGTGATATCTTTATCGAGATCGGAATATCCAGATCTTGAAGAATTTTGACTTTATAAAAAATTAAATTATGCATTGAAATATGGAACTTCCGAACACGATCTGACTGGAACCAACTTCCGTGACCATGTGGGGGAATAAAGTTGAGATTGTTTTAAGAAAACGATAAAAATTACAAGAAGACCCACAAACCGATTGATATGGTGGGATAAGGGAAGAACTACTTTTTGACTATATTTGACGAATGACTTGAGAGTGAAATAGAGGAAAAAGAAAAGAAAATTATGTTTGATATGTGAGAAATTGATAACGCTATACGATTGAAGACAATCAGTGATAAAGATCGGAATATCAAGATTTTGAAGAGATTTGAGTTTATAAAAAAATAAATTATGCATTGAAATATGGAACTTCCGACCTTGATCTGAATGGATCCAATGTCATTGACTATATGTGGAGATTTTTTTAAACAGTAGAGATTAGAAGAAAACTTACAGAGGTTGATACAGTGCGATAAGGCAAGAACTTATTTTTGACTAGATCTGAGGAATAGTCTGAGAGTCTAATAGAAGAAAAAGAAAAGAAAATTCTGTTTGAGATTTGAGAAATTGACAACAGTATGAGATTGAAGACAATATGTGTTAAAAATTATTACCTACAATTTATATAGGCAAAATGACTAAGGGCACCTAGCTACTATATGAAAATCTCAAAAAAAAAAAAAAAATTAGTATCAATCATACAAATCCACATAACACCCCCCTATTAACTTTTTTAATACTTGGTGAAAAAAACCGAATAATATTTCTTTAAATAATTAAAAAAAATTAAAACTCATTGACTTTAAATTACACCTTAAATAAGTTTCTCTTTAAATTTTTAAAATATTAGATCAGAAATGTGACACAAACCTCACTCAAGTTAGAACATTTTGCTAATGGCGCTCAAACATCTTACTGCAATGGGCCAAAATGTCACAATGTCTGTGTTACACATTGCTTACTAGTATATTGCTATATCATTGAAGTTTCAATCCAATAGAACTCAACCTTGAATTTCTTTCAAAGCTCAAGCTCAAGATTTACACAATTCCTTAACATCCTGAATTTTCGCTTTATCAGACAACTTCCGTATCACTTTATAATTTTTCTACAACTCTTTCATCTTGTTGCAGTGAATAATTCCGCCCTCGCGAGTACTCTTAGCAACATGAAACGACCAGATTTTTCGGACGTTAATTAGCAAAATACTTCGTGAAAAGATGGACATTTTTTTGTAAAATAATATCATTAAGGTGAACTCATCAACTCTAAAATAAAACAACAAATAATTTTCTCTTTGAATTTCAAAATAGTAAATCAAAGTTGTCTTACATCAAAAATATAATTTTTCCTACGAACAAGACACTTGGCCCCTTTTTCAACCCAAGACTATACCTAGCTGGTCATAGTTCCGGATGCTTGTGAAAAGTTTTCTCAACAAGGTTATTACCGGTGTCGGAATAAATCAAGCCTCCAAACATGCACCACCGTTTTACTTGCGTCTTCATCTACTAGATCACTTTGCCTCCCCAGCGTCACCGTCAAGGAAGAAAGTCGGATTGACAGTCATCTGTCCAAAATTAAGGGTCATCTACAACTAACAAACATGGTACAAATAGGCATGCAACATAGATTTCATGATAATAAAAATAAAAGAGATGTACATCACACATTACTCCAGGTTCATAATCACCACTCCTAGCACCAAGTTACAATTTGACTAAAATGCGTTAGTCCCTATTGGCCAATCTATATGCCAATGCTCATGATCCGGATTTCACCTCTAAACGGAGCCAAGTGTCCCACCATTGGACAATATACCCCACCATTGGGCAATACCCCACCGTTGGGTAATAACTTCTAAAAATTCGATGTTCAATACCTCACTGTTGGACATTATTCTGAATCACCTAATGCATATGAATCGCCACTACCCCACCGTTGGGTAATAACTCCTAAAACTTGATGTTCAGTACCCCACTGTTGGGTATTTATCTGAGTCATCTAATGCATGAATGTCTCCGTAAATACCCCACCATTGAGTAATAACTCCTTAACTCTAAGTCTAGTATCCCACCATTGGATATAGTTATTAATCACCATTTTAGTTACTTGACGCTATTCACCCATAAACAAGTAGTATTTATGTTAAAACAACACACAAATAATAACACATAATATTCATGCCAAAACAAAACCACCAAGATAATCACAACACAAATATATAACACATAACATTCATTTCAAAATAACAGCGCTATAATAATTATCTCAACACAAATATATAAACACATATACACATTTGCACGTATGGAAACGCGTGAAGTGATGCCCTTACATTTGCAATAACAACTCGTAAAATTTCCCTGAAGAGTTCTCTTTTCCACTATGTCTATACCTTCACAAAATAATTCACCACTAATTCTTAGTGTCAAGACTCATAACACTATTTCTATACAAATGGTTTGGCTGGGGATGTATGCTAAAAAAAATATCTTATATCAAAATATCACTTTTTATTTAGATTCAAAATGATTATGATTATGACATTTCACATGGTTTTAATATTACTCATCAACTCTACCTTTTCTTCTGAATTCATCTATAATTTCATTACCAAAGTAAATCAACCTAAAACTTATCCTACGTAGAAGAAAAATCAATAATCTTTATAATTCACTAGTACCAAGATTTGTTTTCCTTTCTTAAAAAAAAAGAAAAGATTTGTTTATCTTCGTTTTTTTTCTTTCCAAAATTTAATTTTGAGAAAATAGTTCTTAGTTTCATTTCAACAATAAAATAGCCTTATTTTTATACTAATTCTAATGATATAACATTATTTATAATAGAACAAACATCCTAAATTTTTCTTTAAAATTTTAGCACATCATTTCCATATTCATTAAAGGAAGTGTCGACCTACCTGATATAACTTTTCCGCACTCTATATTGTTGAGAAAAAACTTAAATATCACGAGCATTATAAGTTAATAAAAACTCCCCCCGCAACACAAATTGGTCTATCACGTCAATTTCAATTGTCAATTTTGAGACCTAGAATCGGTTTGGTGAATTGCACTCAAGCCCCAGATGGCATTCACGTGCCCATGGCCGTGTGTGTCCGACACCGCACCTTCCGCATTAGCTATTGTGCAATCAGCTTCTACAGCAACGGTGCCACCAATTTCAGTGACAACTAAATCATTTGCAGCAGCCCTAGCGGGTCCAAAAGTGATTGACGACAGACCTCTACCTATTCCATGCCTTAAGGGAGATGCTTTGAATATCAAAATCTGCCAAGAAGGGTACCATAGGGGTGTAGATGAATGCAAGAATGCGTTAAGAGCTCGTTTGACTCTTAACAAGGGAGATAAGTCATACTCTGCACGTGACTTAAGCGATAAAATCGGAAAGCTTTGGAAAACATCGTCTGGTTGGAAAATGGTGCCTCTCGGCAAAGGTTACTATGACTTTCATTTTGACTCGGCTGACGATCTAAGGAAGATATGGGCAGAAGGCACAATTAACCTCAAGCCGTGTTTGTGAAGGTTATCACAATGGACCAAGGATTTCAAATATCTGGCTCAGAAACAAACTCATGTATCTCTTTGGATTCGCTTGGTGGAGTTACCGAAGGAGTATTGGCGGGAGAGAACCTTGAAGGAAATTGCAAGTGCGGTTGGTACTCCAATTGACATAGATGGACCGACACGAAACCGTACCTTTGGTCACTATGCAAGAATTTTAGTCGACGTTGATCTTTCTAAGAGAGCTTATGATGAAATACTTGTTGAGAGAGAAGGATTCGCTTTCAAAGTGGAGGTTCAATATGAGAGGAGACCAATGTTTTGTCACCATTGTTTCGCCATTGGACACAATGTCGCCACTTGTAGGTGGTTACATCCACAACCACCAAAGGACAAGATGGATCGAAGGAAACAAATTATTATTGTCGAGGCAGCACCCGCTAACAATGATGTGGGTGCTTCCACTTCGGCCAATGGTAGCACTTGGACGTGGGTTCCGGTCCCGATTGCTTCAACAGTTACAACCACTCAGAGAATTCCGGTTACTGCTACTACAACTTTGGCTTCGATTCCACTGGACATTCCGGCTTCTACCTCACTGTTGGAGTCGGTTTTTTTGGCTACTTCAAAAGTGGCGACTTCTCAGACGGACGTCCCAGTGTCTGTACCGTCTTTGTCGTCAAACTCTTTCAGCTTCCCATTACACAATGTGTTTGACAAAATTTCTGCTGAGGAGTTGCCACGTACTATGCCTGTGTTAGACTTTGTTTCCCTGTTGCGCACGTTGACGTGCGTTCTGAGAGAGTGGAACAGTTGCATCTGACATCGCGTGAGGTGGTGGAGAACTCTGTGGTGGATGATGTCTCTGTTACGCTTTCTGATGATGTGGAACACAAACGTTCGCGCCCACGGGAGCTGGTGGAGAGTCCCAAGGGTTCCTACGAGCATGTACCACATTCATCCCTTGTTGAGCACATTGAGGTGCATGAGGTGTTTGTAGAATCAGAGCAGGTTCAAACAAATACTATTGTCATGCTCTTACTTGGTGTCACCGACTGTTGTAGAGAGGTCTCATAAAGCTAGCACTAGCATGTCAATACTAGAAGCTCAAGAGGTTGTCCTTTTACAACAACAACATGTTCACCCCGGCAAGAACATTCAACACTGTCTAGACCTATGGGACATAGTTCGTGAATATAATGCAAGGTCAGCTGTTGAAGACTTCATGCCGGTCCTTACAAGGAAGCAGAAACAGAAAATTAAATTGCAACAAGTCTTGGCAAAACAGCCTCCTAAAACCCGTGCTCGAGGTGATAATCAATATCAAACTACTAAATGAATTTCCTTTATTGGAATGTTAGAGGTTACTACATCTCATATATACTGAGAAGGCAACTGTTGTGCAGATAAACTAGCTAGCATGGGTCATTCAGGGAAAGGATTAGTTTGGCTGTCTTTCTCTTCCTAATGAGTTGTATGCTCATTTCTTTAGGGATAGATGTGGTTTACCCAACTACAGATTTCCATAATCTGTTTTATGGTGTTTTTTTGTTGTTGTTTTCTCTTTTTTCATGCTTTATGTTTTCTCTTTGGAGGGTTTTGGCCTAGTCCCCTCTCCTTTGTACTTATTTTCCCCCTTTTTAATAAATTTTTAGAGTTTAGCGGCATAGGATGAACGTTTCTCGGGGTGCCAACCCGGTTATGATGTCGATGTTGTCTTTTGATTCCTGTCCACTCTGCTTGCTTATGAAAAAAATAACTATTCGTGTCATAAATTCAAGGAGTATTTGTTTTCAAATTGGTCAAAACAGACGTGAACAAAATATAGGTCTAAAAATTTAAGTTTTCATTTTGATAAGAAGAATGTTTCTAATGAACTAGTAAAAATTAGGATTTTCCCCTTTCTCTCTTGGTGTAACATTTTATTTTCTAGAAACATGGGGGAATTGTTTTCCTAAGAATAATAAAAATAGAAGAATGAACAAGAGTAGTACGAGGTTTCTTACTTGTGTTGATGAGCCTCTAATAAGATTGCTTCTTAATTTCCTTGGATCCCTTCTCTCTCCTTCCCTTAGCCTAGCTCTTCCTCTCTATATATTTCTTTTCTCTCATTTTTAAGTGTAAAGACCAGCAATGAAATGTATAATAAAATGAGAAGGGTTGTCGTGTACCTATTAAAGGGTTGTAGGTTACAAATTGATTTTCTGCTTCCTAAGTGAGAAAAATAGATGAAGTCTGGAGAGAAGTGTTGTCGTGTTTCAGTGCGTGAGTGGTTACGAAATTTGTTTTCAATAGTGTAACTCCTCATATCTCTCTCACCAAGTCACTAGCAGTACCTTCCATAATTCTCTCATTTTTAGTTAATAATGGTTCTGATTCTTCCTCTTAAATTTTAATCATTTAATTCATGTGACCTAAGTGTCACACCCCTTGATAAAAGATCTTTAAGTAACTCAATAACTACGAGATAGTAAAATCTGGTGGCACATATTTTTCTACTAATATGATAAAATGAATAAAACAAGACATCATAGAGAGATAGATCAACTCTCGACAACCAATCAAAGTATCAAGAATTACCTATTAAGGTATATATATTTTTTTTGGATAAACATTTTTATACATTATAAATAAGTAGAATAAAATACTGAAGACAGAAACATCATCCCTTGCTAAATTAATATCATAAGATGATAAAATTAAAATGTAGTTTATAAGGTTAAAAGTAATAAATATATAAGTATTAATATATATACTAGAAGAAAATTCTGGGATGTTACAAAACACTTCTTTTTTCTTCATTGTCTAATCGTCAGCCTTGCTCTTCTCAATGATCCATTACAATAAACAAAATCCTCTGTGTTTCTCTTAGAAATTCCTTGTCCCACCTCCTTCAATAGTATTCCTGAAAGTTTTAAAATATTCTCCACATCTTGAAAGTTCTATAATGTTTTATATCATTCTCTATCGGTACTTAATAATTATTATGTTCAAGGGCACTCATTGTTTTGATTGGTCACACACAATAAAAATACACTATTATTGCCAATGAAACAATTCCTTTCCAAAAGAAATCTGAAACTTCATTTTGATTTTCCTTAGTGAATTTGCACAAAAAATATTTATCCTTTGTGATTGGTCATTTAGCAGCTGCAACTTGTATTCAAAATGGAAAACAAGAAAAACGAAAGGTAGCGATAGATGCTTAATAAATCAACATGTTCTAGGTGTCTTTCATGATTTGCTTTATAAGCCAAATTTTCTTTGAGTGTAGTCCCATCTGAGTTGAGGTTATGATGACCCTTTCTTTGGCTTTGCCAACTTGAATTAGCAATAGAACATGTTGCACTACTTTTTAAGAAGAATGGAAAACTTTCCTCATAAAATAAGTTACTATTTATAAATTAAAGAATGTTTTGTAGAGAAAAGAAGAAGCGTAACCGGTATATACTTGACAATCACATTTTGACACATGTTCTATGTGCTTATAACCTTAATTTTTTCAGGCATGTTTATAATTTGTTAACCTTTGGAACATCGTGGATTATGCTACAATATTTGGCTTGTAGATTTTCATTGGATTCTCAATTTTAACTTGCCTTGCCAATTAAGTTGCTTTGTGACATTATAAATGACATATTTTTTCTTTTTTCCATATGATCCTCTGGTTTGAGAATGTTCAAAGTCTCATTAGCCTGCTCCACTGGTTCCTTGCTGAACATATGATCCCATTTTGGAGGGGCTGGAGAGGGACTCCTAAGATGGCTTGTAGCCACAATAAACGTGACCAATATTTTAAGGTGTATCTCAATATATATCTCATGAGTTAATCAAGTGTTCCAAAAATATATTAAGGTATTAGATTATAAACGACAATATCTCTATTGCGCTTGTTTCACTCATGAATGTCATACATGTATCTTAATGAGTTCCTCAATTTTGATGTCAATAATATAATTAAATAATATTTCACAATAAAATAAACACACTCAAACCATGTATTAATATACACACATAAACCTGGTTCACAAAAGTAGGCAAATAACATTCTTTGACGCTTTTGCAGGTTACAGAAAAGATATGTCCGATGAAGATTCAAGAAAAAAAATGTCTTTTTTTCAAAGGCCAGAAATACTAAGGATACAAAGGTAAAAAAAAAATATCCAAGACCAAATGAAGAAGGTTCTAGATACATTTTTCTCAATGAACCTAAAACATGAAATCAATCTAAACCAACTAAGTGGTATACCAGAACCTAAATGAAAAATTACCAATAATTTCTCCTAGGAATCCACATGATGAAATCGAGGTAGGGATGCAATTCATTGGTGTCAATGATGGACAAATTTTGGATGGATACTTGCTCACTATTAGCTTAGGTAATGGTCTTACTTTGCAGGGTGCCATGTTCACCTATGGACAACCTTCACAAATTGAAGGTGGATTTTCATTTGAATGTTCCTTTCAGATTAAAAGAAGACTTCATTCCAAAACACGGGGAATCTAGAACTATTTATTACTATCAAGATGAATAAAATTACTCTTGAATTTGATGTTGACGATGATTTACTTTTAGATTACTCATATATCGAGACGACTTCTTCACCGTCAATTCACATGTCTGATCCCTTACTATACTATGATAAAGTTGTGCATATTCTTCTTAAACATGTTAATCTGTCAACAAGAAGGATGCCAATTAATCAAACCAATTCTTTTGACAAAGGAAAATATTAGTCTAAAGATTATAATTCAGCTCCAACTCTAACATGTTATGGAATCAAAAGTGATTCTTTTCTATCTAGAAATTTTCCATCCGCAACACCGAGTATAACTCCACCTTATGATCAAATAGCAACAACAAGTTTCGCTAGAAAAACTCCACCAAATAAACAACATGGAAGAGTTTGCGAAACAGGTGAAAGTTTGTCATTTTATAATCAAAATCCAAAATTCCTATTGATAAACAATGTGAAAGAATTAATTCAGTACATATTATTTATTTTTTTTAAACATAGTAGTAGATGTCTACTCATCATCTATTTAAACAATGTAAAATTCATACTTGGCTAATTCTTTCATATTGTTCACAAAATATGCTCCCTGCCAAGCAAATCGTGCCACAATGCCCAAATCGTGTCACGATTTCTGGGCTGCTTCTGCATATACAATTTGAAGCCAATATACAACAATAACCGTTCTCTTCCACCCACCTCCAATTTTGAAATGAGCGTAATCAGTATTGTCACACATCACAGTGGAACCCCACACGTTGCCATTGTCATCCACAATCTCTAAAGCTGAAGTTGTTATATCCAAGACGACCTCACAAAATCTCAGGTAAGAAAGCTTCTGCAATGCAAAATATAACATCGTAACTATAATACTGTACAACTTTGAGAATACAATCGGTAATGAAATTTTTTACTCACCACATATCTACCATCATAGTCTTCAGAAGTCAACATTTTTCATAGAAATTCTCAAAATTAATCTAATCATGGACAAATGGGGATAGCTATTTTTAACTTTTCTTTAGTTTACTCAAAATTCTATTATTTTGATTTTTTTTTTATTATAAAATTTGTCATGTGCAATGTTCTTTGGTTTTCTTCTATTTGATAGACTCAAATTTTATATTTCTTTCTACATTTTGTTATTTTATTTATTTTTTGCTTATATATTGTATCATTGTGATATTCACACATTGGGTCATATAATGACATGATAAGCAGGTGTATTATATGTCTCTCCTCTCAAACGATTATACGATTCTTGACAGAGCAATTGGAAAAAATTCTAAAACTTTGTTTTCTTTCCATATTTGCATGGAACACTAAATGAACGATATTTTTTTTTTTTTTACGTATATGGATTAGACAATATGAGGTGGCAAACAATAGTGGCCAGACATGGTCAGATATTGATTATTCTCTAATAATTGTCTTATTCTTTCTTAAATGTATTGAAGGTTTTTGATTTCATTAACTCGAGAGATTTAGTTTTCTTGAATCAGAGTAAACTCGAGATAGAAGACATTAGATAGTTGAAATTTCAAGATAAAGGCTTAAAAGTGATGGGATGGAGATGTGAGTGATCATGTAGTAGTATGACACAATCAGGTACAGTGGCAATAATATTATTAACAGTATTACTACAACAATATCACGATATAAACTTTTCATTGATAACAAATTGGCAAGAACAATTTTTTTAGTGTTGATTAATCAAAATTAAGTAGTGGATTGCTAAGACGTATTGAAAGTGGACATGTATCATCTATTTTTTTGGACCAGGTTCATTTTTATTTAACAAGTAGGTGTAAGATATTTCTTTTAATTCTAATAATTTTGTCCAACATATATCATGAAAGGTAAACCACTTTAAAAAATATTGCGTATGATTTATACACAAGAACATCAATTATATGCCCTAGTTTAATTAACATTTCCACTTGCTATGTTACATTGACTTTTTAAAAACAAATATCGCAAAGTATGAATAAATGATATGACTAATGTATAAATATTCTTTCACTCTTTTTAAAATGTTTTCGTCCTTTGCAAGACTTGGATGTGTTAAAGTTGTGTTCTTATTTCTTCTATTGGTTTTCCTTAGATTTTCCTAATTTTATATTGTGCAGACTCAAATGGCTTGAGAAATAATATAGAGCATACATGTACTGTTTTTCTGTAAATTGTGTTAGTGATGGTAAAGATTTGATGTCTTCATCAAACCCGCCCCCATAACTATCACTCCATGGATAGATGAGTATGCATCACAAAACTAAGTATATATTACATACTCCATGTTAAAGAAGTGCATGGATTACATATCTTACATTTTTTATCGATCTAGTTTGATCATTCTTTTATTTCTAATAATTTTCTCCAAGATATATCAATAAAAACTAAACCAACATTGATGTTGAAAAACATATTGCTTATGAGTTACATTTGTTAGCGCAGTAGAAAAAGCGGACAGACGGGCACGGGAGTGGCCGTTTGGACGCTAGTGATGATAATAATAATAATAATAATAATAATAATAATAATAATAATAATAATAATAATAATAATAATAATAATAATAATAATAATAATAAGGGAACTTCTACGGTACACCCGTAAATTAAGGGGGTACCGGTACTCCTACTTCAAAAATCTTTAAATTAACTATTATTTTTATGGAATAAAGAGCTATTTGTTGATATTTATATTTTAGAAAATGTCATCTCATAAGAAAAAACATCATTTCATTGTTTATAAAAATCATACTAATTTTTTTTACATTTTATTGTAAAAAATAATCAAAATTCTCTATTATAAGTACTAAAAATTCAAAAAAATTAAATTTTATTTCGTTGACGTTTTTGGTAAATAAGAGTTAATTATAGGTGATAGAATATAATTTTTCTCTTTAAAAAATAACATATTTAACTATTAATTTATTTATTTGATGTACCAATACACTTAAATTTTTGGGTGTACCATTGAATTTGCCTAATTATAATACTAGTTAACAATCAATTATTTTATTTAATTTATTTTAATTCTGTATTTTTGTTTTTTAGTGTGCCACGTGTCATAAAATGATTGGATCACATGGCACTCCGTTAGTTTTTTTAACGGAAAGTTAACAGAGGGACCATTACCAAATCTTTTATAAAGTGCAGGGACTACTGCTAAAAAAAATGCAGGGACCAATGCTAAAATTGGATGAAAGCTCATGGACTAATCACATATTTAAGCCTATTTTTTGATTCCATAACATGTCAGAGTTGGAGCAGAATTATAATCTTTAGATTAATATTTTCCATTTGTCAAGAGAATTGGTTTGATTAATTGGCATCCTTGTTAACGGATTAACATGTTTAAGCACAACTTTATATGAGTTTTGTAAGGAATTATGAATATGAATTTATGGTGAAGGTGACATCTTAATATACAAAGAAAGTAACTCATCGCCAACTTCAAATTTAGGAGTAATTTTATTCATGTCGATAAAAATACATGGTTCTGGATTCTCTGTGCTTTGGAGAAGATATTTCTTTTGATTTTGATTCACATTATTTTGAGTAAGACTTACATTGGCAGGGAGTGGGGACCAAAGGAACATTCACATTAACATCATCTTCAATTTATGAAGGTTGATCATAGGTGAACACAGTTTCCGTAAAGCAAGTTCATTTCCTACTCCAATAGTGAATCGCACAAGAAAAAAGTCCATCAATGACACCAATTGCATCCCTACCTTGATTTCCTCATATGGATTCCTAGGGGGAATATATTACTGGTGAATATTTTTTTTGGGTTTCTTCTATAACACCTAGTTATTATAGACTCATTTTCTTTGTTTTGGGATCGTTGAGTAGAATGTATCTAGAATCAGGGGCGGATACGGAGGATAAATTGTTGGGCATGGTGTGGCTATAGCCACACATGCTTTTTCATGTTATAAACATAGCTTATACTCATGCTTTTGGAATTCACAAATTTTACTAGTGTAGGCTGTAGCTCTTCAAAAGAGTTAATTGGAGGTACATTTTAAAAGAGAGAGAGGATCTGGAAAAAGCAGTAGAAGGAGAGAGGACATGTTCACAAGGAGAGAAGACATTTTTCATGATTTGGACAATAGTAGAAGAAGGCTACTCTTACACTATAATTTGGGTCTTATGGAAGACATCTTAAAAACATACCAAGTAGTTGGGCCTTGAGATCTTAAAAAATATTGGGTCATTGAGTTTCCATTAAGTTTTTAGAAAACATAAAAATAAAGAACTTTCTTTTCACACGCTATAAAATTTCTCGCGTGCCCTACTTTGTTCGAATTATAGAATTCAAACTGCATAAACAACCTATAAAACCTACAAAACAAAACACGTTAAACAGTTCTGATTTTAGAATGGATAAAATAACAGCAAAAAAAAATGTTTTTCTTTTTACTGAAATTAAAAACAATGATCAAATAGTTATAAGAAAATATATATGTTAAATCTTTTGTATGAATAAAATTTTGCCATACCTGAAACAAAACCATGGATCCGCCCCTGTCTAGAATCTTCTTCATCTGCCTTGAAAATTTCATTCGACGTTTTCTATCCTTAGTCTTGCTAGCATAGAGTTCTCTAGTACCTATACAATATTGTTCTATAGGTGAATGAGGGGATGTTTTAATGCTTCAAAAATTTGTAGGAATGTTTAACTCAAATTTAGTGTAGCCTACTTATCCCAAATATTATCTCACCTTCACCTAAGCCCTGTTATAACCCTAAAGACCTTTACAGTTTGTGATGACATGGACTTTGATTGACGTTTAGAAATCTTTCAAGCGTATGGTAATATGTAGACCTGCACGTCAATGGTGTGAAACCCTTATCAAATTGCTGTGTGGAGTTGTGAATGGTGCAATCGAGTCAGCTGGCTCATCACATGGCTAGCAAGGAGATGAACTTTTGGGTACTATCGCTTGGTTAGGTAAGTGTTATTTTACTATCATTTGTCAACGTTTGCAAATAAATTTTTTGTGGACAAGGAATGGTTCAAGTTTGGGGTTATGATAACATTCTGTCATTACGTAATTTTTAATGTATTTCCATGAGATATTTAGAGTTCATAGCAATTTTAGACTATCTCGAGTTGCAAGAAAGCAGAAAAACTGAAGAATATAAGAAATGTTGCGTTGTGACACGATTACTGAGGATCGTGTCACGATTTTATGACCAAATTTTGAAGTTGCTTATGCCTAAAAAATGGTGTCACGTTGGCCAAATCGTGACACGATTGTGAAAAGTTATTTTTGAAGAATCCTGGTAACCTAAGGCAAATCGTGTCACGATTTTAGGCTCAATTTTGCCTATTTAAGCTTATTTAGTTTCAGAAAGAAGGGTTCGGAATTTTGGAGAGCTGAAGCGCGATTGAGGGCAAAGAATTGAGGTGGTGGCCAATCCATCCAAGTAATGGTCAGTTTGTGTATGTTTTTATGCTTCAATTGATTATTCTATTTGTAATTCAAACTATGAGTAGCTAAATCTCTTAGAGATTAGGTCTGAGATGATTCTGATGTAATTTTGTTTGAACCATGTTTTTTGTGAAACTCTATTTCTCATGAATATTAATCTAGTTGTATGCAATTCAATTGTTCTTAATGATTTTTATATATTGACACCATATAATCATAATTGGTAAGATTGAATAACTATTGACCCTTGCTTACAACTTAGAACTAATTGAATTGTTCAAATAAACTGGGTTAGCTAGTCTAGATATAGATAATCGTTTATTTGTGATACTAGGTTAACATGTTTAAAACCTTCAACGAATATTAGATATCGCCTAAGGAATTAGGGACTGCAATCTGAAAAGAGGGTCCTAAGCAAGGGATTGATTAGGACTATTTTAGTTAACCATCGTGAAACTAGAGAAATATTCATAGGAAACAAGTGCAGTGTATTTAACAGATGTAATCAGAGGATTCGAATGACCTGATCTCATCTCTCCTCGTATATTCTTAACAAATTTTAATTCAAGCTTATTTACTTTTATGCAATCAAACCTTTTGCCTAGGGAACTTAATAAATTTAGACATCCTAGATATTAACCATATTGCTAAATTGAGATTAACACAGTCCTTGTGAATACAAATTTATATTTATTACTTCGATAGAATTAGTACACTTGCTAAATATCTATCAACACCCTTCTCTAACGTCTCTCAAATCATTGCATATAAAAGGAGCTGAAGACTTGAATAAGAAGTAACAAGATTCTGCTATTTTTATGTGCCAAAACTCTGTCAAATCAAATAACAGAAAACACTTAGGATTTATTTTCCAGTTTATATCTTAGAAATCCTATGGAGTGAGTATGTTCATTTGTTCACTTTAAAATAAATAGTTAGAAAGCCTGTAAGAACAAATTAACGTGTTTGCAAGTGGGGAAAACATATTATAAAGTCTCTCTCTCTCTCTCTTTCTCTCGTGTGCTTAAGCATATAAGTCTCTTAGTGAAACCTTGAGCACCTAGGAAGTCTCAGCCAGTTATGATTGAGCAGGGTAAAGTCTTAATCAGATGTGCTTAAGCAAGGGATGTCTCTTGCAGGTGTGCTTGAGCAAGAAAGTCTTTAGGTAGAGTCCTAGAGAGTAGAAGTCTCTTGCAGTCGTTCTTGAGCATTGAGAAGTCTCTTGGTGTGTCCTTGAGCAAATTGTAATTAGAGTGATTATAGTGAAGTCCCTTGGAAGTGCAAGGAGACTAGACTAATCCTATAATGTAGAAGGAACCAGTATAAATTGCTTTGTGTATGCCTTCTCTCTCTCAGACTCTTTATATTTTATCTATGTTATGTACTCTAATGCATTCAGAGTCTGAGTTAGAATATGCAACATGAGATTCTGTCCAGGCTGCGTTTACCACTAAAAAAATAAATCATCGAAAAGACCAACACATATCAACCCCCCTTCTTGTGTGATATTCTCACCTTCAGTGGACAATTTAAGATGTTAAGGAATTGTGTAAATCTTGAGCTTGAGCTTTGAAAGAAATTCAAGGTTAAGTTCTATTGGATTCAAACTTCAAAGATATAGCAATGTGTAACACATGCGTTGTGACATTTTGGGCCATTGCCATAAGGTGTTTGAGCGACATTAGCAAAATCTTCCAACTTGAGTGAGGTTTGTGTGTGACATTTTATATTTTGATGTAAGACACCTCTGATCTATCCTGATGTTCAATAAATCTCTATGGAAGATTAAAGAGTGAATGAAAACAACTTTCAACCATACTCGATTGCATATAAGTAAGTGTATTTCTTCTTCTTTTTCAATGATGCTAGTTTGAATTTTCTTCTTCTTGTTCAACTGCACTGTATGACGGTTTCAATTTTACATTGTTGAGGTTAACTTAAACTCAGTTTAAGTAGGTTCATCTAAACTTAGTTTACATAACCTACTTAAACTGAGTTTACATGACCTACTTAAACTAAGTTTACATGTACATACTTAAACTTAAATTAACTATAATCATCGAACAAGGTTGAACTTTTAGATGTACACTTAAACTCAGTTTACATGACCTACTTAAACTAAGTTTAAGTATCTACACTTACACTCAGTTTACTGATGAGTCAATAATTAGTGTTTTTAATATAATATTTGAGTCTGTTTTATTTATATTTGATTTCGTTTTATTTAAAATTATTTTCTTTTTAGAGCTATTTTACTTCAATTACAAGTTATTTAGCAAGAGGATTTGGAGCAAAAGAAAGAGGATTTTGAGCTGATTCGGGCTGAAAATACGATGATTCAGCACAAATATATATTTCCCCCAAGTCAGAAGCTTGGCACGGCCCGTGCCACCAGCCACACGGTTGTGCCAACTCCCAGCCACACGGCTGTGCCAATCCCAGGATGCTCTTTTGCTGCTTTTGCTTTATAGGCAAGCTACCTATTAGTTTATTTCTGACCTAAAAGCCCGTGGTTTCTTGTGGAACATTCTAGTGATATATTTTCTTAGGGCTTAAGTCATTATAAACTATAAATAGAGTAGCTATCACAACAATCATCTTTTGTTCTTGGAATTCAATAGTGACAATTGTCTTTCTTAATAAAAGTTCTTTCTTTTACTTTCTTGTTATTTTATGTTCTACTTCTTCTCTTCTATGTCTACGATAAACGTGAGTGAGTAGACTCTTCTTGTCTTGGGATTGTTGGATATGTCAACATGACCTACTTAAACTAAGTTTACATGACTTACTTAAACTAAGTATACATGTACACACTTAAACTGAGATTACGTAGAAGCATTGAACAATGTTGAACTTTTAGATGTACACTTAAACTGAGTTTACATGACCTACTTATACTGAGTTTACATTACCTACTTAAACAAAGTTTAAGTATGTACACTTAAACCCAGCTTACATGACCTACTTAAACTGAAGAGGGGTTTTGGGGTGTAACCAAGAAAGAAGGAAGAGACTTTTTGAAAATTAAATTTTATGAAAGGATAATTTTGTCATTTTAAGGTGTAACCACATGGTGTAATTAGGAAAAAAAATCCTTTTTTTATTATTTAAAACAAAAATTCGCTTTCTTCACTAAGTATTACAAAAGTTAATTGTGGGGTGTTACTTGGATGTATATGATTGGCTCTAAATTTTTATTTTTAGATTTTCATATAGTGTCTAGGTGCCCTTGGTCATTTTGCTTATATAAATTTTAGGGAATAATTTTTAACACAAATTGTCTTCAATCTTATACCATTGTTAATTTCTCCAAATCTCATACCGTTGTTAATTTTTCTTCTATTTCACTCTAGATTATTCCTCAGATCTAGTTAAAAAGAAGTTCTTGCCTTATCCCATTGTATCAATCGGTATGTAAGCCTTCTTGTTATCTGTATTGTTTTCTTAAATAAATCTCAAACACATGGTCAATGATGTTGTATCCAATCAGATCAAGGTCGGAAGTTCCATATTTCAATGCATAATTTTTTTTTTAATTTTAGAGTTCTTCAAAATCTGGATATTCTGATCTTGATCAAGATATCATTGACTTCTCTACCTACAAGGCTATGTGTCCTTGGTTGATTTGCCTATATAAATCATAAGTAAAATTGTTTAACACGTATTGTCTTCAATCGCATACCGTTGTCAATTTCTCAAATCTCAAACATAATTTTCTTTTCTTTTTCTTCTATTTCATTCTCAGATCATTCCTCAAATATAGTCAAAAAGGAGTTCTTCCCATATCCCACCATATCAACCGGTTTGTGGGTCTTCTTGTAATCTCTATTGTTTTTTTAAAACAATCTAAATTTTATTTCCCCACATTGTCAAGGAAGTTGGTTCCGGTCAGATTGTGTTCAGAAGTTCCATATTTCAATGCAATTTTTTTTTATAAAGTGAAAATTCTTGAAGATCTGGATATTTCGATCTCGATCGAGATATCACTGACGTCTTTAACCTGATGAAAGTGTTGACTATAATAAATTCGAAGTTCAGACCGACATCAACATGGATAAATCTATATCAAAGTTATCATGAGTTTTGAGACCGAATTAGATAGAATTTTTCTGGTTTGTTATATTAGTAAAAAAAATCTCAAAATTTATAATTTTATTTTTCTTTACTTGAATTCCAGGTATTACGGTGAATATTGCAACTAAAGTTGTGGCTCTGTAGAGGAAGTCATTCCTCTGAGTATGTTTTTTCTTCTTCTTGAAAACATATTTTTATCAATTGTGAATGTGATGAATGATTATTTTTTTATTTGGTAGATTTAATTTATTCCTTTTGTATTTAAGGGTGTTAAATTGCAAACCTTAATCCAACACTTGTTTTGAGTTTTTATTTTATTCAGGATTATTTTTTTTTTTTTTACATTAATTTGCTTCCTCACTCACCCCTTCGGGCACACACTCACCATTTGCATGTCCTTCACCACAAAAATCACACTTAGGAGCAGCCACTTGTTGAACTTGAGCATGTTGTTCTTGTAATTGTCCCATGGTAATTTCTTGCACATGTTTAGTCAAGGCTTCTATCCGTTTGTTCATGGTTGTTTGATTTGCTAGGATGACACTACTCTCACTCACCCTAAAAACACCACTTTTTTTTCTCGGCTTTAGCACGATACTCATTTTGGGCCATGTTCTCTATTAGGGTTTAAACTTCATGGTCAATCTTAAATCTCATGCTTCCTCCAGCTGAAGCATCTAAGAACATCTTGTGGTATGTGTCAACCCCTCAGTGAAAATTTTAGGTAGGACTTCTCGAAAGTTTAAAATGCTTCTAGGCATTAACTACCCTATTTGATTCTCAAGGCTCTTCATTGAAGCCTAATTAGATCTTTGCACAACTTCGTGACTAGTCTTCGTCTCTTGAAAAATCGTTTGAGTCATTTTGATAAAGCTAGTCATGGCTTCTTCAAAAGCTGACGACTTTCTTTGTTGTTGAGGGGCTGTATTAGGTAAGAGTGGATTAAAAGTGATGTTGTTAGAGTACTTCAAATTAGAATATTGTGCCCAAGTTGGTATGTATGTGTTGGAATAAGGATCCTCCTTTTGGTAGTTTCCCATGTAATTTGCTTCCTCACTCACCCCTTCTGGAACAAACTCACCATTTGCATGTCCTTCACCTCATAAATCACACTTAGGAGCAGCCACTTGTTGAACTTGAGCATGATGGTATTGTAATTGTGCCATGGTAATTGCTTTCACATGATTGGTCAAGGCTCCTATTTGTTTGTTCATGGCTATTTGATTTGCTAGGATGGCATTACTATCACTCACCCTAAAAACTACCCTTTTTTTTCTCGGCTTCAACATGATACTCATTTTGGGCCATGTTCTCTTTTAGTGTTTGAACTTCATGGTCATTCTTAACTCTCATGCTTCCTCCAGCTTAAGCATCTAAAAACATCTTATGGTATGTGTCAACCCCTCAGTGAAAACATGTAGGTAGGACTTCTCGCTCAAGTCATGTGCAGGACACGTATGAAGCAAAAGTTTAAAATATAGTCAAAAAGGAGTTCTTACCTTATCCCACGAAATCAATCGGTTTGTGGGTCTTCTTGTAATCTCTATTGTTTTCTTTAAACAATCTAAACTTTATTTCCCCACATGGTCAGGGAAGTTGGTTCCGGTCCGATCGTGTTCGAAAGTTCCATATTTCAATGGAAAATTTATTTTTCATAAAATTATAATTCTTCAAGATATGGATATTTCGATCTCGATCAAGATATCACTTACGTCTTTGACTATGTGAAAGTGTTGTCTTCAGACAAACATCAATATGGATAGACCTATATTAATGTTTTCATGAGTTTTGAGACAGAAATAAATAGAGTTATTCTGGTTTGTTATATTAGTAAAAAAAATCTCAAAATATATGATTTTATTTTACTTTATTTGAATTCCAGGTATACGGTGAATATTGCAGCTAAAAATGTGGCTCTGTAGGGGAAGTCATTCCTCTGAGTATGTTTTTTATTTCTTCATGAGAACATATTTTTATCAATTGTGAATGTGAAGAATGATTAAATTTTTATTTGGTAGATTTAATTTATTCTTTTTGTATTTAAGGGTGTTAAATTGAAAACCTTAATCCAACACTTGTTTTGAGTTTTCATTTTATTCAGGATTAATTTTTTTAATTTAATTTTTTTTACATTAATTTTCTTCCTCACTCGCCCCTTCTGGCACAAACTCACCATGTGCATGTCTTTCACCACATAAATCACACTTAGGAGCAACCACTTGTTGAACTTGAGCATGTTGATATTGTAATTGTCCCATGGTAGTTGCTTGCACATGTTTAGTCAAGGCTTCTATATGTTTGTTCATGGCTGTTTGATTTGCTAGGATGGCATTACTCTCACTCACCCCAAAAACGCCCCTTTTTTTCTCGGCTTCAAAACGATACTCATTTTGGGCCATATTCTCCATTAGTGTTTGAACTTCATAGTCATTATTAACTCTCATGCTTCCTCCAGCTTAAGCATCTAAAAACATATTATGGTATGTGTCAACCCCTCAGTGAAAACTTGTAGGTAGGACTTCTCGCTCAAGTCATGTGCAGGACACGTATGAAGCAAAAGTTTAAAATGCTTCCAGGCATTAACTACCCTATTTGAATCTCAAGGTTCTTCATTGAAGCCTAATTAGTTCTTTGCACAACTTCTTTACTAGTCTTCATCTTTTGAAAAATGGTTTGAGTCATTTTGATAAAGCTAGTCATGGCTTCTTCAAAAGCTGACGACTTTATTTGATGTTGAGGGGTTAGGTTAGGTAAGAGTGTATTCAAATTGTTTTTGTTAGATTACATCAAGTTAGAATATTGTGCCCATGTTGGTCTGTCTGTGTTTGAATAAGGATCCCCCTTTTGGCAGTTTCCCATTTAATTTGCTTCATGACTCACCTCTTCAGGCACACACTCACCATTTTCATGCCCTTCAGCACATAAATCACACATAGGAGCAACCACTTGTTGAACTTGAGCATGTTGGGCTTGTCATTATCCCATGGTAATTGTTGTCACATATTTGGTCAAGGCTTCCATCAGTTTGTTCATGGTTGTGAAATGTTGAATCCATTCAAATCAAGGTCGGAAGTTCCATATTTCCATGCATAATTTTTTTTTTAAATTCAGCATTCTTCAAAATCTGGATATTCTGATCTTGATTAAGATATCATTGACTTCTTTACCTACAAGGTTGTGTGTCCTTGCTCGTTTTGCCTATATAAATCATAAGTAAAATTGTTTAACACATATTGTCTTCAATCGCATACCGTTGTCAATATCTCAAATATCAAACATAATTTTCTTTTCTTTTTCTTCTATTTCATTCTCAGATCATTCCTCAAATATATTTAGGAAGGAGTTCTTCCCTTATCCCATCATATCAATTGGTTTGTGGGTCTTATTGTAATCTCTATTGTTTTCTTAAAACAATCTAAACTTTATTTCCCCACATGGTCAAGGAAGTTGGTTCCGGTCCGATCGTGTTTGGAAGTTCCATATTTCAATGCAAAATTTATTTTTTATAAAGTCAAAATTCTTCAAGATCTGGATATTTCGATCTCGATCAAGATATCACTAACGTCTTTGACTATGTGAAAGTGTTGTGTTCAGACAAACATCAACATGGATAGATCTATATCAATGTTTTCATGAGTTTTGAGACAGAATTAAATAGAGTTATTCTAGTTTGTTATATTAGTAAAAAAAATCTCAAAATATATGATTTTATTTTACTTTATTTGAATTCTAGGTATTACGGCGTATATTGCAGCTGAAGTTGTGGCTCTGTAGGGGAAGTCATTCCTCTGAGTATGTTTTTTTTCTTCATGAGAACATATTTTTATCAATTGTGAATGTGAAGAATGATTAAATTTTTATTTGGTAGATTTAATTTATTCTTTTTGTATTTAAGGGTGTTAAATTGCAAACCTTAATCCAACACTTGTTTTGAGTTTTCATTTTATTCAGGATTAATTTTTTTAGATTTAATTTTTGTTACATTAATTTTCTTCCTCAGTCACCCTCTCTGGCACACACTCACCATTTGCATGTCCTTCACCACAAAAATCACACTTAGAAGCAGCCACTTGTTGTACTTGAGCATGTTGGTCTTCTAATTGTCTCGTAGCAATTGGTTGCACATGTTTAGTCAAGGCTTCTATATGTTTGTTCATGGTTGTTTGATTTGATAGGATGCTACCTATTCTCACTCACCCCAAAAACGCCCATTTTTTCTCGGCTTCAACATGGTATTTACTTTGGGCCAATTTCTCTATTAAGGTTTAAACTTCATGGTCAGTCCTAACTCTCATGCTTCCTCCAGCTGAAGCATCTAAGAACATCTTATAGTATGTGTCAACCCTTCAAAGAAAACTTGTAGGTAGGACTTCTCGCTCGAGTCATGTGCAAGACACCTATGAAGCAAAAGTTTTAAATGCTTCCAGACATTAACTACCCTATTTGATTCTCAAGGCTCTTCATTGAAGCCTAATTTATTCCTTTCACAACTTCTTGACTAGTCTTCGTCTCTTGAAAAATGGTTTGAGTCATTTTGATAAAGCTAGTCATGGATTCTTCAAAAGCTGACGACTTTCTTCGTTCTTGAGGGTCTAGATTACGTAAGAGTGGATTCAAAGTGTTTTTGTTAGAGTACTTCAAGTTAGAATGTTATGCCCAAGTTGGTTTGTATGTGTTGGAATAAGGATCCCCCTTTTGTCAGTTTCCCATGTAATTTGCTTCCTCACTCACACATTTAGGCTCACATTCACCATTAATGAGCAGCCACTTGTTGAACTAGAGCATGTTGGACTTGTAATTGTCCAATGGTAATTGCTTGCACATGTTTGGTCAAGGCTTTTATTAGTTTGTTCATGGTTGTTTAATGTTGGATCCATTCAGATCAAGGTTGTAAGTTCCATATTTCCATGCATAATTTTTTTTTAAATACAGAGTTCTACAAAATCAGGATATTCAGATCTTGATCAAAATATCATTGACTTCTCTTCCTCCAAGGCTATGTGTCCTTGGTTGATTTGCCTATATAAATCATAACTAAGATTGTTTAACCCATATTGTCTTCAATCACACACCGTTTTCAATTTCTCAAATCTCAAACATAATTTTCTTTTCTTTTTCTTCTATTTCATTCTCAGATCATTCCACAAATATAGTCAAAAAGGAGTTTTTACCTTATCCCACGAAATCAATCGGTTTGTGGGTCTTCTTTTAATCTCTATTGTTTTCTTTAAATAATCTAAACTTTATTTCCCCATATGGTCAGGGAAGTTGGTTCCGGTCCGATCGTGTTCGGAAGTTCCTTATTTCAATGCAAAATTTATTTTTTATAAAGTCAAAATTCTTCAAAATCTGGATATTTCGATCTCGATCAAGATATCACTGACATCTTTGACTATGTGAAAGTGTTGTGTTCAGGCAAACATCAACATGGATAGATCTATATCAAAGTTTTCATGAGTTTTGAGACCGAATTAAATAGAGTTATTCTGGTTTTTTATATTTTTAAAAAAATCTTAAAATTTATGATTTTATTTTATTTTATTTGAATTCCAGGTATTACGGTGAATATAGCAGCTAAAGTTGTGGCTCTGTAGGGGAAGTCATTCCTCTGAGTATGTTTTTATTTCTTCTTGAGAACATATTTTTATCAATTGTGAATGTGATGAATGATTATTTTTTTATTTGGAAGATTTAATTTATTCCTTTTGTATTTAAGGGTGTTAAATTGCAAACCTTAATCCAACACTTGTTTTGAGTTTTCATTTTATTCAGGATTAATTTTTTTAGATTTAATTTTGTTTACATTAATTTGCTTCCTCACTCACCCCTTCTGGCACACACTCACCATTTACATGTCCTTAACCACATAAATCACACTTAGGAGCAGCCACTTGTTGAACTTGAGCATGTTGGTCTTGTAATTGTCCCATGGTAAATGCTTGCACATGTATAGTAAAGGCTTCTATCCGTTTGTTCATGGCTGTTTGATTTGATAGGATACTACCTACTCCCACTCACTCCAAAAACGCCCCTTTTTTTTCTCGGCTTCAACGCAGTATTTATTTTAGGCCATTTTCTCTATTAGGGTTTGAACTTCATGGTCAGTCTTAACTCTCATGCTTCCTCCAGCTGAAGCATCAAAGAACATCTTATGGTTTGTGTCAACCCCTCAGTGAAAACTTGTAGGTAGGACTTCTAGCTCAAGTCATTTGCAGGACACCTATGAAGCAAAAGTTTAAAATGCTTCCAGACACTAACTACCCTATTTGATTCTCAAGGCTCTTCATTGAAGCCTAATTTATTCCTTTCACAACTTCTTGACTAGTCTTCATCTCTTGAAAAATGGTTTGAGTCATTTTGATAAAGCTAGTCATGGATTCTTCAAAAGCTGACAACTTTCTTCGTTCTTGAGGGTCTAGATTACGTAAGAGTGGATTCAAAGTGTTTTTGTTAGAGTACTTCAAGTTAGAATGTTATGCCCAAGTTGGTTTGTATGTGTTGGAATAAGGATCCCCCTTTTGTCAGTTTCCCATGTAATTTGCTTCCTCACTCACACATTTAGGCTCACATTCACCATTAATGAGCAGCCACTTGTTGAACTAGAGCATGTTGGACTTGTAATTGTCCAATGGTAATTGCTTGCACATGTTTGGTCAAGGCTTTTATTAGTTTGTTCATGGTTGTTTAATGTTGGATCCATTCAGATCAAGGTTGTAAGTTCCATATTTCCATGCATAATTTTTTTTTAAATACAGAGTTCTACAAAATCAGGATATTCAGATCTTGATCAAAATATCATTGACTTCTCTTCCTTCAAGGCTATGTGTCCTTGGTTGATTTGCCTATATAAATCATAACTAAGATTGTTTAACCCATATTGTCTTCAATCACACACCGTTTTCAATTTCTCAAATCTCAAACATAATTTTCTTTTCTTTTTCTTCTATTTCATTCTCAGATCATTCCACAAATATAGTCAAAAGGAGTTTTTACCTTATCCCACGAAATCAATCGGTTTGTGGGTCTTCTTTTAATCTCTATTGTTTTCTTTAAATAATCTAAACTTTATTTCCCCATATGGTCAGGGAAGTTGGTTCCGGTCCGATCGTGTTCGGAAGTTCCTTATTTCAATGCAAAATTTATTTTTTATAAAGTCAAAATTCTTCAAAATCTGGATATTTCGATCTCGATCAAGATATCACTGACATCTTTGACTATGTGAAAGTGTTGTGTTCAGGCAAACATCAACATGGATAGATCTATATCAAAGTTTTCATGAGTTTTGAGACCGAATTAAATAGAGTTATTCTGGTTTTTTATATTTTTAAAAAAATCTTAAAATTTATGATTTTATTTTATTTTATTTGAATTCCAGGTATTACGGTGAATATAGCAGCTAAAGTTGTGGCTCAGTAGGGGAAGTCATTCCTCTGAGTATGTTTTTATTTCTTCTTGAGAACATATTTTTATCAATTGTGAATGTGATGAATGATTATTTTTTTATTTGGAAGATTTAATTTATTCCTTTTGTATTTAAGGGTGTTAAATTGCAAACCTTAATCCAACACTTGTTTTGAGTTTTCATTTTATTCAGGATTAATTTTTTTAGATTTAATTTTTTTTACATTAATTTGCTTCCTCACTCACCCCTTCTGGCACACACTCACCATTTACATGTCCTTAACCACATAAATCACACTTAGGAGCAGCCACTTGTTGAACTTGAGCATGTTGGTCTTGTAATTGTCCCATGGTAAATGCTTGCACATGTATAGTAAAGGCTTCTATCCGTTTGTTCATGGCTGTTTGATTTGATAGGATACTACCTACTCCCACTCACTCCAAAAACGCCCCTTTTTTTTCTCGGCTTCAACGCAGTATTTATTTTAGGCCATTTTCTCTATTAGGGTTTGAACTTCATGGTCAGTCTTAACTCTCATGCTTCCTCCAGCTGAAGCATCAAAGAACATCTTATGGTTTGTGTCAACCCCTCAGTGAAAACTTGTAGGTAGGACTTCTAGCTCAAGTCATTTGCAGGACACCTATGAAGCAAAAGTTTAAAATGCTTCCAGACACTAACTACCCTATTTGATTCTCAAGGCTCTTCATTGAAGCCTAATTTATTCCTTTCACAACTTCTTGACTAGTCTTCATCTCTTGAAAAATGGTTTGAGGGACATTGATAAAGCTAGTCATGGATTCTTCAAAAGCTGACAACTTTCTTCGTTCTTGAGGGTCTAGATTACGTAAGAGTGGATTCAAAGTGTTTTTGTTAGAGTACTTCAAGTTAGAATGTTATGCCCAAGTTGGTTTGTATGTGTTGGAATAAGGATCCCCCTTTTGTCAGTTTCCCATGTAATTTGCTTCCTCACTCACACATTTAGGCTCACATTCACCATTAATGAGCAGCCACTTGTTGAACTAGAGCATGTTGGACTTGTAATTGTCTCAAACATAATTTTGTTTTCTTTTTCTTCTATTTCACTCTCAGATCATTCCACAAGTATACTCAAAAAGGAGTTCTTACCTTATCCCACGATATCAATCGGTTTGTGGGTCTTCTTGTAATCTCTATTATTTTCTTTAAACAATCTAAACTTTATTTCCGCACATGGTTAGGGACATTGGTTCCGGTCAGATCTCGTTCGGAAGTTCCTTATTTCAATGCAAAATTTTATTTTTATAAAGTCAAAATTCTTCAAGATCTGGATATTTCGATCTCGATCAAGATATCACTGACGTCATTGACTACGTGAAAGTGTTGACTATAATAAATTCAAAGTTCAGATAGACATCAACATGGATATGTCTATTAAATAGAGTTATTATGATTTGTTATATTAGTAAAAAAAATCTCAAAATTCATGATTTTATTTCATTATATTTGAATTCAAGGTATTATGGTGAATATTGCAGCTAAAGTTGTGGCTCTGTAGGAGAAGTCATTCCTCTCAGTATGTTTTTTTTTCTTCATGAGAACTTATTTTTATTAATTGTGAATGTGAAGAATGATTAATTTTTTATTTGGTAGATTTAATTTATTTGTTTTGTAATTATGGGTGTTAAATTGCAAACCTTAATCCAACACTTGAATTGAGTTTTCATTTTATTCAGGATTAATTTTTTTAGATATAATTTTTTTTTTACATTAATTTGCTTCCTCACTCACCCCTCTGGCACACACTCACCATTTGCATGTCCTTAACCACATAAATCACACCTAGGAGCAGCCACTTGTGGAACTTGAGCATGTTGGGCTTGTAATTGTCCCATAGTAATTGCTTGCACATGTTTGGTCAAGGCTTCTATCAGTTTGTTCATGGTTGTGTGATGTTGGATCCATTCATATCAATGTCGGAAGTTCCATATTTCGATGCATAATTATTTTTAAATTCAGATTTCTTCAAAATATGGATATCTTGATCTTGATCAAGATATCATTGACTTCTCAACCTACAAGGCTATGTATCCTTGGTCGTTTTGCCTATATAATTCATAAGTTAAAATGTTTAACACATATTGTCTTCAATCGCATAACGTTGTCAATATCTCAATTATCAAACATAATTTTCTTTTCTTTTTCTTCTATTTCATTGTCAGATCATTCCTTAAATATAGTCAAAAAGGAGTTATTCCCTTATCCCACCATATCAATCGGTTTGTGGGTCTTCTTGTAATCTCTATTGTTTTCTTAAAACAATATAAACTTAATTTCCCCACATGGTCAGGGAAGTTGGTTTCGGTTCGACCGTGTTCGGAAGTTCCATTTTCAATGCAAAATTTATTTATTATAAAGTCATAATTCTTCAAGATCTGGATATTTCGATCTCGATCTAGATATCACTGACATCGTTGACTATGTGAAAGTGTTGACTATAATAAATTCAAAGTTCAGACAAACATCAACATGGATAGATCTATATCAAAGTTTTCATGAGTTTTGAGACCGAACTAAATAGAGTTATTCTGGTTTATTATATTAGTAAAAAAAACATCTAAATTTATGATTTTATTTTATTTTATTTTATTTGAATTCCAGGTATTATGGTGAATATTGCAGCTAAAGTTGTAGCTTATGAGGAGAAGTCATTCCTCTGAGTATGTTTTTTTTCTTCGTGAGAACATATTTTTATCAATTGTGAATGTGATGAATGACTATTTTTTTATTTGGTAGATTTAATTTATTCCTTTAGTATTTAAGGGTGTTAAATAGAAAACCTTAACCCAACACTTGTTTTGAGTTTTCATTTTATTCAGGATTATTTTTTTAGATTTATTTTATTTTACATTAATTTGCTTCCTCACTCACCCCTTCTGGCACACACTCACCATTTGCATGTCCTTCACCACAGAAATCACACTTAGGAGCAGCCACTTGTTGAACTTGAGCATGTTGGTCTTGTAATTTTCCCATGGTAATTTCTTGCACATGTTTAGTCAAGTCTTCTATCGCTTTTTTCATGGTTGTTGGATATGCTAGGATGGCATTACTCTCACTCACCCCAAAAACGCCCCTTTTTTTCTCAGCTTCAACATGATACTCATTTTGGGCCATGTTCTTTATTAGGGTTTGAACTTCATGTTCGGTCTCATGCTTCCTTCAACTGATGCATCTAAGAAAATCTTATGGTATCTGTTAAACACTCAGTGAAAACTTGTAGGTAGGACTTCTAGCACAAGTCATGTGCAGGACACCTATGAAGCAAAAGTTTAAAATGCTTCCAGGCATTAACTACCCTATTTGATTCTCAAGGCTCTTCATTGAAGCCTAATTAATTCTTTGCACAACTTCTTGACTAGTCTTCATCTCTTGAAAAATGATTTGAGTCATTTTGATAAAGTTAGTCATGGCTTCTTCAAAACCTGATGGTTTCTTTGTTGTTGAGGGGCTGGTTAGGTAAGAGTGGATTCAAAGTGTTGTTGTTATAGGTCTTCAAGTTAGAATATTGTGCCCAAGATGGTCTGTATGTGTTGGAATAAGGATCCCCCTTTTGGCCGTTTCCCATGTAATTCACCACATAAATCACACTTAGGAGCAGCCACTTGTTGAACTTGAGCATGTTCGGCCTGTAATTGTCCGATGGTAATTTCTTGCACATGTTTGGTCAAGGTTTCTATCAGTTAGTTCATGGTTGTATGATTTGCTAGGATGGCTCTACTCTCACTCACCCCAAAAATGCCCCTTTTCTTTTTCTTGGCTTCAGCACGGTACTCATTTTGGGCCATGTTCTATTTTAGGGTTTGAACTTCATTGTCAGTCTTAACTCTCATGCTTCCTCCAGCTGAAGCATCTATGAACATCCTATGGCTATGTGTCAACCGCTCAGTGAGAACTTGTTGGTAGAACTTCTCGCTCAAGTCATGTGCAAGACACCTATGAAGAAAAAGTTTAAACTGCTTCCATATATCATACAAGACTCATTATTTCCCTGCTTAAAGTTGGTGATCTCATGATTTTTCTTCGATTATTTTGACATAGGACAAAATTCTTTCTAAGAACTTAACAACCTTTCTAATTTCATATTTCTTAGTAAATATTTTTTGTCTTGTGTTTCAATTCACCGAGGTATAATATAACTACCTATTTGTGAATTCCTACATTGTTTAGCACTAGGAGATTTAGTGGTATGATTATGAGAAGACAAACCTTATTTACTTGGCCAACTTGTTGCTGCTATTAGATCATAAGTTGGTCTTATACTTACTGTTAGGGATGGAAAATTTATGGGAAAAAAAGGATCTCTGCAGTTTCTTTGACTTTTGGAGTTGGAACTGAATTTAAATCAATGGATACACCCTTTCCTTTGTTCAAAGAAATTGTTTGATTAATTGGCACCCCTCTTGATGGATTAACAGGTTTAAACACATCATGCTCCAATTTTCCAAAGTATCCCAAGAGATCAGGCATTTGAATTTCATGTGAAGGTGATATCTCAAGATATGAATAATTTAATGAAAAATCATCATCCACTTTAGTTCAGAAGTCTTTTTCTTGGTGTTGAGAACGATACATGCTTCTGAATTCCTAGCATTTTGTGTAAAATTGACATTGGTTGGTACCAAAGGAACATTCACCTTAACATCACCTTGAATCAGTGAAGGTTGATCAGAGGTTAACATGGAACCCCACAAAGTAAGACCATTTACCAATCGAATTGTGAGCAAGTATCCACCAGGAAATATTCCATCGATGACACTAGTCAAATCCTTTCCTTTCCTGATTTCATCATGTCGATTCGTTGGGGACTTACTGGTGTATCATTGTGATGGTTGTGATGTTTCCAATGTAGTCCACTCATTGTTCTTTTATCTCTGTATTAACCTATACTATTTGTCATTCACTTAATGTTCTATTTGAAAGAATGAGCTTCCCTAGCACTAAGTTGAACTTATTCAAGATAACACTTATGAAGTTCCATACTTAATGAATTAAGTGTTCTTCATTAGTGTTATTTAGAATAAGTTGAACATAGTGCAAGGGAAGCTCATTCTTTCAAATAGTACTTCCATTGAATGAAAAATAATTTATGTCAATGCAGAGATAAAAGAACAATGAGTGGACTTCATTGGAAACATCACAACCATCACAATGATACACCAAAAATTCCCGCAAGGAATCCACTTGAAGGAATCAGGGTTGGAAAGGAATTCACTGGTGTTATCGATGGAATATTTCCTGGTGGATACTTGCTCACAATTCAACTGGGAAATAGTGTTACTTTGCGGGGTTCCATGTTAACCTCTGATCAACCTTCACTGATTCAAGGTGATGTTAATGTGAATTTTCCTTTGGTACCAACCAATGTCAATTTTACACAAAATGCTGGGAATTCAGAAGCACAAATCGATCTCAACATTTAGAAAAAGACTCATGAATTTGAAGTGGATAATGATTTATCTTTAGATTACTCGTATCTTTATATATCACCTTCACATGAAATTCAAATGCCCGGTGTCTTGCTAAACTCTTGAAAAGTTGAGCCTATTGTGTTTAAACCCGTTAATCCATCAAGACGAGTTCCAAAGAATCAAACAATTTATTCGAACAAAGGAAAGGGTATATCGATCGATTTAAATTTAGCTCCAACTCCATAAGGTGACATAATCTGCAGAGATCCTTTTCTTCCTAAAAATTTTCCATCCCCTACAGTTAGTATAAAACCAACTTATGATCTAATAGCAGCAACAAGTTGTCCAAGTTAACGAGGTTTCTCTTCTCATAACCAGAACCCTAAAATTCCTATTCCTAAACAATGAAAGAATTAACAAATAGGTAGTTATAATAATCATCGTTGAATTAAAACACAAGTTGAAATATAATTTCTAAGAAAAATGTAATTAAAAAGGTTGTGCAATATCAACTAGTTTTTTCTGATCCAATTTTTATTATTCAAGGAATTATGGAAAAAAAACATTTAGCAAAGAAGAATGATAGAACCCTATAAGCATTTTTATACTGATAATTATTTTTCTTTCCCTCTAATTTGTTTTCCATCTTTTCTTTTTCAACTACACCATTTAAATTCTTTTCAACTACACCTTGTTCAGCCTCTGCCACTACTACATCTTCATTCTTCATTGCGACTTTTACAACTAAAGGTGTTAAAACCTTCTTTCTCTTCAACTCAATTACCTTACAACTTTCATTATTTGGATTATCATGTGTATTACCAGAAAATCCTACTCTTTATTGATATGTTATCTGCTTTCCTAACTACTCTATTTGATTCTCAAGGCTCTTCATTGAAGCCTCATTATTTCTTTGCACAACTTCTTGACTAGCCTTCATCTCTTGAAATTTGGTTTTAGTCATTTTGACAAAGCTAGTCATGGCTTCTTCAAAAGCTGATGACTTTCTTTGTTGTTGAGGGGCTGGATTAGGTAAGAGTGGATTTAAAGTGTTGTTGTTAGAGTACCTCAGGTTAGAATGTTGTGCCAAAGCCGTTTGTATGTGTTGGAATAAGAATTCCCATTTTGGTAGTTTCTCATGTAATTTGCTTCTTCACTCACCACTTCAGGCACACTTTCACCATTTGCATATCTTTCACCACAGAAATCACACTTAGGAGCAGGCACTTGTTGAACTTGAGCATGTTGGCTTGTAATTGTCCCATGGTAATAGCTTGCACATGTTTGGTCAAGGCTTCTATCAATTAGTTTATGGTTGTATGATTTGCTAGGATGGCATTACTCTCACTCACTCGAAAGAACGCCCTTTTTCTTTTTCTCGGCTTCACACCGTTCTCATTTTGGTCCATGTTCTCTTTTAGGGTTTGAACTTCATGGTCAGTCTTAACTCTCATGCTTCCTCCAGCTGAAGCATCTATGAACATCCTATGGCTATGTGTCAACCGCTCTATGAGAACTTATTGGTAGAACTTCTCGCTCAAGTCATGTGCAGGACACCTATGAAGCAAAAGTTTTAACTGCTTCTAAGAATTAACTACCCTATTTGATTATGAAGGCATTCCATTGAATCCTAATTAATTCTTTGCACAACTCCTTGACTAGTCCACATCTCTTGAAAAATGGTTTGAGTCATTTTGATAAAGTTGGTCTTGGCTTCTTCAAAACATGACGATTTCTTTGTTGTTGAGGGGCTGGATTAGGTAATAGTGGATTCAGAGTTTTGTTGTTATAGGTCTTCATTTAGAATATTGTGTCCAAGTTGGTCTGTATGTGTTGGAATAAGGATCCTCCTTATGGCAGTTTCCCATGTAATTTGCTTCCTCACTCACCCCTTCAAACACACACTCACCATTTTCATGTCCTTTCCACATAAATCATACTTAGGAGCAGTCACTTGTTGAACATGAGCATGTTGGGCTTGTAATTGTCCCATGGTAATTGCTTGCAAATGTTTGGTCAAGGCTTCCATGAGTTTGTTCATGGTTGTTTGATTTGCAAGGATGGCAATATTGTCACTCACCCCAAAAACGCACATTTTCTTGTTCTGGGCTTCAACACAGTACTCATTTTGGGCCATATTCTCTATTAGGGTTTGAACTTCATGGTCAGTCTTAACTTTCATGCTTCCTCCAGCTGAAGCATCTATGAACATCCTATGGCTATGTGTCAACCGCTCGGTGAGAACTTGTTGGTAGAACTTCTCGCTCAAGTCATGTGCAGGACACCTATGAAGCAAAATTTTAAACTGCATCCAGATATCATACAAAACTCATTCTCCCTCTGCTTAAAGTTGTTGATCTCATGATTTTTCTTTGATTATTTTGACATAGGACAAAATTCTCTCTATGAACTTAACAACCTTTCGAGTTTCATATTTCTTAGTAAATATTTTTTATCTTGTGTTTCAATTCACCAAGGATTAATATAACTACCTATTTGTTGATTCTTACATTGTTTAGCACTAGGAATTTTAGTGGTCTGATTATGAGAAGACAAACCTTATTTACGTGGCCAGCTTATTGATGCTATTAGATCATAAGTTGGTCTTATACTCACTGTTGGGGATGGAAAATTTATGGGAAGAAAAGGATCTCTGCAGTTTTTGTGACTTTTGGAGTTGGATTTGAATTTAAATCGATGGATAAACCCTTTGCTTTGTTCAAAGAAATTGTTTGATTAATTGGCACCCCTCTTGATGGATTAAAAGGTTTAAACACATCATGCTCTAATTTTCTAGAGTATCGCAAGAGATCAGGCATTTGAATTTCATGTGAAGGTGATATCTCAAGATATGAATAATTTAATAAAAAATCATCATCCACTTTAGTTCAGGAGTCTTTTTCTTGGTGTTGAGAACGTTACGTGCTTCTGAATTCCTAGCATTTTGTGTAAAATTGACATTGGTTGGTACCATTGGAACATTCACCTTAACATCACCTTGAATCAGTGAAGGTTGATCAGAGGTTAAAATGGAACCCCGCAAAGTAAGACCATTTCCCAATCGAATTGTGAGCAAGTATCCACCAGGAAATATTCCATCGATGACACCAGTGAATTCCTTTCCTTTCCTGATTTCTTCATGTCGATTTGTTGGGGAATTATTGGTGTATCATTGTGATGGTTGTGATGTTTCCAATGTAGTTCACTCATTGTTCTTTTATCTCTGTATTAACCTATACTATTTGTCATTCACTTAATGTTCTATTTGAAAGAATGAACTTCCCTAGCACTAAGTTTAATTTATTCAAGATAACACTTATGAAGCATTCCGGGTCAAAATCTCCGGTGGTGGTTAGAACATCAAAGACAAGATTGTTCTAAAGGCTTTTGGAGTACAAGTCATGTCTTCAAACAATTATGAATACATTTATCCTAAGCATCGTTTGATCTGCAACCTTGGAGGAAATAACACGATGGTGGCGATTCACTACACGAATGTAAAACTTGTGTCAATTCGGAGGTTTCATTGGAATACAGGCGGGAGACGTCCTTCTAGTGGAATATGTTTGACGGTGCAGCAGTGGTTAAACTTAAAGAAAAATATGGATGCCATTGAAAAGGCCTATCATGAAAGGAGTGCATATTCAGACTCCGATCCCGACGACGAAATCGTTGTCTGTGATATTGGTTCCTCAAAAGATGGACAAAAGAGGGTTTGCGTGAAGTCTTGGAAGAAACAAATTCGGATCGACATTCGCGAATTTTGCTTGCAAGATGGCATGCTGGTGCCTGGCAAAAAAGCGCGCTATGGCGGTGTGACATAGTGACACATCCCCCATTGTCCCACCAAAGGTTCTCGAAGCGCCATTGTCAGGAATCTCTTTGACCATGAAGCAGTGGATTAAGCTTCGTCGCTACATTAGAGAAATTGACCATGCAGTCGAAAAGGAACTTAGGAAATTGCGGAAGTATTAGTCCACATACCATATGTGGATTTCTTTAGTTTTTTTTTTTTTAAAAAAAATTATTAGAAGCACTAGACATTATCATATGGTGTAGTAGGAACCTATTAGTTTAGCATCAAAAAATATTTGGATCTTGGTGTGTGTTTTTCTTCAATTTCTAGATCTTTATTTACTAATGTTTTGATTATTGATCAAAAAAAAAAAAAAAAAAAAAAAAAGTTCCATACTTAATGAATTAAGTGTTCATCATTAGTGTTATTTAGAATAAGTTGATCATAGTGTAAGGGAAGCTCATTCTTTCAAAAGAACTTCAAGTGAATACAAAATAATTTATGTTAATATAGAGATAAAAGAACAATGAGTGGACTACATTGGAAACATCACAACCATCACAATGATACACCGGAAATTCCCCCAAGGAATCCACATGAAGGAATTAGGGTAGGAAAGGAATTCACTGGTGTTATCGATAGAATATTTCCTGGTGGATACTTGCTCACAATTCTACTGGGAAATAGTGTTACTTTGCGGGGTTCCATGTTAACCTCTGATCAACCTTCACTGATTCAAGGTGATGTTAATGTGAATGTTCCGTTGGTACCAACCAATGTCAATTTTACACAAAATGTTGGGAATTCAGAAGCACAAATCGATCTCAACATTAAGAAATAGACTCATGAATTTGAATTGGATAATGATTTATCAATAGATTACTCGTATCTTTATATATCACCTTCACATGAAATTCAAATGCCCGATGTCTTGCTAAACTCTTGAAAAGTTGAGCCTATTGTCTTTAAACCTGTTAATCCATCAAGACAGGTTCCAATGAATCAAACAATTTATCTGAACAAAGGAAAGGGTATATCGATCGATTTAAATTTAGCTCCAACTCCATAAGGTGACATAATCTGCAGATATCCTTTTCTTACTAAAAAATTTCCATCCCCTACAGTGAGTATAAAACCAACTTATGATCTAATAGCAGCAACAAGTTGGCCAAGTTAACAAGGTTTGTCTTCTCATAATCAGAACCCTAATATTCCTATTCCTAAACAATGAAAGAATTAACAAATAGGTAGTTATAATAATCATCGTTGAATTAAAACACAAGTTGAAATATAATTTCTAAGAAAAATGTAATTAAAAAGGTTGTGCAATATCAACTAGTTTTTTCTGATCCAATTGTTATTATTCAAGGAATTATGGAAAAAATATTTAGTAGAGAAGAATGATAGAACCCTATAAGCATTTTTATACTGATAATTATTTTTTTCTCCCTCAATTTTTTTTGCATCTTTTCTTTTTCAACTACACCATTTAAATTCATTTCAAATACACCTTGTTCAGCCTCTGCCACTACTACATCTTCATTCTTCGTTGTGACATTTAGAACTAAAGGTGTTAAAACCTTCTTTCTCCTCAACTCAATTACCTTACAACTTTCATTATTTGGATTATCTTGTGTATTACCAGAAATTCTACTCTTTATTAATATGCTATCTGCTTTCCAAACTACCCTATTTGATTCTCAAGGCTCTTCATTGAAGCCTCATTATTTCTTTGCACAACTTCTTGACTAGCCTTCATATCTTGAAAATTGGTTTTAGTCATTTTGACAAAGCTAGTCATGGCTTCTTCAAAAGCTGATGGCTTTCTTTGTTGTTGAGGGGCAAGAATAGGTAAGAGTGGAATAAGAATGTGGTGCCCAAGCCGGTTTGTATGTCTTGGAATAAGAATTCCCATTTTGGTAGTTTCCCATGTAATTTGCTTCCTCGCTCACCCCTTCAGGCACACACTCACAATCTGCATGTCTTTCACCACAGAAATCACACTTAGGATCAGCCACTTGTTGAACTTGAGCATGTTGGGCTTGTAATTGTCCCATGGTAATTGCTTGCACATGTTTGGTAAAGGCTTCTATCAGTTAGTTCATGGTTGTATGATTTGCTAGGATGACACTACTCTCACTCACCCCAAAAATGCCCCTTTTCTTTTTCTTGGCTTCAACACGGTACTCATTTTGGGCCATATTCTATTTTAGGGTTTGAACTTCATTGTCTGTCTTAACTTTCATGCTTCCTCCAGCTGAAGCATCTATGAACATCCTATGGCTATGTGTCAACCGCTCAGTGAGAACTTATTGGTAGAACTTCTCGCTCAAGTCATGTGCAGTACACCTATGAAGCAAAAGTTTAAATTGCTTCCAGATATCATACAAGACTCATTCTCCCCTTGCTTAAAGTTGGTGATCTCATGATTTTTCTTCGAATATTTTGACATAGGACAAAATTCTCTCTAAGAACTTAACAACCTTTCTAGTTTTATATTTTTAGTAAATATTTTTTGTCTTGTGTTTTAATTCAGCGAGGATTAATATAACTACCTATTTGTTAATTCTTACATTGTTTAGCACTAGGAATTTTAGTGGTCTGATTATAAGAAGACAAACCATATTTACTTGGCCAACTTGTTGCTGCTATTAGATCATAAGTTGGTCTTATACTCACTGTTGGGGATGGAAAATTTAAGGGATGATAATGATCTCTGCAGATTCTGTGTCTTTTGGAGTTAGAACTGAATTCAAATTGATGGATACACCCTTTCCTTTGTTCAAAGAAATTGTTTGATTAATTGGCATCCCTCTTGATGGATTAACAGGTTGAAACACAACATGCTTAAATTTTCCAGAGTATCGCAAGAGATCAGACATTTGAAATTCATGTGAAGCTGATATCTCAAGATATGGATAATTT
The DNA here is from genome assembly GCA_946800305.1 of Medicago arabica. Lineage (NCBI taxonomy): Eukaryota > Viridiplantae > Streptophyta > Magnoliopsida > Fabales > Fabaceae > Medicago > Medicago arabica. The sequence goes on from OX326969.1 coordinate 3,183,043, forward strand.
AATTAAAAATCATCATCCACTTCAATTCAGGGGTGTTTTTCTTGGTGTTGAGAACGATACGTGCTTCTTCATTCCCAGCATTTGGTGTAAGATTGACATTGGTTGATACCAAAGGAGGATTCACCTTAACATCACCTTGAATCAGTGAAGGTTGATCTGAGGTTAACATGGAACCCCGCAAAGTAAGACCATTTTCCAATCAAATTGTGAGCAAGTATTCACCAGGAAATATTCCATCGATAACACCAGTGAAATCCTTTCCTACCCTGATTTCTTCATGTCGATTCCTTAGGGAATTACCAGTGTATCATTGTGATGGTTGTGATGCTTCCAATGTAGTCCACTCATTGTTATTTTATCTCTTTATTAACCTAAATTATTTGTCATTCACTTAATGTTCTATTTGAAAGAATGCGCTTCCCTAGCACTAAATTGAACTTATTCAAGATAACACTTATGAAGTTCCATACTTAATGAATTAAGTGTTCTTCATTAGTGTTATTTAGAATAAGTTGAACATAGTTCTAGGGAAGCTCATTCTTTCAAATAGAACTTCAAGTGAATGACAAATAATATATGTTAACACAGAGATAAAAGAACAATGAGTGGACTACATTGGAAACATCACAACCATCACAATGATACACCGGTAATTCCCCAAGAAATACACATGAAGGAATCATGTTAGGAAAGTAATTCACGGGTGTTATCGTTGGAATATTTCCTAGTGGATACTTGCTCACAGTTCGACTTGGAAATAATATTACTTTGCGCGGTTACATGTTAACCTCTGATCAACCTTCACTAATTTAAGGTGATGTTAATGTGAATGTTCCTTTCGTACCAACCAATGTCAATCTTAAACAAAATTCTGGGAATTCAGAAGCACGTATCGATCTCAACAATAAGAAAAAGACTCCTGAGTTTGAAGTGGATAATAATTTGTCTATAGATTACTCGTATCTTGATATATCATCTTCACATGAAATTCAAAGGTCTGGTCTCTTGCTAAACTCTGGAAAAGTTGAGCCTCTTGTGTTTAAACCTGTTAATCCATCAAGATGGGTTCCAACGAATCAAACAATTTATTCGAACAAAGGAAAGGGTATATATATCGATTTAAATTTAGCTCCAAATCCATAAGGTGACAGAATCTGCAGAGATCCTTTTCTTCCCCGAAATTTTTCATACCCTACAGTAAGGATAAGACCAATTTATGATTTATTGGCAGCAACAAGTTAGCCAAGTTAACGAGGTTTCTCTTCTCATAATTAGAACCCTAAAATTCCTATTGCTAAACAATAAAAGAATTAAAAAATAGGGAGTTATATTAATCATCGCTGAATTAAAAGACAAGTCAAAAAATATTTTCTAAGAAAAATGAAGCTCAAAAGGTTGTGCAATATCAACTAGATTTTTCTGATCCAATTGTTATTATTCATGGAATTATGGAAACAGAGAAGAATGATACAACCCTATAAGCATTTTTATGCTGATAATTACTTTTTTCTCCCTCAAATTTTTCTCCTTCTTTTCTTTTTCAACTACACCATTTAAATTCTTTTCAACTACACCTTGTTCAGCCTCCGCCACTACTACATCTTCATTCTTCTTTTTGACTTTTAGAACAAAATGTGTTAAAACCTGCTTTCTCCTCAACGCAATTACCTTACAACTTTCATTCTTTGAATTATCTCGTGTATTACCAGAAAATCCTCCGCTTGATTGATATGTTATCTGCTTTCCTAACTACCCTATTTGATTCTCAAGGCTCTTCATTGAAGCGTCGTTATTTCTTTGCACAACTTCTTGACTAGCCTTCATCTCTTGAAATTTGGTTTGAGTCATTTTGACAAAGCTAGTCATGGCTGCTTCAAAAGGTGATGTCTTTCTTTGTTGTTGAGGGGCTGGATTAGGTAAGAGTGGATTCAAAGTGTTGATCTTAGAGTACTTCAGGTTAGAATGTTGTGCCCAAGCCAGTTTGTATGTGTTTGAAAAAGGGATCCCCGTTTGGTAGTTTCCCAGGTAATTTGCTTCCTCACTAACCCCTTTAGGCAAACACTCAGCATTTGCATGTCCTTCACAATAGAAATCACACTTCGGAGCAACCACTTGTTGAACTTGAGCATGTTGGGCTTGTAATTGTCCCATTGTAATTACTTGCACATGTTTGGTCAAGGCTTTTATCAGTTTGTATATGGTTGTTTGATTTGCTAGGATGGCACTACTCTCACTTACACAAAAAACGCCGCTTTTTTTTTGTCAGCTTGAGCATGGTACTCATTTTGGGCCATGTTCTCTATTTGGGTTTGAAATTTATGGCCATTCTTAACTCTCATGCTTCCTCGAGCTGAAGTATCTAAGAACATCTTTTGGCTATGTGTCAACCCCTCAGGGAAAACTTGTAGGTAGGACTTCTCGCTCAAGTCATGATCAGGACCATTATAAAGCAAAAGTTTAAACTGCTTCTAGATATCATACAAGACTCATTCACCCCCTGTTTAAAGTTGGTGATCTCATGTTTTTTCTCTGAATATTTGGACATAGGAAAAAAAAATCTCTCTAAGAACTTAACAACCTTTCCAGTTTCTTATTTCTTAGAATTTTTTTTTTGTCTTGTGTTTTAATTCACCGAGGATTAGTATAACTATCTATTTGTTAATTCTTTCATTGTTTAGCAGTAGGAATTTTAGTGTTTTAATTATGAGAAGACAAACCTTATTTACTTGGCCAACTTGTTGCTGCTATTAGATCATATGTTGGTCTTGTACTCATTGTTGGGGATGGAAGATTGTTTGATTAATTGGCGCCCCTCTTGATGGATTAACAGGTTTTAACACAACATACTCAAATTTTCCAGAGTATCACAAAAGATCAGGCATTTAAATTTCGTGTGAAGGTGATATCTCAAGATATCAATAATTTGATGAAAAATCATCATCCACTTCAATTCAGGAGTCTTTTTCTTGGTGTTGGGATCGATACGTGCTTACGAATTCCCATCATTTTGTGTAAGATTGACATTGGTTGGTACCAAAGGATCATAAATTAATGTGAATGTTCCTTTAGTTCCAACCAATGTCAATCTTACACAAAATGGTGGGAATTCAGAAGCACGTATTGATCACAACACTAAGAAAAAGACTTCTAAATTTGAAGTGGATGATGATTTTTCTTCAAATTACTCATATCTTGATATATCACCTTCACATGAAATTTAAATGCCATATCACTTGCTATACTCTGGAAAAGTTGAGTCTGTTGTGTTTAAACCTATTAATCCATCAAGAGGGGTTCCAATTAATCAAAAAAGTTCTTCAAACAAAGGAAAGAGTATATCCATCGATTTAAATTTAGCTCCAACTCCAGAAGGTCGCAGAATCAGAGTTTTCCCGAAACTTAGCAGTTTTAGGGTGTTCTTTTCGAAATTCACGAAGAAATCATGCAAATCGGCAAAGCAAGACATCCGAAGATTAATGTGTTCCTTGGGAAGACGAAGATTGAATATTCAAGAGGCCTCATAAGACTTTACAAAAGGAGGAGTTATGTTCCCAAGTGCCAAGACATTTTACTTTGAAGAAAACACCAAGACAGGCGAAGAAAACGGGCATTTCAGCATTAAGTTTGCACTGAAGCGCCAATGTGCTCAGAAAAAGCGCCTGGGTGCATGAAGGCGTTCTACAAAAGTGTGTGGCAGATGGAAAAGCACCAGGCGCATGAACAAAAGCGTAGGGCGCATGGTGCGTGAATGGGGCGCCTAGCGCTTGGCCTATGCACGTGGCGTAAGGTGCCTTGCAGAAAAAATCTCTTTTGGCCTTGGAAAACCCTTTATTTTGGACCAAAACCAGTTCAAGAGGAAGACGATTCTAGGAGCCAAGGAGGAGTTCTATCTTATCTTATCTTTTCAAGGGTATGTTTTTATCTTTTTGTATATTGTCTTTTGATACCATATGTAACTAAGTGGTTATATGTTAGAGTTCTAAGATAAACCTCTCTTTATTTTGTTGTATAATTATTTAATTATATGTCATTTATTTAGTTATTTTCTGTTAGCTATTTAGTTTTATTAGCCTAGGTTTATTACTGTAGTAGATGAAACCCTAGATTAGGTACTTAGATTGTGAAAGGGCCTAACATTGATATCATTATCTAGATGATTATATCTTGATATTTATATCCTTATACTGATAACTATCTGTCTAGGAAGTAAGTAGTTTGTAACTAGCGAAAGATATCGAGAGCGAGTTGACCCTTGTAGTAAGTACTGAGGAGGTGACATTACTAAGACTGAGTAGTAATTCTCCTGAATCTAGTGGTAACTAGTTATTGTAACACCCCAAATTTTCAATAATATATTTTCTATATATCTGACTATGTGTGCATAGTATAAATCTCTAGTTATTATTTTAAGCGATTTTATTTGTACATGTATGATGCTTATTTTTGTAAAACCGTGTGAATTAATAAGAATTGTGTGCATATTTTATTTTAATTATTTCTTACTATTATCTCATTTAATTATTTATTTTATAAATAATTATCTTAATGTCTTAGTAAGATTGTGATTATTTTTCCTTATATATATAGTTGTTATAGTGTGATAAATTTATACATTTTAATTTGATTCAAAGGTAATATAAAAGGTTATATTTTCTTTATTGATAGATTATTTTAGAAAAATGATAGTACTTTACTATGATTATTTTTGGGATAATTTTAATTGTGAAGTGAGTAAAATAAAATTAGTTTATATTAGTGGGTGAAGAGAATAAATGGATGGGTGTATATAGTTGAGTGTGCCTAATTAGTAGATGAGAAGATATTAATCAGCGAATGTTAGAATAAGAGAGACTTGAAACCCTAACCCCTTTAGCTTGCGAGTACATAAACCATATGCAGAGTAAAAAAACACGAGAGCCACCGGATGTGAGTTGGGGTTCCGATTTTCTTAAGGTCAGTGGAATACCTTTCTTCTATCGCTTTATTTTTACAAAGCTTTCATGTCACTGTTTCTAATTTTGGGTTGTGATTATATAAATTGGTAATAGTAAATTCATGATGGTACAATACGTAGAACTTGAGGGATTTATACGGTGCTTGCTAAATTGGAATTTTTGGCATTTTAATCCTCAATGATACATAAATAATTTTTTTTTTAATTGTAGTGATAAATGAATTCAAAAATATACAAGCTAGTTACTTGTTGTTGACCGTGTGTGGCTAATAGACTAAACCAATCCTTCCTGTTGATCCCCTTCTTTTCCACTGTTATTCTTTAGTTTGAGTTTTATATAATCTTGACATTTCAAATTGATTCATATTCACTATGCTAAGAGTTTCCAAATGATCATGATTTGAATTACTACTACTCTGGAAATTAAATTATTGAACCACATATTAGACGTATGATTAGAGAAGAGAGAGAATTATTTCATATTTGGAAGCATATGATATTAAGTTTTTAGGAAATATAGATTTTCTAGTTGGACATTCATTATATTTAAATTGGGTTGGAATTAATATTGGAGTCTAGATTTGTCATTCATTTATCTTATAGAATATAGGTGCGACTAACTAAATTATTATATTTTATTATTTTTAGAGTATTATATATTTTAAATAATAGTGACTGAATTTATATAGACGCGATAATTGATGAAGATGAGATGCGTATTCAATCAGCTATGCGGGTTCATTGTCGCCGTTCAGATCTATATGTCCTATATAGTGTGAAAATGTCAATCCAGGTATGGGGTGAAGGAGAAGAGTTCGAGATCATTAGTGTAAGTTAATTGAGATGAACGGGAAAGTTGTATTTCCCAAAGTTCATTTCGGGGCACACCGCGATGGTTGAAGTCTTTGGAGAGAATAATTAAACTAAAGTGCAAATTTAGAAGTGTGAGGTTAAAAGATGATTTAGAAGCATTATTAAGGTGTTGCTTGATTTAAATTATGTGAATAGATGGTATTAGATGTCAATGATAAATTTTGTACATATGCTCATGCTTGATTTGCCACAATTATTTGAATTGATAAATTATGTATATTGATTGATTGAATAACTAGCACAAGATAGTTGATGTTTGGTAGAAAATTGTTTTGTTTCTGCCAATTCGGTGCTATAGAAACTAATTATGGGCTAATTTGTGAGTGAAAGGATTGTGTCTACTGTTTCTTGTAAAATGTTGTGTTGGACATCTGAATGAAATTGGCTATAGTGGTATTCTAAGAAGTATTAAAATGTCTTAGATTTTATATATATTTTTTCGAATAAATCCACTTCTACATTGGTGTCAAGAGTCACCAATCTGTTTGTTTTTCTATGCAAACGACGAGACTTAAAATTGTTTGATGATGAGAATAATAATGTTGATTAAAATTTGCAGTGTCAATGATGATGAATTTTCATGATTCCGATGTTTTCTATGATGATGATGTTATATTATAATAATGACATTGAGAGCGTTGACAATTAATTTATGACGATGATGGGGAAGAACCTAGTTGTATAGAGAGGAGACATTATATGTAATGTTAATGAATTAGAATACATCTTGAGACTAAGAATGTGTAATAGGTTATGCTATCAGAAGTAAAATATATAGAGAACCTAGAGTAGATGATGGGATAGAGTATCTCTGTAGAATGAATAATAAAATAAAATAGAGCGATGTTGATGTAGAAATGAGTCACGTGTAAGGGTTGAATTAATGAAGAGAATAAGTGGTGATATAAACAGTCGATAGAGAGTGTCGATGATTAATATTAAATATATATATATATATGTATATATGTGTGATTAAATAAATAAGATGAGAGTGATAATGCTTGTCTATGATGATGATGAGAGTGATGTATATAATGATGAGAGTGATATATATATATATATATATATATATATATATATATAACGATGACGAGAGTGATATATGATGATGATGATGAGTATGTTGATGATTTGTGTGCTTGCATTAGAGTCGTGCATTTTAGTGAGAGTCTTGCATTAATATGTGAATTATTTGAATATGTGTATACTTGTGTTACTTGTCGAATTTATTTCTATACATTCATGTCGAGTCTAAGACTGATGGAGTGCATGACTGATGGAGAAGTCCAGTAACATATCTCTGGCAAACTATGATGAGAAAAGTCCAGTAACATAACTCTGGCAAAATGATGAGTATGAGTGGTACCACATTCATATAGGTCTTAGGATTGAGTCCATATGCATAAAAATTGACGATGATTTGTATTTGAAGAATAAGTGTAACTGTGTGAGATGATGAAGGTGATTGTATGTTGATGTTCTTATAAAGATGGTTATTGGTGACTATATTTGTTGTAAATGATGTATAATTGATGATGTTTGAAATAGTGAGTGTTGTGAATGATGTAGATTATGTTGTGAGATAATGTTGTTGATTTCTTACGAGAATATGTGCTTAACTGCCTTGATTTTTAATGGTGACTATCTTTGTTGTGACTATCTTGGATTGAATTGTAACATTATGTCTGTAAAGATTTTGATTCTTATGATATAATGATTTTCTTGACTAATGTGAAGTTATCTGATATAGTATATTCTTCAAGGTTCTGAATATTATGTTTGTGATTTGATACAATTTTGACTTAATTGCTTGCGTGTTCTTCTCATTTATTTTATAATATTACATGTTCTCGAAACTCACCCCCTTCGTTGTTTGTATTTGCTGGCTTGGCCCTGCGGTTGCGAAACCGTAGTTCTTTAGGTTACGAGTCTTGAAGTCAAGTACATGCCTTCTATGGGGAATTGTTTGTGTCGTCTGTTATTTTGGGGAAAAAGCACCGCCCTGAAAAATTATTGTCTATGATGTAAAAGAAGTATTTTCAAAAGCAAAAGATTCGATGCTAATATTATTATATTTTTCAAGAAAGTGAAATGTGAATTATGTTCGCTATGAATCAATGTGGTATCCTAAATCTTGTGGAAGAATTCTTATATTAGTAGAAAAGTTTTTATTTAACATTTTCCGCTGCGAGTCAAACTCTGTTTTCAAAGGAATAATAGTAATAATTATTTTTAGGATTTAGGGTGTCACGGTTATATATTAGGGAAACAAAAGGTTGCTTGAAGGAAATAGACTGAAATCTATTACAACCAATCTTCTTTCATCCTTGGTAAGGTAAACTCATATCACACTCTCTCAACGCTTTCTTAGTAGTTCTACAAATGGGCAAACCTTATCTACGTCTACTTTACTAAGGGTTTCAAAAGAAAGGTTCTATTAGGTTACAGATTGTTTGCTTCAGCTAGGGACTTGCTTCCCTAATTACTAACCAGTTAATTCCTAGGTTCGGTAAGACACCACCCGAATCAATAGTTTCACCTACTAAGTACCTACGTCTAGGGTCAACAATTCTTAAGGTATTTTTGGCTAGTTAATAATCACTTACTTCCTATACAGATAGGTATTAGTAAAGGGATATAAATATTAAGATATAAACATCCAATTAGTGATAGCAATATTAGATTTATCACAACCTAAGTACCTAATCTAGGAATGCCCCTCTCACACAAATAAACTATTTCCTAATAAAACTTAGGCTAAACTGCATTTTTTCCCTCTAAGTTTCAAAATGTTACGATTTTGGCCCCCTATTAAAAAAATGGCAAAAGTGACCCCTCATGTTTAGGGAAACATGTTATTTTGACCCTCTTAAATAAGGAAAATATGTTTTTGACCCATTATCTATACATAAAATTACGATTATGGCCCCTACTTTGGGACATGTGGCGTCTTCTCATAAATTTTGGGACGAATGGGGCCAAAATCAACATTTTTTTAATAGGGGGCCAAAATTGCAACATTTTGAAACTTAGGGGGCGAAAAGTGCAGTTTAGCTTAAAAATTAATAGCGAAAAAAAGAATAAATAAATAAAATAAACGACATATTAAATTAAATAAATATCCAACAAAAATATACAGAGGTTCATCTTAGAACTCTAACCTAAAAAGATTTAGTCATACTTGGTAACTAAAAACAAATTACTAAAGATAAAAACATACCCTAGAAAATCAAGGAGAAGATAGAAACTATCCCGAAGCTCCAAAGTTGTCTTCCTCTTGAATTGCCACAACTCTGAATGAGAAATTCTGAATGTGGAAGGCTGGTATTTATGCGCATGTGAGACAAGAAAAAAGCATGCCCTAGGTGCATGGTAAATTCCCTAGGTGCATGGCTTTCCAAATCATGCCCTAAGAATTTTTCTCATGCCCTAGGCGCATGGGGTATATTTCCAGGGCCTAATCTCTTATTTTCCTCGATTTTAGGTCTTCGTCTTCAAATAACTTGCCTCGGTACTTTGGGAGGAGGAGGAGGAGGAGGAGGAGGAGGAGGAAGAAGGAGGAGGAGGAGGAGGAAGAAGAAGAGGAATAAAGGGAACGAGATAAGAGGAAGAAGAAGAGGAATAAAGGGAACGAGATAAACTGTCGTTTTCCCAACTTTTAATATATATATTTTCCGGTTAATATATATTAGAAGCCAGAAAAAAAAAATGACGGTTTATCCGGTTTCCTTTATTCTCATGTGTTTTTTGGACTAAAAACAAATATAAAAATGATCTAGTTTTAGGCCTCATATTTTTCTCTGATCTTTTTAATATGATCCAAAACAACGTACTTTTGACTTTAATCAAACTCAAATCCTAATTCTTCCTTTTTTTTCCCTTTCCCGATACCCTTCTTCTTTCCTTCTTTTATTTGGGGTAAAGATAAAATAAAGATACCTTCGTAGATGCTACCAAAACCCTATGTTCCTCCTTCCATACTCACACCTCCATCACCCTTCACATTTATTATTATTATTATTATTATTATTATTATTATTATCTTCTCCTTCTTCTTCAAGGATGTCACTAGTCCCTTCACATTTATGATTTGATTATGATTTTGTTTGGTCTTTTTTTCTATTTTTGTTTGGTCTTTTTTTTCTATTTTTATCCAAAGTGCCCTAGGTGCATGACACCTACAGATAACAACTTTGTTTTTGTCCCATGTCTTTTTATTACTATAAGAAAAAATAAAATAAAACAAAAAAAAAAAAACTTTTTCCAGATTCTATTTTAGAATTAGAAACTAAACTTCTTGTTCAAAAAAAAAAACTACACTACTGCTACAAGAAACAAAATTTAATCTTTTTGTTCATTTGGAATAAGATAAACCTCATATATAAAAACACATAAAATAAACCTTAAAATAAGTAAAGCAATTTGCCTTGTTGAAAATCAACAATCCCCAACAACGACGCTAAAAATTTGATGATAAATTTGGAAAGTGCATCAATTCGTAATAAATAATAAATGGCGAAGGTGTCTCTTTTTGTTTGGCGTTTACTCCGTAATAAACTTCCGACTCGAGATAATTTGGAGAGGAGGAACATTATTCAACCAACAGATTCATTATGTTCGATAGGGTGCGACGTCTTGGAGACAGCACCACATCTCTTCTTGGAATGCGGCCTCTCTAACTCATTATGGCATCAGGTTTGGAAATGGTTAAGTATATCTGCAGTAATGAGTAATCAGATGGGAAAACTCTAGTTGTTCTGCCTTGAAAATATCCTTGATTCTTGCCTTCACCTTGCACCGTCCTTTTCCGAATGAATAAAATGTTTGCTAGTGGTCTATATATAGGCAAGTTTAGTACTAGGTCGTTGGCATTTTTCCACTGAAAAACATCCTAGTATCATTCATCTGGCACGCCTGGGGTGATTGTTGAGACGCATGGGCAAGAAGAAATTATGCCTTATGGTATTTGCCTTGCTCCAGGTGAAAACAAGGGCACATGGGGTAGGAGCTCGCTCAAAAAAATGATTTTTTTCTTCATTCTTTGAGTGATCTTCCTCCATGTTTTCTCCATGGAACTTGGGACATTATTTTTCCACATTTAATTGCCTTCAAAACCCTTCTTTAACTCCTTTTTTCTTCATTCTCTTGCCTCTATTACTCCATGTGATTTCTTGATTTTTCGATTAGATGATTTCCCACTAATATGACTCAAAACACCAATGGAATTGTCGGTTTTTGGAAGTAATTGAATAAACTTGATTGAAAATAATACAAAATGTCCCTTCGATTATAAACAAATTTTCTAAAATATCTCTAGAATGATCTCAAACTCTACTAAAACGACTAAAATAACATAACTAAAATATCATCAGGTATCATGTCATCATGAACTCAGTGGTACCATTGATGTCATGAACTTTTTTAGGGGTAGAGTTAAATTATGCATCAACATTACAGTCTTGAACAATGACATCGTCAGTAGCATGGTGATATGGAGGATTACTATTAATTTGAAACAATACATCCCGTAGTTTTTCATTGAATTTATAGTGGCGGACCGATATTTCAAGAGTTTGTAGGGAATCTTGCAGGATATCTAGGTAAAAGTTGGTAATTTAGTCATTCCCCCTAAATTCATTGTGATAAATATGGATGAATATCTCCATTGTGCCCAAACTACTTAGGAGAACTCTCCTTTCCACGTAGAATACTTTTTCTTTTTGGGAGACACGGAAAATACTTATATCCATGTTAAAAAGGGGCTAATTTCTTTTGAAGTAAAAGGAAAAAAAATTAAATCTGATGAAAATACTTGATCTGTCTGATTTTATATAATCTCTATCTCATTATGTTTATAATTTATTTCCGTACTTAATGCTTTTGTTCAACATGCAACTAAAATAAAATTTAATTTAGAAAGTGTGAGAGAACGAACTTTTATCTAAGAGATATGAAATAATATCACCTTTGAACGATGATTCCTAAACATAGGGCAAGGTTTACAGTCACATACATTGTATGATCTTAATTCATCAAACGAATTCACTCAGCAAGACATCACAAGTTAATAGGTATCATGGATCTCAAGTCATTTTCCGTACATTGAAATGTGTAATGAGGGATAGGAGGGAGCATACTTGGAATTTAGAAAGTATATAATTGGTCAAGAAAAAACATGAGATGATTAGTTAACGAAGCCAAATCGCGATAATATTATATATTTTCCCTTGTATCTATTTTTACATGCAAAGCTCTCACTCCTTTAAAAACAAAGCCTATTTTCATACTCAAAACAACATTAGTTTTTGAAAGGCTTTAGTATATCGCACAAGTCCCATTAAATAAGATAACTCTAAATACTTATTTTTTATGCTGATAAAAAGTAAGTTCATTAAATGGCGTCGTTGTCCGTTGTCGAGGACTTGTGTTTAAGATATTAGAGCATCACAACAATTTTCATTGTTTTGAGAATTTGTACATATTTGTTTATATTGTACTCCCTCCGTCCTAAATAGTTAAGGATATACTAAGAAAGGTAACATTAATGTTGCATTGATATTGTAAAACTATTTATAATTTTTGACAATTTTTTCTCCAAAACGACTTATAATTTGGGACAGAGATTTGTGTGTGTTACTAACCCCTCGTTGCTAGCCAGATAAATATTATTGTTAGTTATTTCCTATTCAGATTCTCCATATATAAAAGATAGAGCCATAATTGATCATGGTTAGAACAACTGATATACTCCGTATGAGCATCAATCATATATCAACGGTACAACAAAAATCCTCCTAAGGAAGAAAGAATGTCAAAAATAGAATATATTTTGAACCGGTTCATGCAAAAATTTATGATAAACATGCAAAGAAACAATGAAAGAATAAACAATTTGGTGTGTTTAATAGGACAGATGAGTACACAGCTAGCTCTTGCATCATAAAACATGAATGTTCGGACCAATTCTCAAATTATTCCAGATAAACAAGACAGAGTTACAATTCATGATGAGGAATTCGGAGAGAGTGTTGATGATGTTGAAGTGAATGTCGAGGAAGAGAAAAATAAGGAAGAAATAAAATCTGAAAGATGTGCCATATTAGGAATAATAGAAAAGATTGAATATGCCTAACATTGTATAACTTTCTTACTTATGTCCTTGTGCTGAGAAAGATGTAGAAATAGAGGCGGAACACACACAAGAAACTCAACAATTAGTTGCCTTTGTAGGCCAATATTGTTGATAAAGAAGAATAAGTCACTGATGGAGAAGATCCAATATTATTTGACAAAAAGGATACATTTGAACAAGTGAGGGTGGAAAAGAGCAAGGCTAAGATTGATAAAATTATAGATGAAATATCTACCTTGTTCATCAACAAGCAACTGGGGAGGAAATCGGCTCCACATTATATGTATCTCAAGTTCATGGAATTTCTCTCAAACCAATGAAAGACGAAGAATGATGTGTTGTCCGTCTCATTTTGGCCACCTTAACAAAGTAGGCGTCGTCAAGCTATTGAAGCAAAAGAAACGCTTATTTGGATGCAATCCAATTTTTTATCCCTTATCTTTTATTTTCTACAATTTATAGTTTTCATGCACAATTGTCTTAGCATAAGGTGGTGAAAGTTTCGGAGCTGATAATGAACTTGAATTTGAAAAAAATTGTTTTCTGCTAATTTTGCTAGGTGGTGGCCTATTAGCCTAGCCAATCTATTCTTTTTTAAAAAAATTGGCATTCTTTAGCTGTTCGCTAGGCCATGTATTTGTTCAGTACGCAAACGTTGCAAATTCATTAGTTGCAAATTTCAAAGCAAAACTACCCATTATGTCGATGCATGAACACCAAATGTCTGATTTTTTGTAAATCATCAACAATTCATGATGGTGATGATGATCACAAGTTTGATGAGTTGCAAAACTTGTGAACTTGGATAGGTATACTTTGTTAAATCCGGTGGACATAAACTTCAATTTGTTACCAACTTACGAACTTGTATTACTAAACAATGAGATAGAGGAGACTCAAGAAAACTTTAATTGCTTTCATCATTTTGAACCAATTTATCTTTTACTTTCTTTGCCAAAACTCTTATGCAACCCTTATCAATTTTCCGGTTTTTAATTATTATTTAGGTATGTCTTGAATTGACGAGTAGAAAACAACAATCTATATGGAGATGAAATATTTTTTACTATTTTATTATTTATGTGATTAAGTACACTTGCCAAATTATATATCCAGGTTTTTAATCTGCTATAGATTGTTGATCTTTTTCAAATTATCTATCAACCTCTAATCGCTTCTGACGGGCCCTTCTCTCTTTAAATTTTCTTTTCCTTTGACCTCTCTCTAAGGCTAAACCTTCTCCACTATTTCTTACCCTCCAAAATCCAAAGATCATGTTCTGATGTAGCCTTCACAGGTGGTGGTACGTCGAGATTGACTCTTCGCACCACCGATGTTCCTCTTCCTGTCTAGTGATCACCTAATTTTCGTTGACCCAAAGATCTGTTCTGGTTTGGGGTTGACGGTGAGTTGTTCTGTGCTCATGTGTTCGTGTTTGTGGGCGTGCTGCACAGGTTCGTCGGTCTCACCGGTGGGTTGAGGTTTGTTTAGGTGGTCGGTGGCGACGTCGTCCTGCCTTGCCTTCGAGCTGTCTTCCGGTGGTGGTTCGCAAATGGTGGGTTGTCGTTGATCACAGGTGGTGCTTTCAGGAGCTTTGTTTTGGCTTCTCGCTTCTTCACCTTGCAAGACCTCCGTATTCTAGTTTCTTTCAGATCTATTGAGATCTTCAGATTTCATGATCGTTGTTTCGCTGCCATCGCGTCGTTGTTCTTGGAAGCTGCTTTTTTTCCATTGTTATTATTATGTGTTATGTTTTGTTTTTGTTGTAGGTGATGTGTTTTGTTGTTGTTTATATATTGAGAGGGATTGGATTTGACCTTTTTGCAGTGGATTGTTTCGTGAACGCGAAAGGGTCTGTTGTGTGATTCAAAAACCCGTAAGGGTCTAGTTCCTTTAACCTGAAAGGGCCTGATTGCTGACATATTTGACTCATCCCTCGATTTGAGTTCTTACACGTTGTTTTGCTCGAAAGGCCATCTCATGCTTGATGTTTTTCAAGGAGCTGTTGACACCTAGATTTTGTCATCGTGTTGGCGGATAATCCATTCTCCATATTTAGACTCTAACTGTTCTGTGCAAATATTCACTTTTCATTTTTTTTGTAACCTGGTTTCGCACCCTTACACAGGTTCACTGGATTACGCTTGTGATTAGTGAATTTTTGTTAGAATAGATTATAGTTGATCCATTTAAGTTATTCTTTGGTCATGTCTATTGTCCCCTGTCTTTGTAACTTCTTTTTATTTTATATATTTTCTATTTTTCCTAAAAAGCTTTAATCACTTCTCTATTTTTAAAAGGCAAGAGCAAATGACATCAAAAAAGAGTGGCTCCCAACTAGGTTGGTACCCGACTCTGATCTTTTCCAAAATACTCATATATATTATTAAAAAAAGAAAGATACATAAAAAACACTAGGGGACATAAACCTAACTAATTTTATCCATAAAATGTAGGTCTACCCAAACAGGTAATATGTAAATTCAAAACAACACAAATGGATCACAACAACCTCTTAAGTAGATGTCTAGACCGTGGTGAATGGATGAACCATCAACACGGAGCAGGTCCACATACCATCTTCTTCCTGCAGAGCACAACAAGTTAAACACTCTTTTGAGCCCTAAAGCAAAGACCAAATAAGACCTTCCTTCCGACGCAGGGAGAAATACTGAAAACTTTAGACCATAATCGCAACCACCATCCAGAAACATCTGGATCAACACAACAGTTCGTCCTTTATCAGACCTTGAAGAACGACGACAACCTTGAGGATGACGACGATGGTAGGTTGGGAATCTGAGTTGATGCTTGACCGTCGGAGAGGAAAAGTCTAATCCGACACGTCTCATTTAAGCTGGTAAACCACTGAAAACTGAAAAACGGCATATAAACAGACCGCCAACACGGTACAAATCCAAGGGCCGACAACTTCCTACAACAAACAACAGCAAGTAAAACTACTCTTTCGAAACCAATAATCCCAATCAAACACAAATAGTGATTAGGATAATGTCACATACCATAACAATTCACATATCCTCTTCCAAGCCTTAATCTTGGTCCAGATCTGATCAGTTTTTATACAAAAATAATATTTTATAAAAACATTAATTAAATAGATTTTAAAATATTAACATTAAATTTAATTAAAAAACACGAATTTAGTTGTATTATTTGATTTCACAATGCATAACAAGTACAGAATATTGTGAATACCTATCATCATTACTCTCCGATCCAAATCGGAAAAAGTAGTGATATTTTGATCTCAATCATTATCCTTGAAAAAGACATAAATTGGGTCTCCCATGTGGATGTTGAAGCATCCCACATGCCAGAACATGAGTCCTGCAACTGGATTGCATTTCTAGCTTTTACATTATCTCCCTCATTAAATATTGGATTTCTTTGAGAATTTTTCTACAGTCGTTTAGAATGTCTTTTTCTATTTTAATTGTATAAATTATTATTATTATTATTTTTATAGTAGAGTATTTTTTTTTTTACTGTTATTGAAGTGTCCATCAATTTTTCTAATGATTAATCTTCATTGCAAAACTTAATTAATACATTTTTCCATTCTCATTGCTCAATATAAAATCTTTGCTTAAGTTATTTTTGATGTAAATCTGACTTTTTTTTTTCTTTTTGGAAAAGTATATTTGTGAAATTAGGCAGACAAAACATATTTTCTCTAAGAATAGCTTTTTTAGTAAAATAATATGATCCTTAAAAAGTGTCTCGAATCATTTATTCTTATTGCTTAAATATAAAATCTTGCTTAAGTTATTTATGATATAAATGTGATTTTTATTAGTAAAAAAGCAATAATTATTAAAAATAATATTACTGCTAAGTTTTTTAATTACTGTGATTTGATCTACTAGTAGTACATTATAAGTCCTTTATTCCGTATGGTGCATTAATACCACTGAAGTTTCTAATATCCATAGTGCATCCAACACATTCAATGCATGGGTTTGCAGTTAGCACAGCACTAACACACTTGCCTAAAAACTGTTACTACTAAAGAATGAATATTATGGAACTCTACACGTGATAGGAGTTTAATTTAGTATATCAATTTTTTGTGGACAAATTTTATGAATGTTGTACTGAGTATACCACCGACATTCGTATTTGGTCCAAACTAATGTTAAGATAATTGATTTTTCATTTAAATGGAATAAAAAAACTTTGCTGAGTAGGATTTGCTTCTTGTATAAATTACGAGTTTACATAAGTAAAGAAAATATACAAAACCAAAACTAAAACATGAAGGGAGATAGAGGATCACCTTATCATAAGCTCTTCTCTAAAGGAAATTCATTAGTAGGGTTGTCATTGGCTAATATAAAAGTTGTGGTTGTATTGACACACTTTCTAATCCGCTTTTTCAAATAACATAACTTTTTTTGGACTTGCGAGCTTCATTCACCACCTCATTAGTTATAAGAATCTCGACAAAAAATTGCCTATTTTTAACAAACGATGATTGAGAATCCAATACAACGCTACTAATAACCAATCGCAATCTATTAGCTAACAATTTTGGCAAAATTTTATAAAAACTCCCCACCAACAAGATAGACTGAAAATCGTTTAGACACTAGGACCTTCAACTTTTGGAATTAGAGCAATAAAAGTAGTATTAATACCTTTCGACAATTTACTGTTGTGGTGAAACTCGGAAACAAACCTCATTATGTCATCTTTCATCTCTTTTCAAAACTCCTTCATGAAACCAAAGTTTATACCATCTGAACCCGGACTCTTAAAAATGTCGCAATCCCACACAACTGCCTTGACTTCTCCCACGGAAAAAGGATTGATTAAACCCCCTCCCTCCGCAAAATACAAGGACCGGAACTGAAGAATGTCCACACTTGGTCTCTCAACAACCTGCGCCTGGTAATGACATGCAAAATACAAGAAAACAGCATTGGGGATGGGTTGCACGCCCTCTACCAACACACCATCCACCAATATCGAACACAACACATTATGACGTCGTCGACTAGACATAACGGAATGGAAAATTTAGTGTTTGCGCCACCTTCATGAAGCCATTGAAGCCTAAACTGCTGCCAATAAATACTAGTGTTAAGCCTGGATAAAGAGTGAATGTCCGAAGTTTTGAGTATGAGATTCATGCCACTCCTTCAGCGCAATTTTAATCAATTTGAATTTTTCTTTTAACACATAGCTGCCTCATCCATCAATCTGTAGGGAATTCCACTTGCTACTCACAAATTGGTTGTACCCAAGAGTGTCTTGCCAACATTTCAACATTCAAGAGGGCCTAGGACCCTAATTCTCTTCATCAACAGTTAACACCAAAGGACAATGGTTTGATAAACCTCTCAACTAAGCTACCTGTAAATAATTAGGCCACAAAAAGCACCACTCTTCAGAGAGCAAAAACCGGTCTAGTCGACTCATCGACCTACCATCACCCTTATACCAAGTATATTTTCGCCCACATAACGGAAAATCAAACAACACATTATAATCTATGAACCGATTAAGAGGAGCAAAATCCGAAAAATAAATGACCTTTGGACGTGAATTTCCTCTCTTCCCCACAACGAATGACATTTAAATCCCCACAAACACAGACTTTCTTACTTCTCAAGATATGCAAACGAGCTGATAAAGAATCCCATAACACCTGCTTCGCTCTAGAATCACATTGATCATAGACATTGAACAGATAAAACCTCCTCATTGGATTTAACAAACAGACCATGAATAATCAGAACTTTCTTCAAACGATCTATACCTTGTTGCTTACGAAATTTCTTCTTCAAAATTTGCAAAACCGCTGAGTGATCTTTACTTGGTAATATCACCAATTTTTTCAAACTATGGACCGAGTGACGCAACACTCCTTCCACTTTCTTGCGCTTCCGAACAATGGTACCACCCTGGCTTTGATGTTCCATAGGCCGCACCACATTCTTCAACTTTTTTCTTAACGAATAAATTACCCCAGCATCACCATGATTATGGTCACTCAACCACTTCATGCTTCATGGTCCAAACACTACATAATGGGCAACACCTGGTGGACAAGAGGTCATACGCATTATGCACGATTGCTTAGGTTATGTAACAATTTTAACTTTGGAAGCAGATACCTGAACATCAACATTTGAAGGCCAAAATTCAACATCAACTAAAGAAACATTGTTCTCCTGACACTGATCAAGAACCTCATAACCGCGGTCAATACTCTCAACTGACCGCTCCACACACAGAAAATGGGAAGCCATCTGTAATTTTGTCGCTGACATGTCGCAAAAACCAGGCTCTTGTGCTTCAGTACCATGCACAACATTATGTCCCGGACTTTCTGATTCAACATGCACCTGCGAAACGTCCTTGGACAAATGCATATCATTTCGTTCCACCTCCGCTAACTTGTTCACAATTTTATCCATCAAAATATAAGCATTATTACAGGGTTTTGGATCCCTTCGAATGTCCTTCTGATATGAGTGAGAAGAATGTGATTCGTCATCTTCTTTAAATAGACACGCATCTTCCCCGATATCAAAATCCTGCTCCTCAATAATCTTCACCTCCACAAACTCACCATCTATCAAAAGCTTTTCAGAACAATTGACAACCTCCAGAGAGAACGTCACAATCAAAACCCGTGCATAATCAAACTGATCTCTATCGGCGGAACAACTATCCCACTGTAAAAAATGACCGCAGTCAAGAACTTAAAGCTTAAAAAAAACTTTTATTCCATGCATGAAGCAATAAACCATACAATATCAACCATGCACCCCTCTGAAACGGTACCACCTTCTTGTCCCATCTCACAATATTTGTATAGAAATGATCAAAGAACTTATGTGCCCTGCCAATAATTGTTGGGACTTCCTAATTAGATAAACTATGTCCACCCCCAAAGGTATAATATCGATATCTCTAAAACCTGCATCATCAATTATATTCTGAACCACGGGAATAGTCTCTCTATTAATCACTATAGTCGTGAAACCTTTACAAGCCCAGTGCAAGTCCTCCCCACGAAACCTATAAAGACTACCTTCCCCTTCCCCTTCTCCAACCGCACCCTCACCTCCTTCGCCACTCCCTCTCCCTCTTAAAATTGCGGGTTTTTTTTCCGGTTTTTGGTTTGGTACGATTTTATATTTTTCGGTTTTGTTACCGCGGTTTACATTGAATTGGATTGGACATGAACACCCCTGGCTGGCACCCCCTGTTGTTAATCGTGGTACCTTCCTAGAGAAAAAAAGCGCTCCTCTTTGCCATAATACACCTCCCGTGAATCATCCGTAACCCAAAACCTAGACTGTTGGTAGCCATAATCTTCCCAATCACGAAACCACTTGCTCTGCCACTGCTTCTCCTGACTTCGATCAACCTGTCGCAATGCTTTTGAACGTCGCAGTCTCACATCAAGCCAATCATTCCCTATAAGGACTACCTTCCCCTTCCCCTTCTCCAATCACACCCCCACCTTCTTTGCTACTCATTCTTCAACTAGTGCCTCCGTCGTCCCCCCTTCCCCAATCCCAAGCTCGCTCTTTTTTTCTCCCTCACCCACGACCTTCTTCCCAACAATCCCCTTCTTCTCAACCATCACCCTCCCCTAAACACCAATACCCTCCCCCTCGCACTCCTTTGCCACCTCCTTCGAAACAGGACGATGAAACCTTGCAACCTTCGCCCTCACCCGGAAATTACCAAAGCACACTGCATTCACCGCCTTCAACAGCTTACTCACATCACGTACATTAGAGAACCTCACTAAACCATAGAGTTTTCCATACACATTCCGCTTAATAGGAACAACAATATCCTTTAACATACCACAGACTTAAAAACCTTTCCTCAAGTCAAAATTTGATAACTGAGCCAGAAAATTTGTAAAGTAAAAAGTGACGAACCGTTTAAGCTGAGAACCGACTGAAGGCTCCTTACTGGTAGGAGAAACCGCACGTGACTGCGATTTAAGACCACCATCATCATCACTCTATCGTACATCATTAACCACGCGGCTCCTGTCATCATGCCGCCACTAATTCCTAGCCGACACCACCTGTTGTTGATCGCGGTACCTGCCTGGATAAAAAGAGTGCTCCTCTCTACCATAATACACCTCCCGTGAATCATCCCTAACCCTAAACATAGACTGCTGGTAGCCATAACCTTCCCAATCATGAAACTACTTGCTCTCCTACTGCCTATCCTGACTTCAATCAACCCGTCGCAACGTTTTCAAACGCCGCGGTCTCACATCAAGCCAATCATCCCCATAAATTGATCAACGATTCAATGTAAAATCCTTCCACAATGCTATTCGTTAATAATCAATTATATTGTCATGTAAGTCTAATTTTATAACTATGTTTTAAAAATAATTACTAAAATCTAAAACTAATTTACAAAATATATCTCTCTTTTTCTTTTTTTTAAAGGAATATCTATCTTTTCTTAATATTGTGAGTTCCCGTAATTCTCATGAAAGCAAACGATGCACCGCCGGAAGAGCCCACCACCCAATTCTTTATATTGCGACAATTTAGTTGCATGTGGATTGCATATGACATTAACATGATCCCTAATGCATATGTATTTGTTGAAACTTGGTATAAATACCAAGTTGAGTGAAACCTGATCTATTATGGTCATCAAGTGGCCCATACCTATAGCTTTGAGAAAATAGTAAAAATGTCTAAAGCTTTTAGCTGAATCAAATTGTTTTCTATTTGCCTCACCTTTAAGTGTACAGCTAAAAGTATTGCTCATAAGAAAAAAAAATTGCAATTATTTTATAGATTTATCTGAAGAATAATTTTTCCTTATTTTTCTGATTTTAAATTTTATATATGTTTAAATCGGTATACATTCTATTCAAAATCAAAAACTGATTTTTAAATAGGTAGATCATATACTACAATTTTGATTTTATTGTTGTTTTTTAAACCTCTAAGGACGTTCATAATTCAAAGTTCGGTCGAGATAACTAAGATCTACTAAATATCATATCAATTAAGATTTAAAATTAGATTCTTTAGGGAAAAAAAACTTTTTTTGGAAGAATTATCCTTAACGATTCTTCCTTAAATATACTATTCTCATTAGTATATGATTTAATTAGTATATAATTCTTTACCGCATTTATCCCTAAATATAGGATTCTCATTATTTTTGAAATTTTAACTTTATCAATTATTATTCCTTAAAAAAAACCTTTATCAATTTTTTTTATTGAAATGGCCGATGTATCTTTTGTTGTCTTGGATTTTCAAACTGTTATTAGGTCGCTCTCTTTAAAACCGTTTGTGACACTGTCCAAATATTAGATAAGGTAGATTATCAAGCACGCCACCTACATGACAAAATAAAATAGCTTAGTTATATTTGTGCGATTAATTACTGCATTGTAGCTAATCGTCACTCTTAATTTAATATTGAAGTCAATCAATTATGGTACAATGACAACTTTACTATGTTGTTGTGACCACTCAAATATGATGTTACCACCAATCTAACTTTTAACATCTCTAAATATCAATAGGATATTACAATCACTCAAATAGGATGCTACCATCATTATAACCTTTAACTTCTCCGAAAATCAAAAGAGAATATATGCTTAAGATGATTGTTGATTTCAAGGGGCATTATACCTCAAAAGGGAACTATGATTTTAAAAATGCTCTTTATTATAAATGGACATAAATTGTTAAGAGACTATACTCTTAAGGTCATTTTTAATTCCAAAGCAAAATTATATCTAGAAAGGGTATATGGTCTTAAGAATGCTCTTACTTTTAAAGAGCAGAAAAATGAGATGAATAGAAGAATAACTTGTAAACATAAGCCAACATAATTAAATAGGATAAAAATTGGTCTTTTTTACTATCATTTGAGATAAAGAAAATGAGCTTTGTTTGCTTATAATTTGGAATGGAGGGAGTATGTGTAGTAAATTATGACATTTCATATTACAAGGCATTACAATGTAGATGTTGCTTTCTTCAAAGAAAGCAACTGGGTTGGCATAGGGATATGCATCAGGGATGATCGCAAGAGGTTAGTGAAAGCTAGAACCAGTTGGTCATCGCCGCTCTTAGATGTGTCCGAGGGAGAAGCTATTGGTCTTTTATATGCTATCAGATGGGCAAAAAAAGCAGAATTTAAATAATGTTATTTTCGAGCTCGATTCTAAGAGGGTAGTAGATAGTTTTCATAGCACTAGAAATGATGTATCTGATTTTGAAGCTATCATCAGAGAATGTAGGACTACATTCTCATCCTTTTTCACAGACTCAAGGATAAAGTTTATTAGGAGACAAGCAAATAGGGTTGCTCATAGACTTGCTAGGGCAGCCATATTTTATGCTAGTGTCCACTATTTCATTGTTTTACCTGATTGTATTCAAGATGTTCTTATTAATGGTATTTAATTGTATTCATTAGGTATTTACCTGATTGTATTCAAGATAGTTATCTTCTGTAAAAAAAAATATTACAAGGCATTTAATGGTATTCATTAGGGATTAATTTGAAGGATTTTGATTTTCTCCATTGAAAATTCTCTCAAGTGGAATCTCTATCATCAATCATGAGAGAGAAAGTGAGAATTGAATTATAAAGAAAAGTGATTGTTGTATTTCAATGATAGAGATTAAAGACATCAAAGGCAGTGAAGCTTGCAAAAGAAATTTACATGGCAGACTTGTTCTGAATAAAAGGGATAAGTCATACATTGTCGAAGATTTAAAAGGTAAATCGTAAAAAAATTGGAAAATAGTCGTATGATCTCCCTAGGTAGGGGTTTTTATGAGTTATCTTTTGATTCGTATGACGATATGTGCATGGTGTAGGAAAATGGAATTGTCAATATGAAACCGGAAATCTTATGTTCTGAGACAAGAACCAGACGACGGAGGAACAGTGACGATGACATAAATGAGTTAACTAACAGGATGACACGCCAAACTAGAAAATCTTTAAATTTAATTTAAAATAAAAATAACATTAATGATAAGTTACAATTTTAGCCTTCAATTTTGTCTTTTCCAAAAACAAAAAAAATGGTCTTTTTGTCCAAAACAAAAGGTGCAGCTTGCTAAAATGGACCTTCATGAAAAGAGGTGGGTCTATAATAACAAACCCCTTGTTTAAACTCATTTTGTTCTAATATATATATATATATATATATATATATATATATATATATATATATATATATATAATAAAGTAAAATAAATTAAGTTTATTTTTTAAATATTTATCAAAGTTGACTTTTATTTTTCCCCCTTTACCCGTTGCATTTTTAGTTTTCCACACCTAATACTCCCGTTTGATGGTCAGGATAGGGAGACAGGATATGATTCATTAATCATATCATGCTTAAATCTCATGTTTGATGCACCAAAGAGATAGGATAAAATAAACCATTTTCCTATCATATCCTGACGTTCCTTTGTAATTTCTATCCTGAGTATAGGCTGGGTTAGAAATTATCCTGATGGGATTAGAAGATCGTTCCTTATTTATTATCTTGATATTTTGTCATTTTTAGAATATTGTCATTTTAAAAATAATGATAGCATGTATTTTTCTATTATAATTAATAACATGCCATTTTTATAATATTTAATTAATCATGAGAGCAATTTTTTCATTTAATTATAATGATATCATGTTTGTTATCATGTCCACGTCAAACACATGATAGGATTAATGTTTATCATATTCTTATCATATCATATCTCTATCCAGTTTTATATCATATCATGTCTCTATCCTATCCTGACCATTGTAACACCTCATTTTAATTCTATTATTTTAAATGATGTTTGAATATTGATTATATGATTTTGCATGACTTATTTGATATATATATATATATATATATATATATATATATGATTTTATGCGAAAATATATGATTCATGTGTGATATATATATATATATATATATATATATATATATATATATATTATGTGTTATTTTATTATATAGTTGTTATTTAAAATAAAATATGAGAAATAGACATAAGTGGTAATAATATTTATTTAGAATTAAGGGGGATTAATTGTAATTATGTGGATTAAGTGGGAGTTAAGGGAAAGAAAAAGGGGGTTATGTTTTGAGAGTTAGTAAGGAAAGAGTCAGACAAACATTTTCACGTACAGTAGAGAAAAAGAGAGTTTTTGAGGAAAAAAGGAGAAAAACCAAGAGGGCTAGAAGGAGAGCTAGGAATGGATCAAATTGCTGTAAGCTTTCAATTGTTGTTGAATTAAGGTAAGGGTGAGATTCCTTTCACTAATAATGTATATAATTCTGAAATTTGATGAATTGTTGTGTTCTTGAGTTAGGGTTAGAAAGTTATGTTAATTGATAAAATGAGATGAATTGTGTTGTTTGATGCATGTTCCTATGTTGTTTTGATTTCTATATTGCCTATTTGACCTGTAAACATCACTGTAAATCATTTTGGGAGATTAAGGGATCAAAATTTGGGTTTTTGGGTGAAAAATGGTGAGAAATCGTCAAAAAACGGGGCCCAGTTCGCTTAAGCAAGCCCCAAGAGAACTCACAAGCGAAATTGGGGTTTCTCTCGGCGTGAATCTCGCTTAAGCGAGATTTGTCTCGCTTAAGCGAGATGCTCTCTGACAACATTTCCTGTTTCGCGTTCTTGTGTCTTTTTCACACGTTTCTGTTTTGAATTAGCTTTCGGTGTAAACATGAAAGTTGTAGATAATTGAGTTAGCTTTCTAATGGCCTTGGTTTGACGTGTAAACTATTTTTAGATTTTGAGTTATGACGAAAATAGTCCAAGAGGGTATTCAGAAAATTTTAAGAAAACTTAGCATAACTAATTCTGAGTTAGTCCAAAACTTATTGTTGGTTTCCCAACTTCAAACTTAGGTATTAGGGATTTAGTTGAAGTGTTTTATGAGTATTTGGCTTATGTCTTATTGATCACACTTGCTTGTTTTTGAAGAATGTTTTGGTCTGATATGAATGTAGTTGATTAATGTATATGTGTTATGTTGATGAATTTTATCGTAAGAGTTGTTGTGTCAGATTTTGACTAAGTTGTGGAGTGTGTCATAAATGATTAGGCACATATGTTGTTGTCGTAGATGTATTTTTAGTTGTATGTTGATATACACAAGTCGAGTCCATTTGCATACTCATAACTGTTGGGGGCTTATGCCCTGGAATGCTTAGCATTCATACCGTTGGGGGCTTATGCCCTGGAATGTTTATCATTCACCTGTTGGGGGCTTATGCCCTGGGATGCTTTAACCATCCAACTGTTGGGGGCTTATGCTCTGGAATGCTTAGCATTCAACGCGCGTAAAATGGTACCACATGCATAATGCATTTCTCGTTGTCGATGTCGCATTGTCGTAGTCGTTGTCGTCGGTCATGTCGTTGGTGTTCATTGCTGATAATGACATTGTTGTTGCTGTTGTTTAATGTTGTTGAAGATAATTATGTTGCTACTATATATGTGTATATTTATTCACATTATATATGAATTGAATAATGCATGTTGTAAGATGTTGTTGTTTCATTGATTTGATGGATTATATATATTTATTATTGATCGTGTATCTCACCCCTTCTGCTTGAAAACGTTGTCTTCCCTATGGGTAACTTGCAGGTAACGAAGATTAGTAGGATGATTGGCTCTGTGTCTAGGGCTCTGATACATATTAGGATGCGGGTCGTCGCGAATGTTTCCTTATTCTTTTATGTATCTTATCTATGAAAAGACTGTGTCGTGGGAGTTTATTATTGTTGAAAATAATGTTTTATAACTGTTGAGGCCTTTGTGCCATGATTATGTTGACGTTGAATTATAATTTTTGAAGATTTATTCCGCTGCAGTTTATGAGAATTTATGTTGTTTTGAAATAAATAGTTCATTCCTATTTATGAAATTTTGAAAAGTAGTGTAATACTCCGTCGTTGAAATACTCTGATATAATTATCTTTATTATTACGTCGTTGGCTGAACGGGGTGTTACAATTGGTATCAGAGCAGGTCGGTCCGTCCGGCCAAGTAGTAGAGTCGAGTCGAGCCTAGTAGAGTTGTGTGACAATTTTGTATTGTCCTTGTTGTCCTGATTTGTTATTGTTGTGTATAATCTTTGAGGTTGATCTTGTATGTTTTCCGTTGACGGGTATGGATGTAATCCTTGGTATGAACTGGTTGGAATACAACCATGTCGATATAGAATGTTTTAGAAAGACAGTATACTTTTCCTCTGCTGAAGAAGAGAGTGGAGCAGAATTTTTATCTACTAAGCAGCTGAAGCAGTTAGGATGTGATGGAAACTTGATGTTTTCTTTGTTGGCGTATTTGTCCGTGGAGAATCAAGCGGTAATTGATAGGTTGCCCGTTGTAAATGAATTTCCAGAGGTTTTCCCTGATGAGATTCCTGATGTGCCGCCAGAAAGAGAGGTAGAATTTTCAATCGATCTTGTCCCGGGTACGAAGCCTGTGTCGATGGCTCCTTACCGTATGTCAGCAGCTGAGTTGGAAGAGTTGAAGAAACAGTTGGAGGATCTACTTGATAAGAAGTTTGTAAGACCATGTGTTTCACCTTGGGGAGCACCGGTATTATTGGTTAAGAAGAAGGATGGTAGCATGAGGCTGTGTATAGATTACCGTCAGCTAAATAAAGTGACGATAAAGAATAGGTATCCACTTCCGAGAATTGATGACTTGATGGATGAGTTAGTGGGTGCTCGCGTGTTTAGTAAAATTGATTTGAGATCAGGTTACCATCAGATCAAGGTGAAGGATGAAGATATGCAGAAGACGGCGTTTAGGACGCGATATGGTCACTATGAATATAAAGTGATGCCCTTCAGCGTTACTAATGCACCTTGTGTGTTCATGGAGTATATGAACAGAATTTTTCATGCTTTCCTAGATAAGTTTGTTGTTGTGTTTATTGATGATGTCCTAATTTATTCTAAGACTGAAGAGGAGCATGCAGAACACTTGAAGATTGTTTTGCAGGTGTTGAAAGAAAAGAAGTTGTATGCAAAGTTGTCGAAATGTGAATTCTGGTTAGGTGAAGTAAGTTTTCTTGGCCATATTATTTCTGGTAGTGGTATTGCTGTTGACCCATCGAAAGTTGAAGCGGTATCACAATGGGAGACTCCTAAGTCAGTTACAGAGATTAAAAGTTTTCTTGGTTTGGCTGGTTATTACCGTAGATTTATTGAAGGATTTTCGAAGTTGGCACTTCCTTTGACGCAGTTGACCTGTAAGGGTAAAGCTTATGTGTGGGATATTCAGTGTGAGAATAGTTTCAATGAGTTTAAGCAACGGTTGACGACAGCTCCGATTTTGATTTTACCGAAGCCAGAAGAACCTTTTGTTGTCTATTGTGATGCGTTCAAGTTGGGCTTATGTGGTGTACTTATGCAAGATGGTAAGGTGGTAGCTTATGCTTCGAGACAGTTGAGAATCCATGAGCGGAATTATCCTACGCACGATTTAGAGTTGGCTGCTGTGGCTTTTGTGTTGAAAATTTGTAGACATTATTTGTACGGTTTCAGATTTGAGGTGTTTAGCGATCATAAGAGTTTGAAATATTTATTTGATCAAAAGGAGTTGAATATGAGACAGAGAAGGTGGCTTGAGTTGTTGAAGGACTATGATTTTAGTTTGAACTACCACCCAGGTAAGGCGAATGTGGTTGCAGATGCTCTGAGCAGGAAGACGTTGCACATGTCTGCTATGATGATTAAGGAATTGGAGTTGCTTGAGCAGTTTAGGGATTTGAGTATAGTTTGTGAACGGGCACCTCAGAGTGTGCAGTTGGGTATGTTGAAGATCAACAGTGAATTCTTGAATAGCATCGAAGAGGCGCATAAAGTTGATGTCAAGTTTGTAGACTTGATGGTTGTTAGTGATCAGACTGCAGATGGTGATTTTCAAGTTGATGATCAAGGCGTGTTGAGGTTCCGAGGCAGAATTTGCATTCCGGATAATGATGAGTTGAAAAGGTCGATTTTAGAAGAAAGTCACAGGAGTAGCTTGAGTATTCATCCGGGAGCTACAAAGATGTATCATGATTTAAAGAAAATGTTTTGGTGGTCCGGATTGAAGCGAGATGTTGCGCAATTTGTTTATGCTTGTTTGACTTGTCAGAAATCTAAAGTTGAACATCAGAAGCCTGCGGGATTGTTGACACCGTTGGATGTGCCGGAATGGAAATGGGATAGCATCTCTATGGATTTTGTGACGAGTTTACCAAATACTCAAAGAGGGCATGATGCCATTTGGGTTATTGTCGATAGGTTGACGAAGTCAGCACATTTTATTCCGATCAATATTAGTTATCCGGTAGCTCAGTTGGCAGAGATTTACATTCATAATATTGTGAAGTTGCATGGTGTTCCGTCAAGCATTGTGTCGGATAAAGATCCGAGGTTCACTTCGAGGTTTTGGAAGAGCTTGCAAGAGGCTTTGGGTTCAAGGTTGAAATTGAGTTCGGCTTATCATCCGCAAACAGATGGTCAGTCGGAGAGAACGATTCAGTCGTTAGAGGATTTGTTGAGAGTGTGTGTACTTGAACAAGGTGGAGCTTGGGATAGTCATCTACCGTTGATAGAATTCACGTACAACAACAGTTACCATTCGAGTATTGGTATGGCACCATTCGAAGCTTTGTATGGACGGAGGTGCAGAACTCCTTTGTGTTGGTTTGAGACTGGTGAAAGTGTTGTGTTGGGACCAGAGATTGTTCAGCAGACTACGGAGAAGGTCAAAAAGATAAGAGAACAGATGAAAGCGTCGCAGAGTCGACAGAAGAATTACCACGACAAGCGTAGAAAGGATCTTGAGTTTCAAGAGGGAGACCATGTGTTCCTGAGAGTCACTCCTATGACCGGTGTGGGTCGTGCATTGAAGTCTAAGAAGCTAACTCCAAAGTTTATTTGTCCGTATCAGATATCCGAGAGGATTGGAACGGTGGCATATAGAGTGAGTTTGCCACCACATCTTTCGAATTTGCATGATATGTTTCATGTGTCGCAGCTGCGGAAGTACGTAGCGGACCCTTCACATGTTATACCAAGGGATGATGTGCAGGTTAGAGACAACCTTATGGTGGAGACTTTACCGTTGAGAATTGATGATCGCAAGGTGAATAAGTTGAGAGGCAAAGAGATACCTCTAGTGACGGTTGTTTGGGGAGGAGTAACTGGTGAAAGTCTAACTTGGGAGTTGGAGAGTAAGATGCAGGAGACTTTTCCTGAGTTGTTTGCTTGAGGTAATATTTCGAGGACGAAATTCTATAAGTTGGGGAGAGTTGTAACACCTCATTTTAATTCTATTATTTTAAATGATGTTTGAATATTGGTTATATGATTTTGCATGACTTATTTGATATATATATGATTTTATGCGAAAATATATGATTCATGTGTGATATATATATATATATGTATATATATATATATATATATGTTATGTGTTATTTTATTATATAGTTGTTATTTAAAATAAAATATGAGAAATAGACATAAGTAGTAATAATATTTATTTAGAATTAAGGGGGATTAATTGTAATTATGTGGATTAAGTGGGAGTTAAAGGAAAGAAAAAGAGGGTTATGTTTTGAGAGTTAGTAAGGAAAGAGTCAGACAAACATTTTCACGTACAGTAGAGAAAAAGAGAGTTTTTGAGGAAAAAAGGAGAAAAACCAAGAGGGCTAGAAGGAGAGCTAGGAAGGGATCAAATTGATGTAAGCTTTCAATTGTTGTTGAATTAAGGTAAGGGTGGGATTCCTTTCACTAATAATGTATATAATTCTGAAATTTGATGAATTGTTGTGTTCTTGAGTTAGGGTTAGAAAGTTATGTTAATTGATAAAATGAGATGAATTGTGTTGTTTGATGCATGTTCCTATGTTGTTTTGATTTCTATATTGCCTATTTGACCTGTAAACATCACTGTAAATCATTTTGGGAGATTAAGGGATCAAAATTTGGGTTTTTGGGTGAAAAATGGTGAGAAATCGTCAAAAAACGGGGCCCAGTTCGCTTAAGCGAGCCCCAAGCGAACTCACAAGCGAAATTGGGGTTTCTCTCGGCGTGAATCTCGCTTAAGCGAGATTTGTCTCGCTTAAGCGAGATGCTCTCTGACAGCATTTCCTGTTTCGCGTTCTTGTGTCTTTTTCACACGTTTCTGTTTTGAATTAGCTTTCGGTGTAAACATGAAAGTTGTAGATAATTGAGTTAGCTTTCTAATGGCCTTGGTTTGACGTGTAAACTATTTTTAGATTTTGAGTTATGACGAAAATAGTCCAAGAGGGTATTCAGAAAATTTTAAGAAAACTTAGCATAACTAATTCTGAGTTAGTCCAAAACTTATTGTTGGTTTCCCAACTTCAAACTTAGGTATTAGGGATTTAGTTGAAGTGTTTTATGAGTATTTGGCTTATGTCTTATTGATCACACTTGCTTGTTTTTGAAGAATGTTTTGGTCTGATATGAATGTAGTTGATTAATGTATATGTGTTATGTTGATGAATTTTATCGTAAGAGTTGTTGTGTCAGATTTTGACTAAGTTGTGGAGTGTGTCATAAATGATTAGGCACATATGTTGTTGTCGTAGATGTATTTTTAGTTGTATGTTGATATACACAAGTCGAGTCCATTTGCATACTCATAACTGTTGGGGGCTTATGCCCTGGAATGCTTAGCATTCATACCGTTGGGGGCTTATGCCCTGGAATGTTTATCATTCACCTGTTGGGGGCTTATGCCCTGGGATGCTTTAACCATCCAACTGTTGGGGGCTTATGCTCTGGAATGCTTAGCATTCAACGCGCGTAAAATGGTACCACATGCATAATGCATTTCTCGTTGTCGATGTCGCATTGTCGTAGTCGTTGTCGTCGGTCATGTCGTTGGTGTTCATTGCTGATAATGACATTGTTGTTGCTGTTGTTTAATGTTGTTGAAGATAATTATGTTGCTACTATATATGTGTATATTTATTCACATTATATATGAATTGAATAATGCATGTTGTAAGATGTTGTTGTTTCATTGATTTGATGGATTATATATATTTATTATTGATCGTGTATCTCACCCCTTCTGCTTGAAAACGTTGTCTTCCCTATGGGTAACTTGCAGGTAACGAAGATTAGTAGGATGATTGGCTCTGTGTCTAGGGCTCTGATACATATTAGGATGCGGGTCGTCGCGAATGTTTCCTTATTCTTTTATGTATCTTATCTATGAAAAGACTGTGTCGTGGGAGTTTATTATTGTTGAAAATAATGTTTTATAACTGTTGAGGCCTTTGTGCCATGATTATGTTGACGTTGAATTATAATTTTTGAAGATTTATTCCGCTGCAGTTTATGAGAATTTATGTTGTTTTGAAATAAATAGTTTATTCCTATTTATGAAATTTTGAAAAGTAGTGTAATACTCCGTCGTTGAAATACTCTGATATAATTATCTTTATTATTACGTCGTTGGCTGAACGGGGTGTTACAACCATTATCTCTAATCCCAGTAACATAAGTTTTTTTTTTGGACAAAAACAAAGCGATATTTACTCATTCAAATATAGAGTATGTCAATCAATATCCCAAAAATGGGAGAAAACGTAGGGTGTAAACCATTAATAAATTTCTCTTTCACTATAACCTTACGAATGTTAATGATCATGGATCAAACGATTACCTCTTGAAGTGCATAACCTTTGTAATCAAATTTAGAGAGCAATCATGAGCACTAAACAATTGACAACACCTCTACTCACTCCACACAAACATAACCTTCCATCTTAAGTATTAGTTGCTAAGCAATCGAAATCAGATAGAATGAGGGTACAAAATCCTAGTGCAACGAAGTGTTCTATTTATAGAACCAGTTGCATCCACCGTACCTTACGATGCATTTTGTTTTTCGCTTATGCCTACCATACGTTACAATGCACCAATTTATAAAAGAATCTTAACCATTTATTTATTCTCCCCTCTATCTATCCTTATGTTTGTGATTTTGTAGGTTCTTCCAACATTGGCAATAATATTAAATTATTTATAATATTATAAACAATGTGTAGTATTTAGCAACGCATCTTCGCCACTCAAATTAAAAAAATGTCTTGTAATTTTTTTGTTGAGGGATTTGTTAAAAATGTCTTGTAATCTGACGTAGCCTTTTTGTGACAATGAATATGTGTATAATTACCATTTTCACCTTGATAAACGAGTATGCGTGAGCGTGATCCTTATATTGTCGAATTATAACATTTCCTTGATAAACGAGTATGCATATTTCAGGTTCAATAAGTTTATTTTATTATAACTAGACGATAATAACCGCACTTAATATAAGATAGCCTTTTGCATATATTTGTTATATTTAATTTGTTAAAAAGTATCCACCTAGCCTTTTGCATATATTTTTTAGGCAATATTGTTTGTAGGTTTTCGTAGCAGCTGCAGTGTAGATAGAGTAGTTATTCTCATTAAAAAACAGTGTATAGTAGTTTTTTTTTTGAATAAAAACAGTGTATAGTAAGTAGTTATGTTCCAACTTCCAAGTTATATTTTATTTTATTTAGAGGTAGTTTTTTTAGAGGTAGTTATGTTCCAAGTTGCATAGCATTATCAAAATAAATTAAATGCATAATGTAGACCGTACGATCAGATCTCATGTGGCTAACATCACCGATGATAATTGAACCGACACACGTGTCAGATAAATGTTGGTCAAAATTAGGACAACTCTTTACTAATGGGTGTACCCAATAAATGTTTCATCTAAACCCCATTCATATTCATTACTCTATAAATACCCCACATTCATTCTAACTTGATCCCACATCTCCTCAATTAATATCTTTCTCTCTTGTGATTTGGTTCTCTCTTACCTAGAAAGAGTTTTTCCAAATCTAGAGGTGCTGCAATGGCCATGACTAAGTTCTTTGCTTCTTTGATCTTAGCACTCCTTGCCATTTCCATGCTTCAAACATTGGTTAGTATTTAATATTAAAGATCCAAATACACAAGAACATGACTTATTTGTCACTAATTGAGTTATGGTTAGTGTATGAAATAAGGTAGTGCTTACATTTGAATGTATGGCTTGATTTTTCAGGTTATGGCTGGTAATGATCAAGGAGTCTATGATAACAAGGTATAATATATTTAAATTTTTGGGTGCATGGGTAAAATGGTCAAAATGGGGTTTTGTAATTTTGCTTTTTTTGTGGGTGTTAATTAGTGCTAAATTTTGTTTTCTTCAGAGCCAATATGGACCTGGAAGTCTCAAGAGCTACCGTAAGTAAAGTTTCTTATGATATTAATTTCCCTTTCCTTTTTCTTCACATTATATATTTTTTGGTATAATAAAGTAATATAGAGATTATAGATTGATTTCTCCAACTTGGAACTTGAAAAAAATGTTACCACTTGATAGTGTAGTTGAAAATTATTTAAGCATGATTTTAGTTATTTTTACCACTTGCATATAAAACAAATTATTTTTACCACTTTTTTTTAAATAAAATTATTTTAACCACTTGGAATAGACTTTATTTGGTTTATTTAACACTAACACACTGAATACTAATCATTTGGGCTAGATCTAATGGTATAAAGATGGCTGACAACTATTTTTTAAGAAAAAAATATAACTACTCAAAAAGATATTTTATGAACAAAAACACATATTTTGTTGAACTTTTTTAATGTTTTTTTATAATGAACAAAATATTCTTCTTGGTCCATTACATTGACCATAGTCAAAATTGTTTCAGTAAAAGCTGTTTCTGTTGGACTGTCTTGAATATGATGATGTGTTAAAGAAAAAATACAACTGCTGCTTCTTTTTTTTTTTACTTTTAATAACTAATAATTTATTTGTCTCTTGGCAATGTGAAATGACCAGAATGCCCATCCCAATGCTCAAGGAGATGTGGACAGACACAATACCACAAACCTTGCATGTTTTTCTGTCAGAAGTGTTGTAGGAAGTGCTTGTGTGTACCACCAGGCTATTATGGTAACAAAGCAGTGTGCCCTTGCTACAACAACTGGAAGACCCAACAAGGAGGACCCAAGTGCCCTTAAAATAAAGAGCTTCTTCTATTTCATCAATCAGCTACCTATATCACTATCACTATATTTAATAATTTCCCTCCTTTGTTGTGTCCTTTATATTTTAATTTATTGTATGCTAACTAGTAGATGGTAACCCCTTTTGAGTCTATGAAAAATGTGTTGATGTACTTTGGGATACCCTTTTGAGATTATGGGTTCCATGTGCTACTATTAAATATCATATCACTCCTTTTAGGCTTGTTTGCCTTTACTGAGAGTGGCCTATTAATGCAAGTGTTACCATCTATATATGAAATGTAATCTTGATTTGGAAGATCAATTATTATCACATGTTTCTAATCAGGAATGAAATGCGTAATTGGAAATTATATCTTGAATTTGGGTTGAACTATTTATATATACAAGTGTCAAAGTTGCATACCCTACCACTTAAACACCCTACCACTTTAACAAGAAATATCTTTTTTCTGGTCCTTTCTCTACTACTTCACCAGGTAAAATTTCGGACACTTTACCACATATTGAAATTTGAAATCTGTAAGACAAAATAATATAAATAAAATCAGAAGGAAACTTATAAAATAGCTAAATACATAAACTATATAAATGATAAAATCATAAGGAAACATATAAAATAGCTAAATAGCTAAATACCAAACAGACGAACAAGAGGAAGACTAGAAACAGAATTCCTCAGTCAACCAATCCCTATACAAATCTGCCACAAGACACTATCGGTGCCAACATATAATGGGTTTATAATCTCATTCATAGAAAAGAACATGTGTGACAAAAATATTTTCATAAATACCACTTTCAAGAGGGGAATTTAACCATATCCACCAACTAAAGCACATGCATATCCTTCCTTAAAAAGATGTGAGGATTCCGAGATCTCCACAAATATCACACGATAGCTTGCCAGATTAATAAGAAACCTAACCTCTATTTTTCCCCCAACCCAAGTCTAACAAAATACTAAGAAGACTCGCTAAATCTGGAGGTAAAACAAACTTATACCCTAACCATATAAACACATGATACCACACTTGGCCCAAAAAAGGACATATAACAAAAAGGTAACAAACCAACTCTACATTCTCATTATAAAAAACACAAGAAATACCACCAAGGTCAACTATAATTCTCCTTGAAAAGAGATTCTATCGAGTCGGAATCCTATCTAGAAGCAACTTCCATGAAAAAACATTCACCTTGATAGAAGACGAAGACCTCGTAACCTTAAAAGAAGACGTACAAATTCTATTGACCTCTCGTCCACCACAAAAGCTATCATAAGAAAGAATGTATATGATGATCTCACTGAATAAATGGTCGATGAATCTTTGCTCCAGACACAAAAATCAACACCTACATAGAAGGTCAGTCTCTCTAAAGCCTGAAGCAACTCTCCCAAAATCACAAGTTCCCACTAAAAAATATCTCTCTTCCACTAAGATCTCAAACCCATTGAGATCTCAAACCCTAGGGAGGCGAATTCTCAAAGGAATAGCCCCCAACCATGGATATTTCTGAAAATCTGTAGATCGACCATCTTTAAACTAGAATTAAAACATAACTTTTGTCTTGGAAAGATAAGATTTTAAATTTTTAGAATGTTGAATGCACAATTTTCAACAAAATGTTTCTATCTTTGGTTTCTTAACTTGTGCCTTAAAGGCACAAGTTAATATTTCCCTTTCGTAAAACAAATATGGCGCACGAGAAATAGGTAGGGTGGAAAAAGTAATAACATTTATTCATATTTCTTCTCAAATAACTGGGCCATAAGATTAATCCCATTCTTCACAAAAATAAAAAGTTCCAATCCATTATATTCAAACTTTAATGAAATAAATATTTTAATTATTCAAAAAGGTGGTGGTGGTGGCAGACCGCCAGGGAGAAGGTCAATAAGGAAGGCCAACAACGGAGCTCCAGTGACCTCCACTGTGGAGTACGGCGGCGCTCCGGTCGAATATGGTGATTCCCCGACGAGTCACAGTATAGTTCGACGAGTCGTGGCAGCATGTGATGAGTCTATGGGTAGCTGCTAGTTTTTTTTAATAAAATAAAATCATATTAACATTTAATTATAAATTAATTTTAACAATAGTTTGTCTTTATTTATTTACAAAATAGTTTGTTTTTATCCATTAGATTACTATTAATATTTTAGGTGATCCACTGAATTTTGTAAATAAGATGGATGAATTGGATAAATCCATATTTTTAATGGATTAAAACCAATCCATTAACTAATATTTTGTTTGGTGGATGAACTTGATGAATTTTGTAGTTGATGGATTTGATGTATATGGATTTGGTGGATCATATTGTTACCTTTACTCATGGCATCGAGTTTCACAACATCTCTCCCCCAAATGTGAGATCTCCACATCCTAGATCTTACACCATAAACCTATTTCGTTCCCCCTTCAAGTCAAACTAGAGCTATGTTACTAGTATTGTACCACGAGGAGGAGCCTCACTTGGTTACATTGGATGTTGAACAATATATAAGAGAGAGAACTCATAAACACAATGTGTTAAAGTTTGGGGGTTAAGATGCCGTGTTGTGTCCAATTAACTTGTGTGGTTGTTATTAATCTAATATGGATAATCCCCGAAGCCCCGTTTCTCATATTTTACAGGTTTTAGGCCAAATTTGAGAAAAGGGTACCCTTACGTAATACATAATATTTTTATATAAACGATTAACGAAACACGCATTTATTATGATGGTTGACATCACAGTTATATTGACATACCAAGTCACCATAATACGAGACTTTAAAATTCCAACTATGCTAACACCCCAAAACATCCTAATAAGAGGAATCTGTGTGTGTGTATATATATATATATATATATATATATATATATATATATATATATAGCAGTAACTGCATAACTACCAAAACAAGAACAAAATTATCATAACCTACACATATGAGAAAAATGATTTATTCCACAATAACTTTTTTTTATTGACTTAGTCAATCACCGTATTATCATTCTTTTCATCGATTGATAATCATTAATTTAGAAAAATTAATTCATAATCATTCTGTCCTTCTTTCATTTTATTCTCGATGATTTTTTTTGTTGATTTAGACAAACACAATATTATCAATTCTTATCCTTTCATTATCATTCATTCATAGTCATACATTATCATTCTTTATTCATTGATATCATTCTTGATCAGGCATAAATATTCATTCAAAATCTAAAAAAATTTCATTCATTCATACCCGAAAAGTCATAAACCATAGTCAAACAAACTGAGTACCGACAAATCGAATCCTAAGAGATAAATATGAACAATGGGGGGAACGACAATCCTGAACTCAGTGGCGGCGAAGACTGCTCAAGCTAGGGTTGACGTTGCGGCGGATGGGTTGTTCCGTTTTAGCTGGGGGGGGGGGGGTGTGGGGTGTGTGTGAAGTGATGTACTGAGATGTAAATAAAAAAAGGGTTAAAGGGCTAAATTATGAAGTTTATTAAATTGTTTGGGCCCTCTTCCAATGACTTCCTACATATACCCACTATAAAATAACTCTTGCTATAAACACCCCTTATAATTTTTTATGCGCTCATACGAGCATGGTCTCTAGGTCATCGCACCACTGGAATATGCCAAGGGTAGGGCGTGATCCCTGGCTCCCCTCATAACCTAACAACTATAGACTTCAACTCAGTCAAAAGTAATGATATGGTTAATGAGAATATCAGTTGACATATTTGAAAATGTATCAATCTAGATAATATGTGAGGGAACCAATGTATGTGTGATCATGAGATTAGCACGTTGTAAAACCTTTTCCAAAGATAATAATCGGGATCAATATTGATTGAAGGTTAAGGAAGCAATTTGATAAACTTGATTTTATTCTTGAATTATTAGAATATTTAAATAACTTTTATATTTAGTATGTATCATTATTAGAATATGTAAATATCTTTTATATTTTGTATGTATGTTTTATAATTCGAAACATCTTGATAGTCAAATCAGTAGCGACTTTGTAGTGAAGACATTAACAACTTGGTAACACTATTGTTGTATATCTACATGTCCATGCAATAAAATACGGAAGGCAATTATTATTATTTTACATGCTATTAGTAAGCTTTTGTTTTTAACCCTAGCTATCTACCCTAGCCGTCGACCTCCTCTCTTTCATTTCCTCCAAACCTTAGTTGCCGGCCGAAATTGCCTTCCTCCTCCGAGATGGCTGAATCGATTCTCCCTCTTCAACCTATTCCCTACAACCAAATCCTTTACAATCCCCATATGGTTGATTCCGATCCCAACCTAGTCATCATGCCCTCAGTATCCATAATATCACCAACATCATCAAACTTAGGCTAGATATGGAATAGATTCAATACAATATATGGTCAGAACTCTTTAAAATTCATGCGAGAGCCTACCTAGTTAATGACCATATGATTTCGTCCTCTATAGAGTATACGATCGGTCTCTCTCTCAAAGAAACCAATACAAAACTTTGGTCGCGTATTGATGTCATTGACTTACAATGGATCTATGTGACTAACTTTGATGATTTTCTCATCATAATCATCGAACATGATTCAATGGTTGAACTTGTTTGGAACCTTCTGTTAGACATCATTTAACAATAAAAATTCAAGGGTACTCTATCTAAAACAAGAATTTGCATGAGTGTAGATGGGGCAATTTCCTAATACTTCACCGTATTATCAACATATGACATCTCTCTCTAATCAAATAGTCGATGTTAGTCTTACTATATTAAAAGAGTTTTGTACTCCAACTTATTTCTGGTTTATTGGCTGATGCTTATGCCACCGTCGGATTGCAAATTCAACAATGAGATACCATCCAGTCTTTCAACAAGGCTCTTTTTTTTTTTAAGAAGCTTCTACAAGGCTCATTAAATGATAATTTTAGAGGAAATGGAAATGGCAAAAACGGAAAACCATGACATATAGATACCATCCAGTCTTTCTACAGGCTCATTCAATGATCGTTTTAAAGGAACTGGCAATGGAAAGGTAGCAACCATCACAAAATTTTTTGTGTCGCATCTAAAGATTAGAATTTTGTTGGAAATTCTTCTCACCAAAATCACAAATCGCGGAAACAATCGCGGCCAGCGTAACAGTGCACCGTCCAACTGTAGTAGATGCAACAACCATAGTGGTCGTGGTAAAGACCAATGTAGTGGTCGCGAAGGTCGATCACAACATCAACAATGGCCGCCATTTTCCTCACATCAACATCAGTTGGCCTTTCCGTCATGGGCTGCGCCGTGGCAACCTTGAACCGTGGCAACCTGTCGCCACGCCACTATGTTAGTACACATCATCAGTAAATTGGTAAAATTAGTCTATACCTCATTCCCAGCCAAGACTTCTTGGGCCCAAGCCTTAGTAGACTCATATGGCAGCCGCGGTGAAAAAAAACGTACATCCATCGTATGCACCAACCAACATTCAAGTTGTGTTGCATACCATATATATGGCGCCTCTTGATGATTAGTGGTAGTTAGATATTAGGGCCACTTCTCACATGACTATAAATGGAAGTAATCTCAAGTATTATTTCAAAATGAGCAATAATATTTATTTTGGTTATGGTCATAATATTCCAGATAGTGTTTGCATAAATGCATTAGTACCTTATCATCATCATTCTTTAACCCCAAACAATATATTACATATACCAAAGTTAATTAATAACCTTGTTTATATATGTAATAAAATTTACAGTTGATAGAGATATTTCTATTGCATTTGATCACTTTTTTGTAAATGATTGTTAGACATGGTCACTTTTAATGAGGTGCGATAGCTCGGATGACCTTTAGTCAATTACCACAGAACCAACCATTGCTAAATCTTTATCATTCATCTTTGTCGGCTTATCCAAAGAATTATGGATCAATTGCTTCGACCATCGCAACGCCCCTGTTGTAAGCTCTCTTCATCGAAACAATTTCATTTTATGCAATAAATTTCAGAAGGTTTATTTTGTCATTCTTATCTTATTGGAAAACAAATAAAATTGCCATTTTATAAATCTTTTTCCTATACTTGTTGCCTTTTGATATTGTGCATAGTGATGTTTGGAAGTCACCTATTATAAGTTTATGAGGACATCGTTGTTATTATGTTTTATTTCTCGATATTTTCACGAATTTTTTATTGAATTTTTCAATTTCAAGTAAATCTTAAGTGCATTCCATTTTTCTTCATTTTCTTGCTCACGTTAAAACACAATTCGAAAGAGAAATTAATGTTTTCAATATGGCGATGGAA
This sequence comes from Medicago arabica, assembly GCA_946800305.1. Classification (NCBI taxonomy): domain Eukaryota; kingdom Viridiplantae; phylum Streptophyta; class Magnoliopsida; order Fabales; family Fabaceae; genus Medicago; species Medicago arabica. Next base: position 3,224,443 of record OX326969.1, read on the forward strand.
CAAAATATGACAATTCACATTTTCATAAGTTTTTTGAACTAAATGGAATGACATTTAATTTTGTTTTTCCTGTACCCACACCCTCCTCAAAATAGAAAAGCCCTAAGAAAAATTCGCACCATCAATAACATCATCCACACTGTTCTAGCTCATGCCTCTCTACCACATCACTTTTTGACATTATGCACTACAAATGGTCACTTACCTCCTCAGCATCCTCCCCAACAAAAAGCTTGCCCTCCAAACTCCCACCAACACAGTCTCTACCAAAAAGACCTGTCATACTCTCAACTAAAAGATTTTGGTTGCCTTTGTTACCCTCTCATTCCATATACTTCTTGAAATGAATTACAAGTTCGGTCAACACCATATGTATTTTTAGGTTATCCTTTGTATTATTGAGGTTATAAATGTTATGAGTTGTGGAGTCATAAAATAATCATTCTTGGGCATGATAATTTTCATGAAAATACATTTCAGTTATCTACCTTTAATGCTCCTCGAACCTCTAATTATAATTTTTTGGAAACAAGCCCCCAAGGAAGATCAACAAGAATTGATCCAGTAGTGGCTTGAAGGATCTTGGATGGGTCCTTTAGGGTTTTGTTGTTCTCTGATTGTGCTGAGTTGATCACAATAGGAAGTTTCGATCACTGCCATGGCTAAAAATTGAGAAAGTATGACGAATTTGTCGCGGAAACTATGAGAAAAATTTCAATCAGATACCATATAACAATTAGGAATCAAGAAGGTTTATTTGAATATTCACTGTTCTCATTGTTGAGATTGGTATGACTCAAGACCAGAGATACAAAAGAATACTGTGATAGTACTACATATACTGAAAAGTGAAACTAAACTATCTATAAAATAAGAAAAGATGACCCAAATAGCATCAAGGACATGCTACATGAGATCATAAAATAAGTTAAATATGGAAAGGCTCATTTTCTGTACAAATAGACTTTATTTAATTTATATTCTGAAATTTATACAATTCCAGCAATACTATAATACATTGCACTTCCAGCAATACAGACACAACAAGGTATTTACAATAGGAAATTTATACACTTCCAGCATTACAGACTCAAATAATAGCATAAAAAAACAAGTAATTTACAATAGGGAATTTATAGAATTCCAGCAATACTATAATAGATTACACACTTTTTTATTTTTTCTTTTTTATAATATAGATAGATTGCATCTCTTTTTCTTTTCTTTTTGTTGATGTTTAATTTTTTGTTGATAATAGATCGCATTTCTTACTCCCTCAGCAATACCAATAGATGACATTTTTTTGTTGATTTTTGTTTTGTTGATGATAGATTGCTTTTCTTACTCCCCAGCAATACAAATAGATTTTTTTTTTTGTTTTTTTGTTGATGATAGATAGCATTTCTGATTCCCCCTGCAATTGTTGCATGCTTATTTATAAAGGAGGAAACAGTCTAGAGAGACTCCTTCACATCTCCCTCTCAATCTCCATCTCCCTCTCCCTCTCCCTGTCGATGCGGTCGAGCTCTTGTTGGCCTCTAAATTAATGTAAAAAAGGAATAAATTGATAATAATCAGAAACCATAAAGTTATATATGATGAGATCATAAAATAATTACCTGCAAGCCAAAATCCAGTAGAAAACATACAAGGGCACAGTAATAAACACCACAGCCTGAAATACAGATGTATATTTTCTTATGAATTATATGATTCAAGAAGAAATAATTAAACACCAATAACTAGAAACTTTCATTAGATTAAGTTAAATTAATACTGCTGATGTGAATTGAAGTTTGCTGAATGATCAACTAATATTTAGTGAGACGATAATCCACAGTTTCACACTTACAAGGTACATAATGCGAGCAAACATATCCTCCTTGGGTGGTGTTAAGTAATATGCATCCCTTATAATCATTGATGCAAGGAACTGCAATTGATTCATGAGCAAGTAATTAATCAAAGATTGGATGGAATTGAATTTTTGAAAAATATAAAAAGGAAAAATTGCGCTCACCTCTCCTAAAAAAAATTCAAATGATACATAATACATAACACGTATCCTTTACATGTATTTTATAACAGATGTAGAAACCGTTAGATTTAGAGAGAATTGTTAATTACCATGAGAAGTAGTGTGCCAAAAATGACACCTCCAGCAGAGTTAAGTACCATAGACCGGATAAGGCGGTTATTGCCACGCTCAATGAGTCGCAGTGGTGACACCATTCCAATGTTTGTTCCAACGATCGTCCAACGATCACTTTATTGAAAAAATAAATAAAACTTAATTGTTTTAGATTATATTATTGCTAAGATTTGCATTTACTAAAAATTAAGAAGGGTGGCTATATAGAACATGCCTGACGGGAACTTCATCGTCCTCAGGAGGAGGTGGTGGTGCAGTCACTGAATAGTTTGGATAGAAAACCTGCACACCCATAAAGAGAGCATATTGTAAATTGAGTCATGTTAAATAATGCTCTTGGAGCATTTTCATATTTAAAAATTTAAGGACCTACTTAATTTTTTTAAACTAAAGGACCTAATCACAAACATCGCAATGTTAAACGAGAAACTATTTCACGACAACATCACGTGCGAGACTTCAACTTAGGATTTTTAAAGTTTTAAAAAGTTCCACGCAATATTTGCCGTGATTTTCGGCTAATACCAAGATTTAATTGGTTGACTGAAATTTCTTGAGTGATTCAGAAAGAAATCTCTTACTATAAATAACACAACTCTTACGAATAAATAACAAATTACAAATTGTTTTAGCGCATGGGCCGGCTTAAAAAATTTCAAACAGTTAAAAAAAAAAACTACTGAGTAACTAAACCTATAAATAAATACAAATCAAAGATGGAAGTCGTTAATTTATAGAATTCATGACAAATTAAGAAAACACCACCATAACTATCACAAACATATATAATCCACAGACAATATATACCTGCTGGCAGATTTCACATCTGATGCTGCGTTGGATGTTGCACCAATGGGAAATACAGTTCCTGTGAGCATACTAAGACACAGGGAAATTTGCATTTAATTTAGCATATAGTTTAAAAATTAGAACATTATACATTACTCATACAAAAAAATCTAAATTAATAAACACACATTACATAGTTCTAAATTGAGGTCCGCAAAATTAGGGCCACAATATAAAAGTTTTAGAGTTCTGCACAAGAATGTCCGACAACAATATGCCACCATATAACCGGATTTTGTCGTTTTTAATGACGACCACATTTTGTCGTTGTCATGATATCAAGTTTTGGCGGGTTAACAACCCTCGATTTAAAACTATTTTAAAATTCTAGTTGAAATAGCGCGGGAACAGTTAAAACAAGTAATTATGAATGGTGTTTAAGGTAGAATTGAACAACCTTTAAGGTGCCATCACAACGGCATGGTGCTTCAAGTCTAAAGATATATTCTTCCTCATGACAATAGCGACATTCTGCAATCTTCCCGGCATGTTGTGCTCGAAGAGAAGCAGTCAATTCTTCAATAGGGATTTCAACTTGGTATACTGTTGTGATTTGATCTCCCATATTCATATCTACGATAGAAAAAGAAACATAGAAGTTATTGATAGTTAAAGAAAAAAAGGTACCAAGGAAAAAATGTGTATAATTTTAGTGTGATATAGGAATAATGAACAAGTTAAGAAACGTATACGTATTGGTGATTTCACATAAAACTTGATTGTGTAACTTTATTGTATTATTTGTATTTTTCTAAAATCTTTCTCATTACACCGTCTTAAATTCAGCAAGGAAAGGACAGGAGTTTCATTATAAGTTTCAAAACCCACCGTCCCATAACTTTATCATGTCATGTTCATCATGCATGTATGGATTAATCAAATAAATCAAGGATAAGGGTAAAAAGTGAGCTTCAAATGAAACCCTAATTTCAAATAGAAGTAAGAAATAAAGAAATGATCAAATCTTGCACAACCAACAATTACGTGCGTGTTTAGATTGAAAGTGAACAAAATCATGACATGACATGACACGGCGACAATACGCAGATTATGCAAAAATTAGTGGCGCGTATGATTTAGTTAAACTCGCGGTAAATTCAATATACACTAAAGCTTCAAAAAAAACTCTGTCCAGATCTTCAACATGTCCTTTTTCTTTGACAATCTATGATCAAGAAAAAGTCTAGGAGGAAACTTAGACATGTTTAGTAATAAAAAGCATCACATGGAAATTTATTAGAATAGAGAAATAAATGTACATGAATTTCTAAAATATGCAAATCAATGTAAATAAAGCTTCAAACTTAACCAAGCTAATGTATATTTTCATCAAGACCATGAAAGCCTGATCACAAGTCAATAGATCAAACGTGACACCAAAAGAAGAAAGAAAATAAAACACTGCAAATAAACTCAGGAACAAGAAAAACACACACTAATTAAAAAGAGCTCATTTCTGAATTGAATATTCAAGAAAGAGAAACCAGACCAAGATTTGAGTGTTGTCTCTAAAAGGGAAATATTTTTTTAGACCTCTTTTTCTCTCTTGCTTGAATTTTCTCTGCTCAGCATAGGTAGACTGGGCATCTATTTATACTATAAATGACATGTGAATGACACACTACCTTATCGATCTTACTCTTGAAGTGATATCATATTTTGTATTGTTGTGGTAACACAAACCTTTGTCTATTTATCTTTTTTCCCTTTTCTTTTACAGAATACTTTTTTTCTCTCAATGAACTTTTTTTCTTCTGTTTATATAAAGTTAAACGTTTTTGGGCTGTATTTTAATTTTTACATATTATTAATTTATTTTAAACTATTTTAACGTTTTTATAATATTATTTAAATTCTTAATTAAAAATTTAGTTAAAATATTAAAATAGAAATAATTTACAACAATAGGAAGAATAATTCACAACAATTGAAATAATATAGGACATTATAAAAAAATATTTTGACCTTAGGTTTGGTTTAATATTTTTCCTTTTAATTTTACTCTTTACTTAATTTTTTTTTACCATTCTATTATTCCTTGTCAATAAATCAACTACGTATTTTAAAAAAATGATATAGAAAGTAAATTATATAACTTACCTAATTTATCACAAAAACAAACGTAGAGATACTTTTGTCAAAATAATCAAACTATAACTAAATTTCCTATTTTTCTTCAACAAAACATTTTTCTTATTTAAATTCTTCTTATTTTCCAACACACATATTTTAATCTTTTTTCTCCTCCATCTTCTCTCTGTCTGTCTCTCTCTCTCTCTCTCTCTCTCTCTCTCTCTCATATTTTATACCTCGCATTATTTTTCTCTTTTTTACTATTTATAATTACTATTTACAAAAACTGTTTTTTCATCTCCCTTTCTTGCATGTTATATTTCTCTCTAGTTTTGTTTTCACTATTTGTTTATTTATTTATTTTTGAGTAATATTAACTCTATTTTTGGAAGAAAAAAATTACTTTCTTTTCTTTTACTCGTATATAAAAAATATAGGATCAATATTTATCACTGATGAGTCCCTCATATTACATTGAATTAAAATTGAAATTATTTTTTTCAAACATGTTTAAAATATTATAAAAGTTCCCGCACAAAAATGAATTCAAAATTCAATTTATAGACCCAAATTATCATTACTGTCATCTTGAATATTTAACGTTTATATCATTTATTTTTAATCCGTCCATGTTAAAATATTCTAAATATTTGTGGACAAAGTTTTTTTAATGTGTTAAACATAACTACAAAAAATGAATAAAAAAAATTAAAAGTTGAAGGATAGTTTAACAAGTTTCATTTTAGCCAAGACTAAAATTTCTATCAATGTAATTATGTAGGGACTAAAAGTTAAGAAATATTTTTACATAAACTATAAATGAAATGTTCAAAAATTATATAGGGACAAAAAGTATATTTAATTTAATTTTTAAGTGTTCCAAATTATTCAGTTGGTAGAGAATAATACTTTTTATCGTATGAGTGAAATCTAATTTAATGCTTATAAAAAAAGATTCCAATATTGAAATTCATATTCCTTTATTTGTAGTGATTGGCGTTGTCTACGCGTTCGAAAATACCCGACAAGACCAACAATGCAATACGTTATCTTGATGACATAGTCTGCACGAGATATTTGCGTCACATGGCACCGAGTTGTCATGTCAACGCTACTAGGTCAATATCCAACATGCGATTGTCACATGGCAGAGACAAAAAAAACATATTTATAGTGATCAAAATCGAAAAATAAGTGAAAATATAAAAATAATTCACTTTAAGTTTCAACTACATTACCGCACAAATAAGGGTATACGGGAAGAAAAAAATGGTACTTGGGAAAAAAATAGGGTATTCAACTGTAGTTTCATCTAGATGATTTGGCTGTATCTCTGGCCCCAAGATACAGGAAGGGCGGTTTCCAGATCTAATTCGAGAGGCACGCCCTTGAAAAGGGTCGGCGAATCCTTATAGAGGGCCAATGATCCCTTAATGATATTGGCGATCCACATCCCCCCAAGTATGAGTCTTGGGATAAGGCGAAGTGGTTTGAGTTAAAGGTGACGATCCAGGAAAAATAGAGAAAAGGCACGATAGTAAAATGAGATCCGAAGAATCAAAACGATGAAGAATCAATTACTTGATTTGTTTCTAAATTGGTTGAATCAAATGTGTATGTAAGGAGTTTATTTACATAATCATATGTTTGATCTATAAAGGGAACATAAGCTAACACGACTTTCTTTTTTAGGACATGGTCTCCATGTAATAAGTAGGGGATTTGCTTAAACCTGTTAGGTTGTCACACCATTTGTTAGTGTTCTGAGTAAGGTTGACTTGATTTCTTGAAGTAGAGATACAATCCATGAGACTTGTGTTGCCAAATCTGTAAGCTATCTATACCCTAATTATATACTTGATTGAGAGATTATTCTTTATTTTTAAGAGCATAATGTGACAGGAGTTGCACCCAAGAAAACAAAATGTCCCAAAACTAATTTGTTATAATCATAGTCGATTGTCCGATCAACATCCAAACCATAATTTATGTCCAAATCACCAGAGGTTTTGATGTAAAGCGAGAAATATTTGGTCACTTTGAGATACATGTGTTATCTTTTTCCTACGTGAAAATGAAAGGAAGTCGAGGAGCTCATGCTACTTGCAAATGAAGGGAAGTCGAGGAGATCATATATTGAATCAACTTATTGACAAACTATGGTATATCACTTCAGATGTTTGTTACATATTACAGAGCTCCAATTTCATAGGGAGAGATAAGGTAAGATTCTTGATTGATTCAACCCTATTGTATGTTCCTTTCCAATTGGAAATGATGTAGAAATTTCGATGTTAAATTTCTTTAGAAAATCATGTATGTACTTTTATTGCTTGAGATGAATGCATACCACTAGATTCCAATAGATTTCTACTCTAAGAAAAGAATAAAGTCGCCCAGGTACCTTGAATGGAAAAAAATGGTTCAATTGCTCAATGAATATCTCTAGAAAGTTGGAATTATAATTAGTTGCAATGATGCCATCAAAATATATAGAAGAGTCATATGATTACTCCGTACAAGATAGAATATAGAAATACCAGTCTTGGTGTTCTTGAATTCTTACACAATGATGACAGGTCAACTTTCATTATTCTTAGAATGTTTTTCAATAGGTTTTAGCAGCAAAAAGGAGGAGTATTAGAGCGATTTCCTATGATTTCGGGATATTTGTAATGTTTTATATATTGAGTCTGTAATTATAGTTTTCCTGAAACATAGCAATATTAGGGGATTTTTGAAGTAATTCACGAAGAAATCATGCAAATCAAAAAATCAAGAACATCCGAAGTCTCGTGAAAACATTGGAAAGACCAAGAATGAAGATTCAAGAGGCCTCATAAGACTTACAAGAGGGAGGAATTTTGTTCCCGGATCCCAGGCAAGCTATTTGGAGGAAAGCACCTAAAATGACAGAAGAACGGAGAATTTGGGCCCGATCACACACACACACACATGCGCCCAGGGCATGGTTCAAGCAGCACTCACATGCGCATAGGGCATGGTATGTGCGCCCATGCATCCAAAATGTGCGGGGAGAAAGCGTATTTTCCTGCTTTTTTGTGGGAAAAGTCCGCATTTTTAGCCCAAACACAGGTTGAAACTCTCACTATAAATACCAGCCATCCTCATTCAGAATTACTCGTTCAGAACTGGAGCAGTTCAAGAGGATGGCATTTCTAGGAGCTTTGGAGGAGTTTCTATCTTCTCCTTATTTTTCTAGGAGAAGATAAGTCTAAACAGTATTTTCTCTGGCAAATAGATGGAGATGCCAACTTAGGAGTGTGCTACCTCTAGACCAAGAAAATATTTGAGTTGGCCTAAATCCCTTATTTGAAAATAAGTTTGTAAAATTTCTTTGATGAATGAAAACTCATATAACGATTTACTAGCAAGGATTACATCATAAACGTAAACCAACAAGAGTGTAAAAGAGGAAGTAGTGGGTTTTGTGAATAATGGGTGATCAGAAGGATTTTGTGTGTATCCATTGTGAATAAGTAAAGAAGTTAATCTTTCGTACCATTTTCTACTAGCTAGATTGACGCCACATATAGATTTGATCAACTTACATACTTGATTTGGCTTCTCAGTTTCGACGCCTTGGGGAACAATCTTATAAATGTCCTCTTGTAACTCACCATGGGTTATAAAGAGTCTGGGATCGTAAAGAGAAGGTGGTGAGCTTTGAGTGCTTTAATTTCAAGAAATAAATTACGACAAAAGTCTCGATTAGAGAGAGAGAGAGAGAGATTCAAAAGCAATTGATTTGTAAACAAGTAATCGCAAAAGTCACAATCAAGATTTTAAATTGCGGATGTGGTTGCATTCAATGTGGTAGCGAATATTGCGCTCGCTGTGACGTGCATTGTAGCGTGAAATAGTTTTACATTTTCACAAATTATTAAAAAACCGATATTTATTTTAATTCTTGCATATACCTTTTATTTACGATGTTGGCAGGGAAGGGCTTGACATACACTATTGATATCCTTAAAGTTCAGATATTCTTCATACTTGAAATCGATTTAGGATTTGAATAAACATGCTAATGGTGAGCCTCTACAGGTCAATTTAGCTAGTGCGTTGGCTAAAATGGTCCGGTGGGGAGGCTAATTTAATTATGATGCGATCACGACACAAGATTTAACATTAAACCACAATTGAGGTACAATATAATCGTGGATGCTACCACAAACAACAATGTTGTGGCCGCAATTGCATATGCATCCCGTGATTTGATACACAGTCTCAATAGGTTCAGAAAATATAATGCTTGACCTTCACATTAATATTTTGAAATTTTTTCGAGTTAAGATCCTCTCCATTTATAAAAATAAATGAAGATTGTCGTTATGAAAGAGATAGAAAAAAATAAATAGGTGGTGGGTTCTATCATTATATGAGTTCCACCATTATTAATTATTTTTAAGATTTTGTGTTTCTATCTCTCCAAATGGAGGAAATGGAGAATAGTTTAAATGGAGATGATCTTAACTCCAATTTTCTATATCATTTTAAATGAATACCTAAGTGTTTATATATTGTGGAATTTCTATCGGTCTGTTTTGGTGGGGGTTGCTTGAAGAGTTTTGAATGGGAGGACTTTAGAGGGCTTTGTATGGGTTTAACTCTACCTTTGTTCGGTTTCAAAAACACGAAAGAGAATGGTTCTGTTAAACTCGAAAGGGTCTGGTTACTAACGTATTGGACTCATCCATCGATCAGAGTTCTTACGCGTATGTTTGAAACTTGTTGTGTTTGGTGGCCTGATTACTTTGACTCTCTGATATTTCCACATATGTTGATATTTGTAGGTTTTAAGTCGTCTTGTATGCCTACACTCTGATACTTTGTGCTCAAAAGAGCTTTCATGCTTGTTCTTTTGAGCTTTCATACTCTGGTCCTTGAATTTTGTTACTATGTTGACGGTCGATCCATTCGCTGAAATTATACTTCTTTGCAATTTTTACTTTTCATACTGTTTTGTAATCTTGTCTCATGCCCGTACGCAAGTTCGCTGGGTTGCTTCCGTGATTCATGAATAGTTGTAAAGATAGAATACACTTGATCTACTAGGTCTATTTTATATCGTTGTATCTCCTTTTGGGTTGTACATAAGTCAGGTATAATGTCCCCGAGTCTTTGTACCTCTTTCGTTTTATTTTATAATAATCTTTCTTTTGATTAAAACAAATTGTTATGTTGATAAATTTATTTATTTATTGGTCAAGTAGTATATCGGTTAGAAATTCATATTTTTCAAGGCGAATAAGTGGAGTCTCCGGGGTTCGAACCCCGACCCATGCATAAAATTATGCATTGTCCCTAAAAACGGAATTCTAAATATTATATAGGAGTCATTTACTTAATTAACCTTAAATTTTACTTTAAATATTTAATTTAAATAACCTTTAAATTTGAAAACAAATTGTAAAAAAAATAGTTCAACTAAAAATGGGTAGTTAATTTTGAAATTTCTTATACTTATAAAGTATATTTGAGCTTAAATTTGAAATTGGAATAGAGTTGAGTTGATAAAGGTAAAATAAAAATGATAAAAAAGTATCCCCTATTCGCTTTATATATAGCATATATATATAATAAATATATTTTAAACCATCCTAAAATATATGTATTTTTTTAATAAAATTTATCTTTTTTTTACCATCCTAAAATATATGTATTTTTTTAATAAAATTTATCTTATTTAATGACATAATGCTCACGCAGAAATTACTCAAAGATAATTAATATTGAGTAGGTATAGTTCTATACTGAGGGTGTTATGTATGCGGCAAAGAGATGTGTTAACCTAAACATACCTTTACAGTAAGCCCCATCCTTAGAGTCGTATTTGATACTATCAAGCTACCACTTACCTCAGCATATATCAACCCCTTTGGTTTCTTCTGCTTTAGTTCCTAAAACTACGTTACAAGAGCTCTTTACAAAAGCCACCTTGATTTCTAAAATGAAACTGATCCAAAGTCTCTACTTAAGACGTTCTTTATCTGAAAATATTGAAAAAGAAGATGGAGTCAAATATCACCGACTGGTTTCCATTTTATTTCGTCACAAATTAATTTTGTAATTATCTCCTTTTTTGTGTGAGATTCTTCTTCACTTTGAAGTTTCTTTTTTAAGGGATCTTCACTTTGAAGTTAGTAAGTTGAAAAACTCTCATCAAATGCATGATGGTCTTCACATGTTTTTTACAAGTATTTGATAATGGTTTTGTCCTTATGAGTTACACCTGGCCAGCTTAAAGGGTATCAATCTCATAACAATGTCACGTAGTCCACATTCAAAACAAGCTCAAGGGTGAATTGGATAAGCTCTTTTTTGTCAAAAAAGAAAAAGGATAAGCTCTTTAAAAGTATAGTTTTTTTAATTATTTACTAAAAATGTCTCATTTATTATTTTCAGTATTCAAAATAATGAAAATTTAAAATTAATATTATTTCAAAAGATTAAATTGACTCCAATAAAAAATTAAACCGAAAGACTTTAATTTTAATAAAAAAGAAAATAGATTAAATATTATTGGATTAGTTGTAGTTCTCCTTCAAAAAAAATAAAAATTGTAGTCCAAAAGTAAAACTTAAAAAATAAAATTTATTCAACAGCTTAATAATCGTTTACTCTAATACTGTTATGGGGTGTTCAGCAAAAAAGGACAATATAATATAATAAAAACAGACCTTATATTACCAAGAAAATGTACTATTAAAAATCATCTTATTTAAAATTTTACTCGATCTCAATATATGTTGGATCGACTTTATCCCTACTAATGGACGGATACTAACATATCTGTTTGTCCGCTTTTTTCTATTGCGCTTAATCATATATCCATATTGGCGCATTCTATTATAAATTTTGACTAAAATACAGTTATGATCCCTCTATTTGAATCAATTTTTACTTTTATCAGATTTTTGGTCCATCATCTCATTTTTTATGATATGGCACATTCGTTTATGACATGGCAACACTTATTATGCTCTTTTTTCTTCTGACATGGATATTCAATATGCTCTTATAAGTGTTGTCGACTGTCATGTTACATGAAAACATGCACACTTATTTATAGAAGTTTCTCGGCGTCATAAAAGTTCCTAGCTTCCTTAAGTTCAACAAATCAGGGCTCTTGAAGTCATATTTCTTAGTGTCCCTCTTTACAAAGTCCATATCTATGATGTTTACAACAAAAAAAAACTTGTCTAAGTACTTCGATATTTAGTGGAAAATTATTTTCTTATGAATGCGTGCATGCATGATTATACCAAAAAACAGAGAAAACATGGTGTAGGGTTTAAGTCCATAATGTTCGAGTCGAGGGTAAGTGCGCCGTATGGTAGGGACTATGGTTTCACATGTACCTGTATTTCGGGTTCTACCAAGTTCCCAAAGTCATTGACCCCTTCCGGATATTATCGGATGGACTGACTCCCAGTCCAACAATATTCGTAAGAAAGTCTCGTTTGAGTGTAGTTTCGCGTGTCAACTAAATTCAAGACTACTCTTGATTAGTCACCGCACTACGCCCTAAAAAGGCTAAGAGGGGTTAAAGGTAACTCTAAAGGTCACTAACTTCACGGGACACTCAAAAATAATAATGTCAATCACGACTACTCATGACGACATAGTATTACTTTCAAGAGGCCTCTGTTGAGCGGAGTTATATCACATGTACCAAGACCCAAGACTACTCTTGGTATGGCACTTTGATTATACCACCACCCTATCTTATTTGTTTCCCTTAAGTCCGGGTATAGGACTTACCTCACTACTAACGTGGAAAGAAAAACACATAGGCACATATTTACAATTTACAAACAAATTGAAGCACAAGAATAAAGAAGAACAAGATAGGATTAACCCACTTACGGGATTATCCCCAGTGAGGTCGTCATTTCTGTCGCGGTGATTTTTCGATATCAAGTTATTGATTAACGTTGACTCGTATTTTTAAGTTCACCACCGAGCTTTTATTTTTTCCAAGGAAAAGGGGAAAAGTTCGAATAAACCTTAATTTTTTTTTTTTAAGATTAAATGTTCGGGGGTTGATTACGTTAAGAGAAGGTTTTAGCACCCTAATCATCTATAGTATTATATAGGAACTTCTTGTATTTATTTATTTTGTGCTTAAATTGTATTACTTGCTTGCAAAGAAGTTAAGTGCAAATGAAAAAAAAAAAAATGTTTTTGTATTTTTGTTGATTTGGAAAGACAAAGTCTTTTACCTACGTACCCGAGCGGGATCAAAATCACGTAGTTCGGGGTTAAAAGCCGAGTGAATTGTTGATTGATTTTAATTTTTTGAAAAGGTTTTTAAAAGATAAAGAGCCAAAGTGGCAAGAAATAAAGTAAGTTTAATTGAAGAAATAAAGTCTAATATAATTTAATTGATTGAAGTTTTTTTTTTTAGAAAAAAAAGATCAGGAATAACTTGATCAAATAAAGCGTGACAAATAAATTTTTTTGTGAATTTTTATTATTTGAATGTTTTTGATTTTATGTTTTTCTACTTAAGGCCCAAAAATAAAGCGTGACAAATAAAAATAGAGTGCGAGGGATTTTTCATAATGACGTTGGATCAAAAATGAAAATCCTCTTTTCCTTGGATTAAGAACTAAACTACTATTGTTTAATTTTTATTAAATACATAAAAGCGGAATAAATAAACATGAATGCAATGCAATATTCTCATTTATCCCTAAAATACATTCTAAAGCATAAATTGGAGGTGGTATTTAGATCTCACTAATGGCTACTCAGTTAGGACCGCATATCGATTTATTACTACCTCTGGTGATCCGTTGGATAGAAGTCATGATGACAATGTTTGGCATCAGCATATTCCATCAAAGGTTTCGCTGTTTGTGTGGAGCCTCCTCCGTAATAGGTTGCCACCAAAGACAATATGGTGTGTCGGAGGGTTCTAACATTTGATAACGTGTCGTGTGTGACAGGCTGCGGACACTCGGAATCGGCAAAGCATTTGTTCTTCGATTGTGTATTTTTTAGTTCTATTTGGCAGCAGGTTTGTCAGTGGTCGAACATCTTATTAGTGTTTCCTAGGGATATTAGACAACATTTGCATCAATTCACTAACTTGGCAGGTTTCCCAAGAGCTTCCTTTTTATTTCTGAAAATCATTTGGTTTGCTTCTGTTTGGGTGCTATGGAAGGAGAGGAACAACCAAGTCTTTCAACATGTGGTTTCTACTCCTTTGGTTTTACTTGAAAAGGTGAAATTAAATTCTTATTTGTGGATCAAAGCGAGTAAGTCTACTTTCACCTATAGTTACCAGGATTGGTGCAAGCACCCGCTCCCTTGTATGAGAATTTTATTGTAATTTTTTCGCTAAGTTTGTAGGTGACCGTGTTTTGTTGTTGTTGGTGCTTCTAGGCACTTTGACCGTGTAAATACTGTTGAGTGGTTCTCCTTTTGCACGCCTTGTGCGGGGTGAATCACTGTTGTCTATAATATATCATTTTAGCCTGTTAAAAAATATATATAAAAATGACAAGTAAAAGAATAAAATGACGAATAAAGGTAAAATGCATGAGATGATATTAAACATTAAATAAACTAAAGGCTAAATTACATTTTTTGTCCTTTAACTATTTAGGTAGTATCGCTTTGGTCCTGTAATTAAAATTCGATTTATTTTGGTCTCTTAACTTCTCTCCCTTACATATTTTGGTCCTTTCCGTTAGTTTTAATTTAAAAACGTTAGGTTTTCTTCATCTTCTTCTCCTCTTTTTCATCTTCATATCATCTCCATCAACCTTCAACAACAAGAATCTCAGAAGAAAATGAAGAAAACCTAATGTTTTTGAATTAAAACTAACGGAAAGGACCAAAATGTGTAACGGAGAGAAGTTAAGGGACCAAAATAAATCAAATTTTAATAAGGACCAAAGCGATACTACCTAAATAGTCAAGAGATCAAAAATGCAATTTAAAAATAAATAATAAAAAATGCATGAGATAATATTAAACACTAAATAATAAATAAATAAATAAAATGCATGAGATAACATTATGAACTAAATAAACTAAATAATAAAAAAATGCATGAGATAACATTAAACGCTAAAAAAACTAAATAATAAAAAAATGTATGCGATAAAATTAAAACACTAAATAAGCTAAATAATAAAAAAAAATGCATGAGATAAAATTAAAACACTAAATAAACTAAATAATAAAAAATATGCATGAAATGATGATAAACACAGATAAAGATGATATGCTGCTAAAAGGCTAAAAAGTAAAATAAAAGTGCAAGAAAAAAAAGAAAAAAGAACAGAGGGTGCAGAGATGAAATAGGGGGTGTAAAAGATAAAAAAAAAAAAAAAAAGCAATATGGGCTGAAGACAGAGAAGGAGGGGTGCAGGTTGAGCTTGGATAGGTTTCTCCAGATTAAATCTAGGTCGTTGGTTAACCAACGTTCCAGATCTAATCTAGAAGCGGGCAATAAATAGCCAAAACCCATCAAAAATTCATTTTTTAAAACAAAAACCTCTCTCTAAAGGGGGGAGTAGAGAGAGAAACTTTATACTCTCTCCCCCAACCGATGCTACTTTCGACGAAAAAACTCCCCCTCCATTCCGTTTACCGTGCGTTGGCTGTTGGATAGAGGCGGCGGCGCCACCGCGCCGGACTTCAAAAGTCCTTTTTTGCCAAAAAAAAATACCTTTTTCTTATTTTCCTCTTCTCTCTTATGATGTTTTTGACCATATTACTTTCAAATCACAAACCAAACACCCTAGATCTACCAAAAATAAAAAGACTATCTTTTCATGGTTTTTTTATTCGGTTTTGGTATGGTTGATTTTGGGGTTTGATGATGTTTATAGTGTGATTTTGATTCGTATTTGGGTTCGACTTCGTGTAGCCTTTCTCTGTGTTTGGCCAATATAATCCTTTGTGTAAAGATTGGTTAGGGTTTTGGATCTTTGGCGTTGTTTTGTGGTTTTATGTGATTTTGTTGGAATGTGTTTTGGTTGGAATGTGTGCCGTTTGTGTGTTTGACAGTTTGTGATGGATTGTTAGTGATTTGATGATTCTGGAAAAATAGTGTTTCTAGGGTTTGGACTTGTGACAATTTTTTCTGTAACATCCCACTCGTCAGTATTGGAATCGTATCAGAGAATGTGTATCAAAGAACACTATCCATGGAATTCATTACGATGAGAAATATTTCAGGAAGCAGTGTCAATGGATTACATGTTAAATCATCAGTGTCAGTATAAGCACAATTATGACAAAGGGCATTTTTGTAATTGCGTCAAGGAAGTATATAGGGAGTTTAGTACCAAGTATTCACTATTCTTGTTGTTTTCCATCTCTAAAAGTTGCAAGAGCAAATTCTCTCCTCCTTTTCTCTAGGGTTTCGAACCCCATCCTTTCCTTGTGGACAAAATCTCTCAAAATCTTCATACTTCTTCCAAGATTAAGGCTTGGTTATGGTTTAGGCATGAAGGTGTTAGCATTTGGGACACTACCATGAAATTCAAGCTTGGATTCTTAGTTAGGAGTTGCTTGCTTTAAGGGTTTTGAAGTAAAGTCTTGGGAGCTTGTGTTTGATCTCTGAATTGCATGTGAGTTCTATAGATAGCTTTCCCACCTTTAGGTTGTGTAGATTCTTGTGAAATTCATGAATTATGTTAAAGAAAGAAATAAGAACCTTAGTACCCCCTTTGCCAATTCTTGTTATGTTTGTGTTAAAATTGCCATGTAATATGTTTCTTAATGTCTGTATGAGTTGCTAGATGTGTATTGGGGTCAAAACTCGAATTTTGCACTTCGGGACCCGAAGAAACTCGCCATAAGCCTAAAACTCGGTCATAGCGAGTTTCCCCAGAACAGCAACACGCCATAGGCGAGTTGGCTCTGCCATCTCCCACTTTTCTATGGTTTGTTGGCTTGTTAAAGGGCCGTAGTGCAGTCCGAGGCTTTTCAACGTAATATTTTCCAACGCCTAAACCCCTAAACATCATCTAATCAATGCACATAACATCGAACGATCTATTGAAATGAAAATTATGGACATTATTAGCATAAATGACAAGAATGGCCCAAGAGAGAGTTAAGTATGCTTACGTTCGGGTAGCAATGAATCTAAGGATGGGAATGTAACGCCCCCTTTTTATTTAATTATTTTTAGTTAATATTTGAATACTTTTACATGATTTTATATTTGATAAGTGATAATATGTTTGTTATTTTGTTTAGAAATATATTTGTTATAAATATGTTTGTTATTTTGTTTAGAAATATATTTGTTATAAATATATTTGATATTTGTTATGGAAGTAATTTATATATATTTTTAAATAGAATATTAAGTTGTGGGGCTGTTTTTGAATTAATTAGAATTATGAGGGAATAAGTGGAATAAGATAAAACAAATAAAAGAGGTATAAAAGGTAAAACCTAGGTTTAGGAACAGACAGTACGTACAATCAGTTTTGGGAGAAAAAGGGAGAAAACTAGAAGTGGAGAACCAAGAGGCTGCTGCTCCAATTTTATTAAGGTAAGGGTGGGATTTCCTTCAATAATCATAGTATAAAATTCTGAAATTTGATGAATTGTTGTGTTCTTGAATTAGGGTTAGAAAGTTTATGTTAATTGATAAAATGAGATGAATTGTGTTGTTTGATGCATGTTCCTATGTTGTTTTGATTTCTATATTACCTATTTGACCTGTAAACATCATTGTAAATCATTTTGGGTGATTAAGGGATCAAAAATTGGGTTTTTGGAGTGAAAATTGTTCTTTCCCGTAAGCGAATTTGGCCACCGATTTTCTGAAAGCCAAAACTGGAAAAACACTCACTTTTCACCCGTTTCTGTTTTGAATTAGCTTTAGGTGTAAACACGAAAGTTGTAGGTATGGATGTTAGATTTTTAATATCGTTGGTTTGACTTCTAAATGATTTATATAACTTGAGTTATGGTTAAATTACTGCACGTAGGTCATAGTGAATATTTATGAATTTTAGCACAATCATTCCCGAATTTGAAATGAAAACTGGGATTGATAGGTACAGAATTGGTCTTAGGTGTAAACACTAAAGTTGTAGGTATGGATGTTAGATTTTTAATGCCATTGGTTTGACTTCTAAATGATTTATAGAACGTGAGTTATGATCATATTACTTCACGTAGGTCACAGTGAATATTTAGGAATTTCAGCACAACCTTTCCCGAATTTGAAATGAAAACTGATATTGATAGGTACAAAATTGGCCTTTGGTGTAAAAATGAAAGTTGTATATAATTGTGTTAGCTGTCCGTTGGCTTTGGTTTGACTTGAAAATGATTTTTGGTGTTTGAGTTATGATGAAAATACTCCAAGGAGGCTTTAGTGAATTATTATATGAATGTATATGTTGATGATAATATATGATGTTTTTCCTAATTGATGAATTATTACATGAGTGTATATGTTGATGAATATGTTGTTTCATGATGTCGTTCATAATTGATGAATTGTTGTTGTTAATACGATGTTATATGATATTGTTTATGGCGGATGAATTATGATATTATGATGCAAAGTATTATTAAAGATGAACTACGTGGTTATTTGTATTACTAATTGATGTCGTTATGATGATTACATAATGTAGCTTATGAGTTGTTAAAGAAGTACTATATGAAGACTTATTATGATTAATTGATGATGTCCATGTTGTTAAATGCATTTGATGAATTATATGCTTATTATTATTGTTTGTGAAATCTCACCCCTTCTGTTGGAATTGCCGCCTTGTGGGCAAGTGCAGGTGATCAAGCTTAGGTACGACGATGTGAGAGGTCCTTGTGGTGTCGTAGGAAATGCTCTGATATGTAACGGGATGGGGTTTTATTGAATTCTATTCCTTTATGTATCATGTTGAACTAATTATGATGTTTACGATCTATCTTTGAATTTTTGAGATGTTTTTGAGGTCTTGTGCCAAGAACTAATTATTTTAAGGATTTTGAAATTATGATTCCGCTGCAAAGTTTTTGAAAAGATTTATGTTAATGAATTTTGAAGGATAAAGAATTATTATTCTTTTTATTTTAAGGATTTTTATGATATGTGACATCCCATTTGTGTTATACTCTGATAATTATGTATGAATTTTTATGTTGGAAATTTGGGGTGTTACAGGGAAAACCATAGAGCCTCGACGTAGATTGTCGAGAACTAGAAAGTTACCTTATCTCCTAAGTACCTTAGGTATACGCTTGTATGATTAAGAATAAGTAAGCAAGCATTTTACCGTTAATCGGGTAGGTCACGGACCCGTGGTAAACAGCAAGCAAGTTTAAGTTGAACCTTCCATGTATGTACAAGATCAAGCAATGTTGTATTACCATTATACGAGTAGATCACAGACTCATGGTAATGAATTATGTAAGTTAGGTATAAACCTCCTATGCACGATTAAGACTATAAGTAAGATGTAGGTGTCATGTCTCTTGTTATCCACGCCAGGGGGATGCAAGAGGTTCACGCCAGGGGGACGGGACACGCTCCGCGAGGTAGTCCCGCATGACATTGAGGGAGTCCGATGCACCTTAGCTAGGTTTTCATCGGTCATGTAATGGATTGTACTCAGGGTTACTCCACCTGATACACTCCATAAAATTAACCAAGATAATTATGTTTGTTCAACGCTAACCTTTAACTTAATATGAATAAATCATGCATCGAGATTATGATATCTTATGTTATGACAAGATGTGCAAACCTATGTAATAGACTGAGTTATGAAAACATGATACTATATGATAAGAACATGTGTAAGCTTATTTATCAAGATAAGAGGATGAGGTTATACCGTTGACGATCTTAGGACTTCCCTGATCGTCCGGTTTAGGATCGTGTCATGAATGAGTTATGTTCAGGCTATGATGCGTTTACCGTATCTTAGTATAGCGGTTTTAGGTTCCCTTAACCTCCATGACACGTATAAAGTATGTGAAGACTTATAACCTAAGTTAAGAAGAATCTACGACGGATCTAGTGTGCACAATCGTCTAGATGAGCATCTCCACACACGTATAATCAACCGGCAGGTTGTATTGTAGACACGTGGTGATCCTAGGTTTTCCCCGAGGTTACCTACGTCTAGAAGGGAACAATGTGTTGATTCCCTTGCAAACATAGGTTTGGCTACTCAAGGTTTGTTTTCTTGGGAATCAGCTCCTGTTTCTATTGTGAGTCAGATTGTGAAAGATAAGCTTGGTATGCCAAACTTTAGGTTTGTCTCTTTTTGAAGGTTTTGGCCTATTCCTTTGTTCTTGTTCTTTCTTTTTCTTTTTTAATGGATGGTTAGAGGTTGGCAGCCTTCTGCTACCTCTTTTTGATTAAAAAAAAATGTAGTATGATTATTTTTGTTAAAATTGTGTTGCATACATGAATAAAAATACACTAGTGAGCGTTTGAACACAAACAAAAAAGGATTAGTGTCGCAAAGATGAACAAGAAAGTAAGTTTATTGTAAATATAAAAATGTGAAGTTGGAGATGTATGAAGAGACTTATTAAGAGACTCATTAAGCTCAATGCTCCAAATATCTCTCGTTTTACCTATTTATTAAAAAAAGACTCATTAAGCTCAATGCTCCAAATATCTCTCGTTTTACCTATTTATTGAAAAAAGAAGAATAACGTAGTAAAATGCAAATAAAACTTATAAAAATATAACTTTATTAAACAAAAAATTATTAAGAATATTATGACTTATTGAGTTATCAGCAGGGCTACCCAAGGGCTTAAAAAAATAAATTCAAATTAGGCCCCAAAAAAAAAATTAGAGGTCCATTAAAATAAATACTACTCCCTCCGTCCCTATATCTAAGCACTCATTTGATTTTATTTTTGTCTCTAATTGTAAACTCTTTTTCAAATTACTAGAAGCATTTATTATTTTTTTTCCTAAACATACCCTTAATTAATATTACTAACTTGTCTTGAAATTTGAAAAGTCAAATTTAATACACATACAAACTAAAGACAATTTGGTAATATTAACACACAAAATAGACACATTAATTACACTGACAACTTTTTTTAAGAAATGTGAAAAAAACAAAGGGGGTTACATATAAGGACGGAGCGAGTATATACCTAAATTCTAATATTTTACTATTTCATCATCAATATCACCCCGTTGAAGTTTTCTAAACTCTAATAGTCAACTATCATAAGTATCACCACAACATCACACCTTTGTTTGCGTTCTCTTCTTCATCACAGTTTCTTCTGATTAAGGTTTTGAAATTCTAACTTTTTTTTACTATTCCAATCAATTGTTTGTTTTATTAAATAATAGTAATAATTACGTAGCTATAAAAACAATAATAACAACCTCTTTGTTTTTAGGACCTATTTTATTTTTAATTGAGCTCTTATTCGAAGATTTGTAATTAATTAATTTTATAATTTTGTTAGGCATCTTGCAGGCACAATTTCTTAAGATCGAATCATTTGAGGTTGATTGATCAAATAATTTGTTTAGTTTTATTATATTATTGTATAATTTTTTAGCGAAAACATGTATCTGGTAGTGAAAAAAAGAAGGAAAAAAAATGGAACAAGTGTCAGAATTAATAGAATCACAAAAGGACACAATTGATATATTTGTGTGTAAAGCTGCCGAATTGGCTTCAAATAATGATGGATTGACCTTAGGAAGAAGATAATCTTGAACAATTTAATAAACATGGAAATAATGACAATTCCACAAATGACCATGATAATGTTCTTTATGTTTTAAATGTTGATGTAGGCATCGATGACCAATTCATCTCTCCTATAGATATCTATGATCATAGAAATGGGGGTATTCTTGATGCTAAACTCAGGCACATTTTAATTAAAAAAGGGCATATTGGGGAATTGAATATCACATTTCCTATAGACATTCTTTCTAGGCATTTTTCATATTCTTATTTTTCTATAGACAATGTTAAATTCTTGAGTTTGTCAAAGACGAATTTTTTTATTCAAATGTTTCACTTGCTTATTGAATTCTCATAACTATGTCAGTGACTGCTGCATCTGCAAAAAGAGTTTTTTTTCAAAGTTAAAATTGTTCAAAAACTACTTGAGATCGTCAATGTCACAAAAAAAGTTATATGCTCTAGCCATTTTATGTATAGAGAAATATATGATAGAAACAATTGTTAGACTTTTGGATCTAGAAATTCTTGTATGAATTGTTTTGTATGAGGAGTTGGATATTCTAACATGTAATATTTTTTTGTATGAAGTCTGATGTTTTATTAGATTATTTAACGTAATAAAAAGTATTATCTTTAAGTAATTCACATTTACACTTTAGGAATTCAAGTTTTTTAAATTACTTATTAGTTAGGTCCCAAATTTTAGGTTTATTTTAGGGCACAAAAATCTTAGAAACGGGTTTGAGTACATATGATCACCAAACATTTTAAAATAAACCTCTATAAGTTCCAGAATCAAACATGTACTACAATTCCAGATAGAAACCGGAAATTAGATGATAAAATAAAATTAAAAAAAACTCCTAGAAGAAAAAATATTAGAGCTCCATGTTGACAATAATTAGCTCCAAGTGAAAGATCTCCGCCTCCTCATTTTAAATCCTCACTCTTGCTCAACGTTTAAGAAATTTGATCCACCACCTGGTACTGGTCTCTGCAAGAAGCCAACAAAACATTAAGAGGCGTAATCAAATTGCAAGAGATAGATCATATGATTACAAAATCCAAAAGTTAAGCATAACATATTTAACGAGACAAGATGAAAACATATAGTAAACAAAATAAACTTCTAGAAAAATAAATAAATTTAGTACCTTGGATACAACATTATATATTGCAGATTTCAATAGTTTGTTTCCAACGAATGACCTCAACTTCGACACGAAATCATCAAGTGAAATCTTATTTGACTGCACAAGCACGACATGATACATTAGCGATATCTTACTATTTAAGACATAGGCATAAATTGGACATCATTTGCATACCATCAACAATGCATAGTGAGCGTCAATAAGAAACTTAATATGGGAAGGAACCATGTTTGTCAAGGAAGATAATAGCACGGAAAAGGGTATATGAGGCAGCCAAGCGGAACCTGGAGTTCTTCTGATGTTAGCAGGAACACTAGTAGCTTTTACCTGAGGCATCCCAAAAACCAAAATTGTATGGATAAAGGTAATAAAGCAAAACAATATAAGATCAAATATAAAAAGATTAATATCAAAAGATGAATGCCTCTAAATATTGCACATGAATGTGGTAAAATCAGAAGATAAAAAAAATTAGAATGGAAAGTTGTACACTAAAGAAACCATTGTTAGATTTTTAATCAATTAAAAAATTCGGTGATATGATTGCCTTTTACATAGAAACTAGAAAACCATAAGAAGCAACATTCATGAAAAAGCTTACAGTGTCCATTGAAGAATGCTGATAGCCTTTTTTCTTACTCGCATTTGAACAAACATTTCCTGTTAAAAAACAAAAAAAAAAAATCATGTGTCATGATCAAGAAGATTTTTCCGTTGTTGAAAGAAATACCAATCATACAACTTAGCAACATATACAAATGATTTTTTTGCTGAATTAGAGTAAATCACTTAATAAGTTGAAAAGTGTTACATATAATTTGGTTTGTCAATGATTAACTCATTCACGCTTTAGTGATAATTACGTAATGCCGAAATGTAAAACATGTTTTCATACAAAATCATAGATCTAACACTGACACGCGACATAAGTTTTTTACTCTAAATGAACATTACATTACCTTCAAAAACCAAAGGGGACTTGAAGCTAACAACGAATTCTGGATAGATATGTGTGTTCATATTCATGTGCATGCGCCTGAGCCCGAGCCTGGGCAACGTCGTGACCGTGATGAGGTGGCACATGACGGGCCTATTGTAGGGCCTCCCTTTCCTGGAGGTCCTCAGGACACGACATTGTTGTCCAACTACCTGAAGCTCGTGGCAATCCCTCTCTAGGTGAACGATAAAAATGTAAGTGTTTTAAATGTTAATAGTTTTAAGTGATTTAGTTATTTAGTTAGTAATTATTGAATGTTAGTGATTTAGTTTTAGGTGATTTAAAGTGATTAAATTTTGTAGTGAAAATTTATTAATTGATTTGATTTTCAGATGCGGTATGATAAGGAGTTTTGCAGTTTAAATTCAGGGAGAAAGGTGAGAGATATTTCTAAGTCGGAGGAGAATTTTAGATGGTTGTGGGATCCCGTGAAGGCGTCTGGCTTACATGATCTGACACACACCGGGTATTCGAGTGTGACCCATGCCATGATACACGCTCTTTGCGAGAGGTGGCACATGGAGATCAATAGTTTTTATCTACCTGAAGTGGATGACGTGAAGTGGTCTATATATGATGATCACATAGCGGTGCGCCCTTTTCAAATTATTTGCACTTACTCAAGTTGGATGATGTATGGGAAGGAGATGGTGTACCGTCATTTACCTAAGCAGGTAAAGAGCCAGTTTGGGTATATACGGGACATCCCCAAACATCAATAAGATGTCCCTATGATTCCTGCAGAGATGGTGGCTACTGTGTTCAGAGACCCTTGTCTGTGGTGCTACATTGATTAGAGAGAGAGGTGTGACAGAGCATGGAAGTATGAGCTTGGCTACATGGCTTTTCAATTGTTCAAACATCTCAATCTTTCCTCTCTCACGTGCTCAATCATGCTCATTTGTTCATCTCATTAATAGGCAGCTGCTTATTAGCCATGGAAGAAGATGAAGGGGTCATGTTGAAGAAGGAGTAAAGGGCAAAATAATGAAGGTTTTGAGGTGAGTTTCTGAAATTAGGTTTTAATTATAGCAAAAGAGAACTCGAATTAGCAATTAGGATCAAGGAAATTGACACGCAATAGAATGAAATTGAAACCCTAAGTCTTATGAGTTCATAAACGATTGAGGTGGGCTCCTTCTCCTAGGCTTGAATTTAATTAGCTTGGCTTGAAATGTTTATGACAGATTAATGGGTATTGTGATTAGTATGAGAAAATTAGGTTTTAAATAAAATTCTCATGTTAAATTAGCTTGTTTGTGTAGCAGCAAGTTTACATAACATAGAAATGATGATTATGAGTCTGTGGCCACCATATAGGATTTACTGTTTTTGGTGGCGTAGCAGCTATTTTTGCTCTTTTGAGGGGCATTTTTTGGTTTGTTATGGCTAAAAGTTTTGCTGGTGTAGCTGTTGGATGGTTTAGGCAGTAGCTTGGGTTTTCCCTCAGCAGTAGGTGCGGTTTTCTGGTGTGATTTTATGGGAGCAACAACTGCAATTTTTGTTGGTTTTGTGTCTTTGTTCCTGTTGTGAATTGAGGCAGGGATATGCACTTATTAGTCTTAGGGAGCAGCTGTTTTTGTTCATTAACACATAGGTGTGGCCCTATCTTTTATATATATCCCAGCATCACTTTTTAATGGGATTGATGCTACTATTTTTTGGGATGGTGTTTGTTTGGTGGTGTCCCGTGTTAAACAGTGTCGTGTTTGTATCTTGTTTTGTTCGTTTTTCATCCGACAAATACAAGCGTAAATATGTCACATAAAAGTGTGGATTGTCTTTTTCTAAACTACCTTTGGTTGTTTTGTGCCGGCTCCCCTACCCGAAAATTGTTACAATCAGAGTCTCCAATGAATTTTAGTGTCTCCATCACATGATAAAACTCATTGGAGACTCTAAGGTTAAAACTATCAATAAATAAAATAATTTTTTCCAGGTGTTTAGCTCCTTATGAGCAGATTATTACAATCAAAGTTCCAATTTGTACTTTGGTTGTTGGCTCTCATTTGTGAATGCAGATTATCAAAGTCTCACCAAGTCATTCAATCATAAAGATCTATTGCTCCTCTGTTATAGCCAGACTTGTAAATATGAACATAGGAATTCCATATGATGAACCATAATGTTGAGATAGCTGGTATTGGCGTGACTTGTTTGGATGCCAACCATTGTCCAGGTTCCATACTTATACTCTTTGAACCTATGAATGGTAAGGTGAGGCTTGGATTGGCTTCCTAATAAGCTTAACTATTGTTGGCTAGCTATCCATTGTTTCACTAGAACTGACAAGCTGTTTTTTGTTTTTTTTATCTAGGCAGTACTTCATACGTGTGATTTTCGTTACAGTGAAGAAATGACAAACCGTGGACATGTCCTATTCACACTTTAATTCTTGACACCACATACTGCAACCCACAGGTAAGTCTACATATGAATAATAGATGATCTCTTTCAAATCAAATGACACAATTGTTTGTATCAAGTGTTTGCTTTGGAACTTCCTTAATTTTATTTAAGTTCATTGACGTAATTAATTAACTTTGAAATTTTACTCTGGTTACTCAAGATAGTGTCAAACGGAATTGATTTTCAATCTACTCTAACCAGACATGTTTTCTTGAATAGTTGGTTTTGTAGGATAACTTCTATTTAATTATGAATGTATGTGCAGACCACCATGAGAGCTTTTGTTGAAGCTTTCAAAGGCAGCAATATAATTATATGGAAACTTTAAGAATTATATAGATGATGCTTTGAAAGAAAATCCCCAAAATACAGGGAGCGGATGAAATAGGAGCGAATATCATCACGATCAGGATCAAATTTGCTTGAATATTATGATAATTAGTTTATTCTTAGTTTTCTAGATTGTACGAATATTATTGAAATATTTTTGATTTTGCACGCAAACTATTTATGGATTGTACAAATATTATGATGATATGTTGTTTAATTAATTTGTGTCTTGTTAAATTTAAATTTTATTTCTTTAATTTATTTGTGTTTAATTAATTTTATTTATTTAATTAGAATAAAAAAGTGGGAAAGGATAAAAAAAAAGTGTGAAGTACATTACTGGCGGAAATTTTCGTCAGTAATGCAGATCTGTCTAAACATTACCGAGAGATTTTTTCGCCAGTAATTACTGGCGGACTTTTCAGTCAGTCATTACTGAGGGAATAATCCCTCAGTAATGTTTTGTCACAATTGCTTCACCATTACTGAGGGAAAATTTTGTCAGTAACATTACTGACGCCAGTATTACTGAGGGACACCAATCTGCCAGTAATGTGTATTACTGAAGGATATTTTACAATAGTGAGGGTTATTTTCCCTCAATAAAAGCCAAAATTCTTGTAGTGGGTGGTCTCTGCAAGAAGCCAACAAAACATTAAAAGGCGTAATCAAATTGCAAGAGATAGATCATGTGATTACAAAATCCAAAAGTTAAGCATAACATATTTAACGAGACAAGATGAAAACATATAGTAAACAAAATAAACTTCTAGAAAAATAAATAAATTTAGTACCTTGGATACAACATTATATATTGCAGATTTCAATAGTTTGTTTCCAACGAATGACCTCAACTTCGACACGAAATCATCAAGTGAAATCTTATTTGACTGCACAAGCACGACATGATACATTAGCGATATCTTACTATTTAAGACATAGGCATAAATTGGACATCATTTGCATACCATCAACAATGCATAGTGAGCGTCAATAAGAAACTTAATATGGGAAGGAACCATGTTTGTCAAGGAAGATAATAGCACGGAAAAGGGTATATGAGGCAGCCAAGCGGAACCTGGAGTTCTTCTGATGTTAGCAGGAACACTAGTAGCTTTTACCTGAGGCATCCCAAAAACCAAAATTGTATGGATAAAGGTAATAAAGCAAAACAATATAAGATCAAATATAAAAAGATTAATATCAAAAGATGAATGCCTCTAAATATTGCACATGAATGTGGTAAAATCAGAAGATAAAAAAAATTAGAATGGAAAGTTGTACACTAAAGAAACCATTGTTAGATTTTTAATCAATTAAAAAATTCGGTGATATGATTGCCTTTTACATAGAAACTAGAAAACCATAAGAAGCAACATTCATGAAAAAGCTTACAGTGTCCATTGAAGAATGCTGATAGCCTTTTTTCTTACTCGCATTTGAACAAACATTTCCTGTTAAAAAACAAAAAAAAAAATCATGTGTCATGATCAAGAAGATTTTTCCGTTGTTGAAAGAAATACCAATCATACAACTTAGCAACATATACAAATGATTTTTTTGCTGAATTAGAGTAAATCACTTAATAAGTTGAAAAGTGTTACATATAATTTGGTTTGTCAATGATTAACTCATTCACGCTTTAGTGATAATTACGTAATGCCGAAATGTAAAACATGTTTTCATACAAAATCATAGATCTAACACTGACACGCGACATAAGTTTTTTACTCTAAATGAACATTACATTACCTTCAAAAACCAAAGGGGACTTGAAGCTAACAACGAATTCTGGATAGATATGTGTGTTCATATTCATGTGCATGCGCCTGAGCCCGAGCCTGGGCAACGTCGTGACCGTGATGAGGTGGCACATGACGGGCCTATTGTAGGGCCTCCCTTTCCTGGAGGTCCTCAGGACACGACATTGTTGTCCAACTACCTGAAGCTCGTGGCAATCCCTCTCTAGGTGAACGATAAAAATGTAAGTGTTTTAAATGTTAATAGTTTTAGGTGATTTAGTTATTTAGTTAGTAATTATTGAATGTTAGTGATTTAGTTTTAGGTGATTTAAAGTGATTAAATTTTGTAGTGAAAATTTATTAATTGATTTGATTTTCAGATGCGGTATGATAAGGAGTTTTGCAGTTTAAATTCAGGGAGAAAGGTGAGAGATATTTCTAAGTCGGAGGAGAATTTTAGATGGTTGTGGGATCCCGTGAAGGCGTCTGGCTTACATGATCTGACACACACCGGGTATTCGAGTGTGACCCATGCCATGATACACGCTCTTTGCGAGAGGTGGCACATGGAGATCAATAGTTTTTATCTACCTGAAGTGGATGACGTGAAGTGGTCTATATATGATGATCACATAGCGGTGCGCCCTTTTCAAATTATTTGCACTTACTCAAGTTGGATGATGTATGGGAAGGAGATGGTGTACCGTCATTTACCTAAGCAGGTAAAGAGCCAGTTTGGGTATATACGGGACATCCCCAAACATCAATAAGATGTCCCTATGATTCCTGCAGAGATGGTGGCTACTGTGTTCAGAGACCCTTGTCTGTGGTGCTACATTGATTAAAGAGAGAGGTATGACAGAGCATGGAAGTATGAGCTTGGCTACATGGCTTGGTATGCCAAAATCTCTCACCCAAAAGATTATCCCACTTGATGACGGATCTCCTCCCAGGTCAGCGAACCGGAAGCAACTTATAGAGGAGGAGTATGCCAGAGAGATGCCTGACACATTGACGATCATCAGGGATGTCGTGCAGATATCGGATAATGTTGTGGCCATGAGCGCCGAGATGGATAAAGAGGAGTTGGTGTAGGAGATGTTCCGGATTGGCAGTACTGCTCGCCTGCCCTTATGTATCAGATTTTTCAGGCAGCGTAGAGGGCATAGGCATCGTAGGCAGCATGGTTGATTATAATTAGGCTTTTTTATGTACATTTTGACTTTGAGGATTGTGATGTATTATTATGACATGATTCATACCCTGTGATACTTCTATGACATTTTCGTACCGTTTATATTATTTCTTGTGTTTTATTTTTATAATGTTAAAATTATTTTTACTTTTTATATGTTTTAGAATTGATGAATGTGAAAAAATATGTTCAAAATGGTATGTATAAACAGGTTCAAATGTGGAAAAAAAAGGAAGGAGAAAGCTACTAGAATTTGAACCAGGAACGTAGCGGTAGTTAACTACTGCCGGATATGCCAATGGTAGTTAACTATCGTTGGGGCAATTTTGTATTTTCCATATGTTAGTAGGAAGCTTTTGAAGTCAGAAAAGCAATTTTCATATTATTTTTAGATTATCACACTTAAAAACGTATTATGAGAAACTTAAGCCCAAAAAAAATTAGAATATATAAAATGGTTCATTAGAAAAATGTATGATGTACCCATTTAATTTTAATCCTACCCCTACAAACATTAAAAAAATAAATACAAATGTGGTCTCTTTCATAACCGATTTGATTATTTTAACCGTTTGATCCTTTAACCCTAAGACTCGTGCATGGACTTGATTAGGGATTTGGTTAAATGGAGAATGGGGATTTGTTTTTCATGATTCAAAGTGATGTTTATGTCAAAGAGAAGAGAAGATGACAAAAGCAAAATTAGTTGGTGATGTTTCTGTGAATGGATTGGAAGAGAGAAAGAACTATGGGTTGGTGATGAATGATGATCCTTTGAAAAATAATAAAGTTTATGAGAGATGAAGATTGAATTTTTTTAAAAATAAATTTGAGTTTATTTAATTTTCTGGGTTTTATAATCTCGAAGGTGTGTGAAGATAATGATGAGGAAGAAGAATAAGGATATGGAAGATGAGAAAAGTAACAAAAATTAGTAGTAGGTGGTTCACCTAAAGATATAATAGATTTGCATGATCCAACGATACTCGTTTCAAAAAAAAATAATCAAACAGTTAAAATAATTTTTTTAGGCTTATTTTTATCCCCAGATTTGCAAAAGTTGCAATTTTGGCCCTTTTATAAAAAATGGCAAAAGTGACCCCTTATGTCTACCCCTTTTGCAAATCGTCAATTTTGACTAAGTCAATCATATATGGCACGCCAGCTGTGTTTTTTTTATTTCACGCGTATAATTAACTAATTAAAAAAATAAAATTTGGCAAAAAAAGGGCAGGCACGTGCGAGGATTATCATCATCATCTTCATAAGGCATCAAACCCAGAAGCTCATTTCATAATTAAAAACCAGAAGCTCACTAAGTCCTCACAAATCAAACACTTAAATTCTTCTCTCTCTACTTCATCCTCTGTCAAACTCAACATATCACACCCTTATTCTCTCCCAATCCTTCTTTCCTCTTTAATCCCTCCAATAAGCCATGCATCGGAAACTACTGCAAACCCACAACCAAATCACAAATCATTGAAGCTCCACCCATTTGTTTAATTAAGGATTGAAAAATTAACAGGTTAATTTAAAGACAATGAATGAATTAAGATGAGGGGTTGAAGAAGAGGAGGAAATGTCATGTGCACATAACAGCTGCAATCACAAACGTAAACCCCCTCTTCACTCTTGGCGTATTCATCGGCCTCTCCTTCAACCCAAACGACCCCTCCAACATTCTCAACACAAACCCGTACTGCATCCCCACCACCGCCATCGCCAAAAACCTCGTCGCATTTCAATACTCTTTGAGAGTTGGGATGCTTGTTTCTGGGATTGGATCTGTTTTAGGGTGTGTGTTTCTTATGTTTGCTCTAGTGAAGTTGTGCAGATTAAGCGTGAGACTGTAGCTTGTGGGAGTCAACATGTTTTAGCTGTTGTTGTTCCACTTTTTGTTTTTGTTCCGATTTTGCTTTGTGTTTATGTTATTGTTTAATTCAACCAAAGTGTTTTGTTTGTGATTGAAGATGATTTTCTGGGTTTGTTTGAAGATGAGTTTGTGGATGTTGAAGATGATTTTCTAGGCTTGTGTAGAAAATGAAGATTTTTGAATTTTATGGGTTTTGTAATTTTTTTATTTATTTAATTTTATAAATGATTAATTGATTATGTGACATTTTTTTATTTTATTAAATTAGTAATTACACACGTGGCATGCCACACAGTCAAGTGAGCTGTCACACATGTATTGACTTAGTCAAAATTGACGATTTGCAAAAGGGGTAGACATGAGGGGTCACTTTTGCCATTTTTTTAAAAAGGAGGTCAAAATTGTAACTTTTGCAAACTTAGGAGGTCAAAAGTGCGTTTAAGCCTTTTTTTTAATAATGTCTACGGTCGAACATCTATATTGTTGATCCATCTTTGGCATTGATTTTTTTTTTTTAAGGAATGAAAGCATTGATGTTAAAAGTTAACAGAAAAGAACCAACTGGACTAACGGAAGTAAAGTTGAAAGACTAAAACGTAACAACAATTAATTAAGTGACCAATATGTAAACATTAAATAAGTTAAAGAACTACTATATGCAATTTAGCCTAGATTTTATCACTTCAATGTGAAACTTAATATGTGTTTGGATGGGCGTTTAAAAAAGCAAAACCACGACGAAAAAATCACTTTTATGCAGAATCTACAAACACCAACTTTTGGTTTTCATGGTGAGGAGATTCTCAAACTTGAGTTTGGGCGTTTTCACTTATATATTTTACAATCAATTGTATCGAAGATTGAAATATAAATGTATATACCCATTGAAATATACACGGTTAATCCTTAAGTTTGAACATACATATATATGTACTATATATATGCACTGAATTGGACTTCAAATCATCCAAGACATTTCATTTCATATGCCTTGGATAGTGTCCAAACTCCAAACTAAAATGTACTATTCTCACACTTAGCATTGGCTGTCCATGTCACAAATTATAGCTCAATCCCACTCATTTCATTGTGTATCTTGACAGAAAGAGGAGATTGTGAAGTTGCAAGATCTTGTTTATGATCTGTCTCTTGAATCACAACATAAGACCATGCACCTAAAAGTGCACCTGTAATTGGTCCAACCATATAGATCCAAATTCCTTTGTAGGATGTAGTAGCAATTGCAGGACCTAATGTCCTTGCTGGATTCATTGACCCACCTGATATTGGTCTGTATACAAGATTACAAGATATTGACAGCTTATATTAATTAGCATCAAATTACCAGGTTTGGTTCTTTTGATAATTTTCACAACACAGACTTGATAATTTACACCTGATATTGGTCTAAATTAATAATTTGTTGGTCTTGAACATTAAACAATTTTTTTGGAACTAAATAAAATAACCAAAAATTAAATTGATATTTAAAATTATTCATCGTATATTGACTAAGCCTATGTGTCTTACGGTTTATATATATAGGAGTTTCATCTTTTTTTTACAATTTTTTAAAAACCGATCATATGATTAAAAAACAACTTCAAATGAGAATATGTTTGAATAGCTTTCTTAAAAAATCATTTTTAATAAATAACTTTTTTAAACCAAAAGTAATTTTCAAACAGAGACGACTTAACATATATTTGTTATTATTAAAAATTATTAAAAAATAATTTATAAATTAATGAAAGCAATAATCACTTTTATTATATCCTATGACAAATGGGCACTAAAATGATTGGCCCAAAAAGTCTTATGTTATCCAAAATTTTAAATTATAAGATTCATTTCAGTATTTATCAACTTTTAAATCAAATTGTCTTTCCTAAAATTTTAGACACTACTTTGTTAGATTCAGTAAAAAAAAAATTCAAGTTTTTTACTATACCAAAATACAAATTCACTCAAATTTAATATTAAGAGGGATCTTTTTATGGGGGCATATTTTAAAAAGAAAAAATGAGACCAGGAAAGACAATGTCTTACCCAGCAACAATGCTTGCTATGGTAACAGATGAACCTACTGCTACTCCAGCAAGCTCTCCTGTCTGCAAAATAAAATCATTTTAATTAAGATGATGTGTATATATAATTAAATTTGGTTCAAGAAAATCAAACATTTTTGGTATGCGTAATTTTACAGCTTTTGAGTCGGTGGCAACGGCGGTGGAGATGAACACCATGGTGAAGGTGGTCACTATTTCTATGATTAGGGCTTGAATGTTTGATCCAGAAGGTGATGTTGCCCCTAGCTGCTTTGCTGGCTCTAACAAAACTCGAAGTGTATATGAAGCTGAAATTGCTCCTGTGAGTTGAGCTGCAATGTAAAATGGAACCTTCAAGGAAAGATTGTGAATTATTATGTGCTTATGTTAAAAGAGTCCAAATCTACACCTAGTCCAAAAACAAGTGATGGTTGCTCTTTGTATCTCAAAAATGCACAAACCGTTAGAAGATAATTTTCGAACAACATTTTTTATGATTTTAAAGACTTCGAAAGATAATTGCTAAAGATTTTTTTTATCTAGGGAGCCAAAAGACGATCAAATTAAGTAGGCTATCAAGCCCAACAACGTACTATGAGAAACTTGAGCCGTAAAATAAGTAGGTTATCTAAAAGGGTTCATTATTGGTATGAATTTTGTTCCTTTGGTTTGAATTATTCTTAGAGTGATTCTTTTTCCACCCTCCACACCTTTTGGAGTCATAATGTTGTAGTTTTTAAAGGGTGTTTTTAACGTATTTTTACATGTTTCTGATTATATAGTCTAGAATATTGTTAGATGTGTGAGAACCGAGAAACTATGAGGTGAGACAAGAAACTATCTTATTCTTATACTTTCTAGTTTAGGGACATTTGGCTCAGTTAGATTTAGAAAGTTAAGGAAAAAAATCGTAGGTTGTAATGAATTCATTTTGGCATAAATGTAATTTTAATCCCTATATTTTGCTCAATTCATCATTTAGTCTTTTGTTTTTAATTACTTTTTTAGAGCTAAACCCTTATTTCCAAATCCAAATTTTAGGCTCCTAAAGTTTTTAATGTCTGACATTTTTTCATCTATTATATCGTGGCTAAATTGAATGATGTCACAAACAAGATTATGATATGGTAAGTGAGTAAAATGATTGGATTAGAACACATCCATGTCATCCAACTAACCCTAATATTTTAAAAGCAAAACGATCAATAACTAATTTTAAATGTGGATCCCAATTCTTGCAGGAGAATATGTTTTGTGGTTAGTAGGGTTTCTACTTTTTAGTTTTGGAAGGGTTGTTGTGTATTTGGGTTTGGTAATTTATTTATGGTCCTGTATTAACTTGTGTATTTTGATTCTCTTATTATTTTTCGGGCACATCTTGTAAATTGCATCTCTTATTATTTTGATTCTCATAATGTAAGTTGATTGTAAATTTTTTGACTTTTTCAATAATGAGTAAGATAATGTTATTTTATGCGTAAATTAGGTATCATTTACGTCTAATTTGCACAAATTAATTTTTCAATTCGAATATGATCATAATAGATAATAGATGGATAAACTCTAAAAAAAATTGTTGCTAGAGAATTTCATCATTGAATTCAAACTTATAGCCTCAAAAGCTATAAGAGTTTTAATGAGTAATATATATAATATTTAATTAAGGATAAAATTCAAAGAAATGATTTAAATTATGAAAATAATTTTAAATGTTTTTTATTTACTAAAATGGTCATAATAAATGTGTAAGAGATGAGTATAAACGTATAGTAGTTGTGTTTTTTTAATATAAACTAATTTCCTTTAATTTAATATGCATTATTTCATGCCAGTGGGGATATGAGGTTCAAAACCTTGCATCACATGCAAGGACTTAGATAGGGTCTTTTCTTTATTAAATAAATCCTATCCAATTAAATGCATTAAATGTAAACACATTTCTGTGGGTCCCGAGTGATATTTGAAGTTGACTCACAACAATTTATTTCTTGGCTGAACAAGTTTGATATGGACTTATCCATTGGAAATTAACTCATGTTGGCTGGTTTTGCATCACATTTATGAACAAAATGAAGCGAAAATAAAATGAAAGAAAATTGATGGATAGAAAAGAATATTTACCGATTAATTGTGAAGAAAAGTAGGAACAAATTATTTAAATTGATTTGTGGTTCAGATTTAAGTCAATTTTTATTTATATTTTCCAAAATTATTTTTGATTGAAATGCATTTAAATTTTCTAAAATTCCAATTTTCTTAGAATGACCAATTATACTCAATCCAAAGAAACTCTAAATGCTATGTTCCCTCTGTCCTATACTATATGTCATTCAAGTTAAAACAATTTGCGAGTAATAGTGGTGGATTATGGTATAGAGTGTTGGTTGTTCAGTATGGTGTGGAGGCAGAGAGGTTGACGGTTGGGGGTCGGAGTAGTTCTTTGTGGTGGAGGGAGGTTGTGAAAATCCGTGAAGGTGTTGGTGTTGATGGAGGAGTGTGTTTTAAGGAG
Organism: Medicago arabica; assembly: GCA_946800305.1. Classification (NCBI taxonomy): domain Eukaryota; kingdom Viridiplantae; phylum Streptophyta; class Magnoliopsida; order Fabales; family Fabaceae; genus Medicago; species Medicago arabica. The sequence continues at coordinate 3,260,480 of OX326969.1, forward strand.
AGTATTGAGAGGAGGGTTAGTAATGGAGTTGATATATTTTTTGGACGGATCCGTGGTCAGGTGGTGTTTGTAACGCCCGTTCGATTATTTAATTAATTTTTCGAGTTTAGAATATATTTACGTGATTTATGTGATTTATGTGTTAAGTTGTGGTTTTATTAGGCGGGTTATTTTATTATTTAATAGAATAATGTTGAAAATAAAAATAAATACTAAAGTTGTGGGGTTGTTTTTGAATTAGATAGAGTTGTGGGGATTAATGAGATTAGAAAGAGGTATAAAAGGAAATTAGGTTTAGAGAGGAACAGTCAGTACGTTACAGACTTTTGGAGAAAAAGGGAGAAAAGTGGCCAGAGAGGAGAGACCTGCGATTCTGCAATTTTATCAGGTAAGGGTGAGCCTAGCTTCAATTATGTTATACTGTAATTCATCTGTTTGTGTTTAACCAAGGATTAGAGAGAGTTTTGAGAGAGTTCTAAGTTAGGGTTTTGGTAGATTTTGTGATGAATTGATGAGGGAATGATGTGAATTGATGTAGAAACCTGTTACAGAACCTAGATTAATCACTAGGACCTTAATTCTGAATGATTAGAGCCTTAGTATGAGAGATTGGACGAATTTTAGCAAGGATTTGAGCGAACCCGCAGCCTGTTCTGCGACCGCTCGCCGTGGCGAGCAGAACAGTTTAACTCGCGAGGCGAGCAACATCACTCGCCGTGGCGAGCAACCCTTTAGTGCTCGCGAGGCGAGCAACATCACCCGCCGTAGCGAGCAAGTGGCAGAACGCAATTTAAGTAGCTCGCTGCGGCGAGCAGTCCCACTCGCCACAGCGAGCAATGTGGTCTCAGACCACTATAACTTGAGTTTTAGAACTCTGTTTTGAGCGAGGCTTTGAGAGTAGACTTATGGATAGTATTAGAGATGTTTAAGACCTAAATTATAACCTGTAATGATGCTATAAGATGATCCTTAACTGTTGACCTTAATCTATGATTATATGCTTATTAAGTGAGTTATATGATTGATGTTTAAATGATATTTGTGACGATGATTATGTGCTGTGAATGTGTTAAATGTGTTGAACTGCTGCCATGTAAATGTGTTATAATTGCATGTGTCAGTCAAGAGTCGTAAATGATGTTAAGATGTTGTATGTAACTTGTTTAAGTATAAATAGTCGAGTTCATGCATTTGCATAATTTGAGACGGAGGAGCTTATGCTCAAAGCGACGGTGGAGCTTATGCTCAAAGCGACGGTGGAGCAATTACTCAAAGCGACGGTGAAGCTTATTTAAGCTTAAAAATGGTACCACATGCATGATGTCTAAGATGTTAGAGTTGCATTTGTCGAGTCTTGTGTCTAAGACGTTAAGAGATGATTTGTTATGTGAAGAATGTTTTAAGATGACTTGTATATGTGGATGTTTGTGACGTTTCTGTTCTATGTGATGAATATTGTTGTTGATGTTGTTCAGCATAGATATTTGAGTTATATGTTAATATAATTGATGTGAATCTCACCCCTTCTGTTGGAATTGCCGCCTCGTGGGCAAGTGCAGGTGACCAAGTGTAGGATTGACGATGTGAGAGGTCCTTGTGGAGTCTTAGGAGCTCTGATACGTAACGGGATGGGGATTATCTTTTGTTTCTATTCCTTTATGTATCGCTTTTGAATTAATTATGACATTGGTGCGAAGAACTAATCTTTTAAAGAGTTTGAATTATGTTTCCGCTGCTACATTTTGAATAAAGACGAGGAATAAATTATTATTCATTTTGTTTAAAGATTTTATGAAATGTGACATCCTGAATTATTGTGATATACTCTGATTATTTAAATGAAATTTTAAAGCTGGGATTTCGGGGTGTTACAGTGTTCTTCTGTGTGTGAAGTATAAGCGCATATTTGACTTATCAAATAATTATTTGAGTTTTGTTGTAGTTATGTGTGAGTTAGGGTGGAAGGAAGGAGGGGTGGCTTGGCAGTGGCGCCCTCAATTGTGGGTATGAGAGGACGAGTTCTTAAGGGAATGCCGGAGTTCACTATATGATATTGATTTGCAGTCCGACATTTCAGATCAATGGTTGTGTAGGCATGAGCTTTGTGATGGTTACTCGGTGAAGGGTGCATATAATTATCTCACTAGTCAGGACTTTCTTGACATGGAAACTACTTCATACTTCATTTGACACAAACAGGTTCCCTTGAAGGTCTCTGTTTTTGCTTGGAGGTTTATTCGCAACAGGTTGCCGACTAAAGACTATTTGATGACGTGTAACACCATCTGTCACGACTCTCAATTTCACGTGATTGGTTGCAGTAGTTTGGAAACAGTGTGTCGCTTGTTCCTTTTTTGCCCCTTTTTCGCCCTTTTGTGGAGCATGGTTAGGTCTTGGATTAGTATATCATCTGTTGATCCAGATTCCTTACAGGATCATCTTGTTTAGTTTATTCATTCTTCTGGAGGATTGTGAGCTTGTCGTTCATTCTTGCAGCTTATTTGGTTATATTGTGTTTGGGTTATGTGGAATGAGCGGAATAACAAAGTTTTTAGGCTAAGGAAAACACATTTAACCAGATGTTGGATAAAGTCAAGTTACATTCATTTTGGTGGTTTTTTGTTTTGTTTTTGAGAGAATTCATTTTGGTGGTTGAAAGCCTATAATTTCAATATTGGTTTAAACTCTCATATGTTGTGGTCGAGCCCTTTTGCTTGTATGAGCATTGACTAAGTTTTCTTGTTTCCTTGCTTTTGGTTTCGTTTTGACAGTAAACTTTAGTGATTCTTTCTGGCACACCTTGTGCTAGTAAGAATTCTAAGTCGGTGTTAATATAATCCATTTTTTCTTGTTCAAAAAGAAAGTTAAAACAACGTATCACATTTTATATCTGAATATTATTTTACAATATGAATGAAGTAATGTTTAATTTTCTATTATACCCTTAATATTTAGTATTAATTAGTCTATCTTTTTCTAATTGTTTTAAGGGTGATGTTAACAGGTTCCTTCGGTGAACAAAAAAAAAAAGGTTTTAAATTGAAAAAAACATTTTTTTTAAGATATTTAAAGAGTTGACTGCACAACTTCCAACGTCATACTACGATATTTTTTTTTTAAATTCTAATTTTCTTACAATGTTCTATTACACTATCCAAACAAACTCAATTTGTCACATTTTATATGCGAACATCATTTTACAATACCAATGAAGTAGAAAATGTTTAAGGGTAATGTTAACCACTGCTTATGGGGCACTAGTTAAGAACCAAATATAGTATGTATTATATTGAAAATTGTGTTGTCAACCCTTAAAAGTCAATACAGTATCTTCTCTAATTAAAAACTTTCTCTTTGTCGTTTCCTTAACTAGTTGCCCCGAGGCACTGATTAACATCACCCAATATTTAATAGTCTATTATGCCTTTAATATTTAGTATTAGTCTATGACTATCTTATTCTAATTATTTTAAATTCTCTTTTTCATATGACTAACAACGTAAAGTAATTTAATGTTGAAGTCCCTGTGAGCATAGCTCGTTATAAGCAGATGATGAGTTTCGAACCTTATAAAGTGAATTCTAACCGTTAAATTACTTGAAAAAAAAAGTTAAATTGTTAAGGTGGTGTATAATTTGATCCAGAGGAGTACAAATTATAATTTTTTTTGGACAAACCTGTTTCCAAGGAAAATGCTTAACGGTGGCAAAAGCTAAGGAAACAGCCGGATTCATGTGTGCACCAGAGATGTGTCCAATAGCATAAATCATAACAGTAACAATGAATCCACCTGCAAGTGAAGCTCCCAATTTTGAGACTTTATTTTCATCAATTGAATTCATAGCAGCAGACCCACTCCCAACAAACACCAATAAATATGTCCCTATAACCTCTGCAAATACCTGTATATTTAATTTAGTTGATGAAGGATCAAATCAATCAACAACAACAATTGGTTAATTAACTGAATATTAGTACAAGATAACTCAATTATTTGCCACATTCATAAAGGATTTGTCTTTTATAAACAAACATTTTAAAAAGGATTTGGCTTCCTTCCAACTATTTTCTTCTTCGAACAAAAATCGACTTTTTTAAATAAAAAAGTACTTATATAAAATGCATAATATATGTAAGATTCGAAAATCAAACTTTGGCCACCACAAAAAAAGAAAAAAAAATCTTTACTATATAAAATGTAAGGGTATATGTTCATTCGATCCCTTGTCCTGAGGTCTATATTAAATGTATCCACATTTATAGAGTACATCTACATTTATCTAATAAAAATAAGGCTTAAATGATGGAATCATTTTTATATAATCTCGATTGGACGGTTCTATCTGTTGAATTGCGAACCAGTTTTATCTATGCATTTTTCATTCAGTTCAAAATGGTTCTTTTATCAAGAAGAAATGACAAAATAAAACAAAAATTACAATCTTAGACGAGCAACTTCAAGGAGCTTCATTCAGAAGGGAATGCTAGAGTTGAGGAGGTCAAAAAATCCAAAACTTTGAAGCATCCGAAAAAGAAACATCATGTTAACAAGTCAATCCGCATAATCGTTGTTTTGCTCGAGGGTATGATGAAAGTTAACAATCCAAAATGTTTAAAACAATTAAACTATAACCTATAAGTCTTGCTAGTAGTTCAGTTTTTGAACCATTAGATGATACCTGGCCATAATAATAAAAAGAGAAATAAACCGAAGAGATTAATAGAGATTTCTCTCATATATTAGTAATTACCTTTTTTGGGAAGCCAAGAGGGTACATTGATTGCTTTTGGGTTACGCGATTTTGCAGCTCATTTGTAACAGTGACCAAACGGCATGATGATCTTGATCTGTCTATTCCCTCCATCTTTGTTATACCTTTTGGAGTAATATAATAATATTGTAACTTACAAGAAATGTGATCAATGGCTATATGTTAACGGTTAACCCAATGTGGCAGGAGACTATACTATTATGACCCTTTTATAATCTTCTTCTTGTGTCTCCTCAATGATTCTATAACTGGTATTTATTATTATTATAGTGAAGTTGGTGTGCCAAATTCCTTAAGGATGCTGACAATTGGACTAGCCAAGTCCATACACCTTTCAAGCCCCATGGTGAAATCGCATAAAAATCATTTTAGCCCCTATTTATTTTATTATTATTATTATTATTTTCCTCAATTTTTCTTGTTTCAAATATATTTTTGATACCAAAAAATATGCATTTTTAAAAACTTAGTCCATTTAAAATATATTTTCTTTTGTTTTCAATCGCTGAAAATTAGTCGATGAAATATTTGATGATCCTCTCCAAACTAAGGAATATGGTTCGAGGGTTTAATGTTGCTGCGAAAAAGAGGGGGTGGTGTACCTACACATGCTCTGATGTTCAAATCAGCGGATGATCAAGAGAGTGATGTAAATAGTAGGGTAAATACTAAATAGTGAGTATTTGACCCAATGCTATTCATTAGTATTTATTGTAGATAAGTAGGATTTTTGGTTATTAGACCTGAAGAGGTGTCCTCACTGGACACTTATAATGATATGTGCATAGTTACAACATAAGATTCCAACTGGACAGTCCATATTAAAAGTCTAGATCACGATTCAGTGGGATTTAGGACGTGTTCATAATATGGGTTCACTGCATGCTCGATCTCAGAGGGGAGTTCGGATCCTAATCTGGATTGGGCATTGGTCTAATCTGAAACATTTAATTATATTGAAATTGGTCTTTATAATATGTACAACTTTTGATTTCGAATCATCTAATATGAGCTACTTATGACTTGAAAAAAAAATTAGGGAAGGAGGACATTAATAGTCATGTTTCAATGTTTCTGATGGGATATAAATTTCATCCCTAAAGCTATAAAGTCGAATTTTTACCATTGAGTTAACATTCGTTGAACTAAAATGAATATTATCTAATTGTGTATAAAAAAAAATCTTTGGGGCGTATGATGATTGGTATAAAAAATCCATCTTGCTTGGGAAAATATTTGTCATCCTAAAGATCAAGGCAGTCTTAGTATTCGTTCGCTAGGAAAATGAATTCTTCCTTTTTAATGAAGATTGGATGGAACTTTAGAGCAAAGCATGATTCTCTTTGGGTCCAGGTCCCAAGCACAAAACACAAATGTGGTCATGATGTTATTCCTAGAATAAAAGAAATGAATGTAGAATTTAATTTGTGGCAAGGAATTTGCAAGTCTTGGAAAGTAGTGGAGAATAATCATCGTTGGAGAATTTGCAAGAGTGACTGAGTGAGTTTTTTGGAAGATATTTGGATTCAAGGAGTTAAAATGTTAGAGGTTGACTTGTTTTTAGAGGAGTTGAAATGATCATATTTTCTACCAAATTTCTTGGTCGACTTGAGCTTATGTTCATATGATAACTATATTAACCAAAGAAATTTTTCAAATTCAGCAATCTTTTCTTGCAGCCTTCTATAAGGAAGATTCTGAATCTTCTATAAGATGGTATGCCTCTCTAGACAATTGGGTTGATATTAATATTGATGGTATTGTTTCTCATGCCTTGGAAAATGCAGGTTTGTACTCTTGGCAATTTTTCAATTGATGTTCCTAGTTATGGGTAATGTTCTTTGGGGTTAAACTAGCTTATACAAGGAGGTTTTTCAAAATTGATGTTCCTAGTTATTGAGACAAATTTTCTGTACAATTGCAACCGGAGAAGTTCAGTTGAGACATGTTTTTGAGAAGCAAACCAAGTAATTGATGATTCATTCATCTAAACTTGATCTAGATTTAGTTGTTTCCTTTTTATGTTTTCGACGTTGTTCCTACCTATCGGGTTGTTCTTATATATGAAAGACTCCTCTGGAGTGTGCTTTAGTAGAGGTTTCTAGTTGTTTTTTAGTCTTTGGTTTCATTCGTTCACAAACAAAAATTGCATGTTTTTTTTATTTGTAATGTGCAACTATTGTTAAAAATTCAACTTTGGATGTTATAAAGTCCAAAAATGTGTTTATAAATGTGGGTGGTCCTCACCTTACAATGTGGCTTCGTAGAGTTTGAGTTAAACTCAGCCCAAATTATAAGATAATGACATAATTGAATTTTGTGCTGGGTGCTTGGGAATAAGACCTAGACCTACACTAGCTTGATGGTGGATTTTTTTCATCTCACACCATCAAAGTTCCAAGATCGTGCGATGTATAAATGTGTTTGAGAAGTTTCTTCTTACAAGTTAGCTTTTAAAAATGGAATAAAACACATTTAACATGGTATTAAAGCCTATTACGTGTTAAGCCACTTGTTATCAAATCACGGTTAGCTATCGAACCACTTGGGTCATGCTTCAAATATTTACTTTTGAGCGTGAGAGTGAGCTAAGAGTCCTACATTTGATAAGATAAAACTTTAAAATGCGTATATATAAGTGGGGGCATTCATCACCTTAATTAAAAGACAGTTTTGTTTAGTGTTGGAAAATGACTAAAAAATAAGGCATCCTGGAAAAGCCAAAACGGCACCCGAATGGAGCAGTTCGGGGCCCGATTTTTTCCTGGTTTTGGAGGCATAAGCTGCGACAATTTTCGGCGCCCGAGGAATGCAATTCGGCGCCTGAATTGTCGCAGGAGCAGAAAAATAAAACAGTTTTTTCATGTGCCGGTTCTGTTCCAATTTTTGAGGGATGCTTTCCACTATAAATATAAGCCTTGCATTAGATGATTATGTGTGTTGAAAACAGGGTTTAGAAGCCAACATACAAACTAGGGTTTTATAGAGAAATTCTCTTGGCAACAAACACTAGGGTTGGGATTGTTTTGATTCACCTTGAACAAAACACTATTAGGATTGAGTCTCTTGGTTACGGGAAGAGATTGAAACTTGGGTAGAATTAGGTTTGAAGACTGATTCTTGTAACTCAATATCTCTTTGTAAAGAAACACATATCATTATAGTAGAACGAAGAGCTGCTCTCTCCCCCAGAGTAGGTCATCATTAGACTGAACTGGGTAAATAATTTCTTGTGTTCTCCTTCTTCCTTTTATCTCTTGCTGTTTTATTTTGTTTGAATTATTTTGTCACCTGCTTGATTTGATTACTTGGTATTAATTTGCTCCACGCATCAAAAGTATTATTGGTGTGGTTTTCACAACGAATTCACAACATATAGGTTAAATTAGGTTCAACCCGCATTCTAAGAAATATGTAATTTTTCTGGGATAGAAGAAATATTTAATTTTGTGAAACTTTATTTTTGAAAGTAAATCAGTTTCCCTTTTTAGAGGTTTCGAACATAAATCAATTGTTTCACAAATTAATGAATCTTGGACGCTTATGATTAGCTTAATACTAGTAATTGTTTTTCTAATCAAAATTACTCTTTCAATCAATTTTAAACTCTTAATATATTCTGCATGAAAAAGAGTAAGAGTGGACTAAATAAACAAACGTTGGCCACATTAATAATGCAAATGGTGGACTAAAACCACTAGTAATAATGGTTTTGTTTAAATCATTAATTATGTTAAAGCAGTTGTTAAAAATTAGTGTATAGGCAAAACAACTTCATTAGGAATAGGATTAGAAGTTTGAATGTCAAATTAAAGAGAAAAAAGGATTAGAAAAGAAACAAAACCAAACAAAAGCACAAGATTGCAAGTCAGTACAAAAAAAATGGAGTTGTTTATTATAAGCATAATCTCAAGTCTCAACAGAGGGAAAAAAATATTTTTATCGGCAACATCAGCTACTTGTGTATTACTCCTTCTGTTCCTTTTTAAGATTCTTTTTAAGTTGAATTTTTGGTTCCTATTTAACTGTTTTTTTGGTATTTTACGTGTATGATTATACCCTTTGTTAATTACTTTTATCTTTTTCAATAAAATTAGTTAATGTTATCTATTTGGAACAATGTTTTTTTTTAAATAAAGTTTGTTTCTTGTTATCTTCAAAATTAAACAAAATTTTGTTACAAACAATGGTTCCAAGAAGATGAGTAGCAATTGTTAAAAATCTCAAATGCAAAGTAAAAGACATATTTGAGAGAAGAAAAATAAAAGACTCAATTAATGTTCAAAAGGAAGGAAAAGTGGAAGACACTTTGGAATTGCTAATGAGAGGTGAAGATGAAGCAATCATTGAAGACTTATTTGATAAGATACAAGAACAACAATGAAGCATAAGAAGTTTCATCAATATAATTTTTATATTGACTTAAAATAATTAAAAAAAATGTGCACAATATTTAGAGAGTGCGGAAAAAAAAATGACAATTGTTTGTTATGAGAGACTGCGTAAAAAAATAGGAATTTGTTTGTGATAAAGATAATAACGGACAATTGTTTGTTACGAGAGATATAACATATTAAATTTATTAAAAAGATAAAGTGTGAAAAAATACAAAAAGAGGGTATAATAGAAAGAAAATGTGCAAAAATACACTTTGCTATTTTTGTGTTAAGTTTCTAAAAAGACACTTAAAAAGGAACGGAGGGAGTAGTTTCCAAATAAGTAATCTAGTACTCTCTTTCTGTCCCCTTCGATTAAATTATTTGTCATTTTCTATCATATCAATCATAATTTATTATTTAATTATACTTGTTGTTAACTCAATTGAATTGGTTTAGTGGTATTCACGTGAGATCTGGAAGTGTGCTCTTCCTCAAAGTTCCTCAAGATTTCTGATTCGATTCTCTCTGATGGTAAATTGGATAGGTTAATTTAACTTTTTCAACTAAATTATATCTAATCATAATGCAATATTCAAGAAATATGTACAAAGATTTGTAAAAGTCACACACACATGTATATGGGAGAACCAACAAACAATTGGTCCTACGGAATAGGCTAGACACTAAAAATCTGACGAACCAAAGTTCGAATCCCAACTAAAAGAGTTACCTACGTCAAATGCTCGACGCACATTGAATATGATTATCTTTGTATGTTGAATGCGAAAATCTTGAAGCAACAATATGAGGCTTCTACGCAACCTCTATATTTTATGAATAAAGATAGGTTGACACTCTTAATGTGTACACTCTTGTACCACTTTAAAAAAAATTAGTTGCGTAACCATTATTTTTTCAGAAAAAATGTGGTCACGCAATTTCATAAAAATACTTCTTTCTCTGTTATATTAATATAGAGTTTAACTTTGGTTATACACAAACTGATTAACACATATATTTGTGGCCCTTACTTTTCTCACTCTATTCCATTCTCATGCGTTCTATTTATTTATTTTGTACAAAAATGCACATGTGGTTTTCATATTCTATAATCTGAAACAAGATTTACCCAATTTTTAGGGTGAAAAATGAGTTTTTAACCAATTCGGATTTCATAATTCAAAAAGTCAGTATAACAAGGTGTGTTTCTTGTTTCTTTGGATTATAAAATCCAAACGGTCCATATACACCCCTCTTGTGCTTATAATTCATGAAAAACTAGTTCATATTATATCATTCAAACTGTATCAGAACAAAGAATGAGTCTATTTGTAACAAAGATAATCACTTTAAGAACCATACTAACAATCTTAACCCACCACCTCGTATTTCATGTCATTATTATTGTTCTCATCGAGTCCCATAAGAAAATCCGGTTTTCTGGCAATTTGATCGAATGCTTCGAAATTGCTCCAAAAATCGAGGAACACTTTTTTTGCATCTTTTAGACTCGTTTTTATTTTATTTTAAATTTTTTCATATCCTCAAAAAAAATTGAATGAATTTACATTAGCTTTGTTTGTTTTTTAGATTTTTTTGTGGTATTTTTATATATATTTTTATTTTATTTGATGGATTTTATCGTTTTTAACTTTGTTTTTAAAAGTAAATTTGCAACTATTGAAATGAGAGAAATTTTTATTATTGTTTATATATAAGCATATTTCAGATTCTATAACCCGAACTGTGTTCAGAATCTATAATAAGAACAAATGGTATTTTGAAAAGAAAAAAAAAAAAAGACGCGCGAGAAATGCAGCTTCTTTATTGGGAAATGCAGCTTCTTTATTGTTATAGTTGTTGTACCACTAGTAAAGCTCATAACAATTCAATGTGAATTAAGATACATATGACAGGAGTTCAGTGTTGCTAGTTACCCGTAAATGTAAAGGAGAAGTGCAACTAGCTAGTAGCTACACACATTTCCATGGCTATATTTTCAAAGATACTTCAACACTAAAGCTAAGTAACATGGAAGTGGTGAGTTGAGTTGGTGGTGTCCTTTTGGAAGAGTGTGTTGACTCGGTGAGTCAAGTAGACCGATTGTGTGTGTGTTATTTTGGGTATGTATTGATGTGAGTTGACTCGGTGAGTCAAGCAGGCCAAGTGTGTGTGTTGTTTCGGGAGGTGTTGATACAGGTAGCACAACTCTACCAACGACATTATATGGTTTTAGATGTAAATTAATATTTGTATCTTAGTTGAAGGGATGAATGCACTACATTAAGGGCATGAAAAATTACAAGTACTTGAGCTATTCAAAGAGGCTGTAAAAATAAATGATTAGTGATTTTACCTGAGTGATGGAAGTTGAAGAAATCAAGTTATCCGGAGAGGGAGAGTAGTGAAGCTTTCCAACAGGAGAAGGTAAAAATGAAACAGTAAAAAAAAAAATAGGGAGCAAGAATTGATTATTTATAGGAGAAAAAATAGAAATATGTGGGTACGGTAGGACCCGCTGCAATTATGAGGATGAAGAAATATTTAAAAGGTAGGTAGATGGATGGGACAAGACATGATGACTTAACAATTAAGTTTGAATTAAGTTAGTGTTTATAGTCCGGTTACGAGCTGGTTACTTGGTGGACGGGGGACTGGCATCGATCGATTTAACAAAGAACAAACGTCTACGCCTTAACAGGCTCGACGCTTGGTGGACTGTGGACTGGTATCGATCGATTTAACAAAGAACAAACGTCTACGCCTTAACAGGCTCGACGCTTGGTGGACTGTGGACTGACATGGATAGACCATTTTCATTTAACTGTTCAAGTCAAGCCAGCTCAGCACGTCTTCAGTCAACATTGGTTTGATTGTTCAAGTCAAGCCAGCCAGTTCAGCACGTCTTCAGTCAACACTGGTTTGATTGTTCAAGTCAAGCCAGCCAGTTCAGCACGTCTTCAGTCAACACTGGTTTGATTGTTCAAGTCAAGCCAGCCAGCCCAGTACGTCTCAACTCCACGCGCCCAGTACAGATGAGTTGCATCCTAGTCCACGCGCGACCGTACTCAAAACAGACAACCAATAGGAGACTCTGGATCACAACTTAATGGGCCTTGAACGATCAGAAAAAGGCCCATTAAACCAACATTTTCATGACTGTAAAAGGGGGACACTTAGATGTTGGATGGACAGATTCAAAACAGTTAAAAAACAGTGTATTATTCACTTACTTCTTAAGAGTGCTTTTGAGACTCGACCTAGGACGTATCACTGAGCAGCTCACCTGTTGCAATTTACTTGTGTTTACATACGTGAACACATCAAATGATGACTTAATTATCATTGAAACTGATGCTTCTAATGAATACCGGAGAGGTGTAATGAAAGCAAAACCACCTGGGCAAAAGAAAGAATTACTATGCAGATATATGTCCAGAACCTTTTCAGATAGTGAAATTAATTACCCTACTCATGAAAAAGAAACATTAGCATTAATTCGAATGTTAGAAAAACATTGAATATATGTGCTTGACCAGGGGCGGATTTGGCCAAGGCCCAGTGTGGCAAGTGCCACACCAGCCAGCCCAGGCCCAACTCTTAAAAAATAAATTACATAGAAACAGAACACACACTCTTTGCTCTCTCACATCTATCCTTATTCTATTGCCACCTTATCCTTTCTTCTCATGCTGCTTGTTGTTGGTGTAACAACTTGAATAATTGAGCACATTACATGGCTGTGAATAATCATATAAACGTGCAAACATAAATTTGGAATAAATTTCTCAAGCACTGTTGTAATTTCAGGTTGGGGATTTTGTCACTTTCTTTACAATTTCACATGGGATTTTATTTATAAAGAAAGTGACAAAATCATATGAAACTAATTTTGATTTTTATAAAAGAAGTGAAAACAAACAAGAACACTACCTGTAATTTTGATAAATAATTCGTGCCCCAGTGATATTGAGAGTCCAGTTCCGCTCCTGTGCTTGTCAAAGAATTTATTGTAATAACCGATTCAACTTATGTTTCAGGATCCAATAACATAAATCATAAAGGAACTTATAAACAAGGAAGACTTATTCGATGACATATGAAATTAGCAGAATATAATTATACAATTTCTCATATTAAAGGAGAAAAGAACGTGCTCGCGGACATACTCTCTAGAGAATGGAACGAAGCACGGAAGAACTTTTACTGCAGCGGTTAGAAATCAAAGAAGCAATTAAACTTCACAAATGCATGCAAGACTCTATGTGTCTTGATGAGCAGAAAGAAAATGCTGAAGGAAGTGCCAAGTACATGGACATGTGTCTTAAGGAAGAGGAGAAAAAAACCATGATGAAAATGTAATGTTAACATGCATGGAGACATGTAGGGGCGGAGCTATTAGTGAGGGGTTCACTTAACTTAATAAAATTGTACATATACCCCTATATTATTTGTACTTTGAACTCCCTGGAATTAAGTTTTTGCACCTTACATTGAGAGAGATGTGTTCAAAAAGGTTGATAATAAGTTGATTATTCAACGATTTCATAACATGGCACCTCGTAGGGAGCAATTGTAGAGTATGTTTTGAGCACAATGTACATTGAATGCAATATAATTTTTTGAATATATATTATTGTATTTATTAGTAATTAAAGTTCACAAATATGAACCCCTTGGTTCAGGTTTCTGGCAACGCCACTGAAGACATGTCATTAATCAGGTCATAAAATTATGTAAGGATGAATAGTGTTAGGATGAACAGTGCTTTGGTGAATAGTATTGTGTATGAATAGTAATAAGGTATTTTGCTTATAAATAAGGGCTTGTGCGAGAGTAGTGGGAGGCTGTAGTAAAAATCTCTTTGTTGTATAAAGTTTCTCTAAGAAACTGGTCTAAATCCTTTAGGGTTTAGTTGTTAGCACTTTGGTGCTTTTTCTTGTAATCACTTTCCATCAATAAAATTCATCCTTACACTTACTCAAATTTATTTAATCCACTTATACTACATATTATCTACTTATTACTACATATATATCTACCACTAATCCTAATTAAGGCCACGGAAGCAGCGGTGGACCAAACACTAATTCATGAAAAATCATGAGCAGGTATATCTACTTAACTTTGTCTAACTTAATATAAGCTTTTATTAGCACTTATGTATCATTTATTATTATTTACTATTATGTTTAAGTATTTTCATTTTGAAAATTAGTTAATATAATTATCTACTAATTATGGATGATATAGAACACTTAAATATTACTGAAGAAGATGGAAATTATGAGGGAAGTATTTTAATTGATACCACTCTATTTCAAAAGATACAAAAGGAAGATCTAGACTTAACTAAAGATGCTCATATGAAAGGTAAGGAAAAAATTGGTGGAATAATGAAAAGATTCAATCAAAAAGAGAACATTATATACTATGAAGAATTAATTAATGAGACATCGGCAGACATTGCGGATGCTCAAGGACATACCTATATTCAGTTATTAAATAAGAAGAAACTTATGGAGTCAAAAAGAAATATAAAGAAAGAAGAATACAAAAAAACGATAGGATATATTGATATAGGAGCTATACAAGTTTTAATTAAATCAACCTTTCAAGAACGAATTAATTCTTTGGTAGAACTATTGTTAAAAGATGATAGGATCACAGCTCCGATTGATAAAATACCCGGAGTTGTTGAAGGAAATCTAACCTATGTCAAATTAAAATTTGAAATACATCCAAATATAGGAATCCCTTTAGATACTGAAAGATTAGATCGGGCACTTACTCTTGAACATAGATTTTTAAGAGGAAATTTAATGAGACCAGGTGATAAAATATTTTCTATCACTTATTGTGTTAATTATACACTAACAAATTCTCTTCATAGTATTACTTTTAGAAATAATAATAGAATAGATGTCCCTAATCTATTTGAAGATAGAGGAAAAATTTACTACTTAGAGAGAAATGAAATAACAGAATTAGAACAAGGATACCTAGACCTATTAGATTTCATGAACCACAAAAAGCAGACGAAAAATAATATTGATAAATTATCTAATCAAGTAAAGGAATTAACCACATATTTAAAAAATAGGATATGAATAATTTAGAATTAGCTAGACTATCAATAATAAAGAATTTAGTATAGAATAAGTATGGCAGAATTTAGTATTAATGAGAAAGAAAAAATAATAAAAATAAAATTAAAAGAGTGGGATATAACATACGAAGATAGTATACAAAATAAAGAAAAATCTTTTTGCAAAAAATTAAGATGTATATGGAAACTGAATTTACCAAAGGATATAAAGACAAAAATTAGTGAGGAATATGGTAAATTATGCGGACAAGCAATACTTTACGAAAATGAAATAGATTATGCTTTAAGAAAATAATATTGATAAATTATCTAATCAAATTGTAAAGCATAATCTTTTCTCTTTCTAAATTTAGATTTTAGATTTAGATTTTTAGATTTTAGATTTTTAATCTTTTCTCTTTCTAGGCATTATAACGCCCACAATAAACGTATTTAGAAAATTTTTAGCATGCGCATTATCTATAGTACTGAATATATTAAAATTTACAACTTTACTTTATTTCTTCATGAATGAATATTTGATACAACAATACGCGTTCCTACAAACAATAATACAATACAACTCGTCCAAAACATATACAATACATCCTTAAAGTACACAACATCGTGCAGCGGGTACGAACTAGCACTTGCTGAATATCCATCCGGCTACAAGCTTGCTAAATCCTGCCAACAAACCTGCTTATCTGAAACAAAAAGGATTAGGATGAGACATAATGTCTCAGTGAGTTCTACCTAATCCTAGGCTGTAGGTAACCTCGGGGAAAACCTAGTGTTACCACGTCTCTACAATGCAACCTGCCGGTTGTCTATACGTGTGTGGGTGATGCTTATCTAGACGGCCGTGCATGCTAGATCTGTCGTAGATTCTTCTTAACTTAGGTCATAGGTCTTATCATACTTATACTTGTCATGGCGGT
The DNA here is from genome assembly GCA_946800305.1 of Medicago arabica. Taxonomy (NCBI): domain Eukaryota; kingdom Viridiplantae; phylum Streptophyta; class Magnoliopsida; order Fabales; family Fabaceae; genus Medicago; species Medicago arabica. The sequence goes on from OX326969.1 coordinate 3,276,660, forward strand.
AAAGGGTACCTAAGACCGCTATACTAAGATACGGCAACCGCATCATAGTTTGAACATAACTAATTCATGACACGATCCTAAACCGGACGATCGAGGAATCCTAAAATTGTCAACGGTTTACTTCAAGCTCTTGCCTCGCTACTTAACTTATTCATGTAATGCAATATCTCATGATCGTATCATATCTCTATAACTCGTTATATTGCATAGGCTTGCACATCTTGTGATATAACATAACTCATAAAACTTAATGCATGATTCATTCATATTAAGTTAGAGGTTAGCGTTGAACAAACATAATTATCTTGGTTCATTTTACGGAGTGTATCGGGTGGAGTAACCCCGAGTACAATCCCTTACATGACCGATGAAAAACCTAGATGAGGCACATCGGACTCCCTCGGTGTCGTGTGGGCCTACCTTGCGGAGCATGTCCCGTCCCCCTGGCGTGAACTTCTCATATCCCCCTGACGTGGATAACGGAGAGACACGACACCTACATCTTGTTTATAGTCATTGGTTAAACATGATAACTTAACTTACTTAATATTACCACGAGTCCGTGATCTACTGTATAACGGTAATATAACATGATTGGTTTGAACATACATGAAAGTTATAACTTATAACTTGCTACTCATTTACCACGGGTCCGTGACCTACCCGATTGACGGTAAACATACTTGCATAATCTTCTTGTTCGTGTGTGAAACGATTATGTATCGATTCACGGTTTAAACATTCTTGTTCATAAGAGAAAGGCTTATACTTGTACCTCTACGTTTTTCTATACTTAGGGTTCATGCCACATGCTAGTTCTCGACGGACTATGTCGAGGTTCTATATTTCTTTCCCTTCCTTAATTCATCGCTACCCGAATAATGCGATTAAACTCTCCTATGCCATTCTTGCTTTCTATGTTAAGATTGTCATGATTTATAATTCAAGAATCGATTGATGTAGTGTGCAATGATTTGATGATGTTTAGGGGTTTTATCGTTGAAAAACATTGCGAGAAAAAGTATCGAACGGCACCATAGGTCTCCCTACGAGCCATTAAGCCATAGGACAAGTTGGGAGGTTAGCCCCAGTTAGCTAATGGCGAAATTGCTCTGGAAGAATTTCGCTATTAGTCAAATTTTGGCTGATAGCGAATTTCTTCGGGCCTGTAGTACATATTTTGCATTTTCACCCCAAAATTCATCAATTCTTGATCCTGCAATGCACATTACATGTCCAGCAACACATATAAACAGTATTTAACATATTGCATGGCAATTTTAACATATAACAACAAGAATGGCATTTGGGTACAAAGATCATATCATGCATAAAACTAACAATTCTTAAGTTTTCTCACATAACTACAACATAAACCCATAAGGGAAGAGTTCTAATCTAGAGAACTCACCTATTAATCTCCAACAACAAGCATTCTACGAGCTTACTTCTCAATTCCAACTCTAACCAAGAACCCTAACTCATTGACTTTGATGCATCCAAGGCTTTTAGCTCATCAAACCAATTTCCAATCCATTCCTCTAATTGTTTCTTGCCCATGAAGCTGTTAAGATTTCTTGCTCAATCACAATTGCATGTATTGGAAACTTGATGGATTAAAGGGAGAAGGATGGGGGCGACCTCTTGAGAGAAGGAGGAGAAAAATCTCTTCTTATGAAGTTAGAGAGAGAAAGAACAATGTCAAATGAGGTATTTGTGATCAAACATGCTTTTATACTCTCTTGGTGCAATTACACAATTGCTCCATCTTAATCGTGTTAATATTGACACTGATGATTTAACCTGTACTCCACTGACACTGCTTCGTGAAACATTTTTCATCGTAAGAAATTCCATGGATAGTGTTCTCTGATACACCTTCTCTGATACAGTTCTAATACCGACGAGTGGAATGTTACAGGCATTGTTTTCTTATTTCTTCATATAGAATTTATATAACTCCAGCTAAAGTATCACCCATTTCTATAGGTCTAGATTCCCATATTTCTCTTATAGAATTAGAACTTTTATAAATAAATCAAGGATTTTAGAATTAAAAGGAACAAGGATACCTAGACCTATTAGATTTCATGAACCACAAAAAGCAGAAGAAAAATAATATTGATAAATTATCTAATCAAGTAAAGGAATTAACCACATATTTAAAAAATAGGATATGAATAATTTAGAATTAGCTAGACTATCAGTAATAAAGAATTTAGTATAGAATAAGTATGGCAGAATTTAGTATTAATGAGAAAGAAAAAATAATAAAAATAAAATTAAAAGAGTGGGATATAACATACGAAGATAGTATACAAAATAAAGAAAAATCTTTTTACAAAAAATTAAGGTGTATATGGAAACTGAGTTTACCAAAGGATATAAAGACAAAAATTAGTGAGGAATATGGTAAATTATGCGGACAAGCAATACTTTACGAAAATGAAATAGATTATGTTTTAAGAAAATAATATTGATAAATTATCTAATCAAATTGTAAAGCATAATCTTTTCTCTTTCTAAATTTAGATTTTAGATTTAGATTTTCAGATTTTAGATTTTTAATCATTTCTCTTTCTAGGCATTGTTTTCTTATTTTTTCACTAGCGAAAAGACGGGCACTCCGTACCCGTCTTCCCACTCTTTTATTGCGCTAAAGTTTGAAAAATATGAACGGTGTATTTTTTTATTAAATTTTGGTTTTGATTAAAAGTAAAAATTTAAATGTTGTTGCTTTTTTTTAATGACATGAACAACAATCTTTATTATAGAAAGAAAAAATTGTTTAAGAGTATAATTGAAATAATGAAAAAGTAAGTATAAATATACTCATCCAGTTTGTTATATTTTTTTAAATGATAAAATGAAAAAAAACAGATATACATATATTCATATCGTGTTTGTTAGTGTTATTTGTATTTAATATTAATGGTATTTTTGGGAAAAAAATTCAACCCAAAAGTATGCGAAAGGGGTAGTTTTCTTTATATATAGTATATATATTGAATTTATATAACTCCAGCTAAAGTATCACCCATTTCTATAGGTCTAGATTCCCATATTTCTCTTATACTTGTACCAAGTGTATAAGGTAATTTAGATATAAATATATCTATATATGTACATTCTTTGGGTTTTCCTATATAACTCGTAATAATATTTTTTATATTCACAAATAAAACTATCTAGTTCACACATATTACATATCTGCATATTATTTAAATGAGCTCTTGCCCTTTCCAGTAAACGTTTAATTACTTCTACTATATGTTCAATGATATTAAACCCTATAAATTCCTTGTATATTAATTCCATTATTAATTAGCAAATTGTTGATTATTTTCTACCATTCTAGCATATTGTTGCCAAGTTTCATCTTCAATACTTGTTAAGAATTTTAACACATTTCTTGTTGTCCTATAGGCTATTAAATTCTTAACGCCCATTAGATTTATTTTACTAAATATTCATCTGTTGCTAAGAGGATATATCATTAGACTATCTCTCTAAAATTTCTTATGGATTTCTTACGCAATCTATGTTTAATAATTTTCTAGATTTGCTTTCTTTATAATGGGGTTTAAACTCATCTGAAACTTTAGTCTATTTTCCACTAGTTCTAGTATAACCTCTACGATTCATTGTTTCATCTTCATATTTTTCCCAAGAACTATGTGGGTTCCAATTATCTTCTCGTTTTCTTTTTGATCTTGAATTACTTGCCTTTCCTCTTTCTATAAATATTTCATTAAAATCTAAGTCGGATCCTAAGGCTTTGTTTGATAAAAATATGCTATAAGCTAGCTGATAGCTGATAGCTGAAAAGTTAGCTTATAGCTGATAGCTTATAGCTGAAAAGTTAGCTTATTTATTTAATTTAAAGTGTTTGGTAAAATTAACTGTTGAAGTGATTGATAAATATAAAATGACATAAAAGGACATGTTTTTTTTTTCTTCATAAATTATACATATTATATTTTTTACTTAATGTATTTCTTTTAAATTATTTTCATCTCCAAAATGATAAATGTACTTTATGAATTCAATTTGACATTTTTGATTGAACAATTTTTTTATGAGTTTTATTTAACTAAAATTTGTTTATTATTTATTGTAGATTAAAACAAGTGAAGAAGAGAACGTCAAAAAAAAAAAAGTGAACAACAAAAATATAAAAAACGTACCTAAAAGAAATATAAAAACGTGAGATGACATAAAAATATGTCCCCTAAACAAAGTGATAAAAAAAGTCCACTAAAATGTTTAAAAAAAATGTCCACTAAAAGAAAATGATGTCAAACGTGGGTAGTTTTGTTTATTAATAAATAATAATATTAAATTAATAAGGTTAAAATTGGAATAAATTATAAAAAGATATCAGCTATAAGTTAAAAAGCTACTTGAAATAGCTTTTCAAAAAAAGCTATAAGCTCGTGAGAAAAGCTTGTTACCAAACACATTACGTTTTCATCCAACAAATTTATAAGGTAGTCTAACAAGCTATAAGCTAACTTTTTTGTGTTACCAAATTAGATCCTAATTCTGAAGAACTATAATTTAGTATTACTTCTTCATTTTCTTCTTTAATATCTATTGTTTCTACCTTTCCTATTTGTTTATTTTCTTCTTCAATTATTTTTAATTGTTCCATTAATCGTTGAATTTCTTCAATATCATTAGATCTTCCTAAAGCTTCCATGTATTCATTTTTTATCCCCTCCATGAAGATATCAGATCTGTTAACATAGGGTGTGTTTGGTAAAAAGAAGCTATAAGCTAGCTGATAGCTGAAAAGCTAACTTATAGCTGATGGCTGATAGCTCATAGCTTATAGCTGAAAAGTTAGCTGATTATTATAAAAAGTGTTTGGTAAAATTAGTTGTTGAAGTAGTTGATAAATATAAAATGACGTAAAAAGACATGTTTGTGTTTTTCATTATAAATCATATATACAATTTTTATTACTTAATGTATTTCTTTTTCAATGTTTAAATTTATTTCAAAATATTTTCATCTCCCAGATGATAAATGTACTTATTAATTCAATTGATCATTTTTATTTAACAAAACTTTCTTTTCATGAATTTTACTTAGACTAAACTTGCATCACTATTTATTGTAAATTTTATATAAAATTATTTATCATTGAATTAAGAGCATGTAAAAAGGAATGTGAACAAGAAAATTTGAAAAGCCATACCATGATGCTAACATGATGCAAAACGTGGGCAGTTATGGGTAGTTTTTTTTAATTAAAATTAAACTAAACTAAATTAATAAAAGGTTAAAATTGGAAGAAAATATAAAAGGCTAAAAGTTAAAAGCTCAAAAGCTACTTGAATTAGCTTCTCAAAAAACGCTATAAGCTAACGAAAAAAGTTTTTTACCAAACACGACTCATTCTACAAAAACAAGCTTATAAGCTAGTCCAACAAGCTATAAGCTAGCTTATTTGTGTTACCAAACACAGCCATAGACTCTGTTTGGTAAAAAGAAGCTATAAGCTAGCTGATAGCTGAAAAGATAGCTTATAGCTGATGACTGATAGCTAATAGCTTATAGCTGAAAAGATCGCTTATTAAAAATAATGTGTTTGATAAAATTAGTTGATAGCTTATAGCTGAAAAGCTCGCTTATTAAAAATAATGTGTTTGGCAAAATTAGTTGTTGAAGTGGCTGATAAGTATAAAATGACATAAAAGGACATTATTATTTTTTATAAAATATATACATAAAAAAATTACTTAATTTATTTCTTTTTAAATATTCAAATTTATATCAAATTACTTTCATCCCGAAAATGATAAATGTGTTTTATGAATTCAATTAACATTATTTTTACTAAACTTCACTATTTATTGTATATTTTATTTTAAATTATAATTATATTGCATGAATTAAGAGCAAGGTAATAAGAAAAATATAAAAAACTACAACATGAGGTAATAAGGAAAATAGAGCAAGGTAATAATAACGTGCAACATGCTGATTGCACCAAAATATAAAAAGTGGATAATTATGTTTTTTTTCTCACTAAAAGTGGGTAGTTATATATGATTGTGGGTTGTTTTTTTATTAAAAATATAATAAAATTAAATTAATGAGGTTAAAAATGGAAGAAAATATAAAAAGCTACCAGCTATAAAGCTAAAAAGCTACTTGAAATAGCTTTTCACAAAAAGCTATAAGCTCATGAGAAAACCTTGTTACCAAACACGTCACGTTTTCATCCAACGAGTTTATAAGCTAATCCAACAAGCTATAAGCTAGCTTATTTGTGTTACCAAACACAGTCATAGACGGCACTATTGGCTCTTGCTTAATTATTTTATCTAGTTGTTTTATTTCCTTTGGTTTAATATCTAATAATTCTTCTATGTCCTTTATTGTTATACTCCTATTATTTTCTTCATGATCTAGGAGGCTTTCGAATTGTTGTAGAATTTCTCTAATTTTAAAAATATTTTCATCCTCGTTGATTCCTTTTTCTCTAATTATATTATCTAATGTTTCTTGTATACTACTTATTTTACTTCGTTCAATTTTAATTTTATAAAATGTATAATCTAGAATTTTATTAGTATTTTCTATTAATAAAATAATTTTTTTATTTATTTCATTCATCGTATTATTTATTTCTTTATACATTAGTTCGATTTCTTCAAAGAAAGACATTATTTAAAAACTTCGTCGCTAATTGGTTCTAAAGTTTTGAAACTAAGTCAAACTGCTTGTAGAGTCTTCCTTTGGACTGATATATCTGGTATTTCAAAAAGAGCTCTTATTATCTAGGAGTATATTTGTTTGCCAAAATCAGCTGGTGGATGGAATGTCATAGATTTGCATTGTTGGAAGCAAACTGCTCTTAGTAAGCAGTTTTGGAACCTTGCCAATAAGAAAGATGTCTTGGGTGAAGTGGGTTCATGAATATTACATAAAAGGGAGAAATGCGTTTAAAATGGAAGTACTATCACAAGCTTTATGGGTAGTTAAAAAAGTTTTTGATGGAGCAAAGACTTTTTCCAATGTCAATGGTAGTGTTTTTCAACATGCTAACTTCTCTATTAAGCGAATATACAATGCTTTAAGAGGTGATTTTGTCAAACTTAATTGGAGGAAAATGACATGTAATAACCCTGCCCCTCCAAAGTGTGTGTTTGTTACGTGGCTAGCTATTAATGGTAGATTGCCAACTTGTGACAGATTGAGAAAAGTTGAAATTCATTGTGACCAAACGTGCATATTATGTAAAAAAAGAGAATGAAATTCATTCTCATCTATCTTTACTTGTGAGTATTCAAAGGTTGTATGGACATGTGCAATGCAATGGAGTAATATGAACATTAATGCTAGCAACTGGCAGATTGTGATGCAATATATTCAAAGTTAGTGCAATGAAAACAATGGTACTCATCAAATGAGCAGAATGGTCTTGAGCATCATGCAATATATGATTTGGAAGGAAAGGAATGCCAAAAGATTTCAGCACATCCATCGGCCGGTTCAGGAAAGTGGGTTGAAATCTAAAAAGCTAATAGTACCACTTTTAGAAAAAGCAAAGTTTCATTCCTTTTGGTGGTTAAAAGTTAATAGTATCACTTTTGTGTACGGCTCTCAGAGATGGTAGTCGGACCCTGTACTTTGTTTGGGTATCGACTGACCTTTTTAATGTAATTACTAAGTAAGACAGATTGTTTTCCGGGGTGAATGTTCGGGTACACCTTGTACTAAGGAATTTCCATCGCCGCTATTAATATATTCGATTTTGATTTCTTTAAAAAAAATATTGACTCAACTTTATGTTATATACAAAATCGGATGGATTATTATTAGAGGAGTATATTGTTAAGCATTAAAGAGTAAAACCTGAAATTGCATTGAGTCCATTAACACATGTACAAAAGAAAGAAACAGTATTTTTGTTTGAAGGCTGAGAAGCTATGAGTCTCTCTTCATCTATGGAGTATCCTTGCTTCCATTCGGATAGCAATTAAAGGCACGTTTAAGGGTGAGTTGTTGTGAAGTTTTTTGGACATATTTGGAATAAAACCAAAATAGTTGTTGAAAAAATTAGGATATTCTCGAATAAATTTAAGTTAAAAAATCTCAGATGTTTAATATTATATATTAGGCTACCGTGATCTATATCAGACAATCCATTTTTACTTTTCTCATTCTTGCATTTCAGCGTGCCCTATTATTTTTTTCAAAGGTCTTTGAGGATTTTCCGATTATATAATTTGGCAATAACTTTCCCTTAATTTTGGATAGAAAAATGAGTTTTTCCATAATTTAGGCTATAATTTGAATAAATAATTTATTTTTTGTATTAAAATTTGTGTTCAATAAATTTAGTGTTCAACAAAATATGCACGTGTCTATATACTATGCTTTAGGCTTTTAAGGAAGCATGGATACGATGTTTTTCCATCTGGTAACTATCTATTTTAATTAGATATTCATATTTATCAAAACCTACGAACTAGTTTTTGGTTGTCATTCAGATATACTAAGCAACTTCACAATAGATTCTCTAGTGATACTAAAGATTTAAAGAGCTTCTTAAGGCCTCACATTTGGGCTCAGAAGATGATAAAATCTTGGATAAGGCTAAAAGGTTTGTACTAAATTGGCTCAAAGATGCTTTCATTTCATATTTTTTCAATATCAACGAGTTAATTCCTAACACGGTTGTTGAAAGAGTGGTCCATGTCGGTGGTGGAGACACCATCCAGCGATCCCTGGCACTCACCCGGGCACAAACGATACTTTCTTTATACTAAGCTCAACCCAATAGTCTATTAAACCACTTAAAAAAATTGGGCAAATTCAAATATTTTTCACACGCGTACAACAAAAGTCACTTGATGATGTTGATATTATTCGAACATTCACCGCAAAGAGATCTCGAAAAGACTATTTACCTCCTAATTTTATTTAGCACATTATTGACATGTTATATTTCATTTCTATATCAAATTGTACTTTTGTTGCTAAAATGATGAACCTTTTTATTTTGATTTATGATTATTTATATATATTATGTCACATGTAAATTTGCAATAAATTTTTTGTCCATACTCCATAATATTCCTAGCTTCGCCATTGGTCCATGCCGTTTCCTTCCCATCGGAGAGTATCATGGTTTGATTTGAAAGGGCATGTGAAGCAATACAAAACTAACAAAGACATGGGGACCCCATTTTACTTGAACTCACAAAACTAAACTTTGACATAACGTAGGCCAAACTTCAAAAGGAGGTCAAGGAATTGTCTAGGTATGTTTATAAGCAAAAATTATAAAAAGGGTACTCAATTATTATATAGGGTTAATAGGTCTTTACCCCCTGTAATATAGGTTATTTTCGGTTTCCTCCCTTATAAAATATTTTTTTTGATTCATCCCTGCAAAATATATTTTTTTATTTACATAGGGGGTCAATCAAAAAAAAAATTTTTTTACAGGGAGTAAATAAAAAAAAAATTACATGGTGTAAAACCGAAAATGACTTATATTACACGGGGTAAAGACCTATTAACTCTATTATATATGAAAGGATAAATGATAGTACTCCAAGGTCAAAGGATAGTACTCATAATCGCCAAACATATCCTAAGTACAAGGGAAATTAATACTTTAGGAACAATACTTCTAATGTCTATTAGTTGGTGGGAGAAACTTGGCGTTAAAAAATACTTGAAATTTGCAAGAAATAGGTTGGTTGAAAGCTTCATGTGTGCAACTAGGGTTGCTTTTGAGGCCAACTATAAATCCTTGAGGAAATAGCTCACTAAAGTGATTATTTTCATATTAGTGATTGATGATGTTTATGACACGCACGTCTCATTTGATGGACAGAAGCCTTTCCCAACGGCATTTCAAAGGTTTCTTTTTTGCCTATGAATCAAATCTTATCTATGATGTATGTATTACATCTTCAGGACCATTAATTCTACTTCATTCATATTTTACCACAGCATATGAATTAATAACAGATCAGATAGAAGATTTTCCACACATATATGATGATTTGGTCTACAATGTAACTCTCATCATTCTGTCGTGCAATGACCTTGGGACAACAGTGGTAACATTTTTGTTTCATAGAGTAAATTATATATTTATTTTTTTAATCTTAATTTTAATTTAAATTAAAAAAAAACACTGAGAAAAGAGAATTTTTTTTATTTTAACTTGAGCACTTCAATTTTTTATTTTGAAATAGTATTTTTTATTGCAAAGATATATTCAATTTAAATAGAAAATATTAGCTTAGTTGAATTTTGAAAAATAAGAAACTCTTTTAAAAATAAACTTATTACAAGGGGAAAAGGTATAATTTAGCTTATTTCTTTTAATTTCATTAAAGTTATAGAAATGTTAATTATAGAATTTGATAAGCGACGAATGGGCCAAAAGAGAAAGGAGTGATGTGGCTTCCTCAATTGTATGTTATATGAATTAAATGAACAATTTAGAGGAAGTAGCAAGAAAACATATTTTAGAGGAAGTAGCAAGAAAAAATATACAAGACATTATAAACAATGCATGGAAAAGAATTAATGGACATTGCTTCAATCAAGTTGCTTTTATGGAACCATTTTTTAATCAAGCAATAAATGAAGCATGTGTGGCTCATACTCTTTATTTAAATGGTGATGGGTTTGGCATCTAAGATCGAGATATAAAAAACACATCTTATGACAAGTTGTTGAACCCTGCTAACTTTTTTATTCCCAATTTAGTAAGTGATAGAAATGATAATTATAGAATTTGATATGCAATCAATAGGCCGAAAAAGAAAGGGGTGATGTGCCTTCGTCAATTGTATGATAATGAATGAAATGAAGATTTCATAGGAAAAAGCAAGAAAACATATACAAGACATCATAAACAATCACTACCAAAAACTCGCCATTTAGCCACGGCCAAAACCGTAGCTAACGTGCAACATAGCCGTAGCAAAAACATTTACCCACGGTTACAAAACTGTGGTAAATGGAGGCGTTGCAAAATTTTAGCTACGGTCTAATTGTCATTTAGCTACGAGCTTCAAAATCGTGGTAACAAATGTTAGCCACGCTCAAACCGTGGCAACTCTGTTTCTATAGCTTTCCAAAATTAAATATTTGCCACGGTTAGGACGTGGCTAAAACGAGCGCCAAATTTTCCCGCAAATTCTTGCAACAGTCATAATATGATACTTAGCCACGGTCAAGCCTTAGCTAATTTAAATTTTAGGTTGATTTAAAAGGCTATGTTTGCCACGGATGAACCGTGGCTAATTTTACTATTATTTTTAAATAAATAAAAAAATTGCAGGTTGGTTTCATACACCCTACTTTGGTGTTTTAACCTCAATAATAAACACAATTATGAAACAAACAAAATATTCCATATATAATTGAAAATAACTAACAAAAGTTGATGTAACAATAAAAAAAACTAACAAAAGTTGACCCCAACATAAAGATAAACTAATTAACAATTATAATACTCCAACTACTTAACTTCAAAAAACAAATTATATAGTACTTGTGAAAAGCTAGAGTGCAACATTGATAAGTGAAAACTAAGATGGAGGAACATTATTGATGAACATAGACAACTCATCACCAAATTTATGTTGCATGAACTTTTCCATAATTGTCAAATGATGTTGCGTTTGTTCAAGTTGACCGGTTGTTTGTGTAAGTTGCTCAGTTGTTTTTGTAAGCTTCTTTGTAGCATGTGTAAGCTGTTCCTTAGTCTTTTCATATCCAATTAGTTTTTCTCCCAAACTTTCTACTTGCTTCTGTAAGTCTTCAACATTCTTTTCATTAGAGCTACCAGCTTGAATAAAATCTGTGAAATGCCTACGCTTTCCAAAAGCAACAGTTGGACAAACCCCCAAACCCAAACCGCGTACTCGACCCGAGTGCTCAGCACCAAATATTTTTCCAATAGCATCATCAGTATATGCATTAATCTTTGATGAAACACCAACTGTGGCGGTACGTTCTTTGTCTTCAGATAAGCTCTCTGAAATCTTCTCCTATTAGGAATAAATATTATTGTTTATATATGTATAATGAGAAAGATATCAAGTCATTAAATCATGACATAAAGTATGATGACATTGAGCAAACAAAAAAAGCATAATTTTGCTGAAGCAAAATGAGCAGAAACTTTTCCTTTTATATATGTTGAACAAAATGAGTATAATGAGTTTAAAAAAACCATAACTGATTGTTAAACAAAATTTTACAAACAGCTCATTTATTTGCAATCAGTTTGTAGAATGAGCAGTTAAACGATCAACTTACAATCAGAAATACATCAAGCAATTAGTTCGCATAATTTTGATTTTACAATCAGTTCTCAGAATTTTGTCAACAATGTGTAACACTTGTACTACATGCACAACATTTAATCAACCAACACACCGAAAAGTATACATACAACTATATTTTTCAATCAGTTTGCAGAATGCTTTTCAATTAAATAATCAACTTACATTCAGGTACACATTAAACAATCAGTTCACAGAATTTTGATTTTACAATCAGTTTCTAGAATTTTATTAACAATGTGCAACACTTATAGTACATGTATGTCATACCCCAAATTTTAAACTTATTTTTTTATTTATTCGTACGTTGATCGTTTTTAGTCGTTCGTTCGCGCGCTAATTCCCGTAATATCTGTTTTTATTCGTATTGTGATCGCATTTACTTTTCTTTCGTCGTGTATATTTTAATGTCGCTCGCGTATTTAACTTCTTAATTTTTACTCGCGTTTTATGCGTATTTTAGTTTAGCGTAAAGTTTGCGTTCTTAAAGTTCATTTTATTCACGTCGTTGATTTGTTATTTTATTAGCGTTAAAAAGCCGCGTATCTCAGTCGTATCAGACGAAATTTCGGCAGAGAGGTATTTTAAAATACCTCATTTTTTGGTTCCGACGGGACATTTTTTTATTTCTTTTATTAATTTTCGTTTTTAATTATTTAATTATTTATTTAGTTATTTCTTTTTTCATTTATTTATTTATTGTTATTTATTTATCAGATTTTATATTTATTTTAAGTCATTTAGTACACTTGTCAATTTGTCATTGGTCCTGTCCAACTTTTTCTCCAAGAAACAGCAGGGGTATTTTCGTCCATTCCATGTATCAGGTACTTAAGGTGTGTCAGAATCAGCCAGAAAAATTCAGTTACCAACCACAAACACATTTTTCCATTCTCTTTTCATCTCACAAGATCAAACCACCAAAATTTCATGAATTTCTTCAAGAACAACATGAACAAAAAATTCCAGATTCATGAATCTTAGCCTCTTTTTCATTTCTTTGTGAACAAAGCTTCACATAAGCTTACATAACACAAGTCCGAATCAACACATAACACAAATCCGAAACTCTCACAATCGCCAACATCAAATCCGAATCAACCAAATCATAAACAACCATCATAAACCATTTTCGGCCAAGAACAAAAAAAAAACGAAAAGCGGCCGAACGCAAAACAACATCAACCAAGGACCAAATCCAAACGTGAAAAGAAAAAAACGCGAATACGCGAAGAAGAAGAAGATTCAAACAGAAAAAACGAAAGAGAGAAGAAGAAAAGAGGTAAAAGTCCATTCTTGGTTTTTTTTCTTGAAATTTCAAATGTAGATCTGCTCCGTATGGCTCTCCTTTTCGAAAATCTAACACCGGATTCATACTTAGAACTAAAAAAGGAGTTTGAAAAGTGATTTTGTTTCGAAAAAGGGGTGGTTTAGATTTTCCGGTGCGGCGGCGCCGCCCTGTTGGGCCGGCCACCACCGCGCCGGAGTTGAAGGTTCGAACAGAGAAGATGAAGTGGGGCTCCGGCCACCACCTGGTTTTAGAGAGAATCCAGAGCTTCTCTCTCTAAAACCAATAGAGAAGTTTTTTTTTAATGTGTTTTTGGCATATTTGGCTTTTTATACTACTGTTTAATTCAATTAATTTTGTGCCTGCAAGCTTATAGTTTTATTGTGTTCCTTCATGATTGAAGCTGTCAGATTTGGACAATTTCAAGATCTGACGGCTAGGATTTGATTAGCGTTCTAATCTTATGCATGTTTTTTTTGTTGCCTGCGGTGTTCCCTTGCTTTGCTTACCTTCTGATTTTGATCTTGTGATTGGGATGAAGTAACACTGTGATTAAATCTGGACCCTTTGATTCATCAAATGGTCCAGATTCATTCAACTTAAGTTTTTATTATTGTCATTTTTTCTGTTTTTTTTCTATTAATACCCCATTTCCTCTTAAAATCTTTTTTTTTTCCTTCTTCATTTTTAAAAACTATTTTTACTTTGTTTATTCTATTTGTTTAATGTTTCTTTTATTATGTGTTTTTATAATTGCATTATTGTTAATCACCATCTCATGCATTTTTTTTCTTGTTATTTATTTTATTATCTTTATTTTTGTAGTAAGCATAATAGAATTTGTTGTAATTATTGCATATTTATTTAATTTTCCGTCATTTATTTTATTTTTGTTTTAGTTTGTAAGTAGGGAATTGATGTAATTTTTTTTCGCGCATTTTTTTTTTCTTTCCATTGAGACCATAGAATGTATTTAGGGTATGTAATATGTAACCGGCACACGCACTGACACGCGCACCGACACTCCACTTTATTTATCGCTTTATGCTTATTTATTTTTTCCGCCGTTGCGCGAATTCATCGTTAGCTTAGAAAATATTTTCATCCAAAAAATCAAAAAAATCAAATCCAAATATTTTTAAAGTAAACCTTGGCTTGTAACCCAAGTGTTTTTCCTTTTATTTTCCTTAATCAAATGTTAATTAATTTAATATCCACATTAGACATGGATTTCGTGCAATTAAAATTAACCAACTTCATCGTATTTTCTTCTCATGCCTTGAGGCCTCTCATCTCTTCTTAAAATCCTTTTTTTCAAAAAATGTTAAAATCAATTCAACTCATCAAATAAGTTCTTTAGCCGAACTACTTGATTTTGATCCCGATTTATTTGGGTAAGTAGGCAAAGGGTTTCGACCCTTCCAAATCAATAAAAATAACCAAAAACATGCTTCATCTTTCTCCTTTCTTTCACTTAAACTCTTAAACTTTTTTAATAAGTAAAATTAATTTAGCGCAAGATTAGAGAATAGGTAGAAGGTTCCTATGGGATACCATAGTCGGTTCGGGTGCCTAACACCTTCCCCAATCGAAACCAACCTCCGAATCCAAGGTCTTATAAGGGTTTTTACTCACTTTTTCCCTTCCAGCGAATAAAAGTTGAGAGTTCAAAGAATTAAGGTTCAAATCCGATCAATGATTTTGATACCCGAAAATCACGAGCACAATGTATAACATTTAATCAACCAACACACCCAAAAGTATATTTACAGCTATCTTTTTCCATCAGTTTGCAGAATCCTTTTCGATTAAACAACCAACTTACATTCAGGTACACATCAAACATCAGTTCGCAGAATTTTATCAACAATGTGTAACTCTTATACTACATGCACAACATATAATCAGCCAACACGCCTTAAAGTATACTTACATCCATCTTTTTCAATCAATATGCAGAATCTTTTTCAATTAAACAATCATCTTACAACCAAATAAACATTAAACAATCAATTTGCAGAATTTTGATTTTGTAATCAGTTCGTAGAATTTTTCAACAATGTGTAACTCTTATACTACATGCACAACATTTAATCAACTTAACACACCCAAAAGTATACTTACAACTATAGCTTTTCC
Organism: Medicago arabica; assembly: GCA_946800305.1. Lineage (NCBI taxonomy): Eukaryota > Viridiplantae > Streptophyta > Magnoliopsida > Fabales > Fabaceae > Medicago > Medicago arabica. Next base: position 3,292,422 of record OX326969.1, read on the forward strand.
TTCTTCGTTCACATAATTTCCATCATTCTTGATTAAAGTTGACAAAATAACCTAACTTCGACATACAGGCCTTCCTAATTGTTGTTCCTAACATCATAAATAAATTGTAAATTAAGAACTCATCAATAACAACTTTGTTGGGATACATAAATATTTTGAATCTACTTACCATTAGACGACCCCTTCTTGCGTTGCTCCTACTACCACCAGCTTGTGGGACTTTAAGCTTCTTACGATTTTCGGTATTCTTCTCACTTTGTTGCTACAATTTTAAACTATGATAGTTAATACTTCTATGACAAAGTTTTTTAGAATATGAGATTGTGTAATTAAATATTCTCGGTGTCAAAGACATATTATAAGGGCATTTTAGTATCTTTATAGATTCTAAAAGAATGCTTGTAAAATAAATTTCTATACCTTCATTTTGACACCTTTATAGTGATGCACAAAAGCAGTCCACTCAATAGGACCCACACCTAGAGGTGGTGGCTTAGCAAGTATTTCTTCTTTAGTTTTCTTGGGATAGAAGTATGCATTCCTTAAGCTATATTTATAGGATCTCCATCTATCCCCTAGTGTACTCCTCACCCATTTGATTCCAGCAGCATAGTCAAACTCAAAATGTTTCTAGAAATGTATTTAAAGGTCAATATTTGATATAAAAGGCACATCAACAAAACAAAAATTAACATAGTCAAAATAATAACCTCAATACATTCCCATTTATCTGTGCTACATTTTTCGGACATCTCATCCCATCTTTCAACTGATATAGGACAATAGGCTGACTTTTTAGCGATTTGGCCTAAGAACCTCACAAGTAAGTTTGTACCATTATCGTCTCCTTGTTCCCTTTTGTTGAGTTCCACGATAATTTTTTTTGTCTTCTCCAAATGCCAAACCTCAGTTGCTACCATTTTTCGAGTTATAATTTCTTTGGTACATGTATCTACCAATAGAAACATATAAAGGTTAGTCAATATGTTGTAACAAGATAACCACCAAATAAATTAATATTTATAACATATATTAAATTTTTACCTTTAACTTTGACAAGTAGAGGCTCGTTTTGATTTTGTGGCTGAACTTCGTTTGAAGTTAAGGGAGGGTCAAACATGTCATCATCGTCAAATGTGTCATCATGGGATGGACTACTAGTCATACTGATATTTTGTTGTGGCTGAACAATGGGAATTGAGGAAGGGCCAGACTGATTGTTGTATCTTTGTTGGTGTTGTGGCTGAACATTTGGAATTAAGGAAGGGCCCGACTGATTATTGTTGCTTTGTTGGTGTTGTGGCTGAACATTTGGAATTAAGGAAGGGCCAGATTGATTGTTGTTGGTTTGTTGGTGTTGTGCATTTGGAATTAAGGAAGGGCCAGACTGATTGCTGTTACTTTGTTTGTGTCGTGGATGAACTTCATTTTCCGTATTTACTTGAACTTCTAGCCCTCGTCGTAACCTTTCTAGCATATCTTTTCCTGAAGACTTGCGTTTTGACTTCATCTCAAATCAAATATCTGCACAATTTGCTAAAAAAAATGCTAAAACATGGAATGAAAATATATTATAAATCTATCATATGATAAGCAAGTCAATATATAAGAAAAATAGTACAAAGTTCATAAACCTTAATTGAGTTGAAAAGCACAATAAACTATGACTTATAGCTTATTAGAAAAGCACAACATGTTCATATAATCAAACTACTCTAACATGAAATTATCATCTTCATCACTAAAGTTATTATGATATTCATCAAGATTTGACTCTGGCTCATCAGGTTCTTGTTCTTCTTCATTGACATTTGGCTCTTGTTCATTGTCATCTTCTTGCACTAATTGCAAGTCTTCTATGTTCTCCACATTTTGCTCACAAAAAGGTATATCTGACATTATCATCTCTTCCGAGTCCATTAAGTTAACATCACCCATATCATATATGTCTCTAGGCTTCATATGACTTACACAAGACCAACCTTCTTCAAATGGATCATCAACATAATATACCATTCTAGCATCAGTTGCAAGGATGAATGGTTCATCTACTTCATTCACACCAGTGTGTATCAAGCGAGAAAAATTCACACTTGGTATTCCAAATTGATCAATCTTGATTCCCTTGTTAGGTCTAGTATCTACCCAAACACACTTGAAAAGCACAACCCTCAGCTTACCATAGTAATCAAGTTCTATGATGTCAACCAATTTCCTATAATACATCTCATCACTTGATTTTTCAATAGGTTCCCCTCTTGTTGAAAAGCTATTAGTAATAGCTGACATAACAACACCACTATTTTGAGTTCTCATACCTTGCTCCTTCCCTATGGTACGAAACCTAAATCCTCGAATGTTATACCCATTGAATCTCCTTGCAATATTATTTGGTCCTCTTGCAAGCCAACCAATTTCAATTGATATATCTGGGTCATCATTGCTTGCAACCTATTATATTTTAAAAGGTATTATGTCACTTGTATATATCATGAATATTTGAGATGAATATTTTTATTGAAACTTGTTGTATATACTTACATATTGTTCAAACCACTCGTGAAAGTGTTTGTGAACGTAATCTTCCATAATTTGAGACGAGTTTCTCTTGCCGCGATGCATCCTAGATACCTCAATTTTAAACTTTCTAAAAGATGAATGTTGCATTGATTGAGAATTGAATTGAAAGTGAGGCTAATATAAAAAATTACCATTAGTAAAAACATATAGAACTTACTCACGAAATTTGTCAACTAATTCACAATTAGTTAACACATAGCGGTGAGCTTGTATCCTATCCAAGGGTGAAAGTGAAAAAATCTTGACAGCTCCAATAGGCTTGCCCATTGCTGGAAATAGATTTGACAAAACAGTAGACTCACTACTAGCATCAACCGCATTATCATCTTCATTGCGTCTTGGTCGATTGAACCTTGTTTCAATCTCACCGTCCTCAAAATATCTTGAAACATTTGTAAGGCATTCTTCCATAATGTATCCTTCAGCTATACAACCTTCTGGTCTAGCCTTGTTACGAACATATGATTTTAGATGGCCAAGGGTCCTGAAACAAAATGAGGTGAGTACAACTTAAAGTTAACCACTACAGTTCAATATCAATTTAATAAAAAATGTAATATACCTTTCAACAAGGTACATCCATCTATAATGCACTGGACCAGCAATCATTGCTTCCTCTCCCAGATGAATGACTAAATGAACCATAACAGTGAAAAAAGATGGGGGAAATATCATCTCCAAATGGCAAAGCGTCAGAGCAATCCGTTGTTGTAGTTTCTCTATATTCTTGACATCAAGAACCTTGGATGATATTTCTCTAAAATAGTTACATAGCTCAATCAACACTGAAGCAACTTCTTTTGAAAGAGATTTTCTAAAAGCAATTGGTAGAAGATGCTCCATCAGAATATGTGAATCATGACTCTTTAGACCCGAGACTTTGCGTTTCTTGGTATCAACACACCTAGAAATATTTGATGCGTAACTGTTTGGAAAAACCATATCTTTAAGAATTTTTAGGAACATGTCTTTCTCTCTATTTTTCATTTTAAAGCATGATTGAGGAAACTTAGTGGAATTAGGAAAGGGATGAAGACTTGGTCGGATTCCCATAAACTGCAAGTCTTTACGAGCTTGTAGATTGTCCTTTGTTCGATTTTTCTCATCAAGCACCGTGAACAATACATTGTCACAAACATTCTTTTCTATGTGCATCATATCAAGGCAATGGCGGATACGATTATGCTCCCAATAAGGTAAATTCCAAAAGATACTCTTTTTCTTCCATTGACGTGGGCCAACCATACTTGTGCCCTCATCACGCACCTTTTTTGATAAGCCTCAATTTGTCTTAGAGTGTGTGAACCTGACTTTGGAGTAGGAGCCTCTCTAAACTCCACATATCCGTCAAAGGATTATGTATTTTGCCTATACTTATGATCAATGGGTAAAAATTGGCGGTGTCCCATGAAACAATTTTTCTTACCAGATTTCAACCTTTTAGATTTTGTATCAAACTTACATGATGGACAAGCATTCAATGTGTGTGTATTCCAACCAGACAAGTTATCAAGACCAGGAAAGTCACTAATTGTACAAAACAAAGCAACTCGCATTTGAAACATCTCCTTAGTTGATGAATCATAAGTATTCACACCTCTCCACAACTTATTTAACTCGTCAACTAGGGGCTGCAAGTAAACATCAATATTATTTCCAGGCATCTTAGGTCCAGGAATTATCATTGACATTATAAGAGAAGTTGGCTTCATACAACACCATGGAGGATAGTTATAAACATACAACATCACATGCCAAATGCTGTTATTAGAACTTAAAGTTCCAAATGGATTGAAACCATCAGTAGATAATGCAAGTCTGATATTACGAGAATCTAAAGCAAATTCTGGATAAAGTGAATCAAACTCCTTCCATGCTTTAGTATCTCTAGGATGCCTTAACAATCCATCCGGATTTTCCTTCAAAGCGTGCCATTTCAATATCTCTGCAGTTTTAGAAGACATGTACAACCTTTGCAACCTTGGTATAAGTGGGAAGTATCGCAATATTTTTGCTGGCTGCTGCTTCTTTTTTGTACCGTCCATCACACCATTTGAAGAACCGTCATTTTCATTTAATTTCCATCTAGATGTATGACATATCTTACATTCATCTCTCTTCTCATCCTCTGGTGATCCCCCAATACAACATGCAGTGATTCAGACAAGCATGGATCTTATCATAACTCAAACCTAACCTTTTCACCATTTTTTTCGCTTCATAGAAAGACTTTGGTAGTTTAGCATGTGGAAATACATCATTTAGAAGCTCAATGATCATCGTAAATGTTTTATCTGTTGCACCACATAAAACTTTTATATGGTAGAGACGAACTATGAATGATAGTTTGCTATATTTTGTACATCCAGGATAGAGTTCTTGATTCCCATCTTCCATCAACGCCTTAATTTTTTTGAACTCCTCATTTCCTATATTCTCTGTACTCGTCGGGTGCTCGCTATAAGGAAGATTTGATGTCCCTGAATCTTGAACTCCTTCTTGATCAACAAAGGCACCAAAGACATCATTTAACATATCTTGCATTGGAGGTTGTCTAGTTGGCGGTGTTTCTACTTGGCCTGCTAATTTGACATTGTGATGAACATTTTCTTCCCCGTGCATGTTCCAAAATGTGTACTTGCTAGGAAAACCTTTTTGAAGGAGATGGTGAAACACCTCGACTCTACTACCCAAGTTACTGAATCCACAACTAATACAAGGACACAATATTTGTCCATTGATTTCTGCATTCGAAAAGGCAAAGTCCAAAAATTGGACCACCCCACCTTGGTACTCTTTAGATTTTATTGGCTTGTCAATCCAACTCTTATCAATCATAATTAAATGAATCTGTTTTGAATTTTTAAGGAAATAATTCAAGCAATTAACATATAAAATAATATAAGATTTAAAACTTAAATTTTTCAGATCTAGCTCTTAAAAGATTTTATTCATCCAAAATCATAGACGTATCAGATATGACAAGAAAATAATATAAGATTTAAAACTTAAATTTTTTAGCTAATTAATCATAAATAAATCACACATGTAAGTAATAGTCTGATAGTGTTATACATTCAACATACTTTAACAGATGGACAACAATGTTTGTCTTTGTGCATTTCATTTTCTATAAATACAGGCAACCAATGTGTAAATTATTTTTTAGTTAAGTTAGTAAATTAACAAACAAACAAATAAAACTATATGCATCAATTTCAAATAGCTATAACAAAAGGAGAGAAATGCTAACCCAAAATACTTTTGAAGAAGCTTGTCTTGTTACGAGTGTAGTAAATCAAGTGCTTCAATTGTGCTTGTGTTCTGCAAATATACAACAAATCAAATGGTATCCTACATTGACATACTAGTTTAAATCATGTTGATAACAATCATTGATCATACTTTACTTATCCTCTTGTTGAATGTTGGATTACCAATATCCTCTTCTTTTCAAACCAGAGGGATTAAGATAGAAAATACAATCCACATATACTTTTAGATAATAACTAAAAAAGGAAAAACAATAATATCAAATTAAAGAGTTTGTCATGTGGTGGTGGAACTGTCCTTGCAAAGGTGGTACCCTTTTGAAAAATACAATCCAAACAGGGGGACATATCATTATCATATACGAGACAGAGAGAAAAACAAAAGAAAAAGTCGATAAAAAGTTAGTCAAATTCGACACAGTCTAGTGTTTGATACATTTACATATAGTATAAGTGGAAAATTAATCATCCCGTATGAATGTATGAATAGCACAAGGTTGTTTTCAAAAGTCATACACAACTCACTAAAACTCAGCCAACAAAGCGAAACCGAATAATGTTAACATAATAACATCTTATACAAAACTGAAATCTATCAAGCATTAAGGACAAAACCGGATCAACATAGCCCGAGGTTGATGCAGCAAGCACACAATGCTTAATTAAATCACGTGATTAACAGAAAAACCAGCTGCAGCAAGCACATAATGCTTAAGTAAAACATATGATTACACACAAACCAGATGCAAACAAAGCAGTGTGGCGCAACAACCACTGAGCTGAAAAATTTACAGCTCGAAGCCTCTAAAATCCCAAGATCAGACCGCACCAAAAACGCATAAATGCAAAGCAATTTTAGAATGACAAAAAAACAACTAGAATACTAATTGATAAGAACATCTACACCTGAAAACACTTCAACTCTAAGCTCTAATCAAAATGTTGCAACCGATTGAACAAACAAAAAACTCTCAACACACTTTCTTTTAAATGAAAGGTTGCTTTTCAAAATTCGTTAAAGACACATACTACTTAAATAGACAATTATTTGTAGATTAATCCTAAGACAAATGTATGTCCGTACGGAAAAAATAAAGTGACATGAATTGAGTTTTTTCGGTATTTTTTGGACATTTTAGAGGTGTCCCGATGGGACTTTGACTTGGAGGAACAACGGGGAAGGGTTTATTTTTCAGGACCTGGTGTATGGTTCTGCTGGGGGCTGCACAACCGAAGCTGGCGACGCGTTTTTGGTCCTATTTTGGTGTTGTTCTGGTGTGTATTAGGCCTATTTTCCTGCTGTTCTGGTTTTGTTAGCAGCTGCGTGACAGCATCGTTTATGTTGTTGCTGCAGTCTTTGTGTTGTTTTCTTAGCAACCAAACAACAAGAAAAGGGCATAAAACACACAAATCAGCATGATTAACACATGTCGGTCATCGGGCATGCCTTCAATTCGAAGGCAACAATAACATTATAAAATTGGGATTTCAATTAGCTTTGTAAGAAGTAGAAACAAAAAAATTTTGTGAAAAATATTGATGTGTTCTCAAAAATCAGAACATTTAAACCTGCAATGAAATAGTACTTATGAAATACGGAAAGTTTGCTTCTAGTTTAGAGAAAAAACATGAAGAAACAGCTCAAAAGAACTTTTCACATGCCTTAGTTACTGATATGAGATATCTATCAGAATAATTTTGTACCAAACTATATGGTAAGAATATTTACATTAATAAGACACTCAAATTAAAGAATGAATGACCATAAAGTTAATCAATGGCTCTAAAATAAGACATGACTAAAAAGTTAATCAATGGTTCGATTAATAAGACACTCAACATAGTTTTGGACTTATTTAAATTATGCATGGCTCCTCAAAGTTAATCAATGGCTCTAAAATGCAAGTAAAACACAAGAAAGCCATGACTAAAAATACAATAGAAGCCAGGTAAATAAAATAATACAATGTGTAGTAATTAAATGCAACTAATGTTTGGAAAAACTAAGGCCATCTTAGATTTACCAGAGGCTTCTGATTGAAATGTAAAAAACAAAACAGAGTCTTAAACAAAAGTTTTTGTTCTCTAATTGAATAATGGAGTAAAGAAAGTTGCATTTAGAAGGTGGAAAGATCAAAAAGATATTCCCAAGAATGTCTAGCATTTGTAACTTGAAAGTTGAAACAAATAAGCAACCACTTTCTCATAGTACAAATAGAAGTTCTCTTATATTGACTGCAATCAAATGTTTCTTACTTGGCCCTTTTACGATAAACAACTTATTTCCAGCTTATAGCACAAAAGCTTGTATGTGTAATCTTACATAAGCTATTTCTATAACAAAAGTAAAAATAAACTTGTTTTTGTATATGTTATAAGTTGTTTTTATAATAAACAAATAGCATGAAATATCAAAATTCACCAACCTTGTAGGCTAAAAAACTAATAATCAAAAGAAAACAAATTACAAGAGAAAGTAGAAAGCTTACCAAAACCAAAAATCGACAAAGGAGAAAGCCAGAAAGCTTTTAATTGAATCCCTAATATCAAAATTCAACCCATTAAGTCATAAATAAGAGTAATAATCATGATTATTAAAAAAATTATAGACCAATATAGTTATTTAAAAATACTAAAATCAAAGTCTCACTAACCAAGTGCAGACTTCACATCTTCAAATTGTGAGGGACAAAAAGCACCTATAACAAATAAAACAACATGTGACTCCCATATTGAGTGAAGATCAAACTGATAAGCATAGAAATTAAATTAACATCTTATTATAGAGTGAAAGCTTACAGTAGATTGTGTGTACGGCGAATCGAACTAGTACGGAGAATTCGATTGAGAAAGCTTACAACAGAGGATGGTAACAAACTAATTTGGGGATTAGGGTTTAGGGAAGAAAGATGCAATTAAGTTTTCTGAAAAAAGCCATGACTTTGGGGAAGAAAGATGAAACTGATTTTGGGTTTTGATGGGATGAAAGATTGAAAAAAGGAGTGGGGTATTCTGGCGTGGGGAGTGAAATTTTTGGAGAAAAAAAGTGTGGGAATAAAATGTGTAGTACGCGCCTCTTTTTGGTCAGAATATCAAAATTATCCACGGTCAAAAAAAAACCGTGAGAATTATAGTGTGGGAAGTGGGCCCCTTTATTAATTTTTGTTGTTACCCACAACTAAGGAAAAAACGTGGCATTTTTTGTGTGGCAAGGAGCCGCTTTTTTGGTAGTGAATGCATCAAAAATAATTAACGGACACTGCTCCAATCGAGTTACTTTTATGGAACCATTTTTTAATCAAGCAAGAAATGCAGCACATGTGACTCATACTCTATTTAAATAGTGATGGGTTTGGTATTCAAAATTGAGATATAAAAAAACACATTTAGTTGTTGAACCCTTCAAGCATTTTTATTCCCAATTCAGTAAGTGATAGAAATGATATTATAGAATTTGATATGCAATCAATAGGCCGAAAGAGAAATGGGTGATGCGGCTTCGACAATTCTATGTTAATGAATGAAATCAACATTTCATAGGAAAAAGCAAGAAACCATATACAAGACATTATAAACAATGCATCAAAATGAATTAATGGACACAGCTCCAATCGAGTAGCTTTTATGGAACCATTTTTTAATCAAGCAAGAAATGCAGCATGTGTCACCCATACTCTTTATTTAAATAGTGATGGGTTCGGTATCCAAGATTGAGATATCAAAAACACGAACATTTCTTTATCAGAGTCCTCAAAATCTTTTATGCATCCCAAATTTCCCAATTTGCCCTTAATTTGAGCATGCGGTATATATCTACCAGATTGGTTAGGTACTTATATACCGGATTCGTATATTGAAGTACAGGAGTACACAATCTTATTTCTTCATTCTTTTTGTGAGTCCTAAATCGACTCATAGCTCTCCAAACCATTTTTCATCCTTTTTTTATCACTCTATGTGCATCAAAGGAAAGGTAAAATCGACCCATAGTTGAATCGTGTTCTTAGTTTATGTTCTTGTAAGAGCTACGTTAGAGTTATCTCCAAAGTTAAGGTAAAATCTCCACTTAATATTTAAATTTCAGTTACTAGCTATATAATTATTAATTGGCAATATTATGCCTACAATTGTTCTGTATTTGATACTCAATTTTTATCTATTGATAGATTTAATATAGTTATCCAACATTAAGAACATAGGTTGAATTGAAAGATATGAGAAACTCAATTTTGATAAGTCTTTTCTCCCCATTTATGTACGGAATTTGATATTTGGCTTTTAGGGTATATGCATAATTATGCATAAACTATATAAAAAAAACCAATGAAAATTATGCATAAACTATATAAAAAAAACCAATGAAAATTATGCAAACTTTCAATGTGATAGAAAGAAGTACGAATTACCGGTTAATTGGTCGATATTTTGTGAAGATTAAGGCTAATTGTTGGAATGAGTGTGATGGAAAACCTAAAATCGCCTTAATATTGCAAGTTTTAGAAGAAAAATCAAGTGGAGTGCAAAAGAGGAAATAAAAGTACCAAAATTATGTTCTATCCTATATGATGATCTTTCCGGTATATAACTACTGTAACAAGGCGTTATGTAGATATCTCCCTAACCTATCCCGTAGATATCTACTTGAGCTGGTAGCGTACTTTAGTTATCTACCTAACTAATCCGATATATATCTACCTTATGTTGTATATAAGAGTAAATTTGGTAGTTTAGGGGGCCTAGGGAGATTTTGAGGGGGCTTAAAAAGAAATGTTAAAAAAACACATTTAGTTGTCGAAACTTTCTAACTTTTTTATTCCCAATTCAGTAAGTGACAGAGATGATAAATATAGAATTTGATATGTAATCAATAGGCCGAAAGAGAAATGGGTGATGCATCTTCGTCAATTGTATATATATGAATAAAATGAACATTTCAAAGGAAGAAGCAAGAACACATATACAAGAGATTATAAACAATGCATAACAAAGAATTAATGAACACTGCTCCAAACGAGTTGCTTATATGGAACCATTTTTTAATCAAGCAAGAAATACAACATGTGTGACCCATACTCTTTATTTAAATGGTGATGGGTCTGGTATCCAAACACATTTAGTTATTGAACCCTTCTTGCTTTTTTATTTCCAATTCAGTAAGTGATAGAAAAAATATTTATAGAATTTGATATGCAATCAATAGGCCGAAAGAGAAAGGGGTGATGTGCCTTCGTCAATTGTATATTAATGAATGAAATGAACATTTAATAGGAAAAATCAAGAAAACATATACAAGACATTATAAACAATGCATCAAAAAGAATTAATTGGCACTGCTCCAATCAAGTTGCTTTTATGGAACCATTTTTTAATCAAGCGAGAAATGCAGCACGTGTGGCCCATACTCTTTATTTAAATGGTGATGGGTTCGGTATCCAAGATTAAGATATAAAAAAACACAAACATTTCTTTATCAAACCACTCAAAACCTTTTATATCCCCCAAGTTTCCCAATTTGCCCTTAATTTGAACATTCAGTATATATCTACCGGATTGGTTATGTACTTATATACCGGATTCATATTTTTAAGTACATGAGTACACAATCTTATTTCTTCTTTCTTTTAGTGAGTCCTAAATCAACTCATAGCTCTCCAAACCATTTTTTTATCCATTTTTTTTATCCTTATATGCGCATCAAAATAAAGGTAAAATCGACCCATAGTTGAATCTTGTTCTTAATTTCTTTTCTTGTAAGATCTGTGTTAGAGTTATTTTCAAAGTTAAGGTAAAATCTCCACTCAATATTTAAGTTTCAGTTACTAGTTATATGATTATTGATTGGCAATATTATACCTACAATTGTTCTGTATTTGATACTCAATTTTTGCTATTGATAGATTCAATATAGTAATCCAACATTAAAAACATAGGTTGAATCCAAAGATATGAGAAACTCAATTTTGATAGTCTTTTCTCCCCATTTATTTATTGATTTTGAAATTTGGCTTTTAAGGTATATGCATAATTGTGCATAAACTATAAAAAAAAATGAAAATTATACTAACTTTCAATGTGATAGGAAGAAGTACGAATTACCGGCTAATTGGTCGACATTTAATGAAGATCAAGCCTAATTATTGGAATGAGTGTGATGGAAAACCGAAAATCGCCTTAAAATTGCAACGTTCAGAAGAAAATTCAAGTGGAGTGCAAAAGGGGAAATAAAAGAACCAAAATTATGTTATATCTTATATGCGATCTTTCCGGTATATAACTACCGTCACAAGGCGTTTTGTAGATATCTCCCTAACCTATCCCGTCGATATCTACCTGAGCTGGTAGCGTACTGTAGTTATCTACCTAACCAATCCAATATATAAATATATCTACTCTATGTTGTATATAAGAGAAAATTTAGTATTTTAGGGGCCTTGGGAAATTTTGAGGGGGCTTAAAAAGAAATGTTCAAAATTTAGTAAGTGACATAAATGATAATTATAGAATTTGAGGGGGCTTATAAAGAAATTTTTAGGAGGCCTTGTAGATTTTTTATTCCCATTTCAGTAAATGACATAAATGATAATTATAGAATTTGATATGCAATCAATAGGCCGAAAGAGAAATGAGTGATGCAACTTTGTCAATTATATATTATATAAATCAAATGAACATTTCATAGGAAGAAGCAAGAACACATATACATGACATTATAAACAAGGCATGGAAAAGAATTTTTTTATTCATTTACGTTATTCTAATTTATTTGTTCACTTTATTCTCATTTATTTTTTTACTTTATTCTAATTTATTTTTTTAATTTATTCAAATTTATTTATTCATTTTATTCGAATTTATTTATTTACGTTATTTCAAATTATTTATTTACTTTATTTTAATTTATTTATTCACTTAAAATAAATATTTATTCGAATTTATTCATAAATAAATGCAATATAAATAAAAAGAAATGAACAAATTAATATTTATTCGAATTTATTCATTAAATATAAAATGAGAAAATAAATGCAATATAAATAAAAATAAAGGAACAAAATTAATATTTATTCGAATTTATTCATCAAATACAAAATGAGAAAAGAAATGCAAATATAAATAAAAAGAAATGAACAAAATTAATACATATAACAACATCTCATTTTATTAATAAAATTCATACAATATTTGATACATTTATTCAAATTCACTAAATCTACTTATTTTCTTTTTACCCTCTTGGGGTAAAAAGTGATCAGCCTTAGGGTAAATAGTGATCAACCTTCTTGGGGGAAAAGACATCATCAACCCTTGGGCTAAATTTAAATTTGGTTCTTTTTATACCCCAAGAAGATTTTTTTTACCCACGGTAAAAAGTTTTTTGGGGTAAAAAGAAAAAAAATTCACTTTTATATCCTAAGGGTTGATCTCTTTTTCCCCAAGCCGGCTAGCCACTTTTTACCTCAAACCTGGCCATTTTATACCTCAAAGAGGTAAAAGAGACTAGAGAAGCTTGAAGAAAAAGAAAAAAAAGAATGAGAGAAATAGGGGGAGAGTGAGGAGAGCTTGAATGTGGGATGGTGTAAGGAAATGAGGAAGTTTGGAGGGGTATTTATAGGTAGAAATTTAAACATAGGTTATAAATACAGTAAATGCAGTCAAAAAAACGTATAAAACTTGTAAAAAAAACTTGTAGAATCAATGTTGAAAAGGTGACCACCGTCCAAAAAACGTCTGTTTTTTAGCACAGACCCACCGACCAACGTGCGTGAATTAACACGTGCACCGGTCAATGGTGCGTGAGTTAAGTCACGCAGAAGATATAAGGTGCATGAGTTAAGTCGCGCTGCGTGACTTAACTCACACATAAGTATATATGGTATTTAAGCTGAACGGGAGTGTTTTGTGTTGAGTAAACAACAGAATTAGAAAAAGAATTAATGGACACCGCCCCAATCGAGTTGCAACGCACGGGCTTTTCCACCATGTAATTAAATAAAGTAAGGACAAAGCAAGGCACTGAAACATTCATAGTTAAACTTTTAAGGGGTTCATTAAGGAAAAAACAATAATAGGGTGGAGTGTCCTTTATACTCCCCATAATATTAGCCTATAAAAAAAACAAAACTTTAGCACACATGTGTAAATTCGTATCAATCTCGTTTTTCTTAAATAAGATGGTTTTGGAATATTTGAGTATGTACACATGCAAAAGCTTGTCAGCAACATATGTATATAAAAATCACATAGATATTTCTTTTGGTCGCATAAAAAAGGCATAGATATTTTTTTATCTTTTAGATATAAAAAGACAGATATTTTAATGTTACTTTGATGTGGTTTGGCCTATTCAAAACCAACAAAACCTATATAGAAATGACTAAGACGAGCACCATAAACCAATCAGACACGAGCTTCTGCAAATAAATGGAGAAAGTATTGATTTTCTTCAAAATTTTAATAGACACATTTAACGCACATTTGTAAATTCATTTCAATGTCCTTTTGCTAATAAGATATTTTTCGATTATTTTAATGAACACGAGAGCTTATCAACCACATGTACATAAAAAATGAATAGATATTTTTCTGGTTACATAAAAAGGCATAGATATTTTAATTTTTCGTAGGTTTGGTTCAACCTATATAAAGATCATAAGCTTTGGCCAAAGGTACAAAATCAACAGAAGTTAGAGAACCATAAACAAAAGAAATGACGATGACTAGCACCATAAATCAATCAGACGCAAAGGTGGACATGAGAAGGTCTGCAAATTATAGACCCAACATTTGGAAAGACGATTTTCTACAGTCTCTTGGCAGTAAATATGATGTGAGATATATATATTATTTTTAGAGAGATGTTATATATATATACACACATAACATCCTTTATTTTCATTACTAGCTAGCTAGTTACAACTATGTGTGTGTAAATTAGCAGCTATGTATATATATATATATATATATATATATATATATATATATATATATATATATATATAAGTAACTAGCAATATATTAGTCCATAAAGTTTGACCAACTAATGGTGCTTGGATATATTAGATTATTGTTATTTATAAAATATGCATATATGATTTTGTGTCCTCTATCTCTATGGAAACACTTTTTAACACTCTGCCCATCGATTTAATAATAGAGGTTTATGTTCATAAAATTGATGTATTTAATTTAAATTTACGTAATATATGAACCCAAAATAAAAACATACCTAGATAATAATTGAATGAAAAAAATACCTTTGATTTGAAGCATACAACAATAAATCATTCGATAATCCACATGAATCAAATATACATGTAGGTATAATTGAGAAATCAATTTTTAGTGGACTTTCATACTTTTAGAAATCAATTTCTCTAGGGTGATTATATGTGTACATCTTTAACTTTCCAACACATGTGACATTTTATTCTCTTTTTATCTCTCTCTTTTTTCATCACATCATCTATATATCACATCTATTACATCATTTTATCTATTCAAATGTTCATTGATCATTTTTCATTTCTCTAACACAAGTGAAATTGCTTCTCTCTTCTCAACCTCTATCTTGAAAATTCCTTGGCACGAGTAGTTTGCTCAAAAATCAAATGTACTTATCTTTATTTTAAGTCAATTTCTTTTTTAAAAATTATAAATATAATTAAAAAAATTATGTATAATTTCTTTATGGGTTAATTAAATTTTTGGTCCCTACAAATATCTGCAGTTTTGTTTTTAGTCCCTATAAAAATAAATCACACTTTTTAATCCCTACGTGTAATGAGTTAAATAGACTAGCATTTATATGAGCACTTCATGCCCGTCTGTTTGCACTTTTTATTTCGTTAATGCGTATAAATGATGTTTGTGCAGAAAGAAGAATTTGTTGTGCAGTTAAACAAGTGGGTGATTGAAGTAAAATGCCATTTTGTTCAAGAGTTGGACGTTTTGCAAAAATTGGAGTTTGTTGATTGGATTCAAAAACTAGGTCTTGCCAACCATTTTGAGAAGGAAATAGACGAGTTTCTTGAAACTATATTTGTTTCTGTCCAAAACTTCAACAAATTTAGTGTTCAACAAAATATGCAGGTGTCTACACTATGCTTCAAGCTTTTAAGGCAACATGGATACAATGTTTTTCCATCTGGTAACTATCTATTTTAATTAGATATTCATCATATTTATCAAAACCTACGAACTAATTTTTGGTTGTTATTCATGAAATTCAGATATACTAAGCAACTTCTTAGATGTGACTGACAAGTACACATTTACTAATGATGCTAAGGATATTATAGAGCTTCTTGAGGCCTCACATTTGAGCTTAGAAAATGAACAAATCTTAGATGAGGCCAAAACATTTGCAATGAATTGGCTCAAAGATGCTTTCATGTCATATTCTATCAATATCAAGGTTGTTCAAAGAGTGGTCCATGATTTGGAGCTTCCTTCCCATTGGAGAGTATCATGGTTTGATTTGAAATGGCACGTGAAGCAATACCAAACTAACAAAGACATGGACCCCGTTTTACTTGAATTGACAAAATTAAACTTTAACATAACACAGGCCAAACTTCAAAAAGAGGTCAAAGAATTGTCCAGGTATACATATATTTAGCGAGAGAAAGAAATAAGTTGTTTTTAAAAGAAATAAGTTTTGTTGTACCAAAAAAAAAAGTTTGGTTTATTGTGCACAAAAAAATTAGTATTGAATCATCTATAAATTTGTCTTTCACCGTTAGGGCATTATATCTCATTGTATTTAATTTAGGGTTAATATATGTTTTAACCTATAAAAAAAAATTAGATTTTAACACTGTAATTTGAGATTATTTGGTTTCGAACTTTCATGATTTTTGACCGTACAAATTCGATGATATGACAGGTGAGGTAGACCAAAATTCACTCAAATTACTAGGGGCAAAAGTACCTTAAACTTTTAAATTTGATATCAATAAGGTCCAAAATCAAATAATCTTCAATTTAGGGTTGAAATCTAAAAAATAAATAAAAAAATTACAAGAGGGTAAACCAAAAACAGCTAATATTAGATGGGTAAATATATATTAACCCTTTAATTTAATTTAGTAGTGAGATTTTTTTATAGCAATGGTGAGATTTATTGATCTAATGATCCCATTAAGAATATTTATTGATCCAATGATTTTTCAAATTATAACATAAATAATAATCTTCAATAGTATATACTACTAATATATATTAAACATTCATATTTGTCTTTTAGGTGGTGGGAGAAACTTGGTGTAAAAGAAAACTTGTGTTTTGCAAGAAATAGGTTGGTTGAAAGCTTCATGTGTGCAGTTGGGGTTGCTTCTGAGACCAAGTATGAATCCTTGAGGAAATGGCTCACTAAAGTGATTATTTTGGTATTGGTGATTGACGATGTTTATGATATACATGCATCATTTGAAGAACTGAAGCCATTCACAACAGCATTCCAAAGGTTTCTTTTTTTCTTCTTCTTTCAAGCCATCTACAAATTAAAGCTTACTACTAATTTGAGATTATTATCCTTCAAAAAAAAAAACTAATTTGAGATTATTACTTTAATTATGGGTTAAGTATATTATCCTTCAAATTTCAAATCTCTATATTATTCTTCCCTACAAAAAAACAAAATTAACAAGGGCATTTTATAGAGGAAAAATATGAAATCCATGTTTAATTCCGTCGTTAAATTTTGCTATGAGAAAAATAGTGAGAGATTTATTACTTTTTCCATCAATAATTTTTTTCGTCACTAATTTCTTTTATATTTTAAAATCATGTTCATAAACACAGATGGGACGCCAAAGAAATTGAAGAACTCCCAGATTACATGAAGATTTGCTTCAGTGCACTTCAAGAAGTCACAAATGAAATTGCTTATGATATTGGAGGAGAAAAGAACTTCAATTTTGTGTTACATTACCTAAAGAAA
Source organism: Medicago arabica (assembly GCA_946800305.1). Taxonomy (NCBI): domain Eukaryota; kingdom Viridiplantae; phylum Streptophyta; class Magnoliopsida; order Fabales; family Fabaceae; genus Medicago; species Medicago arabica. The sequence continues at coordinate 3,310,215 of OX326969.1, forward strand.
ACGGTACTAATACTAATATATTAATCATAACCATTAATTTTTATTTTGAAAATGTAAAAATCATTGAAGGATATGAATCAATATTTGCTTATGATTATCCTCACATTTTCACAGTGGATTGAATTTTGCAATGCGTTATATGTGGAAGCAAAGTGGTACAAAACTGGATATATTCCATCGTTGCAAGAATATTTGAACAATGCATGGATTACATCTTCTGGGCCATTAATTCTACTCCATTCATATTTTGCAACAGTGTATGAATTAACAGATGAGATAGATGATTTTCCAGACATATATGATGAATTGGTCCACAATGTGTCTCTCATCATTCGGTTGTGCAATGATCTTGGAACGGCAGTGGTAATCTTTTTGTTTCATAGAATAAATTACTCTATTTAAATGGTGATGGGTTTCGTATCCAAGATTGAGATGTAAAAAAACACATTTTCTCACTAGTTGTTTAACCCTTCTAGCTTTTTTATTTCAAATTCAGTAAGTGATAGAAATGATAATTATAGAATTTGATATGCGATCAACAGGCTGAGAGGGAAAGGGGTGACGCAGCTTCATCAATTGTATGTTATATGAATGAAATGAACGTTTCAGAGGAAGAAGCAAGAAAACATATACAAGACATTATAAACAATGCATGGAAGAGAATTAATGGACACTGCTCCAATCGATTTGCTTTTATGGAACCATTTTTTAATCAAGCAAGAAATGCAGCACGTGTGGCCCATACTCTTTATTTAAATGGTGATGGGTTTGGCATTCAAGATCGAGATATTAAAAAACACATTTTATCACTAGTTGTTGAACCATTCTAGCTTTTTTTATTTTTTTAAGATGTGCAAATTAGGATTTTCATTGGAATGTATTGCATTAGGATTTGAAAGAAATTTCAATGGTAAAAGATTACGTATTATTTAGTAAGACTTTTTTTTTTAAGTAATCTATCAACTAGAAATTCATCTCTTAAGATGAATAAATAGAATGTCTGAGATTCAACTGATAACCCCACATATTTAATGCAATATCTCTACCAACTAAATTAAGTTCATGAATACAAGACTTCAAAATACAAGAGTTTAAAGTAATTTAAATATATTATTGTAGGAGTATTAAATTAAAGGGTGAAGACCCGATGTGTTAATCTATTGATTGTTTAAACACCCAAAATAGACTTGGAGGTCTCATCAAATAAGCATTTTTAAACACCCAAAATGAAAAGCAAAGCACTTGCATCAGAGAAGTACTGGTGTTTGTTTCTCATGGAATTGTAGAGAGTATGGAAAACAGGATGTGCACAATAGCAAAAAGCATACAAGCTAACAGCTGTTGGAATTCCACTCCAATTTACAGTATCACCTTTTTGATGAATACCAATTCCATCAAATGTTGCAGTCCATGATATTGACAAAATAATAACACCAGGAGCAAACACCCCACTTGCAGATACATAAGAAAACAGACTCAAATTATCTAACCAAATCGTTGGCAAAATAACCTAACCGGTTGGGACGTTCTAACCTAATCGGTTGTCAAGCTGTACTTGCTGATCGCACGATGATCTTCACGTGTGGGGATTTACTCCCTCAAAAGTAATTGAAACATTGATTTTATATTGACATTCCTAAATTTTCAAAGGCAATGAAGGACAATATTCCTAAAGGGGTTTCCCATCTATGAATTTTACGAAACTCATAGCACATTCTTCCTCTCTTAGTAGTTTTACAAACTGACAGCCCTATCAACTGAAGGAAAATAGAATTACAGAATAAACAGCGGAATACATTTTTTGATTTTCTTTCCTTGGATCATTACAATTTGACATGAATCAGTGATTCGATTGTTACCTCGAAGTGTAGAATTAGGAATGACGTTCACAACTAAGCAAGCAGCAGAGCCTCTAGCAACTCCACACGAACGGTGGTCCTCCAAGTCTAGGTGCTAGTCAAGGAATCAGAAGTTTCAGAGAACTAGGGTTTTCTCAAAAACATGTAACTCTGACTTTTGCACAAGGATTCTATTTATAGAACTCCAAGTGTGTTATGCAAGTCACATTTCACTATTGGGCTTTCGTAAGCCCAATAACAAGTTTAGTATTTTGCTAACTAATTAGCGTTATTTACTAAATGCACCCATTATATAAGTCATATTTATATTTCTCTTTTGATCGTTCTTTTGCGTGTGACCCTATAGGTTCTAGTCACGTTGGCAATAACATTAAATCTAATATTTAATATTATAAACAATGAGTGGTATCTAGCAACACATCATTGCTACCCAAGTGAAGAGAATGTCAAGTGATATGACGAAACTTTTTCCATGATAATATTCATGTGTAAAATTACTCCTTTGTCTTAATATCTATATTGATCACAAGACATATATTTTGTCACCCTTTAGATCAATATTTATATTTCTTGAGCCTAAAATATACTGAATAACGAATAAGTCCAATATCTCATATTGACTTAGTTTGGCATGGCCATGCAACTTTACAATCATATTTCATCAAGAGGCCTAAAGATATATCTCCTGTTATGAGGAGGGGCAAATCTCATCTAGGACACTCATGCCCATCAGCATGATTCATCAAGTACCCATTAGTCAATATTATGGTTATCCTTTGACAGACAACGTTAGAGTGGCAATAAAGCACTTGAGTCCACATATAGGGATCAAAATGATTTCAGGTCTAAGAGTGATATACACTATTATCATTGTGAGAATATCTTATGACATTTTCATAATATACTATATAGTATTCTCACGGTGGGTCAATCCAGTATAAATATTACTCCTAACGAACTACCTATTACACGAACTACCTATTCTAGGGACTTTATTAACATTATAACAAATATAATAAAGATTTTCATATATTATTTTAATAATAAAAGTTATGATACATAACATAAGTTTAACATAAACTATTGGCTTCTAGGGCTTACACCAACATCAACGTCTACCTTACCAAGGATTTAGGAGAATGGTTCTACTTTGTTCGGTTCACTCACCAGAGTCACTTGTTTCCTTAATCAATGACTAGTTACGTTCTAGGATCAACATATTTTACTCTGTTTCAACAAAATGTATTTAACATTACCACCTTAAGTTTTGATGATAACAAGGTATTATTGGATATGCTAATATTTGTTTAAGTGTGCAGGACCATAGACAAAAATTTATAAGTCTTAAATCAAAGTATTGGTTCCGAAAGAACAAAAGAGAGAAATGGAATTAGAAAAAGGAAGCTTGTGTTGCAAGACAGAGTCTGAAGACCATCAGAAGCTAGCTGCCAGAGTCTGATGTCATTAAGCGTTCGAAGACCATCAGAGTCTAAAGATCATCAAAGTGTGAAGTCAAGAAGCTGGAGTTAGTTGAAGTTTATTATTTGAAGACACATCATTGCAGAAGGAATAGAAGCTTGAAGCAACGACTACTTAAGAGGAATTAGAAGACATTGTATGCTTATCCACTAAAGAGCACATAAAAAGGTCATTGTACAATTGTACAACCACTACTTCACTCTCATGCCTGCAATGGTACAAGCTACAGATGTATCTACGCTGGTTAATTCTCCATATAGAGAATGGATTTCAAATTATTCCCTCATAGGACATTAACCAAATCAAGCAACAGGTCATTGGTGTTTATCAAGGTTCAACAATGACTCTTTTAGATGTGTTGGCAATCATCAACGTATCTTTCACACCTCTATATAAAGGAGTGAAGACTTAAAGATTGTAAGAGACTCAACAACAATTTACAAGTGTCAAAACTCTACTGAAATTGTTGCACATCAAAGTTCACTTAGAATTTCTAAACAACTTTCATATTTTAGATATTCTAGAGTCTTATCGGATTTGTATTTGTGAACTCTACTGAAATTGTTGCACATCAAAGTTCACTTAGAATTTCTTAACAACTTTCATATCTTAGAAATTCTAGAGTCTTAGAAATTCTAGGGTCTTAACAACTTTCATATCAAGTGTTCAACCTCAAACGTTTTTCTGTGTAATTTTGTTTGTTTAGAAGTCTCTTGCTTTTGTGCTTGAGCATATGAAATTTCTTGCAAGTGTGCTTGAGTATTGGAAATCTCTTGTTGTGTGCTTGAGCATTTCTAATCAGATATTGATTTTAGTGAACTCTCCTTATAAATGCAAGGGAGACATGACTACTTACGGATTGCGGAAGAAACCTGTATAATTGTTTTGCGTCTTTCTCTTCTCTCTCTCTATCTTTACTTTATCAGTTGCATTAGACTCTAAACCATGTCCTTGAATCTGAACTCTATCAGACTCTGAACATTGGACTTAGTTTAAAAAGAAGAAAAAGGTAACACAATTCAACCACCCCTTCTTGTGTTTTTCTCACCTTCAGTTGATACCAGAGTTCCGATTCTGTTGTCTTAGCACTTAACAGTGTAACAGAGAACGATCAGAGAAAAATATGTCAACTGTTGAAGGTTCCAGTTCTAGTGGTCATGTTGCTATACCATATGATTATGGTACTGGAGATAAGTCATCTAGTTCAAACAAGCCTCATATGTTTAATGGAGACCCTGAGATTTTCTCTTGGTGGAAAACCAAAATATATAGTCACATCATGAGTTTAGATGAAGAACTATGGAATGTTCGTGAAGATGGTGTTGGTGACTTGGTTTTAGATGAAGAATGAGTTGATGTTGATAGAAAGAAACACATTGCTGCTCAGAAGAAACTGTACAAGAAACATCACAAGATCATAGACATTCTTGTTGCTGCTTTACCTCACAAGAAGTATTTGAAGATGAGTGATAGATCTACTGCTAAAACATTGTTTGATTCCTTGTGTTCTAATTATGAAGGTAACAAGAACCTTAATAGTAGGAATCATTTTCATAGTAAATTACACTTTCCTACACTAAGAACCTTAATTTATCTCCCATTTCCATCTATGTTAAAATATACATTATCTTCCCTTGCAAAGTAAATATATATATATATATATATATATATATATATATATATATGAAAAAATATACTCCTTAATAATAATTAAAGCCACCGTTAGTTTTGAATATTTTTTAATAGAGACTTAACAGAAAGACTAAAGCCAAAAAATTTCAAAGTGTAAGGATCAATGCCAAACAAAAAAACACAGGGACCAATACCAAAATTATGTAAAAGTGTATGAACTAATCACACATTTAGACGTAAGAATTTTTAAGAGACATTAATGAGTTGTTTTTAAGCTATGATGGCTTATAAGGGTCTTGTTAGTTGAAAGCAATATACGTGTTAGTCCTCTGTAATTATGGTTCTCATTTGCTTTAGTTTCCTTGATTTATGAGTTTATCATTTAAAGGCTGTTTGGAAACAAAAACTCTCTCTTCCCTTAGCATCTGTAGTAAGAGATTTAATCTCAACACTAAAAATGAGGAAAAAACAAACGAATATTTTCAATAAAAAAAAAAAACAATACTATTAATGTTTTGGTTGATTTAAATCCTCAAGTCAGAACTTTTATAGTTGATATTCATATGTTGTTATAGCTTGCAATTGTTTTGGTTAGTGCTTGTCGCTAACCCGTTATTCACATATTAATGTTTATTGGTGTGATTTTTTATCCCAATTCACAACACAAAGGGGTGCATTATGGAAACTGATATGTAAGTGGCTTGAGATTGTTGAAATATTAAGGATTTAAAGAAATTGAGTCATAAAAGCTTGAATGAAAATTAAACTCGAGAATCATTTCAGAGTAAGAGATAAGTAAAATGGAGTGCATTGGTTTATCAACATGAATGAGAAAATAAAAAACTATTTTTATTTTGTGTAGTAACCCTTTAGCTTTAGTTCAAAATGTTTGGCTTATTCTATTTATAATGGGTTAAGAGCTATGAAGCACAGCGGATATGGACATCAAACACGACATGGATATTGACAAGCCGACACCGATTATAATTTGAGAAGTCGCATATTTTAATGTAATTATATGTGTCGGTACGTGTCCGACACCAGAACAATCAAGGAGTGTCCGTACTTAATAGATTATGAGTAACGCTTTGTACTCACATCAATGAATTTCGCTTACTTAGAACAAACTCTTTATCATTCTCATATCAAAAGATAAAAAAATAAAATCCAATATTATCCCAAATATTAATGAATTGGCCAAAATCAAAATAGGCCAGAGTTGGGATTAGGTACCCTCCACGTTCCTAACAAAATAGTTGTTGAGTTTATCCAATGGTCACCAGAGTTTAACGATCACTGGATAAACTCAACAGCTGGAATTCCAGCAGAGAGATATACATGAGAATGGACCACTACATAATATTTTTACCTATTACAAATTTTGTACTATTTCAACAACTGAAGTATATGTCCCAGAAATTCCCATTGCTATAGCTAGCAATATTATTACCACAATTGTCACTGTCTCAAACTCAAACTTCATATAAGTTCCAGAAATCCTCAAGTAACACAAACATGGAAGCAAAATTGAAGCAGTGACACTTAAAAATGCTCCAACCAATGACATGAGAGATCCAAAGAAAGGAACAGCCAGTGCAACAATAACAGTACTGATTACAAGGACAGTGCTCACAAACATATTGGTCACTCTATTATTCTTGTATGTCCTTGGAAGTAAATCTTTCAAAGCATTTGTAATTGGTGTAGCCATTAAAGCAAATTTTGATATTGGATTCACCAAGGTTGTGTATATTGCTATTCTTGAACTTATTTTGTTTAGTGGTAAGTTTAATGTTATTTGTGAATCAACTTTTGAACCAAACATTAAGTAACCAATTATAGCCATTGATGCATAACCAGCTGTGGTTAATATAAAGCATACAATTAGCACCTGCAATGTAATGTAAAGGAAACACATTAAAATATTAAACTAATATATATATATATATATATATATATATATATATATTTATAAAGGATAATCAACTTGGCACGTGTTTGGCCTAGCGGTATGTTAGATGCTGCCGCACGTTTGGTGAGAAGCTCTAATATATAGCTTCAGCAAATCACGGCCAAATGTGCTTTGGGACTCAAGAATAGCCAAATCACCGTAGATCCAAACCGGCCTTTATTTAAAGTTAATGTGTTAAAAATTTGTATACAATTTGTATTGTCCTATCCAATGCTTTAAATAAAGGTAAATTATTTTGTATCAATTCAAAGCATTTCTCTTGTATTATCTTTCAATTAAAGTTTATATCAATGTTTTAAAAACCAAACCAAACTAGGCGGTTCATTCAGTTGAACCATGAATTAACATGCATAATTCGGTTATTAAGCAAATCACATGTTGACCGCGGTTTGTCTCAATTGAGTTGTTTATAACACTTGAACCGTGATCTGAAGGTCTCCTAAGTTCAATGCGAACCTATGCATATAAACTTTTGAACTCAACTAAGGAAGAATTTTATAGAGATCACAAATCAAAACACACCCAAAAGAAAGTAGAAGCACTTACATTAGAGAATTGGTGTTTGTTCCTCATGGAATTGTAGAGAGTAGGGAAAACAGGATGTGCACAATAGCAAAAAGCATATAAGCTAACAGCTGTTGGAATTCCACTCCAATTTACAATATCACCCTTTTGATGAAAACCAATTCCATCAAATGCTGCAGTCCATGATATTGACAAAATAATAACACCAGAAGCAAACACACCACTTGCAGATACATAAGAAAGCAGACTCAAATTATCTAACCAAATTGTTGGCAAGATAATCACTGCAACCAATATCACAAAGAATTTCTTTGCACTAATTGCTAAACCAAATACTTGAATCTCTTCAATAGGGAATAAATTACTCAAATTGTCACCTTCTAGAATCAAGAATCCAATTGAAACCAAGTATAGCTCTGTGTACATTGATATTGATACTATTAATCTTCCTATTTTTCCAAATGCAAGTTCACCTATGTCAGGATATGTTTTAATGTTTGAATTCTTTTCCATGCATCTTTTCATTAGTATGCCTGAGTAAAATGCTGCTGCTGCAATGCAAAACAAAAGTGCTAAACTTAACCATCCTCCTGAGGCTAATGCATATGGAACTGACAGTATCCCAACACCTGAAAAATCAAAGTCATATAAACATCATTAGCAATTTTATTCTATTTTCAGTTATATCGTCGCTAAATGTTTGAAACGTCAAAATAAAATATTAATTTCACTCCTAAAGATCTCAAGTTCGATTCTCTCTGGTGCCAATTTAGCTTCTTCTTCAAAAAAAATTGTTGTAGTTAGTTCAATTATTATTTTTTTTAAATTATGTTTTGAAGAAATTAAAAGAGCATATGCTAAATCAGAATTAAACATTGCTAATGTTTGATCACGTGGGAAGCCCAGTGGACCGCCCACATCTAGGCCATAGCAAGTAGACAAGTGAGAGAGACGTCACTCTTACACAAAACCTCAAGGCAATGAGTTTATGGATCATCTCACTTATAAAGTGCTCAACCTCAACGTTTTGATGTGGGACATATAACTTACATTTGCATACAACAATCTCTACCTCAAATGTGAGTCCATCAACTCATCATGCTCACCCCTCAAGTGGAAGCTCTTCCATCCGCACACACTTATACTTGTACCGCCGTTGCCGCACTCAACGGAACCCGCCGTCAAGCTGAAGCTCTTTCATCCGCACACACTTATACTTGTACCACCGTTGCCGCACTCAACAGAACCTGCCGCTTGAACACACTTTATCAAGAAGACTTTCGACACATGGAGCGGTCAAACTCTTTGTCGAGCACTCTTTATCAAGAAGACTTTCGACACAAGGAGCCGGTCGCACTCAACGGAACCCGCCGTCAAGCGGAAGCTCTTTCATCTGCACACACTTATACTTGTACCACCGTCACCGCACTCAACTGAACCCGCCGCTTAAACACTCTTTGTCAAGAAGACTTTCGACACACCGAGCCGGTCGAACTCTTCGGCAAACTTTGGCTTTGATACCACTGGTTGGTCACGAGGGGAGCCCGGGGGAGCGCCCACATTTAGACCAGAGCAACCCACAAATGAGAGACGTCACACTCTTATCCAAAACCTTAAGATAATGAGTTTATGGATACTCTCACTTATAAAATATTCAACCTCCACGTTTCTATTTGATGTAGAACATATAACTCACACTTGCGTACACCAGCTAAATCAGAGTTAAGCATTGTCATAGACATTAAGGTTGATGTTTCAAGAGCTAAACATGTTCCTAAGGTTTAGTATGAGTTAACTTTAGTCTCTAAATTATCTCTTTTTGAAGTCATTTTCTGAATTAAATTGACTAAAGAAATATACATTCGAGAACTAAACTAAACTACTATGAAAAAGACACATTTGATGCCCAAAATTGACCAACAAAATGATTATTCAGATATGTTTTTGCAATTTTGATGCATTCTAAGACTCTCTAACATGACATTATAGAACTCTACAATATAATCATAAATATAAAGAGAGTTCCAAAATAAATCTTAAATTTTGGTCGGACATTTTTGCTCTTTTACAACACATTTTGTAAATTTACAAAATATACAGCAAAAATATAAAATGTATAATTTATAAAAATTCAAATAGGATATATTCTATGTAACTAAAATTTGATGTGTAGAAAATATAACTAAAATTTAAACAAACATTACACAATCAAATACATATGCACAAAGTGTAATAGAAATGAGGAAAACATAGTGGAAAATGGATCTTAGATTTAGTGAGAGAAAGTCTCTCTCTCTATATATATATATATATATATATATATATATATATATATATATATATATATAAGTCAATATTAAAAGAGGAGTATATACTGTTAAGGATTAAGGAGTAAAACCTGAAATTGCATTGAGTCCATTAACACATGTACGAAAGAAAGATACTGTATTTTTGTTTGAAGGATGAGAGGCTATGACTTTCTCCTCATCTATGGAATGTCCTAACTTCCACTCAGATAATAAAGGCACATTTAAGGGTGAGTTGTTGAGAATTTTCTCTGACATATTGAAAAAACTGAATTGTTGATGGCAAAAACCTCAAAGGATATTTTGTTCTCAATTAAATATAAGCTGAAGTTTCAAAATCTCAAAGGTTTGATATATACTAGGTGGTAGATGGTCCAACACCAGAAAAATATAAACGTTTAAGAAAAGCCCAAATTCAACAATTCTCTTCTCATTTGCCAACCTTACATATCTCTATCAAAGTTAAAAACTATTGAAGATAGAAATATTTCAAATTGACTTTATGGCTTTTATTATTTAACTTTTACTGTCATTTAAATTTTAAACTAATCAAGCATATATCATAATCATAAATTTTGAATATATATACTTTAATTATTGATCACGATAAAAGATACTCTTGCTTTGATAGATACTACCGTTTTTTACTCAATCATGTCGATATATGGAACACATTAAAACTGTTTAATCTTTCCAGTCAAACACTGAGAGTGATATTACAACCTTCAAGGCAAAGTAGGAAACGTGTATTAAAATAAAACGTGTATTAAAATAAAAAGAAAGTTCTCGCTATCTGATGTGTTCATGTTCAGAGCAATGGTTAAAGAATCTATAAATATACTTAAAAATATAAAATATAATTTTTGTTAAAGTAATGATTAGACAATTTATCTATAAAAGTTTACTTATTTTAAATGTTTAACCATTACCCTTAGAGTATTGGTTAACATTAAAAAAAACACCATAAACATGCATGTCCTTTCCTTTTACATATAAAAATAAAATGATACAGTAAGCATGGGTCCATTAAAAAAAGTGACTCCCGAGTATAGATATAAAAACATTTGAAAAATCTTAATATCACGTTTGAGAGAAGGGTGAAGAGAGAAGTAAGGGACAAAGTAGCTAGTGGTGGAGTTAAGAATTGCACCTAGTGGGGGCCATATTTGACATGTGTATATCCAAATATTTTCAGTCAAAATCAATCTTCGTATAACCAAACATACACTAAATATTACATTTTTCCGGCCGATATTCAAAAGATATTTTTGCTTGAGATAGTATTTTTTATTTTTTTGGCTAGACTCAACTCAACCTGGTTGGCTAAACTCCTGATTTCCTTCCAATTAGCTTGTCCTTCTTGAAATTTTTAAATAAAAAGAGAAAATGTTATGTCCAAAATTAGTGATAACAACCTTAATTCCAAACCAAAACACAAAGAGCCACAAGATGAAATTGAGAATACTTGAACCAAAGAAAATGTAACAGGTGTATACTTGGTGACTGTTAGATAAAACTCATCTTCAATATCCCATCCTCACTAACCAAAAAACTTTTTGGAAGTGATGATAAGAACAATGATTTAATCAAAGGGATAAATCCAAAAGAATAAAAACAATTGCTTCTCTGTCTGTGTGGACATGAAGTTTCATAGGACAACAAGGTAGCCCATAGAAGAGTATAGTACCACACATTATATATCTTTTACTAGTTAGGGACCAACATAATCATCATCACAAAACTACAATGGTTTTAGCCTAAACAAATTTAATAATTGCCAATTAAATATAACAAAAAAAAAAAATCTAATTTGCATTTTATTGAAAAACATCTTATCTTATGTTTTGTAAGGTTACCTGATAAAGCATTGAGACCATTGAAACATGTTTTAAGGAATGATGTAGTGACATTATTGCTGGGACTGTTACCAGAAATTTGGCTTCCTTCATGTTCTGCTATTAAGGGAATATTCAGAGCAACATCTTCATTACACTGCTGCCACTTATCACCTTCTCCTTCCATTGATATTTTCAAGAAAGATAGAGGCAGAGTTTTGTTTTTTGCTACTTCTTAGTTTACCAAAACTATGGGACAATGTTTATCTCTTTTTTCAGAAATAATAATGATAATCTTTAGTGCACTTTGTTTTTCTTTTTATACATTGGCTCTTTTGATAAGATAAGTTAGTTTATGTTGGATAGGTATAAATAATTACGGATAGTCATTGAAACATAGTCACATAATTCAACATATGTGTTGGTATTGTTGGAAATTAAGTGTGAGTGATAATGTTCCACATCGATCAGAAATGAAGCAAACGTTGGATATATAAGAGAGGAGACCCATAAACTTATTGTCTCAAGGTTTTGGGTAAGAGTGTGGGGTCTCTCTTAGCGCTTCAAGCACTCACCAACAAACTGGTATCTGAGCCTGGTTAGACTTGTTGGGGGAGTATAAGCGGGATCTTAGTTGGATTATCCTAGTGATGTGGGTGAGTCACACTTGAGGGAGAGAGTATTGGAAATCAAGTGTGAGTGATAATGTCCCACATCCACTAGAAATGGAACAGATGATGGATATATAAGAGATGAGTGCTATTAACTCATTGCCTTAGAGTTTTGCGTAAGAGTGTGGTGTGTCTCTCTTAGCGGGCGTAAACGTTTAGCCCATTGTTGCTCTCAGCGCTCCCCAGACTCCCCAACAAGTATGGAATATTTAATAATGGCCACTTCTCTATGGTACAAGTGTGGTATCTCTCTCTTAGCAAGTATGGGATATTGTATTTACCCATCGAAATTGGCACTAGAAAAATATAACTTAGAGTGCTATTAACTCATTGCCTTAGAGTTTTGCGTAAGAGTGTGGTGTGTCTCTCTTAGCGGGCGTAAACGTTTAGCCCATTGTTGCTCTCAGCGTTCCCCAGACTCCCCAACAAGTATGGAATATTTAATAATGGCCACTTCTCTATGGTACAAGTGTGGTATCTCTCTCTTAGCAAGTATGGGATATTGTATTTACCCATCGAAATTGGCACTAGAAAAATATAACTTAAGACTATGAGAGGGCACCCTCTATGAGAGGTTCTCGTACTACCAAATTAAATATAAGCTATCAAAATTTTTTTAGAAATTGATTCTTTTTACTAGCATTTCAAATAAAACTTAAAATTGACTAGTAGTGTGAAAACTCTTAATATTTAATTAGTTAAATTAGTTAATAGTAAAAAAAAATAGAAGAATTGTAGTAGTCAGCAGTAACACTTCACAAAACAATTTTTCATACTTACTTTTTTCTCTTATCGATGATACTTTTCAAAAGACATTCTCTTTCTCCGAGCTTCAAGCATGTTTTCCTGCAAAAAAAATTTGCTCCATTGAAACTGTCCTTTCTCTTTTATCTCATACTCAACTTCATCTTCATCTTTCTTTAATTTTCACCCACTTGTTTCGATTGGCCAATTTCCACAAATTATAGTAGAATTTGTGCAAACTAACATGCAAAAGTACCACGAACCGGTCAACATGTACCAATTCGTGGTTCGCAACATGTCAAGATAATAATATGACTATGGATTGAAATAAAGAATATTTGGTGGACACCTCATCGGATGTATGCACCTTAATAGAGAAAGTGATAAGAAAAAGTAACGTGATATATATGATATGTTAGTGAGGTGGTGTAAAAATATATATAAAAACAAGATGTTGAATGTGTCTAAATTTAGAAATAGAGATGTATGCATATTATTGTAAATGAAATAATCGATAAATTTTAGTAAAATAATATTTTTACCCTAAAAATAGTACTTTTAATTAATTTTTTATTTTCTTCTATTATAATTATAAGAAAAATACTAACGAGTGTTCTTAAAATATTAGTTAAAGTACTAAAATAAATAAGTTTACATTAAAAAATGGTATAATCATTGTTAAAATAAAAATAAAAATTTATACTTTTATGACAAAGTTTTTAATGAAAAATTCTTTAATCGAAATCTTTAAGATACACGTTAGGAAGATGTGAAATTTGTACCATTTAACTTTTTTAAGGAATCTTTATATATCTAAATGTTAAACCATAATCCTACTATTTTTTTCGGGTTTTGAAAAATATTTATGAAAAAGATCCCTCCAGTTGGTTACTTCAAAGCATTTTAACCAACAAGCCATTTGCTGTTTTTGTGATATCATTTGGCTTCCACTATATGATATCCAATATTAAACTCCCTTTTTATAAAACAATTAATTCCTTTTCATTTTTTTCCAAACGGTTTCAAACCCTTTTTTCTCCTTTCTCCTTCACAATCTAAACCCAAAAGTCTGCGTTTTTCATCCATTTCTTCCCCTTTTTCCTACGACATGTCTTGAAAAATGAAAATGTAGTTGACCTTATAGGCTTCTATGGTTGAATCACTTGATATGTTTCTCATAGTAACTTTATGCAGTAACTTTTTTCCTTTGATGAGTATTTTGAACTATTTAATTAGTTCATTGTTTAAATTTTGCTCATTGTTTATATTTTATATGACGAGTTTCAACTTCGGTGCATTTTGCTATTGTAGTCTTTATTGAAATGTTATACATAATACATTTAAACATGTCGACAACTAATAATATAATCAACATGATGTTTATATATGAAAATCGAAACAAATCCATGCATCGCACGGCGTCTAATATTTTTTAAATTTGGGATCCTTAAAGAGTATCTCGGAGACATTCATTAACAAGATCCATCTTCATATTAGGAATGAAGTTTTGGATGGTAATATAATTCATTGTAGTTTAAACAAAACCCTTATAATAAAAACACTTAAAGCGACATGAAGTAATAGGTGCATGTGACCGCAAAAGTTAATTTCCACTTAAAGTTAGGTGTGACCTCGTTGTGGTGACAAACTTGCCTTTATTGGTCTCAACTACCTTAGTCTTCATTGGTGGGATATCCCTCTTGTTATTTTAGAGGGCCTTAGAATGTTTCTTAAGTACTTCTTACTATATTTTGCTTGATAGTATTGTTCCATTGTGTTTGTATATTGCTCTATACTCGTTTTCCCTTGTCTTAAATATTATGTGATTTTGTATAACCTATGTTTTAAATTAAATAAACTCTTTGTTATTAATTTTTTAGATAGAAAAAAAGTCTTTGTTCATAACGTAAATTTGTTAAGTGGATATAGTTGACCTCTTTATTTATCTTTTTTTAAGGCCTCTTTATTTATCTATACACGTTTATGCTATGCTATCATAATTTAACACATTAAGAGACATTCATGTCCCGAAGAGTTTCATTGAGTTGGGAAAGGATGATAGTTTGATTTTGTATTTGAATTTCTTTAAGGCGATGTAAGGTTGTATGTAAGCAGACTAGTTAGAAAGGTATGCACTATCAATATCTTTGAAAAATTGATATTTGTATAATTATTTTGTAATAATTTTTATAAAACTTTTTTCTTATATTTTTGTTGTATTTTTACTCTCTTTATTTTTATTTTTATTTTTATAAAAATAAACGATATTTATTCATTCAAATTTATAGAGTACATCATACAATGAAAATTCGTTAAAAACAAAAATAATGAATCTCTGAATAAACTCACGACATCAATGTTAATAGCATAAAACGGTAAAGTACTAAAGCTTATACATATGACTATATTTAAGTATTTGGAATATTCATGTCTTCATATCTGCAACGTTGACGACTCCAAAGTCGTTGGTTTGATTGCACTGGATTGAAGCTGGTTTGACAATCTGAAATTGAACAAATAACTTAACGAAACAAGAAAGATAAACAACGTCGCACAAAGACGACAAACAAAACAACGTCTAAGACGACGAAATCACGAAAGAAAAACGAAATAGATCTGAAAATCACTTATTTCAATAAAAGGAAATAGAAAAACGAGTTAAAAGGGGGATTTTGGGTCAAAAATTGATCCTAAATCGCCCTCTTTAGTCTATGAAAGAGAGAAAAAAATTAAGGTTTTGGTAACGGCTCACAAGAGAGAAGGTCTTTATTGTTTTAATTTTGTTTTGATACCTATATTATTTTTGTATATATTTAATTCACCCATAGATTACTTTTGTATATATTTAATCCTTTAATGTAATCACTAAACTTTTTTTAACATCTTTCCAAGCGTATGATGTGAAATAGCTCGTATTTTCTGGAATTTATTTCACAAATGTGTGGTACTTTTTTTTTATTTTATAAAGAGAACGTTTCCCATATAGGGAGAACGTTATCTATAAGAGGAAAAATAAAGGTTATTATTTTTTTAAGAAGAAAAAAAGGTATATATTCACTCAATCAGAGACGCCTCTTTAGCATAAGGCGTATTAGAGAGGTCACTCAAAATACAATGAGTCTGTCAAATAGTTACAAACACAACAGTTAGCCGATACGTAAACAAGACAACGAGTTCGACTACCACTGCCGACAACCATACACAAAAGTAGCATTATTAGCCCACAACCACCAATAGGAATGAAATTTAACCTTATCCATAAGTTCTATTGTTTTGAATCCGGGCTCAAACCTCACACCAATGAATAACAAGGATGTGTGGAGCAAAGGAAAGTAGTAACCACACTATCAAAGGGAACACAAGCAACAACAACAACAGACCTAAAAGGAACTAAGTGTAAAGCTAATGACAATAACACAAATACTAACAAAGCATAAAGAGATAAGGAAGCTAAAAACGGAAAACAAACACACAAGAGATGGTAACCCGGTTCAGCCAATATGACCTACTCTGGAGGAGAGAGCAGCTCTCCAATCCACTATGAGAATGAGTTACAAAAGGTTACAAGAAATCAGCCTTAGTTCCTAATCTCTACCCTTTGCTTGACTCAACACCCTCATATGATTTTCCCTCACCCAAGGTGATTACAATGTTTATCCCAACCCAAGAGACTCTCCTTACAAAGTTACTCAACCCTCAAGTTCCCCCCTTTGTAAATCCTAGACCTCTTGCTTCAGCTCTCCTTCAAAAAATGCAGAAACCACTTAAATACTAGTCACAAAAGTACCAAATCGTGTCACGATTTGCTCCATTTGTGCCACGATTTGTCTTTCCAACTGTTGTGACCAGTCACTTTCAGGTAAACTTGCTGAAGAAGTTGTTAAATCGTGTCACGATTTCCCAAATCGTGTCACGATTTTCCTTCAGCAGAAACCATCCATTCTACCAACCAAATCGCGGTACGACTCTCAAAATCGTGTCACTATTTTGAGCATTCACAGAATCACAATTTGAAGTCAATTACAACATCTATAATAGAAGCGTTAGAATTATTCCTCGTTTGGATTGAACTTATTTTGAGCTTATGAAAAAGGGCTTATGCAAAGAAATAAGTTTTTATCTTAATTTATAAGTTCTCACTAACAAAAATTGTACCTTCATAAATTGTTTTTCATAAACTACATTAACAAGTTTATAAATAATAAATAAAGGCATATTTATTTGAGTAAGTTGTTTTGCATATGCTCTAAAATAAGATAATCCAAACAGGGCCTAAATAGTCCATTATTACGTTCATTCCACACTAGTCAAACACAAAGGAGCCACAGTAACTGGAGAAAAGATCGAGGAGCCCTCAATCCACCTAAATAGTTAGTAATTTGGAAAAAATGAGCACAGAGACTTTGATGATCAACACCTGAAACACCTATCCAAAACCGAACCTGCTGCCAAAAGAAACCAAAAGTATTGCAATGAGGAAACAAATGTTGAGCAGTTTCGACCTTCCCACATCCCACCGAACAATAGATGTCCTCGGCATATATTATGCCACGATTCAGTAAATTGATTTTTGTCGGCAACATGTTACGAAGCAAACGCCAAGCTAAAATAGAAACCTTTAAGGGCACCTGAGTATGCCTAATAAGGTTCTCTGGCGCATCCAAAAGAGAGAAATCCTGAGAAGTAAGCAGCTGATAACCTGTATGCACCAAATAACCCCCCATAATGTTGGGGTGCCTCTTCCAGTATTCTGAAACATTAGACTGCAAAGTAACTTTATACAGTAAGATCCTACACTTTGCTACCAACTCCTCCTCCCACGCCCACAACTCCTCCACTGCCACACATTACCTCCTTTCTCCCATCCTAGAGAGAACATAGTTGCAACTGAGAGCGACTTATTCTTTGCTAGATCAAACAACCGACTAAAACGCCGACAAAGAGGAACCTCTCCTAACCAACTCTCCATTTCCTCACCTATGTCTTCCCTAATCTTATAGCCACCTCCCTTCACCAGTAAGAACCACTCTGGCCCTCAACCTCCCTGCCTCCTCATCATACCTAACAGCCAACACCCTATACCAAAATCCACCTCTGTCGACTAACATCCTCCATTACCACTTTCCTAATAGAGATAAAATAAATTCCCTCAACTGCCTCACCTCCAACTCGTCATGCTTCTTTCGAAGATAAACAATATTCCAACCAATTCAATGTATTTTTCTATGATCCAATATTCCAACCAATCCAATGTATTTTTCTGTGATCCCCCCCCCCCCCCTCTCCCAAAAAAAAATGTAAACATTCAATGGAATAAATTATACCTGACGGAGCTTTGAAGAAAGAAAAAGTATAGATAGACATGGAGGTCACAGATTTAAGAAGAGTCAAGCGGCCCCCGAAAGAAAGATATTAATTTTTCCACCCCAAGATTCTAGACTTTATGGTATGCAACACAGGGTCCCAGAACGCTAGCCGACGAGGATCACCTCCAATAGAGAGTCCCAAATACAAAAACAACACCTTTCCCACTTTACAATTCAGAATAGACGCTGCCTCGGCTAACCAGGAATCAAAAATATTAACCCCAACCAACATACTCTTATGAAATTTTATCTTCAGACCAGACATCGCCTCAAACAATAACAACAACATCGCCCGCATTCCACGAACATTGGCCCAACTCTTGACATCCAATAACAATGTGTCGTCAGCAAATTGAAGGTGGGAAACAACCATTGAATTAGTCAATCCTACCGCATATCCCTCAAAAAGATTGGCGGCCACCATCTCAGTCCTCATAATATGCAGGCCCTCACCAGTCAAAAGAAACAGAAATGGAGTGAGTGGGTCACCTTGACGAAGACCCCTCTCCAACGGAAACTCATATGTTAGGCTACCATTAACCAAAACTGAAGCAGTAGCTGTATACACACATTCTTTTATCCACTTCCGCCACAGAACTGAAAAAATCCATTTTACTCATTACCGCGTCTAAAAAGTCCCAGTCCACCGAATCATAGGCTTTTTCAAAATCTATTTTAAATAACAGAAACTCTTTTTTTGACTTTCGAGTTTCGTCTACCACTTCATTAGCGATAAGAACCCAAAATAAAGTTTATCTTAAAAGTGTTCATAAAATTGTTGCATAAATATCATTATAAAAAAGTATATGAGCTAGAGAAAATGTACTTTAAACTCATGAAAAAAAAAAGAGAGATCAAAACAACTTTATCTCAATAATAATACTAGGTTATATAATATAAACTGTATGCCATAATTTTGTAATTGACCTCACTAATAGTGCATTTATCAATTAATTCTTTTTTTGGTATTTTAAATATTTTTCATTTTAACTCTTTCTCTATGTCTTTTCTTTCTTTCTTTCTTTCTTTCTTTTCTTTATATGTTTATACGTATGTTTTTATTTATTTTTTCCTATTTTGACAAAATCAATATGTATGCTTGTAGGAAATGAGTCGTCTGGATTTGAATAGCTACGATAACAGGTGCTGTTAATCTTATCATATGACGACTAATAACAACAACAAAAAAGTGCTTTACGTGGTGGCTGGTATGTATTTAAAGATAAGTGAAGGAGACAAAGCTCCTTGAACTCTTCAAAGTTCAAACTCTTTGATAGGGACAACCGCTAGCAAGCTTCTCTAGAATATATTGCTCATTTTAACTTTTTCTTATGACTCTTACAATAAACATTATGCATTTAAAATCAGTTCAAACAATTTAGTGACTAAAATTTCACAATTTTAAATTAAAGGCTTAATTAGTCTTTTGATCCCTTAACTTATTTTTTGGTTTCGTTTTGGTCCCTTAACTATTAAAAGTTTCGTTTTGATCCCTTAACTTACTTTTTGGTTTTGTTTTGATCCCTTAACTATTAAAAGATTCGTTTTGGTCCCTTAACTTATTTTTTGGTTTCGTTTTGGTCCCTTAACTCTTCCTCCGTCAACCACATTGGTCCTTTATGTTAGGATAAATGTATTAGAGTTAAGGAACCAAAACGAAACCAAAAAATAAGTTAAGGGACCAAAACGAAACCAAAAAATAAGTTAAGGGACCAAAACGAAACTTTTAATAGTTAAGGGACCAAAACAAAACCAAAAAGTAAGTTAAGGGACCAAAACGAAACTTTTAATAGTTAAGGGACCAAAACGAAACCAAAAAATAAGTTAAGGGACCAAAAGAGTAATTAAGCCTAAATTAAATGACCGAGGAATCTTAAATTTTAACTCCAACCCTAAATATATAATATAATATCCTTGCTAACTAAACTATGGCATGAGAATCATTATACATTTCAATTTATTTGAGGGGATATTCACCTCTCAAAAGCAGGGAGAGAAGTATTTATTAAGTCAGTTTTTCAATCTATTTCAACATATTATATGAGCATATTCACCCTCCCTTCTATTTATGTGATGAGATCGAAAATATGCTTAATTACTTTTGGTGGGGTCACTCTGGATCACAAAATAAAGGTATTCATTGGCTCTCATGGGATAAACTGTCTATGCACAAGAAGAATGAAGGTATGAGTTTTAAAAGTTTGCATGTTTTTAATATGGCAATGTTCGGAAAGCAAGGTTGGTTTATAATGACAAATAAAAATTCTCTCATTGCTCGTATGTATAAGGCGAGATGTTTTCCTAAATGTGATTTTCTTATGCTAGTTTGGGGCATAAACCCAGTTACGTTTGGCGGAGCGTATGCAATTCAAAATTCATTCTGAAGGCTGGGAACAAATGGAGGATAGGGGAAGGTGATGACATTTCAGTGTGGGATAATAATTGAGTTGTAGGGAACATTATCTTAATTCCGCCTTCTAACAATGATTTTCATATGTCTAACCTTCGAGTGTCGCAATGTATGATGCAAGATCAAAAGCGATGGGATATTCCTTTTCTATAAGCTATTTTTGATCAGCAAATAGTTTCTCATAATATTAATACTCCTTTGTATCTGTCTGTTAAAGAGAACATGCTTGTTTGGAGCAAAAAGACTAATGGGATTTACTCAGTTCGTAGTGCCTATCATTTTTGTATGCAAGAGCTGTTGGACACTTCCGCTTTTAAAATTCCAGGAAATTGGGATATGATTTGAAAATTAAAAGAGCCTCCCAAAGTTAAAAATTTCATGTGGAGACTCACTAGGAATGTTCTACCAACAAGAACACGACTCTAGGATAAAAGAGTAAATTGCTCGAAAAATTATGTTCTTTGTAATTCTGAAGAAGAAAACTATTTTCATCTTTTCTTTGACTATTCGAGCAGCTACAATATTTGGAACATGGAAGATTTATTCCAAGTTGTAAGCATTGTCACGAATCAAAGAGGAAGATGTAGTAATTGTATTTTTCAGGTTCTGCGGACTTTGTCTTGTGAAAACGCAACTTTTTTTGCATCTATTCTTTGGAGTATCTGGAAACAGCGTAGTAATAAGGTGTGGAATGACATTGTTGACATGCAATGAGTTGTTCTAGAACGTGCATCGTCCCAATTATATGATTTGAAAGCAACTAAGAATGCAAGTGGATTGAAGTTCTCTGTTATTGGCATCAACATGCAACAACAGCAAACCAGGGTAATGAAGTGGAAGAAACCGAGTCTAGGAAGAATGAAATGCAATATTGACACCTCTTTCCCTAATCATGATAATAGAGTCGGTATTGGTATGTGTATTCGGGATGATGAAGGCACTTTTTTCCTTGCTAAAACGGAATGGTTGGAACTCAAGTGTGATGTTCATATTGGAGAAGTGTTGGGTTTATTGTCGGTACTTCATTGGGTACATATTTTGTGGGGTAGCGGAGGAATCGACAGACCATTTGTTTTGCTCTTGTGAGGCAATTTTTCCTATTTGGTATGATATTTCTAGGTGGTTGGGTTGGGAGTTAGTGCCTCACTCGAATATTTTAGGGGGTTTTCTTAGTTTTTAGGGGTTGGGATCTGGTAGGAAAGTAAATCTAGGATTATGTTTGGTTTGGCTTGCTAATGTGTGGGCTGTTTGGAACTCTCGTAATGATATTATTTTTGCGGGAGGGACTCCGACTGTCGCGCTTCTTGTAGATAGGGTGAAGCTCTCCTCTTGGAAGTGGTTCTTGGGTAAGAGTTATGTCAGCCTCTGCTCCTTATATGAGTGGGAGGTGCAACCTGTCCTATGCTGCTTCCGGTAGGGTGTTTGGGTTGTGGGTTCAGATCCTCATCTGGGGTGTAGTGGTGTGTCAGGCGCTCCTGTCCGGCTTGTCGATGACGTGTTTTCATTTTGTTTAGCTCCCTTTGCTTATTGCCTTACGGTTTTTCAGGGTGGTTGTAGTTCGGTGTTTTTGTTTTCTTTTTCTGGAGTACCTTTGGTACCAGTCTAGTGTTCAGTCTTTGTCATTCTATATTTGTACTATTTTGGATTTGATCCCTCCTTTTTTATATATATTATTACTTTGCCATTCAAAAAAAAAAAAAAATTGGGTACATTAGCTACAATTAGGTCCTATTAATTTTGAGCTTGACTCAAAGAAGTTGGTTGACAATTTCAATTCCAGCAATCACGATAATACGAAAATTGGAGCTATTATTAATGATTGTAAATCTTTATTTACGCAACTATATCACAACTCTAGTGTTGAGTTTGTGTGAAGACAAACAAATGAAGTTGCTCATGAGTTAGCGAATGCAGCCACATTGTCAGCTAGTTTCCATATTTTGGTCATGCCATCAAATTGTATTGAATACATATTAAGTAATAAAAACATTAGTTTTACCTCTTCAAAATTAAAAATAAGATCATGCTATATATATTTTTGGTATGTACAAAAAAAAAAAAGGTATAAACACTTGTACACCGCCTACTAACGGATATTATAATGGGATTCTTATACTCCTCAGTATTTTATTTACTATAAGTCGTTTTACTATTTTCAAACATTAAAATTTGGTTAAAGTGCACTTTTCACCTCTTAAGTTTCAAAAAGTTGCGATTTTGGCCCCCTATTTAAAAAAATTACAATTTTGGTCCCTTTCGTTCCAAAATTGCTAGGAAGACGCCACATGTCCCAAAAAAGGGGTCATAATCGCAACTTTTTGAGAAGATAAGGGGTCAAAAGATCATATTTCCCTTATGTTAGATGGTCAAAAGAGCATATTTCCCTAAACATAGAGGGTCATTTTTGTCATTTTCTTTCATAGGGGCCAAAATCGCAACTTTTTAAAACTTAAGGGGTGAAAAGTGCACTTTAGCCTTAAAATTTCTATTTAATTGTTATCGTGAGTAAAGTTCAGGTTGTGGGGGCATTGAATTATATATGTCAAAATTGGAGTTCGAACTCCGAATTTTTCACTTATTCTTAGTGAAATTCTAACTACTAGGTTATTTGACAAAAAAAATATATTTAGTTTTGTATTAAAAAAGAAATAATTATGAATGATTTTATAAAATTATCACTTATTAATGACAAGCCACCCTAATAGTGGTTGAGGGGTCGAGCTAAGGACGTGAAACAAGCGTTGAATGAGAGACAACTCATAAGTTTACTTTTCAGTCATTTAATTTTCAGTTATTTATTTTACATAGTCACCCCATCTCACAATTTCTTTCTTCTATTGTTTGCTAACTCACGACTATGCTTGTTGTTTTTAATTGCATATTTCCTTCTCCAAAAAATTTATTTTAGGTCTAGCTTACTTCCGAAGTTCAAGAGCACGATAACTTTTGGGACTTACTTCGGAAGATACACAGAAAAGGTCACCATTACAATTATGTATAGTATAACCGGTGAGACTTTGAGGCAAATATATATTTCCACTGTTTACTACTTTTTTTTTATTTCTTATGTGTGTTCATGTGGATTGCTATTGTCGTTTGAAATTTCGGTCGTTCTCTACAGACTATCGGTTATATTGTCGTACACACGAGACACTTGTTTTGGTACCTAGATCCTTTTTCAAGCCACCCTGATTTATTGTTATATCATTTGTGAGACTACTTTGAACCTCTATGCATTATTTCTTTCTTGGTTACTTGTGTGTGACTTTGAATCTTGTCACAAGTTTTGAACTTTATAATGATATGTGTGTGTGTGTTTGATTTCTTGGGAATTAGCTATATTAGTGAAATACTTGACATGGTTCGAAATTAAGTTTGGGGTTGTTCTTTGCGATTAACAACATCTTAAATTTGGAAGTTAGGTACCAATAGAACTTGGTTATCAAGGAAAAAGAAATTAAAAAATGAAAAAGAAAAATGTAGATAAAATATCAAAATGATGGTCTACACAAAAAAGTATAGAAAAACAAGAGCAAACAAAAGTTTGGTCTATTCAAAAAAAATAAAAATAAATTGTTCTACTAGTACTCATTTCTCTTAACTAGCACAAAATCTAATACCTCGTAAACATTGTTTGTGACATTGTGAATGAAAGTTAAAGGCTGGAAGAAAAGTATTTTAAGTAGGAAATCCTTAGGAACTAACTTCAAATTGTTTGTTAGCCTACTTTTCCAAATATAACTCATCTTAACCTAAGCCACATTTTAACCTTGAAAAGACATATATATATATATATGTGTATATCTTGAATTTCTGCTTAGAATTACTTCAATCTCATAGCAAGGTATAATCACATGACGATTGAAGTGTAGAAAATGACTTGACACATTGTCTTTAGGAGGTACATACGTGTATCTTGAAATTGTAAGTGGTTGAAAGTGAGAGTATTTTCTCTTAGTTGGTTCTGCTTGCATGAATGTGGTAAGCTAGTCAAGTCTGGAAGTGGGAAGAGTAACAATTTGAGCATAATCTCCATAAAGGTATGTTTATCTTCTTAAATTCATGTAAATTCTAACTTCTTGCTATTTTGTTGCTTGGGGACAAGAAACGATTCAAGTCCGGGGTTGTAATGATGGATCATCATATGATATTTTAGGTTATGTTTTTAGTAGTTTTCTTCGCATTTAACGACAAATAAATTGTAATTTAGAGGAGTTGTCAATGGTTTGAGGAACAAATTGCATTGTTTTCATTCGAGTCGTTGTAATTCACTTTTATCCTAAATCAAGCAATTCCATAGGTGTTTTTAGTCTTTTTTATTGAGAAATCATGTAAATAGAAAAAACAAGACATCACATGAAGGATCAAGGATATGAAGATTAAAGGCTAATGATTTCTAGAAGGTTGTTGAAGACAATACAAAATGAAGAAAATTCATCTAGTTCTCTCTAGGATATGTTTTTCAATTGTTTAGTAATGATTTCAGTTGCTATGTGCAACTAAACCTCTTTTATTAGGGTTCCACGATGAATCTCTTATTATTTGTTGGATTAAATTAATAAAGTTTTTCATTCAAATTATGTTTCGATTTTCATATTTAATTTTGTATATGTCTTGTCTCTAATGCTTTTTCAACTAAGAATCTGAATCGGTAATCTTGAAAATTGATCTATGGACGGATAATAGGATTGATAACCTTGCTCCTGTTCAATCCTGATACTAGTAAAATTGCTTATTTTCTTAATTAAGTTCTTTTAATGGAATCTAAGTATGAATATAGGGTTTTTAACTAATCTTAAGGGAATGTCGCAATTGTAACTGGTTGAATTGTGGGGAATATTAAAATTAACTTCCACAATTACATCACGGAGTTTTAAACTCTATTTTCTTAAATCAAATAGACAGGACAATAACTAATGATTTACCGAGTTAATTTCAACAAAGACGAATGGAGGATTTATGGATTTCCTAATCACCGTTATGTATCTGAATCAAACCAATCGAATCTCGTATTGGGAATGGCAATATAACCTTACAACCCTTTTAATCTCTTTACTTTTATTTCCTTTCAAATAAATTCTGCTAATTACCGAGTTGAACGACTATCATTTTGGAGACGATAAACTTACTACTTTATTACTTGTTATGATTTGGTGCACTTGCCAATATTTACACCTTGCATCCATCAGTTAGGACAATTCAAATCCTACAAACCACTTCATCTCTTTTATTTCTAATAAATTTTGCTAATTACCAAGTTCAACGACAATCTATGTGGAGACGATAACTTACTACATTATTACATGTTACGATTTGATGCACTTGCCAATAATCGTCCTTTCGTCCATCACTATGTCACCACTCCAAATGAAAATACTTAACCATCTTTCAATTTCTTTCTGGAGAGAAACAAGCCAAGAGCAAATTGTTATGTAGTGAATTAACATACTTTGAATGACATATTTTGGCAACTGCACTATTCTTGTAGTAATGAAAGAGAAGCTTTCCAGGCTACAAGTTTGGTTCTTATTTTGTCAGTTGTAGGTTGAAAGTAATAAGTTTTTTGTTTCCTTTAAAGAGAGGGAACCTCAAATAAAAAAAAAAGAAAAAGAACCAATATTGGAGCCTAAAAGGTTGACAATATGAGCAATTCTATTTTTTCTTATGGAACCCTAATATATAGGTGATTTTGAAGGATTTATAAATTAGGCTGAACAAGATGCATATTGAAAAGAAAAAAAAAATCCGTCTAAGAGCATGAATAATAGAATATCATAACATTATCTGCATATAGCATATGAGATGGTACATAATGATTTCTAATAATGATTTCTAAAGCCTCTGATAAGTTCTAATTTCATATCGTGAACTACCCGGATAATACTTGGGTGATATTGTAGTTGACTGACTAACCACAATGTAACAAGTGTTTTTTTTCTTTCTCTTTCATAATTTTTTTTGCTATTTTGTACACTTGTGACAATATAAATGACCAATGTCACCAACCACAATGTCACCCAAATACTCATAACATCTTCAGAAGACAAAATAAATAAAAAATTGACAATGGATCTCCTTATGTCACCCCTATTTTACAATGAAAGTAATCATGCAGCTTACCATTTACAAAATTAGAGTGTAGAAGACTCTATGATGATTTGAATCTAATATCAGAATTTATGGTTAAATCCAAACGTCTTTTAACACTCTTAAAAGAAATGGTCATTCAAGAATATCAAAGACGTTCGCTATGTCAATTTTGAAGGCAAGATTACCACCTGAAGCGTTCTTGTGTAGCAAGTTAATGGTTTTCGAAGTTAAGAAAATGCAGTCCTTTATATGCCTTCCTTTTATGAATCTCATTTTCTCTTTAGACATTATGTCAGACATTATGACAACAAGCCTATTTGCAGTTAGGATTATCTTGAATTTGAAGTTGGCGAGAGCAATTTGTCTATGTTGATCAATTATATCAACATTTGCAGTTTTTGAATCAAAACAATACAATGTTGGACCTAACAATCAAATTTTGGAATACGGATTTTTCTAAAGCCAAATTTTCAAGATTAAATAAATGAAAATTTGGACTAGACAATCAAATTTTGAGCTACTTTTTTACGGAGGAATTTTATATAATGTTTTAAATAAATATGTAAAAACTTTATTAAAAATTTACAAGTTTAAATATAATTAAACAAATTTTAATTTTACAAGGACTAATAGTATGTGTTAGTCCTTGTTAAATTAAAATTTGTTTAATTATACTTAAACTTTTATATTTTTAAATGACTTTTCATATGCATGTTAAGAACATTTTAATAACAGGGCATTCGGACACTATGCGTGTATCCTTGTTAATATCGACTTATCAAAGAGGATTTATGATGAAATTCTAGTTGAACGGGAGGGGTTTGCCGTTAAGGTGGAAGTGCAATACGAAAGACGACCGTTGTTTTGTCATCACTGTTATGTCATTGGACATAATGTTGCGACGTGGAAGTGGTTAAATCCGGAGGCTACCAAGGGTGTGGACCGTGGAAAAAGCAGGTTCCTGAAACGAGTGACGACCAGCAAGCAGACCCGTGTTGCAAAAGCCGCTCCACTGCTCAACACTACGTGTCAGTCGTTCCCCCACTAGCAGCTGCCACAAGTGTTGAGAATGAGATTCAGACCTTAGCTCCCCAAAGAGATGTCGCAGTAGGTACTTATAGTTTATCTTTGCAAGATGTCTCAGATGTGATTCCACAAGGTATTTTACCTCAGTCAGCCATACCTGTGTTGGAATTGGCAGCAACTATAGCGCACGATGACGTGCAAAATTCTTTGGAGGTAACAACTCTTCCGGAAGCTAGGAGCGTTGACGTTCAGAAGAGTCCGACAGGTTTTATTACCCCTGTTATTATTGTTGAGAACGTTTCCGTGTAGGAAGGCGTGGATGATAGTGTGTTGCCCCATCGTGGTGATGAGAGCTCGACCTCTTTGTTCAAGGATCCTCTAGACTTAGCAGCGCTCCAGCTGCCTGTTCAAAGTGAAACATGTGATGTTGCAACCCCTGCTGCCAGTTTCGCCCTACAACATCCTTCTCCAGTAGCGACAACAATGATTGGGAATGCCTCAACGGATGAAAATATAGGTGACAACACTTCAGGTCACATTATTACCTCTCCGGAGCAACATATAGCAATTCTAGAGTTCAGCATGACTTGAAACTTTGGGAACGCATTAAATATTATGATAAGAGGGCAACAAAAGAAGCAAAATTTACTCCCGTTATGACGAGAAAACAAAAGCAAAATCTTAAGAAGCAACTTCTTGATGGGAAGCAGTCAGGCCAAACCCGCACCAAGGGGGTACCTCCAACACCGCAATGAATCATTTCGTCACACATTTTTAGAGAAGGTAACTATTGCGCTGACAAGTTGGCTAATTTGTGTCACACTATTCAGGGATCGGTTTGGATATATTCTTTACCCCCCAGCTGCGTTTTGATTTCTTCAGAGATATTTGTGGATTTCCCAATTACAGACTCCCATTGTCTGTTGTTTTCTCTTTTTTCCTTTTCTTTACTTTCTTTTCTTTGTTTAGAGGGTTTTGGTCTAGTTCCCCTCTTGTACAGTTTTCCCCCTTTTTTATTAATAAATTTTTTGAGTTAGGCAGCAGACGATGGAGGTTCTCCGGAGTGCCAACCTAGTTGGGATCTCGGTGCTTCCTCTTGATGCATGTCCTATCTCCTGGCTTACAAAAAAAAACATTTTAATAATATCTTTTTTTATACAAAATTAGATTTTTTTAACATGTAATGAATTAAATATGAACTTTTTTAAACGTCAAAATTCAAGATAAAACTAATGAAAATTTGGAACTAAAAATGAAATTTTGAGCTAACTTATTGCACTGGAACTTTTTAGTGTTTTAAACAAGATTGTAAAAAATCATTAAAAAGTTTAAAAGCTTAAGTACAATTAAACAAATTTTAATTTAACAAGGAATAACACTACATGCTGGAAATTTTATAGGGACCAAAACGTGTCAATTTTTTTATGATGACTAAAAACTAAATTGACTATATTTATAGGGACTAAAAACATATTTAAACATGTATCTTTTTTTTTTTTGCTAAGCAGGGATTTAAACATGTATCTTAATACAATAGAAACCACATTCTAAATTTAGAGAAATTATTTTTCCATTCTCCTGACTTCTAGGGATGGCAAAATATGCTCAATTTGTTGGATTGGTCCGTTTAACCCGCTATCTTCTATGGGCTCAGTGGAAGATTCAAACTCGGTCTCTTTAGTTGGTTCGTCCCGCTTAACTCATTGAAAAAAACTAGCGAAACATCAATGGGGAGGGCCAGCCCGTCAACTAACGGTTTATATTTTTTTATTCATTGAGTTAGACAAAAGTTAATAGGGAGTGGCTCAATAACCCATCATAACCCAATGCAATAAAAAACAACTATTACTTAAATAAATTTAGGATTTTTTAACAATGATATATCTATCTTGAGAGTTGAGACACTAATAGAGAAACTCTATTACTGAGATAAAGATGAGTGTGTTGTTGCCGATGTGCTTCCTAGGGTTCATTGTTGCCTCAACTCAACCTCCTTGTTTGTTGGATTTATTTTAAGATTTGTTTTAGAATTTATTTTAAGATTTGTTTTATGTTGGCATAATGGTTTTAGTTTGGGACTTGTTTAATGTTGTTGAATTTATAATCGCAACATTGATGTTATTAATGATGTTGTCGTCTTTCTTAATTATGTTGATGGTATTGCTTTGTCTCATAATTAGCTTGTTTTTGTCACAATTAAATTTGCTGCCATTTTTTTAAATAACATCAGCGCGTAACAACAAAATGTTAAAAACTATGCATCGTAAAATGATTTCTTTTGTTGATGGGCCGATCAGCCAACTCGTCAATCCGCTACTAAACATGATAGAGTGAAGTTTTTGACTCGATCATCTAAATTAACATAATTCGTCTCGTCCTATTTTATACAGACTTAAACAGGGTTGGTCTAAACGGAACAAACCAACCTGTTTTGTCATCTCTACTGACTTATCATGCGTCCTACAACATTTCGTATTCTATAATTATAATTCGAACAATGTAAAAATACATTAAAATCTTGTATTTCATAATTTGGACTAGGTTTGGATGGAAAAACTCCCTCCTAAATTTAATAGGTAAACGGAACAAGTTTGTTTACTAATCTACAAATTTAACCCAAAATATTCTTCATTCTCGATGCAGCAGCCGCAACTAAATTTCTTATCTCACCCTATGCAGAATTCACGTTGCTTGTTTTTTTTTTTTCCCAACCAATTTTGAGATCTTGAGATTCTCTTTTGACAACACGTGATGCACACATGTGGCCTTGGTCTAATAACCGCCATACACACGAGAAAATCTACTATAGTCAAGTCACAAGCTTAAATCAAAAGGATTTAGTACACTACACAAAATAAAAAAATAAAATAATTTAATCACATCAATTAATATTATTTTATTCTTTTTTATTTTTTTATTTTATATAAGTGAGCTCAAATCTTTTCTAATAACCGTCGTGGAAAAGATCTCCGTGAGCTTAGTTCAGTTAGTAGGGATATTACATATTATATGCAGGGGGTCGAGGTTCGAACTTCAGACATCCCACTTCTTCACAACTAAATGTGTGAGTTCTAATCATTAGGCTATTTGACAAAAATTGTCATGGTAAAGTCTATCATGGTCACAAACATAAATGAATAGTGCTCATGCACACACATCAAAAGGTTTTTTCTAATAATTAAAAATAATTGTTAATAAAATGATTTAGTATTTTAAGAAAAAGATTTTTTTACACGTGTGACCAAACACTATTCATTTATGTTTGTGTCAATGCAAAAATGTCTCCAACCGCCATGCAGACACTTCTATTTTATTTTTCTTTCTTTTTCTATTTTATTTGCTTTTCTAATAATTGGACTGTGACACCATTAAGAATGACCCATGCAACATTAAGAAAACACACTGAGTATAGTATAAATCACTGTTTATCTATCTATAGTGTATATATTAAACCTTTGAGAATTTGAAACTTAGGTATACATTTGATAACATCCAAGTTTTTTCCATCAACAATTCTAGTTTTTTCTTTTCTTTTGTACTATGTCTGAAAAACTTCACAACAACTCAACCTTAAATGTGCCTTTACGGTCTGAGTGGAAGTTAGGGCATTTCATAGATGATGAGGAGAAAGTCATAGCCTCTCATCCTTCAAACAAAAATACAGTATCTTTCTTTCGTACATGTGTTAATGGACTCAATGCAATTTCAGGTCTCCTCTATATATCCTTAGCATATATATAATGGCTAAAAGATGGACACTAGTTTCTGCTTTTCTATTTCTTTTGTGTTTGTATATGCATTATACTGTATAATGTTTGTTTTATTTACAATTTCATAAAATATATGTTATTTGAGTTTATCTAAATTTTTAGTTTTAATATTCACGTGGTTTGTTTTTAATTTTTAAATAAAAAATAATTTGTTAAAGATATATTTGTATAGAAAAGGTCCCCAAAATTGATAGATATATTTCGAAGGTATTTAGATATTGATCTATACGAAATGTAAAAATAAAATAAAAATGAAGGGAGAAAGATAAACGCATAAAATTGTATAAATAACTTGAGTTTGATTGATTGCTGACTTGTATAAGATGAGTATTTATAAAAAAATAAAAACTATTCCTATTGGTCAAACGACATGCATACAATGTTTAGTTTTGTTCAGCTATTTGCATTGATAGTACCTTAGTTTTCCCTCGTTAAGAGAATGCTTGACTCGCCACGTTTAACCGGTAGCTTTTTCCTTTGCGATATGATCTGTTGACCAGGTCCAATGTGCATAGCCTTCCACAAAATGTCCCTCCTTACTCATTGCAGTTAGTGATGCTATAAACAATGAGCATGTCTTGAGTTACTACTAAAAAAGCTAAAATTAGTGAGGGTAGTTTAGAGAGGGAAAACATGAAATCTCTCTCTAATTCCGTCACTAAATTTTGCGACCATGAAATTTGTGAGGGATTTTATTTTTTCCATCACTAATTTCTATCCTTAATTTTGCTTTTTCTAGTATTCACTATCCGGTCCTACTGAACTTTGACTAAGTCTGATGTCTTAAAGATACTTCCTACTAGACTCAAGAAATAATCGATTGACCTTTGTTTAGCTGCAATATTGCTCGTCTAACCCTTCATCGGCTAAGGGGAAGTTCGCAAATTCTTAAATTGTTTATTTGTAAATTTCAGTCACCATAATTATTTTTAGCATATGATCTTTTAATTTGACAAGAAATCTTATTTAGTATATGATCTTTTAATTTCTCCAACACACACATTGTCATAGAAAAATTAAATTAACAACAAACACTTAAAAACAAAGAGAAATAAAATAAAAATAAACTGATAATGTTTTATGTGACTTTGATTTTCACAGGTGTTGGAATACTATCAGTTCCATATGCATTAGCCTCAGGAGGATGGTTAAGTTTAGCACTTTTATTTTCCATTGCAGCAGCAGCATTTTACACAGGCATACTAATGAAAAGATGCATGGAAAAGAATTCAAACATTAAAACATATCCTGACATAGGTGAACTTGCATTTGGAAAAATAGGAAGATTAATAGTATCAATATCAATGTACACAGAGCTATACTTGGTTTCAATTGGATTCTTGATTCTAGAAGGTGACAATTTGAGTAATTTATTCCCTATTGAAGAGATTCAAGTATTTGGTTTAGCAATTAGTGCAAAGAAATTCTTTGTGATATTGGTTGCAGTGATTATCTTGCCAACAATTTGGTTAGATAATTTGAGTCTGCTTTCTTATGTATCTGCAAGTGGTGTGTTTGCTTCTGGTGTTATTATTTTGTCAATATCATGGACTGCAGCATTTGATGGAATTGGTTTTCATCAAAAGGGTGATATTGTAAATTGGAGTGGAATTCCAACAGCTGTTAGCTTATATGCTTTTTGCTATTGTGCACATCCTGTTTTCCCTACTCTCTACAATTCCATGAGGAACAAACACCAATTCTCTAATGTAAGCGTTTTTACTTTTTCTTTTTCTATTGGTGATTTTTATGTGTGATGTTTAGAGAATTCTTATTTGAGTTCAAATATTATAAGTGTACATCAATGTTTTAAAATTAATACAACACATCAAACTCGTGAGACCTCGAGGTCATAATTCAAAGAGCGATGCTATTTGTCTAGAAGAAATACATCATGATTTTTTCACGAATATAGGACAGTCCTTAGATCTTATATATGTTGGCATACGAGGGTAGATGAAAATGACAAAAATCATGTTGCAGTTGCACTAACAACTATCGTGGAAATATCGCGAGTTCAGTTTTTACGATTTCTAACAATTTCCTAATTGAAATTCTTAGAGTTTAGGTTGAATCTAAGTCGAATCTTAGAAAAACAGTTTGTAATTAATTAAGGTGAGGACAACCCATCACATCATTACCTATAAACACATTTTTAGACCAAATTTCAATCAATGGAAACTTTTATGACACCCCCGTCATGTCTTGGACGGGACATTTCAAATGTAACCTGAGTGATTCGTTACTTGATTATCCTTTATACACACACACACACACACACACACACACACACATATATATATATATATATATATATATATATATATATATATATATATTATTTTAATATTTTAATGTGTTTCCTTTACACTGCAGGTCCTAATTGTATGCTTTATATTAACCACAGCTGGTTATGCATCAATGGCTATAATTGGTTACTTAATGTTTGGTTCAAAAGTTGATTCACAAATAACATTAAACTTACCACTAAACAAAATAAGTTCAAGAATAGCAATATACACAACCTTGGTGAATCCAATATCAAAATTTGCTTTAATGGCTACACCAATTACAAATGCTTTGAAAGATTTACTTCCAAGGACATACAAGAATAATAGAGTGACCAATATGTTTGTGAGCACTGTCCTTGTAATCAGCACTGTTATTGTTGCATTGGCTGTTCCTTTCTTTGGATCTCTCATGTCATTGGTTGGAGCATTTTTAAGTGTCACTGCTTCAATTTTGCTTCCATGTTTGTGTTACTTGAGGATTTCTGGAACTTATATGAAGTTTGAGTTTGAGACAGTGACAATTGTGGTAATAATATTGCTAGCTATAGCAATGGGAATTTCTGGGACATATACTTCAGTTGTCGAAATAGTACAAAATTTGCAATAGGATCCTCTCCCGTGTAGTTTTCACTAGAGCAGGTTCAAAAAATAAGAAAAACGCAAGGGCTGCGACTAGACAGGAGGCAAATTCCACGGGAGATCGGATCTCCTCCCATTATGTTGTGGACCATTCTCATGTGTATCTCTCCGGTGAAATCTTGGCCGTTGAATTTGTCTAACAGCTAGTACAAGTTCAACGGCTACCATTTGTTAAGAATGTAAAGGGTACTCCATTCCATGATGACTATACCTTATTTTTGGCCTATTTTCATTTTGGCCGAAAATTTATATTTATTCATATTCAGGATCAGTGTTGGATTTTTTTATCTTACATGAACGATGAAGAATGCTTTTAGATATGCATTTCTACGACAAGTTTCATATCATTTCATTCATAGTTAAATGACAAAAAAGGTATATATGAGTTTTTTTTTGCATAAAAAGGTATTAGTCTAACATTAGTATATACAAAAAATAAAGGGGGATATAAATAACTTTTGAAACAAGTAAAACCTAAAACTGAAAAATGAAAATTAATATGATCTTTAAGTATAGACTCTACTATATGAACTCGTATACAACTCCATTCTACCACATTAGAAAGCTATGATCTTTCTCATGCTTCAATCATTTCCCTTATAGAGGTTCTATCAATCTTAATTGAAGAAATATCTATAAATTCTGACAAGATTGATCTAAATTCATCTCCACTAAGAGTCTCTTTCTCAAGCAACACATCAACTAATTTATCAATTGCATCACGATTATTCCTTATGTGATTCTTTGCAATTTCATATGCTGTCTCAATTATATGTCTCACTGTGTTATCAATGTCCTCAGCTAGTTTCTCAGACATTGAATTCCTTGCCAACATCCTTAACACTACATCACTGGTTTGAACTGCAGGATCAATTAATGTCCATGGTCCAATCTCAGACATGCCATATGTTGTTACCATCTGTTGCAAAATAGAACCACTTCTGAGATGAATTCTATTTCTATGATGTCTATTAAAAACTTGTTTAAAAAAATTATTTTTCTCTCATATAAAATGTAGGGTTAATAGTGCTTTCCCATGTAAAATAGGTCATTTCCAGTTTACCCTCTAAGAAATTTTCGGTTTGGAATTCGTCCTTTATAAAAATAAAAAAGGAATACCCCCTAGGCCATCTGACTGTACAAAATCGATGATCTGGCGGGGGTAAACTGAAATTTGCTCAAATTACAGGGGTCAAAACGAAGGTCCAAAACTAAACAAAAAAACAAAAAAAATTACAAGGACGAATTCTAAACCGAAAATTTCTTAGGAGGGTAAATCGAAAATGACCTACTTTACAGGGGGTAAAACACTATTAACCCTAAAAATGTAACGGATGTGCTATTAATCAACTCATGAAAGCAAAATTTGATATTTGTTGATAGTAACCTGTCTTGCTATCTGTGTAATTTGTTGCAAGTCCCCTGCAGCTCCAGTGGTTATCTCAGTTTCACCAAATATGACTTCCTCTGCAGCTCTACCTCCTAAGCCACCAACTATTCTAGCAAATAGTTGATTCTTGGAGATAAGAGAAGGATCATCACTTGGTATGAACCATGTTAATCCCTTAGCTTGGCCTCTTGGAACTAGAGTCACTTTTTGTACTGGATCATGTCCTGGGGTCAGTGTCCTGCAAAGTTGTACAGATCAAATTTAGTGGATTAATTTATATTTGCATATTTTAACTCGAAAATTACTTTGATGCAGTAATTAAAATAAGTTTATCAACCAAAAATAAAAAATTTGTTCCTTGTCTGTATTGGTCCTTTAAGTATCAAAATGTGCATGACGTTGCCGTTAATAAGAATTTATGTGCATCTGTCGTACACATTTTAAAACTTAAAGACCAATATGATAAAAAGAAAGTATAAAGAACCAAGCTGATACAAACTTATAACTTAAAGGACGGAAAATGCAATTTTACATATTATTTTAAGTCAAACCGAAGATTAAAGACAATGAAATTGATGTTACAATTGAGTATTATGAATATGATGTACTTACGCACAAATAGCATGTCCAACTTCATGATATGCCACCAAAATTTTGCTCTTGCCATCAGTCATCTTGGTTCCTTCCATTCCTGCGACAATGCGATCGATGGAGTCGTCGATTTCTTTCATTGTGATCTTCTCTTTTTGCCTTCGACCAGCTAGAATGGCAGCTTCATTCATGAGGTTCGCAAGGTCTGCACCGCTGAATCCCGGAGTTCTCATGGCAATGACACTAAGTGAGACATCTTTGTCAAGCTTCTTATTGTTACTGTGAACTTTCAATATTTCTTCCCTTCCTCTAATATCTGGTAATCCAACAGTTACCTATTGAAACAATCACAAAATTATTGTTAGAATAGTAAATGTGGTTCTAAAGTAAGAAGATAAACACACGAATATATAAGGATTGATCTTGAGTTCGACCAATATGCTTACGTATCAAACAGCATAGTGGCTCCTGTACTTTTCTATTGTACAATGTATTAGGGTTTAAGGGTAAAAAATCTTAGTTTAAGTACCATGATTTAAATTGCGGTCCGCGTACAATAAATTAGGGTTTAAGCATAAAAAGCTTCGTTTAAGTACCAAGATTTAAATTGCGGTCTGCAAGTGCAATTGTAGCTTCAATATAAAGGATTTTGTGATGTCTACAACAGGATCGCAAACCGCAATTCCAACTGGATCGTCCATATTTTCCTATTAGCAATATAAAGGATTTAAAAAAATTAGCAAGTAAATTTACCTGTCTATCAAACCTCCCAGGTCTAAGCAAAGCAGAATCAAGAATTTCAGGTCTATTAGTAGCAGCAATAACTATAACACCAGTATTACCATTAAAACCATCCATTTCAGTCAACAACTGATTCAATGTTTGTTCTCTTTCATCATTCCCTCCACCAATACCAGTACCTCTCTGTCTCCCTACAGCATCTATCTCGTCGATAAACACCAAACAAGGTGAGTTTTCTTTGGCCTTATTAAACAAATCCCTTACTCTTGAAGCACCAACACCAACAAACATCTCGATGAACTCTGATCCAGATAGCGAAAAAAATGGAACTTTTGCTTCTCCTGCAATTGCTTTTGCTAACAATGTCTTTCCTGTCCCTGGTGGTCCTACTAATAGAACTCCTTTTGGAATTTTTGCTCCAACTGATGAGAATTTCTCAGGGGTTTTTAAGAACTCAACTATCTCTTGGAAATCTTGTTTAGCTTCATCTACTCCAGCTATGTCCTCAAATGTTACTCCTGTATTTGGTTCCATCTCAAATTTTGCCTTACTCCTGAAGTAAATGGTAATAAAACAAAACAATATCAAGAAACTCATGGTTTTAGATAGTAGTAACTGCAATTACGGCCGCAATGTAAAGTCTCTGCGACCGTATCAGGAGTGCAACTTTTCATGATATCAAGAATCACGACGCAACTTCATTTGTGACCGCAATTTAAAATCATGAAGGAAATTACATAGAAACTATTTGGATTGATTTATTTGAACTTATTTACCGATATAAGCACTTGCGAACTTGTTTGACAGAGCTTGTGAAAATAGGTTATGACATGTCCTTTAGTTATTTTATATGAAAAGAGTTTGCCTTTGTTTTATCTTCTGTTATGCTTTTTTTTTCAAACAAATTATGACAACTAATTCATTACTTAGAGAATAGTTTTTATGCACACTCAGTGTAAAACTTTTTACACTGTCAACCGATCACAAACCATCACATTTATTTGACTTTAATTTTAATATAATGAAAGTCAAACTTTTACATGATCAAACGATTATGATCGACTGACTGTATAAAAACTCTTTACGCTGTTGGTGCATAAACGGAATTAAATCCTTATAGTTATGGAAGTTTCACATGCTACAATGCATACCTTCCTAGTCCAAATGGCAAGTTAGGACCGCCAACAGAATTACTTCTAGATGTCCTAAGGAGTAAAGTACCAAGCAATATCAAAGGAAATGCCAAATTTCCCATAAGATCAAGTAATGCAACTCCCCAATTTGTATCCATAGGATAAACACCAAAGTCAATATTTTTATCTTTCATTTTCCTAAGTAACTCTTGAGGCAACCCTGGTAACTGAATTTTAACTCTTTGGATTTTATCCAAAGTTGTATTATATATCTCAGCAATAGCAACTGTTCCATTCTCAAACAAGTCCACTTTCTCAACAACACCTTCATCCAAATACTGCAAGAATCTTGAGTATGAGATTCTATTTGAGGTTGAATCAATTGGGCTCTCAGGCTCAGCTCTTGTGGGCTTAACAACACAGGATGGGCCCAATCCAATCACACTTGATGTCAATAGCTTCCTCTTTGTGAGTTTGGTGTCTAACAAAGTTGGTGTTTCTTTGTTGTTGGATTTTGTTTGGTTGGTGTCTTTGGAAATATTTTGAGGCTTGAAGATTAATGTGGAAGACACTGAGAGAGATAAAGTAGAAGACATTTTGTAACTTACTTGATTATGTAGTTTTGATGTTATTCAAGAATATGGTTTTGTGATTACACTTTTTGTTTAGTTATTAACTTGAGAAATATGCAAAAATTGTTTCTAATGGAAATAGCTTAGTTAGTTTAAAAAGAGAGTTAGAAACATTAGAAACTTCTGGTGCCTTCAATATGGAATTTTCTGAGTATGATTTTTGTTATTTTGTCTTGTTTCTTGTTCATGAAGGGTCTTGCATGTTCCTTCTTCTAAAGATCATTTGTTTTCTTTTATTTGATTGTTTTGAAAAGGGAGATCAATGGATATGATTGTTCAATGTAAAAAGCAAATAGAGGAGAGGGTTGTAAAGATATCATCAGCACAAGTTGTAACCACACACTTGGAAGAAGTTGAAGGGGAACACTTTGTTATGTTGTTATTTTGCATTTGACTTGCAAAGAAAGATGTTGAAATTATGAATGAATATGATTTGACTTGGCATTTTCTAGAGAATGAATTAACAAAAACATTAGCTGCTCTCATATATTAGAAAAGCTTTCTTTCTTCCCTTTCAAAAAATAATTTATATTAGAAAAATTATTCCATGTAGTCGTCCGACCCTACTTAGTAGAATAAAGTTTAGTTGTTGTTGTATTCGAAAAACTAATAAAATATTCGTTGACATGGATATTTATTTCTGTTCCATATATTTTATATGAATAAATTGTAAAAAATAAATATTAATATTGGTGACAACTTGTCCCATACATAATAATTATATCAGTATAACATGCTCCCAAACACAAAGGTATAACATGCTCTCTTCTTAAATAATGGAGAAAAAATTTCAGGGAAAAGTTATAACATGCTCTCTTCTAGGATAAAGCTTTTAATGAACAATTTGGAATTGCAAATTACATTTCATTGACAAATATATTGGTGTAAAAGCCTACAAACATATATAGTAAACAAAAATTCGCAGATATTCAATAATGGAATTGCATAATAGGCACCACAAACACAAGAGAAAAATATTGCGGTCATTACTTACATAAGTAACTGATAATTTGGAACAACCTACTTGCAAATGCTGTCATTGCCTAAAGAATTGTGAAATATAGACACTCTTTATACCAGGTATATTCCGTTGTCGAACATGTGTTAGTGTCTGAGACCGACACGTATGATTACACTAAATTATATAATTTTCTTAAATTATTAATCAGCAGTGTCGGCTATTAGTGTTTGTGTCATGTCTGTGTTTCATAGCTAAAAAATCATCATGAAAATTATACCGATGTTGTAAAAAGAATCGATAGAGAGTTTGAAAAAGGAACCACGGTAAGAAATGGTGTAAACATAAGAGAATTGAGAAATAGCCATAAAACATACCATCATAGGTTTGATTCCATAAACAAATTCCATATCGTGAAATATCGGTAACCCTCATCAACCATCCTTGCATGGCTGCAAGAACATGAAACACCTAAATAGGTCACATAATTAGGGCAAATATTATTACTTTTTTTTGTGACATATCATGTTAAAGAACATAAGAGCTTCCTCAGCAAAACCATGTTGCGCTAACTCCATTATCATAGCATTCCAAGTCCACGCATTTCTCTCTTCCATTCTCTCGAAAAAAAACCTAGCACAACCTAGAGCACCTGACTTGCCATACACATCAACAAGAGCAGTACCTAACTGAACACTCAAAATCAATTGAGAATGAACTCATCTACCAACGGCTCAAACAACCTACTCACTACACACCGATAACAAGTAACAACAACATCATACTCGTATCGTCCGGTTCAAACCCACAATCCCTCATCTTAAAAAAAAAATATATATATTTTGCCATTCAAAAAAATATATACCTAATCCCATCACTTAACCAAACATTCCTTGTCACACAATCCGTCATAACCGAGGTCCACAAAACAATCCTTCTCACACACATTTCAACAAACACCACATATAGCACTTCATTAACAACTAAAATGTAAGTTACTGACCACTTACGATCAAGGTATTACAACTCGAGAGTTTACTTCAACTCGTTTTGTCTAGGTAAATTTGACTTCTAAACTCGACTCGAGAATTCGTATGAGTTTATCTAAAATAAAAATTAAATAAAAATTATTATTTGCATGACATATGTAAACTAATATAATATTGTAAATAATCCAATAATGCAAAATATGACTAAATTATAAAGGTTTTCAACCACCATAATAAAGCATTATGTTCAACTAAACATCAAAATACAAATAAACTTGCAAAATCATAAGTCTCTTAAGTCTTAACCATCCAAAAAGGCAAGTTTCACAACAAACAAACACAGCTGAAAACAAACATCACTACCGCAAGCCTAATCGGCGTCGCAATCATCGACGTCGGAATCAGAATAGTTTTCCTTCCACCACCATAATTATAACTGGTATGTGATCTGCTATTCATGGTTTTAGAACTCAGAGAAGAAAGAAAAAGAAACGTTTCATTTCAGAAAGTCAGGCAACGTGTTTCGTAAAGGCAACTATTCAGTCGTTGGGCTAAAGAAAAGGAATTGGGATTTGAAATAAAATGGGTCACAAAATTGGCCCAATTTTCCCTAAAAAAATTTAGACTTAAACTTGGTCGAGTTTATACGAGTTTACCGAGTTAACTCGAGTCAAACTCGTCAAACATTCCGATTTTACTAGAAATAGAGTTTACCTCCGAGTTGACACGATTTATGAAACATTGCTTACAATACTTGGATAATGTGAATTGAATTAAGATGTATGTCTATGTACATGACTGATTCAATAATTTTCGATAGTAAATTCATATGTCACATTTTAGATTAGAGGTTTTCGCAGTGCGGTTTGATTTGGTTTTGAAGCTAAAATTCATCTAAACCGAAAGATAAAAAAACATGCGGTTTGGTTTGGTTCGGTTGACGCTTAAAATAAAATTCAAATCAAACCAAACCAAACTAATGTGGTTTGAGTTAGATCGGTTGATGCACATTTTAATACAATATTAAAATCGAGTTAAAAAGTTAAAACACAACATATTTTCAGCAACGTTTCTAACAATGCTTTAAATTTCATCCAAAAATACAATTTCATTTTCACCAAACAACATAAACCAAATTAAGAATGTGGACAAAAAGTAATCATATTCTGTAAGAAATGTAAATGACTAAAATTTTATCATTCTCTAAAAGTTCAAGTAACACAAATGCATTTTTGAAACAAAAAGAAATGAAGAAACTTAACAAGAGAACAAATATGTTATTTTTGTAAAAGTTTCCATTGATGTTTTATGAGTATTGGTCTAGGTAATATAGATTTAATTCATGATTTTCTGATGTTGCGGTTTGGTTTGATTCGATTGGTAAAATAAAAACCACAAACTGAATCAACC
The DNA here is from genome assembly GCA_946800305.1 of Medicago arabica. Classification (NCBI taxonomy): domain Eukaryota; kingdom Viridiplantae; phylum Streptophyta; class Magnoliopsida; order Fabales; family Fabaceae; genus Medicago; species Medicago arabica. Next base: position 3,352,674 of record OX326969.1, read on the forward strand.
CATGCGATTGAGTAAAAATGTAATCCAAATACATCCAAACCAAATGTGATTTTTTACTATTTTAGTTTGAGTTAATTCGGTTTACGATTTTTCTAAAGGATTTACTCGATTTTGAACACCCTTATTTCAGGTTTTAAAATCTAATAAAAAGTAATTTTGTTGTTGCGCTTTAAGTTAAGACTTTAGGGACCATGTCCACACAGTTGCGTGTGATACTTTGATTTATAAAAAAAATAAAAAAATCTATAAGATGTATAACACGATAGATATAAAATACAAATAACTCTTATCATCTAATTTATTATTTAACTCTTAATGAATTTGGGACCTTGTGTTTCAATGTAAAAATTTACTGTTAAACAATCCCGATTTTATAATATCATTTATTTGAAGACAAGTAATAAGGTTGCTCATAGTATAGCTAGAGTCGTTTTATCTCACTCTAGCTCACGTGTCTTTTATGATGTACCCTTTACTTTGTATTCTTTAATTACGAATGAAATACAGTGATTTTGCCTTTGCTAAAAAAAAGTCTACCCGTGCTTATGCAATATAGTGAAATGAAACCTACAAAACTGCAATTAAATTTTTCCTAGTCAAATATCCGCAATATGATAAGCTGTACACAGTATATCAACTTCTGCTTATTCATTTCTTTTTCACAATTCACATTAATCTTGACTTCTTATGCTTATGGATCATATCCCTCTTTTGATAAGAAAGTGCACATTGATGAATATGACGCAAAGCTAAAAAATATATATGTGACAACACTTGCCTAATAATTTTAGACCTAGTGAAGAACACTTAGCACATCTCACCAAATAAACACTAAAGATTCCCTGTCTGATTAAAGCCAAAGGTGAAAATTTTGACTAATGTTTTTGAATATAACAACAGAAACTGAAAACAAAACAAAAATATTAAAAGTAAAATGACCATAATATATTTTTTTTACAGATGACCATAACATAGTTAATCTTTTTAAGAGATGATAAGATAAATTATACTAAATAAAAAGAAAAACAAGTTTTCTCAAAAAAAAAAAATTGACAAAATTAGCAAAGTTAGTCTGATATTTAGTTAGCTCCTATCTAATTATGGATGTAGCACCATGTATTTACGATTATTGATATCTAATGAAATGTTATAAGCATACTTTTCTATAAAATAAAAGGAAAACAATGTGACAAAATTGAACACTGAGCCATAACTGTCACTATTTTCTCCTTTTTTATCTACGTAAGATGAGAGATTTAGGGTCAATTTTGACCTGAAATCACTCCTCTATATTGTTTTTCCAACAACCACCACCATGAGAGAGACTATTTGTTTAATGTTTGGATGTTAAATGAATATAGTCATTAAATGAGTGTCCATGTATCACCACCTAATAAATAAAAGTGTAAATAAAACAACCTGGTCCAAACAAATGTTTCCTCTTCTCACCGATGTGAAGAAAATGATAGCATTCTACTTAGACCACTTACAATGGATGTTTATTGCTATGTTGAATGAGAGATTCAACACATGCAAGTGCTTCAATGGTGGTGTTGAGAGTGATGTTGAAGAAAGAGAAGTTGAAGATATTCAACATGTTGAAACTCTGTCGACCATGACACGTGGCGCGTTGCCATTCGCGCAAAACAGCGCGTGTAACACACGGCCCGACAGGGCGCGTCGCCCAACAGGGGACGCGGAGAGAGAAGATGGTGAGTGGATAACCTGAGACACGTGTCATGTTTTGATTGGTTGTCCGGATTTTTATCATCTTAATAATTTAAACTCAATTATTTTATTGTAAATTAATTTAAAAAAAAATAAAAAAAAATACCAAAATTCATGATTTTTTTTTTGTCTATAAATAGAGACTTGGTTCATTTGATTTGGACACAGAAAAAAAAACCATATTTTTCACTATCTTAATCTTATTATTATCCTTCTATTAGCTTTCTTTTGAAGTTTTAAACTTCATTTTGGTGAAATGGATCCCAATAATAATCGTTTCAACACCCAAAATTCTTCTACTTACCCATTTAACTACCGAAATCCCAACAATTATCAAAATCCAAATCAATTTTTCAACCAACATCCTCAAAACATACCTAATTTTGGTTTTGCACCAAATTTCAACCAGTCATCCTCTGTTTCAAACTTTCCTCCATATTATAGATCTATGATGAGATATCCATCTCAAACACTCCCATTTAATGGTTATATGCCAATGGTGAATGAAAATTTTTCGAATGCATCTGAATTTCCCGAATTTTCAACACAAATAACTTCTGGTGGCATGGGAGTTGCTAATGAAGTCACTCCAGATCCAGAGAATTCAACTCCTAAGAGCAAGAAAGCCCAGCAACCAGCATGGAACACTGCACAAAATTTGGTGCTAATTAGTGGGTGGATTAAATATGGAACAAGTAGCGTTGTCGGGAGAAACCAGAAAGGTGACACATATTGGGGTAAAATTGCAGAGTATTGTAATGAGTATTGCTCTTTTGATCCTCTGCGCGATGGAGTTGCATGCCGAAACCGTTTTAATTATATGAGCAAAATACTGAATAAATGGATTGGCTCTTTTCGATTTTCCCTGATGTCAATTTCGGTAGTTTAGTTTAACTTCAACAATAAAACATAAATCTTCTTTATTTCTTACTTCTTTCTCTTTTCTTAATTAATTCATTTTCATCTTTTTTTTCTTTTCTCAATTTCTATAACCTATTACACCACCCTATTTTTTTGCACAAAAATATTTATGTGAATTAAGCCTCGAAAACTCACAAGAGTTGTGACAATTAAACCTCAAGACTTAAGCAATACTTATAAAATTATAAAATATTCATAGACAACCTATAAAAAAAGTTCTCACGTTGATGGCCAGAGTTAAACTCACACCGTTACGAGATGAAGACAAACCTTACCAACTAACCAAGCTTCATTGGCCTAATCACACCACCTTGAGTGAACTTAACAAATCTTATTACTGTACGACAAAATGGACACTTTCTTAAGCAACACATACCAACTTTAGGAAATATTTTGTCAAGAAAGATCAACACAGAAATAAAGCTTCCAGTTGCGAGACTTACAATACAAGTTGAGTTTTGTTACAACTAAAAAAAGGAAGTATACAAATGGCGACAACCATAAGAGGCAATCTCTATGACAGCAAATTGATGTTTGACACAATCAATTATGCAAGTGATGACAAGGAACATCATAATCAAAAGCAACAAGTATCACCATGATAAACTATTGCCTTAACTTTAGGCAACATAGGGCTGCGATATCTAAATTTATAATTTACTATTCATTTGATTTGTATTTTTTTTAAAGAAGTTAAATTAGCCCATCTAAATTGACACCGAAGAGAATCGAACATGAGATCTTGAGGAGGAGCACACTCCCATATCCCAAGTCAATACCACCATTTGATTTGTATCATTGATCAGAATTGAAATAGACATGTTTTTCTTCCGCGCTTAATTGTATATACAGTGGCCGCCATCAAGATAAACTAAAATATATAAAGATTTTTAATAAAATTTGCCGTTAAAAAATTGCGTACAACACATTTAAGTTGTAATAAATCTAAAATCGATCATTCAAAATTTAAACTATATAATATATAAATTCAATCATCAAATACTTAAAGTGACACTTTACGCATTCAGGGTGATTTGAAACTATCAATAATTGGCTCAGAACTAATACATGCACTAATTTCCTTTTCAATATAAACTGAAATGCTATCCGCTAGAAACTCATTTCACATCTTCTTTCTCAATTTAACAATATATTATGAATAAAAATGATTGAAATTGGCAAAGGAAGCAAAGTTAAGTGTACTAGATAAAAAAAATGGGTTTATTAAGATATCATTTATAATTCTGTCAAATTAATTTGCCAAATTGCAAGGTATAAATATTTTTTGTTTTTTTAAGATGGGGTGGCCAAAGCTCCCCCTTGCCTCCACCAGTTCCGCCATTGTGTATATAAAAGAAGATATAAATTTGATAGAGATCATATGATTAAATAATTTTAGCAAATAAAACTAAAATAAGTTCTTTACTTTTTTGATGCATACTCTATACTTGTTACCTCATTATTCAAATTGGCACATATAGTCCTCGTGAGTTTAGTTTAATTGGTACGGACAATGTATGACATATGCAACGTCAGACGTTTGAACCCAATCCTGACCACCAAAAAAAATTGGTACATAAGCAAAAACAACTATGAAATTCAGTATGGGGCAATTTCAGAAATTTTAAAATTCAGGGGTGTTTTAGAAATTTTACAAAAGGAAGACTAATATCCTAAATTTGCAAAAACATAGGGGCCAAGAACACATTAAAATTTAAATATTTAAAATTAAGAAGTTGTTATTGCTGTCAATGAGTAATGCAAGATGTTACTATCATTCGTTCAATTCCAAAAATATGATTTAATTTTTTATTGTAATTTCATTTTTGCTAGTTGGTTAACTCAGTTTTTTAATTTATATACACAGCGTAAATTAAACAAGCAGCTCATATTATTAGAAAGTATCCAACAACGTTCAAATGAGATAACATATATCTCTTCTAATTTAACAAATGTTTTAAGTTTATATCCAACTTTAGACATACAGTAACGTTAAAACCTTTGAAAGAGTTTACGGCGGATAACATATTCTGTAAATTGCGTGTGGAGGATACCAGTTTTTAAAAAAATTATATATATTATTGGAAAGTTGATGTTGTTCGCTTTAAATACTTGAAGCCGTCCTGCTTGAAAGTTCTGAAAAGGAAATTTAGAATAAATAAACACAAAATGATAAGTAGGATATGATATCAGCTTGTGCTTATTCGTTTCTATGTAGTTGGTGCAAGTTGAACCTACTCAAGAAAACTTTTTTATGATAAGCATGCAAGTACTTAACAAAACAATAATTTAATACCAAACATACTCAAAGCCAATTATTTAGGAGCGTGCATTAATTTTCAGTTTTCATGCATAAAACTAAAAGCCAAATTGGGCACATAATCTACCAAACAATTTTGAAATTTTGGTTTTAATATTCAGGTTGTTACTGACTTCATTCTCCCATGTACGAGACCTTAATGCCAGACGTATAATTCTCATAAAAATTGAAAAGGAAAGACAGACCTCAAGACAAAATAAAGTCAAAAATACCGACTATTTTTTTTAGGCGAAATAGTAACTATATAAAATAAAAAGAAGGAGATACAATGATCAGAGGACATTAGACCTGACTCAGGAATAACCTAAATGGGAATACATCGTCATAATTTAGTCTAAGTGGATAAGCTCTAAACATTCTAACAAAATTCACTAATCACAGACGCAGCCTAACAAACCCGCGTACGGACACGAAACCAAATTACAAAAAAAGTATGAAAAGAAAATATGTACATAGAACATTTAGAGTTAAACAGCTCCCTGGTCAACACCAAGCATAAATAGCCCTTTCGAGCAGTACCAGAGTGAAGGTAGACACGACCCTTCGAAACTTGTAGATCTCAACAAACATGGAATATCAGAGATTCGAAACAATCATACCACCAAACACAACGGTCTCAAAAAACCCATAAGAACTCAAATTGAGGGATGAGTCCAATACGTCAGCAACCAAACCCTTTCAGGTTAAACGAACCAGACCCTTTCGAGTTTTTGAATCACACACTGACCATTTCGAGTTTTTTAGGCCAACCACCGTACAAAAAGGGTCCAGGTCCGCAGCCACACCCAGACACAACAAAGATAAGGAAAATAAACCAAACCAAACACAAACACTAAAAACGGAAGCCGCTGGCGCCTGAAAGGAGGACGAGACCATTGACTTCGAAGGGTAGAGCTCGGAATCATGAAACCCGAAAAAGATCAAACAAAATCAGATCTGAAACGACCATCAAAACAAAATAGTGACTTTGGCTCCAATAACCTCCACCAAGTCATAAATACCAACTTGAAATTCACAATAATTTTTTTTTTAATCTGATCAAAAAGTTTGTCGAATATATATGGCTCCCAACAATGATCAAAACATGGACTCTTACCATTTTAAATAAAGTAGTAAATTTTATAATTATAAAAAACGAAAGAGACTTAATATTATACCCTATTCTTTTTATAAGAGATATATAGGTCAACAAAGGTTTATGTATTTAAGGAGGAATGAAGTTTTTTGAAATGAAAATGTGTCCCAAATTTTTTCAGCAACGGATTCTTTATAGTCACGTAGACATGATGCCATTAGACGGTTGCGCCTCATCTGACGTGTAATCCTGATTGTTGTTTGATGGTAAACAAAGAAGTCAGATTACCTATGGATTCGTTACTTGATCTACTTTGCAACCCCATGTTAGGTTTAGTGCTCTACCTCTGGAGTAGGCGTCTTATTGGGCCATTATTCCTCAAGATTTGGCTTTGGCCTAACATAAGCAAATTAATTATGTAGGCATTAATTTGATAATTAAGTTAATCTTTTTTTTCTTGAAATAAATGTTAGTAGATAGTTGTTAGGTTAATATTTGTTCATTCATTCAGTTTTGAACTTAGGACCTCAAACTCTTTACCCATTAGTTCAAATTATTAGTTTAGCAACACAACACAATTATTAGTTTAACAAGTGCCCCATGGCATTTGTATAAAGCACTTGTATAAAAGTCCAAAGAACACTGCTAAAAAAGCAAAAATTAGTGAGGGAATTTTAGAGAGGGAAAACGTGAAATCCCTCTCTAATTCCGTCACTAAATTTTGCGACCAAAGAATTTGTGAGAAATTTTATTTTTTCCGTCACTAATTTCCCTCTTTAATTTTGCTTTTTCTAGTAGTCAAAGAATTATTATTTTTTATTGTATACTCAACACATTAAAACTTTAAAAATAAACTATTTTTACATAAGATTTATAAACTATTTCCTCTTTTAAATCATTAACAAATATTCTAAGAGCACTTGTTAGCGTAACTCATAAATTAATATGAATAATAATGTAGTTATCACTAACAGCTAGCAAAATTGGAGTACACCTATAACATGATATGCTATCAAAAGTGATGATGATTGTGATAGGTGATAATGTATCCAATTGTATCACGTTTCTTCTAATTTTTCTTCCCCAGCTGTTTTACCATAAATTTTTCCTTTGAAATTATAAAGGTCACATTCTACGTGTAATTAATTAAAAAACGTGCAGTGAATTTCCTCCTAATGTACTTCTATATATACTTGTTCATCTAACTTAAACTCTTCACATACCTATTATTAGAGTATTTCCCATATGCTTGCAATCTCATTTATTGCTTGAAAGGTCACATTGTTTTTTAAGGAGGATCACATTGTATTTTGTTGAGAAGGTTAGTTCTCTCATTTTATTTTCATATTGTTTCTTGATTGTATTAATTAATTTTTGGGTCTTGCTACAACACATTTTAACATTTGCCTTAATTTTTCTCCATTTCTAATTTAGTGTATTTATTTATGATTCTGAAACTTTTTTCCCATAAACAAATAATATTATTATGCAATCTAAATATGAGACAAGGGATCAATATATGAATCTGTAAACTATTTTGTTTGTTAGGAGTGTAATCATGTTACTTCCTCCCTTATTATAAGACTCTTGGACTAATATCATACATATTAAGAAAAAAGGTTAATGGTGTTTTTCACCCATGTAATATATGTCATTTCCGGTTTTCGCCTCTATAAAATTTTCAGTTTGATTTGCACCCTCGTAATTTTATTTTTCTTTGGAAAACACCCTTTATAGGCCATTCAAAAACCAAAACATTTTGGAAAAAATTCTAAAAATGGCATATTAGGGACGTTTTCCGGAATTTCTTTTTTTACGAGGGTGCAAATCAAACCGAAAATTTTGTAGGGGCGAAAACCGGAAATGACATATATTACAGGGACGAGAAACACTATTAACCCTAAGAAAAATGAGTAGTGTAGTTTATGTGTCAAGTTTGTGCGTAAAGTTCACTAAATTTTACTTTGTTCATATGTGTATTTAATTTGACTTTTCATATTTTAAGGCAAGTTAGTAGTACTAATTCAACGTATGCTTAGCGAAGAAAAAAAATGAACCTAGTAATTTGTTAAGGGACTTGTATTTAGGATTCTGAAACTTTTTTTCCCAAATAATATTATTATGACATCTATGAGACAAGAGATCAATATATGAATCTGTAAACTTTTTTTTTTAGGTCATTTAAGTATAAATTTTCTAATTAAAATAATTTAGGTCATTTAAGTAGGTTCCCTAGCTTGCTAGGGGAACAAGAACAATACTACTTTTATTTTTTAAGTAAAACAATAAATATTGGTACTTAAATTTATGAATAAATATTGCAGGAGAAAATGGAGAATAAGGTGAAGAAGGAGCTGGAGGTTTGCACATTGGATGGATCTATTGATACCTACGGTCATCCTGCTGTTCGAGAACGAACTGGAACTTGGTTTGCAGGGATTCTGATTTTAGGTATAGTAACTAAATTCAATCTTCACTTACAACTATAAATAAATAATAAGAGGAGAATGATATTTTTTAAAGAAAGAAAAAAGACACACATAATCATTTAAGTTAGATTTATATTTTGTCTTATTTATTAGTTTAATATTCAATTTTCTCTTTCACGTACCTACGCAAAATAAAGTTCATACAATATTATGATTTTGATAATAAAAAAAATAAATTAAAGGATTATAGTAACTTTTGTGCCTTAGGACTCATGTTAAACATTTCAATTAATTAATGTTGAATTTTGCTATTAGTGAACCAAGGGTTGGCAACTCTAGCATTTTTTGGTGTGGGAGTGAATCTGGTCATATTTTTAACAAGAGTTATGGGTCAAGACAATGCTGATGCTGCAAACAATGTGAGCAAGTGGACAGGGACAGTTTACATCTTCTCTCTTCTTGGAGCTTTCCTTAGTGACTCTTATTGGGGAAGATACATCACTTGTGCCATCTTCCAAGTCATCTTTGTTATTGTAAGTATAATTAATTAATTAGTACTTATATATGTGCCCAAATGAAAAAGGACGCAATTCACGTCCCTGCAAGTCATGTTTTTTGTTGATCTAAATGAACAAAAGAATTTATATGTGTGTGCACGTTTTAAGTAGTTGAGCTGAACATTTAAAAGATGAGAAAATCTTGCATGGTCATTAGCTTTTGGGCACACTATTTAGACATACACACAAAAAATACATTTTATTTTATTATTTAAAAAATAAATATTATTTAATTATTTTCTCTTTCTACCTTTTCTCAATTTTATATGTGTGTCTAAATTTAGTGTCCAAATACTTGTGCCCAAGTAAGTATTTTCCTTAAAATATATGTGTCAAATTCAAACACTGACCAGCTACTCATCAGACAAAATATGTGTCATATTCAAACACTAACTAGCCACTAATAAAAAAATGTGCATTCATTTCTCTCGTTTTCATAACTCATTATTTTAGTAGAAAAACTAAAAAATAAATTAAAAACTGAAAAATTAGAGGAAAAGAAATTGAAAAAATAATTTAAAAGGACTAAACTAAAATTTAGTATATTTAGAAGAATTGAAAACATATTTAACCTTATAATAAAAAACAAACTTAAGGCGTGAGCGTATCGGTGAAAAAGAATGGACATATGTAGAGTGATAAAGTTAGACCATTTTATATGGGGTGAGTGTACAATAAAATAGGCCATTGACCCCATTTTATATGTGTCCAAATAATTTTTGAAAAAAATCAAGAGTATTTTTTTGAATAAGGATCGTGCTAACTAGTATTTTGAGATAACATATATTATGAATATTTCAATCTTTTCGTGCTCATGAGAATTAATAATATTCTATGTGACAGGGTTTGGTGGCATTATCATTGACATCCTACATATTCCTATTGAAGCCTAATGATTGTGGGTCCAAAGAATTACCTTGTGGATCACATTCATCATATGAAACTACTTTATTCTATGTATCCATTTATCTAGTAGCCTTAGGAAATGGAGGATATCAACCTAACATTGCTACATTTGGTGCTGATCAATTTGATGAAAGTGACCCTAGTGAACAACACTCAAAAATAGCATTTTTTAGCTATTTTTATTTGGCTTTGAATATTGGATCACTCTTCTCAAACACCATATTGGACTATTTTGAAGATGATGGACTATGGACTTTAGGATTTAGTGTATCAGCTGGTTCTGCTGCCCTAGCATTGGTTTTGTTTCTTTGTGGCACATTAAAATATAGATACTTTAAACCTGCTGGAAACCCTCTTCCTAGATTTTGCCAAGTTTTTGTTGCAGCATTTAGAAAATGGAAGGTCCAAATGTTTGAAGGTGAAGATAAACTTTATGAGGTTGAAGATTCATTAACCAATGGAGGGAGAAAAATGTACCACACACAAGGATTTAGGTAAGCATTCCAGTTATGGATTTAACTTGTGACTCACAAGTTGTGAGTAAAGTTGGAGCTACGCGAAAAACCTTTATATTGAGGTAAAATACAAACAAATATGGTCGATGTGGCTAAAAATGCATTTATGATGTTATTGCAATGACATCTAAAATCGTAATAGTATGTTTGTGAACCTCGATTTAAAACTACATGAGATTTTAATCCATATATGTACGCAATGATATGAATTTTCTTATATGATGCTTAAAAGGAAAAATCTTGAACATAGATCCATATATCATATGTGTATATATAGGCAAGATCATAGGTTGTATAATTGTTATGTGATTGCTTAAAATAATCACATGACTTTATATTTTAGTCTTGATTATTATGTATAGGTTCAATTTTGATGATGAAATATCACTAATAGAATTTAAACTAATTTTTCTAGGTTCTTAGATAAAGCAGCATTTATTACACCAAGAGATTTGAAGCAGATGGAAGAAAATAAATGCAGTCCATGGTTTCTCTCCACTGTCACACAAGTAGAAGAAGTGAAATGCATATTAAGATTACTACCAATTTGGCTATGCACCATATTATTCTCTGTTGTTTTCAGCCAAATGGCATCACTCTTTGTGGAACAAGGTGCTGCAATGGAGACTAAAATTTCAAATTTTCACATCCCTCCTGCAAGCATGTCAAGCTTTGACATTCTCAGCGTAGTTTCCTTCATCTTCATCTATCGAAGAATTCTCGATCCTCTTGTTGCTAGATTTACAATGAAATCCAAAGGTATCACCGAGCTTCAAAGGATGGGAATCGGTCTAGTATTAGCAATCATAGCCATGGTTTCAGCAGGATTAGTAGAGATTTTCAGGCTAAAGTATGCAATAAAAGAAGAAGAAAATTGTAGCCGTTGCGAAGGGACTAGTTCATTGTCGATATTTTGGCAAGTACCGCAATATGTACTAATAGGAGCATCAGAAGTTTTCATGTATGTTGGTCAATTGGAGTTTTTCAATTCACAAGCACCTGATGGATTGAAGAGCTTTGGAAGTGCACTTTGTATGACTTCAATATCATTAGGAAACTATGTTAGTAGCTTGCTTGTTGCAATTGTGATGAAGATATCTACTAGAAATGAAGGCATGCTTGGTTGGATTCCAGGGAACTTAAACATGGGACATTTGGATAGGTTTTACTTCCTCTTAGCAGCACTCACTGCAGCTGACCTTGTAGTGTATATTGCAATGGCTAGGTGGTATAAATATGTTAAATTTCAAGGAAACAACATTGAAGAAGGAAACAATGAGGAAAATCCAGAGCTTTATGTGTAGAGGGATATAATATGGTATCTTAATTTTTTTTAGATGTAGAGTGTACTTGTTTTTTAGTAAAGAACAATAAGAACAAGGAAAATGTTGTGTAAAATCCCTTGGGGTGTATGCATCATAAGAGGGTAAAGAGCTAAGGGTGAGTTACAAAGAAAATAAGGTGTTGAATGCGTGTAGAAATGTAAGAACAATGTTTAGTATTATACCTAAGTCTTATCGATCTACTAATTGTATTATTTACTATGACACTAGAGAAATTCATTTCTCAGTGGAGTAAAGATATTATAGACCATATATGTTGGTGGTTTTTTTTTATCTATAATTAGATTATATTAGAAAATTATATATTTGGTTTTCTTAACATATTTGGATCTCGTCGAGTTTGGTAACACAAGCTTGTGACTTAAGTAGGGGCATTAAGATGTTGGGAGGTCTTTGATTTGTGAAGAAAAAAAAACATATTTGGATCTCAATTTCATCAACTTTTTAAATTAGTTAACATTTTACGAGTGAGGTGTGGTTGATTGTTCCTTTTGCTTACATCTCAAGTTAAAATAATTTCTCGAAAAATTACGGGTGGAATATCCTAATGAGTTGTTCGTAATATTTCATTTTGGTGTAAAGAGTTTGAATACACATCTTACTTCATTAAAAATAAAATTGCTTATAAACACAATGCTATAAAGGTACTTCTGGCCGGTAAAGACATCTTTCATATGAAGAAAAAAAAAATCTGGTGTGACTATAGTCATGCTATGTCATATGGTGTATTTGCTCCCAAGGGTAACTTTCAGCACAAATATCATTTATGTATGTGCATCACGTGCACTTCAGATGGAATTAAAGATTCATAAGTATTTTAGGTCATGGTTTTTACCGTCGTTTCATAAAATACTTCTCAAAGATTGCAAATCCATTATGCAACCTCCTACTAGAAGAAAGTGAGTTTTTCTTTTTTTAAATGAATGTTTAAACGCTATTAATTTGTTGAAAGAAAAGTTGGTCTCTGCATCGATAATCATTGAATCCAATTGGGATATATCTTTATAATTAATGTATGATGATGCAAGTAATTATGCAATTGGTGCTAATTTGGGAATGAGATCAGTAAAAAAAAAAATCATGCAAATTACTATTCTAGTTAAGTCATTTGGAAGGAGAGACAAATGCATTTTCCAACATAAGAAAGATCACTTACAATTTTTGTGTAAGAAGGTTAAACTACAGTCTTTCTATTGGTTGAAATCGAGATACGTTATTTTCGATTTTGCTTATTATTTATTGCAGCTTTACCCCATTCCTTGTTTATTGTTGTAAATTAGTTTGTTTCCTCTTATGTTGTTTTTGACTTGGATTTGATGTAACTTTGTTATTGTTATAAGCTCTCTTTGGCACATCTTATGATGGAAGACCTTGTTTGGTTGGGTTTATTATATTTAATTTTAGTCTCTTCAGAAAAAAATTATATAGTACTATTGAAAAATAAATTGAGCTCCAATAAAAAAAAAAAAAATTTGATAGTGATTTATAAATCTAAGTGTATTCTTGTATTTTTAAGAAGTAGGCTTAAACGCATTTTTAGCCCTCTACGTTTGTCACGGTAGCAATTTTGACTCCTTATTAAAAAAATAACTTATAGTCCCCTGACTTCACCCACTTTTGCAACTTATAGACCCCCTCTGATTTTGATCGGGTCAACGCCCACGTCGCCACTGACTTAAAAAAACCACTTTCCACATCGCCATGTAAGCAATTTTTTAATTAAAAAATAAATAAAAGAACCACCTGTAATGGTTTTTTCTAGATTATCCTCTCTTGTTTAAGGGGTATATATTTACCCCCTCATCATATCAACCAATCAAAATTTAATATATATTGGCAACATTAAATGTCAAATAAATGAGTCAATTTTTTCTAAAAAAAATCAATTTTAATCATAAGGTAACTTTTAATACTTTTAATTTTTATTTAATTATAGACAAGATTATGTCAAATAAATGAGTCAATTTTTTTTTAAAAAAAAATCAATTTTAATCATAAGGTAATTTTTAATACTTTTAATTTTTATTTAATTATAGACAATATCACATTAGAGGTCCTTTATCTTATTTATTTGTAACACTTTGGTCCTTTATCTTTATTTTGTTCCGTTTAGGTCTTTTATCTCTCATAAAAGCACTTATACATCTTTTTTCTCTTTTTTTTTTATCAAAAAAATACATAATTTTATTTTTTAAAATATATTTTTATTAAAAATAAAAAAAATCCAGAAATACGATGAAGATGTTCCTTTGAATCATTATCATCTTCATTGAATCAAAAAAAATTCTACACAAATATATCTCCAAATATCATGAATTAATGTTATGTTCACCTCAAATCTTCTTTTAAACACAAAATTAAAAACCCTATAGAGAAAGAGATTTAGTTTCATCACAAAAATAAAAAAATTAGTTATATAAATTGCCACACCGTATATTATTATTATTATTATTATCATTATTATTTTCTAACTCAATATTCAAACCCGACATAAAAATAACCTCAAAATTAAGAGCAGTTTTGCACATCAATTTTGTTGTTTCCAGAACAATCTTAACTTTGGTAAAGCCTAACCCTTCCGCCAGTGACTAAGCCTCCACCATCCGCCTTGCAACATTAGTGAAATTAAGGTTTTAATTTTTGTGTTTAAAAGAAGATTTGAGGTGAATATAACATTAATTCACGATATTTGGAGATATATTTTAGTAGAATTTTTGTTGATTTAAAGAAGATGATGAAGATTCCAAGGAAAAAGATGAAGATGATGAACATCTTCATCATATTTCTGGATTTTTTTCATTTTTAATAATAATATATTTTTAAAAGAGAGATAAAGGACCTAAACGCGAAAAAATGAAGATAAAGGACCAAAGTGTTACAAATAAATAAGATAAAGGAATCATAATGTAATCTTGCCTTAATACATTTAGGTGTTCAATCTTAATTAATTTACACTACATGACTTGCTTAGAACAATTAAAATTTCACATCAAATTTCTTTCATCTGAATGTCTTTAAATTTATCAGTTACATTCATAAAATTTCTTCTTCCCTTTTTGATTGTTCAATTTTGTCATTCCAAACTGTTGCAATTTTCAATTTTCCTAAGAATCGTCGTCGTTCGTTTGATTCCAAATATTGTGAGAATTGTCGTTATTTCCAGAACCACGTCAGGTATGGCGACTTAATTTTTTTTATAGATTTGATTTTACTTGGTTGTGAGGACAGCTAGCAGGTGTTGCCGTTGTGATGTTGTGGGAGTTTGCTAGCATTTTTTTCGGTTGCTGCTAAAATGGTTATGTCATGAGGCTTTTGTTCTTTTGTTTGGACTTAAAAATTTTGGCTGATAGTGAAGCAGATCTATGTGTGTTAGCAGATTTTATTAGGTTGGCTGCTTAAATAAAAAAAAATCAAGTCACAATACCTGACACGGTTCTAGAAACAACGACAATACTCACTATAATTGGAAATTGCGGCAGTTTGGAACGACAAAATTGAACAATCAAAATGGGAAGAAGAATGAAAAAGAAACAAGAACTGATCAATAGGGAAGAATAAAGAAGAAGAAATTTGAATGAAGGAGATAGTTTTGTTCTCACGTTTGGGGTTTTGGAATGGAAGAAATCTATTGAATGTAAGTGATGAATTTAAGGACATCATGATGAAAGAAATTTGATGTAAAATTTTATTTGTTATAAGTCTTGTAGTGTAAATTAATTAAGATTGAACACCTTAATATAATTAAATAAAAATTAAAGGGTTAAATATGTTTTTAGTCCCTATAAATATACCAACTTTTTGTTTTAGTCCATCTAAAAATTTCCTTCAACTTTTTGTCCCTCTAAAATTTTCAATCACTACTTTTGGTCCATATTTTAAAGTTAATTTTAGTACTTTTTTAATGAAATTGTACAGATATATGTAGAATATTGTAAAAATCATTTCAAAAAAAATAGAATTTTTTAACAAAACATAAATTAAATATGAATTTTTAACCATAAAAATTCATATTAAATTCATGTTTTGTTAAAAAATTTGAATTTTTTTTGGAGTGATTCTTGTAATATTATGTATTTTTCTTCAAAGTTTTATTCAAAAATATGAATTCTAGATATGAGTTTACTTTAAATGAGGGACCAAAAGTGAAGATGGGAAATTTTTAAGGATTAAAAGTTGAAGGAAATTTTTACAGGGATTAAAATGAAAAGTTGGTATATTTATAGGGATCAAAAACATATTTAACCCAAAATTAAAGCACTTAAGCTTTGACTTGTTACCACTCTTTCCCCAGTTACCTCTACCTCCACCATTCCCTCTTGAAACACTTAGGCCTTCACCGTTTTCATCAGCTCTCAAGTCCCAGGACTTGGTCAACTCCTTGGTTCTCAAAGCCGCTTGAACTTCTTTCAAGGTAACAATGTCTTCTTTGCCATAGAGCATGATATCTTTGAAAGATTCAAAAGATCTCGGTAGGGCACACAACAAGAGTATAGATTTATCTTTGTCCTCAAGATGCACGTCAATATTCTCCAAGTCATCGAAGATTTTCTTCAACTTTGTAAGTTGCTCCATGATGGCCTTTGACTCCACCATCTTGAATGAGTAGAGTTGTTGCTTTAAGAATTGCCGATGAGCCAAAGACTTTGTCATATACAAAGACTTCAACTTTGACCACATCGATGTCGCGGTTGGTTCCTGCGCTACATCTCTCAAAACTTTATCCTCAAGGCACAAGACAATGACACTCCTAGCCTTGCCCATCATCTTGGTCTTCTTCGCTTGTGACATGGTGACCGGTAACGCGCCTTCATCCTTCAATTCTCTCTCACACTTTTGTTATATTAACACATCTTCCATTTTTACCTCCCATAACCTAAAATCATTATCTCTGGTAAACTTCTCAATATCTCACTTCTAACCCATGGTACTTGATTATCGTTTGATCCTTGCCCCACAGTGGACGCCAATTGTTGTGAATTTGTTAAAAAATCACACCAATAAAATACTTGATGTGTGGAGCAAAGTAATCAAGCAATCAATATCAATGTGGGAACAATTATAAACACAAGCAAAAGATAGAAAACAGCGAGAGAAAGAAAGAGAGAACATTTGGAATTTGTTTACCCAGTTCGGTCCAATACTGACCTAGTATGGGGGAGAGAGCAACCCTCCATTCCACTATAATGATGAGTAACTTTACAAAAGAGATATCAAAAGGTTACAAGAATAAGTCTTCAAACCTAATTCTACCTAAAGTCACAATCTCTTCCCGTGACCAAAAGACTCAATCGTAATAGTGTTTCCCAAGGTGAATCACTCACAACCCTAGTGTCTCCCGCTTAGAGAAATCTCTCTAAAACCTAGTTTGTTGTTTGTTTCTAAACCCTTGTTTTCAGCCCCCTCTCTCTCTCAAGGTTTACTCTTATACAAGGTCTATATTTATAGTAAAAGTATCTCTCCAAAAACTGGAACAAATCTAAGCCTGGTAGTACGTTTCTGTTTTATTTTCTGCCCAAAAAATCGGCCCCGATTTCCTCCATTCGATCACCAATTTTTGCAAATGGAAAAGCTGAAACAACACTCAAAATCGGGCTCCAATTTTACCAATTCGAACCTTAATTTTAGCAGTTTCAGAAACCCTAATTTTGAATCACTTCTACAACAACAACATTAGAAAATATATTTTCAAGAAAAAAACAACATTAGGAAATAAAGCTTATAATAATAACACTTGCAATACAAGTTGAATTTTGTAAAAAAGGTCAAGTCGATGATGTATATCCAGCCATAATCAATGGTGACAACCGTAAGAGGCAATCTTTATGACAGCAAATTGATGTTTGACACAATATAGTATTTAAGTGATGATAATCAACATCGTAGTCAAAAGCAACAAGTATCATCATATATAAACTAAACTAAACTATTGCCTAACTTTAGGCTACATAGGACCACAATAACTAATTATTATTTTTAACAGACAAAAATGAGATGTATATATTAACAATAAAAAGTTGCTTCTTTTACATAAGATGTGCTAAAAGAAGACAGTCAAAGTCACACAAAAGTACAAATAAACTATGAGTTTCAATTAACTTATGTCCAAACACGGTAAAGGGTTAGACATCCAACAACTAAATTTATAATTAATTAACTATTTATTTGTAGCAGAGTCGTTCTTATAATGAACAAATGGTTTTCTCTAAAAAAAAATTATCATCAAATGTATTATTTTCTTTTAAAAAAATTGGATTTTTCTAATGTGTGCAATGTTGTACAAAGGTACAAACCATCTACCAATTATTTCTCATTCCCCACCGTTATTAAAACTAATTTCTCTTTTTTTTCCCATAAATAAAAACTATAATTTCTTATTCCCCATTATTTAAAAAAATAAAAAAGATATGGACATTAAAATAATAAAATTTAATGTTGCTTCTTCCTATGTTTTTTTAGGGGGCTTCATCCTATCATTTGTTAGCTCATTGTTGAAATTGCTACATGAGCGAAAACAATAATGAAATTATGTGGGGAAAATTGAAGAAGTTTTAAAAATTTAGGGATGTTTTAGAAATTTTAGAAAAGGAATACTAAAAATCCTAAATTTCCAAGAAGATAGGGGCCAAGAGCGCATTAAATTAAAATTAAAATATTTAAAATTTAGAAGCTGTTAATGCTGTCAATGAGTAATACAAGATGTTACTATCATTCGTCCACATCCAAAAATATGACTTAATTTATATTGTAATTTCTTTTTTGCTAGTTCGTTAACTCAGTTTTTTAATTTATATACACACGGTAAATTAAACAAGCATTTTATATTATTAGAAAGTACAACGCTAGATGAGATATCACAAGTTTTTTCTAACATAATCAACATTTTGGCATGAGTCCAGTCTTAGGCACATAATATCGTTAAAACTCTTAATTTATCGTTTATTTAGATCGTACATGGTTTGAGGGATTAGTCTCTGCAAGTTGTGCGTGGAGGATCCGGTTTCAAAAAAATAATATTATGAGAAAGTTGATCTTGATTCTTGATTCCTTTAAATACTTGAAGCCGTCCAGCTTGAAAGTTCTGAAAAGGAAATGAAGAATAAATAAACGCAAAATGATAAGTAGGATATGATATCAGCTTGTGCTTATTCGTTTCTATGTAGTTGGTGCAAGTTGTACTTACTCAAGAAACCTTTGTTTTATGATAAGCATATGCAAGTGCCCAACAAAACAATAATTTAATACCTTGTCAAAGAAACAAATAAGCCAATTATTTAGGAGCTTGCTTTAATTTTCAGTTTTCATGCATAAAACTAAAAGCCAAATTGGGCACATAATCTACCAAACAATTTTGAAATTTTTGGTTTTATTACCCAGGATGTCACTGACTTCATTCTCCCATGTACAAGACCTTAATGCCAGACGTATAATTCTAAAAAAAAAAAACGAAAAGAAAAAATAGAGCTTAAGACAAAATAAAGTCATACATACAAGTTATTCAGCTCCCAACAATGATCAAAACATGGACTCTTGCCACTTTTAATAAAGTAGTAAATTTTATAATAATAAAAAATGAAAGAGTGATGATGGATTAATTAGGGATTGTTGGTTTTTTAGAGTAACACGTTATATATATTTAGTTTTAGAATAAATTAGGATAAGTAAGTTAAGGTGTTTAATTATGTTTATCCATTTATCTTGTAGTAGGAATTCTATTATAACTAGCATTGCTATTTTGTAGTTGTATAGTTAGTTATCTCATTATGAATACGCGTCGGTTAATATAAGCATTGTACCACTCATGATCCGAATCAATAAAAAGTAATCAATTTTCTCTTCTAAATTGTCTCTAAATTCTGGAGTGTGATCCCAACTCGAATTAGATCATATCATTTGGTGATTTCATTGAGAGACATATGTGTCAACATAAGTTTATGTATTTAAGGAGGTTTGTGGTTTTCATTCGGAAAAAAAAAAAAAAAAAAAAAGGAGGTTTGAGGTTTATTTGAAATGAGGGTTTTTCTTACCGCGAAGGACTCTATATAGACGGTTGAAGTTGTCACATAGACGCGATGCTATTAGGCGGTTGCGCCTTACCTGACGTGTAATCCTAATTGTTGTTTGATGATAATCAAAAGGACCAGATTGCATGTTTGATCTATTTTGCTGACCCATGTTAGCTCTAGTGATCTACCTTTGGAGTAGGCGCCTTATTGAGCCACTATGTCTTAGGATTGGGCCTTGACCGAACATAAGATTAGTTTAGGTAGTTGTAGGCTAATATATGTTCATTCGTTTAGGTATGAACTTAACACCTGAAACTTTTTATCCATTAACTCAAATCAATTCAACTATCCCTAACTTCGATATTAAGTTAATTTAAATAATCAATGTAGTTATCACTTACTGTTTGCCAAATTGGAGTACACCTAAAACATGATATGTATCAAAAGGGATGATGATTGTGATTGGTTATCATATATATCCAATTGTATCACTAATGAGATAAATCCGCAAGTGCACGGTTTACCGAAGTAGTAATAAAAGAGTATCGTTCCGACAGGGAGTTGTTTAATTCAATTAACTTCAAGAATGATTAGAAGAAAGTTCAGTTGAAAAGTTCGGATTTTTTTTACAGAAAGTTGAGATTTTGTTTACGGTTTAGAAATGATAATAAAAAGCGCCTTGAGATTATTGGTTCATCATGGTGACAAACCCTTCACAACCCAAACCCTAAACCTAGACTTTATGTTGGACTTATTTTCTAAAGACAAGTTTCTCTTTAGCCTATCACATCTCCTCTCGGTCTCAGTGAGTGTGTTTCTCTATCAACCACGCCTATTCTCATGGTTGATTGCTATTGAAATCCTTGAAGCTTGAAACTTTATATGTCTCAAGGTTTGCTAGACTATTCTCATGTTTCGCAACCCTTGTCTAAATTCACTTGTTCCAATATTAAAACTTCATCTCTCGATCCATCACTTAATATTTGTGATGAATCAATAACAATTATTAAACTTTATCTCTCGATCCATTGCTTAATATTTGTTATTGATTATAAGAACGGTGAAATAGATTAGAAAATAGGTTTACATAAAGTTAGGGTTAGAGGTTTAGTTTGATTAGGATTAGGTCATTAGACTCATCCAACAATCCCAAGACAAGAAGAGTCTACTCACTCATGTTTATCGTAGACATAGAGAAGAAAAAGAAGAACATAAATAAATAAAAAGGAGAACTTTTATTATAAGGAACAATTGTCACTTCTTATTTCCAAGAACAAAAGATGATTTTACAAGTTTGGTGGCTTATAGTTTAACAATGACTTAAGCCCTAAGAAATAAATCACTAAAGTGTTGCACAAGAAACCATGAGCTCTAGATCATAAATACTAAAATATGCAGCTTGTCGAAGAAGCAAAAGCAACAAAAGGGCAATATGGGGCGCGCCATGCTTTATATTTTGGTGAAGGATCTTCAAACTTTTGCACAAGATATTTTTGTATAAAATCTTCATATTTTTGGCACAAATTAGCTTCAAATGTCCTTTCTTTTGCTCCAAGGCTCAATCTTTTGAATATTCGTTCCTGAAATAAAATAACTTGAATTGAAGTAAAATAGTTCTAAAAAGGAAATAAAAGGAAATAAAAACATATAAAATCTAAATAAAATAAACTCAAATATTATATAAAAATCACTAATTATTGACTCATCAATCACGTTGTTTCTTCTACGAGTGTTCTCCTCCATTTAATTTATGTTTCTTCTGTGAATGTTCTCCTCCATTTAATTTATGGTATAATCTCGAACTCCAACCAATGCTCTTATACCACTTGTTGCATTCAACGAGCTTAATGAGAGTATAAATTAAAATTTCAAAATCTAAAAGAAATTGAATCTTGCACCGTAACAATATCGATAAAAATTGAACACCAATATTTAATGTGGAAACCTCTTTAATATTAAAGGAAAAACCATGAGACAAATTTTGAAAATATTATCTTATATTTAAAAATATTAAACTATTCTTTCCACTCTCTTTTCACATTCAAGAAATGCAATATAGTGTTTCCCGTGATACCCATTCCTTTTCAAATATTGTTATTTTACGGTACCTAGAAGTTATAAAGATGATACTCATCCTTTACATTTTCCCACACTCTCAAGATTTACTCGACACTCTTTTTTTTTCTTCCTAGTAATATCTAAGCTTTGTCTTTCCTTTGAGCTTCGGATGCTTTGTTCAATATACAAGACCTCGAATCCACTATTTATAAAAGAATTGTGGCAATGTGAATTCAATGCTTCTTTGTCAAATATTGCAGCAAGCTGAATGTGAAATCTGCACCACAATGCTTTTCTACAATCTTGCCAGTGCATGCTATAACATAGCCTTGGCCTATACGAATGATTGTATCAATTGTCGTTGGCTGTAAACAACACCCACACATGGTGGGGCCAACAGTTTATGACTTTTAGGTTATCTTTTTGATCTGTTCTTTCCTCTTTATTGTCCCTGGGAAAATGCTAATTTGTGAGTTAATGAATTAAATATAGAAATAGTTTATTAAAATATGTATATTATATTTAATCTTTAAATTTTTTAATGAATTAAATGTCCAAAATTTTAGAAAATATTTATTTTTTAATGTGTTCTAAAGGTACAAGTTAACACTACTTTTGTTTTATATTGACGTCGAAATAAAATGCTTATTTGATAAGAATCATAATTTATTACTCTCTACGTTCATAATAACTGAGTCATTTGCACACAAAAAAGTGTCCTAAAATATTTGAGTGATTTCATTTTTTCAATATAATATTAATTACTTTTTTCCTTTATAATTATAATTAATACTATTTTCATCACTCTTAATATATTTATAGAGAATGCATCAATAGAAAGTGCTATAGTAGAAAATTATTACAGAAGAGTAGAAAAATTTAGTAGTTGATATTTTTGGGTACACATCTATAGTGGAAGTTACCTTGAAAAAAAAAAAATCTATAGTGGAAGTTAAAAAAGAAAGGAAAAGATTGTTGAAAAAAAGAAAAGAAAGGAGATAGCACGCGCATGGTTTTTTGGTATGATAAACGACAAAGGAAGATGACTAACAACGAAACTACTTATAGACATGTAAGGTCAAATAAGTCAATCCATACATGAGTTGTTTAGTGATAGCTTGTAGAAATTTTTGTTATGATATATGCACATAGTGATATTTACACACATATATGCATTATGGTAGAAGATATCAAATACTTTGGGCTTATTGTTCTCTTTTGATTCATTAGGTAAATTCAGGAAAAATATTTTTTCTCCTTTTAAAAAACACCGCAGTTGAAGATTATTGTAGAGAGACTATTTGAACATTGTGGATATCATGTTCCTGAGTTTCAAAGTAATGAAGATGCAGTTAATAGATTTGGATTTTTTCTGAAGAAAATTGAGGGAAGACCAATATTGTTGGTCCATATATACATATTGCATGTAACTGTTTATATCCCCTTGTGAAATTTAGGGTAATGCTATAATCTAAACCCTAATTCATCAAAAGTAATATACGGAACTATATCTGATCTATAGCCGTAGAGGTAGGTACAATTAACCCAACTACGTGAACAAAGATCGTGTTCCACTGTCATGTGATTTTCTCGTTTTCTTATTTGTCTGTTAGTAGTTGTTGTTCTAACATAACCTATTGTTTATTGAATATATTTGTGTACTTTCAAATACGTGTTGTGGGAAGTTGCAAGGGTTTACATCTTGCTATTAAACTGATCGCAACACTGCTCATTAATCAGTCATATGGACCGTGGGAAAAGATTGTTTAGGAAGACAACCCTATCATCAACAAGAACCTAGCATTAATCCCTGAAAACTAGAGAAATCATGCTCCACCGGAGATATTTTGCAAGAGACTTTCTATTTCACTAAATTTCCAAGATATTTTCCTACAAAATTTATTTGCTCGACCACTAGAGATTTATCTTTTCTCTTATCTCCTACTCAACATCTTCTTCCTCTTTTTTCAGTCTTCACTCACTTATCTCGGTTCGTTGCTTCTCTAGTTTGTATGAATTATATATATGGGAAAAAAAAAATCAATAGCTCGTGTAGCTATTATGCAAACCATTGGATTCATTAATTTACATTATAAAGGGATCATTTGTCATGGATCGAATTTAAACTTCTTGCATTGTGTAACTCTGAAATCTTCATTTGTAATTTTGATTCTAAGATAAGAAATCAATAATTATAATTAAACTACTATATCTAATGAAGAGCATGCATTTTTCAACTAGTGATAGAAAATTACAACTACAATAACCACTCCTTTGTCTTTCATGACCTTCTTAAAGAGCTTGGAATTTATTAGAAAGTCAAGAAAGAAAAAGTTTGCTTATTGACGTAATTGAAGACAAATGTAACCGATGGCTTAGGGAGAAGCAGCAAGAAAGAGAATTTGATTCGAACCGTAGAGATCGACAAGGTGAGATTTTGACGAGGGTGTCGTTCTGAATTTCTGATTCGAAGAAGAGGAATTTAGGAAAGAAATCAAAATTAGGGTTCAGTTTCAACTTTTAATTTTTTTATTTTTTTTAATGTGTTTTTTATATAATAAAAGTTGTATTTTCTATTTGATTAAAAATAAACAATAAACATTAATCCATTGAATTTTTAAAATAAGATAGATGGATTGGGTCCATCAATGGATTGGATCCAATTCATTAACAAATTTTTTGTTTGGTGGAGGGATATGAATTTGGTAAATCAAATTGTCATCCATAATTTATTGTCTAACTACTTAGAAACTTTGCCCGAGATAAAAAGTCATGATTCTCATATTTTAAGGGAACACTTACTTCCAATTGTGTTTTGTTCATGGCCAAACCATGGTATTTCTAAAGATTTGTGTGCTTCAACTTTGAGGATAGATAAACTTGTTAAAATGGATCAGAATATTCCTATCATTCTTTGTAAATTCAAGCAAGTCTTTCTCCTGAGTTTCTTTGATTCTATAGAACATCTTTCGGTGCATCTCGCATCGGTGGACTTGTTCATTACAAGTGGATGGATCCTTTTGATGGTTCATGGGTGATTTAATGCAAACAGTACAAAACAAGGATCCTATGTAAACTATGTTTGTATGTGAATCTTGTACATGGAAACCTCTCATCTTGTTGTCATTATTTCAACCACTTGATGTTGATTAAAAAAAAGTATGTGAAATGAAGTTATTGATGGAAATGAAAGAACCTTGTCAGCTTAGCCTGAAAGTTAAAGGCAATGATATAATTTCAATGAGAAAAACTATAACCTAGTTACGTTTCCAACCTAAAAAAAAAACCAACTTCAACAAGCGATTTTAATATGCAATTTCAATGAGATAATCATGTGTGTAAAGAAGAGAGATGAACGTCACAACGATGGGACTATACGAGAGGGATATATTCTCCTTTGGGTAGGGTGTATTCCAATAAACACACATCCATTGTCCTATTCCATGAAAACATTACAAGCTAAATTACATTTTTGGTCCTCGCGTTTTGACCAACTTACGAAAATGGTCTTGCCTCTTTTAAATTGAACGAAACCGTCCTTAAATTATCATTTTTTTGCAGTTTTAGTCCTACCTCCTATTTTCAACTCCAGAAACGTAGAGAAATTGCAGTTTTAGGGAAGTTTTGTACATACCCCTATACCTCAACCATGAAATAAACAAGGAATACAACATGTGGATACAAAGAATCTACTTTATTCAACACACTAACAAAAAAAAACTCTAATTTGAAACATATCTTAGAAATTAGGGCTTTTTTTTGTTGACGTGCTGAATAAAATGGATTTTTTGTACCCACGTGTTGTATTCCTTGTTTATTTCATGATTGAGGTATAGGGGTATGTCCAAAACTTCCCTAAAACTGCAATTTCTCTGCGTTTTTGGAGTTGAAAATAGGAGGTAGGACTAAACTGCAAAAAAAATGATAATTTAAGGACGATTTTGTTCAATTTAAAAGAGGCAAGACCATTTTCGTGAGTTGGTCAAAACGCGATGACCAAAAGTGTAATTAAGCCAACATTATAATGACCGTTGATACTAACCCATCTAAACTGACACTAAAGGAATCGAATATGAGACCTTAAGGAGAAACACATTTTCAGATCTCAAACTAATACAGGTAAAGAATTTTTTTTTTATTCAGCACTCAGTTATAAAGTTTATTTTAACCTAAGTTTGCATATGATCAAACCCATTTTTATGAGTTTCACCATCCTAAATATTTGTTTTTGATCTTTTCTTTGCATTTTGGCAATAGGGCTTAAATGATGTGTATGTTTCCACTTTGTTGTTATAGTTGCATCTAATATAGTTGAATGTTTTTGTTTTAAACTTTTATGATATTTCGGTTGTTATAATGATATCTAATATGGTGGAAATTGGAATGATTTTGTTATGAAATGGTTTTGTTACATAAGACTCATTTGATGGAACTTATTCAGAAGACACACATGGGCCGTCCTGTATTCAAAACAGATAATGAGGGATTAGATCATGCACCAAAGTATAGATCACATGTGTATGTAGGTGAAAAAATTTTCACTTCCCAACAAACTTTTGACTCTAAAAGAGATTCAGAGCATGATGTTTGTAGACTTGGTTTAGAGTTCCTAACAATGGAGGTGTCCACTGAACCACAGCCTCAACACCACATTCCTACCAGTAAGCCCTCTAATTTTTATGGGTTTGAGTTGAAAATGCTATTATTACCCTTTAAAAATATTTTAACCTAAGTTAGGATATACACTTTTGGAATTTTTTATAAAAGAAATGAACTTGAAAAAAAAATTGTTTTTGTTTCTTCAAGTTTCTAGTTCAAGCTATGAATATATGTGGTTATAGTGGTATATAATATCATGTTATATTATAGATTTTTATGAATGTTTTTGTTATAACATGGTGGAATGTTTGTTTTTTATGAGTTTTTATAAATACGTCCAAATGATTTTTTATGTACTTATGAAGAAACAAACAAGAGTTATTTGATGGAGTTTATTAGAAAGAGTCAAATGGACCTCCGGTGTTTGAAGTACAAAATGAAGGATCGGATCATGCACCGGAGTTTAGGTGTACTTTATTCGTAGGTAGAAAGACTTTCACTCCCCAAGAGACATTCTGTTGCTTAAAAGAGTCGGAGCATGATGCTTTCTAAATTTGCTCTAGAGTACTTGACTGCAAAATATCACCCACAACCTAGCTCCTTCCTACTTGTAAGTCCTCAAATTTTTGTGGTTTTGTCTAAAAAAAAATTTTTTTAGTTTAATGTAAAAATTCTATTATTATCTTTCCATAATTTTGATTACAGGGATACAATGAATGTAATTGAAAGATTGCATCTCTCATTCTATGCTAGCATAGGAAAGAACTCATCTCAATTTCAACTTGGAGATGTTGAGAAGTGACTAATGTATACCTTAATTAATGGCTTAATACTTCCTGAGTCCCTTAACTTATTTTATTTTTTCAGTTTGGTCCCTTAATTATAAAGTGTCTTAATTTGGTCTTATAACTCTTCTGACGTTTACCATTTTGATCCTCTCCATTGGTTTTTAACCTTAAATGTCTAAGGTGAACCAACTTTATAGATGGTCCACCATAAACTTTATTAAATTTTTTAATTTTAACAGTTTAAATGAAGATTATTGGATCATTGAGGGATCTATTGTAGCTTATAATGAGCCACAACCACCTAATTTTTTTTCTTCATCTTCTTCCCCTTCCAATCTTCTTCATGCATCTTTATTCATCTTCATCTTACTCACAATCAAAACTAACACCCATTTATTAAACTCAATTTTTGAGGTTCATAAAGAGTTAGTTTCAACTCCCCAAAAAAAGAGAATTATCCTATTCTCCAAACTACTCTTGTAATTCTCAAGCACACCTTTAACAAACACTCGATTTAAGAAGCCGAAGCCCTTTGGATAGAAGAATTGAATAGTGGGTATCTGAGGAAAGAAGTCTTGGTTCTTTGAGAGCTGTTTCACGAGGGAAACCTATGGCTCAATCTGCAGAAGAAAAAAAA
The DNA here is from genome assembly GCA_946800305.1 of Medicago arabica. NCBI lineage: Eukaryota > Viridiplantae > Streptophyta > Magnoliopsida > Fabales > Fabaceae > Medicago > Medicago arabica. The sequence continues at coordinate 3,380,553 of OX326969.1, forward strand.
TCAAAACAAAATCTGGTAGCAACAACAACACAACACAATAAATCTGGTCCAAGTCTGCTCCCCAACAACAGCAAAATGGGTGAATGTTCATAAAAAAAAGGGTTTAGATTGAGATTTGAAAGGGTTTAGATTAGATCAAGAAATTGATTTATGAAAGATTGGAAGAAGAGAACAGGAACAAAGAGGGAAGAGAATGAACAAGAGAAGAGGTAGAAAGAAGAGGATGAAGGGAACACAGAGAAGAGAAAAGAATTTTTTTATTTCTTTTTTAATTTTTATTTGTAGGGAATTCAATAGAAATGATCATATGTTGTAAGTTTATTGTATATTTGTGTGCTTTCTAAATCGAGTGATTGATCATCAATCTTAAATGACACGTGGATAAAGGGTTAACGATTTTTTAAAAAAACTAACAGAGATGGCCAAAATAATAAACGACAAGAGTTATGAGACCAAATTAAAACAATTAATAGTCAAGAGATCAAGCTGAGAAAATAAAATAAGTTAAAGGGATGTATTACGCCTTAATTAATCGGTAACTTTTATGTTGTAGTTTTATGTAATTGTTGTGTGTAATTTTTAGGCTTATTTATGAGGTCCATACCCAAAAGTTTGTCAACTAAATGGGTGGATATTTATGATTTCATAACTCCATTATTAATTAGTATGATGTCACGTTGAACATGAGTAGTAATTATGTATGACTTTTGTTAAGTGTTTCTTTGTTATCTTGAACACAATGCAAATTCTTAGTAAGAAACTAACAATTTGGGCATGAATGCTATATTTATATTTATCTTCATTTGTGGTTTAGTCTTATTTTTTATTTAAAAACAGTATTTGAGGAATGCTAGCGATATATATTTTTTAATATATTCTCTTTTAATTGATTAAAAGTCACATGGGTTCCACTAGTGCCATCTTAATAAATTTGTTGGCCTTAATTTAAATTTTGGAACGCAAAAGACTAGATTATTAACAAAAATTATTAATTAGACGGGCCACTAAAGCTATGTGGATTGTGTGAAATATTTGTGCATTTACTCTATATAACTATTAATCAAGTGCCTTACAAGAAAAAAAATATATTTTCTCAAATATATATATATATATATATATATATGTGGGAGTTTCTACGGTACATCCGCAAATTAAGGTGTACCGGTACTCCTACTTCAAAAATCTTTAAATTAACTATTATTTTTATGGAATAAAGAGCTAACCGTTGATATTTATATTTTAGAAAATGTCATTTCATAAGAAAAAACATTAGTTCATTGTTTATAAAAATTATACTAATTTTTTTAAAATTTTATTGTAAAAAATAATCAAAATTCTCTATTATAAGTACTAAAAATTCAGAAAGATTAAATTTTATTTCGTTGACGTTTTTTGGTAAATAAGGTTTATTATAGGTGATAGAAAACAATTTTTCTCTTAAAAAAATAACACATTTAACTATTAATATATTGATTTGGTGTACCAATACACTCAAATTTTTAGGTGTACCATAGAAATTGCCTATATATATATATTCTCAAAAAAAAAAGAAATATATATATATTTTTGGGTCCAAAAAAATCAAGGTCCAATGGCATAGCCATACCTCGACGAGATATAGACCGGCCCTGCTTCACCAAATCATCTGAGTTCCATATCAATTTGATGGCTCCTATGTAAATTGAGTAGTGAAACACATAGACAACAATCAATAGCTCAATTAAAAAATGTAAAAAAAATTAACTAAGATTGGTGGGGTGTGCCAGCCCATGCAATAGTGCAACACATAGGCGACACTCGAGAAACCCAATAGCAAGCTATTATGATGTTTCTCCCCCTCAAAAAAGTAATTTAATATCGTGTGACCCATTGGGCCACATATCAGATATTAAACTGATAAGAACAGATACTACACTTGATCTTAGCCAAAAGGCCGAGAAAGGTATGAATTGGAAGTGGTACTCGCTTGTGCTTTTATATCCCACGTCCACTCACTTTCTCTCTTGAATAAACGATGTGGGACTATTGTTCAGCACCAGGTTGCTTGGTAGACACTTCCTAACTCTTTCTTCTTCCTTTATTTTTCATTTCTTTTCTTCCAATTTGTTGCACTCATATCATATGCTTGAGTAGTATCCATCATTTTCCTTTTCACATTTCTATCTCCTGCTTATTTTCACTTGTTGAACCCCACTACAACCATTATACAGTTTTGGTTGATCAATTTATTTGTAGGAATTTATTTGAAAATTCATGTTTGGTTGATCAGGGAAAACCTTATAAAGTTTCATATGAGAGAAAGAATGTGCTTTGCAATCTCAACAGAAGCAATATTTTTCATGTTGCATTATATCTTACTCCAACAAATGCATGTACTCCTGTGATGCAGTTAAAAATCTCTCAATTATCTCCCCATAAGTTCTAGTTAAGTCCTAAGTTTGTTTACTCTAATTGGATCTTTATGAAATTCTCTGACATCATCATTGTATTTGCTTACCATGATCAGAATTGTATTTGCCTTAGAAGGATGATCTAAAGATGAAGCATAAAATAAATCCATTGTTAAGAAACCTTTAATCCAATAACATATATTACAGACTCCTCAACAAGGAGGCTAAAAGTTTGGAAGATGAAATGTTGTTTGACACCAAAAAATGAAAATTCTGAATATAAAAAATTATACACCTATTTTAAGATGAGAATGTCCCAAAAAACATTAGAGTTTTTCACTCAGTGTCGAGCTGCAACCTGCTGCTTACACACAGGGCAGAGATTTTTGGGATCTGGATTTGCTGTTGTAGCAATTCACACTGTTTGTCGCAATAGCTGTTCTGCACTGTCTTATCTGAGTGTGCAACCCATTGTTGTATACATTGAAAGTGATACAAGTGATCACAGTTAAGCCTCCCAAGCTCATCATCTGCTTCAAACTCCTCCTGTACTCATAAATTAAACATCTATATCATAAATTTAATTTGCTCCAATGCAATTTTATGCTTTATTTTCGATTTTGAATTTTGATCCCTACATTTTTTAATTCATGATTTTGGTCCCATAATTTTCAAAATGTCTGATATTTCTGCCACTTGTGTATTTAAGTTATTTTTTTCCATTGACAAACTTATTTAATGACATGAAAATGATTGAATGGAGTTTTACATGTAACACATTTCCATTGATTTGTCAAGAACATATGCATTCCCAACACTGCCACATAATATTTATCCCAAAAATAAAAACACCTCCTTTGTGCATTCAAATTGGGGAAGAAAATTAACTCTTTTATAACATTTCAGTATAGCTCCTTGAAAATATCCATATAGTATACAGCAATTGTCAGAAATATGTATTGAAAGTTGTTTACATGCTATCATTATACCAATCACATCCATAAATGTTTTCACGATCGTACCTCGAACCAAAGGCACGGGGAAAGAGGATGATCGACCGTCTTATGCCCTAAAAATAAGACAAAAATTGGGTCTAAAAAAATTTAAAACAATCATGTACAAGCCATGAAGGCACACAAACGAGTTCAAACTAGACGATATAGTACAAGGCGTGCCAAAACGCTTAGGCATATAAGAGTTTAAACAATCCTGTACAAGCCATGAAGGCACACAAACCACAAAGAAAACAAAGAACAATAAGCTAGAAAATTGAGTTTAAGCAAGTTAAAAGACTACGCCACCATTTTTGATAATCAAAAGAGAAATTATCATATTTTGTTTCAACCACCAAAATGATTGAAGTTTCGCCCTTTCACTAAGCGCTATCAAATTGTCCTCCTTTCCTTTGAAGATTCTATTATTCCGTTCTTTCCAAATTGTCCAAACTACTGATAACCAGATAATCTGCATTGATTCAATCGACTTCTTTGAGAAGCCCCGCAAACCACCAAACTGATGCAAATGTTCAAAAAAATGACGATGAAAAGCTGTTGAAAAATGACTCAATTGTCTATGCTTTTTATTGATTCCTATTATGAGCTTCTTGACTTGTTTTTGGTTAAATTTGTTGTTGATGGGGAAGTTTAGTTTTGATATTAAAAAAAAATTAGTTTGCATTGTTATTTCTTTCACTTTCTTGTTGAAAGTTGAAACCCTCAACATGCACTATATCTTCATTCATACCATATAATTTTTGAACTAATTTTCTCCGTATAGCATAAACGAGAATATAATATCTAGAAAAATAAAAAATGCCGTTGAATTAAAGTCAGTTGGCCTTAAACTTTGTAAACAATGGTGAATCTATTAACTACTGAACCCAAAATCATAAATAGGCAAATCTAAATTAACTTTGAACTTAAAAATAGATCGAATTCGTTCCAAATAATAAATTTTATCTTATTTACAATATTTGAATTTTATCAAAATAATGTTACATATGCGATAGAGACTAATCACTTAAGTCCCTTGGTTATTTAGAGAATTTGACCCGCAGTTGTGCATGGAAAATACCCTAGTTTACCAGCAAAAAAAATTCATAGATATGAAATTACATAAATATAATCAACCAAGAAAAGTACAAACAAATATACAAATTAAATCAAACATATACTAAAAACTTAGGCAGACATGCATCCAATTCCACGCCTTGAAGTTGGAAAAATAAGAAACAAACCGCTACAAACAATTCCAACCATCAATGGAAAACTCTCCATAATTTGATCCATTTCCCTTTCATGTCCAGGAAACAAACAATTACTCACCCTATAATCCGAAAAAGCGATAGCCACAAACACCATAACCGACATAATCGCATGAACGAAATCTTGAAATCCTACCTTGTACTTGTCGTCGTTAGGAACCAAAACAGTAAGTCCTGGTTTAAAAACGGACAACCCTTTGGGGGTAACAAAACCGTAGTAAACATTACCATCAGCGCCGTGAAAACTGTCTGTAAAGTGAAAGAAGAAACAAGAGAGTGCACATATAATTAAAAGAAAATGGATCATGATGGTGTGTACGTGCGTGCATTGGCCGTTCCTATAGATCGAAGGAAGGACCATTTCGAATGTGAGGAGTGTTCCTGATGGAAGGAAGTTACCGAGTAAGGAAGTTTTTGAAAGGGTTTTTTGGACGCCTTTTGCCATAATGGTACGACGCTTCTTGCCAGGTTCCGGTGGATCAGAAGGATGTTGCGTTACGGCCCCCATGGCTTCTTGTGGTGGTGGTGTTGCATTGTAGATTTTGATTCCAATTTCTTGTTGTGTTTGTTCCATATTTGATTTGATTATTTATGAAGAACATGCAATTGATACAATAGTGCAGACTATGAATGAATGAAATAGTGAGTGACATAGAGAAGGAATGATGAATTGGTTATGAAGGTTGGTTATATCTATTTATATATATAGTTTTGTCCAATCAAAAAGTTTTTAGACGGTTATATATGTACGGTTAATTTATGATTTTTTGCAACAAGAATTTTTTTTTTTTTTTTTCATATTTATTGGGTGATGCAATCACTAAGATAAGGTTATCTAACGTTACAATAAGAAAAACATTATTTGAGAGTTTTCAAATCGGGTTAAGAATGGGTAAGAGAAGTTGCTGTCGCAGTGCAAAGAAATTTGGTTATGAATAATGCTAGATATCGCGACGGATAAGCTAGGGAAATTCTCACGAAAGGCTAATTTCAACTAAATGTGTTTTTTCTTAATTGCAAGAATACCCTCCCTTGAATTGTGGCGCCCTCCTTTGAATTGTGGCAAGAGCAAAATTATATGGTTGTAAACCTGTCGTGATTCCGTCGGGACAAAATCCCTCGCGAGCTATAGCAGTGATGGTTTGTTATTTCTTCTCTTTATTTTTGTATTGTAACGTGCAACATGCTTTTATATTTGTTTGTCATCTACATGTGAAAGTCTCCCTTTCAAAAATATATACAAGGTAAGTCTACTTTTACAAATTAATTGTAATCTTAGAATGGATCCTACAATGCGTAAGATTGTGATACAATAGTACTTGATCTGTAATTTATTCAAAAAACATTGTAGTTGATATGATAGTCTGTTTATACAATTTTGATTAGTTTTTCAAAATAAGTCTTTTTTTTAACACATTCATTTTCCAAAGAGAACAACCAATGGTGGAGCACCATATGGGCATAGGTGGGACACGGCCCACCCCCCAAAAAATGAGAAAATTATGGCGGAGCACCATAATGTAGCTTATGCAATGGATTCCCGCGGTAGATGCTACGCGTCTGACAACTGGATGCCATTGAGTTAGTAGCTACATTGATGATTTGTTCAAAAACTGGAGGAACTAAATCAACAATTTTTTCAGAAACCTGATAAACGACGGTGGAATTATGTCATCTTTGATTGTGGAAGTTATAACAGGATCATTTTTTTCCCGAATGGTCCGTGTTTCAAAATGGAGTCTTGAAGTGGTGCTAGAACTTCTTGGGGAAACACTCTCTAAAGAATGGATTTTGGTCATCGAAAAATAACAAGAAAACTGTTAAGGTAGTGAATAAGGGAAAAATGAAAGAAATCAATGAAGTGGTTTCCCTTTTTTTACCGCCAATGACTTGTAGATTGCAGTAGACTAGAACGACGACTAACAGTGAAAGTGCTCGTATGAGGTATCCCCAATGTTGTGGAAGTTCGATAAAACAGTTCAAATTGCACAAGAAATCCCCTTTCATGCCTTCAACAACGAGGATATTGGATTAGTGGACCATCATGCATTGAACTGGTGATGTGGGTTAAGGCTCGGTCTGATGCAGTGGCGGAACCACCACCCGGCGACCCCGGGCACTCGCCCGGGCTCAATCGATACTTTCTTTATATTTCGCTCAACCCAATAGCCCATTAACCCACTTAAAAAATTATTTTTTTGGGCAAACTCAATATTTTCATACGTGTGCGCACAAGAATTCTTGCCTCTATAATTTTTGCCCAGGCTCTGTAAAATTTCTGGCTCCGCCACTGGTCTGATGCACAACATGATGTATCGTACATCCTTCTTGATGGCATGCAAAGTACTTTTTTTAGGCATAAATTAAGAAGTATTTTTCTTTTTCCAAAATTACCCTCAACTTTCAATACAAATAGCACATGTAACAAATAGATAAGATTAAATTTAAATATTAAAATAAAAGTGTAACAAACACGATATGAGTATATCTATACTTACATTTTCATCATCTCAACCACACCTTTGAACAATTTTTCCTATAATAACGATTATTGTTCGTGTCATTAAAAAAATTAAGAATTTAGATTTTTTTTTTTATTGTTGGTGTCATTGAAATAATAATCATGGTTAGTTCGAATTGTTATAATTTGAAAACAACAAACATTTATATTCTTACTTTTAATTAAAATCAAAATTTCATTAAAAAAACACCGTTCATAATTTTCAAACGTTAAATGCAATAAAAAGAACGGAAAACGGGCACTTGAGTGGTCTTTTCGCCAGTATTAAAAAATACATTTACAAAGAGAGATTAAAAATAACAACAACAAAAAAAAGAGATTTAAACAAAAAAAACGCGCCAGAAGAGGCATTTAGAAAAACCGTTATCAACAAACAATTGAGAAAATATAGGATTTAACAAACAAACAAGGACAAACAAACAAAAGATTGTCGCCAGTCCTTAAGAAAACAAAAGATTGTCGCATGTAGTTTGTTACTTACTATATAATCCATAACTATTAATAACTCGAGAATACACATACACAACTAAAAAGACTGAGAGAAGAGTGAGAACAGCACACCGAATAGGAAGAAGAAGAATAAGGCAAAGAGCTAGCAGCATATGAGTTGTTATGACGAAGATGAATTTGATAAATGTGTTGGCGGTGAGTCGCATATTAACTCGTGACCCATCTGTTCTTGCGAGCGAAACCATACTTTTTGGTTCGCCAACATGGATTGCTTATGCCGTCTTCTCCTGTTTTCTTGTTCTATTCTCCGGACTCATGTCTGGTCTCACCATTGGTTTCATGTCTCAAAAAATCATCAACTTAGAAATTCTCAAACTAAGTGGTTCTCCTTCTGAAAAAAAGCAAGCTGGTAACTATTCCTTTAACACATAGTTTAAGTAATATTGTTTGTTATTGTTTGTTACCATTGAAAACTCAATTCATCTTGTTATGTATGCAGCAATCATAATTCCTTTGGTTGAAAAATCACACCAACTTCTTGTTGCGTTGCTTCTCTTTAATGCTCTTACGATGGAGGTAATTCAATTTCAATCATGATTATATTTATGCTTGTTTAGTTTGATTTATTTGAGTTTATCTATTGGGCAGCAAATGTAAAATTTTGTTCAATCTCTATGACATGAATAGAATACACAATAGTGTGAAGATTAGGTCGTTTCTTGGAAGCCAAGCACTGTATAGCTCAAGTAGTTTTTGATAGAACACTATGGGGTCGTTTGATTTATGTAACTGACTCCACTTAGTGGGATTGGTTGTTGTTGTTATAATGAAAACAACATATAGATATGAAATAACTAATTATACATAAGTGCTTTTAGGATAAGTGTTTATGCTACAAGTGTTTAATTAAGTTGTTTAATAAAAGATAGTTTTATTTTGTTTCATACTTCTTTTGTTTGCACATTATACCGATTTCTAAACCAAAAAACTTCCAATCTGCAGGCTCTTCCTATATTCCTATATAAAATCACCAATCCATTTCTTGCCATCATTGTATCGGTTACCTGTGTTCTATTTATCGGTGAGGTATGTGATATTTTCTCTTTGTAGCTCACTGGTTTACTCTCAACATTTTTATCCCAATAAAGTTTATGATTTTTTTTAACTGATAATGATAACAATTTGTGTCTTTGATTTCAGATTATTCCTCAAGCAATTTGTAGTAGAAATGGTCTTGCCGTAGGTGCTTATTTTGCATGGGTTGTGCGGATATTAATGATTATATGTTTTCCGATTTCTTGTCCGGTTGGAAAGGTATATTCCACTATACTATTGAATTTGTTCCATGACATTCATTTGGTAAACAATATAATGTAACTGAAAATTAGCAGCATATTGTTCCTAATGAATGTTTATTTCTAGGCTCTGGATTACCTATTAGGGCATGATAAAGCTTTATTTGGGCGTGCTCAGATAAAAACTTTTGTTTCCATTCATGGCAAAGAGGTATAAATCAGAACAAGTCTTTTAATTTCAAATTTGGAGAAACTACTCAATTATTTCTTTTTTTCGGTGTTTGAATCATATACATTGAACTTGCTTGATTTTTAGGCTGGGATAGGGGGCGAGCTTACACTTGATGAGACGACAATTATCAATGGAGCACTTGACTTGACCCAAAAGGTAAGTTCTGCAATGTCAACTTATTTGTTAGTATTCCATTTCATGTCCATAAAACACTATTTTTCAACGTATGATATTCAGCACAGCATAATATGAAGTTTCTTACCTATGCTAAGTTTTGATATACGTTGGTGATGGAGGAAATGTAATAGTAATAGGGTTTACTAAAATATTTGTCAATTAACCATGCCACGATATTCAAAACTCACCGTTCCATAGTATACATTCTTATGTTGTCAGCTCTTGGCTTCTATAAAAGCATATATGCTTTATGTTTTCATCTTGTTATTAAAATTTCCTATGACTTCTGCTTATTAATTTGCGTTTTTGAACAGACTGTTGAGAAGGCTATGACTCCTATTGAATCAACATTTTCATTAGATGTGAATTCAAAATTGGACTGGTAATCTTTCTTAGTATCTTTGTCATTATTTTCAGTAGATTAGGTTTGCAAGGCTGAATTAGTTTTTGAAATAAATTCTCTTATTCACAAAGATTTCATCTATTTCCTCTTTATTCCTCTTTGGAAATAAATAGAGAAATAAATAGAGTAGAATCAAGATTTTTCTCCACAATTTTATTTTTCATAAAACTTATTTTATCCTGCCAATCTCAAACAGGGAGGCAATGGGACAAATTATCGATCGAGGGCACAGCCGAGTTCCTGTCTATGATGGAAATCCCAAGAATCTTATAGGCCTTCTACTTGTGTGTATTTTTCCATATTTTGACTTTATTTACATTATCTCATTTCTTTAAGGTTCTTTCATTCTCACATGTTTGTTTTATCTTTTTATAACTAGGCCAAAGACCTTCTCAGGGTACGATCTGAAACGGAGACCCCTGTCAGTGATGTATGTTCCCCGAGCATTCCACGGTGCGTTTGAATAAATTTATTCACTTGGTGCAGTCTTTCGAACAAACTGAGAGATAGCCCTAATTTTTGTAATGGTATATATTTACAGGGTTCCATCCGATATGCCACTCTACGATATACTGAACCAGTTTCAAAAGGGAAGTAGTCATATGGCTGCTGTTATCAAGACAAAGGGAAAAGGCAAAGAAACTCTAGAAATAATTGATGAAGAGAAATTTGATGCAAAGAAAAGTGATGGTGGAGATTCACATTTAACTACTCCATTGCTAGAAAACATGTATGCGAAATCAGAAAATGTTGTTTTGGACATTGATGAGCCATCAAATCTTCCAAGCATTGATAAGCAAACTGGTTCGCAGTTAAACGCTCCTTCTTCCGAAAATGTTGAAGATGGTGAAGTGATTGGTATTATCACTTTGGAAGATGTATTGGAAGAACTTCTGCAAGTAAATTTCTGTCTTAGATGTGTGCATACCCCAATTGTTTATATTTTTTCACGTATAAAACTGAATGTAATTTCTTCTCGATGCAGGTAGAAATTGTGGATGAGACAGATGAATTTGTCGACGTTCATAAAAGGTAACTGAGAATATCAAAATACAGAATTTCAAATATTAAGGTTCTGATATAGATTAAACTTCTGCAAATCTGAATTTTGATTCTATATAAATTTTATTCTGCAGAATACGTGTTGCAGCTGCTTCCCCAATGGCACGAGCTCCATCAATCCGAAGGTTGACTCGCCAAAAGAGAGCAGTAAGTGGTTTATCGTCGCACATCTTTTATGATTTAATTAATTTTTGTTTCTTTGCTATTGTTTCTAAGTGAAATCGATCATTTTTTTTTTCATCAAGTCTTTCTACATTATGTCAATTTTCACTTATAACAATTTTATAAACAATTTCGCAACGAGTCATTCAATATATTTTCTTTTCTGATAGTAGGAAAAAGTATGCCAACACAAAAACTGAATTAATGTTTAGACAGATTTGATTCCTCTAAAGTGATTGAAGTGTAAAGCAAGAAATCAAGTGTTAATATTTCAATAATGATATGTTATACATGCACATATACAATTTCATTAGTTTGTCTATTAATATTACTCCTATTTAAACCTTTGGATGGCTAGAACAGCTAATCAATTTCACACTTCAGATATGTATCCTCTAGAGGATTCCTATTTTGTATCACTTGTATTAGCATTTAGTTGCAGATTCCACCTCTCAAACCCTTTGTAGTAATTTAGTAATTTAAAGTTAGTTTCACTATATCTCAACTAAAGTTTCTAAATTTCTAAATCCAGAAATTTTCTTGGCTTAGATAAAAATTTAACATTTGTTGCTTGAAACAGTTGTTTTACTGAAAACTCATTTGGGTCGGTCTGGTGGTGTTGACTTAGAATTTGAAGTGTGCCTCTTTCAAAATCTCAAGTTCGATTATCCTCGGTGCTAATTGTTACTGTATTTTTTTTCTTGTTTTCAACCATCCAGGAAGGACAAAGTTAACCATGGCAAACTCCGAAGTTATTGGGAGAGGAAAATGGATTGAATTCTACAAGATAACAAGGAAGTTTGTGCTAAAGGCCTATATATGTCAGCTATCTCATGCTTAAAAAGAAGGCATGGAGTGTACATTTAAGACAGTTGATCTTGTGTACATATTAATACTCAATTAGTTAGAGTAATTGACTTCTACAAATAGGGACCATTGTGTACATAATTTTCAATCTTTTCTTAGTCAATATGCTTCCTAATGAGTTTATACATCATGAATATAGTTATACTCTCTACCTCTCTTATGAGTATGTATGATATGTGGCCGACTCATCCCACGATTCTTCACAATACGTTTGAACAATCACTTTTATCTAGTGCCTAAAACTAAAATAATCGCTTCCTTACTTCAATTCGCAATACTCACAATTTTTCGCAACAAGTGCCAAAGATATTACTTTACTTTCAAAGTATTAGATGATTAATCCATAATCATAAGCGAAATCAGTTTAATTAGTTTGATTTTACTTTTGAAAAGTTAGTTAGTTAGTTACCTAATAACTTGCATTACAAGTTAAGTGTATATAAATTGATTGTATTATTCTATTTTCATTAATCAATGAAATAACAACCTTGCAATAAACTCCCTTCTCTCTCTCTCTCTAACCATCTTCTACACATTCTCTTCTTCTTCTTCTAAATTTCATCCATTATCTCGATTGCAAGAAACGATGTAGTTGTGCTACTAATTGGCATCATTAGCTGTTATATATCTTGTTTGTTGGGAAGAGGCTGCTGCACTTGAAGCCGGAAATGATTAATGATTATGCATGTAAAACTCAAAGCGTATGGGGTTGCCACACTAACCTTTAGGTTCAATTCGCCCCCACCAATAACTGTGTATTAGATGCAATAAGGAATGACTGGTGAATCCCCTTCAGGATACTATGAGTTCCTTGACGTGTATTGCACAACCACACTAAGCGTATCTCCTAACAGTATTTTACAGATTTATGGTTCCAGCAATTCACTCATGCATTAGAGAATTGATGGATGATTTAGAGTAAGAGAATGATGAAGAATTATGTTGTTAATGTAACAAAATTCTGTCCAAAGTTGTGTGTTGCAATATATCGAACTAATGCCCAAATATCAAGTATTTATAGTGCATTATATGACCCTTCACATGAAAGAAGACACCCCTTTGACTTGAATCAATGTTATGGTTCATTAAACACCCTTTTGCCAAAGGTTATGACCATACACACTTGAATCAATGTTGAGGTTCATTAAGCACCTTTTTACCAAAGGTTATAATGTATATGAAAGGTTCTCATGAAGAGTTACAACTTTTGATCTAAAGTGATTCCATGATTTTGGAAATCACCAACAATCCCCCACCATTTTCAAAATACTAAATCTCATAAATCCGGAAATTTCATGCCTTCAGATAATGGTATCTCACGATTTGAACCATTACTTAGTAAGTTAAGTTTTCGCTCATTCCTAAATAGTATGGTAGGTAAGCTTTGAACCAACTATTCATTAGAACAAGTGTGCATAACTTACACATAGAATCTCGATACCGTTAATAAAGAGACTTGTAAAATGACACATTAAGAAGGCCTTGTGTCATATATCCCTTTTCATGAGAATTTAAGAGTCAAGCCCTTGAACTCCGTGAAGCGGCCAAACTTCATTCTCACATAGGTAGACTATATCGGGAATGCCCCATAAGTATGCATTCCAGCAAATATAAGATATATGTCCATTAAGAGGAAAACCTCATCCTACCTTTTTTCTTCTTATGGTCCAAGTACTTTTACCCTTGGGATGTATCTATTGTCAAATACTACAATTACTCTAATAGTGTACTTTCACCATTGAACCCAAGACTTGATGCTACTCAAGTGTGGGTTGAGTTTCCACTATTGGTAATCAGTTAGATATGGGCTTGAGTCCCATCTCCAATGATGTCTTCAACACCATATCCTTTGTCAGACCTTTCGTCAAAGGATCTGCAAGATTCTTCTCTGTTCTTATGAACATGATGGAAATTACTCCATTAGAAATCAAGTCTCTTACATAGCTATGTCTTAAACCAATATGCCTTGATTTCCCATTATAAACTTGGCTATAAGCTTTTGATAGTGTGGATTGACTATCCTAATGTATGGATACTGGTGCCATTGGCTTTTGCCAAACTGGTATGTCATACAATAAATTTCTTAGTCATTCTGCCTCTTTACTCCCTGCAGCCAATGCAATAAATTCTGCAGCCATGGTGGAGTCGGCAATACATGTTTGTTTCTTTGAACCCCAAGAAACTGCACCTCCACCAAGGTTGAAGATCCATCCACTTGTGGAAGCATGATCTTCAACATATGTTACCCAACTAGCATATGTGTTTCCTTCCAAAACAGAAGGGCCTTCACTATATGTTAAACAATAATTCATTGTTCCTTTTAAGTATTTTAATACTCTTTTCACAGCGTGCCAGTGTTCTTTACTTGGATTGCTAGTATACCGACTTAACCTTCTAACAGCATATGTTATATCAGGTCTAGTGCAAGTCATAGCATACATCAAGCATCCAATTACTTTAGAATATTCAAGTTGTGCCACAAGACAACCTTTGTTTGGTTGCAAACTGACAGTTTGGTCGCAAACTGACAGTTTGATCAAATGGGGTAGAGATTGGTTTACAATCTAAGTGATTAAATTTCTGAAGCACCTTTTCTATGTAATGAGATTGGGATAAACCAATATGGTTACCATCTCTTATGATTTTAATTTCTAAAATCACATCAGCTTCTCCTAAATCTTTCATATCAAAATTTTTGGATAAGAAAGCTTTAGTTTCTTCTACCTCATTTATACTTGTACCAAAGATCAACATGTCATCTACATATAAGCAAATCATGACACCTTTTCCATTTTGGAATTTACTGTAATTACACTTATCAGATTCATTTATGATGTATCCGTTGGCTAACACAACTTGGTCAAACTTTTGGTGCCATTGTTTGGGTGCTTGTTTCAACCCATATAAAGACTTAGTTAATTTACACACTTTATCTTCTTGACCTTTGATCACAAACCCTTCCGGTTGTTTCATATATACCTCTTCATCCAACTCTCCGTTTAGGAAAGCAGTTTTAACATCCATTTGATGGATTACAAACTTATGGATGAATGCCAGTGCAATTAGTATTCTGATTGATGCAATTCTTGCAACAGGTGCATATGTATCAAAATAATCAATGCCTTCTTTTGTGTAAACCCTTTAGCAACTAGTCTAGCCTTAAATTTATCAATGGTACCATCCACTTTCATTTTCCTTTTAAAGATCCATTTATAACCTATCGGTTTGGATCCGGGTGGGAGATCTACCACTTTCCAAGTTTTATTACCCATAATTGAATCCATTTCTTCTTGAATTGCTTCTTTCCAAAAGGCTGAATCTTGAGATTTTATAGCCTCTTCATATGTTACCGAATCACTCTCAAGGTTAAAGCAAATTGGTCCATAACTATTTATGGATTTACATGTTCCTTCTACAAGAAACATGAAGAAATCAGATCCAAAATCTTTCTCTTTCCGGATCCTCTTACTTCTTCTAAGTTCTGAATCATCCAATGTACCTACATTAGATTCATTGTTTTCTAAATTTTGTACATTAGAATGAACAATATCCTTGGAATAAGAAATTGAGTTAAATCTATCTTCTTGAAAAATTGCATCTCTTGACTCGATTACTGTATTAACAGAATATGAGTCATTCGATTCAATAGTCAAGAATCTGTATGCTTTGCTATTTTCTGCATAGCCTAAAAATACACATTCAATTCCTCTTTCACCCAATTTCTTTCTTTTTGGTTCAGGCACTTTCACAATTGCTCTACAACCCCAAACTTTTAAATAATTAAGAGTTGGTTACCTTTGTTTCCAAAGTTCATATGGGGTTATTTTGTTCCTTTTGTTTGGAACTCTATTGAGGATGTAACATGCTGTTAGCATTGCTTCACCCCAATATCCTTTAGATAATCCAGAATAGGACAACATGGCATTAACCATTTCTACCAAAGTTTTATTCTTCCTTTCTGCTATTCCATTTTGTTGTGGGGTGTATGGTGCAGTTACTTGATGCACAATACCAGTGGATTCAAAATAACTCAGAAGATAGAACTCTCTTCCCCTATCCCTTCTAAAGCATTTAATGAAAGTTTCATGTTGAAGTTCTACTTGTGCTTTGAATATTTTGAATTTATCTAAGACTTCATCTTTTGAATGCATTAAATAAACTTAACAAAATCGAGTGTAATCATCTATGAAAGTAACAAAATACTTTTTACCACCAATGATGGGCCAACCATGTAAATCACATACATCTAAATGAATTAAATCTAGCACCCTAGAACTTCTTTTAACACTTTTAAAAGGTTGTCTTGTAATTTTAGTCAACATGCAAGTAGTACATGAATCAAGGTTTTTATCAAAATTAGGAATTAGATTTGATTTCATCATATCCTCCAATTTTCTAAAATTAACATGTCCTAATCGCATATGCCATAAATCACAAGACTCAACAATATAAGCAGAAATCATATTATTACTATTAATATTTGCAACATTACATTTGAACATATTTTCACACAAATATCCCTTTCCTACAAACATACCCCCCTTTGAGAGGATAAATTTATCTCCCTCAAATACAGATTTGAACTCATTCTTATTAAGTAATGGTACAAAAATCAAGTTCTTCCTAACTTCAGGGACATAAAATACATCTTTAAGAGTGAGTGTTTTTCCAGAAGTAAATTCAATCTCTATGGTCCCTTTTCCTTGGACTTGCACAGTTGAAGCATTTCCCATGTACAAAACACTCTCATCTTCATTTATGGTCTTCAACATTTTCTTGTTTTTGCACATAGGCGAGTAGCACCAGTGTCTATCCACCAAGAATCAACATCTTCAATCATGTTGATTTCAGAAATGACCACAACAAAATCATCATTTGTTTCCCTTGAATTCTTTTCTTTGTTCTTCTTTTTAAAGAACCTACACTCATTCTTGAAGTGTCCTTCTTTCCCACAAAAGTAACATTCACCTTTCCTTTTCTTTTTGATGTTATTACCGTTGTGGTTTTGATGAGACCTATCATTTTCATGATTTCTCTTTTTGGAAGATTTACTTGAATTTCCTTCTTCCATAACATGAACCTTCTCTTGAGTAACATGATTCTTAATACCTTCTTGTTTTCGGTATTCTTCTTCTAAACGAAGGTAATTGCCAAGTTGCTCAAGAGAAATGTGTTCCTTCTTATGCTTCATGGTTCGTTTGAAATCTTTCCATGAAGGAGGAAGTTTGTCAATTATGGATGATACAATAATTGTTTCATCCATATTCATGTTATGTTGTTTGTAGTTGTTAAGAATACGTTTAATCTCATATAATTGTTCCATAACAGATTTATTATCTACCATTTTGTAATTATTAAAATGAGAGACAAGGAATTTCTTACTTGTTGCGTCTTCACGCATGTATCTGGTTTCCAATTTGTCCCACAAGTCTTTTGCAGAAGGGCTGCTCTGGTATATATCGAACAGAGAGTCAGACATACCATTCAGGATATGTCCTAAGCAGATGTAGTCATTGTTGTCCCATTTCTGTATGTCTCTTGTCTCAGCAACGGTTTCATCATCCTTCTCCTCGGGCCTTGTCATATTCAGAATGTATGTCACTTTCAATGTTGTAAGAAGAAACTTCATCTTCTTCTGCCAGCGGATGAAATTTCCCCCATCAAACTTTTCCAACTTAACAAAGTCAGATGTCATTTCTTTCAATGAAGCAGCCATAAGTAATCGAACCTAAAGATTGTTATATATCTTGTTTGTTGGGAAGAGGCTGCTGCACTTGAACCTGAAATGATTAATGATTATGCATGTAAAACTTAAAGCGTATGGGGTTGTCACACTAACCTTTAGGTTCGATTCGCCCCCACCAATAACTGTGTACTAGATGCAATAAGGAATGACCGGCGAATCCCCTTCAGGATACTATGAGTTCCTTGACGTGTATTGCACAACCACACCAAGCGTATCTCCTAACAGTATTTTATAGATTTATAGTTCCAGCAATTCACTCATGCATTAGAGAATTGATGGATGATTTAGAGTAAGAGAATGATGAAGAATTATGTTGTTAATGTAACAAAATTCTGTCCAAAGTTGTGTGTTGCAATATATCGAACTAATGCCCAAATATCAAGTATTTATAGTGCATTATATGACCCTTCACATGAAAGAAGACACCCCTTTGACTTGAATCAATGTTATGGTTCATTAAACACCCTTTTGCCAAAGGTTATGACCATACACACTTGAATCAATGTCAAGGTTCATTAAGCACCTTTTTACCAAAGGTTATAATGTATATGAAAGGTTCTCATGAAGAGTTATAACTTTTGATCTAAAGTGATTCCATGATTTTGAAAATCACCAACATTAGCCACGTTCTGATTCTAGGAAACACGAGATTTGTGAGGGTTTAAATCTTTGGGAAACACGAGTGAACTATGTTAAATTTCAGAATTTCTTGCTGAACAATCGTGGAATTTTCTCCATCGACTATAGCATCGATATTTCATATTGAAGACGTGTTGTGTCCAACACATGTCAATATCAGACAAGGATGTGAAGACCAGCTTTTTGTGCTGCAAAGACTGATTTTTTGGACCTTTTGCGATGTTTAAGGATCAGACCAAGTGTTCAGCAACTTAATTGTGCTTTGTAATTTTCAAAATATACACAAACTAAACTTCATATTACTACTACATACGAAATGAAATAAATAGTCAACTACCATAAATAATGAGAAACTGCAATTACATACTTATTTCTTATATAACATAAAATACAACAGCTCAGCTAGCAAAAGCAATTTGTATATACTCTAATTACATAAGAAAAAAATTAAGTAATTAGTCAACTACCATAGAAATAATGAAAAAGTGCAGTTGCATAATTATTGCTCATAAAATAAAATAAAAATACATTCGACTAGCAAAAGGAATTTGTATATACTTAAACTATAAAAGGTACTTCATCTAAATGAAGCCTCTCCTCTCTCTACCAAACTGCACATAGGAACTAGTTGAGAGTAATCCTGCAAATCCCTTTGATAAAGAACCTTCAACTGAACATTGGGACTTGGATGAACACATAGGGCTACTATGTCTACTAGTTTCCATACATTCCTCTGCTGCATTCCCTTGTGAATTGTCCTCACAATCTACTACACCATAAGCTCTACTTTTTTTACAGTTTGAGGAATTCATCTCTTCAGATGAATAAGAGTACTCCATATCGTCTTTTCTTGCTTCCTCAGCTAACTTCCTCTTTAAACCAGCAAAACTTTTCAGTCCTGTATGAAAACCAAAATCAGCTACACACTTAGACTCAGTTTGGATTAACAGCTTAATTAAGCGTTTATCATATAAATGCTTGTGTATAAGCTATTATTGTTTTCATATAAGTTATTTGAAAAACTTGTGAAAATAAGTTAAAAGCGGTTAATGGACATGTCATACAAGTGTTTATGATAGTAGACAGGTTCAAATAAGGCAATCCAAACGGGTTCTAATATATCAGAAAAAATCTATTTCCTTATATCAGTGAGTGGTTGCAAATAGAACTTCAATTAACTGACCAGGAATTGACAAAGATTCGGGATCACCACAGTTACAGTGGATGTTGGAATTTTCATAGTACGATCCTGGTAGCCTGCAGAATAATAAACTAAACAAAGGTCAGGAGGTATGCTGATATATAAAATCCAGTGAGTTCAACATTTATCAAATAACGAGTGCCTAAAACTAGGTTGCAAAACTTTAAAACTGGCAAGACCCCGGCTGGAATGGAAACCACATACAAATTCATCAGAGGGCTCAGAATTATCTTACATCACTAGCATGACCCTTCGGTCATGAGTTAACATTGCATAAATCAGCTCTTTATGCTGAATTCCAAAAAACTAGTTAAAAGATGTTCTAATATCAAATTGAAGACCAACTCTCCTAAATGCTTGTTCAATTCGGTGAAGTTTATCTTTGGTTTTATATCTCCAAGTGTCGAACATCTCCAAATTGTAAGTCACTTATCTTCATGAGCAAGGCTCTCATCACTAACCTATGTGAGTGATCTGGGAGCTCCCTGTTCTTTCTGTCTGAATCGAAACAATTTCTATAATTCTTATTTCATCTAGGAAATCTAAAATTCACACGGTCGAAGGAGTTCAGGAAGGAAACTTAGCACAAAGTGTAGTGACCAGTAGAATGAAAGGTCAAATAATTGCAAAATTGTGTCATCAGTTTAGAAATTTAATGTTAATATTGTTGTACCACTCCTCAATCATGCAATCAAACAACCATGACATAACTCACTCTATTTTAATGAACATTCTAAGCTAAATCTCAAGTCATCAACATCTGGAACTGAGACATGCCTAAATCTGTAGCAATTATAGATTTCAGGATCTGGAATTCATTACTAAGTCCACTAGCATGCAAAATTCAAGATATCTTTCAAACAAATCTTCAACCCATCTAGAAGTTCCAAAAAGTCAACAAATACAAGCCACCGTTACACTGACCGACGTATTTATTAATCTTATCGGACAACATTTTCTGCATGACCTTGTCCAAAATATGATAAAATACATTCTACAGAACCCCTTGAAATTTGCTTACTTGTCCATAAAATGGTAACAACAATCCTAAGTCATACTTATCAACATCGAAAAAACAATCTAAACGTATAAAGACAACATATGAGAACTGGTTTACACTTTTTTCATGAAATTAATTAAATGAATATTATACTCTACCTACATAGTATACATGCATCAACCAAAACCAATGCCATCAGGCTCTATCAAAAACCAAGTTTTGAGCAAAATCACTATAAGAACTCAAGATGCCTTGTTTGGCCATAAAGAAACCTAACCTGTACATATGCTCGACAAAATCATCTATTAAAACAGGCCAAGCACCTGCAAGCACAAAAAAAAAATCATTTTGCATCAATTAGTAAAAACATCATGACTAGCCCAGTGTTGCTTCCAATGCAGACTCCTCAAGTAATCATATTCAAGAAATTTCTAATCCAAACAGACATGCAGATGCAGGGTGAGGAACAGAAATGACAAGAGAGGTACTTAAGTACAAATTTCTGCATCTATGCAGCTAACTGTAAAAAGTAAATGATGAGAACAATACCTTCAGGATCATAGGCATCTAGACTATCACGGGTACATATGCTGAAAGATAGAACCTGTTGCCATGTATCCTCAGATATGTTGTATCGTTGATTTTTCTAAACAAAAAGTAATCAATTAGTTTCCAATAGAAATTACATGAAAATAACAAGACGCTATTAGGTTGTATAGATGGATTGGCCCATGGGTTATATAAAATGGGACTTTTAGACAGATTTGAATTAGCTGAGACTTGAGAAAATAAGAAACCCTAACCCTGTATCAGGGTTAAAATGTATCTCACACTAGCTCCGGTCTTTTTAACAAATTGAAGTGTGCACATTATCATTAGAAATTTACCACACATCTTTTATAACATTCTGGTAATAGCACCACCTTTGACTCATGAGATTTAAGTACTTCGAATTCAACAAGGATGACGAGTTGTATTATGGCAAGCATTATTGTACCTCAACAAAGTCACACCATGGCTGAAGCAGTGGAAACCGCCCATTAAGAACTAATTTCCAAGCAGTTAGTGCCTTGCTTACAGCTGTAAATTATCGAATATTGAAAAACAAAGGATAACCAGTGGTTATACATTCTACTTCACCATTAAAAGGATTGAATAGAACACTGTACATAAATAATTTATCTGATATACTTACTGATGTTCTTTTGACCATTTTCGCGACACATGAAGAAAACAAATTCATAGAACCGAGAGAACTCTGAATAGGTTGCCTAGGAAAGAGAAACACAGGAAGTATATAAGTGAGAGGAAACAAAAAAAAGGAATGCAAAATGTGGTAAAAAAAAAAAGGAAACTGACCATCAAACCCAGCCGTGACATGAGCATCGACAGTTCATCAAAAATTGTTGCCCTGAAAATTTGACACGTGAAATTTTAAGTTAAAGAAGAAAGATGCCCACTTAGTACAATCATGTGATTTTATGAACATTTAAACTTGACTTCATAAATCTATACATGATACAAAAGTAACATTGAGATATACATGACAGAGACAACAACAATAAGGTGGAAGTAGAAAAACAAATGTGTTTCTTTAGAAGCATAACTTTAACACAGATAGAAAATGTATAGCACAAAAGATCCAACCATGACTACGACAAAAAACTGCCAGGATTAAGCTCAAGCATGCCTTTATTTTTCCGATATATCAATTTACAAAACCGTGATCTAGAACGCAACATAAGGTTTACGTTGTTTCCGAAACAACAAGACCGTGACTCACAAGACGACGACAACCGTTAACGCAACATAAGGTTACGTTGTTTCCGAAACATAACGCTTTTTGTCGTTTCTAAAACCACAGCGAGACCGCAATTGTGGTGTATCAGTTGCATTTAACAGCAAATCTCGGCAATATCAATGGTCACAATATGACAGCACCATTACTCTGACCGCTATTTAAAACCCTAAGTTGAACAATTTGGCATCAAAACTATCCAAATAACATCTCAAAGAGAGAAACATACCCTGTACAAACTCTGGACTCCACCAATTTCGACAGCTGTGTCAGTGCCTCCCTTGAGACCTTAGCCTTCTGAAAATCACTGTCTTGTCTATACCCTTCTTCACCAACAACAAATGCATGTCCTGATTTTATATCTGCACAAACAAACTCAAAATAATAAACAATAAATACATAAATATTAGTGTCAAATATTATTTTAATCCAATAAAATTTAAATCTTTATCTACGTCTTGTATCCATATTTTAATTTTTGTGTTAACCCTCTAGATTCCAGAATAACTTAAAAGTTCGATCGGGAGGTAACCAGGAATTGAACTCGTGTTCTCCTGAACAATTGTTCCTTACGAAAGGCACCGACCCAGATAATCCAGAGTTCAGTCAGGAGATAAATTAAATTGTTCCAATCAGGAATCGAGCTCATTAACCACGGAGCCCAATCACTTGGTTTTTCTGTATCCAGATTTCAATCACTGAAAACTATAAACTACATGCATTAAGTTGAACATGTTAAATCCTAAATAATAACACAAATAACAAAATAATTGATAAACATTACTAAAAAAAATTAAAAATTATTGCTTCAGCCTTCAAGTTTGTTAAACAAATTAATCATATTCATAATACCATGATATCAAAATTAAGCAATAATATCATAAAACTAAGAAAAACAAAGTTGAATTAAACGATCCAAAAAGATAAACAAGAATTGATGCATGATAATTAAAGAATTGAAAGAGAGAAAGTGGAAGAAATTGATTGTTACCACAAAATCTTCGGTAAATGTTGAAGATATCGAAGAGAGATGCATCCATGGAGAAGCTTGCCCTCAAAGTTGTTAGAGCAAGTAGAGAAGAGGAGGATGCAGATGATGAGATGGAAAACAAACGCAAAATGATTATTTTTAATTTCAAATTTTACATTTATAATTCGGTGCTATAAGTTAAGTTTTTGTTTAATCAAATCAATTATTATGTCACTTTTATAGTTTTTTTTTAGGGACACTTTTATAGTTAGTTAGTTCTTCAAGTATACCTCTGTTGGGTAAAAGTAATCTATAAACTAGCTGATAGTTGAAAAGTTAGCTTATAGCTGAAAAAACTAGTTGATTCAAACTATAGTGTTTGATAAATTTAGCTGTTGCAAATATAAAATGACATAAAGATTAAAAATGGAAGGAAATATAAAAAGCTACAAGTTATAAGCTCAAAAGCTACTTGAAATAGCTTCTCACAAAAAGCTATAAGCTCATGAAAAAAGCTTGTTACCAAACACGTCATGTTTTCATCCAACGAGCTTATAAGTTAATCCAACAAGCTATAAGCTAGCTTATTTGTGTTACCAAACACAGCCTATATCTCCATGGGTAAATATTTATATGTAGTTCACCAACAATTACGGTGAAATTATTAGTGCCATGTTTGGTTAAGTCATGGGAAGGGCTTAACGCATGTCTCAAGAGAAGCTGGAATTCCTAGCTTCTCATTCTACGGCCAAATGGTGTATCGTGACGTGATTTTTCTTTTTTTTTGTTGTGGATTTGAAACTCCACATCAAATACACGCTATGTTGAACATCTTGATTGAGTTTTATACTCCGATCTTTTTATTTATTTGTAAGTTTTTATGGTTATTTGTTGTTTCGTCTATCTAAAAAAAATCTTCTACGTGATTTGATTGCTTATATGTGAAAATTAAAAAGTTTACATTATCAATCTAAATTAATTAATTAATTAATAAATATATATGACTTTGGCAAATTATTATGACATGGAGAAGATATCATACTAGAGTCCACTTTAATGGTATGGCATGGAAAAGTAGTTGATTTATATTGGATGTCCTTGTAAAATTAATTTATGATGACATAGCCCATCTGTTAAACTCAAAAATATATGATCGAAAGAAAAAAAGATTTTGGTAAAATCCATAATGTACTTGTTGTACTTAAACTCAGTACTTGAACTGAGTTTATGTAAACATATTTGATTGGGTTTGTGTAAACGTATTTGAATTTATTTTATGTTATGTACTTTTTTTTTATAAGAAGAAACTTATTGCATTTTCAAAATAATTGTAGAGATACAAGATGGAATTTTAATATGAATATGGAAACTAACATGACGCAAAGCCACTCTAACAAAGTTATGAGCGACTTCGTTGGCTTGTCTTCGAATAAACCCAACATCAGAGGTTACTAAATCAGAAGCTAATAGGCGTCTACAATCATTTATTACTGCGCTAAAAGTAGAGTACCACAGTTTTGAAATCAAGCTCAAAGTCCACAATACACAGCTGCAGATCACGAACCCAATACATAGCTGATAATAAACCTAAAGCATCACCCAAATCCACATCAAGGAGCGGAGTCATCCATTCAGTCTTCGCTATTTATGTTATGTACTTATTTGAACTAAATTTGAGTAAGATCTAAAAACTCATAATGTACAAGTTGTACTTGAACTAAGTTTGTATGTAAACATACTTCAAACGAGTCTGTGCAAGTGTAAGCGTACTTGAATA
Source organism: Medicago arabica (assembly GCA_946800305.1). Taxonomy (NCBI): domain Eukaryota; kingdom Viridiplantae; phylum Streptophyta; class Magnoliopsida; order Fabales; family Fabaceae; genus Medicago; species Medicago arabica. The sequence goes on from OX326969.1 coordinate 3,405,506, forward strand.
TATTTTTTTGTATACATAAGCATACTTGAATGGAGTTTGGGTGATGTACTTATTTATTCTTAATTTGAGTAATCTCTAGAAAGTAGAAACCTATAATATACATGTTGTACTTGAAGTCAGGTTGTGCAAATGTACTTAAACTAAGTTTTTGTAAACACACTTGAACTAAATTTGTGTGAACCCGAGTTTGTGTGAGATCTACATACATGAATACTTAAACCAAATTTAAATAAACGAACTTGAACGGAGTTTGCGTAAATGTACTTGAACTAAATATTTGTAAACATACTTAAACCAAGTTATATGGACTCAATTTTAAAAAACACAAAAATTGCATAAAAACATAATGATAACACAAAATCAACATAATTATGCATGATCAATAAAATGGCGTATAAAAATCGCATAAATGGAACTTAAAATCACAAGGAAAAAATGCATGAATGAAAAAGAGAGTTAATGGATGCTTTTACTTTTAAAATGGGAGAAAGCATGTCTATATAAATGGGGTGGAATGATTACAAAAATGAAGTGAAATGGCTGTGAAATGATAAAAGAAGGAAATGATGAAGGAAGTGCAATGGAAGAGGAGAGAAAGGGTTTGGGAGAAAACAAAATGAGAAGATGAAGGCAATTAAAATTTAATTTTAAGGGTATTTTAGTTATATCAAGATATAACCAGATTTTAAGGCGTGTTACTTAAGAAATTAGAATTGGTTTCATGTTTAGCCCTTCTCTAAAATATAATTTCTTCCTATTAATGATAAGTCTCTTTTCTAGGTAACTTCTTTTCGGTCGTTTAATTTCCTCAGGTTGCAAACTTACGAGCTTTAGTATGATATTTTTTAGGTAAAAAAGAGAAGTGTTCATCTCATTTTAAAATATTTTTTATCAGACGTTTCTTACCTCACAGTGAATTTTATATTACCAGATTATCCTTCCTCTGGAAATACAAAGGTTAAAAAAAAATCTTTAACTCTAAATTAGAATTTGTGTGTTTAACTACTAATGTGGCCATATATAGCCACTTACGTGGCCATGTAAGGAACCATTGTTTGGCCATGTAATCACATTTTAAAGACTATTCTCGTGTATATATGTAGATATTTAGTTGAAGGATTAACTCACTTGATAATATAGATGTTTTTTTGACCAAATCTTGATAATTTAGTTGATAATACCAATAATCAATGTTCTTGTTTAATAAAAGATATTTATATGAGTAAAGGAAATGCCTGCTTAAACATTGAATATCATACTTGTAACCAAAAAAAAAACATTGAATATCATACTATGGATAGCAAATAAAGATGCTTGTGGAAAAGGTGAGTTCAACATTGATTCAAAACGGGAGCCCCATGTGGAAGGAGGTGTTTGTGGATAAATACGGGACTAGTATTGGAAATTTATTAGACCAGGGTAGTGTGGAGTGGTCGTGTTATGCTTTTAGATTGTGGAAATATATAGCATCTTTAGAAGACTTAAGGTGTATAAATTGGTTCAATTTGGAGGTTGAGAGGAAAGTGGATAATGGAGGTAATACTAGCTTTTGAAATGATATTTGGAGATGTGATTTGTCCCTTCATGCATACATTTCTAATATTATTTTAAATTTTCAATCAACACTAAGTCTTAGTAAGGGACACGTGGGTGATATGAACGATGGTTTTTGGGAGTTTGAACTTACTTGATGTCGAAGATTGTTTGTTTGAGAGGAGGGGTTCATTTCAGATTTGTCTCGATTGTTGAAGGGTCTTATGTGAGTGGTAGAGGATGGTTGTTGAGTTTGGAGGACGGAGGAGGACGAGATGTTTTTGGGTGAAATATACGTATAAGTTGTTTGAGAGAATTTTGATTCTGGAGAAAAGGTGGAGCGATACAGAGAAAAACGTTTTCGGTAACTTGTGGAAAACTCCGTTGAATTCTAGTCTTTTCTTAGAAGTTGACTCTTGATAAGATTCCTACAGAGGTTATGATGCATAATATTTTACCAGTGGATGCATCTGCCGCATGTACTTTGTGTAATGGTGGTAATGAAACATCAAATAATTAAATTTGGCCAAAGATATTCGTGTGGTTGGAATTTAGCTTCACCACGCCTCCTAATTTATTTGTTCATTAGAAATGTTGTTGTACGAAGGTGCGGGATAATTGTTTACTAAAAGGTTTTAGACTTATTTGACATGCGGCAATATGAGTGATTTAGAATGTGAGAAACCAAAGAATTTTTAGTAATGTCATCAAGCAGGTGAACTAGTATTGATGTAGAATCAATGTATAACGTGGCATTAGGGGTGTGCAAAAATATGGTTAACTGAATTGTATTCATAAACTGAACCACAAAAAAACTTAACCATATTAAATGGTTTATGAACTAAACCACAAAAATAAAGCAGTTCAGTTAACCAAAATTCAGTTAAATAACTGGTTCTAAACTGTTTCACCAAAAACATTTATTTGATGATAAAAATAAATCAAAAACATAAACCAAATAGAAAATATCACAAAACCAAAACAACTCAGATACCCAATTCACAAATTGATGATGAAGAACCCTAATGATGAAGAGCCCTAGCCCCAAATTGATCCCAATTCACAAGTTCACAAAATCAATTCACTAAACCTAGCCCCAATTCGGACGAAACTTAGCCCTAATTCGTATAATCCGCGAATCTAATTCCATTTTCGTACTCTTCTCTCTTTGTCTTCGTACTCTCCTCAGGTATGCTCATTCCACTGTGGTTTTGTTCTTTTTTGTATAGATTTTTTGATTTCTAGCTGTTGTGTTTATGCTTATAGCTTTTAGATTTCTGGGTCTCTTTGAAATGTTATTTTTCACATGTGTTCACTTTACTTATGCTTATAAGCTTTTTTGTAGTTTCTATCAGAAATTCAGAATAAGCTTCTCTCTGTTCTCAATAAGTTAAAATTATTCTGATTATTGGATTATTTAGAATAAGCTCTTTTGTTCTCAATAAGTTGAAATTATTGGATTGGTTAGGGAGTTTTTCACTGAATTGATCATATGGGTCTTGAAAATTATCATCTGAGTGAAAATTTAGTTTATGCTTACTTGATGTTTAGAAAGAGTTGTCCCAAATTTAGTTTTTAATTGCTTACTTGATGAACAAAATTGAAACTTAGGACTGTTTTATGTTTTTGTGGGCATCAACAACTTCATAACAGTAGGAGATGATGTGTGAGGTTAACAATTAACACGGATATGAACTTATGTAGCAACTTCAAACTACCGGTGACGGCGTGTCTGTGTAAGTGACATGGCCGGTGTCCGTGTGTGCGTTTATGCTTCGTAGGTTTGTCGAGGCACTGTGAAAGTGAGAAAAACACAAGAAGGGGGGGGGGGGGGGGGGGGGGGGGGGGGTTGAATTGTGTTTTCTTTTTCGTAACTCTTGAAGAGTAAGAATCTGTTTTCCAGGATCAGAGTCTGAATGGATTCAGAGTCTGATGGAAGACCAGAGTCTGTTGCAGCGGAAATAAACAAGAGATATAGAGAAAGAGAGAACACAAGCAATTATACAGGTTCCTTCCACAAACCGGAAGTAGTCTTGTCCCCCTTGCACTTCCAATGAGAGTTTCACTAAAATGTAATATCAATTACAAGTTGCTTAAACACACAGTAAGAGACTTCCAATTGTTCAAGCACGCAGGCAAGAGTCTTCCAATGCTCAAAGACACAACTAAGAGACTTCTTTGCTTAAGCACACAAGCAAGAGACTTCTGACACAATTTACAGAAAATTGAATAGAGTTGGAGACACTTGACAAACAATCAAATGTGTTCCAATAACTTAAACAAAGACAGACTCTGTTTTTTTGATGAACTTAGAAATTCTAGAATACAAAGTTTGTAAGAATTTTCTAAGTTGTTGATGTGTTTCTAGTTTGACTCAGTTAGAATACAATAGCTTGACAGCGTAGTTTTTCAGTTGTAGAGTCCAACATATTCTTCAAGTCTTCTATCCTTTATATAAGCGTTGGAAAGAGACGTTGAGACAAACCAGCACATCATAGAGAATTCTGGAAGCTTGATCAATAGTTTTTGATCTGTTGCTTGATATGGTAATAGTCCTTCAAATGCATATTTTGAATCTCATTCCTTTTGAAGCTTAATACCGGTAGACACAGTTGCCAAACTGTACGAGGTAGTGGAGTAGTGGAAACAGAGTTCGTACACACGTACTCTGTCCTATTCTGCATTCTTTGTCGTTGAGCATCCCACGCTCAAGTTGACTTTGAAGTTAGCCGTTACTCCAAGTGAGTGTTTCTTATGCATTGAAATGCCTTTAGAAATCCTTCTAAGTAGATCTTCAGATTGTAGGCTTCAGACTCACTGTAACACTTCAGCTTCTGATGATCTTCAGACTCTCTTGATCTTCAGGTTCTGATAGTCTTCAGACTCTCTTGAACTTTAGGTTCTGATCATCTATAGACTCATTTGAACTTCAGATTCTCTTGGTCTTCAGGATGATTCTTCAAACTCTCTTGATCTTCAGAATCACAAGCAACAAGCTTCTTTTGATTTTTTCTCTCAAAATGTTCAAACAGAATACTTTCTAAGATTAAAATCTTGATTAAGATCATGCATACTTAAACAAATATTAGCATATCCAATTGACAATTTTTAATACCTTCTTATAATCAAAACTCAAAACGTGGTATTGTTTAACACCCTTGTTCCAACACACTGTGATTTTGTCGTGGCTACACTAGAAAAGAGACATTCTTGGTTATGGCCAAGACTAATAGCCAACTCTTGTCTTTAACAGGGTCATATGAAATTGTCTCTTGCACCTTGTTAGTTTCCATGAAATTGCAATAAGTTGCCAACTTTTTTTGGTGGAATAAGTTGCTAACCAACAATAAAACTTGCTATTAAACTAAATGTATGATGTATGTTTGATATTAGGAGGGACATACTTTCTAGAAACCTCAAAGAGGTTACCATAGATATTGTACTGCAAATATCTTCCACCATGAGTTGGTACTCCTCTGATGTTATTCTCATCTGATTCAACAGACATGTCTTGTTTGTTCTTCAAAGTTGAAGTTTTAGTACAACAAGTGGATATGCTTGTGTGTGAATGAATGAATGAGGGTTTAGTAAAACAAGTGGATATGCTTGTTTGTGTCAACTCGTGAACAAACTTCACTTTTCTCATCTTCACTTGTCTTCTTTTTATTCAACGTTGGTGTGCTGTCTCTCTATTTCTTCTTGCTATGGTTTTTATCTTTTCTTGTATGAGTGGGGGTAAATCTTTGATCTGCTTCCTGAAATTGTACCCCACGAAATTTGCAAATAACCAAAATAAGTATAAGCTTATTTATATGAGTATGTCAGAATCGCGGTGATTCATTTTGTATAAGTTACAAAGTGTAGTTTTTAAAAAATCACATGGATTGTTGTGATTATGAAATATAATTGTGAATCATGTTTGTGCTTCTGTTTTTGTACCTTCCATAATGTTCTGCTTAAAATTTGATTTTCCAAACCTTTTCAGCAAAATTGCAACAACATCAATATGGATGGCCATGATAGCATTATGAGCTCCGACACAGAAGCACACAATGGTTCTACACCTCAACCTCCAGTTTCAAACAATGCAAACAAGGGTTCGCCTAAGCGTAAAAACCGGTCAGCATGTTGGGATCATTTTGAACCAATGCCAACAGTGGAAGGAGTAAAGGTAACGTTATGCAACTATTGTAAGGATCCAATCCGGTATAGTGGTGGAACAAGTGCAATGGCGGCTCATTCGAGAAGATGTGACAAAAATCCAGCCAATAAGGTAGAGCATGAATAAGATTCAAGCTCATTGGGAAATAGGGAAGTAGTTGTTAATTCATCCCTTGCAGTTTCGAAGTTTGATCAAGAAGTCAGCCGTATTAATTTGGTGAGCATGTTTGTAGCCTTGGAACTTCCATTTCAAAAGGTAGAGCATCCATATTTTCGTAAGTTTGTTTATGGCTTACAACCAAAATTCATCTTACCATCTCATACTACATTGGCACGTGAGATTTTGAAGAATTGGGAGATGGAGAAAGGAAAGTTGAAGAGCATTTTCTTACAAAACTGTCGTCAAGTTTGTCTTACCACTGACACGTGGACATCCACCCAAAATTTTAATTACATGTGTCTCATAGCCCATTACATTGATAACAATTGGAAACTGCGGAAGAAGGTTTTGAATTTTATGCAAGTAACAAAATACACATGAGAAGTTATGGCAAAAATGGTTAAGGAGTGCTTGAATGATTGGGAACTTAGTCGTGTGCTTAGTGTGACAGTGGATAATACTTCCTCTAATGACGTTGGAATTCGACATCTCAAAAGATGGCTTCTATCTCAGAATGGTATGGTTTTAAATGGAGAGCACCTTCATACATGGTGTTGCCCCCACATACTAAACCTTATTGTGAAGGATGGGTTAGCAATAGTTAATAAATTTATTGTGAAAATCCGATCAGCTGTGACGTATGTCATACGTACTCCTTCAAGGTTTCAAAGATTCAAGAAATGTATTGATCGTGAAACCATTACATTTAAAGGTTATGTCGGGCTAGATTGCGAGACATGATGGAATTCAACTTACACAATGTTGAATTATGCGGTCAAACATATGAAGACCTTTACAGAGCTTGAATTCACAGATCAAAAATATTTTAATGAACTGAACAAAGAGAAAGGAGTGCCTACACAGACAGATTGGAAAGAACTTGGGTTTATTCTTCCATTCCTAAAGATATTTCATGACGCTACAGTGCATGTTTCAGGATCTTCTTACTTGACTAGCAACTTGTATATGCTTGAGGTTTTTAGTGTTGGACAAAAGATTGTGAAAATGTGTGGTTCTGAAGATACAAATTCAAAGTCAATGGCTTTAGAGATGAGGGCTAAATACAATAAATATTGGGACGACCCTGACTCTCTTAACATGTTGTTGTTGATTGCAATGGCATTAGACCCTCGTTGTAAAATGAACCTTGTGGACTGGATGGCAAGAAAGATCTATAGTAGCACTGAGGCAAAATCTTTGAAAACAAAATTGGAGTCGTATTTGAAGTCTCTTTACGAGGAATACTCAGGTGGGGGAGTGTCTCGTCTAGGTAATTTTGGAAATGTAGCAGGTGTTCTTAATGAAGCTGATGATCCATACGAATTGAGTGATTTCTATGAATCGGACGAGTGCAACACATCAGAGACTGAATTACAAAAGTATCTTATAAATGAAAATGTAGAAGAGGATCGTCCGGGCTTTGATTTGCTAGAATGGTGGAAGGTTAACTCAAGTCGATTGCCAATACTTGCAAGCATTGCAAGAGATGTGTTGGTCATCCCTATATCCACTGTAGCCTCTGAATCTACTTTTAGTATCGGGGGAAGGGTCCTTGACCCATACCGTAGTTCCTTAACACCAAAAATTGTGGAAGCACTAATTTGTACTCAAGATTGGCTTGACGCAACATTTACATGTTTTCTTTCTAGTGAAGATCTTGATGTTATTGAGAAAATTGAGGAAGGTAAGATACTTTTCTATCCTTTCTTACTACTTAATAGTGTGTTAATTGGTTGATACATACTAAAATGTTTTGTTTTGCAGACCTACTTTCTACGCAAGATGCTCCTAGTTGTTCGACCTCGACCTAGATGACACTTGACGATGATTGAAGGTAAGTAGGTAAGTGTGGAATCCCTTGTCTTTTTAATATTAAAGTTGTTGCCATTACGATTAGGAAGTTGTGAAGTTTAAGAGTAACATATGATTTTTGTTATTGGCAGGATTCATCATTATTTCAAGATGTGCAGAGATTCAAATTGCAAGTGGCAGGGTATTTAAGGAGAATTGGAGTTTCAGCATTAATTGGAATTAATATTGCAATTTTAATTTGACATTTCTGTAGTAGAGATCTGATACAGTGTTTGCAGAGATTATTTTTTAAGTGTTTGAGATGTTTCTTTGGAGTTAAGTTGTTTAAGTAGGAAGCTCTTTCTTCTTATAGTTTCCTTTCAGTTTTTTGTGATCTTTTGTCTGTTTGTACGAATGAATTTTTACCATTGACTATGTTCTATGTTGGTAATCTAAATGCTTCTGAAGGAATGCTTCATGCAGGACAAAATGTGCTTGTAATTTAGTTGTGTTCAAAATGCACCATTTGCGTATAATTTGTTTTTGAACAAATAAGGCGTAATGTTTCTAGCTTTTGCGTATAATTTGTTTTTGAACAAATAAGTCACAATCACTTTTTTTAAACAAATAAATTATAATCACTGAAAACCAATTTTTTTTACCCGTGTCACTAAAAAATGGTTTTTTTTTTAAAAAAAACAATGACTAAAATCCGGTTTGAAAACCAGTTCAAGAATAATCTGGTTCAAAAACCGGTTCGAAATAAATAAACCGGTTCTGAACCGGTTCTAAACCGAACTGGAACTGTTTTGAAAAATTAACCAATTTTTTTTAAAGTGGTTTTAAAAACTGAATTGTATTCATTAATGTGGTTCAGTTTCAATGTAGTTTAGAACCGTGAACACCCCTAAGTGGCATGTTAGGTTAACATATCATGTTATATCCTCTTGGTCAAAATTAAAAGAAGGACTATTTAATTTGTAATTCCAAGAATCTATTTGTCAATTTGCAAAAGTCAAAGAGCTATTTAGGCCAATTTTTACAACTTTGACAACCAAATTGTCTTCTCCATAATAAATTGGTACCCTTCTTGTACAACATAAACTCATCATCTGTTACAAGTCAAAACCGACTAATCCACCCACAGAGAATACATTCATACACGTAGCATTTGAAAAGCAAGGGATATTGGAAAAACCAATAACCTGAGTTTAAGGTCAAACATAACATTTGTTTAGCAGTTACCTTGTGTATACTTCAAATAAATTTACCATAAATATGTGGAAATATTGGAAGCCAAATCAATTCAAGCAGGTATAGCAATAAATAGGAAATCAATGGGGGCCTACTTTGATTGACTAATTTGAACTTGTTATACACTGACGTAAGACTTGTGAAACTCCTTTGGAGAGTTTATAAAAACATGCTTATGACATGTTTAGAAATTGTTTTCATCTTATTTGCATAGTCTCTCCATGATAATTTATGAAAACAGTTTATAGTTTATAAGAGAACAGTTTGGTTTTTTATCTTCATTTACAGGAAAAGCTTATACATAAACATAAACACTTGTATGAAAAGCGCTTAATTCACTGTAAAAATAAGCATATTTCAAATGAAAGGAGAGCAAAGGGCGAGCGTCGCGTTTTAGACTACAGAAAACTATATAGTTAGACTGTATTTATGATGGCGGGTACAAGATAACAAGTTGTAAGAAGTTAAGCTCATAACAACAGATGCAGCAGGATACATAAAGTGCAGTAAACATGGACGAGGTATCAGATCCAACCGCTTACAAAATGAGACATGGACAAGAAAATAAGCTTCAAGTTACTACTTTAAATGATTTACTTCATATGTAAATTTGAAGAAAAAATTGCACAAGGAATCATTTATCTTAATTTTTTGTATCAATACAGTCTTTGATCTTTTTTTCATATCAAGTTAGTATGTTATGTTTAATAACCTCGACAATGTTGGTTGAACCTCGTTTTTAATCCATATATGTTAACAAAAATCTTACATGACCATTTTGTAAATTGTATATCAATTCATCAAAATAACAGTTACAACCTTAATCCATCAAAATAACAGTTACAACCTTAATCCATCAAAATTAACATGGTCTCTTTCATAAAATTGTGGTCTCTTTGTTGTCAACCCGAGACTAATAGTGAAGTTGAGTGGTGAAACAATTTTTGTAGTTGTAGCAAATCAGTTATTGGTCACATACACAAATCTATAACAAAACAAAAGTGGGCGAGGGATGAAGCTCGGTCCAATGGTGTAAACATTTTTAAACATGAAGGATTAACTTGACATGAAAAACTAAATAAAGGACCCTGATGCAATGTTGTCTAAACTCAATTTTCTTGTAAAGTTAACTCAAATAAAAAATCAGAGTTTACAAATACCTGTAGAAAATATGTCTTACACTTCAGCAGTGCATTCCATTTGTAACCCTGCACCCTACAAAAATGATCGACATTTTGAATCCTGAATACTTATCACAAAAACTGAAATTACTGTAAATCTTTAACCTAAGCATTGACGCATACACGGACAAGGCATTGATATAGACACAAACACCGGTAATAATATAAGAAAATAAAAGTATAACCAACCACATATAGTATCGTGTCACGTCGGATTGTAACAGAAGCCAGACATTGAACACGCCGTCAATATAAGAAATAATAGAAAATCAGAAACGCCAAATTCAAACGAACTACGACAAAATTGCAAATTAGTAAAGTAAATAAGATTAAAGTTTTCTGATATTCCAAGGTATAAATAACCAAACTGTGTATGATCCAAAGTTCCTTACAACTTATTGCCATGACAGGCTTATTTAAAGACAACCTAAATCTGACCATCTATGAAGCACTCACACAAACACGGACATCAAACACAATCAATTATGTGTTGGTGTCCGGTTCGTATCGGTGCTACATGGATGACCATGATCATATAACTATAACCAACTCCTCTTCCCACGGTATTCAATTATTATTCTCTCATTTCTGAGTTAAGAGTCTTATATTTCTGTATCCTATTTCTTAATCTTTCTATTCTTCTTCGGACCCGGAACCTCTAACCTACCAACAGAACAACCACACTTTCCTCTAAGAACTAGAACAGCCCTTCCATTAACAGGTGCCATCTTCTTAAGCTCGGCTTCAAGTTCGCGATGATGATCACAAGGAATCTTAAAAAGACCCTTTTTAATTCCACCACCATCTTTACCCAAAGACGGCGAATTCTTCACGCAATCTTCAGTTTCCAACTGAATATCAAACTCAGCAGCATTCTTCAATCCCTTACAATTAGGGTTCCCACATTTCCTTGATGCATAAGCCACAAAAAACCATGTAGCAACAACAGCACAAGAAACACTAACTCCAAGGGATACATAAATCACAGGAGCAACAGCAACTTCTTCTCGCACCAAATCCATAAACAAACCACAAAGTTTGAAACTTTCACTCATCAAAAATTGAATATATGGAAAAACCAAGAACCCTAGAGCAATAACAACAGCTATAAATATAACCACATCAACAACAGCGGATCGAGATCGCTCGCACGGCGGAATCTGAAGAGAATTGAGTGTCTTACGGTTCCTCGATTTAGCTAAATCGAGGGAATTCGCCATGGATGATGATGATTGGTCAACGGATGAGATCAAACTATGGAAATTTACCATTTCAATCACAGAAACCCTAAAATTGGATCAAAACAATCGAATTGGATTGACCCAGTTCGATTAAACCTGAAAAGATTGAAAATTTGAACTGATCAATAAGATTCAATTGAGGAACTATTGTGGGGGTATTCTTAATTCTTAATCAATGACAGAAACCCTAAAATTGGATCAAATCACGGAAACCCTAAAATTGGATTGACCCAGTTCGATTAAACCTGAGAAAATTGAAAATTTTGAGTGATCAATGAAATTGGATTGAGGAATTGTTCAAAATCAATGGATCCAAATTAAAAGGGGTGAATTTTTTTGGGGATTGAAATTGAGAGAGAATTGAAGAAAAAAAGAGTGAAATTGGAAGTGGGTTTAGGTTAGGACAGAATGAAGCATAAGCAGACGAAGAAGCATCACTGCTTCATTGTTTTGCTATCATCGCATCTTCTTCTTATAAATATATTTTTACAGAAATTCATTTACAACATTAACTTTTAAATTGCACTCTTTTTTTCAAATGTAAAAAAAAATATTACACTTCATTTTTTAAGAAAATACAAAAAATTTATAAGATTCTTTAAGAATAATAAGTGGTCAAAAAGTGGTCAAACAATAAAATAAATTTTGATATATTACCAAAAAAATAAAATATTTGTAGATCTTCCTATAAAAAAAATATAGAGTTTATATTTAATTTAAAATTTATAAAATTAACTAAAAGCGGTCAAAGTTTGTTAAGAAATATTGAGACGTTCAAACCCTCATTAAATAATGTACATAAAAAAAGATTATAAAATAACTGTTAGAGATGTTCGTCATTATTAAAATCATATTTGTTTTGAGTTAATGTGAACGTCGTGATATCTTTTATTGATAGTCTATAAATAAATACATCTATTAACGTTGGTTCAGTGTACTTTGACCCACGTTAGTCCGAGAATTCAACTCACCAAACATTTTTCTTATAAAAGAAATAACTAAAATATTTTTAAATATTGAAAGAATATTGTTTTTTTTTGACAAAAAAATATTGTTTATATTTAGTGACAACTTTCTTTCCAAAATTTGTTTATAGTTTGTGAAGAAAGGGGTTTTATTTTTTCTTCCTAGTTGTACATATAATTAGTATTATGTGCATCACTCTTAAGTTAATATCTTATAAAAAAATTCCTATCTTATATCAATTTTAATTAATTTAATTTCTTTATATCAATTGAATAATATATATATATATATTATATATCAATTGAATTTGGCTGCATTATTTCCTCTCGTCGTTCTTTATTTAGTTCTATTTTTGTCAACTCTAGGGTGAAGTTTGTTAGGCGACAAGTCAACGGGGTTGCACATGCTCTTGCACGAGAAGCCACGTTACTAGCTAGTTCCGTTATTTATAACAATATACCCGATTGTATTGAAACTCTTATTATCAATGAAATGCTATAAGCATATTTCCTTCAATATATATATATATATATATATATATATATATATATATATATATTATAAACTTATCTAAATTTCAGTTTAGATATTCGTGTTTTAAGTTTTCAACTCAAATTTGAATTTGGAAAATATTTTTTTTCGAAAATACTTGACTCAAATTGTAGTTAGTCGTTTAGTTTCTTAAATTATGGTGCAGATTCAAATTTAAAAAATTATTGTGTTTTTAAGGGTAAATTTATCCAAAAAATGTTGGACCACTTCAAATAAATCATTAATTGTAGTTAACTTTAGATTTTTCGTATATAATGGTTTCGATAACCTACAAAATGTTGGTTATTACCTTAATTTTCCCCCATGTTTTATGAAATGTTGAGTGATTGTATAACCTATAACATCTAATTATAAATTATTTAGGAATTTAATTAGTTTTAATTGTTATTTACTTATTTTGAACTAGTAATTCTTGTTATGATTAGTTTTATGGAATAGGTGGGATGTTTGGTGTGGTGATACAAGATATAGCGTTGAGAATGATGTTGATGATGTAGGAAGATACAGCGCTACAAAGGAGTCTAAAGTTGTATCGTTCTAGGACGTCAAATGAGCGTTGTACAAACTCATGGGTCCCTTGACTATTGTTGCTTGGGGAAGAAGTTTGATGAGTTGTCTCTAATGATTGTAGTACGAGGAATAAAAGATCATGTTTAGTCCCAAGAGGATAAGACAATGACGTATGATAGGAGAAATTACCAAAAGACTCAACTTATAGTGGTTGGACTTGTACTATAAAAGAACAACCTTGTGTTGATGCCAAGGGACCAAAATTTGTTAGTTTGAATTGAGCAGCCAAGGTCTAGTTATGGTTAGCAGCCTCTAGCGGTATTACTTTATTTCATCTCTGTCATAGTTGAACATGAGTGCTAGTTCTTAGTGGATTAAAGTTATAATTACTTATGTGATGCAAAAAGCTCATATTTTTTAGCTACGGATTGTAATATCTTGCTAACTCTATATTTCTTTATTAATATGGATTATTATGCTTTCATCTATTTCCTCTTTACTTATTTTTTGTTTTTGTGGTTAAGCTCATCATGAGCTAAATCCCTTTAGTGGTTTAGACATGATGACGTTATGATTATATTTGCATAAGATTAGAGAATTATAACTTCAAGCTTCTTTTAAACAAACTATTTAATGATAATCTTAAAAATAAAAAATAAAAACTTGATCATTTTTATATTTTTTGCCAAATTCTAAGAGATTGGAAGGAGATAGGAATGTAATTGTTTTTTTAATATGAGTTACGTCCATGAGACCATAAAAAGATCAGAACTTGAAAGACTGCTTGATATGAACATAGATTTTGGAACATAGAAGTTTCAAAATCTATCTAGATTTCTTGTCGTAGACAAAAGGCTCGACCTCTCCATGAGAAGAGCTACTAAGACCTAACCCAGTAATATTGCTTGTTAAATATTACGAGTGAGTGCCGAAAGGTGCGTTGTCCCATGGTTGAGTGGTAAAAACCCCTAAGGCCACCAAGTCGCCATAAAGTTGGACACCGTTATATTTCTCTACAACGTTGCAAAACCATGTCATAATTAATTCTTGTCTTAAACCAAACTTTTATTCTTGAGATCTTCTAAGTTTTTTTAGTTGTTTCCCTAAACTGTTATTGCTCTTAAACTTTATTTTTATTATTGTCACACAAATGATTTATTTTAATTTTATGCAAACAAGTTCATCACTAGAAAGCTACATCAAGCTATAACGTCTCAGTCCGCGTGAGTTCGATCTTTTTATATTGTTACTTAAGACAGTGTATATACTTGCATTAAGTAAGATTCATGAAAACATAGTGTTAGATCATGCCATGTTTAGATAATGAATACATTCATAATTGATATTGTAAATTTGATATTTTTGTTTTTTTTATTTCATATAATTTTTATTTAAAATATGTGTGAAAATGATAACTGTGGAAGTGAGGAAGCAATGTTGTCAAAATCAAAAGTTTAAGTAAACACATTTTATCTATGCGAAATAGACTCGTACAAGTTTAGCTAATATTATATGTGCGGTTGGGGGGATGCTTTAATAGACCCACTTATTTTCAGGAAGGTCTATTTTAGTAAGATAAACTTTTTTTAGTTAGACAAAAAAGACCCCTTAGTTTACTTTAGAAAAAGACAAAATTAAGGGTCACACGTGCAATTGACTTTCAAATGTTTATTTTTTATTTCTAAATTCCCCATTCTTGGGTCCACCTAATATGATTTGATTCGAGAGGGCATCTGATTGGGGATGGGAAGCTGGTTGGTTGATAACATAGGATTTATGGTGGAAAATGGGTCTTCTACTCTGTTTTTGGAGGTATCATTGGATGGAAGAAGACTCGTTTAATGTTAGGTTTAGAAGATTGTATGAGTTAACTACCAATAAATTAGTGACTGTGGCAGAGATGTTCTCGTTATATTGGGGGATGGGAGGTGAGGTGTGGAATTGAAGGAGGAGAGTGTTTGCTTGGGAGGAACAACAAGTGGGGGAGTATTGTGAATTATTAACTTCTATTGTTTTGCAAGATGGTTTGGATGATAAGTGGTTGTGGAAATTGAATTTGTCAAAATCCTACACCGTAAACAATGCTTATAAATCAATTTTTTATATTAGCGAACAATAACAACTTCCCAGTTAATTATCACACTCTTTAAATTCTAGTGGTTTCTCTCAAAATAAATATCTTCACGTGGTCTTTATTTCTCAACCGAATTCTAACTAAAGATAATTTGGTCATGAGGAGGGTGCTTCTGGACAATAACCAAAGCTGTATGGGAGGTTATGGCATGAACGAAGACATGTAACACTTGTTTGTCAGATGTGATTTATTTTAGAGTTTGGTCATTGATTAGAAATTGGTTAGGCTTTGTTGTGGTGCATCCGAATGCTATTACATATCGTTTTGATCATTTTGTTGTTTAGGTGGCTACTCTAAGAAGGCTTGTTTGACTTTGAAAATTATTTGGCTATTATGTGTATGATTTATTTGGAAAGAAAGAAGCAAACATGTTTTTAGCCCGAGGAAGATAATTTGAAAACATTATGTGAAAAAATTACACTTATGCTATTATACTCATATTAGTATAACTTTTTCCACCCTATTTGTTTTTCACGCACCCTATTTTTTCAAATATATTTTGTTCAGATTATATAATTCAAACACTTTTAAGGGATTTTAAATTTTATAATATAAAATATGCTAGCAACAATTATAATCTCTCACATTTCAGCAGTTTTAAATTTTGTTTTTGAAAAGAACCAACACAAAAAGTAAAAGAAAACCTATCAAATGAAATAAGAAAATATAAAAATACCACAAAAAATCATGCTAATGCAATTTTTTTTTTTTTAGGTTATGAAAAACTTTAAAAAAATAAAAAATTGATCTAAATTGTGGAATTTTGAGGGGTTGAGTCCTGTAAGAAGTTCCTTTGAGGGAAGTCGTGTTCATTGATTTTTTTTCTTCTGATTTTATGGGCAAGTTTTGGAGCAATCCGATCAAATAGCATGAAAACCATATTTACGACTGGGACACAACGAAAATAGCTAACAATGACCTAAAATAAAATGATGGAGTTAAGATTATTATTATGGTTGTTATATTAACTATTCTTGTCACAAACAACCTCAGTATTTGTGCTGATACAGTTCAAATTATATATTCCGAACTTTTTTTCGCTAAGTTCTTGACACAGGAGGAGTCATAAGGACGGTTTGGATTTTATAATTTAACAAAAAAAAAATAAAGACCCATCCCTACTATTTAGGATGTTGGGATTATAAACTCCAAACTACCTAATTATTCCAAAAAAATAAATAAAATTGGTACAACTAATTATTCCAATTTTATTATCCGAATTGATCGAAAAAATAAAAGCATACTCGGTGTTTGGTATAGCAAATTTGGAATGGACCTTAGACATGTCTAATTACGTGTGGTTTGTGGCACATTTCTATGGGGTTGACTAACTAATTCCCTCTGTGGCAAACAAGCCAATTAAGCAGCCGCCAAGCTAAGATAGAGACCTTTAATGGAACCTGAGAGTGCCATAAAAGTTTCTCTGAGTCATCTAACACTAGAGGTGTCTGAGCAGTAAGGGTGTGGTAACCTGAGCGAACTGAATAGCCTCATGTAGCATCTGGGTGCCAAAGCCAAGTATCTTAAACATTTAACTGCAAAGTGACATTAGAAAGTAACACCCTACACTCCGCTGCCAACTCCTCCTCCCACGCCCACAACCTCCTCCTCCACTTCCACGCCTCACCCCCTCGTCCCAACCTAAAGAGAACATCGATGCTACTGAAACCGATTTGTCCTCCGCTAACTCAAACAAACGACCAAAACGCTGACTAAGAGGAACATCCCCTAACCACCGGTCACACCAAAAAAGAGTGTCTGCCCCATCGCCCACCTGTCTCGACACCCTCTCTGAGAACCAATCCTCCCCCTCCTCTCCAACACCATCTCTAATCCTAGACACCTCCCTCCACCAATGAGAACAAAACATTATTTATATAATTTTTTTTTGTTACAATGCTAAACAACAAAAAGAAAAAAAACAAAACAAAAGGGAAAGCAAAAACAAAACTAGTCTCTAAAAAAGAAAGTTCAAGGTTCGTTCATCTTCAGAAGATACAAGAGATCATCTAGAGAGGGAGACATGATAACAAGGATCATAATCTAAGGAGGCTATAAGTTTTGCAAAAAATTCCGCACATTGATTTCTCTTTCTGAGAGTGTGACAAACTATAATGTTACTCTGCTCAATCAGGTCCTTCACGTCTTGTATTAAAACAACATAAACATGAAACTTGGAAGTTGGGTCTTTGATGATGTTAATACAATGTAGAGAGTCAAAATAGCAGACAAGCTCTTCGATCCTCATATTTTTAGCCAATAAGAGACCTTAGTAAATATCATATAACTCAACATGGAGGATGCCAGATGATCCTTGAATGTAGCCTGAGAAACCAAATAAATAAAAAACTAGCATTGTTTCTAATAATCACACCATAGCCAACTCTAACAGGCAAGCCTAGGCAACTACCATCAGTGTTAAGAATGATGCAAGAATGCTTACTATTGTTCCACTTAACATGTCTATCACCTAGCATAGCATTGGAATTAACAGAAAAACAAATTTTGAAATTCTCTACCATGCTTTGAATATTGAAAGAAAGACGATTAAGTAACCAAGTTTCATTATTTAGACACATAAGATTACGATGATGCCATACCCACCAAGTGCAAGACGCGAATAAGAAAGTTTGGGAACCCATAGAACTAACCTTGAGCCAATCACTCACATCCATGTTGGAGAAAAATCCAGATCATTATAACCAACAAGCTGCCAAATACCTCTAGAGAAAGTGTAGTTTCACACTTCAGCAAGACTGTAACGAGTGCAAACAGCCAAGGGGGAGATATTCTTATGGTTGAGAAGAGAGATAGGGTGGGAACAGAGTTATGGCAAGCCAACCAAAACAGAAACTTAAGCTTTTCCGGAAGCTTTAATTTTCAAATCCAAGTTCAAGAGTCATTTTGATTAGAAAGAGGTAGCGAGCTAATGTGGGACAACACCCATGTATAGCCACTTTTAGTAGTGTACATAGGTTCTATTTTTGTTTCATGTCCAAATGAATGTGTCATCTATCGAGGCATTAAACTTTATATGCATATTATTGATGAGTTCAAATGCCATGGGGGGGGGGGGGGGATGGGAGTACAAAATATGAGTATGGGTCATTTGAGGAGAGCACATATCTAACAGTTAAATGAACATCATCAATGTTTATGAATTGAGGTAACAATCCTATGAAACCAAGAATACTCCAAGGACATGGCCAAAAGGAAGAAACTTCAGAACCCGCACGCTAAGAAAAACCGTCTTTAAGAGCATTTTTAGCATGAATGATAGCGAAGCAAGTGAGTGAATCACTAGCTTTTGAGCTAGAAAAAAGAATGTTAGAACCAACGACATACCTATTAGATAGGAGATCAAACCAAAGCTTATTTGAGGATTGTACCATGTCCCAAACAAGTTTATCGAAGAGACAAATATTACTTTCTCCAGCTATTCTAATTCCTAAGGTTTTCTAATAAGTTTTTTTTTACTAGTTTGTTAATATAATAAGGTTGAAACGTGCATGTATATATTAGAAATAAATTTTAATTATTTTAACTATGAATGAATTTTTTATTTATTAAAGAATTACGAGTTATATTTTATTAGGAGACCATGAATTTAAATTTGAACTTTTTATTTAAAATGTCCCTCAAATACTTTTTATTTCAAATTTCCCTCAAGTACTTTTTATTTCTCTAAAAAGAATGTTTTATTGAATTTTGGAAAACATAAAGTAATAAGAAGAACTTGACAATCCAACACGGTGGTGCACACATGGTAGATATCTAGGCCACTTAACCATTTATTTTAGAATCTGATTTATGATCGGTGCGTATGAAAAACATTTATTAAATAAGTCAAACTCTTAAATAAATCTCAATGTTTTAAAGGAATTAGTGTATGCGTGGAAAATACAATTAGTTTACTAAAAAAAACTTACGGAATAAGGAAGAGTACTCTCTTCTCAAAATGCCACATTGACGAGATTTATGTGTGTGTTGAAATTAGCATTTTTAATCATATAATGTCTTTCATAAAAATAAAAAAATCATATTGAGTCAACTTTAATTTTCAGTCTTTGACAAAAAGTTTTATGTTTAATTGGGTTTAAAACAACTTGTAGTTTTCAAGAATGAAACAGGGACAACTTAATTCTTGAAATTCAATTTTTTATGTCTTCTTTTGAGTCTGAAAAACAAAGTTGTCTCATTTTTGTTGAAGACTAAATTTTTATTTTTATTTTTTCATAGATCAAATTATGTTTCACAATTTTTCTAAAATAAATATTCACTCTATTAATTAATTAATACTACTACTGTCTCATATCATATTATGAGTCAATTTAAGGTAATGCTCACTTTTAAAGATATAAAAAAATTGAGAAGTTATGTTTTACTATTTAATAATAAAATACTCCCTCCAATGCTTTTTAAAAAAAACAAAAAAGATTTTTTTCTAATAAAATACTCCCTCCGATCCTTTTTAAAAGAAACAAAAAAGATTTTTTTTCTCTAATAAAATACTCCCTCCGCTAGTGGAGAGCCTTTTATAGAGATGAAACTAGTCTTTTGTGCCCTTTTATAGAGGAGCTTTCTAATAATATTCACTCAAAGGTTGAAAATCTATGTGATATGAAGAGCATTTTATTTTTATGTATTTTTTTTCTTGTGCTCATTTTATGTCCCTCTAGTTTCTTTTTCTTTTTCTCTTCAATAAATATTGAGCTTATAATGTTAGATTTTTCATTTTTTTAATAAATGTTGTCTTAATATCCCTTCATCTCTAATTATGAAACTCAATTTTCATATTTATGGCTTTTTATTTTAATAAAATTAAAAGTGAGCGGATGGTGCTCCATTCTAAGACCGAGAAGAGCGAAAACATTTAGTATTAAAGAACCCTTACAAATAAATTAAAATTCTCCATAAAAAATAATTAAAATTTATGCTCCTCAAATATACCAACGGAGCTATGACGCGATGCTTTCGAATCTAATCTCATTTTATCACTAAGATTATATGCAATGGCCCTATTGAAAGAGAGATTAAACATGTTGAATGATTGGAAGATGTTGTTGAAAGAAAGTGGAAAGATGATGTGGATGGAAGAGGTGATGAAAGGATATTAAACATGTTGAATGCACCACCTGTCAGGACACGTGGCATCACGATATTGGCCAAAAACGGCGCGTGAACGTCAGAGGATGCGGAGAGAGAAAGTGAAATGGAATAAAGCTGAGACACGTGACATCATACGATTGGCTGCCTGAATTTTTATTATCTTAATAATTCAAACTCAATTATTTGCAAATAATTTTTTTTTACCAAAATTCATGATTTTTTTTGTCTATAAATAGAGACTTGGATCATTTGATTTGGACACAGAAAAAACCAAGTTTTTCACTATCTTAATCTTATTATTAGCTTTCGTCAAATCGATTAGCTGATGGTATCTGCCGCGTGCTTAGTTTGTTGTATTGCATTTTAAGTTAAGAAAATAAAAATATATTATTTTACAAAATTTTATTTTTCCAAAAAAACTCAAAAATAAATTATTAAGTGTTTATTATTTTAATTTAATTATAATCGATAATTGAAATTTTATGTAATCAAAAAAATAAAAATATAAAAATAAATAAGTATATGAAATAAAAAGTGGTGGAGTAAAGTGTTGAAAGAAAAACTATTGGAGATGGTAAAAATTGAATGAGTGTTGAATGAAGAGAGAGAAGATGATGTGAAGTGTTGGGAATTGAAAAAGTAAATATTGAGGGTTGTTGAATTAAATTTCCCATTGCATATGGTCTAAGTCAAACTCTTAGAGTTCTTTTTTTAGTGAACTTTTAGAGTTCATATTTATAATCATTTATTACAAGACACACTCTTTTAAGCTTTCACATTTATCATTGAACCGTATTCAAAAATACATGTACCAAATATAACTTTTAGAAGCCAATTTATTCCTCTCTCTTATTATATCATTAAATAATTTTTTTTTATTCAAGCAGCCTAGTGGTTAGAATTCACTTTTTTTAAGGTGAATAAGTGGGATGTTCGGGGTTCGAACCCCAACCTCTGCATATAATAATGCATGTCACTGCCAACCGAGCTAAGCTCATGGAGACATAATCCTCTTATTATATAATTAAATGTAAGAAATATACTTATATATATGTGACCCACATTTTTTTTAAATGGCAAAAATGAAATTATATATACTAACAAAAACAAGTTCACATCTTCAGCACAAAGCACAAGATGTAGATACAAAATGTCCACACACAACAAATACAAAATTAACAAATGCCCAGACAATTAAGAGGGCAAGCCAGCCAACTATGGATCCCTAACACATAAACAATATTAGCCGCCTTCATCCACCAGCACGAATGAATTTTGACCTTTTCCACCAGCTGATGAATATTCGTTACCTTATTTTTAAACAACTCATTATTACGTTCAGACCACCAAACCCAGACGCATAATAGCCACAAAAGTTTCATAAAGGAACGTCTTGTCACCGACCCGCCTGTCAAATAAGTAAACTGGTGAAAATAGTCAGCTATATCAAACAGACCAGCCTCAGAGACCCCAATCCAATCACGAACAAGATGTCATAACTCTCGGAAAATGGTACAAGAAACGAACAAATGTTGCGCCATTTCCACTTCACCGCATCCAGTCACACAATTTTTAGTAGGACAATATCTTGTGTACACCCTTGAGGGTTAATTACACCTTTGAAGGTGTATTAACCTTAAAAAATGAGTTGATATACACATCTGGTCATTATTATAAGCAAAAAATTCACATTTTAGATTCATTTAATAAATGACGTATGTTGTTTACTTTAAAGATCTCATACATCATTTATTGAATAAACATAAAATGTGAATTTTTACTTATAATAATGACTGGAATGTGTATATAAAAGTTTGATGATGTAATAAAATGTGAGAAATAAAGATAAAATAAAGTGTTGATTATATATATATATATATACTATAACAAAATAAATGTCATGCTAAAACCCTAAAATAAAAGAAGGAATAAAGATCCTCGTGAGGTAACACTCAGTTGGCAGGGATATTGCATTTTATATGGAGTGAGCGAGGTTCGAACTGCGAACACTCATCTTCTTCACAGTTAAATTGTGTTAACTCCGGCCACTAGACTACTTGACGAAAAAAAAGGAAGTATTTTAATCTAAAGTGTTAAATAATTAGAGAAAAAAACGTTGCTAATTAGAGAGTTTTATAAGGAAGAAGATAGTATGAAAATGTGTGCGATATGACAACAAACCGCAAAGACAAAGCACACAACAACACATAGAAAAAGCAACCTCAAAAAGGAAGAAAGAGAAAGAGAAAGATCTTTTAAAGGCCACAAAATGTTTATGTGGCTCAAAATTCAACTCAACTTCTGATGTGGCACTTCAAACCTTTCTCAACGGATCCACACTCTCTCACTCTTGCACAACGTGTCACTTTTCTCTCTCTCTCTCTCTACAACAACCTTTTCACAACATCATCTTTTTTCTCTTTCAACAGAAAAAGTTTTAATCTGTTTTTAGCAACAAAAATGTTGGAAACAAAAGACTCTGCGATCAAACTGTTTGGAAAAACAATTCCAATTTTGGAGATTCATGTTGGAGTTTCAGATGAGAGTATTGATGATCATCATCATGATTTTTCTACAAACTCTTCAAATGAATCTCATGATAGTAAGGATGCACAAGAACAAGAGATTGAGAAGGTATGTATATGAGAATTTTCATAAATTTTTAATTTTGATTATGACCCTTTATTTGAAATGGAAGAATATTTAATGGGTTAGTGTTAGTTTTGCTTAATTATGAAAATTCATTTGACTTGTTTTGGTGGCATGAATTGCTATTATTATTTTTATTGTATTTTTTGTAATAATTTTTTTTTTTCCATTTTCAAGGAGTTTCAATGTTGGATTTGGGATTGTTTTCAATCTGGAAAAGTTAATTGATGATTTTAATTCAAGTTTCCAAATTGTACTATGTAGTTTATGTTTTTGAAGTTATATTTGACCTTGGTGAAGTTTTGCTTTTTTTATGGTTTGAAAGAATTAGCTTGTATTTGAATTAGCTTATTTGGTGTATGAAATAAATTGATTATAATCAAAAGTTTTGTGAGGTAAGTTTTTGAGAAAATTGCTTATAGCTTTTCAACTGTTGTAGCTCTCAGTTCAGATTTCAAAACCTTGTTGATGCTAGAATTAGAAAGCTATTGAAAATGATTTTGGTAGTCTGTAAATTTAGTAAAAGCCACACTTTCGAGCTTCACCAAAATCGCAATCACGGTGTTACCGTGATTCCGAACATAAACTAACATGATTTAATTCTCTTCTTGTTCTTTTTCTTGTTTGACTTTTGAGTTTTATATGGATTTTACCATATCCAGAAACAGTCGAATTTTAAAAACTGGCCTAACATCTTTGACCAGATTCTTGCTTCATATGGTTTGTTCTGTACAAGTTTCTACTTTGATGAATTTCAGTTTTACTCATTTCCCTTTGATTGAGCCACAACAAGTATGCTAGTGTTAGATGGTAGTATATTTCCAGTCTCGGATCAAACTTTTTTAGGAAAATTGAATCAACACATTTGTGGATGAACCTATGTAGCCTTTGTTTTATCAAATTGTTACCGGATGTGTCAATGTCTGAATAATGTTTGGTGTTTGTGTCGGTGCTTCATAGGGATTATTAACACATCCAAATTGGATCTTATCAGTTGATGTTTCCCAACAGATTCTACACAACTGATACAAAAACAAAGATTATGTTATATGCAACAAAATAGAGTCCACTGCTAATTCTATAATGTGTAGTAGCTCTCATGGTGAATTCTTTCAAGTATTTTTTCTTCTAATCAAGTATCGTCCTGTGATAATAATTTTCCAAGTGTTTATTCGCAGAAAAAAGAATCATTGTCTTTTAATGTTTATTTTGTTTGACATAGAAATGTATTTATACACGCGGAAGACACAAATGTTCAATTCAATTTATAATTGTGATATTCTTTTAATATTAAAGTGGTGATTATACTAAAAATTTAGTGCATGAATAAATACTAAGCTTTGGTTTTCGTGAATACAGAACACATTGGGAGAAAAACCGTCAGATGAAAAGAACGAAGATGGAATCCTTGCACAATCAACAGAAGAATTCACTAATCCAGATGCAGCCTCTAGAACTGACGAAGAATCTGTTACTTTATCCACCGAAAGGGAGGTTGTTACATTGAAAACTTCAAAGACCGAAGAAGAACAGGACGAGACAAGTAACTCACAAGACAAGAACCTCAAAAAACCGGACAAAATAGTTCCTTGTCCTCGTTGTAGTAGCATGGACACGAAGTTCTGCTACTATAATAATTACAATGTCAATCAACCCCGTCATTTCTGCAAGAACTGCCAGAGATATTGGACTGCCGGTGGAACCATGAGAAACGTACCGGTAGGCGCCGGTCGCAGAAAAAACAAGAGCTCTTCTTCTCACTATCGCCAGATAACTGTCTCAGAAGCGACACTCCAGAACTCTCGGATACACCCTTCCTTGAAATGCAACGGTACAATCCTTACATTTGGATCTAATTCACCTTTTTGTGAATCAATGGCATCTGTTTTGAAACTTGCTGATAAAACAGTGCAAAATTACACAAGAAATGGATATCATAAACATGAAGAACTAAGAATTTCTGTTCCTCATACCAGTGAAGAACAAGGCGACAATCAATCAAATAAATCGTCGGTTACCTCCACAAAGTCGATGGAAGGTGCAACCACCAATGTATCTCAAGAACAAGCTATGTGGAATGGCCATAGCTTCCCACCACAAGGTGGCCACTTTCCTCATGGAACTCCTTGGCATTTACCATGGAGTCCGGTGCAAATGAGCTCACCGATTCCACCACCGGCCTTTTGTCCACCAGGATTTTCCATGCCATTCTATCCAGCAACTTATTGGGGCTGTACTATGCCAAGTGCATGGAACATCCCACGGCAAGCACAACCATCATCACCAAATGGTGCAAACCATAACTCTACTCCAAACTCTCCAACCTTAGGTAAACATTCAAGGGAGGACAACATGCTAAAATCAAGCGAAGGAGATGGTAAGAAAGAAATTAGCGAAGAAAAGAGCTTGTGGTTTCCTAAAACTTTGAGGATTGATGACTCCGAGGAAGCCGAAAAAAGCTCTTTCTGGACAACACTTGGGATTAAAAACAACAACGCCAACTCAGTTCCTCCTAGAAGACTCTTTCAAGCATTCCCTTCAAAGTGTGACGAGAAAAATCACTCGGTACAAGTGTCTTCAGTCTTGCAGGCCAATCCGGCGGCATTGTCTAGGTCGCTTCACTTTCAAGAGACTTCGTAAGCACTTATATATTTTGGTAATTTTGTTTTTGGTTGTGTCAGACTGATTTGGCCGTGTTCAACCCTTTCAAGAGGACATCACAAACTATATAGTCAATTTTGTTCCGTAGTCTTGTTAATTTATAGCAGTTCTTGTTGAATGCCAACCTAATAGGAGGAAAAGATTGGTTCTTCCTGCATTTCCTTCCAACTGAACAAGAACCACATTAATGGAGCATTCTTGTGCCTGTTAGTTCATGTATATACAAGTTTATATGACATAATAAGTTTGTTTTCCAAGACCTCTTATATGTATATAAATAAGGATAAGAATAAGAATGAGGGGTTCAATTTGTACTTTCCTGGTTTCTTTCTTTCATAATGCAACTTATGTTTTTCATTGACTTTACTCTGGCTTGGTTTATTAGGTAATCATTATTTAGTTGAAACTTTATGGCAGGTTGTAGCATCAGTGTTTAATTTCATAATCTTAAATATGTACAGAGATGAAAATGTATATGAAAATGTAAATATATAGTTTTCTCTATGGAATTTCTTTGCTGCTTTTTATTTTTAAACTATTTTGATTGACTTATTTGAGCTTATCTACTTATATAAGCACTTGTGAGACTCTTTGAAGAATTTATGAAACCATCTTATGATATGTCCATAAGTTATTTTCAGCTTATTTCCATAAACTCTATAGTATAGCTTATTAAAACAACTTATAGCTTATATATAAATAGTTTGATTTATTTTATATTTTGTTAAAGAAAGATGTTATATATAAGCACTTATATAATAAACGCTAAATTAAATTGTTTATTCAAACATAGCCAGAAAGTATACTCCTCTTTTTTCCTTAAAAAAAAAAACAAGTGTACTCCTCTTTTTTTTCTTCTGATAAGAACATGAAAAGCTGATTATATTTCTTGTCTAATTCTATCTAGTACTTGTGTTAACATTATTGAAAATGGGACTTTTAATGTGTAAAATGGACCTGTATTTCATTTTATTGTTTCTCAATGGTTTCTAATGTGATTTTAATTAAGAAAATTATTGGGAATTCATGTTTATCATAAATATACACAAAGAACATTAGTATCTAACCGAGTCAATGATGAACAAGACTTGGGTGGTCACGACGACATATTAATACTCTCTCCGTTTCAAAATACATGTTTAAGTCAACCACTTCACATATGCCAATGCACAATTTTGACCGTTAATTATCTAAAGTAAAAAATTATAAAAATTTAATATTTTAAAAGTATTTCTCGAGACAAATCAAACAACATCTTACATGATAATATTTGTATTTATACATTGATTAAAAAGTATGCTCAAAGTAAAAGTGAATAGTACACATTGCAAAAATTGGATATGTATTTTGAAATGGAGGGAGTACTATTGAACCACTTTATTGTTATTTATTGAAATGATTAAATAATGTGTATTTTTGTTTTTTTGTGTTTAAATAATGTGACTATAGAGAATTACTCGCCAATAGTTTATAGTGTGTTTCGAATGATTTCTACGATATTATATGAGAAAAACAAAACTTATGTACATTTTCTTAGATGCTTTTGGAACGATTTTTAACTAAAAATACATATATATTTTTATGTTATAATAGATTTTGAGAAAATTGCGGATTTAAGAAAATCACGAGAAGTTTGATCAGGAATCACACCTAAAATAATACACCTAATTGTTTTCCGATGATAAGCATGAATTTACTTTTACTTCGACGTGTGGGAGTCCTTTTCAATGTGGAAAAACTATTAGTATTATTTTTCATTTTTCCAATTCTTTCAAATACATACACTAGCTAATAGTATCCAAATATGATATGCCTAACTTATGCAGTTTCATTTGCATTATTGCATATACTCTCTCCATCCAAAAATATAAGTCAACTTATTTAAGGATTTGTCTAGTCACACATAATACAACTTATTTAATTCTAGGAACTATTTTAAAATCAAATACGTACTGAGAGGACACAAATTCAATCTTTACCAAGGAAGATAGAACAAGTGCACAAGCAACCTTAGGCACATAGTTATGTTTTCCAATCTCCTTTTGGACACAAGATGATGTGTATCTTATAAGCAGAATTGAAGTGTAACCCTAGTTACATGAATTTAGCATACCAAAGAAAAAAATATATCTTCTTTAGCCAACCCAAGTTTCCTTTGGTTAGCCACAACAGACTTATCAATAAAGGCTAAATTACATCAGAGATTATTTAAGTTATTTAATTGTAATAAATTGGTTTTAAGTTTTTTCGTATTACTTAGGTTCTTTTAAGTTAATTAATAACAAGTTGGTCCTTTTTAGTTTTTTTTCCCTGTACCAATTAGGTCCTTTAAACTATTTAACCACAACTTTTAAACGCTAAATAATTTACATTTTTAAGATATGGAATCCCCCTAGTTGAGATGAGACCTATTTGTCTAGGTTCCTACTAAACCTCAAATAGGCATAACCTTAATCACTTCATTCATTTCAAAATTAAAGAAAAATAAACACAAATCATATTAATATAGAATGACATAAATCATAACATTTTAGAATTATGATGGTTGAACAAACAACATAATCTGAGTTCTTTTTATTACATGTATGAAATTATCGAGTGTGAAGGAAGTATCATTTAATAGTATGTTCTTTTCTTGCATACATACTTACCTAAGAGAGAGTTCATTTCAGAGATAAAAGTTACATATCTGAGAATAAAGGATGAAAAAACATATCCTTGTGTTTGGTAAGAAAAAACAAACATAATATACTTAAGAATCTATTTCACCCACGTTCTAGCCAATTTTATTTTCAAGAGATGAGGTGGGCATATTCTAGTATTTGGAACCCACATTTTACAAAAACTCATTTATAACTCCTATTTTACCATCATATTCTCCCTTCATTGACTAAATAAAAGAATGATACACACTATTTATGTGAGTTTAACTTAGTTGGTAGAGACATCACATATTACATGCAGGGGTTGGGGTTCGAACCTCAAACACCCCACTTATTCATTTTAAAAAATAATTTTTAACTACTAAACTACTAAACCAACAAAATAAATAGAACGATACACTTCTTGCGTAGTGCTAATTGGATTACCAATACCCCTTCTTCTTCATGATAAAAATAAATCAAAGTATTATAAATAATTAATGATATAAAATAATAAATCAAAATAATACTTCATTGGTTTGTAAACCAATTTATAATTTGTGACAATTTTTTTCTTTTCAAAATGAATAATAACTTCATTGGTTTCAAAATGATTACCACAGGCTGCATAAATGTAGAACTGCATGCCAATTTAGAAAAGATTTTGCATGCCCCCAACTAGGGTTGGGAATAGGCCAGGCCGGCCTACGGCCTGGCCTGTTTAAGCCTGACCTGTTTATATAAGAGGCTAGGCTTAGACTTTTGAAAAAACCTATTTAAGTAAATAGGTCAGGCTTAGGCTATCAAAAAAAGCATATGAAGCCTAATAGGCCGGCCTATTTATGCATATTATTAAAATTTATTTTTTTATATTAAAATATAATTTATATTAAACATAAAAATCATTAAAAAAACTCAAAAAATAAACTTTTTAAATAGGATTTAAGACCTTATATCGAAATAGGCTTTTAAGGCCTTATAGTGATAGAGAGGTCTTACAGTGAAATAGGCTTTAAGGTCAATTAGGCCTATTTAAAAGTAGATAAAATTGAATATTTAATGATTTTTATATGAAGTAGGCCTGTAAATAGGCTTCTAGGCCAGGCCAAAAAAGTAGGCCTTTGATAGGCCATAGGCCAGGCTCAGGCTTGCAAAACTGTTCGTAGGCTAGACTCAGACCTATCAAAGCCTGGCCTGGCCTATTCCCACCCCTATCCCCAACTCGTTGCCGACAACAGTTTGCATTTAATACTACCATGAAACAAATAAAATTGGTGCGTGAAGATGATGCAGCAGTAAATTGAATTATTGGAAACATGTATTCATATGCAAAATACAGGTGGGACCAGACCAATTAGTTATGTAACTGTTGTTCTTTTATGGGATCATGCAATTGTGTTTGGTCTAGTTGGTTGTTGTGACTGTGTGATATACGGTCAAGAGTCAAATAGTTTCTGTTGATGTTGAAATTGTTGTATATTGATGTCGGCAACAACTAATGGAGCTACGAACAGTCACTATACAGAGAGTATACCTGCAATGCAGAAGACTGTTGCATCTGGTGATTGAAGGCTATTGTGTTGGAGTTATTTGATATAGTTCATGTATGACATATTCCGGTGGTTTGTCAAATCATAAATTTCAACAAAATATGGAGGCTCAAGCTGTGACCTGCGAGTTCAAAAGGTTATGCACAAGGATGTCATGTCTTTTAGGTCTATAAATATGTGTTTATGGAGACTTATTTTACAATAAAATGACTTAATATGCAGGTTGTTGTCCGTTAACCTTATATTCATATTCGAACCTCAACCCTTATATATATTATTCAATGTTCATATCACTTGAACTAAACTCGTATAGACCGACTAGCAATTTTTTTACAAGGTTTGAAATGGAAAATCAATTATAAATCGAAGTCAAAATACATATTTTTTTTAAAGAACAAAATAAAAACTTATCGGAGGGCAAAAAAAAAAAGAGATCAAAATTTGATTTATATGTACAAATTTTCTATTTGGTTATGTAAGTCATGTAATTGATTTTGGTTCCTATAAAAAGTTCATTGTGTATTTGATTCTTATAGGAACCAAAAACTCATATAGTCTTTTCTTTAAATCAGATATGCTTGCATAGACTAATAGTGTGGGTTGTGTTGGCCACAAAAGAGCGGACAATTAACATTTCTTAACGTTGAATTCGAATTCATGATTTTTGATTAAATTAAAAACGTAAAATACGAATCTTTTTACATAGATTTTATCCCCTAAACATAAACATATTCGAGGCACTATGCCTTAAAAAAAATAAAATTGAGATGCTGAAATATTAAATGTAAACGCTTCTCTCAATCAAAATCAAAATTTGAATTAATGAAAGATCGGTCCCTTCGTTTTGTGTGAGATACATTTAAGTCTGATAAATTCAAATTCTAACCATAATCTATTGATTTTTCTAAGTACAAAACACATTTTCATAATCCTTATAAACATGTTTAATGTTACCAAAATTGAATTGCTACAAGCTGTAAAAGACAGACATTGAGCTTTTAAGTATGTGATCAGATATTCGATTTATGTGCACGGAGTCGGAGTCCTTATGTTCCCACAAATTTTTCGACTAGAATTGTTAAACGGGGTGGAAACTTCATACCAATGTCATGATAATTTTTTTTTATTATTTTTGACAAAAAAAATATTTGCAATAGAATTGACTTTGATTATTTAAATATTAAAAAAAAAACTTAAATAATTGGAAGGAGTAACCTTAGTTATAGAAAAGAAAACGTGGGTAAAGCATATGATGCCAACGAAAGTATATGAGTTTGCCAGTTTCCTATGTTTGGCTGGATCTTAGCAGAGAAGCCAAAGTCGGTTTCCTAATATTAAGGTTTGTTTCAGAATCTCAAGCTGACACACTTCACTCTATCATTCTCACACATATATACCACTCATCTTTTCACTCTTTCTTCATATCCATCAAATTCTCTTCTTTTTGTTTTGTTCTTTAGATCAACAATTTCTCTCTTCTCAAATTCCTCTAGAGAATAATGGGCCACTCACGTTTTTTGGTGCTTCTTCTTGTTTCATCCATCCTCTTTCTCTCATTTGGTTATGGTAAGTATATAATGTCTTTCATGATTTTAAATTGCAATTATGATTACGCTGCGAACCTTTATATTGTGAAGGATAAAAAAAATGTGATTGATCCAATTGAAATTGCTGTTGAAAAGTCATTATAGAAATAAATTTCAAAATCCTTCCAATTATGGCCAAAATTATGATTGCAGACCGCAATTTAAAACCATGAGTCGCTGACTCTCTATATTTTTATATCAATTGCTTATTTTGTTTTGTATTGTATTATTCTATCCTTTGTTGTTGGTAATTGAGAAGACATACCAAATTACATTATTCAGATTGATGTGATAATCGTATTTGTTGTTTATGATCTATCTAAGATGAATTTTTTCTAGATCCGTATGAGTACAATTTATGTTCTTATTAATAAATAATTTGTTTAACAAAAAAAATTTGATTTGATGTTTGATTTTGTTTGTTAATTTTAAGGATTTGGGAGAGTGGCAATGATGGAGACAGTTGAAGATGGAGATGATTCTATTAAAGGACTCATGGTAAGTTAATTAGTTATTTCACTTTTCACCAAACAAAGTATTTTTTATTTTTTTTATTTTTATTTCCTAGTTATTAGAATATTTGCGTAGGAAAGCTTTTCTTGCATTCTGACCGAATTTTAGATTATCATTTTCTTTTTCATTTGTTTATAATTAGATGGTTAGGATTTTTTTTCCTAGGTTGAAAATTAACAAAACATTTCTGTTTTTTTTTTTTCTTTCTTTTTTCTTTTTTTAGGAGCATGATAGGAAAATGGGTGAAGTGTATGAAATTATGGATTATTCACTGCCAGAGCCAAACACCAATCCAAAGAGTGGCTATACTTTATCCCCTCCTACACCAAGTGTAACTTCTCCACCACCAAGGGCTTAAATGTAACAACAAAATAAAATTAGAATTTTGTACTTTACAAAATAAGTGTGGTACTCATTGGAAAGTCTAGTGAGTGACAACAAATTAATGATCATATTTCTATGATTCTTTTGCAACATGTCTTGGCCTAAAATTTTAATATTTTAGGTGTTTGGGATATTTGGATAATTTAGTTGGGTGCCTAGTCACATTAAGGTTGACTCAAGATCCATAGAATTAGGATCATATTAATTTGATTTCTGCTAGTTTATTTATTTCAGTTTGTCTTATGCTTTCAAAAATGTAATGATAAATCAATAACAAGAAATGTGTTGTTTGTTCTTTTTGCACATCCAATCCAATAGTACTTTACATCACCGTTTATGCATAAGATGAAAAAACAAGTAATTCATCATAACTTAATTTATTCTAATATTGAAGATTTTTTTTTCTTTCACATTTCTTTGAATTGATGGTCGAAGGAAATATTAAATTTGAATTAAAATGATCATCAATCAAATATCTGGATTTTATTAAAATCAACCATGTTTAGTTGTGTCTAACCAGGAAGGTTCTGAATGCAGCTTTCTTAATCCTTAATATGCATATACAATATTAAGAGCACATGCATGCATCTCTTTCTTCCACGAATTATCTGAATACTAGAAGTACTATAGATTTACATAAATTAATAGTTGACTTACAAGATAGATTGCCTCTATCTATGCATGATTTGCCAAGTTTTAAGTCTACAAAAGTGTTGACAAGATTGTCTCACGTGCAATATGGGATATGGGAATATGTGATGTGACACATAATTTGTAAGTGTTTGTGGTTCACTTTGGGTTGACTTTAATGTAAAAAATTGATTTTCTACGTGTTCGTGTCTGTTTGGTACAACGTTTACGAAACGGGGTTAGATAGAAACCACGATAAAAAATCATATTAACGAAGAAACAAATATTTAGAGCTTCTAAAAGTCACCGTAAAAATGCATCGAGAAGCATTTAAATGCGTTTTTATGTGTTGGAAATGAGAAACCAAATACACTCGTGGGTATATGGAAAAAATTTCTTAGATAATTTGAGAATGGTTGATTACTGAACTATTAGATGTCTGCAAGATTGGACCAAAAGCTCTATGGGTCCAACAATTGAACTTGATCTTAAATTGATGAATTCTGCTCTTTACCAAATATATTTTACTTATTCCCAACTGAAATTTCTAAAATGTCTCTGCGTGAGTTAACTCACGCGTCTTTGGACGGTGGCGTTAGTTAAGTCACGCACCTTTGGTCGATGGCGTGAGTTAACTCACGCAGCTTGGTCGGTGGTTCATGCACAAAGAACATATTTTTTGGACGGTTCTTGACTTTTCTTAATTGATTTTACACGTTTTTTTTATACATATTTTTACACGTTTTTTAACTGCATTTAGTGTAGTTAAAACCTATGTTACCCTAAACTCTCTATAAATACCCTTCCAACCTTCACCATTTCTCACATCATCATATCGCATTCTCTCCTCCTTGCTCTCATCTTCTTCCTTCTACAACAACAACGTTGTTTTTCCATCCTTGACTTTCATAAAAATAAAAATAAAAGACATCTTTGAAAATTTCAAGAGGTTGATTTGAACTTGAGATGATTGGTGACCAGCCTTCTTGGGGTAAAAAGAAGCAGATTTAGTTTTACTCCACGAAGGTTGGTTTTCTTGTGGTTTTATTTTTACCCCAGATTTAGTTTTACCTCATTGTAAATGTATCAATTATATTAATAAAATGAGATTTTATGTCTATTATTTTTGTTTATGTTTGCATTAATTTTATGATTGCGTATTGAATAAATAAATTTGAATAAAGTGAATAAATAAATTCGAATAAAGACTAATTAAACTCAACACGAATTCGAATAAAAATTGCATATTGAATAAATAAATTTGAATAAAGTGAATAAATAAATTCGAATAAAGACTACATACATTCTACGTTACATTACATTCTCTCTAATTATATGTGGCATCATCATGATGTTGATTTTAAATTAAATTATTGAAAGTTTCCTCAAAATGTTGGGATTGAAGTGTCTTATACTTAGCGTAGTGATTTGCAGCGCCTATTGAAAAGTCAAAAGAATGAAGAGAACAACACATGTATTATACAAAATCCACTATATAAATTCTCACATCGAATTCTCTCGTATAAGATGAGTAGTAACAAAAATGAATGCATTCCAAGAGGTTCTTTTGAGTTTAACATTACTGCCCTGCCAATTGACAAGTTTAAATTGACAGAGGAGCACGATCAAACTCAAAATACCCACTTAGAGGTGCATTCCCTTTCGTTACACTCATCTTATACAAGGGAATTTGATGTGAAAACATATATAGCTGATTTTGCAGAATACATGTTGTGTTATCTTAATCTTTTGACTTTTCAAAGGGGCATGCAAATCACTACATTCAATATAAGACACTTCAATACCAACATCTTCAGCAAACTAACAAGAATTAAATTTAAATTCCAACAAAATAAAGACAGTACATAATAAGGATGCTACCTAATCATGACCTTCTGACGGAATCAAACGGTTGAGAATATCTTCAGGCGATCTCAGCAACGTGACAAACATATCGATCCACGGGAACATGTTGTGCTGCCAAAAAATCGAGAACATGTTCTTCACGTCGTCGCCGTTCTTTAATTCTAGCCGACTGAACGTTATTCTCTCGTCGTCCAACTTTGGACGATCATACCAAATGTATTCCACCTTCCTTGTGTCTCTGTGGTTGAGTCCTAGGTTGATTTCATCCAGTTGATCCTTGAGACCTTTTAACGTGATATTAATGTATCAAACCGTGAATATATGAGGATTTTCATCGTTGAAGCGTGCAGAAACACTGAACAAATCGGCCTTTCAAATCTACACCTTAAAAAATTAAACAATTAATGAAAAACTCACTCAAACATTTTATCAAACACTTGGAGTGTAAATTATACATAAACCCTAAAACTCATAACTACAACATAAACACGCAAACATCTAAACAATTAAGCAACATAAGTCATTTATGATGTAACATTGTATCATTTCTTGCAAAAAAAAAATCAAAATTTAAACAAAACCCTAGAACTAATAAAAAAAATCTAATTTAAGAGGAAAAATTTAACATATAAACATAAATAGGTTAATGGTGTTTGATTATGAAAACTTACTTGTTATTGGAGTGTTGTTTGATTTGAACTTGAAGGAATTTTAGATTTGAGTGATTTGAGAGAGATTTTGGAGATTTTAGATAGAAAATGAGGTTCTGCCTACCAATGAAACAACACGCAGCGTGAGTTAAGTAACACAAATTTAACACTAGCGTGAGTTAACTCACGCAGAGACATTTTAGGAATTTCAATTGGGATTGAGCAAAATGTGTTGGGTAAAGAGCAGAATTCTAATTTGATTTAAGAATTAGAAGAGTTTCGTTTTATTTTTCGAGTATTTCTTTCTTCACCCTCCCGTTTGGATTCTAGCTTTGACATTTTTGGATTATAGAATCTGAAATCATTTAGAAATAAATGGTAATAAATCATAATCTACTTTAACAACCACACAATTCAACAACATAATACAACAATAATATTTGCAACATCATAATTAAACACAAACAAGATCATGGATGAACCAAACTAATTTCTTCACTAGATTCATCCATGCACGCTCAGATTTCTTACTATGTCTTGGGTCGATCAAAATTTACAGAATAACACTAAAATATCTCATAAAGGTTGTGTCTACCTTGAGGGGTCCATTCAAAATATACCACCCAAATACAAAGAACATGATTCTCACGTCGTTGTTATTCTAAAGTCTCATTTGGATTAACCGAACGCTTCAATCTTAGTCGATCCATGAACGATGATCCATAAAATGAACGTAGAGTATATATTAAGGCACAAGTTCAAATCACAATGTCACTTCTCTATAATTAATGTGTGTAGTGTAAGTTTTAGCACTAAACTCATTAATAAAAACTACATGCAAATATATAAATAAATATATATATATATATATATATATATATATATATATATATATATATATATATATATATATATATAATGTATCAAATGAGAGGACTCTTATTGTGAGAGGTGAAAGGGTTGACTTACAACTATTGGATCTGATCAAACAGTTCAGATGGGTTTAGTTGTAAAAAAATGTTAACGTACTTCTCTTTCTTTTTCATCGTTTCATTCCTTCGGGTTTTTTTTTTTCTTTTTTTCTTTCTTTCTTTTCTTCCATTCTAGTTTTTCCATACATACATATCAGCAAATATGGGTGTAAAAGGGGAACAAATTTGATGATGCACAAATTATTCTAAATGGAATTCAAATGTTCAACTTTTCAATTGCCATAAACAATAATCCAATTAACAAATCTCCTTTGCTTCATAGTTACAAATTTCACATGCCCCTTTATCTGCATTTGTTTCACGATGAAATCCACAACCAAAACTCATTTTTTCAAAATCCTATTTTGCTCATATTTTCAAATCCAATTTTTTGTATAAAATTAAAAATTGTTTGCTACAAAAGTCATGATTAAAAAAAAAATAGAGATGATACAGAAAAAGAAGAAGAAAGAAAGAAAAGGCTTGTGCAGAAGCCACGAAGTAAAATTTGAAGAAAAAATTGCAACGATGGATACGTTAGACTGCAAGTGAAATAAGGGGATAAGCACAGAATAGCAACAGACGCAAGAGAAAAGGGATGAAGTGAAAGATTACCTACATTAAAACATACACTCCTATATAAGAGGCTTGAATTACAACTCTTTCCTTTAATAATAAATATGTACTACACTTTAATCTATTTTAAGAGAATAAATATTTTTATGATATATAATAATTTTTTGAACCAACATTTAAGAAAAATAAATTCATTTCTTTATAATTTAAATCTCAATGATAATTAAATTTAAATATTTTTCTATTAATTTTATAATTTAGAGTATAAAACTAACTTTTAAAATATCATATTTTATTGTCTTTTGTAAATTTTCACATATTTTAATTTTATTTTGGGTTGTTTCATATTTTATAAAAGGGTTTAAAATTATATGTTAATGAAATTGTGGATAAAAAATAGCGAAAAATATGTATTTAAATTTTGATTATATTAAAATAGACCCACAATACTATTTTTTTCTAAATTATGTAAGATTTTTTTTTGCTAGACTATTAGAAATAAAAAAAATTATTGTGGGAGTAAAATGTAGATTTTAACATAAGAGGATAGAGGAATGTAATTCAAGCTTCTTCTATTAGGGGATGGAGAGAAACCTTTTCTAATATGTTTTGAATAAGAGGGGAGGAAAGTGTATATTTTAATATAAGAGGGGAGGGAAGTGTAATTCAAGCTTCTCTTAGGGGAAGAGAGTGTAGTTTACTCTAGATTTTAACATAAGAGGGAGTGGAATGTAATTCAAGCTTCTCTTAGGGGATATGAGTGAAATATTTTTTAATATATTTTGAATAAGAGGGGAGGGGAATGTATATTTTAACATAAGAGAGGAGGGAAGTGTAATTCAAGCATCTTTGAGGGAAGATGATGGTAGTTTACTTTTAACATAAGAGGGGAGAGAAGTGTAACTCAAGCATCTTTGAGGAGAGGGGAGGGTGATTTACTCTAAAAATTTATTTGGATTCAGACTTAGACTCTTTTTTATTTTTTATACAAAATAAATATATTTTCTTATCCTCTATAAAGTTATCTATTTATAAAAACTTATATGACCAATAAGTAATAAAAAAAAATTCAGATGTAAACTAAATGAGATTTTTTTTATCAGATTGAAAATGCGACAAACTAAGTATTTATGTAAATATTTTTTTTCTCTTTTATATAAAATAAATGTATTTAAATAGTTTTGGGCTGTCGACTTACCACAATTAAACTCAAAAATATTATATTATATTAAGGGACAAATGTAGTATAATTTTTTTTGAAAAAATTATATTATATTAAGTTGTAAGTGGAAATATGACTTAGACCTAATTGTAGGCACAACTTCTAGGAAACTACTAAAAAAATCGTATGACCATTAATTTTCATAGGAAATAGCCTTTGACATATAAAAAATAGTAAAATACAGTATGTAGACAACATTAAAGCAGAAACAGACAAGAAGAAAGCAGGCCAAAATGACTTTGACCATAGCACATCTAAACAGAAACTCCATATATGCTGGGAGTTTAGAAAACAAGAAATTTTCTTTGATAACCATAGTACTTTTAATATAATTAATGTGTCACCTTTCATTCCACCGTCTCTAAAAAAAATGAACTTATCATGCACCTTCCTATACAATGCACCTTCATCAACCCTTTCAAATCACAATAAAAAAATATCTATCTTCATGCACTAAAATAAGATTGTAACAAAATTTGAACCTTGCACAAGGGTCATATAGAATTCTACATATTCATCTATTTTTTAGAATTTTCAGCATACTTGCAAACATGGTTTTTTTGCCAACTTGTTTATCTTATTGCAGAGGAGAAAACATGACATTATCATGATAACAACTCATATTCAAGTTCAACTTTGTTTGGTTTAATAGACTTTTTCATATATTCTACATTATTCATTAGAATACACAAGTTCTTCTCGAGTTTTCAGTTTTTCCTTCTTTGTTATCTTTCGTTTTGGCGCCACATATGTAACGGGAGAGGTGCAAATATCAGAAACCGAGTCGAATATATATTGAGAGGGATAAAGTGAAAACGGTAATGGGAAATGGGAATTTTTTGTAGCTCAGAAAGTGATGAACTTGAAGAAAAATATGGTTCAAAGGAGCTTCCTGAATTGTTTGATGAGAATGAGCCAAGTTTGGAGAAAGTGAAAATGGCTTTTGAATTTTGATGAGAACAAAGTTGGTTTTATTGATGCAATGGAGTTGCAAAGAGTTATGTGTATTTTGGGATTGAAGGAAGGTTTAGAAGTTGAAAATTATCAAGAACTTTGATGAAAATCATGATGGAAGAATTGACTTCATCGAATTTGTAAAGATTATGGAAAACATATTGTGCTGATATTTTACAAAAATGATGAACATCAACAAGATATTCCTCGAAAAGGAAATAGGGTTTTTTTTTTGAGTTAAACGATACTAATGATCATTTTACAAAGGTTTCACGAGAATTTAATCTTTGTACCGTGATTAAAAACTACACACTTATTACCACCGAGTTAACATTTCAAGTGTGTTGCCCTCAAGACCGTGAGGCGTGAGCGGAGGATAAAATGTTGTCACCTCACTATGGCAACCGGTAACTTCCACAGGGAAGAAGAAATGCAAAAATAAATGAAAATAAGAACTTGGTTACATTATCACCATGACTCTTCTCTTTCCATATGCTTCAATGAAAAAAATATATACTCGACCCGCTTAGAAGAGTTGCAGATAGGAGATGTTCTTGAGTAGAGAAATAACAGAAGGATGGAGGTAGAAGAAAGGTGTTACAAAGTAGTCATGGAGAAAATCAAAATAAAGAGTTTCACAACCAATGCATAACCAATGCACTCAATAGTTTGTGTAGAAAAAAATGTTCACTCAATAATTTATTATATTTTAGTCTTTCATGACTTATAAATAAAATAAGGGAAATGCTAGGTTGATGATGCTATATTTTTTAAGCATGGCATTTTATTTTATTTTGACAAAAAGCATGACATTTATTTTTCATTAATTTTTAAAACTTTTTAATATAAACCGGATCAACAATCACGTGGTTCAACTAGTAAACTAGTTTGACTAGTCAATCATTGATTTAACGTTGTTACAGGTCTCCGAGCTGTTTCAACTTGGTGGAGAGATGTCTCTTTGTTAGGGTGGAGGATGGGCCCCCTGTCAGGTGAGCCGGTAGAGGCGCTTGGTATGGTTTGGAAGTTTTGGCTCCATCTAAGGTTATTGTGTTTTTTTGGCAATTTCTACAAGATAGGATCCCAACTAAAGCTAACCTTCTTAGACGTAGGATGGAGGTAACGGAGTGCTCTGATTGTATTTTTTATGGGGATCATTTGGATTCGGTGCCCAGCCTGTTCTTTTTGTGTGATACTACCCAGAGGGTGTGGTGTGACATTTTTAAATGGTTGGGTTGGCTTTTTGTTCCTCATATGAAAGTAAGAATTTTTTTTCTTCTTTCTTTCATATGTATGGGTTCTAATAAACGTGAGGTTAGGGTTGACCATTGTTTGGCATGTTGTTATGTGCACTATGTGGAGCTCTTGTAATGATATTATCTTTGCTGAGGGTTTAACCTTTGGTGTACTTATTATTCCATACTTAGTAGTTGTGGTTGTCTATTATTCATGTTTTCTCCTTTGCATGCTGGGTTTTCCATACTAGTATTTTGTGGGTTTTCCACCACTTTCTATATATTATATATTTGTCTTAAAAAAATCATTCAATTAATGATATATATAATTTTTATTATAGACCTCATACATCATTTAATAAATTAATCGAAAATATTGGATTTTGCTTATAATGAACGAACGATAATACAAAAAGTGTAGATAACTACCACTATTGGGAAAATAAAAGATTAATGCAAATTCAAACAAATACAGCTATAATCTCCCGAATTGATTATGGCTTATAATTCCACCAAATTTTGGCTATCTTTGCTAGCTGAGAGGGAAATAGATGCCACCCTAAAGACACCTTGTTCGACAGAAACAAAGACTACATACAAGCATGAAAGCTTAAAAAATTGTCAATACTAGGAAGTTTCAGTACTATGATTTATTTATTTTTATATACTTAAATTGAGTCATCGTTAGAAGAGGTTAAATTTATATTAAAGAATCATAAACTTAAATTTCTTATTTAAAATTTGTTGAAAGATGCAAAGGGTGACTTTGAGATGCAAGAAGACAAAACCGTTCACATGCATGGACTTGTAAAACGGTGACACACGCTATTCAAGTCTTCGCATATTCTTTCTTACCTTTTCAGATAAGTAAACTCATTAGCACACGCATCTCATCTCAAAACTCGTAGTTGTGTGTTAGTTTTAGATGATGATTGTCGTTTCGTCTATAAAATTTAAATAAACATGTTAATTTTAT
This sequence comes from Medicago arabica, assembly GCA_946800305.1. Lineage (NCBI taxonomy): Eukaryota > Viridiplantae > Streptophyta > Magnoliopsida > Fabales > Fabaceae > Medicago > Medicago arabica. The sequence continues at coordinate 3,447,163 of OX326969.1, forward strand.
CTAAAATTCAGGTAGATATTAATCAATACTTAGTATTGTTGACGCTATCTTTATATGACTGTACATAATAGTATTTCCTCCGATCATGAATATAAACAAAAAAAAGTTATAATAAAATGATATATTTGATTAAAAATTTGAACCAAATACATCAAATTTATTTGATTTTTTTTGTTATAATTGAGACCAAAGTAGTACAAGAGACTTAAATGAAATGACACAGGTCTCTTCTAACTTAATCAATGTCTTATATTCGAATTCAACCATGAGCGTTAAAACTTTTAAAAAACATTTACTTTTCATTTGAATCCCACATAACTCGAGAGATTAGTCTCCGCAATTGCGCGTGTAGAAGATACACGGTTTTTGCAACAAAAAAAAAATAGTAGATAAAAGGTATAGAGTAAGTGGAAACATGACATTGACCCAAAATTTCAGACACAACTTCTAGGAAACTACTGAAAAATATCTGTCCAATTTTCATATACCACAAATCCTACCCAAAAAATCACAAATATAATGAATATATTGAAGACAGAATCAAGCAGAAACAGACAAGAAAAAGGTAGGCCAACATGACCATGACCATAGAACAACAAAATATACATTCCATTTATGCTGGAATTAAGAAAACAAGAAACTTCCTTTGATATTGTCAAGAAATACACAACCATACCTTAATTAATATAACCATCATTTTCTTTGCACCGTCTCTAATAAAATGAACTTGTCATGCACCTTCCTACACCATTCAAAATTGTCCTATTTTTTCAATTATATAACAAGCCCTTCATTCATCCACACTTTCAAATCACAACAACATATTTTCTATCTTCTTAGATTAAAATAACACCTTAACAAAATTTGAACCTTGCACAAAGGGTCATAGAATTCTACATATTCATCTATTTTTTTAGTAAATTTGCAAACATGGTTTTTCGCCAACTTGTTTATCTTATTGCAGAGCAGAACACATTACAGAATGATGAAAGCAACTCAACTTTGTTTGGTTTGATAGATTTTGTCATATATTCAACATTATTCATTAGAATACATAAGTTTTTATCAAGTTTTTGGTTTTTCCTTCTCTGCCAACTTCGTTCCGGTGACTTAGAAGTCAAGGGAGAGAAGCAGTTATCAGAAACTGAATCAAACGTTAGCAGAGACTCAAATGTCATCCGAGAAAGTGGAGAGATTAAGAGGGATGAAGTTGAGGCGGTGATGGCGAAAATGGGACTTTTTTGCAGCTCAGAAAGTGATGAACTTGAAGAAAAATATGGTTCAAAGGAGCTTTCTGAGTTGTTTGATGAGAATGAGCCAAGTTTGGAAGAAGTGAAGATGGCTTTCGATGTTTTTGATGAGAACAAAGATGGTTTTATTGATGCAATGGAGTTGCAAAGAGTTATGTGTATTTTGGGATTTAAGGAAGGTTCAGAAGTTAAGAATTGTCAGAAGATGATTAAGAATTTTGATGGAAATCAAGATGGAAGAATTGATTTCATTGAATTTGTAAAGATTATGGAAAATAGATTGTGTTGATTCTTTTTTTTTCCTTTGTTTAAAGGATTTATATAATATGAGTTATTTTAACATATTCTTTTATTTCTTTCAGCTATTTTCTTCTGCATAATGTTAGCATTAATACTATAATCAAACAACAAAAATATTGAAAAATATGAATATTGGGTAGTTTATTTCTGGATTAAAAGTCATGTAAGCTGGAAATTAATAACAAAGCTATTATGTCACTTTAATAGCATATGAGTATCAATCATATAGAAACAAGAACCACATGTCAAAACAAAGGAGGAGCAAGTGAGAGATATTAGCATGTTTGCATTTTTGGCGAGTTTAGCCGACTTACATTGAAATCGTGGTTTTGACAAGAGTTATACTTTTGAACTTCAACAAAATCATGGTACAGCGTAATTTCGTCAAACTTGTTCCGATTCTAAACATGCACTTATAAGGCTGCACAAATCATACAACAAACAGAAGAGAATAAAAGATTATAAGGGACCAACATGGACAATAATATGGTCACTTGTGCTGTCATAGTCAAATCATTAAAAACAACATACAAAAAACATTTGTATGCTATGTTCCTTGTTTAAAACTACATGGAAGTTAGAACTATAAGAATCAACTCAAAAACATGTTCTTCTATGTGCCTTGTTAAAAATACTTGTACAAATTGTTCATAATCAAATTGAAAGGGGCATGAGGTTTTGGCTATATGGGGCTAGTGCATCCAGCTGCTGGTACTACTACATATGAAATGGGAGATTTTCTTGCAACTATTTCAAGGTCCATGATCCTAAACTATTTCAAGGACTTCATCATAAAGGTTGACACATCAAGGACTTCATCATAAAGGTTTGAAGCTTGGAAAAATTTCTGGCAACCCATTTGAGAGCTCACCGGAATCTGAAATTCCGGCACCAGAACCTTTTTGCCAAAGAGCATGATAGTCGAATCTTTTACGGACAAAGAACATAGGACATGCAGTATCAAAGAAAGTCTGAAACTAGATTTTAATAATAATATATCCATAAAACTAGCATGTCTTTGAAGAACTAAGTTTTGAAATCAAAACAAGGAATAAATGGATAATAAACTTGATCGCACAAGACCCTGATAATCTTGTTAATCGAAACAAGGACGATATGTTGTGAAAGTGACTCAAAATTGAAGAAATTGGAGTTTTGATGCTGTCAAAATCGGAGTATGATTTTTGGACCAGAATTGGCATTTCCCATTCGTAAAAAATCGGAGCACGGGCAAAATCGGAGTACGATTTCGCGCAAAAGCATAAAAATAAAACGTATTTTTATGGGCCTGATTTTGTTCCAATTTATGAGGGATGCTTTTACTATAAATATAGACCTTATATCAGATGTAAACCTTGATATAGAGGGGGCTGAAACAAGGGTTTAGAAGTCAACAAGAAAACTAGGGTTTGTATAGAGTTTTGCTCTTGGCAACAAACTAGGGTTGAGGTTGATTCACCTTGGGAAACAATATTAGGATTGAGTCTCTTGGTCGAGATTGGGATTTTGGATAGAATTAGGTGGGAGACTTATTCTTTTGTAAAGTTACTCATCATTATAGTGGAACGGAGAGCCGCTCTCTCCCCCAGACTAGGTCAATTTAGGACCGAACTAGGTAAACAAATTCTTTTGTGTTCTCTGTTTTCTACTTTTGCTTGTATTTAATTGCTATCCACTTTGATATTGGTTGCTTGATTAACTTGCTCCACACATCAAGTTGTTATTAGTGTGGTTTTTTCATCGAATTCACAACACGATGTAAGGTAATGTTTTCACGAGTTGCCCTTGACATGCCTCTTGATCAAATATAGAATAGCTCGGCAAAGAGCCTACTTGTTATTCGCTAGTGGTTCCTAGCCTTTTGTTTGTTTTTCTGTTACTATTTTTTGTGTGTGTGCCTAGATTAGTCCTCGTCGCACTTTTGACATTGTTATACTTAACAAAGGAGCCACAATGATTGAATTTAGCCTTTTTCTCAGAAACAAGAGACAGAAATTAAGAATATACCAAAGTTATGCTTCCTAAGAGTTACATTATTATAAATTAAGCAATGAAAGATCAGTAGATTTTGTAGAAAGGAAGAACTATGAGAATTTCATGTATGATACCAATTGATTGTATAAAACCATATTTTATCAAACACTCGTCAGGTTCAGATCACAAATCAACACGAAAGTTGCCAATTGATTGTAGCACCGACATCACAAATTCATATCAATTAATCAACACAGCAGTTCTCAGTTGAAAGTTGAAACGATAAACTCAGGATAAATGTGTTACATTATGAAACAAATCATAAAATGTGAGACTGAAACAAATCTACAATAACAAAAAGAGACAAAATGAACAACAAAAACAAATCCAATGCAAATAAGACATAAAACAGAAACAGTTTAAATAACAAGTTCAATGCAAACTTCATCATAAACTTCAATACTGTTAAATAATGATATCTTGATAAAGAGGTCACTTGAAATGTAATCTTAATAAATCAAAACAAAACTCGCAGGTCTAGCCTATAAGGTTTTCCAACATGCTCTCCAGCTCCTTTCAGATGATCCTCAAGAATATCTATTTCTTTCTGTTTGTTATTCGTATCAAGCAAGTGTGTGGCCACTGTAATTGCATTGTTGATCTTCTCACTTTCTTGAGGGGATAGCTTTAAATTAAGATCCTTCTTTAAAGCATTCTTTATATTGTAAACACAATTATTCAGTGCACTCATTACTTTGGCCTTCCTTAAAAATTCTATATCTTCGATGTGAAATTGCTCAGCTTCTTCAATCATTTTTTTAATTTGGACTGTTGACAACCTTTCTTTTTCAATTGGTTATTGTGATCTCGGCCATTTTGTCTGTAGATATTTCCTTAGCAGAAACAGTTAGGATGCCATTTTCATCAATAGCAAAACAAACCTCTAACGGATGACCACGAGGAGCACCTGGACGGCACGAAAGGCTGAACGAACCAGGCAGATTGTTGTCTGCTGCTCTTGCTCTCTCACCCTCGTAAACCTCAATCAAGACACAGGAATCATCTGTACGAGTAAAATATCTTTTTGTCTTCTTGATAGGCACAGAAGTGTTTCTAGGAATCACCACACTCATGATATCTTCAACCTCTGCTGAGATACCAAGTGACAATGGGGTAACATCTCGCAGAACCAAGTTTGGGACATTCTTAAATCCTTTACTCAAAATAGCAGCCTGAACAGCTGCACCGTAAGCAACAGCCTCGTCTGGGTTGATAATCTTGCATAAATCTTTACCTGTGAAAAAGTCTCGCAATAGATCCTGTACTTTGAGAATTCTAGACGAGCCACCCACAAGAACAACATCATCAATATCACTCTTGTATATATTTGAATCCTGGAGACAACTTTCAACTGTCATCATGCACTCATTAAACAGGTCCATATTAATTTCCTCAAACTTGGCACGAGTGATTGATGAAGAAAAGTCGATTCCCATAAATAAGGATTCTAACTCAACAGTTGTAATAAAAGCAAAAGACAGTATCCTTTTGGCCCTCTCGCACGCAGTTTTCAACCTCCTCAAGGCCTTTGGGTTCCTACTAATAGACTTTGTTCTTCTTCTTGAACTCTTCAACAAAGTAGTTCACCATTCTATTATCAAAATCCTCTCCTCCAAGGTGAGTGTTTCCAGCCGTGGCTTTTACTTCAAACACATCGCCTTTAATTGTGAGGAGAGACACATCAAACGTCCCACCACCAAGGTCAAAGACAAAAATATTTCGTCTACCATCACTTCTCTTGTCAAGACCATATGCAATAGAAGCAGCAGTAGGTTCATTGATTATTCGGATGACATTAAGTCCGGCAATGGCACCAGCATCTATGGTGGCTTTTAGTTGAGAATCATTGAAGTAAGCCGGCACAGTAACAACTGCATTCTTAACGGGAGATTCCAAATATGCCTCCGCAACTTCTCACATCTTAGTAAGAACCATAGAGGATATTTCCTCGGCACAAAATTTCTTTTCTTGACCCTTGTACTCGAGGGCAATCATGGGTTTGTCATTCATACTGGCAACCACTTTGAATGGCCACAACAATACATCTTTTTGAACAACTGGATCACTAAATTTTCTACCAATTAATCTCTTAGCATCTAAAAACAAAAAGATTTTAAATACTGATCATTCATTTGTCTAACTAACATATAGAAATGCAATGCAATAATAAAAATATTTAAAGTAGAAGAGAATGGAAATTACCAAAGACAGTATTTTCAGGGTTTGTGGCAGCCTGATTTTTAGCAGCATCACCAATCAACCTTTGATCATCATTGAAACTAACAAAAGAAGGTGTGGTTCTTTCCTTGATCATTGTGAATAATTTCAACTCTACTGTGTTGCTCCTGCCACACTGCAACACAAGAGTATGTGGTTCCAAGGTCTATTCCTACTGCACGACCTTCGTATTTTGTCGCCATGATCTTTCAAGTAAATGAAAGAAGATTAAATGAAGAAGATATTTTAAAAAAAAATCACTTTAGATTAAGAAGAAGCAAGCTCTGCATAACCTTTAGTACCCTTCTCACACTCAATAACTCAAGAACCTTTACATTTTCTTCTCACACTTAATAGCTCCTTTACAAGTTGCTTTAATTTATCTCAAGGACTAAATTAGATCTAACAGTTTTTTTGAAAGACCAAAATGAGTTCTCACTTTAATATGTTAAACTCATGTGAAAGACAACACAACGTTGGCCATTATATTGTAATATTTGACACTTCTACGATGGAATCATGGGCTGATAACAAATGAACTGAACATTTTCATAATTCTTTTTAAGGGATTTTCATTTTCATATTCATAAATTATAAAGTCGTTATGTGATAAAGAAACAAGTTGGTGAAAAAAGACCAATAAAAAGTCAAACACAAGTTTTGTTTTGTTTGAATTCTAACTGGCATAATCATCAATCAACGCTTCGTTTGGAATGAGGTGATTGACGCACAACACTTCGTTTTTGAGCGCGCAAGGACCTTACTAGATAACTGGAAGACAGCCAAGGATTTTCGCCAACCACCTTCTGGTATGCAAAGACCTGTTCAATTCCCAAGATGGCAGAAACCTATGGAAGGTAGATTCAAATGCAATATTGATGCATCCTTCTCCAAACATTTAAACAGGGTGGGAATCGGAATTTGTATTAGGGATGACTCGGGTTCCTTTGTGTTGGCTAGAACTGAATGGATTAGTCCTCTTTGTGATGTTCATGTGGGAGAAGCTCTTGGTTTACTATCTGCTTTAGAATGGGTTCATCTTCTTCAACTTGGATCTATTGATTTCGAGCTTGACGCGAAAAGAGTTGTTGACAGCTTCTTATCTGCACAACATGATGCTACGGAGTTTGGTAGTATTATCCATAGATGTAAAACTCTTTTCAATTTATGTTATGAAAACTCTAGTGTGGAGTTTATTCGAATGGGGTTGCCCATGAATTAGCTAAGGCGGCCTCATCATCAGCTAGTTTCCAGATTTTGGTTAACATATCAGATTGTATTGAACACATTTTGAGTAATAAAATGCTATAAGCCTATTCCTCTCCAAAAAAAATCAATCAAACTTTACTTATTATTTTCTGATCGAACTCAATTATCAAAGCTCTTTCTTATAAGAACAGTAGGGTTAACAAAAAAGAGACGGACTTTTTCTAACTTATAATTCAAAGCAAGAAAGAAAGAAAAAAACGTGTGCTCAAGATTGTGAATCCATGATCTAGATTTCAACGTAGACTTAGATTTTTTCTTTAAAAAGATTAAAATAAAATACCGTGCTCGAAATCCAATGATGTGACTAATAACATGACTATTGTGACTGCACACAACCCAAATCCTTAGGACATACAACACAATACACCCATCCACAGCAAGTGGAAGAGTGGCGATTACAGCAAATGCTGCATAAGAAACCCTGAATACAAGACACACAAAAACAAAACCATCTAAAATAATGCATACCCTCTTAGTTTAAATACAGGAACAGACAGGTAAATGCATTTTATGAGCATTTCATTCAGAAAAGAAATGCAAAAACATGAACATTTATTACTCACTCAATCTATGAAGCCAGCAGAAAAATTCACTACCAACTTTACAATGCCTAAACATGTTTGACGACTTGTTTTGTGACAATTTTCAGTGTTTGGTTTCTTGTCTTTGAATGGGAACAGAATGGAAAACAAATGAACAAGACAGAGGAATCAAATCTTATATCTTAGTAATAGGAGTCTATCAACTTTATACTCAAGTCATTTGAATTAAAAATGTTTATTTACAGAGAAAAAAAAAACGAAGAGAAATAAAAGATCAGAAATGTAATAGAGACAAGATTTTTTGTGGCACCTAGAATACATTTAGCTACAATAACAAAAAATTTAATTGGTCTCCAGCCCCAAGAGACAGAAAAAGAAGACAGTGTTACGCTTGCAGAAGCTTACCGACATCATCTCTGAATGGAATTCAGTATCACTTGAAGTGATAAAAAAATTCTTACATTTTAGCTTGAAATAACAGTCATGCATTGACTGAAGATATTTCAGAACTTCATTTGGTCCCTTTCTGGTTGTTTGTGAAATATCAACACATGCATTATTACACCATTCCTAAAGGACAAAAGCTAACTGCCAATGAAATTAATGCATGGGATCTTCCAAATATCATCAAGAATTATGTTATATATACAAAATAAAAGAAAAAATAATCTGTTTGAAGAAATGAAGAGGAACATGAGTTCTGACCTGTCAAACATTTCAGAGAAGATTCCTTTTCAGTCCAACGTTAAAAGATACAATTATTCTGTTAGGAACCCAGATAATTCAAATGAAGAATTATTTTGTTGAAAGAATTAAAGATAGAGAGAATAGGAGAGAAAACTCTCCTCCAAGGATTTCCTCTTCTGCTACAATCCTCATTCCTCAATAATAATCTCTATCCTTGCATTCTCCTATTTATACCAATATTCCTCTAACTAACTTACAAACTTACTTCTCTAATCACTCTTAACTTTAATTCCCCTTTAGGTCAAATGAAAATGGAATTGATTTGAATAATCTCAGACCACAAGCAAGAACCTTAAAATTTAAACTGGTGTAATCCATGCTGAATGTACATTCTCAGACTATGCTTGATATCCTTAAGCTGCAGTTCATGCTAATAGGTGTAGAATCTATGATATTCCCTTCAAACAATCATGATCATATTAAACTTGTCAAAATGCTACCAGTGGTCGGTACAAGTACAGGTTCCATCGCGAAAATGATGGAATCGACTAGCATCTCTAACAATTATCAACCTGTTGGTGACCTTTGATATTAGTTTTACAGCAGTGTGGCAATCTTCACATATCCGAAGGTTTTTAATTACGCGGATGGGTGCCGGAGAAGGTATTTTCATGAGGCCATATGCTATGGCCAGCTTCTCACTATGATAATTAAGATAACTTTCCTTCTGTTCATCTTCCACATCATGCAGCACGGCTTCAATATTCGGCACATATCCCATTTGCTTAATCATTTCCAGCAATAGCTGAACCTTGTTGTAAATTTCAATACACTCTGGATGATTGCTTCCATCTGAAGAAAAGACGTGGATGGCATTTCTTATCTCAATCCAACTCACTCCAGGTTCCTTCTTAACGGTTCTTTCCCTCATCATTTTCCTAATCATTGTAACACTGTCCCAGCTATGTGCCTTTGCATACATGTTTGATAGCAATGTATATGTCCCCATGTCACGAGGGTCCGTCTGTAAAATAGTTTCTGCAATTTTTGTCCCCAAGTTATAATTTCGATGAATATTGCATGCGAGAAGCAAAACTCGCCAGGCAACAACATCCCATTTCACTTGTGTTGTCCTCATGAAGTTCTCCGCCTCTTCAAGCATACCAGCTCTGCACAAAACCGCAACCACGCAGGTGTAGTGCTCCAATCCCGGCTCAACCTTAAAATGTTTCATTAGCTGATTCAAATAGTAAAACCCTTCATTTACAAGAGCCAAATGAGCACAAGCGGAAAGAACACCGACAAAGGTTACATGGTTTGGACATTCTCCGGCAGACAGCATGTCTTGAAAGAGTAGTAAAGCTTGTTTACCTAGTCCATGTTGGGAATACCCACATATCATAGCATTCCAAGTGATAATATCCCGATTTGTCATATCAAAGAACACATCATATGAAGAATCAATGCTGCCACACTTAGAATACATATTTATCAAAGCATTCCCGACAATAACAAGATTCTTAATACCTAACTTCTCAACCCGAGCATGCAATAGATTGCCATGTCTGAGTGCCGCCATACCTGCACAAGCATTAAGCAAAACCACAAAAGTGAACTCGTTGGCCATAGTACCTTCTCGATCCATACACGAAAGCAGATTCAAAGTCTCCTCAAATTCTCCATTCTGCAAGTAAGCAGTCATGAGAGATGTCCATACCACCACATTTCGATTTTGCAAACCGTCAAAAACTTTCCTCGCACTCAAAACATCGCCAAATTTCCCAAACATATCTACCAACATGCTACCAACAAATACATCAAACGTCAAACCGCCTTTCAACAACTGCGCATGAACTTGCAAACCCAATCCCAAATCTCTAATCTGACCACAAAGTCTCATGACACTAACATACGTAAGACTATCCCAAACAACCCTTTCATCCACCATCCTCCTCAAAACTTCCATGGCCTCTCCCAAACGCCCGGATTCCACAAGCGCGTTCAACACAGAGTTATAACAAAAAGCATCATTATCATTATCACTACTACCATACTCACTTTCTAAAACCTTCAATGCTAAATCAACATGAAAACACTTTGAATACATATGAACAAGAGCACTTTTCACAAAATGATGAAAAACCAATCCAAATTTAAACAAAAACCCATGACACTGCATCCCTTCAAAAACTCTCCCACTATGAGCACAAGCAGAAAGAACAGTAGTAAACACATACTCATTCGGTTGATACAACGACGAAACCATATTCTTAAACAATTTAACAACTTCCAAATGTTCAGCACTATGTAAATAACCACCCATTAAAGCATTATAAGAAACAACATTTCTAAGAGACATTTCATCGAACAGGTAACGTGCGAGACGGAGTTTAGAACATTTAACATAGAGGTTGATGAGGGAGTTAAGTTGAATAATGTTGGATTCACTGTATGAATGATGGGTTGAAGATTGGTTGCGAATGAGTAACTGGGTATGTATGGATTTGCCAAAGTTTAGATTTTTAGTATTTGCAGAGAGTTTTAAGAGGTGTAAAAGTTCTTCAAGTGAAGGGAGATACCTTGAATAGAAAGCTACCATAGTGTTATTTTTTGATAGGGAACATGAGTTTGTTGTTAGAAGATTTGAATACTAAAGTGTAAAGTGGAGATGGAGAAGCACAGTAGTGCCGCCAAGCGGAAATGCTATGGCCTATAGAAGGGATTCCATGTAAACTCAGAGTCTCAGACCGCAAGGTTCAATTTTGTATTTATATGGATCAAGTGATTGGGAGGAAGGAGAAAACACTTACCTATGAATAATCTGAGTCAATTTTTATTAAATGTGTTTTGATAATCTATGCCTAAAGAGTTTATATATTTTGACACGGAATATGCATAATATATAATATATGTAAGATCAGGTTCAAACCTCGGCCATCATAAAAAAAGTATCGGTTATATTATTATTTATTTTTTTCTTGTCAAAAAATATACTCCCTCTCTCCCTGGATTTAAGCACATTTTGCATTTTTCACATTTTTTTAAAAGTTGTTAGCATAATCAATGTGTCTTAAAACTTCGTCTCACATATGTTATTGCTCTTAGGTTTAATATGATGATTAACTCATCGTAGCCTGTCTTTATAGTCCGGACATTGCAATGAACTATTTTATTAGTGTTTGAATTTTATTTGTTTATTTTTTATCTTAAAATTTAGTTTTTGGATGTCATTCGCTTTCATGCTATTTTCGTATAGGTATCTTATTTGAACAATCATTTTTTTGTACAACTTAAGAGACAGCCAAAAAAAATACAAAGATATGTAGATATCAACACGAAAATCAAAACAATAGAGAAAGAAGGTAAAAAACAATGAGAGTATGTAAGAGAGAGTTGTCCCAAAATTGTTATCCAAATATATTTAAAAAGTGTTTTTTAGAAGTTTGCATTTGATCTAGCCTAAGTAGAGGTTGATGTTTTCGATCAAGCGTGTTTGGTTGTGATTGATGTACACATGGAAAACACAATCAGTAACTATAATACGATGATCTTAGTGCTCTCGACAAGGGTTTGTTACATTGAGACCTTTCACTAGTGTAAACATCATAACATATGTGGGTGTCGATCCTCCACGGGACATCATGATAGAAATCATGAGCGGGTGATGGCGCATCCAGCATCTCTATGTCATGTTGCTGTCCTTCCTCCTTTTGGGACTTTTCTGCCTGAGAAGTATGAGTATGTCTCGTCGTCTAGCTGAGACAGTTGTGCCTATTATGTTTCCTCTAACATGATCAGAGCATGCTTTAATATCTGAAATAAATCAAAATACATAAACAAATCATAAAAATAAAAACTAATCACACCTAACCCGATTCGTATTATATAAATTGAATTCCTCAATAATATATTTCAATTTATATAATTTGGAACTATCCGGTACTTAACAAATTAAACATCAAATATTTAAGAAAATGTGAGTTGTGCTCGTTAGTTTATCTCAATTGCTAAGAACGTTGCATAATATATACAGGGTTTGGAGTTCAAACCTTATACACTCTACTTCTCCACATTTAAAATGTATGAGTTTCAACCATTAAGTACAACGTAAAAAATATGTGAGCTAACATATTATTTAACGGTGATAAAGATCTCAAATGTGAACTATTCAAGCAACTTTTCAAAACAACACATTGTAGCCTTTAGATTTAGATTTTGGAATTATTGTTGAAAGGTCGAGATCCGCTCCATTTAGTCATGTTCATTTCATAGATGAATGACATGTGGCAAAAACAATTCAACGGTCGTGATTTAAAATCTAAACATCAGCATTTAAACTAAAAAAAAAAAACTAATTTTTATACTTCATCTTCTCCATCAAAACCTCTTCGTGTTTTGGTTCAGTTCAGTCATACGCTAAACATTGCAAAATCTCTATCTACGCCAAAAAAAAATTCTTCTTTTTTAATTATTTTCATTGAATTGCAGAAGAAAAGAAAAACTTATTACAGTGTATAATAATAATGAGTGTGTTGGGGAAAGCAAGAGAAGGAGGAATTATTCCATTGGTGAAACTTGTTAGATTAAAAGGGATGTCTATTTTGGAACAATTGCATTTAGAAGAACGATTGCTTCGAACAAGTTCCGATAATTGGTGTCTTATTAATGACGGTACCACTTCACCTGCCATTGTTATGGGTTTATCTGGGTCAGTCAGTATTACTACTTCTTTTCAATCTTTTCTAACTTAATCTTGTTGTTAAGTTCTTTATGATAGCTTACGAGAACAACTTATAGCTTATAAGAGAACAATTTGAATTATTTTATTTTATTTTGTTATTGAAATAGCTTATACATATGCACTTATGATATTGGTGCTTAATTAAGTTCTTTATTCAAAAATGGTATATGTATAAGCTTCTTCAAATTGTTTATGTATGAGCTATAAGTTGTTTTCTATGATATCATGGTGAGCTTCTAAAAATGGCTTATGAACATGTTGTACACTGTTTTCATAAGCTCTCTTGAATAGTCTTACAAGTGCTCGTCATGCTAGTGGTTAAACTCAAATAAGCCAATCCAAACAAGCAATATGTCTTTATATCGTTGGAATACCGTTCTGTTTTAGAATCCCAATCCAGTTTTGTTTTGCTAATATTCATTTACCATTTGTTTCTCTTTCACTTAATTTGGCATGATTCCATGAAATAGTCAAACAATAGGGCACTTTCCATGAAATAAGTCTAAAAATCTGCGGCACGTGTAAGAAACCGATATGATTTCGGTGTTGATTTATTTGTCAAAAAATAAAGTGCTGATTTTTGTCATGTAATCTAACCTTTTTCATGATTTGTATTACATTTTTGTTTAAACTTAAAATTGTTGATGAGAACCGAGTTCGTGGAATCGTGTTTTATTTCAGAGAACACATTTTAAAGTGTTTTCTTTTTTTGAATTCGTAGAAACATTCTTCTTAATTAATAAGTTCTGTTCTTTGAACTTAAAGTCCTAATTATCTTCGCCATTTTTCTTAAATCACTTTTCGGTGGAAGGCCAAGCAATATAGATTATGACATGTCCATAAGTTTTTTTGAGCTTATTTCAGTAAGTTCTATAGGATAACTTATATGCTAAATTATGAAGTACTTATGCTATAAGCGCTTCATTAAGTTGTTTATCCATTCAAGATCTACGTATAAGCTATCTCTATAACAAAAGATAAAGTCAAGTCAAGATCTTTTCTTAAGCTATCTTAGAGAGCTTATGGAAATAAGTTGCTGAATAGTCAAGATCTTTTTCATAAGCACTCCCAAATAGTCTCACAAATGTTTATATCAGTAGATAAGCTTAAATAAGTCAATCAAAACGAGCCCTGCATCTTTTAATCTATGGAATTGCAATCCAGTTTTGTTTTGTTAATATTCCCTTATCACTTGTTTTTCTTTCATTTTATCTGGCATGATTCCATGAAATAGTCCTCTTACTTATAGTTTTGGAAACTAGTTTTAAATGGAGTCTAAGAATCTGGTGTGTACATTTGAAAACTGAAAATAATGAATTGTTTACTTCTGTCCTATTGTCTAATACTTTTTCCTGATTTTGTACCATATTGTTGTTTATTAAACTTAAAAATGGGTGCATAAATCACTAATGAGAACTGAGTTCATGGAAGCTTGTTTCATTTTTGAGGAATGCCTAAGTGTCTGACTTGCTTAGAAGTTTGAACCTATAAAACACTAACACACACACCGGACACAACACCAACATGTAGACACCAATTATAATTTGAAAAATGAAAGTGATTGAGTGTAACAACGTGTTTAAGTGTCATATGAGTGTTAGATATCGACACATGTTGGGCACTCATTCACGCCTTCAACTTGAAGTTTCTGTACTACATAGCTTAGAACACATTTTAGATAATTGGTGTCTTATTAATGATGGAACTAGCTCCCCTGCCACTGTAACAGGCTTGTCTCGGTACTTCTTTATAGTTTTTGGAGTGTTGTTGTTCTGCTTTACAATCACAATCCAGTTTTGTTTTTTATAAATATTCACTTTCCACTCATTGCTCTTCAAATTTGTATGGCCTTATTCCATGAAATCTATGAAGTACTGGCATAGACACCAAATACAACACTAACATGTCGGCACAAGTAATAATTTGAAAAAATAGAATAGTTGAATGCAACCACATGCTTCGGGTCAGACACCGGACAAAACTTCAATCTGAAATGCCGATGCTACATAACATGAAATAGTTCTCTTAATTATTATACTTTGGAAACGAGTCTTACATTGAGTCGAACAATCCGGTGCCCGTGTGAAAACCGAAATGAATGAGGTGTTTACTTCTGTCCTATAGTATAATATTTTTCCTATTTTTTGTACCATATTGATGTTTATTGAACTTAAAAACAGGTGCTGAAATCACAAATGAGAACTGAGTTCTTGGATGTTTTATTTTGCGGGATGCCGCCCAAGTGTTTGACTTTACTTAGTACCTATAAAACACTTTCACAGATACCCTACATAGCACCTTTTGAAAATGGATGTGATTAAATGTAACCACGTGTGTAGGTGTCGTACGAGTGTCGGACCCACTTTTTAACTTGAAGCGTCTGGGGCTTTCGGCTACATAGCTTAGAACACATTTGTGAGTGTTTCTTTTTTAATTCTTTAGGAACGTTTTTAAATTTTTTAATATTAATAAGTTTTGTTCTTTGAACTTAAAGTCCTAATTATCTTGGCCATTTTCCTTAAATCACTTTTGGGTTGAGGTAAGTCAATGGAGAGTGTTATGTCATGTTTTCATTTGTAAAATAATTTCAACATCATGGGAACATACTATTCTCTTCCATGTGAATGGTCTTCAAAAATCTTCTGAGAATGCTGCATTCCCGAAGAATTTTATCTAGCAAATGAATGTTATTAAATTCTAGAGACCACTTGTTGATTAGCTTTATTTGTGTGTTGCCTCCTTTATTCCCACCCTCTAAACATGTGAAGAAGAAATTAATGTCAATATGGAATATTTTACATAGGAAACTTTCAGAACTTGTTGAAACAAAGTCTGTGCTGCGAGATCGTATACCTATCATCAGAAGGTTTACTGGGGGAGGAACTGTTATTGTTGACAGTGGCACTATATTTGTTACACTGATATGCAATAAAGACGCTGTTCCAAATGTTCAACCCTTTCCCCGTCCCATTATGTCGTGGAGTGGTCAATTGTACAGTAAAGTTTTTGAAGGGCTTGCCGATTTCCATCTCCGTGAAAATGGTATATTGATTGAGTCTCGTTTCAAGATCTTTTTTACTATGTTTCTAGGACCATTCATTTTTTGTGTTAAATGAACACAAAATTTGTACTGCAGAGTTGTGTTTAATTCAATGGTTCATTTAAAGTCTGTTTTAAAAACTCAATCGGCTTCATGAATTTTATAATGAATTTCTGATCCAATTCTTCGTCTTTTTTTCTGTGTTCTAAGATTATGCGTTTGGTGATCGAAAGTTTGGTGGAAATGCTCAATCTATAACCAAGAACCGATGGATACACCACACATCTTTTCTATGGGATTATGAAGCCAGGAACATGTCTTATCTCAAGTTACCAACAAAGGCTCCTAAGTATCGATTAGTAAGTTTATATTTCAATATTTCTTTTCTCTACATAGGAGTTATTAATTCGTTAATATACTTTATACAATTTAGAAGTGGGTTATTACATTATCTCCACATATCAAACACAAATAGTCTTAAGTTACTTGCTTCATTTGTTTATCGATCAATGCTTACATTTGATTGCTATGGTGCAGACAAGAGATCACATGGATTTTATATGTCGAATGAAGGAGTATATGCCAAGATCAGAATTTATAGAGAGAACTATAAAGGCGGTCGGAGACGAGTTTTCTGTGAGTCCTGTTAGCTTGGAGTCCTTAAACAGTGGTTCTGTTTCTGAATATGTTCATACTACGAAGCTACTAACAGAGCAGGAAATCCGGGAAGCTTCTATTGCTCAAACTTGAAACTATAGTTATAACTTGCAAAAGGACTGACAATCATTTATGAGTAGCATACAAGATAAAATTC
Source organism: Medicago arabica (assembly GCA_946800305.1). Classification (NCBI taxonomy): domain Eukaryota; kingdom Viridiplantae; phylum Streptophyta; class Magnoliopsida; order Fabales; family Fabaceae; genus Medicago; species Medicago arabica. The sequence goes on from OX326969.1 coordinate 3,464,057, forward strand.
GTCGATGGGGGAAGGATGCTGCTGCTGAGGAACTTACTTTCCCAAGTTGAGTGCTGATTAAGTTAATGATATGTATCGAAATTGTTGTCTGATCAATTTTTCTGACCAAATTTTGTTGCTTTTTTCTTTTTGTTGCATATTTCAAATGTTTTTGGCAATAGAGAACAACTTTTCTGTATAATTTATTTGGTGTAATATCATTATATTTATTTTGCAGATCTTTTGTTATATTTTTTCTTCTTCCATAAACAGATATTGCTTTAATAACATCTAGCTTAGTATCATTAGTACACACTCTCCACACCTTCTATGAAGAGTTTGAGAGGGTACCCAATCATGAGCTAAACTAATTGGAAAAAAAATACAATAGAGCTCTACTTTGAAGGACCCAATACATAGCTTACTATAATAGCCAACATTTAATTGGTACACCTAAAGCAACACATCAAAATAAAGAAAAACTTTGGCTGCCATGACAATACATCAGAATAGCAGACTAGTGTTCATGATAAACTGTCATCGCACACCGGCATTTATTTTGGATCATTCAATCAGTTTACATCACATAATGTATAGCCATAAATTAATCTCCAAGCTTAGGTTGCGGCTCACCCCCCCTGCATTTCAAAGAATCCTCCCTCCCACCCGAATCTATGTTCCAGTAGTTTTTTTTTTCTTCTTCCTAATAGCTACCGGAATCCATCTTCCGGTAGGGTTAGTGAACAATGCGAAGGTCCCAAGCTTCATCCACACACACACCATGTCGATTGACATTCCATGCATCAATCTCAATAGTCCAAAACCATCACAAGCCACTTGCATCTTCCATAATACAACCAGTAACTAAAAAGAATGCTCCAGCAGCTTGAAACCTCCAGCATCTAGATCTTGAGGATTATACAACCCACATTCAGACACCCTTGGAAACTTCTCGGCAGTGACTGAAAGGACACTATACATCATTCCTTCACACAAATCTGCAATGCTACATCATATCTGCAACACACCTTCTCAGTAAATCTGCAAGGTTGCAGCTGCCTTAATAATAAAAACAGTGTTCAGATCATAGGTTGGGGAGGAAACCTTATCACATTAATCTGACTACCACAAGTTAATCTTCACACACACACCAGCTCTCAAGGATCTTTATGTAATCAGTCTCCTGCATACTCTAATTGAGCAGAAACATAAACGGTTCGCAGGCAAAGCATTACCATTAGACTCTAGATGAATATGCACAAACTAACATTTTTCAGCATCCTTAAAATATTTTCCAGCTTATTGAATTTTAATCAAAGACTACATGGACATTCTTTTCCATTTTCCACATAAGTAAGATCTTTTGTTGTCTGTTCATTTCCTTTTATTGTACAACTTTTAGATTTCGCAGTGTTGTTTAAATGCATATATCTGTTTTAGTGTTGAATCTTGTTATGGCCTAGTTCGAGCTTAGGCTAAATTTTTCATCATTCGTGAAATTCAAGAACGCACTTTTAATGCTGATTTTAAATTCATTATTTGTGTAGAGAAGTGAACTTTCACTATGCATAAACAATAATTTTTTTTATATTGTGCGTAAAAAAATTATTTATATTCTATGAAAATTGGGAGTCTTGTGTAATTGCCTCATATGTCTTCCAAAACCTTGAACATATATCATGTTAACAACAAATAATTATAAAGTTGATCAAACACTAAAAATCTCTAATAAAAGTTGCTCTAAAATTAGTTCAAGCATGCCAAGTAAACACAATTAACATGGGAAAAACTCTAATAAAACTAATGATTTACTATAATCATCCAAAACTAAGAGTCCTTCAAAAAGATTTTTATCTCATTTTGTAGTCCAAAATCATGCCTTTATGGCTAGCTTTTCCTTTGCCTTCTGAATTTTTAGGACTTTTTTCACAATCTTTTGCTCTTCAACCAAGAAAACCCTAATGATCCTTTCCCTAACATCATCTCCAGACAAAATTCCACCATACCCACAGTTCACTGTCCTGCGGTTTCTAGGCAACCTTGATCTCTTGTACTATGCGCGTCTCAAGTGTGGAATTCCTTGAATTCGCTTGCCAGTAACAGGGCACTTAGGTTCACTAGCTCTTTTCTTAGTAGTATGATAAACAAGCCTACCACCAGGGGTTTTGACAACCCTGTGTTGGTTGAATTTGGTTGTGTGACGATTGTGATAAGTGAGACGATGCACCATCTTCGATCAAGCTTTTGTTGCCTCTGCCTTACTGATTAACTTGCTAGGGTTTTCAAGACCTTAACTATTTGGTTGTCGACTTCTTAAATGAATTTCAACTATCTCAGATGGATTAGCCTACACAGTTGAGCCACTGAAGTCCAAGCATTACTATTTTTTCTTTGTGATAACAATTTTAGCTACACACTTTTTCAAAGCATTTATATTAGAGAAGAGAGGCATGAAAAATATATAATCTGATTTTTTACTTCCTTAAAAAAGGACAACCCGGTGCACTAAAGCTTTCGCATACGCAGAGTCCGGGAAAGGGTCCCACCATTTTTGGTATATTGTATACAGTCTTACCCTATTTTTTACACTAAAACTAACTGATTTTTTACTTGCTTAATTAAAAGAAATCGGTGGAGTGGAAGTAACTTGTATTATAAGGAAAATTAGACATATGTATAAGAATACCCTAATAGACCCACTAAGATGTAAAATGTCTTAATCACAATAATTCCAAATAAAAATGAATAACATTAGGTTCAAGAGAGAACAAACAAGCCAAGTGAGTCACTAATAGTGTCCCCTACACTTTTAGGTTTGCAAGTGAAGTTAGGCACCTCTTTTTTATCACACAATTAAAGCATGACCTTTTACATTCATTAACCAACAATTAAAGTACAAGGTTACATTCAACAATCTCTTTAACATTAATCTTTCTCAACATGGCAAGTTTCTCATTTGTTGAGGCATAGCATAAATAAAGCCAGCACATCATCTACAAATGCTTGCCATATAATAAAATCAAAATCAAAATATATAATAAAAAGGGCTAAACCATTTGCCTCAAAAAAAAGAAGGGCTAAACCATCTTCTGAGTAGCCCAACACTAATAAATCCCATTTACACTACTCAACTTAAACTTGGTGCTTTTAATTTTTTAATGAAAGCTTGTGAATTAAGATACTATTATTACTAAACATTGTTGAAAAATATTTAATTAAAAGCAACATTTTAAAAACCGAATCGGAAACAAACCAGCGAAACTTCAAAGTCGTGGTTCAACAACTTTAAACCATTCGAACCGGAACGTAACCACAGTTAAACGGTTAAAACAATCAAATCTTCGACATTGTTAATTCGCGGTTCAACTGGTTAAACCGTTCGATTCAGTTTTAAAAACATTGATTAAAATGTTGCTTAATAGTTGAACTGCCTTCCAGTGTAGGTCTGACCAAAAGACCAACCAGCAGGAGCAGCATTGAATGAAACCACACTGTGACCATTACTTGTGGTGACAACAAAGGAAAGACTTTGTCCATTAAGGTAAGAGTTACTTTGCCAATTTTGCCCCCAATTCCTTGACATGGCTTGCCATCTAGATCTTGAACCTTTGATGGCCACAGAATGTACATCACCAGCACCTCCAACATTAGTCACAAGTACTAAATTGAAGTAAGAATGACCATTGATGGTGAATCTAATTCCACCTCTTCTCTTGCATCTCACCCTTCAAAATCCAAGAACAAAAAGAAAATTATCAACTTCAAGACTATAGCGTGTGCTTGGTTTTAGGGTAAAAAATATTAGAATTTATTATGTGTATGTCGGTCAAAATTGATTTTACCTTCAAACTTCGTTTTTACTAGAAGTGTTGTACAGTAACTTCTACATTAGGTTGAAAAAATTTCACGTAAGTTTTTTTTTTTTGAGAGAACACGGAACTGTTTTATGAACAAAAGACGTCCAAACTTCAATCAGTTCAAGTCAAACTAAATTTTAATTGAATTAAGTTTGCATAATTTGGTGACTGAGCCAAAATTGACTTTAACTTCAAATCGCATGAAAAGTAAATTTTATGTTAAGTGAAAAAATTACACAATTTTACAAGAAACATCGATTATTTTACGTTTAACCGATTTTATTTTACAAAAACAAAATTTTGTTTTCCAAATACTCAATGCACACTAAAATAATAGACCAGAGAAGAAAAATTGAAAATGTGAAGTTACCTTCTGTAAGCTACAGGAACAATCCCTGCTCTATATTGAGCAATGTGTTGAAAAATAGGTTGAGAAAGATCAAAATGGTGATTGGGAGGGTCACACCAACCACCAGGTGGACAGAAATTGGTGGCAGTAACTATAATGGATCCAGGATTACACCATTGTGGATCATTCACACATTTAATTTCATAACATGCACCACAACTCAATCCATTGTTAAAAAGTGCAGTGCTCAATGCTGCTGTATTAGTTCCATAACCTTGGCTATAAAGGTTTCCATATCCACAAGCCCCACCTACAAAAAAAAAATGTTATTAAGCATGTGAAAAACCTTAGAACAAAATTATGACCAGCATAAAGTTTGGTTACATTTATGTAAGCATTTCAACAATATTTTTTACGGTTGTGCAAATATTGTTGGTTTGTGAGGTGCTAACGTAGTTGTGATGAGATTTGGATTTTCTGCGGTCATAAATTTCATGAAGTCACACGGTCACCACATCAGTAGTCGTTGGATCGAGATAAGACAGTGAAGATTTCAAGCTTGGTATTTTTAGAATTTTAAATTAAACTAAAATTTGTTTGCTTTCTGAACAGCCTGATCTCGATCCAACGATGACCAATGTGTTGTCTGCATGAACTTGTGACTACGGTTATTCCAAGTCCGTTAAGATGTTTGCTAACATAGTTGAGATGTCAGTTACATTCATGTAGGTATACATACCCATTGTCCCAGAAGCATCACTTCCACCATAGAAAGTAGCATGAGCATTAATCCAACTAGCATGACCACCACGGCCATTTGCATGAGAAACCATGTAAAAAATTGCAAGAAGAAGACCAAGAAGAGACATTTTTCCTACATAAATGAAGCATAGAGAAGTTAATACAAGTGAAAGAAGAAAGAAAGGAAAGAGTAAAAGAGAAGAAAGTTAGTTAGAAGAAGATGAACCTTGAAAGGAGTTGTTTGTGGAAATGTAAAGGGAATTGGAAAGGAATAAATAGAGGTCAGTTATGATCTAGTCTGACAAACAAACTGACACATTTGAGCTGTTGGGACCATTCCAATGCTGAAAAATGTTTGGACTCTTGGAGTAAGTTTTGTGAAAAGATCCTTTCAAGTGAAAAGTTTTTACAGCAAAATCTCAATCATTCATTTATTTCTACAGCATTCGTCAAAGTCGTAAAGAGAAGATCAAAGAGTGTGAGTTTTCAGTGGACATCTTTCGGTGAAAATCCCACTTAAGAGGATTTGTTCTCGTAATTTTTAGACCTAATTACTTGCGGCTGAGGTAAAACAATATTTACACAGTCGTGCAATTTGGGTCATCCGATCTTAATTAGACAATTTAAATACTACTAATTTAGCAAAGTAGATCCAAAACATGCGGTTAAAATGTAGGTCATTTGAACATCTTAGGGGGATGTATTGGATCATGATTCTAAGAGATTTTAAAAGACTTTTTAATCATCAAAAAGTTTTGTGGTATTCAATCAAGACTCTTTCCAATTTAAAAAAAGTCTTGTGTTATTCAATCAAGATTCTTTGTCATTTAAAAAAAGTTTTGTGGTATTCAATCAAGACTCTTAATCACTTAAAAAAAGTCTAGTGGTATTCAAAATCATTCAAATTTCGAAGGATTGTTTAACAAATCAGATTTTGATGGATTTTGTGGGATTTTCTAGTGAAATTTTATCATGAAAAAGTCTTTCATGAAAAGATGAGATTTCTTAGGATTGTTTTTTAAAGATTTTACTATTTCTCCTCCATTCTCTCTTACTCTATTTTCCTCTTCCCTCTCTCTCTCTTCCTCTCTTCCTCTCTCTCTCTCTCTCTCTCTCTATATATATATATATATATATATATATATATATATATATATATTCTCTCTTCCCCTCTCTCTCCTTCCTTCTCTTTCTCTCTCACTCTCTCTCTAGCTTTCCCCGTAAAAAATAAAGTAAAATAAATAAAAGAGTCTTTATTGAGATTTTGTGAGTGAGAGTGTGTTATGATCATTTTTTTTAATTATTTCTTAAAATTCATAAAATCTGTTGAAATCTCTTGAAATCCATAAAATCATTTCAAATCCTTTAAAATCTTATAAATTAAATCCATTGAAATCCTTAAAAGTCTTTTAAAATCATCAAAGTCATCAAAATCCTGCAAAGTCTTTTAAAATCCTTAAGACTTTTTTAAACAAAAATTATCCTTTAAAATCCTAATCCAATACACCCTCCTTAATTGTTCAATCTTAATCATACGATTTATACACGTGAACACACTCAATTGATAGCCAATTTTTTTTTAATAAAATTGGAATCATTGTGATATAATTCAAGGACAACACAGAGACAAAAAAGTAGTATGGTAGAAACAGTTGAATATATTACTGAGATTGCATAAGAAAATCATCTCTAATTTAATATTCTCTTGAATTAAAATATGTACTTAAGTAAATGCATGGTAAAATATTATTGTTGATAAAAAATGTCAACCTCATGGTGTTGATTTGAACACAACTGTTTATTGAATAACAACAAAGGTAACGTTCCTGTGAGTGGCATTTATACATTGGATGCGATACAAGCCATTTGTCAACTATAAATTGCAACGTGACAGAGTCACATAAATAGTATCTTTCACTTTGTTTTACTTATCCTTTGTGTGTTTGGTTCCATTTTAGAGGATCAGAATTGATTCTGAAAATGTATAATTGATTCTAACATATTTAGTTGTTGTCGTGAAGAATTGATTTTGCTTTCAGAATTGATTCTACTTGAAGTTAAAATTGATTATCATATCGTTGTTTAAAGTTCAACTCATTTTTACATGAAAGTATCCAAACAAAAACCAATTTTAATGAGAATTACTTTTAACCAAAATTAATTCTTCATAATCAGTTTTATCAAAAACAATTCTCCTCACCGCACACCCAAACACACGTGATTATCTATCCTTCAATTTTTTATGAGGGATTCAATAATTTCATAACTTCAGTACTAGTAGTAGGGCCGTATTCCTCCGTACTAGTACTGTTTGTATCTATTTCAGGAACCCTTCATAGAGAGCAAGTGCCAAGTTGGTTATTGATGGTTCATATCATATGGTACAATCAATTTCATAACAATAAACTTTTTATTTTAATAAATCATGCATGGATGATGGATGTAATTAAATGGTTGTACTTAAATTGTTAAGAAATTATATTTAAGGACAAATTGTTTGATAGAAGTAAGGTTTGAATCAAGACGGAAACAACATTGATTAAGTAAGGTTTTACTTAATCAGATGTTACTTATAGATGTTACTTATGACTGAGTTTTAAATTATTAAGACCTATTCTCTCAAAAATTCATGTTGAACCATGACTACTTACGATTTAAAATCATGTAGCCGACAACAACACAATAGGCTATATTTGTCGTAGATAAAAGTTATCCACGAGGCTTTTCCCTACCACCTCGTGGATAATCTATCACTAATTCAATTTATCGACGACATGTATTATTTACAAAATTTAAGATAAGTTTCTTGTATTAACATTCAAAGATAGAATAGATTTATTTTTAATCTTGTCATATATATATATATATATATATATATATATATATATGCATGCGTCTAGTTTACCAAACTTTAAGATAAGTTTCATCCGACGACAAACAAATAATGTGGTCCATTTGTTAGCATGGACGTCATTGTATTAAGCACGATATTATGAATGAAATGAGTTAATTTGGTTACTATCAAAAAATATATATGTGCGCGCGTTTCGAATTCAGCCCGACAAGGCAACTAAAGTATTCATTGTTTTAGATTCACCGACAAAACCTTACTTGCTATTAGCATTTGTAAAACTTTTATATTAGTCTAACATTTACAATGTGTTTTTTTCGATCGTAAGATCTTGATTGCAATAATTTAATAAATGATTTACATTTTATAGATAAATTTCAAATAAAAATGTCTAATAAAATATATGTTATTTGCCTTAATTCTTTAGGCTTAATATTTGTTGGATATTTGTATGTTTAAAATCTCATACGACTTTAAGCATTGTTGACTGACCCTACAAAACAACACGAGTTTTTTAAGTGTGTTTTGTCAGTGAGGACAAAGCACACTGAAAAGACTTGTGTTGGTTTGTAGGGTCAGCCAGCAATGCTTAAAGCTGTATGGGATGTTACAAGTGGTATTAGTGCCAGTACGATGTGGTTCGGGAACGAACCAAGCAGAAGTTGGTGGGCATGTAACATCTCTGCTTGGTGGGAATGTAACGCCCGAGGCTGACGAGGACGGGGAGTGGTCCGGCTTTTGACAGCTTATGGGCATAACTGAATCACATTGGAATGAGAGGAATTCTGAAGCCATGTAGATATGAGACTGCATGGTTGAAGGAATGTTTATAAGAATTATTTGGTATTACATATATCAACAAGATGTATCTTCTTTTCGGTAGCCCAAACCATAAGAATTTCACAGTTAAGCGTGCTTGACTTGAAACAATTTTGGAATGGATGACCTTCTAACAAGTTTCCCAAAAAAACGTATGAATGGAAACAAAACACTCTGAAAAAACTCGTGTTGATTTATGAAATCAATCGACGATCCTAAAAGCAGTCTGGAATGTTAAGGTACTCACATCTATTAAAGTATATGCTTAGATGTAACAGACTTATCTAGTCTTTAATAGAAGTGCACACATATTACCTCATTCATGTAATCACAGGAGGTGTGGCATTTAAACTAACTTTCAATTTGGGTTCAGTGGACCACCTTATAATCAGTAGTTAGACAGTTAATAATTTTAAAAGCCACTCAAATTTTTGACGACGACGATCCTCAAAAGTAGAATGTGCCCATTTTTTTTTTTGGTACATGTAGAATGTGCTCTTTTAACCTTAGTGCAATGCAATTTTGGTGATTTGTTAAAAAAGATGCAAAAGTAATGGTTAAAAATTGAAAGGCGAGTGCGTCAGTTAAGTATAACTCAAGATAGATTATCCTAATTTCCCTTTTTATAGAGTTAAATTTGTTTTTATCCATGTAAATGCGTTAACTTTTTGTTTTAGTTCCTTAAAACAATTCTGCAACTTTTAATCCTTATAAATTTTCCGTTTATATTTTTGATCTTTATTTTTAAGTCAGGTAATGTGTATCTTAAAAAAAGATTAATGAGTTTTTGCATGAATATATTTAGAATAAATAAACATGAATTAAGTATGAATTTTTAAACTCTAAAACATAAAAATTCTAGTATGCGATGAATTAACTTATGTTTTGTCAAAAAATTCTAAAAAATTTAAGAGATTCTAAATACGTATGTAGCACCCCTAACTATCATAATCTTACGACCAAGCCAATTTTACCCTATTTTGCACTTTTGGCCTCCCAGACCAATTTTGACCAAGCCAATGCATAAGTGACACCTAGATCACTTATTTATTAGACTTAATTGCAGTTTTGGCCCCTTAAGTATCACAATGTTGCGATTTTGACCCCTTAAGAAAAAAGAAAGTCACATGTGGCACCTCACTTTAAGTGATGTGGGCGCCACGTATGCATTGACTTGGATCAAAATTGGTCTAGGAGGCCAAAAGAGCAAAAGCGGGTAAACTTAGGGGGCTGATTTGTTATTGTTTTTTATAGGGGACCAAAATTGTAAGATTGTGATATTTGGGGGTCAAAACTGCAATTGAGCCTACTTTAAACGTGATTTCACAAAAATATTCAAAATTTTGAATGATACACATGAGTTGACTCAAAAGTAAGGACCAAAAGTTATAGATAACTTTTGAATGACTAAAAGTCAAAGGAAATTTTTAGAAGAACTAAAATGAAACGTTTGAATATTTATAGAAAAAATACATATTTAACACTTATATATATATATATATATATATATATATATATATATATTAATTGAGTTTAATTTTCAATGTTGGTGTTAGTGTAAAAGGTTTTACTACAACAAATCGCAGCCAAAGATATTTATAGAAAAAAATACATATTTAACCTTTAAATATATTGAATGGGTTTAATTTGCATGTGGTGTTAGTGTAAAAAGTTTGACTACAACACATCACAACCAAAGATATATATGCAACTTTAGAAGTGATTATGATAAGAATTTATTTAGTATACACCATTAGGATATAGTTTTTTTTACATATATATTTAATGATTTGGTGTCATGCAAATTAATAAATATAAAAATACATAAGTTATCATATTCATTAATTGATATGTCAGCACATTATTAATATAATATACTACATTACGTATATACTAATTTGGAATTGATAGGTACAGCAAAAATAGATTTCAAGAAATCTTCTCGAGAGTATAGTAGCTACACATCTTTCCTTAATTATACATCATTACCTCCCTTGATTTTCGACCAGCATGAAATTTAATTGGCTTAAATATTTTTTTGATCAATTCTTGATAAAAATTCTCTAGATAAATAGCAATGTTGATGCTAATTAAACTCTAAATTAAACCTATATTGAATTTCATCAAGTAGAAAAAAGATATTCTGCAAAGACATATATGTTTGGCTGGCATGCATGCAAGGGTACTTAACCATTAAATACAAACATGTGAAACTTATTCATATCTGCAGACACAGGTACCTACTTTTAATTTAAGCTCACAACACACCACAGAAAAACTAAACCAACAAACAAATAAAAGGTGTTGTAACCATAGGGAGCTAAGTCATGCTCATGTCATGGGTAGGAAATGTCCTAGAAGTTTCATATTGGGGAATAGATTTGATGGTGTAAAACTGTGTGACACTCTCGATCTTAAATTAATGGTTGATATTGTTATAATTATTTTATTAAATGTGCAATCTAAATTGTCAGAGCTTAAATCAATGGTTGAAATTAATTACTTCGTATTAATGCATATAATGCAAGCAATACGAATTCTCAAAAACATGAAGTAGTATTATGAGTTCGGCTTTGTTTCATTTGTTTCGCTTCATATATTGTTCGTTTATGAATGACATAAACACGAAAAACAGGATAGATATTTAGTTAATCTCGCCGGTGGATCTTATTAAACTATCACATGTGTCTATATTTCTCGTAAATAAACAATAAATGAAGCAAAATAAATAGAGCAAACACTCGTTGTAACCCATTGCAATAGTTAACTAACTTCAACCTAGTTAATATGTACGTATAAGATGCTAAATAAACTAAGCAAAAATTGAGCTTGACCATTTAGATTTGTTGATTTCGTCGGCAGAGTTTTCTCAGATCTCTCAAATTTGAAGTGGGGTCTAGCTCATACACAATCTAGCTACTTTAATTTTTCACATGGGTAGACAAGACACCATCACTATATAGGACCTTTTGGCTTTTATACTTTAGTAGTTTATTTATAATTTAGTAATAAAAGCTAGTCAAAATATTAATAAGAAAAATTAAGAAAGTTACCATATAAAAAAATGTGTTGCTATTGTAGGCCTAGCCTAGCTATTACATTAGAATTTGAATTAGAATTATATACATTGTACTATATTCAAAGTAGTTTTTGGTTGATGACCTCATTATTTTATGAATCAAGTCAAGGCCGATAATTAAGGAGTTAGAATAAGTATGACAGTTTCATAATTGTGTTTAAAGAACACAGTTTGTTAGCACTACATGTCATTGAAATTTAGACCATTGTCACCTTCGAAGTTGACCTTAGTGATGGTGGGAGTACATGTAAGTATTTCAATGATCAAGTGAATAGACGAATAAAGTGTACCTTTGTTAAAAACGTAGATCTTTATGTAATATAAAGGTACGACGGATCAGTGAATCAAATCTTTGTTCAAGATATTTAAGTTTGAGACTTGACCCATTTCAGAACAACAACGATTTTTTAATGAAAAATATGAAATGAACCCTAAAATTAGACTTCATCTCAGATAGTTTAATTTGAGACTTGTCTCAATTCGAACGATGACGATCGAATAAATCCCTTTGAGTGAACTATTGTGACAAATATGCTATGGTGGTCATATTTATAAAAGCTTCAAATTGACTATTAGTTTCGTCAAGTATTTTTTTAAATTAGCGATGAATTTGACAAAATTATGATAATTCCGTAACTTAAAGTTCTAAATTGTTAGAATCACGATGATACACCATAACCGTATCAATCCACGTGGATCTAAACATGAAGCAAAGTGCTATCAATTATCAGGAATTCAATGAAAATCAAGTATATCTCCAATAGAGAAACAACATATTGCATGCCAGAGAGAGATAATGAAAAGCACAGCATTAAACTTGGGTGGGGGCTCAGTGTCAATTTATATGTCTTTAAGGTGACAGGTTGTATATGTGAAGATTTCTTGTATGTGTGAAAGGACATATAGTAATGATGTGGAATTTTGAAAATCTGTATTTTATAACTTATAGTAAACTTTAAAATGCAACATAGTAATTTATGAACAAACTATAAATACTATATAAATTTTCACTCTTGTTATTGTTACATATGTGGTCCAAGAAATAGAAAGATTCAGCTACAGTAAAAGTATCCAATAGTTGAATCTTGTAAAGTTCTGTTTGTCTTTCATTGTTATCATGGCTTCATTACTTTTGGGTAAAGTATAATCTAATAGTTCATATTTCTTAGAGCACCAACAATTGAGCTCCTCCCATTTACATGCTTAAATGAGTTCAAGAATGATGTAATTTCACACTACTTATAAAAATTGTGAGATGACATTATTTATAATTTTTTTAATATTAGTATTTAGAGAAGAACTTAATTTTTTTCGAGCCAATTACTTTCAAAAAAATTACTAGATAAGTCTTATATTAATAATTGTGTAGCATTACATTTAAATAACACTCGTTTATTTGGATATAGTTTATTTAGTGGGACATGTGAAAAACGAAAAAACATATCCTTACACATGAGGGAATTAGGATTCCATATGGTAATTACTTGACACTGTTATATATTTAAGTCATTTGATCTTAAATCAATGATCGAGATTGTTTGACGTTAATTTAATCTATAATATGAACCGTTTAATGTAAAATTATCGTTTGAGGTCTCAGGTGGTGGTGTTCTAGTAGTGTTGGTTTGAGACATTGGAGTGTGATCTTCTTAAGATCTTAGGTTCGATTCTTCATGTCAATTTCAGTAGGCTACTTGAGCTTCTTAAGAAAATAAACGTTTCAAATCGTCTATAATGTGTAACTGTGTGAACTTACTACTGCAAGCGATCCGGGCCAACTTCTTAATTAACATTCAAATATACACTTTAATGCCAAATAGGGAAACACTCTACTATTGTTGCTCTTAAAGCATGTACTTGGAAAGTAAACAAACAATTACTAATGAATCAAAACACAACATGTTAATTTAGGTCACCTAAAAGGCTAAATCTTCTCTCTTTTTTTCTTCTTTTCTTATTCTGCTTTTTGGTCCATAATGTTCCAATTTAACAAGATGGAGACTAATATTGGGGATTTCCTGTTTGGGTCACCTAAGGTTATTCTTTATCACATGCATGAAATATTCTATGATGATGTGAGCAATTCTAGTTGAGTATTGGACTTAGATAAATACGTTGATATATGTAACTGAATCTGTCGGCTAGTTTAGTTTTCTTTCTAATAAGAAAACTAGATCCATTAAGAGTACAAAGATATTCAAACTCATTTGCAAGCTATTAAAGCAAAGACAATGAATATGCTAGATTGACAAATTTCTAAGTAACTCGAACGTGGTTTTATAACCAATATTAACTGGTTTTAACAATGTCATATCACACTTATGTTACTTACACATATTTTTCTTTAATGATAAAAGAATGGCTTAAACACACTTTTGATCTCTAACTTATATTAGTAGTGATTTTGGTCCCCTGTTAAAAATAAATCATATTCAAGCCTTCTAAGTTTTTTCCCTTTGCAACTTTCAATTTTGATCATTCAAAATCAACCATTCAAGATAGTAAAAACAAGTGAGGTGTTTTGTTGAGCAAGTTTCATATTTATAGGGTAAAGAATATGACTTGGTCCCTCAAAAAAAAAAAAAAAAAAGAATATGGATTGGGACTGGTTTCTTGATCTTCTACTATCTTGAATTATTGATTTTGAATGATCAAAACTGGAAATTGTAAAAGGGGAAAAATTAAGCGGCTGGAATATGATTTTTTCTAATAAAGGACCAAAATCGTAACTAGTGTAAAGTTAGAGAACTAAAAATGCATTTATACTTAAAAGAATTAAACAACTTTTATGTTTATACCTAAAAGAATTAAACAACTTTTATGAAATCAAACTGTCTAACGCAAGTAATTTATGCACAATATGTGTGAGAGATTTAAACTTTGAGATAAATGAGTTTGATTTCTACTCTAAGAAAATCCAAAATTGCGTCCAAGTTAACGTGGATAGGAAAGAATTAAGAATTAAACAATTAATCCATTTACACAGACGTTTTTGGCCAAGTCACACTTTGCTTGTTCATAACATATTTGGCAAAGTGAACGTGATTAGGTTATAGTAAATTTAAGACGCAATGATTGATATACTAGATTGATGATCCGTGATGGAATAATTATTTAATTTTGTAATTTCATTTCATAGATGGAAATTAGGTATTTTGTATGTAATTTCACTTCATATTTTTTTTACCGAATTATTGATAGGATTGCCGAATTTTCTTTTATAATATTTTCAGATTTTATACATTTTATGAAGTGTTTTATTTTGTCTACTATGGATTATCACTATTCTTTTTTTCACCGTTACCAATTATATATTGCATTTTATTATTCGTATGTCAATCCATTTGTTAGGTTAAATTGCTGCTAACCTAATACAACATTTTAGAAGAAAATTATTATGTTAAGTTGTTGCAGACCTAATAAAATTAATAAATAAGGATCAATGGATCTCAGTGATCTATAACATTTGTTTTTCAAACATGATTTTTGACTTTACAATCTATTTTTAATTTTTATATTATTTGTACCCTGACTATTTAAATTAAATTCCTCTTTCATCCCTTCCTAAATAAAACAAAAGAAACATAATATCTAGAGATTAATTATTTGTTTAAAAAATTATTTTTCCTGTTACATGAGATAAAGAAAGAAAAAAATACTAAGTCCTAATAATGAACAAGCGATTGAGGTGAACTAATAAGGTTGAGGAAAGACATGAAGACAACTCATAAACCATAAAATCGATACAAGTATTACCCACTCCAAGAATTTGGAGGAGGATAAAATTTCAATCCTTCTTTATGAAATTTCTAATAATCTCTAACATATTAACGCAACGATGAAATTAATGTATATCTATATAGTTGCTAATAACATCATATGAAGTGAATCAAAATAGTACACCATAATCCCGAAAGTCAACTTGTCAATATAACCATTGATTTAATGTTATTTCATATTTGAAGTTATTTTTAATCATTAATTTTACCAAACATTTTATAAGCTGATTTTTGTCAAATGAAACTTTAATCTAAGTTATTTGACAAACTTGAGCTATTTTTCTCACTAAGAAATATGTTGATACTATGCTATAGTTATATTTTTGGATCTAATAACATAATAACATATTGTTACCATTGCTGCATTTTTCAGCGGTGTCAACGCTTGAGACTACAAAGTACACATACCTATGTGAAAAGAACGTGAAGAAACAGCAAAAGTAATTAAGTGTTTAGCTTTGTTGCTTGCACTTAGGATTAGCCTAAACCACTGTTTAAAGACAATGACAGTACATCATCATAATTGAATATGTGACCCATAAAAAGAACATGGGTTTGTGTTTGTGGATAACAACCTAACATATAGTTTCTTCAATATAAGTGCGCACATGCATTTGTGTTGAGTGTGGCAAAGTCAAAAAGGTAGTATAATATAAAGTTAAATTCTTTACTTGCAACTTTCACTTCCACATCTTGTTTCGTACCCTAAAAGTTTCTTGAAAATTAAGGACTAAAATTAGTGTTTTATTTCTTGAAATTACAAAGATTGGTTTATTTAGTCCCTTAAATTTGTAAAAATAGCAGCATAATCACTTCACCAATATCAATCAATTTAGCAATATGTAGGTCTTTTCTTGATTTTCATGTATGTTTATCAAATAATTATTTTGGTAGAACGAACTAAATTGATTGATTTTCTTTAATTTGAAGGACTAATTTGTTAGTGTATTTAAGAGATTAAATTGATTGATCTTGTAATTTTGTGGATCAAAATGCTCATTTACTCAAAATTACTAAGGACTAAGGGCACGTTCATAACAAATGTTAAATTTAGTGGAAGGAGATGAGTCTAATAGAAAGAGCTAAACTCTAATATTACGAATTAAAGTTTGAATCTCGGTCGAGAGAGGCACGTTGACATTTAGCATCGATACACCTCAGATTAAATTACTTACTTCCGATGAAGAAAGCCTATAGCAACTCAAAAAAAAAAATAAGGGGTATATATTCAACCACATTCATTCATTATTCTACACGCAAATATACACATGTATATGTTATAGTATTAATACTTACTTAAAACTTCAAATTAATCAATGAATGCAGCTTGAAAAATGCATCTACTGAAAGAGCTTAAAGGGGTTCTATTATTGTTGTTGATATTCTAAGGTACTTAAAAGATGATAATGTTTACTCACCCCAACAAAAACAAAATAATAGCATGTGTTAATTGCGTATTAGTGCATGTTCAGTTTCAGCCAACTTTAGGTTATCTTTCACATCATTACCTTCATTAGCATATCATAACATGTCTAGAATAAAGCAGAGGTAAAGTGCTGATAAACAGTACTAAAACAAGTGTCTTTCAATTGTATCCACAAATAAGGCTCTTTGATTTTATTTTATTTTACCTTTCCAGAAAAAATGTTGCTAGATTTAGTCCTTCATCTAATTTAATCAATGTGACCCTCTAAATATCATCTTTCTCTCTTTTATGTGTCCCCAAGTGAAGTGACATGCATATGCACATGCACTATAGTTGCTGGAATTCCTTTCTTCCTAAAAAGTGATTAAAATCATGAATTCCAACATAATTTCTCAAATTTTATTGCCCAAGCTGGAGACAAATACAGGATCCTGCAGACAACATCCATTTAGTTGAAATTTCACACCGGCATCGCAATTAGTTTAAGTAGTTAGCTGGAGATAAAGCGAAACGGTTCGCACTGTGACTTTTAACAAATCAGATAGTCAAATTCTTAGTTGTTCAACCTTGAAAAATAGAGATAATTTTCAAACTGTGACTTTAACAAATCAGAAAGTCAAAATCTTAGTTGTGTTCAATCATAATCAACAATAAAGATCATTGGCTGTCTTAACTGCCAGAAATCCGTTCATACAATACAAGTTATAACATGATCTGATGACAACATGAAATTGAAAGAGTATTGTTCAAAATTTCATATGATAACCATGTAGCTGCTGTGGTATTTGATTCTTTTAATTTTGGAAGTTTTGGATTAACAAATAACCTCGAGAAAAAATGTTTAACATCATTAAAATGCAACATTTTTTAAATGAAAAAAGAAATAGTAAAGGAACATGTTGAAAAAGAGAGAAAGAGATTATAGTTTATGCAATTCCAAAGCTTGCAAATAAAATTTCATTATTAAAATTACTAATAAATATTGATGATGTACTTTCCAACTGAACAACAACTTAGTCATATTATCACTCTTCCATCATTAAAGCCGGTCTCCTTTGATTGAGTTGAAACTTAAAAGTAAAACTACAAGTTCCTAACCATAATAATGCTGGCCTGAAGGTGAAGCACCACCAGGTCTCACATTTGGCTGTGCCCCAGGCCGAACCATTCCTTGAGCACCAAGGCTTTGTTGCACGTGTGGCGAGGAACCAGGACCGGAAGTTGAACCACCACTAGGCTGTATTACATTGTGTGGAGCCCCGGGATGGCTGCTTTGAGCAAGAGGTGAAGAAGCGGTAGGCACAGCTGAGGACCCATAAGAGGGCATTGTAGAAAACGCACCAGTTTGACCAGGATATGCACCAGGAACAGATACATAGCCCGGTCTAACTGCATGCTGAGTAAGATCCCATGATGGCACTTGTCCTCCAGGAACTTGAGTCTGATAGGCAGGGGAACCTCCAGGAACTTGAGTCTGATAGGCAGGGGAACTAGTAGGGTACATAGGTGCAGCCTGAGGATTTTGCCATACCGGTGCAGGAACTAGTGGTACTGTATAGTCTCTACTTTTGTCACTGAAAGCCTGAAACCAAACCATTACACTAAAATTATACTCAGATTCATTTGATTGTCATAAACAAATTACCATAAAAGGTAAATCAAGTGTCAAGAAGCATACATTTAAGTATCAAATCTGTTTCCGATCAAGAAAGTGTCCACATTGCTTCTAAGGATATCTCTTAATTTTTTTATGTTAACTCAAAAACACATTTTTATACCTTTACATTGAGATCAGTATGACGAGAGTATGATAGATGAAGCTTACAATAGCCACCATCATATATGCAATGCCCCTCTAAAGCTTCTCTAGCAGCTGCTGCCGTTGTAACATCTGCAAAACAACAAAAACCAATTGATCTCAAAATCAAAGAGGTACCATAATTACTTCTATCCATTAGCCAAAACAATCCACATTCTAACATGAAGTAGAAGGAAAGCATTTGGTCAATGAAATAATAAACAAAAGCAAGAACGAAATATGGAAAAGAACTGATATGATACGGTCAAAACAACTGAAACACAGCCAATGGTTTATCAATCATTAAATCCAAAGACTGGTGCACAAACACTATAATCCTCAGTATTAAGTACACAGGGAACCACCAAATCGAAAGACAATAAAACTAAGGAAAGAAAGTAGCCATATTACATTAGAAATCGTATATAAAACTGGAATATAGTTCACAAGCTCAAGAAACAACAGATGAATAGGATTGATACCTGGGTACTGAATTAGTGCCTGAGTTTGACCATTCTTTTCAAACATAGCAATTTTCTGGACAGTGCCAAATGCAGAAAACACCTGTAAAGAGAGACTATCATTGTCGAGTATAATTCACTCATAGGTTCAGAAGTTTTACAGAAATATGTAAATTCTCACCGTGTTGATGACGTCAACAGTAACAGCATACTGCATATTCTCAATGGAAGCCAAAAGTACATTGCTCTCCGCTTCTATCCTCTTCCCATCAGGACCTATAGCAGGCTGAAGATTACATATCGTTAGCACATAGTAACATATAGAAAATGCTAAAAGTTATTGAAGAATAAAACAGTAGAACACCTGTGCTGCCCCCTCAATAGCACTATGATTGACAGGAAGCATAGGATTTGTATAGTCCCTGAAAAGTCATGGAGAAAATTATTATTGTTATTAACTGTTGACACACCAACATCCAAAAGAGAAAAATAGAAATATAAGCGTGCACGTTAAAAAAAAAACGTAATCCCAGAGCGAAAGCTTCAAAATAAATTGATTGCATTAAACATGTTAGCAAAGGGGACTGTTGGCCGTTTGGCACACCAATTAAAGTTATCATGTGACTACAAAGATGAGGACTCAAGTTATGGAATAAAACTCTTGAAAATAAAAGATAACACTGTCTATAATAGATCCAAAATGGGTCTGAATGGTGGGAACTTATAGCACTACATTCCTCTTTCCCATTGAACAGATATGAAGATCTTGCTAGAGGATAAAGTCATTGAGAAGCAATATAAACGATAAATCATAAGACAGAGTGAATAGACAACTCCGTTAACTTTATGTAATTTTAAAAATATAATGGTAGAAGAGATGCTAGTTCACAATACAAGCTTCTTAATACAATTTATGGTTCACAGACAAATTCTGAGTTCACCACAACTACATCAAATTTTTGTAACACAATGTTATCCAAGAAGCAAGTAAAATAAAGAAAGTTCTACAATGACATTCTAGAAAACAAGTCTTCAAGGGTAGAAGCTCCATACAAAAGAAAGAAAAAACAAATCAGATAAAAACGATGTACATATTCTAGGTCACAAGACTTCAAGTTTGGAACCTCCATGTAAAAGAAGAGAAAAAAAATCAAATTAAGATACCTTTCATAAAAAATATTGTTTAAAAAAGTAATACCTGATCATCACCAGGTCAGATGGAAAGACCATTTTGTCAACAGAAAAACTGAATCAAAAAACTATAAACTCTTTCTACAACAATGATTTGGTTTATAGTAAGACGGATATAGGTAGTTGTGCAATGCCAATATCAGATTTGCTTCCAAAGACAAAGACGGATATAAGTATTCAGTCCCAGTATAACTTTTTTTTCAAAAAATAACATTAAAATGTTTAAAGCTAATTCAATGCATGTCAACAACATATGAAAAATAACAAAGTTGATTGAAAAGGCGTCAAACAACTGGAAAATGATCAAGGAATTTACCAAGCTTCAGTAACCCCTAGATGATAAAAGCACATATATCAATTAGCAGGTAGAAGAACCCCAAGAAAAATTACATACAAAAGCTTTCACAATTTTCTTAAGTTTCTTAGAAAATAAACCATCAAGATTCAAAAAGCATAATCAAAGAATAATTAATGATAGTTTTCTTGCCTGCTTCCACCATTACCTGCTGCGATTTGATTGAAATTTGATATTCAGATCTCTATGTGCTGAGTATGAAATACGTAAGTTACAAGAACCAACATGCTCTGGAAGCAGGTATCTGGATGGAAAAGTACAAGTTATTCAGCAAAAATTATGACTATCAAGCTACGAAAAGAATAAAAGACAGGGTAGGAGAAGCAAGCGGGAAATACAAAAATAATTTTGCCTTGGTATGCTTCTTCCATCCAGTGCATCCCTAGCTGAAGCAGCAGTATCAGCATCAGTGAACTGAATCAGAGCCTGACATGGCATAAAACATAGGTAATTAATATATAGTGAGTAAGGGACATTGAAGGAAGTGCAACTGACAACAATTCACTAACCTGGAAACCTGCGGTCTTTTCGAATGTAGCAATTTTGTGAACAAAGCCAAAAGCAGAAAACACCTGAACAGAAAATTAAAATACTAGTTAATACATCGCATTGCTTCTCCCTAAATAAAAGATCAGAAGATAATAGGACGGCACATGATCAGGAACCATCACAAGTGTAAAGTTCATAAGGTAATGTCAAGAAGGAAAAGGAAGTTCCAAATAGTGAGATTTAAGTGCAGAATGACACCTGTAGTCATATGTGTGACCTTAGAAAGGAGTACGAAGCACATGATAATAATTCCAAACTGTCTCCAACAAATGTATCTAAATATGAGAGAACACCATCTGTGATTCAATGGATTTCAGTAAAAAGTTGCACATGGTTTAATCAGGTTTCTCTCTAAATTTAAATAGAAGGGTAAAAAATCAAAGTTCACATTATTAAATGAAAATAAACTGGCATTCATATGAAGAAAGAGTATTTAAAGGAAGGTTCCTAGCCAGTCACTCAAGAGAAAAAGATGTAACATGAATGAAAGATCTTTGCATGAGACTTCAAGCTTCCCACAAAAACATCATCAACAACAACCAAGCCATTTCCCACGAAGTGCGGTCAGCTACATGGATCAAATTACACCATAATGTTCTCTCACAAACCATGTTTCTATCCAACTCATTCATTTCCAAAATTTTCCTAAAAGTTTCTCTTAATATTAAGCAGAAGAGAAATGCTAGGGTCACTCATTTTAACACACTCCAATAGAAACTAGCCACATCATTCACCTTCTTTATTGTTTTACCTTCTGACTTGTTTCACCTTGATAGTGTAACCCTTGTTTTTTAATTTTTTTTAATTATTACGTAGATTAACTTTTCATCTTCATGTTTCTTCACGATTTGGCAGAAGCTGATTTCAGCCAAATTGACCTTTCCCAAATATCAATTTGATTGCTGCAATTCTTAATAGAACTAACAAAAAAAATCTTTATATGGAGTTCTAATTGCAATTCCCACTTCTAACCACCTTATGTTTCCATGGATCCCAACTTTGACGGCAATTTGCAATTTTAAATGGATCTCGTAAGCTTTATTTTTAATCGAAACTATCTAACTAGAAAACCATAACTATTTAGTATCCATTATATTAATGTTTTCATATACAAAAATAGAACCCAGTTTAAAAGCAAAAAACAGAACCTAACTCAGACTATTCGTGGTATATCAAATTAAACGTTTCCATTATATTTCAAATCAATCAAAACAATTTGGGTCGCTCATGAACAAGACACCAGCGACCGCAACAGCTTGAGACAATTACGCTAACACAGAAAAAGGCTAGAGTGTCGGTGATGGAGCACGAGTTATGATAGATTAAACCTTACGAGAAAGACGATAGAGATTGTGAAAAAAGAAAGAGATTGCGACTAATATACAAGATGCTCTGATGCACAGATTAGAATAGAAGGAGAGATGGAAAGATTAGAAGGGGGATGGAGCTTGCGGAGAAGACAGTATTGTAGTTAAAAATTTTGTTTTTTATAAACAAAATAAAAGCAACTTGTTTAACAGGTTGCAGGTAAAGGAAAAAATAAAGTAAGTGACATGGTTAATTTTCATTGGAGTGTGTTATAGGAGTGTGTTAGAATGAGTGATCCTAGCATTTCTCTTAAGCAGAATGATCTTCAAAAACAATATTAAGCAGAATGATAGAAACAGTACTGCACAACTTCAAGGGTTTGCAAACCTCCGCAACCCCAAAGGGCCCAGCCCCCAAGTCTCTGTAAATGGCAAGATAACTTCCCTCTACTGCCTTCTTATATACAAGATAGTCTAACCCTCCAACTAACTCAGTCTAATTATTTCCAACTAAGTAACCACTGATTGGGTGGGATTTGGGACCAACTAATACACCCCACAAAAAAGTAACCAGATTTCATAACCATTGATTGATGTCCCAACCAAACTCTCATGTTTAACACACTTGAGTCTAGATGTCCTGTGGGGAATAGTGGGTTCACCAGCTTGCACGAAACCCATCCCTCCACAACTGTTGCTGGCAGTTTTGTACCGTTTTTGCATCCTTACTTAACAAATATACTGAATTATTTTCTTTGCTACTAAATGTGACAAATTTCTAGTTCATTTCCTTCAAATTGTATGGCTTCTTTAATATTGTTATCTTATTTCATGGGATTTTGTTGAAAGCTTGGAGTTAGAACATTATAAAAAATGTATTTTCCATTACAATATATTTCTAATGATATGCCACTCTCCCATGTCTTAATTTTTACAAATTGTTGTACCCCATTCAAGTACTCATACCCCTATCCTTGCAACCTAATACAAAGTTTAAAAAGTTTAATTTGTTACTTTGGCCTCACTTCAATGGAACGTGCTATTAACACAAAAATAGTTTGAAACAGCAATTAATTTTGTGAGTATGTTGCTGCCTAGTGATTTTTTTTTTAATGGCAAGTCAATAATTTTATTAAAATGTCTGCTCCGAACACAAGACGAGTCCGAAATAAACCTCAAAGAAATAAAAGGTGGACAAAGACAAGTAGCACACTCCAACTCAGATCCCACATAAACCACATAAACAACTCCAGGCAAACCAAAATCAAAGAGAAAAAATCCAACCTAAGAAACCTCTCTGCAACTAAAAAGCCTGCCATCACAGTAGAAAGGCTACACGAGAAAAAGGTTGCCAAGCTAACAACAAAAGCTAAGGCCAGAACACGGAAAACAAATGATACAAAGAGAGACCAAAGTTACCTCTCCAAAGGTCACGAATTCAAAAGAGAAGAACACAATATCACCCAAACCAATTCTATTTGAACAAAGAGCCCAAAACATTTTAAAGCACACTTTGAAACAAACTGTGCTTTTGAATTATCTATCTCAGTCCGCAATACTGATACGTTCAAAACTTTCATAACTAAAAAAAAATGCTTAGATAATCCAAAAGAAGAGATTGTGGGAGCCACTTATGTGTATAATCATTAGCATATCCTAATTTCACTGTCAAACTCTTAGATTAGGAGCTTTCATTACATTCCCTTTAAGATCTACCTCTGTATTATTGAGATCATGACATTTTCCTGGCATGTTTTTAAATATTCACTTCACATTTCACTGTCAAACTCTTAGATTAGGAGCTATCATTACATTCCCTTTAAGATCTACCTCTGTATTATTGGTTCAAACATGTGGATCTTAAAAATAAGCATATCAAAAACATTAAAGCAGTACAAAGTGTTTCTACCTAAACAAGCCCCAGGAGCTTAAAAACTCACAAACACAAGAAAACCAAATCAACTATGTGGCACTTACCAGGTGGATAACATCAATGCTCACATCCCCAGCTTCAACACCTTCAATAGTTACCAGCAAGACATTTCCAGGAATATCTCCAGGGCTTTTGTTGTTGACAATTTCGTGTCTATTGGAATACTGTATGTAAACAGTTTTACCACGAACCTGAGCAGGCTCTGAAGATGAAGCGTAATATGAAACCATTGAAATTGCTTGATTTTGATCCACCTGGTAAAGCATGTATACTTGAGAGTTCAGATGTCTGACTTGGAAAATCAGAAAGAAAAAAAAAAACAAGGCCTCGTATCATCAATATTCAAATATAAGAAAAATACATTCTTAAACATATGGCAGTTTTTAACTTATACTACTAATCAAGGGAAATAAGCTAAACTTGCGAACAGAAGCAGAGACAAATGTTTATGATTTAAACATTTTACATTATATGGAGGGTTCAATATCCTAACATATAAAATCTTCAATCTAAACATAGGTTGGCTCCTTCACAAAGCTGTCTCAAAACAAGATGAACATACAGAGTAGAACATGAAGTAAACTCTGGCGAGTGTTGATAGGACTTAGGGTTTCGGGCTGGCTGGAAGTGCTATGGGTTCTAAGATTTAGAGGCTGATAAGTCAAAATTTAGTGCATTACCTAACCAAGTCTGAACCTGAAACCCTAATAGCAGTTTTAAGGCCGCTACTGATGACATGAAAGGTTCCAATCTATATGCTAAAAGCCTGAACTATGTGATGAGACTGGGAAATTGCAGAAACAGAATTCAACTTATATGAGGTGCTATTATTAAGAAGATTCATATTCATCACAATATCATGGTGACTTAAGGGTTCCCTCCCCCTCTCCTACCCCTGGAATTATGTTTTGATATTCATTATATACATGTATCTAATTGAAGCCCTAATTTAGAAGCTCTAAGTTAAAGACTATAACCAAATAATATTAGTAACAACCGACATTCCATTAACTTAAAGGAGATTGACGCAAACTATATAACACCGACAATTCATACTGAAGGCATGTCCCATGCAAGAGACACATGCCTCTGTCGGACATCGATATAACACCTACACATTCAATCACTTCCACTTCATCAAATTATTAAATAAACCATCACTCTCCTTTCAGTTTAGTCCCTAAACTATATGAATTCCATCAACTTAATCCCTAACGTATGAGAAAATCCATCAATTTAATCTCTAACATCTTAAAAGCAGATAATAAATTGACGGACTTTAAATACTTAAGGACTACATATTATATTTACACTATGAGGCACAGACACTCCTCAAATTAGGCGTGATTACACTGAATTTCGTGGTTTTCTTAAATTATTAGCGTGTCGGCCTGTTTGTGTGTGTCTGTATCCGTGTGCTTGCTTCATTACATGATTTAGGGACTAAATTGGTGAGAAAATAATAGTTTAAAGATTAAATTGACAATTTATTCTCAAATTATTATTGGTGTCTACGTGTTAGAGTGCAAATTATACATACAGATACTGTTAAATTGAGCTCAATTTTTTCTCTAATTTAGGACCAGATAAAAAATAATAAATGACTAAGAAACCCTAATAATTTATACATAAGCGTGCTTAAGCTAAAAGTTGCAAATAAGCTGGTCTACTAAATTAAAACTAGATCAACAAATTAATAATTAAAAACCCTAATAAATCTCAAACAATTGAAAATTTCAAAAAAGCGAAAGGAAAAGGAAATGAATTACGAATTCAACAAAGGCTTGATTACGATTAGCGCCAACATTGCATTTGGTATTAACGATTCTACCAAAAGGACTACAAAGCTCAACGAGTTCCTCTTCAGAACATTCCCATGGAAGATTGCGAAGGTGAAGAACTTTGGATGGAGTTTGTGTGTATCGGAATTGATGATTGTTGCTTGATGATGTTGACATCTCTCTCTCTCAGATCTTCTTCTTTGATGGAATCTCGTGATATCAGCGAATGGAAAGGGTAGAGTGGTGATTGTTCAAGATTGCAAAGAGGTGTTTTTTTTGTTATTGTCAAGTAGTGCAACTTCCTCGTATCCTTTGTAAAAAAGAAACAATAATAATAAGGCTAAAATATGGTTTTGGTCCGTTCAAATATGGTTAATTTTGGTTTTAGTCTCTGTAATTTTTATTTTTTTCTGTTTTTGATCCCTGCAAAATATTTTGTTTTTGAAAATAAAGTAAAATATTTTGCAGGGACCTTTTTCAAAATCAAAAGATTTTGCAGGGACTATTTATCTAATAAATGGGTTCAGTCATCAGTGTCACGTGTGCAAATCATCACAAAAATGGGGTCAGGGACCAAAACTAAAACGAAACATATTTGCAGGGACCAAAAACAAAAAAAAAATTACAGAGACTAAAACCAAAATTAGGCATATTTGCAGGGACCAAAATCATATTTTAGCCTAATAATAATAATAATTTTTGAGTGGATCAACTTCGTCCCTAAATTTGCATGAATTGACCAAATTCATCCTCTAATTTAACGAAAAATAAATTTAACCATTAACCAAACAAATTAGAACAAAATTAATTGTTTTAACTTCATAATTTGGTTGTCGGTCTATGTTCTTATCTACTATCTCTGTCCCTCGTTATAGAATCATTTTGAAAAAACAACGGGACTTAAAATAAATTTATTTGTAATTACTATTGTTTTTACAATTTTACCATTTAAGAAAGAAATAGTTAATGTTGATTGAAGGAAAAGATATAAAATAAATAGAGGTCATTGGTAAAATATTAAGGGTTTTGTTAACCAATGTCATTGGGGCACTCTTTAAGCAATCTAAAATAAGAAATTATTCTTTAAGTAAGTAAAATATTTCAATTTCCAATGTATATATTAAACAAATTTCCATAAAAACTTATTATTTAAAGCCCTTAAAGAGTGTCCCGGAGGCACTCGTTAATAACCGAAATACTGGAAATATTATTTGAAGATTTATTAAATTTTATCAAGCTATCAACAATTTGACAAATGACATAGATTACCAACTATCTGAATTGATAGTTGTATGAAGGTAAGATGAAAGAAGACATTGTCTATTAACCGTATGATAGCTGTATGAAGACAAAAAAGAGACGTTGTCTACTATCCGTAAGATAGTTGTATGAAGACAAAAGACAAGTGATATATGTTTGGCAAGTGTACCAAATATTATCGAAGTAGTAAAAATATTGTTCCCACAAGGACTGGTTTTAATCTCAATAATTCAATTACGTTATTTAAAATAGGATGTATAAAGGTTCTTTTAGTTTGCCACTAGGCAATAGATTGGTTTAATTGCAATAAAAAGTAACAACTGAAAGTAAAGTTGATTGTTAAGAATAAGAGAGAGATGAGTTTAGGTCTTTCGAGTCATCGATGTTCCCCTAATTGGTATACTGCACCTATTCTTATGAATGATTCTCTAGTTTCACGATAGTTAACAAAATAGTCATAATCAATCCCTTGAGTTAGGACCCTCCTCTATGATTACAGCCCCTAATTTCTTAGGTGGTCTAATAATCTTTGAAGGTTTAAGCACGTTAACCTAATATCACTAATAAAGGATTATCCATTCCTAGACTAACCATGTTCATTAGAACAATTCAATTAGGTATAAGTCGAAAGTTAGGGTCAGTAGTCATTCGTTATCACTAAATTATATATATATATATATATATATTTGATCAGGATATATAAAGCATTAAGAACAATTGAATTGAATAAAAACTAGATTGTCATTCACAATAAATAGAGTTTCACAGCAACATGGTTCAATTAGGGTTACAAAGAATCATCTCAGATCTAACCTCTAATGGATTTAGCTACTCATAATGGTGTTTACAAATAACATAATCATTAGAGGAATCAATACATACATGAATTGGTAAAAGAGTGAAGAAATCGCCCTTCTAGCCGTCTTGTAGTCTCAAAATCGCACATTTGGCTCTCCAAATTGTAACCCTTGTTTTCATAATAGTATTCAGCTTAAATAAGCACAGAATTTTGCCCAAAACCATGTCACGTTTTAAGTAAATCGTGACGCGTTTTTGCCTTGTGTAACAAACAACTGAATTAGGGTTTCTTCAAATCGTGTCACGTTTTGATCATCGTGACACGTTTTTCTTTGGCAGAGAGCATGTTTTTGGTCTTCTCAAATCGTGACACGTTTTTGCAGAATCGTGACACATTTTCTTCAGTTTTTTCTGTTTTTCTTGCTGCTTAAGTTACCTTGTGAACTCAAAATTATGATCAAAATACATCGAAAATTACGTAATGATGAGATGTCATCAACAAGTTTTACCTAACTATCATACAACAATAGCCTAACAAAGGTGAAATGAAAGAAGGCACCGCCTAACTACCAATAAAATGATAGCTTAACAAAGACGAATGACAAGTTTTACCTAACTATCGTACAATGATAGCTTAACAAAGGTAAAACGAAAGAAAGACACCGCCTAACTACTAATGAAATGATAGCTTAACAAAGACGAATGACAAGTTTTACCTGACTATCGTACAATGATAGCTTAACAAAGTGATGTTTGGATCTAATTTTTTAAGTTCGCTGCTATTTATAGCTTCTTAAGCCTGATGTTTTTGCCCAAACATATTAAATGTTGTAATGTAAGCATGTTATTATTTTTATTTTCTTTTAAAAAAAGGATTAATCAACCGTTTTTTTAATCATATGACAACGTTAATATTAACTCTAGTAATTCCAATATAAAAAAATTCATATCATCCCTTTACACACTAGAATAACAGTTCTCATTATATGAGGACCACCGAGACAAGACTTTAACCAATAGTAGATTTTAGTGGAGTGCGAGAATGTTACAAAATAATATTAAAAATATATATTTTTCTTTAAACTAAATTGATACGGGACAAGTAAACTCAAACTCAATCCTTGTTCTAGTTGATCACTGTTTACTTTTTTGACTAGGTCAAACCCGACCTATTAAGTTCATATGTTACAAGATCGAACCGGGTTTTGTACACTTGATATTTATAAATCCTACTAAGTTGGGATATAATAAATTCCTAACTCATCTTGAAAAAATTCCCTAACTCTAATCCTAAACAAATACTAATTGTTCTCAATAGTTATATAGTCACGTACGAATAAAGATTCAATGAACCCCTGATGTTACATTAATATTTAACTGTTGAGATGTAAGCTATAATAAGATTCAAGAGGAAATAAAAAACACAATCCAAAACTATGATAAATACTATCGAAAGATAGATTAATTATGCCTCCAATGACAATTAATTATTGCAAGAAATTAATACTACTGTATTATAAATACAACTATCTTCCCTATTCTTTCAAAACAATATTATCTAACACTTCAAAAACAATTGTCATTACCATCTTTCCAACCAAATTAAAATTCAACTGAGAAAATGGCAACACAAGAAATTGCAAACCTAACCAACCAAATCCTGGCTGTCCAGGTACGATCGACGAGAAGCAACAATTCATATCATTTTTACGGTAAGAAATTGAAGTTGCACCAGCCACCAAGTTTTAAAAAAGATAAATCATCTATGACCCGACGGTTGATCAAACAAAACTTCAGGAAAAGCTTAGAACTCTCATTGCAAGAAAAGATCATTTGACTGTGGTGGCTATTGCAGCTGAGGCTCGGGATCAGGCTCTTCGCGGTGGTCAGTGAAGTCATTTGACTGTGGTGGCTATTGCAGCTGAGGCTCGGGATCAGGCTATTCGCGGTGGTCAGTGAAGTGAAGGTTGGTGGAGCAAAAACTTAACCCATGAGCAAGCAGTTAGTTTAGTGTGAGTTTTAAGTTTATGTGTTTGTGTGTTAAGAAAAAAAATAATGTGTTTTCTGAAATGTTTTTAAGGGTTTTAAGTGTTTATGTTTCAGTCTGTGTGTTTGTCCGACTATCTATTATTTATAAATATTATTAAGTTATGATATAACAAATCCTTAACTTTAATTATAAATAAACAATGATTCCCCTTTGATCTTGTCCGACTTAATCTGATAAATTGATTTATGTATTTTTGTATGGTGCTACTTAAATGTAACATTGATAAATTATGCAATGATATCTATACTTTGTTAATTGTTAAACTGTGCATTGATCTGTGCACTTATAAGTGCACAGATCAATGCACAGTTTAACAATTAACAAAGTGTAGATATCATTGCATAATTTATCAATGTTACATTTAAGTAACACCTTACGAAAATACCTAAATCAATTTATCAAATTTAAGTCGGACAAGATAAATAGGGAATCATGGTTTATTTATAATTAAAGTTAAGGATTTGTTATATCCTAACTTAATAATATTTATAAACAATAGATAGATGATAATATTTATATATTTTGTTTTAAAAAAAATGCAAAAATGAAATGTCTTGAAAATCTTCTATTGTACATTGTGCTAAACTTAATTGTGATGATTTTGTTATTCAAAATACATGATAAAGTTGATTGTGGAGGAGAATTACATAATTTAATTGTCAACTTTTTATGCTTTTCTGCTTCTAATATGAGAGTGTGCTCTATTACTCATTTGAGTTGTGAGCCATTTTTTTGTGTTAAATTAGTTGTTGTAAAAGACTTTAACAAAATTATGGTTGAGTTTGATTATCAACTTATTACGAGCTTGCTCATTAACATATATTATTATTTCCATTTGCACTTTATAGATAACAATGCTAGATTTATCTTTGTCTCATATACTTTGTAAGAGACAAAAGATCAGCAAGTTTGTTCATTAATTAATTGTTACATTACATTAGACAAACTAGACAAACACACAGACTGAAACATAAACACTTAAAACCCTTAAAAACTTTGAAGAAAACACTTTTTTTTCTTAACACACAAACTTAAAACCCACAATAAACTAACTGCTTGCTCTTGGGTTAGGTTTTTCCTCCACCAACTTTCACTTCACTGACCACTACGAAGAGTCTGATCCCGAGCCTCAGCCGCAGTAGCCACCACAGTCAACTGATCTTTTCTTGCAATGAGAGTTCTAAGGTTTTGCTGGAGTTTTGTTTGATCAACTGTCATGTCATAAAGGATTTGTCTTTTTTGGAACTTGGTCGCTAGTGCAACTTCAATTTCTTATTGTAAAAATGATATGAATCATTGCTTCTCGTCGATCGTACCCTAGACAGTTAGAATTTGGTTGGTTAAGTTTGCAATTTCTTGTGTTGCCATTTTCTCAGTTGAATTTTAATTTGGTTGGAAAGATGGTAATCACAATTGTTTTTGAAGTGTTAGATAATATTGTTATGAAATAATAGGGAAGAGAGTTGTATTTATAATATCGTAGTATTAATTTCTTGCAATAATTAATTGTCATTGAAGACATAATTAATCTATCTTTTGATAGTATTTATCATAGTTTTGGATTGTGTTTTTTATTTCCTGTTGAATCTTATTATAGCTGACATCTCAACAGTTAGATATTAATGTAACCTCAGTGGTTCATTGAATCTTTATTTGTACGTGACTGTATAACTATCGAGAACAATTAGTTTTTGTTTAGGATTAGAGTTAGGGATTTTTTTTAAGATGAGTTAGGAATTTATTATATCCCAACTTAGTAGGATTTATAAATATCAAGTGTACAAAGCCCGGTCCGATCCTGTAACCTATGAACTTAATAGGTCGGGTTTGACCTAGTCAAAAAAAGTAAACAGTGATCAACTAGAACATGGATTGGGTATGAGTTTACTTGTCCCGTCCCAATTTAGTTTAAAGAAAAATATATATTTTTAATATTATTTTGTAATATTCTCTCACTCCACTAAAATCTACTATTGGTTAAAGTCTTGTCTCGGTGGTCTTCGTATAATGAGAACTGTTATTCTAGTGTGCAAAGGGATGATATGAATTTTTTAAATTGGAATTACTAGAGTTAATATTAACGTTGTCCTATGATTGAAAAAATCGGTTGATTAATCTTTTTTTAAAAAGAAAATAAAAATAATAACATGCTTACATTACAACATTTAATATGTTTGGGCAAAAAAATCAGGCTTAAGAAGCTATAAATAGCAGCGAACTCAAAAAATTAGATCCAAACATCACTTAGTTAAGCTATCATTGTACAATAGTTAGGTAAAACTTGTCATTCGTCTTTGTTAAGCTATCATTTCATTAGTAGTTAGACGATATCTTTCTTTCGTTTTACCTTTATAAAGCTATCATTGTACGATAGTCAGGTAAAACTTATCATTCGTCTTTGTTAAGGTATCATTTCATTGGTAGTTAGGCGGTGTCTTCTTTCATTTCATTTCACCTTTGTCTTCATACAGATATCGTACGGGTAGTAGACGATGTCTTCTTTCATCTTACCTTCATACAACTATCAATCCAGATAGTAGCTAATCTATGTCATTTGTCTTCATATGGGTAATA
This sequence comes from Medicago arabica, assembly GCA_946800305.1. NCBI lineage: Eukaryota > Viridiplantae > Streptophyta > Magnoliopsida > Fabales > Fabaceae > Medicago > Medicago arabica. The sequence goes on from OX326969.1 coordinate 3,496,994, forward strand.
GACAATGTCTTCTTTCATCTTACATTCATACATATATCAATCCAGATAGTAGGTAATCTATGTCATTTGCCTTCATACGGCTATCATACGAGTAGTAGGCGATGTCCTTTTCAATCTTACCTTCATACAACTATCTCACATCGATAGTAGGTAAAACATGTCTTGTCTTCATTAAGCTCTCTCACATCGACAATATACAATGTCATTTCTTTCATTTCTTTGTTAAGCTATCTCACATCGATAATAGGTAATGCTTCTCCATTTTTCTTCATACAGCTATCAATGCGACAGTAGACGACCCTTTTTCCCCAATGAAACTTACATTATCCTCAGCATAGTCGGATCCCTTTCTTTAACGAACTTGGGTTTTCTTTTGTTGTTTTTCCCCCAGTCGGATCGTCTTCGCCGTCTTGCATTCATACTTGCATCATGAGCAATCATAACATTTTGGAGTCGAAAATGGTATTTTAAGGTCAAAAATTGGTGTACTTTGTATTTAAGTCTCTTTGACCCGTCGAATCGAATATTTCATCTTCAAGTCTCCGTACGAAGAAACTTAAATAGGGGCATCTGTCATACCCCATTTTTTGCCCAATCCATCTTTTTCCTTTTTTTTATTTTTTATTTCTAAGTATTTTTACAAAAAAAAAAAAGTAAACTATTGACCGAAGTCAACCTTTGACCAAGGTCAACAATTGATCAAAAGTCAACTTTTCAAAAAATGTCAACAAATCTATTTTTTTACACCAAATGTATTCCCATGAGTTTTTTTCCCTTTAGTTACTTGTTTTACAAGTTAACTCCAAATTTTTCATTCTTATGTATATTTTTATTTATTTTTATTCATATTTTATTTTGTTACTTCATTGTCAAGAAAATTCAATTTCATCACACCAAAAACTCCAACTTTCATTCATTTCATTTTTTATCATTCCCAATCACAAAAAAAATCATAATTTGCATTAATTTATTTTCAATGGTAAAAATTCAATTTAAATCAAAAAATAAAATAAAAACACTAACTTTGACAAATTCATCCAAAATGCACATTTCACTCTTATTTGTTTCCTTGACCACATTTTGAGCATCTAGAACCATCTTCACATATAACACCTCATAAATTTCATATACACATCACCACTCATAACGAAAAATCCACAAAAAGTCACAAATAACTCATTTTTTGCAAAAAAATCCAAACCGCCCTTTCTTACTGCACACTTAACCTAATTTTTCACACTTGATGACCTAGTTACTCCTTTTATAAACACCCAATAAACTCAGTGAGTGAGGGGGGCCGGAATTGTGAGTAGGAAAAACACCATTTTCTTTATAAATTGAAAAATCTCCAAACCACCATAAAACTTCACTCTTCTTCCGTCCAAAGTTTTTAAACACTCCCAACAGACCAAAACCACCCAAAAACTCAAGAAAACCCACATAAATTCGTGAATTCAAAGTCTCAAAATTGCATGGAAGAGGGTAGAATTGGTTAGATCGATTCGGGGCTCTAACATGGTGGGTTTTGGTATATTTATACTCCTAGAAGTGTCATGAAGCTTTTCCTTTAATTAGTTTTGCTTAATTCATTGTTTTTTGTGTTTTTGATTTTTTAATTTTGAAGTATTTGTTCACTTTAAATAGTATTTCTCGCAACTCATCATTATGATTATGATTTCGTGTCAAATCCTATTGTAACCGACATTTCAACGATTAGTTTCTTTTTGGTTAACCAATGTTTTTTTTCTTCCATTCGTGTCTCCTCTGTTTAAGACTACTTTACATCCAAACAAGATTCGCTACATCTAATCTTAGTCTCATATGCCCAGTGAGACTAATCAAATTGTTGATATCTTGATAAAATTTAATAAGTCTTCAAATAATATTTCCAGTATTTCGGTTATTATGTTTCTGATTTCATGTTAAATCTTATTGTAATAGACATTTCAACAATTAGTTTTTCTCATGATTTCTAAATTCTAGCTTCTTTTGTATTAGACATTTCAACGATTAATTTCTTTCTTGTTAACCAACGTCCTTCATTCCATTCATGCTCTCCTCCGTTTAAGACTATTTTGCATCCGAACAAGATTCCCTGCATCTAATCATGTTACCTATAATTTATGCAACCACAAACAGAAAATTTAGGACCATGGCGAATTACATATGAGAAAATTTAGGACCAGAGAAATATTCAAAATACATGTTACCTATAATTTATGCAACCACAAACAGAAAATTTTCTGAATACATGTTACCAACCATTTAGGCAACCACACAAAACTCAACTTTTTGACCACATACGATCTAATAATCACGCATCATTGTACACCATTATATTAACCAAATCTTTCTTGGTAAAAACCATTTTTTGTCTATAATCATATTAAAATTCAATCTTTAATGACACACTTCAAGAAATTCAAGTATTCATGTATACACGTAGTAAAAATCATCATATGAATCTTAAACCACACATGCAGAAAATAAACATAATAAAAAATAATAACACTTAACATATATACGAGAATTATGCATGACTATTTTGAAGATCAAGAGAATCCATTTTTGTAATTTTCTTTTTAAAATGATTACTGTTCTTACAAACTACAATATTATAAATGAGTAAAATTATCATTAAAATTTAATAGCAAGAAACTAAACTTGTAAGCTCGTAATTTTAGAAGGACTAAAACTGTATTTGACATAAAAAATTACAACCAAATACGATAAAGTAAACAATTAAGAACAATAAAATTAAAATTTGTACTCATATAGTTCCTATAAGGCTATAACTAGTATGTTTCTGCAAGTAGGTAATACAAAAATGAAGGCTTAACCGCATACTCATAAACCTTTTTTTTCTTCTTCTGAGAGACACATTCATAAAACTTGTACTCTAACATATAAATATATCAAAATTAAAGCTATTACCATCTATCTTATAAATCAATATGTGAGTTAATAGATTATACATAGCAACTATTTCTAGGAAAAAATATTCGTAATGTCCAAAACATGACCTATAATGTTTAGTTTTGCTCAGCCATTTATGCATGTAGCAGTGCGATAGTGTTCTCATGTTGAGGGGTTCATGGCTCGCCACGTACGACTAATAGCTTCCCACTTAAGGACAAGATATACTGATAAGTTTCAATGTTGCAACCCTTCCTTAAAATGTGCCTCCTAACACATCGTTCCGACGCTCCCTGCAATTAGCGGCGCTATAAACATGGAGTATGAGTTTATTGTCTCATTGTCCATTTCTACCGAGCATTGACTCAAGATAATGTATTCAAAATCCACATAATAATAAGTAGACTCGAAATAGAATCAACTGACCCTTGTTTGGCTAAAATATCACTCCTTTACCCTTTCATTGATTGGGGAAAAACTCAATTGATCTCTAATTAACTATGTGTCTAATTAATTTTTCTTTGTTAGATAAATGAGTGTGGAGGTTGTTGGAAGAGAGGGATAGCTTATGGAGCGTAGTTCTTCGTGCCAAATATGGAGAGGAGGGAGGGAGGGTGCGGTTTGGGGATGTTGGTGGATCGGTTTGGTGGCACACTTTGAACCAAACCCGATCGGGGTGGGACTTGTGGATAATAGGTGGCTGTCAGACAACATTGTTAGGAAGGTGGGGGATGGTTGCTCAACTCTGTTTTGGGTGGATCCGTGGCTGGATGGTTGTCCGCTAAAAAGGGCATATAGTAGGTTGTATCATCTTGCGGACAATAAACTGGCTATGGTGGCAGAGATGTATGAGTTAGGTTGGGGTGCTGGAGGTGAGGCGTGGAAGTGGCAGAGGAGATTGCTTGCTTGGGAGGAGGGGTTAGTCATGGAGTGTGTGGAGCGTTTGTTTGATTGTGTTTTGCAGGTTGGAACGATTGACAGATGGATGTGGAAACTCCATGCGTCGCAGTGTTACACAGTGAAATCAGCTTATTCTTACCTAACAAATATTGATTCCAATCTTAATGAAGGTTTCAATAGCTTTTTGTGGCTTAAAGCGGTGCCGTTGAAGGTGAATATATTTATATGGCGCCTCTTTTTAAATAGGCTTCCTACTAAGGATAACCTGCGTAGGAGAGGTGTTCTTGATGATGCTCAGCTTTCTTGTGTGACCCAGTGTGGGGGCTCTGAAGATTATAATCATTTGTTTTGTCGGTGTAATGTTTATGGACGGCTTTGGTATTTGGTCACGAAGTGGTTGGGCTTCGAGGTGGCTCTTCATGGTGATATTCTTATTCATGCTCATCAGTTTTGTGGTCTTGGAGGTTTTTCCAAAAAATCTAGGATTGCGTTTACTACTATTTGGATTTCTACACTTTATGTTATTTGAAAAGATCGTAACAGAAGGATATTCCACAACAAATCGGATCAACTTGAAACTCTTGCAGAGAAGGTTAAAGTTCAAACGTTTTGGTGGTTGAAATCATATTATGTAATGTTCGATTTTGACTATGTTTGGAGGCAGAATCCTCTTAATTGTCTTAAAGCAATTGTATAATAGGTAGTTTCTCTATTGTCTGTCTGGCTGTCTGTGGCTTAACATTTTTGTAATTGTTACTTTGCAACTCTCTTAAGCACTCCTTGTGCTTGAGGAGTTGTTAGTTGTTTTATATATTTTTCTTAGTTTCTTCAAAAAAAAGCTAACATGATAATTATTTTTATGTGCAAACAATACTAAAAATATTATATGTAGATATAAAAAAACATTAAACCTGCGATAAAATTGAATACCTCTAAATATATTTTATTAACCAAACACAATTAGGTTTAGTTACTGTAGATTTAAACTACTATAGTATTTTAACACTTTTAATTTTTTAACACTCATTCAACACTTAATTTTTCTCTATTCCTCTCATTCAACGCTTCATATTTTATCCTTTCTCTCCTTCTACCGTATCACTTTCTCTATATGCATGGATGTAAGAAAAACATTTTTAGTTTTAAAAGTTACGGGGTTATTATTTAACTTTTTCTCGACTGAATTTTCTGAATATTGCTAGGGTATCCAACTTTGAGTTTGTTTGGTTTGACGGTGGAAAAACCAAACTCACGTCTAAAAGAGCCACTTTCGTGAAAATATAGAAGATTTGTTTCATAGCTCTCACGGCATCGTGATTCCTTGCCGCACATTTGAAAAATACCACGCCACTCCAAATACATGCTTTGAAAATCACTTGTGGTAAATTTTGAAAACTCAGGCAAATACCGGATTAAGCCTCAATCACTTGAACCAACTCACAATCACAATTCAAAAGTAGACACCAAATTGATTACGAAACTAATGGTACGCTACTCAATATAATTGCGAATTGAGAAGAAGAAAAAAATCATAATTGCGTATTAAAATACCCTTAATAAAAGTTGCGTATCACTCGAAATTGTCCGTCGCGTAAAAAAAACAAGAATTAAGAGGCAGTCCCTAAGTTAGCTAGGTTGGCAAGGTTGCAATTTACAGAGGTTGGCGTTTAAATCCAATTTTTTATATATTCATTTTAATGAGTGAAATTTTAGTCGTAAGGCTACTTGGCAAACTCTAAATTATCATGATCCCATTCTTTTGGGAACTAGAGGACAACAATTTAGTCTTTTCTATCTATTTTGTTAGTCAAACTCAACATTTGTGACACATGCATGACACTGTGATTGAGTGCCCATATTAGTGTCATGTGTCAAAAATGTTGACTTTGATTAACAATGAGTGAAAATGACTAACATGCTTACATTTGATTAAATTCAAGGACCAATATACATATTATTTTATTGGGGGATTAATATGAACCTCACAATAGAGATAAAACCAAAAATGTGTAGCAGAAAAAAAATCAAAATCAACTAAGACATCAAGATATAAACTCCGTATGAAATGATCTACTCCCTCTATTCCTCTGAGTGTCACATTTGAAGAAAAAATTCTTTCTATTTAATTATCATTATTTTTAAAGTTTATTGCAACATTAATTATTGAATGGTCAGAAACCGCTAAAATTAGATAATAAATTATTAAGGATAATATAGATAGAATCTATACTATATACATTAACTATCGAATGGAGAGAAACCGCTAAAATTCAATAATAAATTATTAAGGATAATATAGACAAATCTTACTATATATATCTATATATATATATATATATATATATATAAAGAAAGGATCTTGTTAACTTGTGCTGGAATTAAAACATAACTTTTGTCTTGGAAAGATAAGATTTTAAAATTTTAGAATGTTGAATACACAATTTCCAACAAAATGTTTCTATCTTTGGTTTAAGGCACACGTTAACATTTCCCATAAAGAAAATAACATGTTTTAACTATTTTGGCTGATTTTTTCTCTTTTCAAAATTATCCAAATCTTTCCATACAAATGACATGTATAACAATTAGATAAGAGTAAATTTAAATATTAAAATAAAAATGTAATAAACATGATATGAATATATATATATATATATATATGTCCATTTTTTTTATCATTTAAAATGTGTAACAAATTAGATGAATGTTCGTCTTTTCGCCAGTATAAATAATAATTTTAAATTTAACAAAATTTATTTTTTCGCAGCCAAAATATAAAAAATACTTTGATAAAGCCTCATAGTCAGCACAAGGGTACTTTTTTTTTAGGAGCACAAGGGGTACTTGAAACGAGACAAAAATAATCAAGATACAACCATATAAGAAAATAAAAAACAACAAATTAAACAAAAACTCAAGAGTAGGTAACAAAAAACATGCAAACACAATTTTTCCCTTTAAATTATGAGAAGAGAAGGTTAAAAATGATAAGTAGCGACATGTTTATTCTGAAAAGGAAAATGTTATTTCTCTAGAAAAATATCAGTGAATTGCCTAAATTATCTTTTTGATTTATTTGAAAATTTTAAAATTGAGTGAACTGCCTAGGTTTATTTATTTTTATTTTTTTTATATTTTCTTATACTTTAATATAAGAAATATGAGATATGCTAGGGAGTCCGAGATGCTCAGTGCAAGAATATGGACGAATGGATTTAGGAAAAATAAAAGTGTGACCCAACACCTTCATCTAAAACTTTAAAAACTTTAGTCAATTTATAGAAACAAAGATAGGTTGACCACTATTAAGTTGTACATCTTTGTATCACTTTAGAAAATTTCAAATTTCAGTTAATCAAATATATGGTTTGTGTGACTATATTTTTTCAGTTGCGTGATTATTATTTTTCTTGAATTTAGAAGCTGAAAAATGATCACACAAACCATTTGTATTTCGTTGTACCATAGCTTGCATTTCGTCATAAACAACTTCTTTCTAAGGTGTAATTTTTTCAGATGGACAAATTTTAAATTATGGCAAAAATAGTGGTCATGCAATTGAAAAAAATATGGTCAGAAAGATTATATATTGATTAACTGAAATTTCGAGAATGGTGCAAAGATGTGCAAGCTAAAAGGATGTCAACCTATCATTTTTCATTTATAGTCTATATAGTACCAACGACGATCACACTAATTAACTGATTGATTTTGCTGAGAGGGAGTGTATATATAGTGAGTGATAGATATGATTCTGTATGCATATTTTATAGTGAGATTTGTCAGCAAAGCTAATCAACAATGGTGACTTTTCTTCAAGCACTTCTTCTAGCCCTTCTATTATTGGTATTCTTCCTCTTCATGAAATACAAAACCATTATCAAGAACTCATCAACCCTTCCAAAAGGGCCAAAAAGCCTTCCAATAATTGGTAATCTCCATCAACTTGTCACTTCAAATCTCCATTTTCAGCTTTGGAATTTCTCAAAAATATACGGTCCTCTTTTCTCCCTTAAAATTGGTTTCAAGCAAGCAATTGTTGTTTCAACAGCTAAACTAGCTGAAGAAATTCTCAAGGATCATGACCTTGATGTATGTAGTAGACCTCCATCACTTGCATCGCAAAAATTGTCTTACAATGGCTTAGCTATAATATTTTCACCTCACAATGATTCTTGGAGAGAGATAAGAAAAATTTGTATGGTCCAATTCTTTAGCCACAAAAATATTTCTAGCTTTTATGGACTAAGAAAAATTGAGGTCAAGCAAATGATGAAAAAAATATCTGAGCATGTTTCTATTTCCAAAGTTTCAAACCTCAGTGAGATTATAATGTCTGTTTCAAGCTCTATAATATGTACAATTGTTTTTGGAAAAAACTATGAACATGAAGGAGGTGATAGAAATTTTCATGGTTTACTTATGGAGGCACAAGCTATTTGTGCTTCCATATTTGTTTCAGATGTTATTCCTTTCATGGGGTGGATTGATAAACTCACAGGTTTACATGCTCGTGTTGACAACAGTTTCAAGGCTTTGGATGAGATTTTTGAAGAAATTCTTCAAGAACATCTCAATCCTAATAATATGAAGAATGAAGAAAAAGAAGAGAAGGATATAGTTGGTGTGTTACTTGAGTTAAATAAGGAGGGTCGTCTCTCAATTGATCTCACCAATGATCACATCAAAGCTGTCATTATGGTATGTGTTCACCATGCATGCAAGCTTTTATCAATAAAAAGTTAGAAACAAATTAAATGTCAGTTCATATTTAATTTCAATTTATATTTTTGTATATGTTCTATAATGTGTTACATAGTGTTCTTGACCTACCGTATTTTCTGTGATATTGTCCGCTTTTGGTAATTTCTGCTAAGCCCTTAGAGAAAAAACCTACGTGGTTGAGGTGCATGTGTATTTATAAAAGTGTTTATACATAGAGACATGTGACATACATTCCTTAAATCTCCACACATAAATGCAACACGTGGCAATGTGGGTCCAAAATAATTTGTATTGCCACTTGTCACTCTTGAATTGATCAATATCATGTGACATTATGTGTTACAAGTATAAACCCAAATTGAGGCTAAGAGACAACATGATCAAGTTAGCTCTTGTGCGTGACCTAGCTCATCTTTCTAGCAACACCAATATTGTTTTAACCTCAAGTTTTAAACTTCTTTAAAAACATCTCAATGAGTTGAGTCGAATGAATGTTTAATCATACTAAACAATAATTGTTAAGAGATCCCCGTTGAATGAGATAAGGTCTAAAAATACATTCATAAATGATGGGAAATCATCAATTTATAAATGTATATCAAGTTTGTTATACTTCACTATGCATTTGTAATAATAGTTGACACTCGGTAGTTAACTAATAATAATATATAATCTTGCAAGTTTCATATATTTTCTTTTAAAAAAAATCCATAGTCTTGCAAGTTTGTTACGTTGTTTCATTTGTTGCAACTTATGTTGATTAAACAACTTAAAAAAGACATCCAATATGAGAAGAGGGAGTAAACAAAGAAGAAAAAAAATGCAAAATCATGTGTCAAGTAAACAAAAAAGAAAAAATACATAAGATCCAGGACTAGTGAAGAAAAAATACATAGAAAAAAATACAAAATACAAAATCATGTGTCAATTGATCAAAATACATCAGTTTGGGTGATGACTGGACTGATGAAGAATCCAAGAGCAATGAAGAAAGCTCAAGAAGAATTTGCCTTGGCATACCATTGGGAATTGCCATAGTGGAAATCATAATTGCAAACCTTCTCAATTCATTTAATTGGGAAATGCCTCAAGGGATGACAAAAGAAGATATAGACACTGAAGGACTTGCTAGTCATAAGAAGATTCCCCTTTGCCTTGTTGCTAAGAATCACATTTGAATGCCACGAGGTCAATTATGGATCCGTTTGGATTAAGTTTATGTAAATAAATAAACTTTTATTTATTATTTATAAGTTTGTTAAGGTAGTTTATGAAAAAATAACTTATGAAGATAATTTTTTTTTGAAGGAAGATAAAACTTTTGTTAATGAGAGTACTTATAAATTAATATAGAAGTCTATTTATTTACATAAATCTTTTTCAGAAGCTCAAAATAAAGTCAATCCAAACGGAGCTTAAATGTATTGCATTTTAATCGGAGACCGTTCCATTTAATATTGAGAATAATTTGTGGTTCCTATAATCCTATTAGATCATATTTATCCTATTTTGTCTTGTAACTAATTTCGTTAGTTATGGTTTGTCGTACTTTGTTTAATTCAAGTTTATTTTAGTGGATTATCTCACCAAGTATATAAACCTCTTTTTTTCTATTCAAATAATAAAATGAGGTTATTCGATGAAAGTATGTCAATGGATATCCATGGGTACGGGTAGTATGATATCCGTCCCCGCCCCGCTGGATAAATATGGTACCCGTGCTTGTCCCCGTACCCGTGTGGGTATCTCTATACAAGTAATCCACGGGTATTTAGATACTCACGGATATTCGCGGGTACCCATGGATTTTTGAATTTTTTTTTCTATACAAAAAAAAACTTTTTTAACCACCTACAAACATCAACTTTTAAAAATCCACACATAACATATTCCATTCAAATTTCATAATTCATACCATAATCCAACAAAAATCATGATTCTTATGTATTCTCAAGCAAATTCATCATACCATAATGCATATGATTCTTACATAATCCATACAAATTCCTGAAGTAAAATAAAAGGATAAAAACATCCAAAAAGAGATGAAGGAGAAGAATAAAATCTGGCCGCAAAAGTAGAGGAAAGGAAGATAAATTTTTGAAAGAATTTTGAGAGAGGAGCACCGTACACATAGTAAACTAGAGTATTTTTTTGAGACACCAAACTCTTATATATATATATATATATATATATATATATATATATATATATATATGCGAGGATATTTTAGTAATTTACTTAATTTATTAATAGGTATGGATACCTGCGGGCACATATATCATCAAATCCGTGTCCATAAAGTAACAGGTAGCTAAATACCCGTTTATTATATCCGCGGGTACCATTTTAGCTACCCGTCCCATGTCCATGACATATTTTATTCGCGGATATCCGCGGGTACGGTTTTTTTTGCCACCTCTAGATGAAACCTTCCATTATTGTATAAGTAATATGGTATCAATTTGACAAAATCTCATTTCTTTCCTCCTTCCATGGAAGACAAGACAAGTTCATATTCTTGGAACTGGATCCTACACAAAATCCATAGTACCTTCATCATCCTGGAGACAACCAAAGTTTCATCCTTATCACTACTCCTTGAGTTGTGCTATGCAAACTTACAAACAAATGTAATGTCTTGGAGGTCTCCTATTTTAAATTGAGTTAAATCCTATTGGAGAAAAAATTGCTTGAGTAGGAGCATTATGTAGATATATTGTCAACGTTTTTTTATGCACTTTTGTTTCTAACATGAGAGTGTGCTTTATTACTCATTGTGAGTTGTGAGCAATTTTTTTGGGTGTTAATTAGTTGCTGACAAAGACTTCAACAAAATTATGGTTGAATTTGATTCTCAACTTGTTGCGAACTTGCTCGTTAACATAAGTCATTCTTTCCATCTGCACTCTATAGTTAAAATCATTTTGCATCATAATAGTGATGCATCTTATCTTTGTCTCATATACTTTGTGAGACTAATCATATTGCAGATGGCTTGACAAAATTTAGTTTATCTTTAGATAGTATTTATCGTAGTTTTGGGCTATGTTTTTGATTTTGTGTTGAATGTTATTGTAGCCGACATCTCAACAGTTAAATATTAATGCAACCTCAAGGGTTTATTGAATCTCTATGCACACACGACTATATGACTGTTGACGAAAATTGGTGTTTTTTGGAATTAAAGTTAGGGATTTGTTATGCCTTAGTATGATTTATAAATAATAATAGATATATAATAATAATATTTATTAATTTTTCAAAAACAAATTAAATTTCTCGTAGGCCTCCTCCTAGAGAATGTGTTAAACTTAACTGGATGGTTTTGTAGTTCAAAATATAGGAAAAGTTGCTTATGGAGAGTGTTACATGATCAATTTTATGCGTTTTTCTATTGATATGGTAATATGCTCTATCACTAGAACTGAGTTGTGAGTTATTTTCTTAGGTGTTAATCTAGTTTTTTTTTAAGAAGGTAAATTAGCTCACCCATTGACATCTGAGAGAATCGAACTTGAGACTTTGAGGAGGAGCACACTCCAAGGTCCTAAGACAACACCACTAAACCATGCAAAGTGGATTGTTTTAATTTAGTTGTTGACAGAGGATGGGAACCTAAATATGTACTAACTCGATTTTAGAAGAGCATGCACCACTTGATTGCAACCATTCCTGATTTCGAGAATCTGTAACTATTGCTATTACATTGATAATAAACTATTGGTTTCAATGCAACACACCCATTCATAAAATCGTTAAAGCCATTACTACTCTCAACGTTGGTAATGCTCAAACACTATTGATGCAACCTCAAGGGTTCGTTGAATCTCTGTGCGCACATGACTATAAGAACGTTGACGGGAATTAGGGTTTGTTTAGGATTATAGTTAGGGATTTGTTATATCCTAAGTTAATATGATTTATAGATTATAGATACTATAATATATATATATATATATATATATATATATATATATATATATATATAAACAATAATACTTAATTATATTTTTTTAAAACAAAAGCATAAAACAACCGAAATCTCATAAATCTTAAACAAACCACAAGAGACGAAACACAGAAGTGTGCCTCATAAATCTTATGTGACAATACTAACAAAGTTTTATGCGTTTATATTTCTAATTTTAGAGTGTGCTTGATTACTCACACAAGTTATGACCTGTTTTTGTGTGTGTGTTAAATTAGCCGCCGACAAATACTTCAACAAAATTATGGTTGAATCTAATTCTCAAGTTGCTGCGAGCTTGTTGGTTAACAAATACCTTTCTTTCCATCTATCATATCCTCTAGTTAATACTGTTTTGCATCAGAACATGGTCTTGCGTCTTAGTTTGTCAAAATTAATCTTATCTTTAAATAGTATTTCTCGTATTTCATCGTTATGATTATGATTTCTTGTCAAATCCTATTGTAACCGACATTTCAACGATTAGTTTCTTTCTGGTTAACCAATGTTTTTTTTCTTCCATTCGTGTCTCCTCAATTTAAGACTACTTTACATCCAAACAAGATTCACTGCATCTAATCTTAGTCTCATATGCACAACGAGACTAATCAAATTGTCAATAACTTGATAAAATTTAATAGATCTTTAAATAGTATTTCCAGTATTTCGGTTATTATGTTTCTGATTTCGTGTCGAATCCTATTGTAACTGACATTTCAACGATTAGTTTTCCTCATGAATTCTAAATTCTAACTTTTTTTGTAACAGACATTTCAACGATTATTTTCTTTCTCGTTAACCAACTTCCTTCATTCCATTCATGCTCTCCTCTGTTACGACTATTTTGCATCCGAACAAGATTCACTACATATAATCTCAGTATCACATACATATTATGAGACTAATTAAGTTGTCGATAACTTGACAAAATTTAATCCATCTTTAAATAGTATTTCTCATATTTCGTCATTACGTCTCTGATTTTTTGTCGAATCCTATTGTAGTCGAGATTTCAACGATTAGTTTTCCTTGATGAACTCTAGTTTTTATGGGCTTTATAGCCCAACAAACAAGACAGTTGACTTGTACAAGAAGAAGAAAGCAAAAACTAAGTCGGCAAAGATAGATAAAACCCTAAACACAATTCACAAACACAATTCTCACAGAAACAATGGCTGGTCAAAGAACATCATACGGCAACAAACGTTCACACTCACACAACAGCATTGATGATAACAGAACCAACAACAAACGCCGTAACCCTAACACCGACGAAACCACTCCTAGAGACACATTTCATATAACCCAAGACGACACCGTTTACCGTTACCTTTGTCCTGTTCGCAAAATCGGCAGCATCATTGGCCGCGGCGGCGAGATCGTGAAACAACTCCGTCTTGATACGAAGGCGAAGATCCGAATCGGTGAAACTGTTCCTGGTTGTGATGAGCGTGTTGTTACGGTTTATAGTGTTTCTGATGAATCAAATGATTTTGAAGACTCTGGTGAGTTTATGTGTCCTGCTATGGATGCGCTTTTGAGGATTCATCAGAAGGTGATTGCTGAGGATTTGCGTGCTGGTGAAGATGAAGATGTTGATATGGAGAAGGTAATTTTTGGTATTTTATTAGTTTCTGTGTCGTGTTCGTGTCTGTGTCCATGCTTAACGGAGAAGGTAGTATTATAATATTGAAAATTTTAATATTTGGTATTATATTAGTGTTTCTCTGTGTTTAGGTTTGTCTGGTGTCCGTGTCTGTGCTTTATAAGTAGTAATATTAGTTTTTTTTTTTTTTTATGAGTTATGATATTGGGATCATTCAGTGTCGTATCTGGTGTCTGTGTTGGTAATGTGATGCATAAGTTGGAATATTAGTTCTTTATGCTATTTGGATTATTGTCTTGGGTTGAGGATGAGGATCTTGATATTGATATGGAGAAGGTAGTGTTAGAGTATTAAAGAATAAATTTGGTATTTTTATTAGTATCTCGGAGTGTGTCTGTGTTCAGGATTCATAATTTTGTGTTGATATGTAGAAGGTGGTGTTAGAGTATCAAAGAATATGATATAATATTCGGTATTATGTTATAGTTTTTCTTCAATGTCTGTCGTCTCGGGTGTTTGTAAGTTATGCTCTTGAAATTATCGAATCAGTATTTATGACGTGTTTGTTGTCCGTGTTTGTGATTGTGTTTGTCATTCATAAGTAGTAATTTTAGTTTTTCTAAAAGTAATGCGATTGAGATTGTCGAATCTGGTGTGTCGTGTTTGGTATCCGTGTCTGTGAATTATAAGCAGTTATATTAGTTTTTCTTTAAGTTATGCTTTTGAGTTTGTTGAATCTGGTGTCGGTGATTCATACACCCTACGGCCACTATTATAAGCATAAAACCATTTTTGCTTATTATAGTGGCCGTATGAATCATAAGTAGTAATTTTAACTTTTTTTCTTTGAGTTATGCTATTGTGATTATTGAATCAGTGTTTATGTCGTGTTTGGCGTTCATGTCTGTGAATCATAAGTAATAATATTATTTTTTCTTCATGTTATGCTATTGAGATTGTTGAATCTGGTGTCTGTTTCTGTTGTGGTGATTCATACTCCCTACGACCACTATTATAAGCAAAAACCATTTTCTAGATTTATTGAATAGCTGATGAATCTGTCCTACAATATACTTTAGATACATCACTTGTTCAATGAACCTAAAAAGTGTTATTTTTTATTTTATTTTATAATAATAGTGAGAAGAGGGTGTAATTAGTAATTTAGCTTTTTCTGTAAGTTATGCTATTGAGATTATTGAAACCCTAATCTCTTTCTGATATTTTGTGATCTCTAATGTTATCAGGTGGATGGAGGGGATTTGGTTACAGCGAAATTGCTTGTGGCGTCTGATCAGATTGGGTGTGTGATTGGGAAAGGTGGGCAGATTGTTCAGAATATAAGAAGTGAGACTGGTGCGCAGATTAGGATTCTTAAGGATGATCGACTGCCGCTTTGTGCGCTGGATTCTGATGAGCTTGTTCAGGTTAATTTTAATTTGTGATGAAACTTTTTAATTCGTTTGGGGATCTTTTTGATCCATATGTGTATAGAAGTTGTAATTTTGTTTTTTTACAAATTCAGAGTAAATTGATTCTTGTGAAAGCATATTGATTATGACCCACTTTGGATAAACAACTCAATCACGAGCATAAATGTTCATAAATAAGTGTTTATGTATAAATAATTTCTATAACAAAAGATAAAATAAAATCGAACTGATTTCTAGTTATAAGCTATTTCCATGTAAGCTATAAGTTATTTACATCTGCTGTTGTGGATCAATGTAATGGTGTATCGTAGCGGAATTTGAACAAACCTCTACTATTCCAAGAGACGCCGTTTAATCCAATGTTTTCAAATAGCAGTTGAAAAAACCGCCATTTTCCGCTATCTGGATTGACAACATTTTCCTGGAGAGTTATGGAAGTAAATTGAAAATAGTTTATTGTCATAAGTTGTTTTCATAAGTTATTGTGGAGCTTAGTGTTGTCAAACTGAGGCGGTATAGAATAGAAGAATTTGAACGAACCACTATTTAATGCAAAGTGTTGTCAAACTGAGGCGGTATAGAATAGAAGAATTTGAACGAACCACTATTTAATGCAAAGTGTTGTCAAATAGTGGTTGAACAAACCGCCATTTTCCGCGAGATTGACAATATTTACCTGGAGAGTTATGGAAGTAAGTTGAAAACAGTTTATTGTTGTAAGTCATTTTCAGAAGTTTTCCCAAACAGTTTAACAACTGCAGTGTTTATGCTAGTAGACACAATTAATGAAGAACACAATATATATTTCAATAATAATAATACTGTATTTAATGAAATTAATTTCTGTAGTGATTTTTTTTTTATCTCTTGTGTTTATATTCTACATGCACAAGAATTTCTTGTAAATTCATCTGTTATTGTTGCATCCGAATGGGAAATTATTGTATGTCTTTGTTGACAACGCTGAATCTGCAGATTTCTGGTGAGATTGCTGTTGTGAAGAAGGCTCTTATTCAGGTTGCGGCACGGCTTCACGACAACCCTTCACGGACTCAACATTTGCTTACTTCTGCGGTTCCTGGGGTGTATGCGGCTGGTGGTTCAATGGTGGGTCCTCATGGTGGTGCTCCGATTATGGGGATGGCTCCAATTGGTAGTGGTTATGGGGGGTATAAAGGTGATGTTGTAGACTATCCACGGTCCATGTATCCGGGTTCAAGGGATGAAGGTTCTGTGAAGGAGTTTTCTGTCCGATTTGTTTGTCCAACTGCTAACATTGGAGGTGTTATAGGTAAGGGTGGTGGTATAATAAATCAAATTAGGCAGGATTCTGGGGCAAATATCAAGGTTGATAGTTCGGCAACCGAAGGAGATGACTGCTTAATAGCCATTTCGGCGAGAGAGGTAAAATTATGATTATTAATCGACCTTCTTATTTAATCAATTTGTTGTCTTACGGGCATAAGAAATGATTGAATGGCTTTTTTCGCTGTCATGATGATTTTTTTGCTGTGTTTATGCAGTTCTTTGAGGATTCATTCTCCGCAACAATTGAAGCAGCTGTGCTTTTGCAACCCCGGTGCAGCGAGAAAGTTGAAAGAGATTCTGGTATTCTCTCTTTCACTAGCCGGTTACTGGTGTCAAGCTCTCGAATTGGTTGCCTTATTGGTAAAGGAGGATCAATCATTACTGAAATGAGAAGGCTTACAAAAGCTAATATCCGCATCCTATCTAAGGAGGATCTCCCTAAAATTGCATCTGAAGATGATGAAATGGTGCAGGTGAGGGCATTCTCATATATTGCTTGAGTGATGTCTTTTTTGGGAAATCGGAAGTTGCAATGCCCGATGATTCTGAACTACTATTTTTCTTTCTCTCTCAATGCTTTTAGATTTCAGGGGAACTAGACATTGCCAAGGACGCTCTTGTGCAAGTACTTACCCGGCTGAGAGCAAATATTTTTGATAAGGAGCGTTCTGTCTCATCATTACTTCCACCAGTACTTGCATATCTTCCTGCTTCGCCAGATGGACCAGATGGTTACAACTATGAAAGTAGAGATGGAAGACGACATGGACGTGGTGGCTATTCTTATTCTGATGGCTATGGAGGCTCAAGTGATTTTGCATCTGGCGACGGTTATGGAAACTATGGAAGTTCACAGGTTATTCTTTACAACCATTAATTTTTCCAGGATTTTGAGTGTGGATGAGTTCTGGTCGCTAAATTATTATTTCTCAATTCATTGTTTTAATTATTGTTTCATATGCGGCAGCTTGGTCGAGGTGGTCCTTATGGAGCTTATGGAAGTTATGCTGCGGAACGGACTAGTACTTCTGGGTAACCAATCCATTATATTACGTTCAATTTATCATTATTATTTTATTTTTTAAGTTCCCATATTCTTCTCTATACATGTTGCGGAGCCGCTGCTTTCACTGATATTTTATTTCAAGTGTTATAGAAAACTAGCCAATACTGACTTTTGTTATCCATTGCCAGATTGTCTGACAGATTGTCCGACAGATTGTCTGGTCAGAACGGTGTTTCTCGGAGGAGAAACCATGGTTACTAAAACCTTGGTGGGTCCCTGCAGGTAGATTATAGCTTCCTTGATTTGTTTTGTAGTTTATCTGTTACCTTCCTATGTTAAAACCATTCACATTAGCAATAACAGATTGATATCTTAACCTGACCAGTGTACCATGTAGAATTTTGATGCTCATGTTTTCCCTTTGTTGCCTTTCCCTTCCCCATCCAAACAGCTGAGTTATGTGAAGCCCTGAAGCCTACTGCCTAAACTGGAAGACGAGATGAACCACGGTTTGACAAACTCACTACTGCCCACCTTGACGCCTCTACCCAGTGACTGACAAATTCATGGCCAACCTTGATGCCTCGATCTAGGGGACCAAACATGTGGAGACTATTGAATTTTACCATGTCCATTTTACCTTACTTCCCAAGCTTGCGAACATGTGCTCCCAAGAACCTATAAAAATAGTTTTCCTTGATGGCTGGTTTTTTATTCCTCATTGGTTGTCTTTAGATCTAAAACACCATGTGGCTATGATCCTTTGCCAGTTGTATACCTGTACTATCTTTGTTTTTTTGTTTTTTCCTGGTAGTTCATAGTTACTTGCAGTTTGAACTTCTTTATTTCTTTGAATAATATAATGATATTGGTATCTAATAAGTCGACCTTACAGTTTTATGCGGTAAATTTAGAAGACCTTGTGTGGTCTGTATTGCAGGCGTGAAGTCACTTCATATATCTTAAGCTAGTAATTGCTGCATCTGACCATTATTTTATATTGGTTTTGCTTGTTTCATTCTAGTTTGGTTGAAATTTTTCCAGTTCGCCTCCTCTGGTTATATGAGCTGAATAAAAGATTGGTTCGTTGGTTTTTTGTTTGAATGGGCTAGTCTGGTTTTTAAATGAAGGTTAAAACCATAGTAGTCAATAGCAACCGATAGCAACGCTGTAGCGGTCGCGCGTAGTGTAGCGGCGACGAACCGCTACGGTAGTCGTGGTAGCGGAGCGAAACCAAATAGCGGTCGCTTCAGCTGCTATAGCGGATAGCGGCCACTATTTGATTTTAGTAGCAAATTTTTAAATTGACCCTATTTTTAAAACCTTTTTGAAGGCATTTTGGGGATATTCTGTAAACCCTAACGTTGTTGAATGGTTTCTCTTTTTTTTCTTTTCTTCATCTGTTGTATGGTTTCTCTGTTCTTTTTTTCTTCCTCTGTTTTCTTTTGTTATTTTATGATTTTTTTTTTGTTTGTTTTGATTCAGGAATGTTTCATGAGATTTGAGTCTTATATTTAATTATATTTAATTAAATATAAGTTATTTCTTAGAAATATATAAGTTTGTTTATAGTTTATTCATGTAATTTGTCCAAAAAATAATCAAATTTCGGCGACCGCTATTTGTCATACCGCTGTACTCTATCCCACAATCTAACTTTTTGGGTTGGCCGCTACGCACCGCCATCTGGTATTGACTACTATGGTTAAAACAACCATTAATTATGAGTTATTCACTTTGAATAAACGCACACAGTTTTGAAAGCAATTCAATAGTTCAATTAGTTCAGTTACAAATTTAGTCAAACAACTCACAATTTCTGTTAGAATCTATGGATATTGGAATTGTGCTTGATGTATAAATCCAGAGCAGTTGTGTTGAATAGTGGCAATATTGGCGCGATTGCCTTGCGGAATTTTGACAAATCATTTTTGTCCTGTGATACGTTATTTATTGCAAAATATTGTGAAATAGTGGCTATAGCGGCCCTACAGCATTGTTACGTAGTGGTATTTGAACAAACCACTCTTTTCCGCTATCCGCAATTGACATCATTGATCCAGAGTCAAAGCCGTATAACCATACTGGACAGCTATTATGTTTGGAATGAAACTGAATACCAAACTGATCTTGTGTGTAGTTTTCTAGTACATATCTAATGGGTTATCCACCTTCCAACCCATGTTTTGTTTGTTTTTGAGGTCCAGCATGGCTTAGCCACATCGAGTTAAGGGTTGCATCTGTTGTAGGCAGTCATACCTTGCATATGTAAGAGATTGATTGATTTTATGATTTGAACACGTGACATGCCACACAGCATCAACTCAAACCATTTAGCCAGCGTTGCCATTGTACTTCCCATATAAAATGTGTGCATATTGGATTTCCTTCTAGGGCTAGTTCATTTAGTTTAATTTTCTGGGTACCATTTTAACACTCGCTAGTCTGTAACTTGAGATTTCTTATTACTTGATATTTCATCACTTGATCACAGGGAAAGGCTAGGTTATATATCATTGATCAATGGGAAAGGCTAGGTTATATTTATCAACATACTTCTACTTTGTTTTTAATTGTATTGTATGTTTGTAGGCACTTAGTCCACATAAATGCATGTAATCTAGCTCCAATTCTTACATTGCATTAAACAGCAGCATTTTGTGATCGGTTAATTATTTCCTTATCTGTCTTCTGAATGCGTTACTAGTATAAAGTTCCTATAAGTACAAGAGGCTCTAAGGACCCAACTGTTGGATATTAGTCTCGCTCTTTGTTTAGGTTGTTGGATACTCTTGAATCTAATGTTAACTTGCCACTTTGAGATTTCTTGGATTATGGAAGTTGTTCAAGTATTTGGAGATATGGTGGATAGTTGAAACTCAGTGATTTAAGTGGGTATGTTATCTGTTTTTGTCCTTTCCCCTTGGTCTGTAATGTTCATTGAATGCAGTTGGATTTCTTCAGGAATGAAACAGGTAATCTATTGGATTAGGCCTTTTAAGATTGCAAAAGGTCATTTGGTGTTTCAATTTGTAACTAATATACTTTGTATATGACTGGTGACATTTTGTATGTATGAGTCTATAGTAAAAAAATTCAAAATTTTATGAAGGTTGAAAATTTTATTCTCTTGTTTCAAGCATGGGTTCTTGTGATTTTAAAAAAGAAGTTTGGAGTGTATTTGCAAGAGTGCCAACTGCCAAGAATATTACAAGGTGGTTTACAATTTGCTGTATTGGCCAATTTTGGCAAACGGTTCAGCAAAGGACAAATTTAGGTACAGGTTGTAGGGACCTTTTTTGATGCTCTACTTAAAAAATTAATGACTTTCACAAACTGAATTTGGACGAGAAAAAGTTTCCCTTGTCAAAATTTTATGTGAGACGAATATTAAAAAGAAAATACTTTTCCTACAAAGAGTTCAAAGAACTACTAAACGAAAACTGGAGTCAATTCTTATGCATCTTAATTGAATATACAACATTTGAGAAAAATAATTAAGAACTAATGAGAAAGAATAGGAAAAAAAAACGCTATCACAATGAAGGCTATGGTATTTTGCAATAAATTAAGAACAAATTGAAAGGCAACTGAATCCCAGTATAGAAAACAAAATCATATCAAAAGAAGAAACAAATCAGAAATGTTTTGTTCAAAATAAAAATCCACTTGGAAGAAGGAGGAGGAAGAGAAATGAAGTTCAAAAAGGAGTCGTTTTTGTTTTTGTTTTTAATTAAAGAAATGATCGAATAAGGAAAATCAGATAAATTATCGAGTTTTGCATATTTTTAATAAATTCCAATAAATTGCGAGCTTTCAACTATAGTCTGGTTACTTTATCATTTTAACTATCTAAAACATTGGTTCGACCAAGACATGATAAATCTTGTTTCGATAAAAGCACATTAGAATAACAGTTAGATTACTGCTCTTCGTCCAACATGCTTCGCTCCCATCCAGCTAAACTGATCAAAATATCCATGCGTGAGTTAACTCACGCAAGTGTAAAAAATACATGATTTAGTTTTTACACATGCGTGACTTAAGTCACACTGCGTGAGTTAACTTACGCTTAAATTAACACCTGCGTGAGTTAACTCACGCTGGAATAAACCTCTGAATAATGAATGACATCTTTGCTTTTGAGGAACAAATGACAAACAGTGCCGCAACACGTGGAAAACATTGAATGAGAAATTACCTAGAATTTAAGAGAAGGATGATGGAGTGATCTACAACTACAAGAAATGTCTTTGATCAATTTATAAGGATGTTCTCTTCAGTTATTTATTTATTTTGAACGGCCTCTATGCACTTATTTAAATTTCCTGCATTCACCATAATGGAATTTTGTAGTTAAATAACAGTTCACACGCATCACACCATATGAATATTTGCTATGAAGCCAAGCAACAACAAGTACTCAACAAATTGGAAAACAGGTAATGGAACACATCAAGCATTTATATATTAACATCAAAAAGTGCTAGCTGATGAATCTCTTTAAAAGACATGCAAATTATCCACTTTTAAAATTTTAAGAACCAGCGTGAGTTAACTCACGCATGTGTTATACCCTACGTGAGTTAACTCATGCGGCGTGACTTAAGTCACGCAGCGTTACTTAACGTGCGCAGGGGTAAAATTGAAAAGACTGCAGGGTGCGAACGTTTTGTGTAGGGGGAGAGCAGTAACCTAACAGTTATTGCTTTTAGACATCCCTGACTGAACATGTTAAACACCTTTCCCACTTTAAAGGAAGGCAATAGTGATCCCTATTGTGTGTCTTACATCATATTCATATGAGTTATATTGCATTAAGGTGTATGCACACACTCCCACATTGACAATAGTTGATTACTTTAGGGTTCTAACCAAGCATCCAAAACGTCAGTCACCAGTTTTGCTTTTAGATATCCCTGACTAAACATGTTAATACCTTCAAGGCAGACAATCATGATCTCTATTGTATTTTTATGAATGTTTGAAATACACTTAAATGTGTGTCTTACATTATACAAGGATCTATTGATTGTGCTTCACATATCTCAGTTGTGAAGGAGTTGAGTTCAAATCTCATTCATCCATAGGAGCCAAATCCAGAGCTAAGGCCATGGGAGTATCATGTTTGGAATGAAACTTATCATCAAACTGATTTGGAGTGAAGTTTCCATGTTTATTAATTATTACCCATATATGATATAAAATGTGTGCATATTGGATTTCCCTCTATGGTCAGACCATTTTGATACTTGCTATTCTGTAACTTGAAATTTCTTATTTTTTTTATATTTTGTCATTGAATTTGATCAATGGCAAAGGCCAGGTTATAGTTAAAATCATACTTCTACTTTGTAATTTTGTGTTTGTACACATAAATGCCATGTAGACTAGCTCCAATTCTTACATTGCATTAAACCACTCCATTTGCTCTTTGCTTAGGTTGTTGGATACTATTACTCTTCAAAACTAAATATCATTATAGTCATTGATGTTTGTTTATCCGTAATCAAATATGACACTGGAAAAACAGTGGGGTGTGCTCGATTCTAGTGAATTCTAATTGAATACACCCTCCTTAATTTAGATAAAATGATAATTAAAATGATATCCACAAAATATTAAAACTATGTGAAGGTCAAAGAACAAAATATCAAATCAAAAAGGAAAAATATATGTAAAACAAAATATGACACCTAAAACAACATCAATGTATGATTTCTAAGAAAATAAAATCCCAGCTTAAGCCATTAAACAGAACAAATATGACACCTAAAACTGCATAAAATATCAGTCACTAATGCAAATTCTGCACCACATCATTTGTTCGGGACGACAAAATCTCTTAAAACACTACTGCTACCCCGATCAAGAAAGCTGCTCCTGCGATGCTACTTCAAACTCGCTCCCAATTAATCACAATGGTATGATTACTTTAGGGTTTCAACCATTCAAAACGTCAGCTCGCTTGAAAGATGATAAATCTTGCTTCAATAAAAATGCTTTGGTACTAAATATTTAGTCATTTGTACTTTCAGGTATCCCTCACTGAACATGTTAAACGCCTTTTCCACTTTAATGGAAGACAATCGTAATCCCTATTGTATATTTAAGAAAGTTTGAAGTATACTTAGATGTGTGTCTTACATCATATAAGATTTTATGGATCCAATCTCATTCTTCCATAGGAGCCAAATCTAGAGCCAAGGTCATATACAGCCATACTAGACGGCTAAATGGTAGGAATTGAACTAATCATCAAGCTGGTTTTGTGTATAGTTTTCTAGTACATTTCTAATGGGTTATCTACCATTCAATCCTTGTGTTAAGATTTATGATATCAAAGAAAATGCAAAAAAAAAAACATGAGGCTCAAAACAACATCACTTTGATCTTTATTTTATTGTATTTAATAATTTCAATGACACTCAATTAACATACTAGTTACTTTAGAGTTCAAACCGTCTAAAACGTTACCTCAAACTAAAGCATGATAAATCATGTTTCAATAAAAATGCATCAAAACTAGATGTTGCAGTGGTGGAATTGAAAAAAACGCCGTTTGCACAGAAGCTACAATACGTAGAGTTTGGCTTTTGCGTTAAAATTTGCATTGGAAGATGTGTTTAAACGTGATTCTTGAGTGCAAACTGTATACCAAACACATACTTAATCGTTTGTGCTTTCATGTATTCAGGACTGAACATGCTAAACGCCTTTTCCACGTTATAGGCATGCAATCTTGATCCCTATTGTATCTTTATGAAAGAATGAAGTACACTTAATGTTTGTCTAACATCATATAAGAGGTTTATATTATAAGAGTTACAGACAAGGATTAAAAAAAAGGATAATGTGGCTTAATATCATTGGAGTGTGATAGAGAGTGCGACCCTAATATTTCTTTTACGGTTACATATATTTTTGGCCCTTACAAAATTTTGAAGTACACTGTTTTATGACATGAACATGTGACCTGTCACAAATCATCAACTCGAACCATTTAGCCAATGTTGCCATGTTAATTTTGGAGTGTGCATTTTGTATAGGAAAACGTTAGAACAAATAGAGAAAAACGTGATTACAATGAAGGCAACATATGAGAACAAATTAATCAAGAACAAATAGAAAAACCAGATAAACACAAAAAGTATAAAAGAAGAAAAATCGAAAAGAAAAGAAGGCCGATATATCGCAAAGGGAAAAAGAACAAGAATAATTTAAATTTGATTGAAGAAGATTGAATTCAAAATGACTTATTTTGGCATTTTTTTTTAATAAAGAGAGAAAAATTCGAGATTCAAAATGACATCATGTTGGTCTTCATATTTAAATAAAAATAAAAAAACATAGTGAACAAGAAAAATCGATTGAACATTCAAAATGACTCTATTTTTTAAGATGACAAATGTTAGTAAATGTTTATGTTATGTTGGGAGTAGTAACAATATTTAACCTTGTATGGTAACAAATCTTTAACCTCCTTATTATATGACTCCTTAATCATCACCCCTTAATTCCATTTAATTATAATGATGTGGTTGTATATTGAAACAAATAATAAATCAATATCTGTTTTGTTGCTTGAATATGGAATAAGCTAGAACGTTGGCTTTTGTATTGACCATGTGAATGAAGTCCTATTTTGTCCTTTGACCCTTTTAGGAAAGAAATAAAATTTCTGATTATGGAAATAAATCTTAGTGGAGTTGGATGAAGACCGTTAAAATATTAATATTAGAACATAGAGCTAGTACGGCAGGTGTAATCTCTAACAAAAGATAATATATATTAATAAAGCTTTTCATTATGAAAGAACAATATTTGTTGTGTTTTCAAGGAAAGGTAAATTATTTCAAACAAATGGATTTGTTTGTTTTGATTAGGTATAATTTATAGTTTATGGATGTGGGTCTCTTAACTAATTTATAGTTTATGAATCTAAAGAAAATGACTATAAATAGCTATTATTCTTCCATTCAAAGTACACCATCAAATTCTATTCTATTCTATCCCTTTAAACTCTTTTCAAGTATTAAGGTTTAAATTAATATTTTCTCTTAACTTAGGAAAAATGACAAAGTCAACTTATGTTGAACTTGGTGAACAAAAGACATCCAACCAAAAGGGAAACATGAAGAGAGGAGTGTCTATACTTGATTTTATTTTAAGGTTGATTGCAATTGTAGCTACCTTAGCAAGTGCAATTGCAATGGGAACTACAGATGAGTCACTTCCATTCTTTACTCAGTTTGTTAGGTTCAGGGCCAACTATGATGATCTTCCAACATTGAGGTATATATGTATATTTAATTAATTTGTTGATTTTATTATTAATTTTGTAGTTAAATATGAGTTACTACCTTACCTTAACCTTTTTTTTTTTTTTTTTTACAATATAGACAATGAAGTTTGAACATTGGACTTCATGAATACTATCTACACTCTTCACTAAACATATTTTAGTGGCTTTTAACCTTGATTTCTTATAATAACTTATAAGGGTTATCTCATCTTTAGTAGCTGCCAAGATTGGTTGTCTAAATATATCCATTTTAGTAAATGATTTATGTTTTTCTTTTTTTTTTATAAACTTCATCATATAAGTTATCTTAAACTTCAATATGTTCTGGGCTATAACCATATATAGATAGATACGTAGGCGGCGTTACATATTCTACAAAAAAGGCTCAATGGTGCTGCTTGTTTGTCTTTCATTTATGTGTAATTTTTTGTATATATAAATAACGAAAAAATATGTATATAGAAAAATAATGAATTTGACTCCTAAAGGAAAGTAAAGTAGAACAAGAAAAAAAGAGTAAAGTTTAAAATGAAAAATAAATAAATTAAGAGTTGTTATTTTAACACATTTTATGATTTATCATAATGTACTTCTAATATTCACCCTTTGATAGTGTATGTGGTCCTAACCAAATTGAGATAGACTTGCACTAATATTACACTATTTTTGCTTAAAAACATTTTCACCCTTAATTGATTTATTTTTTAATGATAAATGCTAGTGTGTTAATATTGTTATGTTAGAAATATCACTCTTTTAATCTCTTAGTCCAACCAAGTAAGTTATACATCTCCTCTCGATTGACTAACCATGGTTGATAATGCTTAAATCAGAAGACTAAGATACAAATTAATATGCTAAACTAATATATTTTTCTTGGTCTTTGAAATTAAATACAGGTTTTTTGTAGTTGCTAGTGCTATTGTGAGTGGCTACCTGATTCTTACTCTGCCTCTATCCATCTTGCATATCATAAGGAGCAGTGCTGGAATGACTAGGGTTATATTCATAATCTTGGACACGGTATTAATCTGTTAATGACAATATATTTTTAGATTAACGTGTCAATAAAAAAATCGTTAATGCATATGACAAGTTTTTTTAAGGAGAATTGAAGTTGTACACATAGTTAATTAACTCGATACATTTTTTACGGAATAAAAATCACTTCAATATCCAATCTTTACAACACTTACACACATTGCGTATCAACCACTTGTACTGGACCACATGATTATTGAACTTTATACAATATATGCAGGTAATGCTAGGTTTATTGACAGCTGGTTCTTCAGCTGCAGCTTCTATTGTTTATTTGGCACACAAAGGGAATAGGAAAGCAAATTGGTTTGCTTTCTGTCAACAATATAACTCTTTCTGTGAGAGAATTTCTGGTTCATTGATTGGATCCTTCATTGCAATTCCTCTCTTCATAATGCTAATCCTTTTGTCTGCTCTTGTTCTATCAAGACGTTAAACCATTCTAAACTCTTGTACCATCAATGTAGCTTCATTTTAATTTGTACTCATTGAAGAAAAATGTGTGAGTGTGAGTAAGAGATCAAATTATGTATTATTAGTGTGTTATGTTTATGTTTATCTGTGTTTGATATTTCAATGTTTGTATCATTGTATTGGTTTTTATTCACAAGCTCCTTATCTTAATTTTCCATGCTAGTTTTTATACAATTACTATTTCGTTGAATTGGTAAAAAACAAGTGAATATTTGTGGCATTGTTATCTAGAAGTAAACATTTTTCTTTAATTTGGAAGGTTCTACGGTAGATCATCTTGATCGGTGGTCCACAATAGACTAACACTTAAAAATCACGATCTTTCTCATCCTTATGACTAAAGTTGTGACCCGTATGGTGTCATTTTGGCAAAAGCAAGAAAAAGCGAATGAGTTATGTTTTGAGATGCACATTTTCCGTATTTTTGTTGAACTGACGTCAATCAAGTTACCGTCTTAACCAAAAGGAAAAAGACAACCATAAACTTCAACTTTCGGAAGATAACATCCATCTTTATTAGAGTTTCAGACGATTTTTAAATACGGATCAACATTGGACTACCTATCAAAGTGATCCATGGTTGAATTTTCCTTTCCCTTGAAGCCTATTTAATATTAGATTTAAATCATTGTGATAACTGGTTAATGCTTAAGTAGATCCTCCCATGATATACCACTTTTAAACAACTCACCTATTTTTTATTCCAATTATATAACCTTCAAGAACTCCACTTGATTTCATTTTGGATTGCTTATGTGGTCTGTAAATATGTAATACCCCTTTTCTTTTCACAAAATTATTTTCTAATCCTGAATATAGTATTGAGAAAGAGTAGCTTATTTTATCTTGTGGAACAGTTTGGTGAATCCAGTAAGGACAGTTAAAAACAGTTCTCCAATTTGAGTTTCTAGCTATATGAAACCAGTTGGGCAATATTGACTGCAATTGGCTAGCATCTACACACTATAGTTTTGGCTACTGTTTTAAATCACAATTCAAAAAATCACAATTGAAACTACACTACACTATCAAGGTTACAAAGATCTCTGCAGTTACATTGTGGCTGCAATCACATCAGAACTAACTATATGTAATTATTTGTAATGTTTCTGATTTTTCTGCAACATCAAAATTGTGACATTGTAATTGCCACTACAACCACAATTAAAAAAACATGGTTGGAATGCAACAGCAACCAATATACATCAGTTACATGCTTCAACAAAGCTAGAGCCACGAATTTTCGTCACACCGCTATCATCCATTAACTTCCTTACCTTCTCAGCCCCATCCCAATCGCCTCGCAAAGCATATAAGTTTGACATTAGAACATAGTCACCACTGTGGTCTTTTCTCATACTAAACAGCTTCTCATTAGCCACTTTTGCCAACTCCACATCTCCATGAACCTTACAAGCTGCAAGCAGAGTCCTCCAAATAATTGCATTAGGTTCAATTTTCATAGAATCAATGAATTTAATCGCTTCCTTTAAAAGTCCAGCACGTCCTAGCATGTCTACCATACACCCACAATGCCTAATGTTTGGCTCAATCTTATACTCGCTACTCATAAGATCAAAATATTTATAACCCTCATCAATTTTTCCAGCATGACTACAAGCTACCAAAACACCAACAAATGTAATTTCATTTGGACAAATCTTAGTCCTTTGCATCATCTTAAAAAGACTAAGTGATTCCTTACCATGTCCATGTAATGCCATCCCAACAATGACCGAGTTCCACGAGATCACATCTTTATCTATTATCGACCAAAACACATCAAGTGATTCTTTAATGTTTCCACATTTGGCATACATATCAATAAGAGCATTCCCTAACAATGTACTTAACTTTCCCATACTAATCTCCATGACCTTACCATGTACTTTTTTCCCATTCTCTAAATCCCCTAAATCAGCACAAGCGGACAACAAACTCAACAACGTCACCTCATCTGGGAAAACCCCGGCTCTACACATCTCGTTAAACAACTCCAACGCCTGTTTGCTCAAACCACAAACAACATAACCCGCAATCATCGCGTTCCAACTAACAACATCCTTAACCGGAGCCTCGTCAAAAAGTATCCTCGCACACTCCATCTCCCCTTGCTTAACATACCCAGTAATCATCACATTCCACGAAACCAAATCTCTCTCAGGCATTTCATCAAACAATTTCCGCGCAACTTTCAAATCCCCACGTTTCGCATACCCAGCAATGAGTGAAGACCAAGCAACCACATCACCTTTACAAGAATCATCAAAAAGTGAAGTTGCAACCTTCAAGTCACCACATTTAGCATGAAAAACCAAAAGGGTATTCCTCACAACCACATTTGAACCAAACCCAAGTCTCAAAACCATTCCATGAACCGCCAAACCAGTATTAACCAATAAAAGCCTAGTACACGCCTTAAGAACAAACGGAAAAGTGTAGTTATCACCCTTAACAGAACGTCGATTCATTTCCGAATACAACGAAATAGCTCGTAAAGGATTAGGGCTCTGAGATGAACCTCGAATCATGACATTATACATAAATGTATCTGGGTGGGGAATTTGAGCAAACAGTTGGTGTGCATAGTTTGTGACGGTTGGAGTTGCAGTGGGACCCACAAGTGAGGTTGAGATTGTTAAGACAAGATTTCCGAGAAAGTTAACGTTGTTGTTGAAACCATTGATGATCATCAAAGCATGGATTTGTTTGAGGGTTTTAAGGTTGGGAACTTTGGGTGTGAAACATATTCTTTTTCTGATCATGTTGCTGCCAAACTTTGTTTCACATTAGTGTTATTTAAATGTAGTATTCTATACTTTTTAAGAGTGTTATATTTGAAAATTATGATTCTTTCTCATCAAAAATATAATTGAATAAAACTATTTTTCACATAAATTTAAAACTTCAACAAAATTCTACAATATAAAATTAAAACACTTTTTAATTAATACAAATGGATTTGAAAAACACTTTTTAATTAACACAAATGGATTTGAAAATATGATTCGGAGTTTGGCTATTTGATAAAATGTGTATCATATTCTTGTTAAACATGTTTAGATCTCATCCTAAAAACTAACTCAAAAGATGAAGGTACTCAAACATATTTATAGACTCAACAGTCTGAAAACCTGATCAATGTGAGACAAATAACAAACTATAGACAACTCCAAAACCAACTTCAATAATTGTAAATCAAAATGTCCAACATGATTGTTATTCTATTTCATACTTCGTTTGGAACAAAATCGTGCCTCTCAAAGTTGTTAGAACAGAAACTATGTTCTATTGCGCAATAGAAGTGCTTATTCCAATAAGATGTTTTCTAAGCAAGATGAAGAATAAGAAACAAAATTATAAAACTGAAAGAGAAAAGAATGGAGAAATTATGCTTGCAATGTCAATCTCATTAAGTTGTGAAGGTACACATGACAAATCCTTTATATAGACAAAACTAACACTTGCTTGTAGAACAAGCTAACTCCCTAACTAACTAGTTTTGTAACAAATTTTCAACTAACTAGCTTAGTGGCAGTAATGAATTATTTCTTAACACTCCCCCTTAATTCTTAACTGCTGAACATTGAAAAACTCCATAACTAACTAGTTTTGTAACAAATTCTCAACTAACTAGCTTAGGTGGCAGTAATGAATTATTTCTCAACACTTCCCCTTAATTCTTAACTGCTGAACATTAAAAAAACCTAGTTTTCTTTTCTTTCTAAAAAATTCAAATATGTTAAGTTTTACTGCCTTAGTAAAACCATCTGCAAGTTGCAGCTTAGTGGGACAATATTGCACCTCAATCATTCTATTAGTCACCTGCTCCCTAATGAAGTGGAATCTGATCTCTATGTGCTTGCTTCTACCATGTAAGATAGGATTCTTAGCAAGGCTTATGGCAGAGTTGTTGTCAATTCTGAGGGTTAGAGGCTTCACAACTTCACATTTAAGCTATTTCATCACTGAATCTAATCACATAGCTTGACAAGTAGCAAATATTCCTGCAATATACTCAGCTTCAAAGGATGAGAGTGCAGTAACTGGTTGCTTCTTGGTGCACCAGGATACATAAGCATCATTAAACTTGAAAACATAGCCTGAGGTGCTTCTTCTGTTAGTCAAATCTCCACACCAGTCACTATTTGAGTAACCTATAAGCTCATTCACTTCACTTTTACTTCCATTAGGGAATCACAAACCAAATTCCATAATACCCTTGATTTATTTAAGGATTCTCTTAGCAGCTATCAAATGAGATTTCCTTGGATCATGCATAAATTTGCTAATTACACTAACTGAATAGCAAATACCTGGCCTGCTATTGCATATGTACCTCAGTGATCCAACCATTTGTCTAAAGTTAGTTGAATCCACTTTCTCTTCTTCACTGCACTCATCTAGCTTTGAGTTTGTTTATGATGGATTTGAGACTGAATTGCAGTTTTTCATCAAAACTTTATCCAACAATTCACCAATGTACTTTTACTGATGCATTACCATTCTTGTCTTCAATTTCAGAAATTCCATTCCTAAAAAAAATGAAAGTTCACCAAGATCAGTCATTTCAAACTCAGACTTCGGTTTGTCTTTCACTTTCTTAATCTCTAATGTTGAGCTACAAGTGATTAGTAGATCATCAACATACAAATATATTATGATAGTTTATTCACCACTAAGATTTTGAACATATACATCAAATTCAATTGATCACTTCTTGAAGCCTATATGAATTAGAAACTGACCAATTCTCTTGTTCCATGCTCTAGGGGATTTCTTTAATCCATATAGAGCTTTATGGAGTTTGTACACCATATTTTCTTTGCCTGCAATCTTAAAACCTGGAGGTTGTTGTTGAAACAAAATCTCTTTTTAATGTTTTAAGAATTACAAACATCTTTTAAAATATATATTATTATTACTATTGATTTTTTTGTGAGAATTGTTTCATCAAGGTGTATATAGAGCTGTTACTTCATGAACAACTCCTTGACTTATGCAAAAAGCTTTAAAATCCTTAGATGTATACTCACATGCACCATCTGTTCTCAAAATCTTAATGGATTTGTCACTTTCCTTCTCCAATAAGACTTTGAATTTTCTAAATATATATGTAAAGCTTCACTCTTAAGCTTTATAGTATACATCCAAATCATTCTTGTAAATTCATCAACAAAGGTAATGAAGTACTTACTACCACCTAGAGAAGCTACTTCAAAGGGGTCATAAATATAGAATGAATTACTTGTAATTTTGTACTAGCTCTTTTAGGTGCCTCAGACACAAATGACAATCTACTTTGCTTGCTCTTCGCACAAATTTCACATATAGACTTTTTGATATTCAACGGTAAACCATGCACCAATTCTTTAGAGTTCAATTCACTAAGACTTCTAAAGTTCAAGCGGCCATACCTCAAATGCCATAAAGCTTCAACATCTTCACTGATTGTTGCAGACATACACATCATCTTGTCACTTGATATGTTGCATCTATAGTTTCTATTTTTGGATAAAGTAGATTTTAGCACCAAATTCTTCTTTGCATCAAACAGTTTCAATGAATCACCATCCATTGTTACTGAGAACCCATTCTCCACTAATTGACCTATGCTCATCAAATTGCACTTCATATCTGGAACATATAACACATCTTCAATAATGATTTTTACACCAAAATTTCTCTTAATCACTATATTTCCACTTCCTTCTGATGCAAGTTTCCTGCTATCAACTAACTTGATAATGGTTTTCTTCCTAGCATCAAAATTTGTTAACCACTCTCTATGAGATGTCATGTGATTAGAACATCTAGAATCAAGATACCACTATTCACCTTTGATCTTGTCATCACAAGTAGCAGCCATCATAAAAAAATGTATCAGGATCATGCTAGCATCAAAATTTGTTAATCGCTCTCTATGAGATGTCATGTGATTAGAACATCCAGAATCAAGATACCACTCTTCACCTTTGATCTTGACGTCATAAGTAGCAGCCATCATAAAAAATGTATCAGGATCATCTCCATGAGCTATATTCGCTTCTTCTCACAATTGTACCACTGAACCTTGCTTTTGTCAAAATCCTTCTTCTTGTTCTGATTTTCACCAAAACCTCCTCTTTTAAATGATTCAGTTTTGTCCTTAGATTTAGATTTCCCATTTTTTGACCAGCTTGTTTTACCCTTTCCTTTCTTCTTGAAATTCTCGTAATTTCCCTCTTTCTTGGTTGTTTGAGCTTGAAGAGCTTGTTGTACTGATCTTTCTAAACCTCTATTAATCACCGGTAGTTCATGTGCTTTTAAGGAACTTTGCAATTCTTCAATTTTCATAGTTTTCACATCCTTTGCTTCTTGGATTGCTACTACTATGAAATCAAATTTTTGACTTCTCAATACTTTCTCAACTACCATATGATTTGAGATGTTTTAACCAAAATTCTTCATTAAATTCACAATCTGAATCATCTTGGAGAAATACTTTCTAATCTTCCTCCATTTGCATTATCTCATACTTTCTTCTACATGACTGCAACTTGACTTGTTTCACTTTTTCTCCCCCATTATGATAATTCTCCAGTATATCCCAAGCTTCTTTGGATCTTTGTGCCTTTGAAATCTTCTCAAAATGTTGATTATCAACATTTTGTTGAATGTAAAACAATGCCTTGCAATCTTTCTCCCTTGCTTCTTTGAAGGCCAGTATTTGTGCTTTAGTTGGATTTGCCCCCAAATCATCATAACCATTCTTCACAAGATCACTCACATCTTGTGCTCCAAATAAAGATCTCATCAAAGCACTCCATCGTTCCCAGTAGAGCTGTCAAAACGGGCGGCCCGGCCCTAAACGGGCAGGCCCTAATGGGCTTCAGGCTTTATCGGGCCGGGTCAAAAAGCCCGGTTTGAAAACGGGCTCGAAATATACTATCCGAGCCCGGCCCTCCACGGGCCGCGGGCTAAACGGGCCGGCCCGTATTAAAAATGACATTTTTTTTTATAAAAATAAGTACTATAAAATACTCCTAATAATTTTTTTATAAATAATATTTTTAACATGTTTAAATAATGCCTAGCAGAAAAATAAATTGTAAACATTTTTCGTACAAACGTCGTAAACTAAAACAGCGAGAAAATCAATTTTAAATAAATTAGATATGTTGTGGTTATAGATATTTATATATTCGATCTTTAAAATTATAAATAACGAAACGAATAAATATAATTTTATATTACATTTATATTTGTGTTAATTCATTGAATTTTCACTTTTATTTTTCACTTTGATAATCAATTAAGTAAAGAATTATTTGAAAAATATATATGATTTTTTTTGTTATGCGGGCTTACGGGCTACCCGCGGCCCGCTCGGGCTAGCCCTAACGG
This sequence comes from Medicago arabica, assembly GCA_946800305.1. Lineage (NCBI taxonomy): Eukaryota > Viridiplantae > Streptophyta > Magnoliopsida > Fabales > Fabaceae > Medicago > Medicago arabica. Next base: position 3,532,064 of record OX326969.1, read on the forward strand.
GTACCGGGCTTTTTAGGGCCGGGCTAAAAAGCCCTCTTAAAATTCGGGCTCAAATTTAAGGCCCAAGCCCTCTAATTAATCGGGCTAAACGGGCCGGCCCGTTTTGACTGCTCTAGTTCCCAGTTCTTGCCATCAAGAACCAGAATGTTTGATCCAAAACTATTGCTATTCATCTTGCTTTCTCAGGAAATCAATACTCACATGGTACATTATTTATTTTGAGAACTCTTAATAAGAGGATTCCAACAAAAAAAAAACATAGTACGTCGCGACATGGTTTCTTTTTGTTCTTTGTTGTGCTTAGGTGAATGCAGAAAAGAGGAAACCGTTAATTATCTTTTTATCGAATACGTTTTCTATGGTAGAATTTAGTTTTATGTTATGCATTGGTTGGGGATTTCGTGTATTCAACCATTAGATGTTCGCGTGCATGCCTTGTAATTTAGTGGTTCACATTTGTTTCAGAAGGATATTCGTCATTGCTTTCACGTGATCTAGTTGGCTTATTTATGGATCATTGGGAAGGAGTATAACTCATAGATTTGTCGTAACGAGGAGCAAAATCTTGATTAATTACTAGATCACATTAAACTTTTCTCCTGGTTGGGGATGACACTGAAAAAATAGTGGCGTGCGGTCAATTTGAGCTGGATCAAATTCTTATGAGTCTTAACTGAGTACACCCCCATAGTATAGGTAAAAATTAATACAAAACAGTATCTACAAAATATCATACTCTATATCTGCAATTAAGGTTAGTGAGAACAAAATATCAAGACAAAAAAAATAAAAAAGTATAAATATGTAAAAAAAAATCATGACTTCCACAATGATATTTGAAAATAATAATCAAGAACTACTGAGAACAAACATGAAAAAAGAATGAGAAAACAACAAACACAAATAGAAAACATAAACAGAAAAAAAAATCATAAAAATATAAATAGAAAGAAATAGAAACTCAATTAAGGAATCAAGGGACTAGTATACATCCTTGAAGAAGAAAATTAAGAAACGTGAAAGGTGATGGAGGAGTGGCGTATGGAAGGAGGAACAAAGGGTTTTGGTGGCATCTGTGAAGATATTTTTATTTTATTTTTACCGCAAAGAAAAGAAGGAAGGAAGAAGGGTTGTATCATGAATGGAAAGAAGTAAACAAAGAGATTTGAGTTTGACTGAAGTCAAAACTATATCGTATTGGATCATTTAAAAAAATGGAAAAAAAATGAGGCTCAAAACAACATTATCTTGATCTTTATTTTTAACTAAAAAAGCATAGGAGAACAAAGGAAACCGGATAAACCGTCACTTTTTTCGGCTTTTAAATTTGAATGAAAATAGTTTGGGCTCACAATTTAACAAATTGGTAACTTAACGGTTCCAACAATTCAAAACCACAGTTCAAACTGACATATGATAAATCTTGTTTCAATAAAAGTGCATAGGAATTAGATATTTTATTGTTTGTGCTTTCAAGTATCCCTGACCGAAAATTTTAATAGTGTTTTCCGCCTTAAAGGCAGACAATCAGGATCCATACTGTATCTTTAGGAAAGTTTAAAGCTCACTTAAATGTTTATCTTATATCATATATGAATGAGTTAATTCCTAAAAAACCTTTGTAATTTGGGTGAGGTATGAAAATAGGCTATATAAAAGAAAAAACACAAATTCCACCCATATAGCCTATGTGAACGGTTTTAATCCTTCTAAAGTTAACATATATTTTTAAACGATTTTTGGCAAACATGTTTAGACTATTATAAAACGTTTTTCCCCATACAATTTAGAACTTTTTAACCTATTTTATTACTATTAAGTTTTTTTTTTCCATCATCATCATTTCACAATTTTCATCTTTCAACTTTTAACATACTAAACCATGCACTTACAACATAATGCACACTTCTAAAAGCATAAAATGTTAAACCCACCCTAAAATTTCATTATGAGACACATTTTCCATACCTAGAAGTTCACTATTTAAGGAGTTCGATATCCTTACAACTCAACATCTTTATCAATTTCATCAAAACAAATTGTCTATCACATCATTCACTCTTTTCTTTTTGATTACATCATTAAACCAAAGGTTTTTTTTATCATCACACTTCCCTTCATTTTCAAACTTTAACAGGTTGATATCAGTCATTCATTTTATCAAGACTTGCATAATTGAATTTTTTATGCTTGTTTTTATTCTACTTAGTTTTAACTCGCTTCTTTGATGAAACAGAGGACTTTAGTGCAAGATGGGATCAAATGAGAATGTTTCCAATCATAAAATGGAAAATGAAAAGGTCAAACTTGATGCTGGTTTTCGTTTCTTTCCGACCGATGAAGAGCTTATAAATCAATACCTTGTCAAGAAGGTTGATGACAATAGCTTCTGTGCTATAGCTATTGCTGAAGTTGATATGAAGAATTGTGAACCATGGGATTTACGAGGTGAATTTAATGTTTTTTTTATAGGAAAATATTAGTTGTTATTATATAATATTGTAGGGTTAATAGTGCTTTACCCTCTGTAATATATGCCATTTACGGGTTTTAAAATACTCCTAGGCCATCTGACTGTACAATATTAATGATATGGCAGCGGGTAAACCGAAATTTGATCAAATTACCAGGGGGTAAACCAAAAAAATTTCAAATTACAAAGGGGTAAAGTGAAATTTTTTCAAATTACAGGGGGCTAAATTTTCCATGAAGGTCCAAAACCAAAAACAATATATTTTACAACGATGAAAAAAAAATTACAAGGTGGAAAACCAGAAATAACTTATATTACAGGGGGTAAAGCACTATTAGCCCAATATTATATTATTAGTCTGGATTTGAAAACGTACACCTTGGATTTTTTTTGTACAAACAATCGATGTTGATAGAGTACATTGATAAAACATACATTTAAAGTTGCTAAAAAAATGGATGAATTTATGAAAAAGAAGAAGAAAAGTGGTGATGACGATGGTTTTGTAAGGAGAAAAGCGAGTGGTTTAATTACACCTTAAATATATTATCGTTATCTTACTTTGATGGTTATATATTTTCTATTAAATTACCGTGTATCACTTACACGTCATAATGTGTCACGTATCTGCACCAACATGACATTAATAGACGTGGTTGAATTTAATTATTTTATTTTTTAAAGTGATTATGAGTGTCAATATTGCTAGTGTCATGTCTAATGTATGTATGTCTTTCAACGTTTCATAACTTAATTATGCTATCTTATTCCTTGGTTTATTTAGAAATGGCTAAAATGGGAGAAACAGAATGGTACTTTTTCAGTGTGAGGGACAGAAAATACCCAACTGGTCAAAGGACCAACAGAGCGACTAATGCTGGCTATTGGAAAGCAACAGGCAAAGATAAAGAGATTTACAAGGGAAATTCATTAATTGGGATGAAAAAAACACTGGTTTTCTACATAGGAAGAGCTCCAAGAGGTGCAAAATCCAACTGGGTCATGCATGAATACCGATTGGAGGGTAACTCACTCACTAAGCACAACCCTATTCCTGAGCACAACCTATCCACGCATGGAATGGTAATATTGCTTTGTTTTTGTCAATGATTTCTACTTTGACTACATGTGAAAATTTGTTTGTGTCTGTTCACATCGACCATGTGTTTGATAGAATTACGTTATGTTTCCGTGATTTTGAAAAAAAAAATTACTTTTAAATTTTAACAAAGTTACCATTTTATCATTGTCAAACTTGTCGTCGATCCAAACATTTTATTTAAATAATTATTTTTCATTTAATATTAATGTGTTAACCTTTTTTTGTAGAGTGAATGGGTTGTCACTAGAGTCTTTGAGAAGCGTAATTGTGGAAAGAAAATGAATGGTTCAAAACTTGAAAGGTCTAACTCCTCTAGAGAAGGACCATCAAATACTATTGCATCTATATTGCCTCCAATTTTGGATTATTCTCCTTACAATGGTGAAAATCAAATCACTAATTCTGATTCCAACATTGTTCATAACAATGAAACTAGCATCTTGAATATTCCATCCTCTTTAAAACAAATCGATGTTGCAACAATTGCTGATTCCAACCAAACCTCGATGGTCGGAAATTCATCAAACTTTTTCTTCTCCCAAGAGTTTTCTTTTGGGAGAGACTCTGATGCTGATATCTCATCTGTTGTATATGGAAATGGCATGTTTCAAAGGTGGTCTGGGAATCAAGAATTGTCACCAGCTTCTACTAGACTTGCCACCAATGATAGCTTCTGGAATTTCTGATTACAAACAAAATTTCATGTTGGTAGCGTGTTTGCATGTCCTTTTATCTATTTGGTAGTCTCAACAGTTAAATTATCCCTTGTATAATATCTATTTTATCATGTGTATTGTATCTTATTTTATTTGAACTTATCTAAATTTCAGTTGTAATATATATATTCATGTTGTATGTTTTCAAATTAAAATTTAAAAAGTTTGTGTTGTTAAAGATAAATTTTTAAAGAAAAGTATCTGACAAAGATTGATAGTTACATTAAAACTTTTCTAAAACAGTTACTTTTTTGCTAAAGGAATAGATAAATTGATCAACTATGAGTTTGATTTGCAAAATATTGTTGGTGTGATTTTGTTTTTGCAGAAAATCTGATTTCTGTTAGACTTTGTTAGGCGAAAAATAGCAAAAAAAGCTTAATATTTTGTAAGAAATGAAGCTCACTTTCATGATACAACGCTAATTTGTTCAATTTTGTGGCTTTCCTTAACTGATGCCATGATTATAAACCAAATTTCTTTAGCAAAGCGAGGTTTCATTAGATTTCATGAAATAGTTGATTATTTCAAGAATAACTTTAGCATAGTAGATATCCTTGAAAAAGAAGTAATGTACATGATTAATGAATAACATCGGAAACCAGATATAGCTTCCCTTTTCCGGCTTTTAATAACTTCAATCAAACTGTGGGCTTTTAATAAATTATCAGGTGTATTGTATGATGTCCGTTTTATCGGGTTTAGAGGCGGTGGTTAGAGAACGATCACGTGCGCGTGAAAGGAGCGTGGAACAGTAATCGGCGAAGCTTGTGTCTATGTTATATGTACTTATCTAAATTTCACCTGTACTATATATAATCATGTTGCATGTTTTCAAATTCAAATTTTAATAGTTTGTGTTTTTAAAGATAAATTTATGGAGAAAAGTATTTGATTAAGATTGATAGTTATCTTCAAAATTGCTTTTAAAAGTTTTCTTTTATATTAAAGGAAATGATAAGTTGATTAATGATGATTGTGTTTGATTTGCAAAATAAAAATAAGAGACCGGACAAAACAACTTTGTGGTTATCCTTAAATGGTACCATGAATATAAACCAAAATTATTTACCAAAGTGAGATTTCATTACATTTCATGAAAAAGTTGATTATTACAAGAATCACTTTAGATTAGTAGACAACATTGAAAAAGTAGAATTGTGAAGGATGAATGAAGTAGATGCGTATGGAAGGAGGTACTCGGGACTTTGGTAACATCTACAAAGAGCAGAAAAACGGACATGTGAGTGTCCGTCTTTCCGCTAGTAATATATAAAATTCAAACATTAGAACATTATACATAAAAACTCAATTAAGGAATCAAGGTATCATTAGACATCTTTGAAGAAGAAGAAGAAGAAGAAATGTAACGGGTAATCGAGGAGTGGCGTAATGAAGAAGGAACAAAGGGTTTTGGTAGCATATGCGAATGTATTTTTATTTTATGTTTATAGAAAAGAAAAGAAGGAAGGAAGAAGGGTTTTATCAAGCAGGTAAAGAAGGAAAAATAAGGATTTAAGTTTGACTGAAGTTAAAACTACGTCGTTTATGATCATTTTACAAAAATGAAAAAGAAAAAAAGGCTCAAGTCATTTTGAGATTTATTTTTAATCAAAAAAGCACATGAGAAGAAATCTGGATAAACAGTAATTTATTCCGGCTTTTAATAATTTCAATAAAAACGTGGGTTCCCAATTTAACAAATTTGTTACTTTACAGTTCAAAAAATTCAAGATGCCAGTTCACAATAAAACGTGATAAATCCTGACCAAACATTTTAATAGCCTTTTCCGCCTTAATGGCAGACAATCGGGATCACTATTATATCTTCATAAAAGCTTAAAACACACATAAATGTTATCTTACATCATATATGAATGGGTTAATACCTAAAATAGCCTATGCAATTTGGGCGAGGTTTGAAAACAACCCTAGTAAAATAGAAAGCATAAGTTCCACCCCAATAATTTTTTAATTTTCATATTTTAATTCTTTGCAGAGGCTATTTTCAGATATTATTACCTTTCACATACAATGTTTTCAAACTTCCCCCAAATAGTTTTTAAAAGTGTGAGCATAAGATACAAAGAATCCAAAATTATAGGAGGTAGAATTTGTGTTTTTTTCTTTTACAAAGGTTACTTTCATACTTCGCCTAAATTACATGAATTATTTGACGTATTAACCATATACTTAAGCATGGGGTAAATGTGTAATTTTGAGGTGTGATAAGCGCCAAAATAGTTGATTATCTAGAGGTGTAAGCGGTTTGGAAAAAACGAAAGTCCAAACGAACCAAACCGAAAATGTACCCGACCTTGTATGGTTCGGTTCAAAACCGAACAAAACCAATCTAAACCGACCTTGTTTGGTTCGGTTCTCGGTTTTTCATTTTGAGATCCAAGAAACCGATGAACCAAACTGATGTTAGCCCCACTCCCCAATTTAATAATATTATTCCTCCCCTCTCTCTCTCTCTCTCTCTCTCTCTCTCACACACACACACACACACACACACACACACTTTTTATAACTACTTAATCCATTCACTTTCTCTCATCATCATCATCTCATCTCATCTCATCACTCATGCTCTATTTCATTTCTACTAAAAAAGAAACTTAGCCGTCAACAACACCTATGATGTAACCAAAATTCCTCATCATTGATGAGATCATCCATCTGTTGATTAGCTTTATCATGTTTATGTCTTCAAACTTTTGAAAATATATTGTTTTCTATGCCTTTGAAATATTGAGTAATGTTAGTTATAAAAAGTTGTTTGATAAATAGAGAACATGGAAAAACAAAATAAGCAATACAAAGTTTCATGAAACATCTTAGTATGACGTATGCTTTATGCATGAAATACAAATTTGATGGAATATAATTTTTTTAATTGTATTGTCAAATAAACTGACCAACCGAACCGATCTAAACTGAACCAAATCGGTTAATTCGGTTAATTTTGGGCTCACAATTTAACAAATTGGTAATTTTACAGTTCCAACAATTCAAAACGACAGTTCAAACTGACATATGATAAATCTTGTTTCAATAAAAGTGAATAGGAATTAGATATTTTATTGTTTGTGCTTTCAAGTATCCCTGACTGAAAATTTTAATAGTGTTTTCCGCCTTAAAGGCAGACAATCAGGATCCATACTGTATCTTTAGAAAAGTTTAAAACACACTTGAATATTTATCTTATATCATATACGAATGAGTTAATTCCTAAAAAACCTTTTTGATTTTTCATATTTTAGTTCTTTGCAGAGGCTATTTTCAGATATTATTACCTTTCACATACAGTGTTTTCAAACTTCCCCCAAATAGTTCTTAAAAGTGTGAGCATAAAATACGAAGAATCCAAAATTATAGGGGTGGAATTTGCGTTTTTTTCTTTTACTAAGGTTATTTTCATACTTCGCCTAAATTACATGAATTATTTGACGTATTATCCATATACATAAGCATGGACTATAATCTTGTACTGACTCTATTCAATCTATTAATTTAGCTTTTAATGTTTTCATTTATGGTTTATTTCATCTTCATCCTTGAGGTGCAGCTCACCATGAGCTAAACCCTTTCTTGTGATTTAGACATGGTGAGGTTATGCTTTCGTTGCTTAAGTTTTATAAAGCTATAACTTCACGCTTCTTTCAAACAAACTGATTTAACTCAAAATCTTTGAAAGTAAAACTTGATCTCTTTTGCTTTCAATGATCTAGTTCCCTGAGACCGACATGGTAAGGGAATGGAACATGTTTGTTTGATATAAGTTAATCCATATGCATCTAGAGGTGAAGAGAACAAGAGAGACTACTTTGCACGAGTACTAGATCTCGAAAGAGCCTTTTAAGAGCCGAGCTCTAATTAGGACTCTTGCCTTTGGCCAAAGACTCAACAAAATAACACTTCAGTGGAAAATGTTGATGACCTAACCTAGCAACATTGCATATTAAGTTGCAACATTGCATATTAAGTTGCGTTATTGTACTCCTAGTGGACGTCTTCACGTGCTTGACATGAAGGCTGAGTGCACAACACTCCCAGTGGCCACCAGTAAGCCATAAAAAGGTATTGCTCTATAGATCGTAGTAAAGCTCTATCATAACTGAATCTTTTTTTAAACCACATTTTTAACTTTGAGCATATTTCTAAGTCTTTTTAACAGTTTCCCTAAATATATAACTTTTATTTTATTGTTGTGACAAATGATTTATTTTATTTTCTTGCAAACAAGTTTTCTACCGGAGAGCTATAACTCCTCAGTCCTTGTAGAATCGATAACTTTTTATATTATAACTTAAACAGTGTATACTTGCACTAAGTATTTCCACCTTAAAATACTCAGTGTTTTGGAAGACAACAAAGTGCCTGAGAGAAAGCCAAGTTGTCTAAAGAGCAATTTTTTTATATCAGGTGCTCAATTTTTATTGTTGGGTTCATTCTGGCCCAAACATGCTCGATGCGTCAAATAAATACACATTTACACGTTAACTTTAGCCATAACACAAGAATAAGAATAATCCTCTCAAAAAAGAAGAAGATGAAGAATGTCATAAGAGTTTACATATATTGTAGTCCAGTCAAAATTCATCAATACATCACTTATGCAGTAGTAAAATCAATAACATATTTTACCATACTTTCTTCACAAAAAACATATTTTACCAAACTAATTCTACATTACTAGGCAGGGAGCTGTAGTATTTTACAAAACACGTATGTGTATTTGACCAAGTCACCATGTAAGTAACTAGTTACGACAATTAAGGATTGCACAATAGCTCGAGGAAACATAGGGCTACCCAAATCCACTATGGAATTTCTCCGTTTACCCAAGGTTCTAATATATTGCCTGAAATCTCAATTTTAATAACCTCTACTATCAAACTCTTAAAATAGTACTTACCTAACATTCAGCCCGTCCTTGGACAAGAGCAAGGAGTTATATGGAGCTCGGCCTCTATTTATGGAGCAAGGAGGGCTCAAATATTTATAGGGATAAGAGTATAATTGTTGTGGGGGAGGATAAAAAAATATAACTTTTACCTACGGAAAAAATCTGTAACTAAATGTTATCTTTTTGCAGGTAAACATTTGAAAGATAACAACTGTTTGTTTTGGAGACTAAATGTTATTCACGCGCTTGAATCCACTAAACAATTTGAGTAAAAGAAACCAACAATTTTTTTTTTTAACAAATTGTATAATAAATAAACTTCAAACATTAGAACATTACACATAAAAGTTAAATAAGGGGCGGATTTACCACTCAGCTATTAGAAATTTACAAGAAATTTCTTGTATCGCTACAAAAAATTTGACTTATGTGACAACCAGAATCCGTCACTATAAGGCAAATTTTTGTAGCTAAATCTGTCTATCATTGTCAAATTGTTGTCGTTGCATATTTTCCACCTTTACCTACGGACAAAATGTAGGTAATTCTAAGGAGACCATTTTAAAAATATTATGCATTTCTACCCACAGCTTCGGCTGTGACTAAAACTTATCATTGTTTTATTTTATTTTATTTTATTGACAAGATTTATTATATTTTCTATTCTACTATAAATTCTAAAAATGAATAATTCATTAAATTACCACTAAAATTAGAATAATTCTTGAAGTGACTTAACTAGAATAATTCTCCCTAACTATGAATTATTATATCATTCACCCAAACCAATACTCAATACTCACAAAAATAGTCAATACTCACATAAATCAAAATCTATATAAACTATATTGCTCATTTAATTTACAGTAACAAAATTTGAATCACTATTCATAATAGCTTAATAGACAAAATGACATAATATCAAGTTACAACTTACACTCACTTCATACCTAAAAAAACTTACAATCACTTCTACAACAGAGTGTAATAAATCAGATTTTAACTTCTAATTGTGGATCTTTAACAATAGCGGGTGCACCAAAGCTATTACCAACATCAACAAAAGTTGGAAGTCCACTAGTTATCAAGCCCGGTCAATAAGCTAGTAAAATAATCTTATAAGCCCGTGAGAAATAATTGTGACCAACAAGATCAACGATGTGTGGTTCAATGACTTGATGATATGTTACACCGAGAGGGAGATATTCAAGTCACTTGAGGATGTTAATATTATTCGAACGTTCACCGCAAAGAGGTCTCGGAAAGGGCATTTAACTCCTAATTTTATTTAGCACACTATTGGCAGGTTATGTTTCATCTCTCTTGTTTCAAATTGTACTTTTATTGACAAAACGATGAACCTATTTTATTTCGATTTATGACTATATATATTATGTCACATATGAATTTGCGGTCAAAATGTTGTCCAGTCTCGATAAAATTCCTAGCTCTGCCACTGAGTTAAATCCAAATTAAATTACATAAAAATTAAGTTCAATTAACGTAACATTTATTAACAACATTAAAATTAAATATCATCACAACATTTATTTAGGGGAAACTAGTATGAACACCCGTGCCATGTACAAGCTAGAATTTCGCCATACTTGAGGGAGAATATTATAATATATCATGTGTTTGTTAAAGTCAAACATTGGATAAAGTAATGGAGGTTGAACAACAAATAAGTGGAAAAAAACTCATATACTTAAGTCTTAAAATTAAAACGTGGTATCATTATCACTTGTGTGGTTGTTCTTTCTCCAACGTGTCAATCCTCACTAGTGTTGGCTCCCTATCTTCAACTATGGTATCATATCATGATTTAACATTGGGGAGCAATTATTGGCGGTGGATCACGTATACGAGGCTGTGACATTTAATGGAGAGATGATAATTTGTCAAGTGTTAGTAAAAATTTCACATTGTAGGCAAGAGTAGATGTTGAACAACATATAAGTTAGGGGACCCATATAGCTAATGTCTTAAGACTTCATGTGAAGATGTGATTTCAATTTGACTTGTATGATTGTACTTAGCCTACTGTGATTATGCAACTCATTGTAGGCTTTCACAAAAGACCAAATATTATGATGATTTGTTTTCTTAGTTTTTGGGTGTAATTTGCTGAAGTTTTTACCTTAAATTTTAGTTTTTGGATGTTATTTGCTTTCATGTAATTTTTTTATTCAACATATGTTACCATAAATTCCTTCAATTTTCGTTTTTGGTGGGCACATTGGAAAAATGTAGATGTGTTATACTGAGTTTAATATTTCGACAGCATAATTTTCCAATAATCTCCAACGCCTTAAATTACCAGTAACTCACTATATTCTCTATACTCTCATGGATAAAACATACACTCCTTAATTTTTCCCTCATCATTTCTTTTATGTTCAAATTCCTTTTTCATCTTCTTTCTTTTTCTATTTTACTTTTCTTTTCGCACGAAAGAAACAAACAAAAACACCCCTCCATGAAACCACCATCGAACCACATTTTTACGATGTTGTGCATATGGCCATATTTTGCTATCTCGTCAGATCACATACACAGATAGTCCTACACTTAAGGAGAGTCATTAATATGTCATGCTTTAGTTAAAATTCCACATTAGATGCAATAGTATATATTGATCAACATATAAGTGAGATAACTAAAATATCTAATGTTTTAGGTGTTCAAATTTCTTTCATATTTATTTATTTTTTTCAAAAAAAATTTCTTTATTTTCATGAAATATGGGAACAACAATCTCCCTCCATGAAACCACAATCAATATACCTTTTTTTCAATGGTGTACCTTTGTCTGACCTTATTTGGATATGTCACATAATTACAGATGTGGAGACTCGAACACTTGACGGAAAGATGTTAATATGAGTTAAAATTCTACAATAGATAGATGGAAGCTAAAATGTTTAATAACATATAAACTAGATGGAAGCTAAAATATTTGAAACAAATCCGTAGGAAAGACAAAAGGAAGATCTGCAGATATAACTGCGGAATCTCCAAGTAAGAGGTATCCAAGTAGAACCGCAGGAAAAGTACTAGTTTTCTATGAAATTTCCTACGATGGTATTATTTGCAGGAAATTTCGTTCTAGTAAAGGAAGCGGCAGCAAAATCTTCAGAAATTCATGTGGAAAATCCGCAGGAAATACGTTAGATTCTGGTAGTGTCACACGCATGACCAAGTCGTCATAGACCTACTCTAATCATTTTCAGCCTCATGCAAGTAACTAGTTACGACAAATAAGGGTTGCACATGTAGCTCGTGGAAATGGAAGCTCAATTTTAACATATTGCTCGTCAAGAATGGTGTGTTTGCTACCATGAATAAAAAGACTTGTATCTTATTGAGAGAAGAGCATTATCTACCTAAATGAAAGTTTTCTTTGTAACCACATCTGCCACACTACGCCATCAACTTAGCACGACCACTGCCACTCCCGGTTAAAAAATTAGCCCCCTCTGCACCAACTGCTTTGCGAAACTGGCCATTGAAAAACACGGCCTTGATGCCCCAATCCTTTCCTATTTCTTTATATTTTCTCCGTCTCTTCAAGACGAAGCGTAATAACGATCACTTGCTAAGAATAGAATTGGAATGACAAAAATCCAGATCAAAGGTTCCTATCCTCTATATAGAATTTATATATTATAAAGATTAAAGATGGCTAAATATGAAAAATTAATTTCTGAAAAACACACTTATGGTAAAGGGAACCATAAATGTCCATCATAAAATCTGTTAAGAATTCTTTAAAAAATTGAGAGACTAATAAGCAAAAATGCAAGATAGCAAACATAAACAAATACCAATATAACAAAAATGGGATTAGAATAAAGGGCGGTCATGGTCTACCTAGTCTACATCTATGAAGCACAAATACATACACCGACACCGGATACAATAATGACACATAAATAAATTTATTGAACTTGATAAAATGTGTAGATGTCAGACATCGACACACATTCCACATTTGACACACCATTCATTTAAAAGATATTAAATTTTTGATGCATACTTGACAACGTCTTCCTTTCCTCTTCCGCAAGTGATTTTACCTTTTTCAATCAACCTTTGTTTCCAATAGATGACTTTTGTCGCTTTGTGTTGCTATTAGTAATAGGCGAATACAAACTACCATTAATCATGAAGGTCCAAGTTCTTCAGTAAAAAATAGAGAGAAAAAAAAGGGAAGTATGTTAGTTGTGTAGTTGGTTTTAAGAAGTTATTATGAATATTAGTAACCGCGAAAGGATGTCACTTAAATTCAAACCAAAACTGTCAAGGGTATTTTAGAAGGAAAACACTGTATGGCACGACAATGATTGTCCTACAATACCCACGACATGTATTTTGCAAACAAACCTACTTCATTTTTTTCAAATTATTTTAATTAAAAATTAATGTAAGCAAATTGGATGGAGCCACGTACTACTCGTTGTGTCGTGTGTGGAAATAGAATTCTGCTTTTCCTCCTACACTTTTCGCTCGCGCCCAACATAACTGACCAAAATACTCATTTGTTAGTTAATGCATGTGTAAAATTAACGTGACTTAAAATTTCGTGTTTTTTACACAACTTAAGTCACGTCGCATGAGTTAACTGACGTAGGAATTAACACCTGCGTGAGTTAACTCACGCTGGTATTGTTTTTGCATATTCACAATGTTCTTGTAGCATTTGTTTCATTTTAGCATATAGATAGACATGACGTACATAGACACCACTTTGATGCTAGTTTTATACTACTATGACACCAACATAACTCTAGATACGATTAAGTGCTACAAACATTTATGAATTTGGACGATTAACTGACTAGTTTTATACTGCAGAAATTGTTCAAATAAAAAAGTGCTCTTTTATTTTACTACTGATGCATGCCAGCTTACCTTTTAACAGCAAAGTAATGAAGCAAAAGAACAAATATTAAAGTTTCTCCGGTGCTTGTTCCCTCGTTTTGACCACGCCTCATTTCTTCTTCTTCTTTAACAACTTTGCAACTTTGAACTAGCCACGCAGCATGACTTAAGTCACGAATGCGTAAAAATACGAAATTTTAAGTTAAGTTAATTTTACACTTGCGTTAGTTAACTAGCGTAGAGGTATTTTCGGCAAGGCTACATGGCGCGAGTGTTTTATGCAGGGGGAGAGCAGTATTCGTGGAAATATGTCGTGCACAATATCATAGCTCATTTTAGAAAGTAAAAATAGGCTAGGCCAAAACTAAGTTTTACCTTTATTAATAGTTAGAATTTTTCTAATTACACCCCATATATTTTTAGTTACACCCTAAAATGATAAAATTACCCTTAAATAAAATTTAATTTGCAAATTCACTTATTCACCAAGAAAACTAAGGCATCTTCCTTCTTTCCTCTTCCAAACCTCAATTTAAGTGGGTCATGTAAACTGAGTTTAAGTGTACATACTTAAACTCAGTTTAAGTAGGTCATGTAAACTTAGTTTAAGTAGGTCATTTAAATTAAGTTTACATGAACATACTTAAACTGAATTTAAGTTAATATCAACATTGTAAATTAACTTTAACACCACCATCAAATAACAGTCGTTGTATAATGCATAACATATCAAGTGTGAATCTTCCATCAAATCACTTACTTATATGCAATCGAGTATGGATGAAAGATGTTTTCTTTCATTCTTCATTCTTCTATAAAGATTGATTGAACATCCATGATTTTTCATGGGTGAAAGATGGTGAAATTTTAAAGTGACAATGAATGAAATTAAGGTTTTAAGATTTTTTTTTATAAAAGGACAATTTTAGTATTATTGTAAACTTTTAAGTAAATTTGGGTGTAATCAGAAATACATGGGATGTGAATAAAAAAACTCTAATAATCATCAATAGTTATAAATTATTATTATGTTTTTTTAGAGCAGTGCTAAATCCAACGACTGTTTTTCTCACAAAGTAACAACGAATTTTAAATCAACCAATTATATCCTGTATTGTAGTGGAAAACATGAGGGAAAGGTGATTTATAATTGCGCCACCTAATTACTTGATGCCTTCGTGATCAATTTCCGAGCCATTTGTCGGGATAAATATCATTTCCCTTTTTTTTATCATCATCATTTCACAATTTTCAACTCTTGACATATTAAACCATGCTCTTGCATCATAATACACACTTCTAAAAGCATGAAACATTTAACCCTCCCCAAATTTTCTTATGATCCAAATTTTTCATACCAAAAAGATCAAGATTTAAGAAATTTTGTATTCTTGAAACTCAATATCTTCAACAATTTCATTAAAATTAACTATCTCTCACATCATTCACTATCTTTTCTTTTTTGTTACATCATTCAAGCAAAACTTTTTTTTCTCTCATCACAACTCACTCCATTTTCAAACTTTAATAGATTGCTATAATACATTCATTTCATCAAGACTTACAAAATTTAATTTTTTTTTATGTTTGTTTTTGTTCTACTTAGGTTTTAACTTGCTTCTTTGATGAAACAAAGGATTTCGGTGGAGGATGGGATCAAATGAGAATATTTCCAAACAAAACTGTAAAATGAAAAGGTCAAACTTTCGGTTGGTAGCATCTACAAATAGTTTTTTTTACCACAAAGAAAATAAGGAAGGAAGAAAATTAACAAGAAGGTTAAGAAGGAACAAGTAGGGGTTGAGTTTGACTAAAGCAAAAACTACGTCGTTTTAGATCATTTGAAAAAAGAATGGGAAAAGCATGAGGTTCAAAACAATGTCATTTTGTTCTTTATTTTTAATTGAAAAGGCGGACAAGAGAACAAATGAAACCGGATAAACCGCCATTTCAAACTGAGACATGAACAATCTTGTTTCAATAAACGTGAATCATAACTAGATATTTAACCATTTGTGCTTGAAGGTATATCTGACCAATCATGTTAAAAGCATTGCCCGTCTCAAAAGGTAGACAATCAGGATCTCCAAAGTATCTTTACGAAAGTTTGAAGCGTACTTAAATGTTTATCTTACATCATATATGAATTTACATATTTATATTTTGGAAATTCTTTATCCGGCCCAAGAATCGACTATATCGGGGGGCCAATATCACCTTCCACTAGTAGTGATTCCAAAGAAGGTAGAGAAAATCTATGTATAGACTAACCTAATACTGGAATTGTGACTGCATAGAGGATTCAAATATGACACTTAGGAAAGAGCAGACTTCTAAGTTCCAAATCATAAACCACCAAACCGACCCTGGAGTGTTAAGAATTTATTTTTAATTAGGTTTCATTACATTTTCAATTTTTTTTTGCCCATAAAATAAAATCGTATCTTTTAGTCCCAACAAAATTATCATGTACACATTTTTTGTACTTTTGAAGTTAACATATATTTTTAAATGATTTTTGGCAATTATGTATATAATATTATAAAAAGTTTCTCAACATATAATTTAGAAATTTTTAACATGCGATGAATCAAATATAAACGTTTTTAACTCAAAAAATTAATTTAAAAATAATGAAAATCTAGACATAGAAATCAAGCTTTGATCTCATTTTTTGGGGATGAACTTTTTATAAAGTAGGAATAAATATTGTAACATGAAGGGTAAGAAGGAACAAGTCGGGGTTGAGTTTTGCTAAAGCCAAAACTACGTCGTTTTGGATCATTTAAAAAAGGAACGGAGAAACATGAGGTTCAAAACAACGTCATTTTGTTCTTTGTTTTTGATTGAAAACACTCTCAATTGTTTGCGCTTCCATCTTCATAGTAACCATTTTGAAGTAATTGTCCAATATTGATGAGGTTACTTCTCATATTTGGAGCATATAGCACATCACTGAATTATAGCCTTCATTATGAGCAAATTGTGCTTCATCACCTTTATTCTTTGGAAATTTCTCATACGTGCATTCAGATATACAATGACACCATTACTGACAATTAAAACATTAAATCTCCTTCTTATCAATTGTCTTCTTCTAACCTAAGGCCCTATTTGTTCCCTCTTTTTGGAAATTTTCTTGATTCTTATTGGAACCTTCATCATTCCTGGAAGCTTAGTCCTTCCAATAATTATTTTCTTTCTTGTATTTCCCTTTCTTTTCATATTGCGCTTATAAAGCTTGATGTGATGCATCTTTGGACTTTTCTTTGTTCCTATCAATTAACCTCAATTCATGAGCTTCAAGGCTTGCTTGAAATCTTTCAATCTTCATCACATTCAAATCTTTGGGTTCTTCTAAGGCTACAACATATATGATCAAACCTTGGTGTTAAGGTTCTGAGAACCTTCTCTATCTTCATCAGATCAGTGATAGTGTCTCCATTCCTTGAGTATACCATGTTTCTTTTGCATTTTCACAATGTATAATCTTCTAAAAGAAATCACGATTCACACATTGGTGAATGAGAAACATTGCTTTCTCATCTTTCTTCCTCGCATCTTTGTGTGCAACATGTTGTACATTAGTTGTAGTTCTTGAAAGTGATGGTACACCATAGTTTACAACATCAAGAACATCTTGATACCAGAAGATTACCTTCATTTTCTTGATTCATTGATCATAACTCTTGCCATTGAAAATTAGTACATGCACGTGGAAACTTCTAGTGTTGTGAGTTGTCATCTTTCACATATTCTCCTACAATGGTGTACGAAATAAGTTTCTTGATTCCAATTTCATTGAATAAAAGAGAAATTTAGAATATTTGAGAAGAAAAGGTTTGAGAGAGAATTGAGAGTAATTGAATAGAATCAAAGTAAATATTTATTGAATAAATTTCATTACAAGTAATTAACACATAGGCTATATTTATACTACAAAATCTTAACAAACTTCAACAGATTTTATAGCTAACTGAGTTTACTTGTTCACCAAGTAACTCCTTTTGTTGGAACAAAATTGGTCTGTACAATTCCTCTAAGGTTTGATGATAACAAAGTATTGAAGAACAATTGGATATGCTAATATTTGTTCAATTGTGCAAGATCATAAAATATATCCATCAAAGTATTGAACATGTACTAGAGCATTAGAAGCGCAAGAGAAGCTTAAAAGACTGTGGTGGAAGATCTGAAGAAAGGTCAACCATAATTCAATACCTTGGATCAGAAGAAAAAGACGCCTCTCATAAGCTGAAGATTAACCTCATCAAACTCTGTAAGATCATCAGACTCAGAAGAACCCATCAGACTTGGAAGACCCCAAACTCAACAGATCCTGAGGGACCCAGACTCCACGTCAGATTTGTCAATTTCTATAGTTGTCTACATCAAGGATCTGCGTATAATTTTGTCTTTTTCTGACCACGTGGAGAAACAGACAAAGAACTTCAAGGAAAAAGAGAATGAACAGATACTTCCAGTATCAACAAAGGAATTTCGAAGAGCTATTCAACAAAATTATCCATATCAGGCAATGGCCTTACGTCCTTGATTTGAAGCTTCATGATGACTCTTAATGCACTGACACTATTATCCAACGTCTCTGAAATCCCTCCCTATAAAAGGAGCTGAAGACCTGAAGAAGATTAACAAGATTCTGTTATTTTACTGTGTCATTACTCTATCAAAATCAAATAGTGCAAAAACACTTAGGAATTTCTTATCAACTTTTGTATCTTAGAAATCCTAAAGTCTTAAGAGTTTTTAAAATTGTTCAGTTTACAATATCATTAAATATCTAGTGTAAGAAAAATTTATTTATTTGTAAACAAATAGAAGTCTCTTGCTTGTGAAACTTGAACATAAAAAGTCTATTTCAAATGTGATTGAGCAATAGAAGTCTGTTGAAGATGTCCTTGAGCATTGAAAATGTCTTGCAGTTGTTCTTGAGCAGTGGAAGTCTCTTGAAGTTGTTCTTGAGCATTAGAAGTCTCTTGCAAGTGTGCTTGAGCATTTGGAAGTCTCTTGGAAGATCCCTTGAGAAATTGTAATCTAGTGAGATTATATTGAAATCCCTTAGAAGTGCAAAGGGACTAGACTACTTCTGTGTTGAGGGAGCAACCATTATAAATTTCTTGTGTTTACTCTCTCTCTCTCTCTCTCTCTCTCTCTCTCTCTCTCTCTCTCTCTCTCCCCCCTGCATTTAGACTATGAACCCATCAAACTCTTGTTGAGGCAAAATCCCTAATTAATTTTAAAGATAATAAACCTTGATGATTAAGAAATTAATGGACTTTGATTAATTTCTTGGTATTTAACTTGTCCTCTTGAGTGTTTTACTAAGACAGGAACAAGGTTTAAATTATATCAAGATTCAAGAAATCAAAGGACATTTGGTTTTATAAATTAACTCTGAGGTCAGAAAGTTAGTTCAGAATGTTGCTCAGTGAGTCTATAAGAATGTTCAAGCAGAGGTCAGAAGGTTGTTCTTATATAATCCAAGAATCTCAAGAACATTATCAAGAATATGCAAGTCACACGTGACATGAATAAATGCCCCCAAAAGTACATTTGCATGGATCAAACAAGCAATGAAGGTATTTACAAGATTAATGTCAAAAAAGATATTCAATGTTCATTTAAGACTATGAACATTGAAGTACTAGGAATATTCCAATGTAAACATCATCCTAGATGTTGCAATCACTGCACTTCAGTTATGTTTTCACTATTAGGATTTGATTACATCAAATGACAGTCTTACAAATCATCCTAAGTGAAACAAATGGAACATTCTGATGATCAGAATGTTCAGCTCTGCACATGCTTTCTAATGTGAACAGTACAATAGGTGAAAAGTTAAAAAGCAAGCAAAAATGAAGATCTTTTCATGATCAATCAAAGAAGGACACGTATGAGATATGATACAGTATAATATCTTGCATATCTCCCAAAAGCATGAGCCTGAAGATTGCAGATCCACTATTCTCTCTCCTGCACACAATCCAATGCAGATCTGGAATTAACTTTATCCAACAAAATTTTTGATGTTTGTGTAAAAGTCACAACTCATGAGTAATGCCCAGATATTCATAAGGCACGCATTGGATAAACCTAGAAACTCATCATTCATTCATAAATGATGAACCCAGATGAATGTCATGATGAACATCAACATTCTGATGGAGAACGCAACAACATTCTGATGGTCAAAATGTTCACCCATATTTTCAAGTAAAAGTTAGTGCGGCCCAGGACACATGGCATAACACCATTGGTCACCTTACAACGGCTATATGAGCCCAAAAAATTTATAAATAGAGATCAAAGGCTCAACATTACTTCCACCATTGCAAAGCATACAAGAAAAACAACCTTAGATTGTTTTGAAGCTTTAGCATCTGAATTGATCATCACTGAGATTTCAAATTGTCTCTTGTAGTGTAAATTAATTCTCTATTATCTTGTTAAAGACAATTTCTCCTTCTATTCTTCTCTTGTCTGATTTCAATCATTCAAACTCCATACAAATTATAAAGAAAGTCTCATCTAGCTTTAGGGGTATTAAAGTGTTAATTTGAGCAAATATTGTAAAAGTCTAAGTGGGTAACTTAGCAAAAAGGTGCAAGCCTGCTGAAACTTAGAGAATACAGTGTTGTAATTGTTCAGGTGAACAAAGATTGTAAGGTGCAGGATTTGAGAGGTTATCTCAAGCATCATGGTGGAAACTCTCAAAAGATTGTGAGGAGTGGACTAGCCCACATTGGTTGAACCACTATAAATCCTTGTGTGTTCTTTCTCTCTTCCTTATACTCTTTAATTTCAGTATACACTACACACACAAACACTTTTATTTTATTAAGCAGTTTCTGCATAAAGAACTTCAGAACGTTCTGAAGTCATTTCACTAACTTAACCATTCCAAGTAAACAACTTGAGAAAGTGAGGGCATAGCTACGTCTATACTAAACAAGCCTCTTTTTCATCAAATTCCTAATGACAGGTTGATTGGAAAGCAGAGAAAAGTGGCTTGTATTGTGTTTGTTGCGAATTCGATGAAAAAATCACACCAATAAATACTTGATGTGTGGAGCAAGGAATAATCAAGAAACCAATACAAGTGGGTAACAGTTATAATCACAAGCAAAAGTAGAAAACAGCGAGAGAAAAGAAGAGAGAACACAAAAGAGTTTGTTTACCCAGCTCAGTCCAAATTGACCTAATCTGGGGGAGAGAGCAGCCCTCCATTTCACTATATGATGAGTAATGTTACAAAAGAGATGTCAATGAGTTACAAGAATAAGTCTCTCGCCTAATTCTACCCAAAGCCCCAATCTCTTCCCGTAACCAAGAGACTCAATCCTAATAGTGTTTCCCAAGGTGAATCAACCCTCAAACCCTAGTGTTTGTTCCAAAGAGACAAACTCTATACAAACCCTAGTTTTGTTGTTGCCTTTCTAAACCTTTGTTTCAGCCCCCTCTATCTCAAGGTTTGCTCTGATACAAAGCCTATATTTATAGTAAAATTAACTCCCATAAAATTGTAACAAATCATAACAAATCTGGCCCAAAAATACGTTTCTGAAATATCCACTGCGCGCAAATTCGGGCCCCGATTTTACCATTCGGGCGCCGATTTTTGCCGCGAGAAAAGCGTCCAATTGGCAGCACAATTCGGGCCCCGGACAGATCCATTCGGGCCCCGATTTTACCTTTTCCAGCAAACATCATTTTTGCCTCCAAACTCCAATTTTGAGTCACTTTCACAACAGTGTTCGTAGTGCGTACAGGTTATGCATAGAGGGACTGGTTGATACAACACATTTGCAGCGTCTGGGGTTCTAGTCTAGTATATGGCATATAAAAGTTCCTCCCAAGGTGAAGAATTTTATTTGGCGCATGTGTAAGGAATGCTTGCCAACGCGTGTCCGACTCCAGGAAAATGGAGTCCAGTGCCCCACTTGTTGTGTTAGTTGTAACTCCGACCATGAAAACCTTGCCCACATTATTTTAGAGTGACCTTTTGCGATGCAAGTATGACAAATGGTTCGTATTTGGAGTGAGGTAAATCATGCTTTTCTTGTAACTAACTCGTCCATATATGTAATTTTTTCGCTGTTACAAAATCTATCACAGGATCATGTTTAGCGCTTGGGAGCAATTTGTTGGATTTTATGGATATTAGCACAGAGTGTGTTTCCTTATTGAAGATTGGAAGGATGCTAATATAATTCATTCTGAAATTGGCCATCAACAATCCATTTCAACTATGACTCGAGTCTATCCATGCCATCAAGCTCTTCGTCAAATGCAGGCAACAATGTGCATTAGCAAAGGTCGGCCCCTGGTCGTCTCAAGTATAATTTTGATGCATCCTTTTCGGAGACTTTGAATTGTATGGACATTGGAATTTGTGTGCGCGACAATGAAGAAGCTTTTGTTCTAGCAAAAACCATGAGTTTCTCTCCTTTATGCTAGGTCCATGTGGGTGAGGCTTTAGGTGTGTATCACACTATATAATGGTTAAGTGGCATGCAGATGGAAAATGTAGACTTTGTGATTGATTCTAAATCAACAATGACACCTTTCATTCCAACAAACTTGATGTCTCAGATTTTGGTTATATCATATGCAGATGTCGGAGACTCTTTCATTTACATTTCACAAACTCTCGAATGGAGTTCAACAGGAGACAAGCAAATGCGGTGATGAGAACATCATTTATTTTGATATCAACTAGTGCTAATACTTTAGCAAAAGAAGTCATGTTATCAGCTAGTCTCATCATTTATTTTGATATCCTTCGTTGTATTAATGATATTATTATTAATTAAATGATATAAGCACTTTTACTTATAAAAAAAATCATAAACAGAGAGTAGTTAGCGATATGAATGGTTGACTAATGTGATTTCGAGTTAATAAGCTCGTTCCTTTACTGGATTTGGTGAACAAATATATAATATTCCACCCTTGAAAAAAAAGTGGAATATTGTAATAGAATTTACTCGTTTTTTAAAGGATTTGATTGATGGTATATATACAAAAGTTATTAAAATGGGAAAATTACATTGACCTCTCTCGAGATTTCACTAACCAACACAAACACCCACTCTAATTAAAAAAAAAAAAAGACTCACCTCTTCTCAAGTTAACACCGTTGATGAAAAGAACATAGCTCTGAGAACTCAAGTTCCTGTGACTGAGGCTTATCTTTTTGCACTTTTTTTCTCATCAATTCTTTAAAACAAGTTCTATTATTTTCCTTTCAATTCTTTGAACTATTTTGCCTCAATGGCACAAATGAAACCATTCAACTCAATCTCATCGGTCAAATTGATGACAAGTTATCTTAGTTTGTGTAACTTGACGGTAATTTAAGGACCAAACCATCAAATTGGAATGGATTTTAGAATGAGAACCATTATATTAGAATGCATTCTAATCTGATCCATTTAAACTTTCTATTTGACATATACAGGTTAAATTTGGATTAGATTAAATCGATTTTAAATATTAAATTTAAAAATCTATTTAAACTATCTATTTTACATTTTTATCACGTAGGATAAATTTGTCTAGATTCCTAATGTTGGATTTCAAGAATGAGTGATTAAATCATCATCAATTAGAAATTGAGGACACATTAAATATATAAAAAAGATAAAACTCGTATACTTAATGCCTTAAATTTTTTGATAAAAATATAATGTTTAATTATTTTTTTAATTGTCTTAGACGTTTAACCAATTGTCAATTTCGATACTCTGGATTCCCCTATACCTAATATGAAATATGAACTAAACTAATATATAAAATAGAAAATGAACTACCATGTTAATCGTTTTTCTTTACATATACATACATATATAAATGTAAATGAGTTTTCCATTGATATTTCTTTCTGTCTTATATATTGACCACGTTGGACTTGTATACTTTTGCCAAATGTCATGAGAACTCAATTAATAGGGTCATTAAGACAACACTGGACCATACTACGCTGCTAGACTGGCAGTGATCAAGGAAAATTCAAGGTCGTGTCCCCATTGTCCTTTATATAGCCAATACAAGTATTTAGATCCACAAATCTTTCACTCATGCACACCACAAACCCACATTTATGTTTCTATTTTAGCCCCCTTTTTTTCTCATCATGGGACCCTTCTTTTGTCTTTTCATATACCAACTCATTCAAAGTACCCTACCCCAATACTATTACCCCACTAGAAATAAATTGCTCATGTACCTTCCAAATTACCAAAGTGTCTTCCACCGTTCTATAGTTAATTAGGATAGTTCTTCACTTCAATGGACCTCACTATTACCACTATGAAAGTTTCAACTTTTGAGTTGATGTATGTATGTGGTGGTTCAAATCCAACTCCACATAGATTAGTGTTGGTTCCTCTCTAAGTATAACATATTAACACACCGAGATTTAAAGTTTCAATCATTATTTTATTTTTATTTTGATTGTAGTTTCTTGGTTATGGACCCCTCTATGGGTGGTGTTTATAGAAATTATTTCAATACTCTCAAAAAATATTTTAAAATTGAATTGAACATTGAATCGATAAGATATTTTGGGGTCATGTGATTTAAGTTTAACCACTTCAAATGTTATTATACACTAGAATTAAAACGTGATATCATATAAATTAATATTCTCTAAATTAAAATGCCATGTTGTATATTAATTTAACTTCATTGATCTATTAACTTGTTTGTCTATTTAAAAATATGTTAGATTACATATGTAAACATGTTAATATGAAATAGATTTTTGAGTAGACAAATAGACTATACCATACTTTCAAAAAGATCATATTTAAAACTAAAAATAAGATTATAATAGACCACAAATTAGACCCACACATTTTTATTAGATGTTAAGGAGTCTCACATCGAGCAAAATATGATTTGAACATGTGTTTATAAGAGAGGGTAATTCTCACCTCACATGTTGACTTTGTGAGATTGTGTTAGCCCGACTATGATTTCTAAGATGGTATCAGAATCTTCTCTAAGATCTATTGAACTATTTGCTATCACATTTTCGTTATTAATTAAATCATCCATCATTTATGTCCACATACCAAGTCCAATTGTATTGGTTGTGAGGAGGTATATTAAAAAGTCTCGCATCGAAAAAATATGGCTAACCATGTTTGAACCTTCTAAAGTCTAATTCTGCCCAATCTATTACCACTCCTATTTCTAGTGGATTCCAACTTGGTTTAGCAGCTCATGTGATTTTTTCTTTGTAATAATATGTCAATCAATAATCTATGAATTTCAAGGAAGATAGACTCTAGATGAGGTCGGACTATTTCAGTCTAAATGATTTCTTTCAACAATATTGTCATTTGTAGCTCCATTATTGGCAATAAGACTTTTCATACATAAGTATATATGAGCTTGTACCACATCTAATTCTAGTTTTATTGTCACATGTTGCTCATTTAATTAAGATACTTTTCGATTGGGACCGTTTATAAATTTGCCATTGGACAAATGGCGTAAATTAATGCAACAATAAGAGAGATTATGACAAGGTGTATGCCTCCGCTTTATAGCAACATGAGGCCTTTAGTTGACAACAAGGGCATAAAATTAATAACACACCGTGAGTAGGATGGCAAAATGAGTAAGACTTGTCGGGTTGCTCTGTTTAACTCTTCTTTTTTAGTGGGATGGATTGAGATTTTAAACTTGTTATTAGTGGAGTGTCCGCTCCGCCTAATCCATTAAAAAACGTGAAGATGACGGGGTGTAGGGTTTGACCTGCTGGGTTCATATGTTAAAGAGAATATCTCTTTTTCACTTCTTTTTATTTATAAGTCATAATCGATTTTTCAATTTTCTCCTCCGTATATTGGGGGAAAATTCAGTTAATTTTATCAGTTTTGTTTCATGATTTTAACCTCATATTTTTCACTGTTAGTCAATTGATAATTCATGGGGTTTTTAATTTTTAATGTCTTATTGATTTATTATTGATTTTTAAACGATGTAATTTTATATGTTTGAATGATTATTTTCATATTTTTAGTGGAGTCATTAAATATGTATCTCTAGTTGATTCGCTCCGCTCCACCCTTTTTAAACGAATTATTGACGGAGCTGGGTGGGTTGACCCTTTTGTCATCCTTGTGTAAGAGGGGTTAATATATAGATTACAACATGTGAGCCAATAGATCCAACTTGATTGGGGAAGTTTTTTTGTTTTTCATAAATTTGTTCAACTTTTAATTTTTTTTATTAATTTAAGTGGACAAACCCACGTCTTTTACCATCCCATGAAATGAAATTTATATTTTTTTTCCCGACCTGTTTTTTAAAAAAATAATACAAATCTACTCTACATGAATGAAAAACAAATCAAAACCGTCATGATTTTGGCTAACTCAAATGTACTCTGTAACCCCATTTATAGGTTAAGGCATCTCGCAACCTCCAGTTGTGGGATGCACTTTCTCGAAGAAAAAAAAATTACGGGGAGCGCAAAATTTAGTTGCCCTCTTCGTAAAAAAAATGATAAAGTGAACCTTATAAATAAGGGTTGCGGGATGCAATTGAGTTGGTCAAAAATAAGGCGGTTTTCGATTTTATTTCTTCATGTAGGATAGATTTGTATTTTTTTTGTTTGGAAACAGGTAAAAAAAAACTAAATTTTATGTCTCTCATAACCTCCGTCTAATTCTCTTTATCTTCTTCATCATCCATATCTTTGTCTACAGCTCTCATTCTTCTTCATCATTCATTAAAGATGGGTGACTTTAGACCATTGTTTTGGTTCAGAATCACCCATCTACATCGAATGTATCTCTTTTTTTTTTTTTTTTTTAACATACACAACCCTCCTTTCAAAGATGATGATTATATATTTTGACCTAAATTTATATTATTTCGTTAACTTTCTTTTAACTATGTTCAAAAAATTTGTTAATTTACCAAAATGGTCTTTTTTTCTCCAATTCATCTATCATTTGTTTTGGCCAACAAAGGTCTTGTAATCCCTTGCTCCTTTTTTCGAAGCTTCAAAGTAGGTCTTCGTACAATCAAGCCATCATTTTGAAGCTTCAATACAAACACAACAACAACAAAAGCAAAGTGTACTATCTTTGCAACACAACTTATTAAAAATTAAGAGAATATTTTAACTTGAAGTGTGGCAATGGCTGACGGGATGAGTTATCGACAATGGCAAGAGGAAGGCGGAAGATATGACATTGAAAAAAATGGACAAAAAATGTCATTTTGGTTAAATAACCTTTTTTAAACACGGTTAAACGAAAGTTAACAGAAAAATATAAATTTGGATCAAAATATATTATTCAGTATTTTGAAAGGAAAGTTATGTATGTTTTAAAACATAAGGAAAGAAGATTGCAATATCATTATCTTTAAAGGAGCCGGGAGTAATTTACTCTGTCGCTAACTAAATGACATTAATTTTGTTTTGCAAAAAACTAAATGACATTAATATATTTCTATAATAAACATGTTATAGTATATCTTTAAGTATTTGATACACCTTTCTTCAAAAAAATAAAATCTTTAAGTATTTGATACACCTTTTGTCACAAAAAAAATAAAAAATTATATACCTTTTTTTCTACAAGATATACACCTCCTATTTATATACTAATATTTATCTTTAGTCTAGAACAAAAAAAATATGTTACCAACAATGTTTTTTTTTTTTGACAAGGCAAAATGGAATTAATAACCTCAAACATAGCAATTCCAAAAGCACAAGGTATGTTAAGAAACCACTAAAAATATACAAAGTGTAGCGGTGTCATGATAGAAAAACAAACAACATCAATCTATGCACAAACAAGCTAAATGGCTCGACCACCACGTCTAAGTACCAAATACAAAAGTGGCTTTTTTTTTTTCTTTCAGCCACTCTAAAGACATCAATTTAACCTTGTCCAACAATCGGGGAATGGAAATTGCAATATTATTAAATAGGTGATTATTACGTTCATTCCACACAACTCAGACACAAAGAAGCCATATTAGTTGCATAAAAGAATGTCTTGCTTTACCACCATTTGTCATAAGAGTAAACTGCAATACATGATCATAAATATTATGAGAGTTCACCTCGAGAACACCAATCTATTCGCACACAAGCTGCCAAATAGAACCAAAAGTAGGACACGATAAAAAAAAAAAAGATGTTGAGCCGTTTCAGGAAGACCGCAACCAGATACACACATGGACACGTCAGAAGAAAGAACCGCTCTAGCCGCCAAATTTGATTTTGTTGGTAAGCGGTCACAGAGAAGCCTCCACGCAAAAACCGAGACTTTCAAAGGAACCTGGTGATGCCAAATTAACTCCACTACTGAATCCGCAATTGGAGCATCTTGAGTTGTTAATAAGTCATATGCACCACGAACAGAATAACCGTCTGACGGGTTTGGAAGCTATACCCATCTATCTGAAACATTAGAATGCAAAGAAACATCAAGAAGTAAAGTCATACACTCTGCCAACATCTCCTCCTCCCACGTTCACAACCTACGTCTCCACCTCCACGTGTCCCCCCTGCTCCAAACCAAAAGAGAACAAATTTTCCACCGTAATGGATTTGTTCTCAGATAAGTCAAACAACCGCCAAAAACTCACACAGAGAGGAACCCCCAATCCATCTATCATACCAGAACAACGTATTAGAACCATCAGCCACGTTTCTCGACACCCTCTTGTCAAACCAACTACCACCAACACCGCCAACCCCTTTCCTAATCCTACCCGCCTCCCGCCATCAAGAAGAACCACTCCGGCCCCTAACCTCCAACCTCCCACCTATTCATATCGGACGACTAAAAATCTATACCACAAGCCTCATTTATCCACTAACATTCTCCTTTCCCCAGCCCTACATACACCTTTTTCGAACACACGATCTTCCAACCTATCCAACTAATTTATCTATGTTCCTCACCCCCCCCCCCCCCCTAAAAAAATATTTAACTGAGATTCAATGGAAGATATTATACCTGATGGAGCTCTGAAGAATGATAGGGCATAAATAGGCAGAGAGGTCAGGACATGTTTAAGTAAAACCAAGCGGCCGCCAAAAGAGAGAAACCGGATATTCCAACCCGACAGACTAGATTTAATACGATTCACAATAGGGTCCCAAAATCTAAGTCTTCGTGGATTACCCCCAATAGGCAAGCCCAAATACAAGAAAGGAACCTTTCCCACTTTACAATTCAATACCGACGCCGCCTCGCCTAACTAAGAATCAGGAATATTAACCCACCACCAACATACTTTTGTTAAAGTTCACTTTTAATCCCGACATCGCCTAAAAAATAACAAGAGTTGCTTGTAGAGCTCGGACATTGCCCAACTTTTAACCCCTACCAACAATGTGTCATCAACAAACTGGAGATGAGACACAGCCACCGGGTTGACCGTGCCAACACTATAACCTTTGAACTGATGATTATCTACCATAGCTTTCATCTTACGTTGTTCTTAGCATTTTTTTCAGTTATTTTCAGTAGGTTTTAGCAGCCAAAAGGAGGAGTATTAGAACAATTGCCTATGATTTTGGGACTTTTGTATGTTTTCTATATTTGAGTATGTAATTCTAGTTTTCCCGAAACATAGCAATTTTAGGGGGTTTTTGAAGTAATTCACAAAGAAATCATGTAAATCGGCAAATCAAGAACAATTGAAGAATTGTGAAGACTTTGGAAGACCAAGAGGCCTCAGGAGGCTTACAAGAGTGACGAAGACCAAAAATGACGGAAAATCAGAGAATTTGGGCCCATGAATAAATGCCATGCGCCTAGGGCATGTCTTTCACAAGCCATGCGCCTAGGGCATCATTCATGGGGCACTCACATGCGCCCCGTGCACCCAAAAATGAGGGGCGCATGCGTCTTTTCCTGCTTCTGTGATGGATAAAGTCCAAACCCAGGTAGAAACTAACACGATAAATACTAGCCTTCTTCATTCAGAATTTCTCGTTCAGAACTGTGGCAATTTAAGAGGAAGGCACCTTTGGAGCTTCAGGAGAGTTTCTATCTTCTCCTTGGTTTTCTAGAGTATGTTTTTATCTTTAGTAATTTGTTTTTAGTTAACATGGGTAACTAAATATTTTTAGGTTAGAGTTCTAAGATGAACCTCTGTTTATTTTTGTTGGATATTTATTTAATTTAATGTTGATATACATTATTTGTCTTTTATTCATTACTTAGTTTTATTTAGGAATTGTTTATTTCAAATGAGCGTAACCCTAGATTAGGTACTTAGATTGTGACAAGGTTTAATATTGTTATTAGGGATATGTTAACTTGTGCACTTAAGGCACAAGTTAATGAATCAAATATAGAAATAGTGTATTGGAATGTGTGTATTACATTTAATTTTTAACTTTTTAATGAATTGAATGCACAAAATTTTAGAAAATATTTCTTCTTTTGGGTTTCTTAACATGTTCTCTAAGGGCACAAGTTAACATTACTCTTCTTCTTATTATTTTTCTGCTTATATCTTGATATTTATAGCATTATACTAATAACTATCTATCTAGAAAGTAATTATTTATTAACTAGCGAAAGATATCGAAAGAGAGTTGACACTAGTATTAAGTACTTGAGAGGTGACATTAATAAGACTGTGTAGTAACTCTGCTAAACCTAGGATGTAACTGGTTAGTAATTAAGGAAACAAGTAACTCTGAGGAATAAACCTAAATAGAACCATTCTCTTAAACCCTTAGTAAGGTAGATGTAGATTAGGGCTATCCGTTTGTAGAATTACTAAGTAAGTGAGAGAGTGTGATATGAGTGTCCTAAGATTCATAGATGGGTTGAACTAATGGAACCTTGGCCTTCATTGCCTTGGGAAAAATTGGAATGTCAATTTAAGTTTATGCTTTCAATTACCTTAGAGACGGTAAGACCCCGCACGTAAGCATCACCGTCCGATTAGCAGGTGCAACCAGACTTAGGAGGGATAAACCTAGATAACTGAGATTTATAGACCTCACACGTAAGGATCACCGTGTGATTAGCAAGTGCAACTTCCAACCTTCTAGGTTAGTCACGTCCCAACGGCCTCATCACTTGGTTAATCTATCTAAGGCAAATATGTGACACTATTCTTATTTAATATCCAACATTATAAATAGGGGGATTCGTAGAATCTTAACCGCTGCTTACTTTTCTTCAACCAAAAACAGGTAAAATGCTCTGTTGTAAACAGATAAAAATTGCAACATCTATCTTTTATTATACCATCAAACTAAAAATAACTAACGCAAATTGTTTGTACGAAGCGAAAATCCATGTAGATACGATACTATACTTATCACTTTATTACTTGGTAAACGATTTGATACATTTTCATAATCCGCACATCAAGGGGATCCCCTTGGCGAGGCCCCTATGTAAAGAAAATTCTTTTGTAGGGCTGCCATTGGCATTAACAGATACTGTAGCTGTAATGACACACTCTCTAATCCACTTTTTCCACATGGTAGGAAAAAGACATACGCCCCACTACCGAATCCAAGTAACCCCAATCAACATAATCATAAGCCTTCTCAAAATCCATCTTAAATAACATAAGTTCCTTCTTATATTTACAGACCTCATCCATCACCTCATTAGCTATAAGAATACCATCAAGAATTTGTCTATTTTTAACAAATACTGACTAAGACTCGGAAACAACACTGCCAATCTCAATCTATTTGCTAACAATTTTTTCAAAATTTTATACAAACTCCCCACTAATGATATAGGTCGAAAATCATTTAGTCTTTGTGGACTATCAACTTTTGGAATAAGAGCAATGAAAGTAGAATTGATACCTTTAGCCAATTTACCGTTGCGGTGAAACTCAGAAACAAACCTCATAATATCATCTTTCAAATCTTACCAAAACTCCTTTATAAAGCCAAAATTAACCACATCAGGACACAGACTCTTAAAGTTATCACAATCTGACACTACCGCCTTAACTTCATCTACATAAAAAGGTTTGATAAGACCCCACCCTCACCCTCTATGCCGCTATCAAGGACTGAAACAGAAGATTATGCACAATCGGTCTCTCCATATTTTGCGACTGAAAATGACGCACAAAATGAGAGAAAACGACATGCCTAATAGGTTGCATGCCCTCAACCAACACTCCATCCACCATAACAGAACTCAATGCATTATGCCATCGACGAGAAGACATAACAAAATGAATTTTTTTGAAATTTACGTCCCCTTCACGAAGCCAGTGCATCCTAGACTTTTATACTAGACTGTTACCAACAATGTTTTATACAAGTTTTTTTTTAATCTTTTATAAGTGTTTATTTTTCAAAATCATCAAATTCAATCCGGTTTAATATATATGAATTATTTATAGTGACCGAATTATACGACTGGGTTATATAAAATATTTCTTATAGGGACACACACTCTTACCCAAAATTTTAAGGCAATGAGTTTATAGGTTATCTTACTTATAAGGTGTTCAACCTTCATCTATTAATCATGCTCTTACTTGACCGACACTGTTTGTACCGTCGTTGCTGCTTTCTGCACAAACGGACCGGCTTCCTCGGTCATACCCAGGGGTCATGAGGGGGGTCAAGGGGGGCCGACCACATCGAGGCTAGAACAACCACACAAGTGAGAGACACCATACTCTTACCCAAAACCTTAAAACAATGGGTTTATGGGTCCTCTTACTTATAAGGTGTTCAACCTTTACTTTTCTATCTG
Organism: Medicago arabica; assembly: GCA_946800305.1. NCBI lineage: Eukaryota > Viridiplantae > Streptophyta > Magnoliopsida > Fabales > Fabaceae > Medicago > Medicago arabica. The sequence goes on from OX326969.1 coordinate 3,564,918, forward strand.
ATGTGGGACATATAACTCACATTTGCACATAACATTATTTCAAATTTAAATATATGTCGGCTCTTTGTGATCTTTTTATGATTCTTTTAATCAGGAGCTCAATTTTAAAGATTAGAACACAGCCCCCCAAATCACTTAGTCCTAAAGGATATTCACATTTATGCATTCAATCTTTCATGAAAATATGATTTCTCATACAATTCTAATTAACTTTTGGGGAGGGTATATGGTTTAAGGAGTGATATGTAAATCCATGAATTTCACCCAACAGAGCAGATGGTAAAACCAATTTAATTATTTATTGATTGGTGCAATACACATATTTATTCGGTTTTTAACTCACTGTCTTATCGAAAGAAAAAAAACTTTTTTTTAATAGAAATTAGTGCAATATATTATGGGGCTTATCACTTGTATGTTTCAAAATATCTTTAAATAACACATAGGAAATTATTACAATATTATACTCCCTCCGTCCCATATTATAAGCAAAAAAAAAAAAAATCACACTTATTAAGAAAACTAAATCATACTTTGTAACATAATTTTTTGTGTTATCTTTGAAATAAGTTTTATAGGAAGATGTAAAAACAATTTTCATTGGTTGTTGGTTATTGAGAAAATGAAAGAGATAGCAAATTGAATTCACTTTGCAATTAATTTTCCTTTGGAAAAAATAATTTTTTGAAACAACATAATTAAATATGATAAAAGTTGGTCTTTTTTGCTTATAATTTTGGACAAAGAAAATGAGTTTTGTTTTGCTTATAATATGAGACGGAGGGAGTATTCAATTAGATTAAAAAAAGTATTTTTGTTTCATAATGTAGTTGTACCTTATGGCCTATGCAATTGTAGAGATTAATTTTGTCGAAACTCTAGAGCCATGCATTTAAGAGTTATCTTCTCTTCCTTAAAAGAAAAAAAAAACAGTTATCTTCTCAAATAGTGAACTTTCATACCAATTAGTCAGTCATTCAACTCCTAACCATGTATCTAAAGGGACCTAGAGCTCCGTTTTAATTTAGAACAATTATAGATTGACATCCCTTGTTCTGTACCATTCATGTACACATACTGATGTGGAATTATTTTTAATTTTATTTGTTTTATCTCTAAAAAAAACTCTTTTGTCTTCTCCATCTATCTCCCCTTCGTCCTGCACATTTCTCTCTTGTCCATAGCCTCTCTCTCTTTCCTTGTGCGCTCACCCTCGACGTATTTACTATTATATCTTGCTTTGACGACAACAACGATAACGGCTCTAGCTAGATCAACAATGATGGTGGTGGGATCTGAAGGTAATAACGGTAGTGGTGGGGTTGAGATCTGAGGGTAAAGACGGTGGCACCGGTGTTTATGATAGGGATGGAGGTGGTCGAGGGTGTTGAATCTGAGGACGACGATGGTGGCGGCGGTAAGGTTTGATGGTGAGGACGGCGGGGACGTTTTTTTTTTTAATAAGTTAAACTAGCCCATCTAACTTGGCACCGAAGAGAATCGAACCTGAGACCTCGAGGAGAACCACACTCTCAAGTTCCAAGTCAATATCACTGGACCAATTCAAGTGGGTTCACGACGGGGACGTTGTTGATGATGGGTTTGAGGGTGATGGAGGATGTTAGATTTAAGGACGGTAGCAGTGGTGAGATTTGAGGGTGAGTATGGTGTAGAACGGTGGGTGGGTGTAACAAGTGGTGGTGGCCGTTGAAAAAGACTAGGTGAAGGAAGAGAGAAGAGGGTGAAAAAAATTATGGACAAAATTGCCCCCGGAATAATTAATAAAAAAAAAGTGACAAGGGATCGTAGAATGATGGTTTTGCCACTTAAGGATGTCTATCTATAATCACTCTTAATTCATAAAAGAAAGTTTATCAAAAGGTTCATCACATTTAGGGAAGATATAAAGGCTCAACCAGCGCCAGAATTGGAGCTCCTTTGATTTAAATATTTTATTTTTCACGCATAACATGAGAAAAACGTTATGTGTTATGTGTTGATGATTTCACCATTAGAATTCATTAGATACGTTTACATACTTTTTAATATATAAGTATTGAAATTTTAAATACTACGTCATCAAGTCACTGTAATAAACAAAAAATAACATTTTAGATTCATTCATTAAATGATGTGTGTGGTGTATAATAAAGACTATGTACGTTATTAATTGAATGAATCTAAAACGTAAATTTTTGGTTATAATAGTGACCGAAAAATGTATATCATAAATTTATCCAAAAACAACTAAGAATGAATTGATTTATATGTACAGTATCGAATTTGGTAACGCAAAGTTGTGACCTAAGTAAATGTATTAAGATATTGAAAGGTATTTGACTAGTGAAAAAAAATATATATACAGTAACAAACAAGGACCACAACGAAGTCACCAAAATGAATATATGAATTAAAATCGGCCTTAGCATCGCCATAAATGCTTAGTGACGTGTCACATGAATTAATGATGTTAAAATGATCCCCGGGTAACATGAAAAAGACCGAAACCAGAGTATTTTTTCTTATGTGTAGATTAACTCATAAGCACCATTAACTCAAAAACAAATGCAAATTATGGTTTCGAACCCGGCTAAATGTGTCAAACATAACAATTTTGACATTGTCAGTTGAACTAGATTTTATGGACCATGTTTTCATCTTTGTTTTTTAGATTTTATAAAAAGATGTTATGAATAAGTGTTTTATAAGTATGAGGAATCATCACCTCATAATCCGGTTTTGTGGGTATTATCAGGCTCATACACTCTAAAATGGTATCAGAGTTTGATTCAAGATTTGTTGGGCCACTTGCTATCAAGCGATCCACCATTTATATCCACACACCAGACCCAATTGTGCTAGACGTTAGGGAGAGTGTTAAAGAATCTCACATGAGTTGAGAGATGACCCGGTTCGGGTTTATAACTAGGATCAATCCCTCACAACCGATTTTGTAGAGTATTGTTAATCTCTCAACTACAATTTCAAAGATTTACTCCTTGTTCGGTGGATATCTTTGCAAAACAAATAAAAAATGTTTATGTAAGTTTGTCTATCATAAAAACCACCCAATTTATATATGCATATAAATGTAGAATGTACTGCAAATAAATAATGCAGCACACAATGCGCTAAGTGTAGTGAATGTGCTGTACCATACTGCAGTTAAATTAAAGTTTTACTATTCTCCTCGTATAATGATTTATATTGATGAGTATCAATTTAATTTCTTATCCCTTTTATGCCGCTGACAAATTCTTCTCTGCCCATCTCATTAATTTCTTGTACATAGCTACTTCAACTTATATATTATTCTCCTCTCTTTCTCTTTCTCTTCCAAGTTTCTCCTCCAACTTCTCCACCATATAAAGATTAGAGTATACAAAATTTACTATATAGTTTTTCATTAGAACATTTCCAATGGGAAGATCACCATGTTGTGAAAAAGTTGGTTTAAAGAAAGGACCATGGACACCTGAGGAAGATCAAAAGCTCTTATCTTACATTGAAGAACATGGTCATGGAAGCTGGCGTTCTTTGCCTACAAAAGCTGGTAATTTAACTTAATTATGTTGATAATATATAAGTAACATTGTTGAAAATGTTTATAATTCTCCCCTCTAATATGGAAGGGATATACCGTAGAGTCGGTTGTAGACTATAAAGCATAATACAAACACGGACACTGACACGCCGACATCTCCGATAATTTTAGAAAATCACATAATTTAGTGTAATTATATGTGTCGGTGACACACCTTATCTAAGAAGTGTTTGTGCTTCATAAGTTGTAGTGGATCCTAGTCCATTAAAGATCGTAAGAAATTGGTTATTTTTTTGCAGGACTTGAGAGGTGTGGCAAAAGCTGCAGACTAAGATGGACTAATTATCTAAGGCCTGATATTAAGAGGGGAAAGTTTAGTGTGCAAGAAGAACAAACCATTATTCAACTTCATGCATTTTTAGGCAACAGGTTTGGCATATACATCTATATAAAACTTTATCTATTTACCATATTTCTAAATTGCGGCCAGCAATTGCAATTAGGGTTATGGTTTTAAATTGCGGTCTGCAACTGCAATATAAAGTTTTTAGATGTCTCCTCAACAGTATTACAACCGCAATTTTGGCCGCATTTTTCCATGTTTTTCATGAACATAAAGGTTTGCAACGTGAACGCAATCATAAAAGTTAGCAACTGCTATCACAATTTCTACCTTAATATGAATTTTGGCCGTGTAACCACAACCGCAATTTAAAATCATGTTCTAGATTGAGATTCAACCAAACTTCATAAACCCTAAAAAAAACTCCATAAAGATTTTTGCTACTTTATTACACCTAGATATTTTATTAATACTAGTTTTCTCGCTCAAAAACTAAGGAATTTATTTGCTTTTTACAACTCCTCTATTGTTTTTTCAGAATCTCTTAAATGCCATGGCATCTCAATTTCCTTGAACAGAAAATTCTAATCCACATTTCCAACACATTCTTTATTGTGCCCAGAGCCATGTTCAAAATTTACTCTCTGACACACAATTTAATTAAGGTGGTCCTTAAATGCAAAAGGATAGAATAATTTTCTATTCTTTCACACCAAGCCAAATAGTCATTGTTTCATGAAATATGACTTCCTTGGTGGTTAATAAATAAAGTTGCATTGTACCAAAAAAAAAAAAAATTGCAATTCTTACTAGACTATTATAAAAATCAAACTGAATCGAACCAAAAAGAACCGAGTTGTGATAGACAATTCATGAACTGAGCTGAACTAATTCAATTCAGTTTATATTCCTTCAGTAGGGGTTTTGATTTTTTAACGGTCCAAATATTCGATTCGGATAATTTTTGTGGATTTTTAAACAATTCTAACGATTGAGTTCGATTTGATTTTTCTTCCTAAACGGAACCACGGATAGTCATGATTTCATATTAAGATCAATTATACATAAAAAGAAGTTCACAAAAACATAAAATTAAGAAGTGAAATTATACAAACATATAAAAACAAAATGACTATATATATAGTAGTTTAATTTATACATGGATGTTAAGGTCTTCACTAGCACAAACTCGGGCACCATCCCCTCACCCTAAATTCTTATTAGCAAAAAAAATCATGCTTGCATGTAATATTGTAATTTATTTTTTTGTCTTATACTTTAGGTGGTCATCAATAGCCACACGTTTGCCTAAGAGAACAGATAATGAAATCAAGAACTATTGGAACACACATCTTAAGAAAAGATTAACCAAAATGGGAATTGATCCTGTTACACACAAGCCAAAAAATGAAACCCTTTTTCCTGAAAACAATGCCAAGAATGCTGCAAATCTTAGCCACAAGGCTCAATGGGAAAGTGCAAGACTTGAAGCTGAAGTAAGATTGGTTAGAGAATCAAAGATACGTTCACAATTGCAACAGCATCAACTTGGAAGTAATAGTTCTCTTTTTCCATCACAACCTTCATCATCTACATCATCATCTTCAAATCAAGTACTTAATATTAAAGAAGAAGGTGAGAAAGAGTGGAAAGGTTATGAAGATTCAACACATTTGTTAGAATTCAAAGATTTGTTGGAGAATTCATCAATGAATTTTAGTTCTACATTTCAACATGAGATGACAATGATCAGTGTTGCTGAGGAGGGTTTCACTAATCTCTTGCTTGATAATTCTAACTCCGGTGACTCGAGTTTGTCACCGGAGAGCGGTGGAGAGTGTAATACTTGTGATGGAAGTGGTAGCCGCGGTGGAAGTGATTTCAATGAAGATAACAAGAACTACTGGAACAACATTCTCAATTTAGTTAATTCTTCGCCTTCTGATTCGCCAATGTTCTAGTAATTAAAGAAGGTTGAATTATCGATAGAAATTAGTGATGGAAAACATAAAATTTGTCTCTAATTTTTGTGTTGTGCTAAACGACGACGATATTAGAGTCTAAAATATTTTTTCCGTCTCTAATTTTTGTCGATAATTCAACTTGTTTAGTGTTGGTTAGTTGATCAAATTGAGTTGTTTATGAAATATGAATTTTAGAATGTTTCTCAAACCAATAAAAAGCTATTGGTTTTTCTTTCACAAAGATGTGTGACCACATGCAAAGAAGAAAATAAAATAAAATAAAATGGTTGTGAAATTAAGTTATTGAGAGTGTCAGAAAGCAATTCAATCCGATATTTCTGTTAAAAAACAGGTCATTGTCGGTTGAGTGCTTGGTCAAATGTTGATATGAAATTGTTTTTAATTTGACAAGTTGATGGAAAGACTCAAGTGTGTGACATTTTACTTGTTGGTAAATTTCCTATGTTCAAACTCTATACAAGATCTAATAAGAGAAATATTTAGTAATGACTTTTATGGGGGTTGGTTTCATGTCACATTCATATTGCTATTCAATGTTTTTACTCATTCATTAATTGCATGTGTTTGTATTTTGCTTATCTTTCTCCTCCATTGGTCATTTATGTAGCCTCTTTATTTTTACTCCATGGATCCCACGATAACCAACACACTTGTTTGTACAAGTTGAGTAACCCGATTCAACTAAGTTAAGTTCATGGAGACCAGCAAAATAATTTTTATTATGTTATTAAAAAATGTAAAGCGAAATGTAATTCTCACTTTGTTCCTTTCAATAAAATTATTAGATGCTTGTATTCTTAAGTATAAATCTCTTGTTAAATTATTAGATGCTTTTATTCCTCTTAAAAAAATTAGATATTTTTGTTCTTTTTTTCAAATAAATTACTAATTAATACAACTAAATATTTTTTTTTTACTAATCATCCGATTCTAGGGAAATGAAAACTAATATTCTAGTGTGTAGTTTAGAAAAAAGTAAAGTTTAACAAAATATTGTTACATCCAAAAATCAGACTCAATACAACATCAAATATATTGATATATAAAGACACTTATCCCCTAAAAAATAGACACTTATACACACACAAAAGGGTATTTTAATATGAATAGAAACATTCAATAAAACTATATCTTTCAAAGTATATATTAAAATTACATAGTTTCTTTTTTCATAAAATGAGACCGGGAAAGTGATGTGATTGCGAAGGGCATGATTTTGATTAGACTACATGATTGAAAAATTAATAATTAATATTATATTAAAATTTAACAATAACATTCAAGTTAAGACAAATTTATTTTTGCAAAACTGATAACTATAGACAGACGGCGTATTTGATTTTAATTTTTGATTTGACTAGTTCCCGTCGAATTGTATGAGAAATTAAATGTAAATGTCCAAAAATCAAGTGGATTAGACTCTTTAGTGAAACAAAAAAAATTGGCTTATTTTTTATAAATGAATTGTGCTTTGTAGTTTACGGTTTCCAAGTGAATTGTGCTTACATGACAAGCTGCTTTGTAGTTTGTACATTATTGGTTAACATTTTTGGATAAATTCTTGCTTAATACTTTTGAAGTAATTGTGGGACTTCAATTTGTCGGAACATTTATTTGCGTTTAAAATTGTAGGATTTTGTGGAATTAAGCCAGAGATGATCAAAATTCATTATGCAAGGTTAAAAAAATGGTTAAAATCAGCAGTTAATAAATAAATAAATAAATAGTTGATATTTTCTGATAACAAATCATGTTTAAATGTCAAATATTCTTTAGAGATCAAAGTTTATTTCACAATTTTAATATTTTACGCTAAATTTTACCAGGGCCGTTCCTACGAATTCGGAGGCTCGGCTGTGCAAGCGAGATGAGGTCCGTAATAAAATAAATTTTTTTTAAAGAACAATGTTCTATTTAAATTTTTTAAAAGGTAAATACAAGGTGTTGTATATATGCGGTACATCTAAAGGTGAAAATCACTATCGTATACATGAGGAATTTCAAATCACCCTTCAAAAAAACACCCACCTAACATCAAAAGCAAGAGGACACAATTCTAATAGGCCTAATATTTTTTTGATGCCCCTACTTTAAGGAGGCTCAGTTTCATTGAGATTCTTGCACATCCAGAGGTCTGGCCCTGCATCTTACAGAGCAGAAGGAAGATATTCATAATGGAGTTTAATCCATGGAAGCTTATCATGTTATGGACTGACTTTAGAATAGGCCAACTGTTGATACATTCAACTTTTTCTAGGTCAACTTGCATGTCGTTGATAGTGATGATGCAATCGAGGAAATTTACTTCATTGTTTAGGAAGGAACATTTCTCCAGCTTGGTGTAACACTTGCCAAAGGTGTTATGAGTGTGTTGACATTCTTTTACTATAGATCAAGATATCATGGAAGTAAACAACCACAGATTTACCAATGGAAGGGAGGAGTACCGGATTCACCAATTGCGTGAAGGTACTACGGTCATTGGATGATGCAAAGGGCATCAATATACACTCATAAAGTCCATTTATAGTTCTAAAAGTCTTGCTAATTAGTGCCTTCAGGGCAATGGTTAAGAAATTTACAAATAGAAATTTTGTCTTCAAAATATAACATGTTACTTTTAATCAAGTAATGATTACACAACATTTTCATAAAATCTTACTTGTTTTGGATGTTTAACCATTGCACTAATGGTACTAGTTAGCATTCTACTAGTTTTAAAGGTGGCCTTCCATTCAAGTACTTATGAAGATCAATATTTGAAAAAACGATAGCACCTTGCAATTGATTAGCAAATCATCAAGTATATGAATTGCAAGCCAGTAATTTATGGTTATTTTTTTGACAGCTCAGCTATCAACAAACATTCTCCATTTTTCGTCTTTCTTGGGTGCTAAGATGGCGTGGCAGGAATAGTGCCAGGGTTAATATTTAGCGTTGGACTTTGGCGTGCTCTAAGGGCTCATTTTATATTATGGTCTATTCGGAATCACTGTCAATGGTCGGATTTAGGCAAGTGTGTTAAATCATTTATCAAGTAATAAAGTGTAAGTAGAGTATCGTATCCACATGAATTATCGTTTCAACTTGGCAATTCGTGTTACTTATTTAAGAGAAAAAACAATAAATAAAAGATAAATGGGAGTTTGTGCAATTTGATATGTTTGTTTAGAACTAGAGTTTAGAAATAACATGTTTTGATTGCAGAATGTTAGTGACGGTTAGGATTCTTTGAATTCCCTCTATTCATTTGTTGAAATTAATTAATGGTCAAACTTTATTCAGATTTTAATTAATTTTTTGACCTCCCGAACACAATGGTAATGCATGTTTATGATAATTTTGACTAAAAATGGATGATTCTAGTTTGAGGCTTCCTTACTCAAAAGCTCCTCTATTTCAAATATTAACTTTAGCCGTTATTTTTAGTCACAACTCACAACTCAGTGAACTTGAGATCGGATTACACCAAGATGATTTAGAATGACAAAAGAAAACAGACAATATGTTTTGATGAAAGCTCGCTTTGATTTCAAATTTTTGAATGATCAACAAAGTACATTATGAACTCATATTTATAGAAGAAACGTGGCTAATGAAATTACATGCATAAAGTTAAGAGTCACAAGAGAGTTACCAGCATTACACCAGTTATTATCTATGCAATAAATCAAGTGCATTTCATTGGATAAGGTTGGGTATCATCTCATGCAATGAGACAAGCCTATCACATTACCAGAGAAGTGTAACTTGGACTTGCATCATTGTTTGAGCTGATATCATTGGATAATTGTTTTGGGTCGATATCACCTACGCATCAAAATTGCTATTTACTATAAATCAAGCCAATTTTGGAGGGATTGGTTCAACTGGTTTGGGAGTTTGAAAAATTGAAGATCTACTTTTACCCCTTAATTTTTTCTTAAAACAAAATTCCATCATATTAACACAAACTCTTATAAGAGACGGCCTAACCTTACATGAGGTATAAAGCAAAGTGTTGTAATACATTTTATTGATGAATAAATAAAATTATACTTCAATTTAAAAGACTTAAACAAAAACAAAAAAACATTTTAGAGACCATATAGATTCATGCAAATTAATAGATAATGATGTTGGAGGTATTGCCTCGGGTTGATTTCTCAGACCATCATCCACGATGAGACTAGTAGACGGACCAATACCGAGACCCTTCCGTTTTGAGAGTTCTTGGATATTGGAGGACTAGTATGAAGAGATGGTGAAATATGCTTGGAATTAAATCAAATTTTGGTGTTACAGGACCCAACAAATATTCAAAAGGAAGGTACACATTCGGAAATGAATTCTATTGATAGTCTTAAAATCCATAAGAGAAGCATAATGTCTAGGCTCCAAGGCATTCAAACGGCTATGAGGCTATCCGCAATGGTAGAGTAAAAGGCCTTCCCTATGCAATTGCAACAAGACCCTCCTATGGTACTGGGTCTCAAACTTAGAGCGGTCTCAAAGGTCTAAAAGACAGTAATTTTGTTGTAAATTATGCATTGTCCTTAAGTAAATATCTATTTGTTTGTAAGTAAAAGTCATATGTAAATCATTACTCATATATTTATATATGATTTAGTTGTTTATCGCTATAAGTGGTTTTATATTTATTTTTTTCAATTCCTTTTAAAAGAAAATTGTCAACATTATAATCAAGCCTCCGAATTATCTGGGACAACCCTGATGGTGGACATTGTGGTATGTATAGGTGGAAAAAAGGTTCCAATCAGAATTAGCTAAACTTTTATATCAAGAGGAGTATACGTGGTTCCAGAGATCAAGGGCAAACTAGTTACTTAGTGGGGATCGTAATAGTCAGTATTACCATCTCAAAACTTTAACAAGGAATGAAAAATAATTGATGTTACGATATTAATGGTCAATGGACAGGAGATGTGAAACCAGTTCAAGTCATGGTGAACTTGCTGATGGTAATTTATCTTTATTTTAAAAATGAAGTTTAAATGATTCAATTACATTGTATTCGATGAATCATACGAATTTCCTAAATTCTAAATTCTTAAAAATAATAATCCAATTGTCCATCCAAACACACACTTAGTGTTAAGACTCCGGCAATCATGATGCATAATCGACAAGCACCAACTACACTTATAAATATGTCCAATCGTGTAAGCACACACTAACCAAATGATACAATCATTTTCTTAGATATTTTTTTATAGTTACAAGACCAAATCAATAGTGTTTATACACACATAAAAAAGATTATCTTCAAAATATTTAATATTTTTTTATTAATTTCCTCCATTAAAAACATACTTCTTTATATGTGTGTCATCAAACACCATTTATTTGGTCTTGTTATTACAACAGTCTAATCAAACATACTCTAGCTAAAAGGGATATTAGCATACTTAAGCTCCCTTTCACTTGAAATTGTTTACACATTTGCATTCAATCATTCATTTCCTCCTCTGCCTCCCTTTCACAAAATAGTTGTCCAAACCTTGTGAAAAACATCATAATTCCAAAAGAATATAGAATATTTTTGCACTCTTAACGTAGGCTTCAATAGGTGAGATAAGGTATTGTTGATCTACTACTATGAACAGCTAAAATAATAGAATAGCACAAACTTCCTAAGGAGGTGATGCCCATAGCACGAGATTTCAAATCAGTTCATAAGTGATGTCTTATTTGAAATCTAATGCAATAGGCAATATTCCAAAGGAATAATTTATGTTGCCCTGTTATCTAAGCTTATCATAGTCTCATACATGTCCCTTTTCTTTGTGAGATAATATGAACTGTTATAACAGTGAGGTGTAAATGCAAACACATCTAACAATTTAAAATCTCATAAATCTAACTTACTTATATTAAGATTTATCTCTGGTCTATGGTCTACAAGAGACCCTATACCAATCTGGCAAGTACACTACTACCAAGTGACCAAATAAAAGCAACATACAATCATATAACATTGAACATTTCAACTCTCCATACATCTCAAGTAAAACATATTCACAAATCAAAGTAAGTTAAATAAAAAGGCACCACATAATACCAATATGAGAATCAAAAAGCAAACATTGTACATAATATATGGGTTATACTGGCAGCTAAAACATAAGAAGTTAGATCTGCAAAGCGGTACCCAAAATTTCATTTATGCACATATAATAAGGCCACTGATAACACTAATCTATTAGAGAGCCTTTTTCCAGTTTAGTGCATAATCTATAACACTAACACAAAGCTAAAGGTTGATCTTATAGTTTTCACCAGTAATACAGTGTGCTCTTATAAAGATAAGGTATTGCATTACAAGGAAAATTAAAGATAACCTACATTTGTTTTATAATCAAAGCAGCAATATAAACAAAGCAAACAGTTTCAAAGAGAAGGTTTTACGATGAAACAATGATTCGGCTGCCATTGAAGAAGAGTGTTGGAATTTATAGGAACGAGAATACAGAAGTTAGGTCTAAGCATATTTTTGGGCCTAACATTATTTGGGCCTATACTACTATATACCCCTTACACTTACTTCCCTTATCTCACTTTTTTTAATTATTACCATGTTTTGGTGCAGAATTGTTTTATTTTTCTGTTTAGTTTTGTGATTTAAATAATTGATTTACACAATTTTGTAAGCATTATGATGTTGTATGTTATTAACTAGGGTGCTGCGAGTTTGTTTACATATTCATTCTATTGAATTTTAACAACTTTGAATTTGTGTTATTCGGTGTACTATACAAATTTGAATGAATAGATTTCATTTTTTTGTCAATTTTTTTCTTTTGAAAAACATTAAATTCTGAAAAATTTGAATTCGTCTAAATGAAATTTTATTCTGAAAAATTCGAGTTTAATTGTAATGGAAAAAAAAAATTAGAAATAAAAAAAGTTGTTTTTATTTGATTATTTCAACTATTTTATTTAGGATTTCTTCGGGTTTGTTGTAAAGAGTGAATAGATGGAGTGTATTATTTGAGATTATTTTAAAGGATCGATATGGTTAGTATTTGGATTTACAAATTGATGATCCAATGGGGACAAATTTTGGAATTATTTTTGCACATAAATTTTGACATTCTGATTTTTTTAAAGGGATTAAAGAAAAATACACAATGCATTCTCAACATCTTTAATCAATATGGGCTTTCCCTAGTCATATACCTTTCTCTTATCTTAGAGTGCTAATTTTCAAAGACAATCTTATCATCTGCAACATATTTCTGCCACGAAAAAGGTAAAGCTTGCTACATGGAAAGACTTATATTTAACTGTTAGGTGGAGAGTTCAAATGGTTAAAGCAATCATCCAGAGGAAATGGTTCAAACATCATTCATTGGACTGATAGCTGGTTGGGAAACTCACTTGTCTTCCTCTTTCTTCGATCTTCACTCACTTACCTCAATTCGCCGATTTTCACGAATTACAGGGGGAATTCGTGCAAACCAATTTACAAAAGGGCCATGAACTGATACACAAATACCAATTCGCGGTTCACAACATGTTAAGAGAATTATGTGACTATGATTTATTTCCTCGTCTCACTCATTTATCCTTTGAATATTTATCCATCAATAAGTTTCCAACTGATAACAATATGTAGGATAGAGGATGCATCAATGTCTTAGCTTGTAGCTTTTGTCTTGATTGTTGGGAAACTTCTGACCATCTCCTCTTACATTGCACCTTAACTAATCACATTTAGAATTGGATCTATGACTTAATTGGCTTTAACTTTGATGTACATTCTGCTATATGTATTAATTGATGTAGTCATGCTTGAAGTAATCAGATTGATGATTTGACTTTATCTTCGATTACCCATGTTATCTAGGTGATTTAGATTGGTTAAAATAGCATAAGATTGCAAGACAAAGCAATCACCAGAACTACATCAAAATCCTTGATATTGGCTTCAATTAATTCTATAACTATTTCTAATAGATCAATTTCTCCATCAACTCAGGATTTGAAGATTGTTGAAAGTTTTAGAATTAGAGATTATAGAGCAACTTTTGTGACTTGCTTCTCAATGAATATTGGTAGCAATAATGCTTTATGTGCTAAAATTTCTGGAATAATAATTGCAATTGAACATGCCAAGAATGAAGTTTGGACCAAGCTTTGGATAAAATCATATTCTTAAGTTGCAATTATGGCCTTTTCTAATGACAATATTGTTCCTTGGAGTATAAGCAATAAATAGCAAAATTGCCTCCTCTTCACCAAATCGGTTCATTTTAAATGCACTCACATCTTTAGAAAAGGAAATAGTTGTATGGATAAATAGTTAACCATAGTCATGTTTTTCAAGATATAGTTTGATGGTCTAATTGTCCTAACTTCATTAAGAGTGAGTTTTTTTGAGATAAATTTGATTTCTAAACTATGGTTTTACTTAGGTTTTCTTGTTGTTTTAGTTAAGCTTTCTTGTTTCGTTGGGTTTGGTTTGACCACCAACTTTATATTTTTCTTTTAATAATATTATATGAGTGTTGCAAATGAATAGTGAGATTTTGGAGTGTCAATTTAATTAGGATGTTAGAATCTCACAATGATACCTTTGCGTTCATCGTGTTTGTCCAATTCAAAATATAAAGAAAACATACTATATATTTTTCTTATAAAATGCACACTTTACGAGTCCAATTGCAAGTGTCGATCACTTATAGATGTGCTCCCTCCACCTCTAGGATAAGGTACATGTAAAAATTGTTGTGTTCAACTATGAGCTATTAATCATACATCAATTATAAATTGGCTATAGTGGAATAAGGTTTTAACAAGCCAATTGTAGAAAAGAGGCTAACGAGCGACTCATTTTCTAAGCCAGAACTCTTGAGTTAATTGAGCTATGTTCAAGGGAAAGAATTTAGCACGAGCTCTTCGTGCATTGCTTTGAACCGTTGGATCTGGCACTTGATGGAATACATGGGGGTTACAAGCATCATGATGTTGTCTGGATAAAAAAAAAATCTGTTGAAAGTAGCAATTCCCGAGTTCATAAGTCATTAGTAGAAAAGAGTTTATCCACATATTTAATGTTTTAAGATTTTAAATGAAGAAATATACATTTCATTCCTTAAAAAATGAATATAAAAAACCAAGCAATTGAGCTTAAATGATAAATGAGTTTCACCAATAATGAATCGTTTGGAAGAATCTGAATTTGAATCTTAGGTGAAACAATTCATAATCAAACTATCGCTACCTTACAATCGAACATTGAATCATTAAGACCCCTTTCTCTTAAAAACCGAAGGGTTGACGTCAAAATAATTATGGAGATAGGAATTTTTCCTTTCTTATAATTTATTTTTTTAGAGACCTTTCTTATAATTTATGTTGTTGCTCGTGTTACTCGATCGGTCTTTAGGACAAAATCATGTGGACTCTTCTTATATAAAAAATTTAAATTAAATATTGTATGCAGCCTCAACATGAATAGTCAGCAATGGATGGCCAGGTGATGTCTCAAAGATTTTAAAATATAGTATATCACTGTTGCATTTTGTCACCACCAGCTAATAAGTGATAACTGAAAGATTATGGAAAGAAAAAAAATAAGTCCACTTTGTTCTTTATATACTCCTTTTATTTTGTACAAACTAAAATAGAACTATAATTAACAAACAATTCTAAGTATACTAAAGCTTCTTTGTCAACAAAAAAATATATACTAAAGCTTCTATTAGCTCATTCACTCATTTATTCCCTATTTATTAATATAAAAGTACATTTGACAAAAAAAAAAAACTAATGTATAATTTGAAAATATAAATACAAACTATTTTTATTAAAAAAAATCAAAATTAAAAGCAATACAGACAGAATTTTCAATCTAAAATACTCACTTGATTCAAATTATGTGGGATGACCTTGTCTTCATCCCTTTGTTTCATCATATGGGCCAAGTATCTCTATACCATGTGCCTAAACCCAGCAACATGCTTCCATTTAAATTCATTAATTTATTTGTAAACAAACTTAGGATAATGTGTATAATAACTAGACCTAAAGTATCTTCAAGTATTTAATTTAACCACGCAGTCTATGTGGTTTTTATTTTATTCAAAATAAATCAATTGGTCCGCATGTGCACATCAACTGCACACTTTTTTCCACTAAAATAAAACTGCACACTTATAATAATACGTATATACAGGATATAAGTTTGTACCAAAATCCTCTTAAAAATAAGATTGTACCGAAAAAAAATACAGTATATAAATATAGCAAACCTTTTAAGAGAACAAATATATACTATAGCTAAGATTTCTGTACTTCTCAAAGAAAAAAAAAACTAACCATTCTGTAAAAAAAATTGTTGGATTTAATCGTTCATCACAAAGTCGTTTCTTCTCAGCCTTTTTTTTTTAACAAATCAAAACCAACGATATTGCACCCCGCACAAGATGTGCAAAAGGAGAAACACCGACAAATATTTACAAAGTCACAGTGCCTAAACTAAAGCACCTACCAAAAACGAAAAAATTACAAGAGAACACCCATACAAGGAATGGGATGTTTCCACCAATCGTGGTAAAAAATAAGAATAGACAAAATCCACATGTTTAGACCTCAACCATAACAAAGAATTAAGCTTTACTTTTTCAATGAGGTTAAGAGGATTTGACATCGTATTTTGAAAAACCCGATTATTCATTTCCTTCCAAATGACCTAAACAATGGCAAACCAAATAATTTTGAAATAAAATTGTGAATAAATTGGCATTCCCGCCATCTTAGTGAACTGAATAAAGTAATGTTGAAGCTCACCAGCATGCACATAAGAAATACATATCCAATTCCAGACAAGAGCCCAAAGGTTGCCGGAGAAAGTACAATGAATACAGAGATGAACCGCCGACTCATTTGAACCACAACCAAACGCACATCACATGTATGTTGAAGGTAAAACACCCTAAAGCACCAAGTTGTCTTTAGTTGGAATGTGATTACAAAGGAGACGCCAAACCAACAGAGAGACTTTCGAGGGAATATGCTTGTGCTAAACATCATCGACATTGGACATGTCCACCATAGCGCCAGTGGTAGTCAGAAAGTTATATGCTCCCCCTCACCGTGTATCCATGAATGGGGTCTAACAGCCACCGCCAAGTGTAGTGAACAGTATCCTGCAAAATTATGTTATGTAATAACAAAGAACACTCCCTCACAGAATCCTCCTCCCACACTAACAACATCCACGCCCTTCCATCCACCTACACCCACGGCTCTCCATGTCCCTCACTGAGCTCTCCTTTTCCAACGCCAACTCAAAAAGGCGAGGAAACTTCAATCTCAACGAAATATCCCCAATCCACTTGTCATACCAAAATAAAGTGTTCCACCCATCACCTACCACCCGCCTCATATTATCTTCGAACCAGGTCCCCACCCCCACACCTAACCCTTCCCTAATATGAGAACCCTCCTCACCATACCGTGCTTTCAACACACGATACCACAAACCCTCATTTTCCGTCATCATTCTCCAACACCACTTACCCAACAAACAAACATTAAAAGCTCTCATCCTCCTAAACCCCAACCCCCCCCCCATCCTCTTTTGATAAACAAATCGAATCCCATTTAATCCAAGCTATTTTCCTATTAACCCATCCACCCCCCCCCCCCCCCAAAAAAAAAAATAAATAAAAATCTTTTAAATATAGATTCAATAGAAGAAATTATACCTGCAGAGGCTCTGAAAAAGGAAAGAAAGTAAACCGGGAGAGAGGACATGACATCTGTCAGAAGAACCAGACGGCCACCAAAAGAAATAAATTTATCATTCCATGACGATAGGCGTACCACAATATGATCAATAACAGGTTTCCGAAAACTCAATTTCCTTGGGTCCCCACCAATGGGAAGTCTCAAGCAAACAAAAGGAATACTTCCTTTACGACAATTCATCACCGACGCGGCCTCCGCCAACCAAGAATCAGAAATATTCACTCCCGTCAACATACTTTTGTGGAAATTGACTTTGAGTCCTGATACTTTCTCAAACAGAAGCAAAACCACCCTCATGGGTCGCACACTCAGCCAACTTTTTTCACCAATAATAATAGCGTCGTTCGCAAACTAAAGGTGGGTTAAACGAACATCACTCCCATTTCCTACCCCAAAACCGTGAAACATGTTAGCCCCTACCACCACGTTCATCATAACATTAAAACCTTCAGCCGCCAATAAAAATAAAAAAGGTGAGAGAGGGTCCCCTTGACGAAGACCCCGCTCCATCGGAAACTCCTCCGTTGGACACCCATTGACGAGGACAAACGCCATTGCAGTCCCTACACACTCATTAATCCACTTCCTCCAAATGGTTGGAAAATTCATGTTCACCATTACTGTATCAATATATTTCATATCAACCGAGTCATACGCCTTTTCGAAATCAACTTTAAACATAAGAAGTTCCTTATTTGTTCGTCTAGCCTCATCAACTACCTCATTTGCTATCAAAGTTCCATCTAAGATTTGTTTCCCTTTGACAAAAGCCGATTGAGAATCTGAAACCACACTTCCAATAACTGAACGCAGACGGTTTGCTAAGACTTTTGCTAACACTTTGTACATCCACCCCACCAAAGATATCGGGCGAAAATCATTAAGAAGTTGAGGACTCTGCACCTTAGGAATCAAAGTTATAAACATTGAATTTATTCCTTTTGACAATTTCCCGTTACGATGAAATTCTGTTAGAAAAGTCAAAAAATCCTCCTTCAATATATCCCAATTTTTTTTATGAAGTCAAAACTGATATCATTTGGTCCCGGGCTCTTACAACCATCACAATCCCACACTGCACACTTCACTTCTTCCAACGAGAAAGGTTTTGTTAGATTGCCAGCTTCGCTGTAAGAGATTTTTCGAAAATTAAGGCCCTCCATACCTGGCCGAACCTCCCCCACAGCTTTGAAATGAGTGGAAAAATTATTAAACACTACATCACGAATGTTTTGAACCCCTTCTACATTTGCACCGCCAACTGACACCATATTGATATAATTATGAAGCCATCAAGTAGACATCACACCATGAATTTTTTTTGAGTTTGCATCCCCTTCTTGTAACCAATGCATTCTTGATTTCTACCAACTAATATTGTTCTGAACTCGAGCCAAAGTATGAAAATTAAAAGATAAATCATGAAGCTCCGCTATCTCATCATCTTGTAAATCGGACAACTCTCCTTTCTCATCTAAAATTGAAATTCGATTTTTAACCGATGCAATCTTGCAGTCAGATTTTGAGAGTATTGTTGATAACACTCCTGCAGACTCAATTTCAGTTTTTTCTTAACACAAAACCGCTCCATCCTGTGAAATTAAAGGAGCCTCATGTAGTACGAACATAATCATCGTATCCTGGAAAATCAGCCCAACACTTAAGCATATGCAACAGACGCGGTCCCCAATTTGCTTCATCAACATGTAATAGTAAAGGAACGTGATCGAAAAGACCCCGCTGGTGAGCAACTTGAATACAATTTGGCCAAGCGTCACACCACTTTTCAGACAGTAAAAACCGGTCCAACCTACTTATAGTCACGTCGTCGCCACAGAACCAAGTAAACAGACGACCACAAATAGGCAAATCAATCAAAAAATTATCATCAATGAACATATTAAAATAGTCTGCATCCACCTGCCTGAAAACATAACCCCTTCCCTTCTTTTCTTCCACAATACGAACAGAGTTGAAGTCTCCACAGACACAAAGGCAAACATCATTATAATTAGCAATAATAGACGACAATCGATCCCACAAATTCCGCTTTGTCGTCGATTCACAAGGTGCATACATATTAATAATGACAAAGTATTCCACATAACGAATAACAGTGCCTTTAATCACTAACACATGACCATAATTCATGGAAGACCAAACATTAACACAAGATGTATCCCACACAGTCACCAACCCCCCAGACGCCCCCACTAAAGTTTGGTAGGAATATCCACAACACCCTAAGTAGATTTTATCAGCAAGTCATCGACAACACCTAATTTGGATTCATGTATACACAACACAAAGGGTTTTTTTTTCTTTAGAAACTAGCCTCCGCACCTCCACACTCTTCTCACCACCACCTAACCCCCTCACATTATAAGACATAACCTTCATTGGTACCCACACCCACCCTACAACCACCAACCCGAACCTACTCAACATCCTGACCCAACTCCGTCACACACCCAAACTCCCTCGTTACCCACCTCACCACCACCAACAACCTGCAATCCTTTTCGACCCTCCTTCGTCAATAAATTAAAGCTATTAGAGGTGTCACACTTAAAACTCACCCCAACAACCTTACCAATATCTCGAACATCATCTGCATCTGCAAGAGGTTTTCCATTTAACAAAACCCAATTTTCCCAGTCCTTTATTAACTGAAGAAGATGATTTTTTTGAAGAATCAGAGCTTGGTGTTCTTGCTTTACTTGAATTTTGTTTACCCTTACGAACCTTTCTTGTTCTATCATGCTTTTTCAATATTTTTATAATCTATGTTCGATCATTTGCCGGCATCCGAGCTACTCTTTTGATAAAAACCAACTGAACGCTTAGCAAGAACTTCTTTATTTGTCTTGGGTAAAAAATTCAAAGAAGCATCACAAGGTTGCTCCTTTTGCACTTCCAACACCGCATCGTTATCAACAATAACTTTAGGAGAAGAAATGTTACCATCATTACGAGAAGTCAAGTTAGATAGCCAATCAAGACTCCCCGACACCGTCCCACAAAGCTTTTTAGGATGATGTTGATTTTCAGTATGTAAGGGAGCATTTCCCATTTCAACATTTGCATGCTAAACAGGTTGCAAGACCGGTTGATTTTGTTGAAACAATAATTTCGGCCTTTCATCCTTCAACCCACCCTTTTTCGGTGATACGTTTTCTGTTTGCTGTTTAAAATTCTATCCCACATGTTTCTTACCATCATGTTGTCCCCATTCCTTATGCAATTCGTCAACCAATTCGTCCAGCTCTCATTCACCTTGTACCTCATCAATACCGTCAACATCAATTTGTGGCGATAATGTTTCCAGCGTCGGATCAGACATTTCCTCAATCAAAAAAGCGTCCTCCCCCAGACAACATCCCCACTCCTCCACCAGTTTTAGAACGTACTTGCATCCATCAATAAAAAATTCAGGGGTCGTATTCACTATTTCTAAATTATGTCTCGAAATAAGAATACGACCAAAGTCAAGCCGAGCCTTATCAATCGTGCATTCATCTGCATGAATAAACCTTCCGGTGCCGGACACACATAACCTAAAGAACTCTTCATTCCATGCATGAATTACCACTCCATAAACGCGCACCCAAACACCGCGCTCATAATGAACATCCGACTATTTTTGAATATTACCAAACAACATTCCAAAAGAGTGTACAACATCATTAAAAAAATTCCAAATATCACCACCATCCAAACAATGAAGAAACACACCCCCCCATTGGAGTAACAACAACGTTAGGGAACCCGACATCCTTCACCCTCTGTTGCAAAGCCAGTGCCGAATCCCCCGCTAACACCGATGCTACCATGCCATTTTTTGCTTAAGAACGATCAGCCTCATGTGATTTAAAAATTGAAATAAAATGAATATTAGGACCATGCTTCTGGTGTGCCGTACCCTTCATTGCCACCGGTCTGTCCTCTCTCTTCTCCGGTTATGTCTCCCTCATTGTTCTCCCCCGACTCCACGTTACCCCACCTCACTTTTTTATCTCCCTAACCTCTTTTCTTCTCAACCGGCCCCTCCTTCACCCCCAACTCCCTTACAGTAACAACAGATGGAAGAACAAATACATCATTATGAACAAATCGATCAAACCTAGCTTCACGAGCCCAAACAAGGTCTTGATCTATCCATACATTATTCAAAGTCTTAGATAGTATATCCTTGTTCTTAGCATTAACAAACCTAACAAAGCCAAACTCATGTCCTCTAGCATTTCTACGACCCGCAACATAAACATCAGTCAGAACACCACATACCTCAAAAGCTTGTCTCAAGCGGAACAAAGGCAAATTGTCCAGAAAGTTTGTAACGTATAAAGACACCTTGCTTCTTTGTACCCCTTCCGTCCCTAATGCGTGTGAACCGTGCCATTCTGCTAAAGACACTCGTCCTCCAAGAAAGTTGGAAACCCTATCATCATCGCGCCTTTCATCTGAATACCGAAACCTAGAACCTGGCGCATTGGAAACCCTGCCTGAACCATGTCGTCCATTCTTCCTGTAAACCCTAGCCGCTTCTCCTTGCCGATCTGAATCCCTTAACATGTCATGTCTTCTATGTTCTGGTTCCGTCGCTTTCCTCTTCCTCGACTGCGCCACAAACCAATTTCCTCTATCCCCCCCCCCCTAATATCTGCCACCCTGGTTGGACCCTAATCCTCCCGATGTACCTCTCTGTCGGTGAAAAGCTCTGGTGCGGTTGCCCTAAGGGTGTCCTAGGGCGGCCGCCACTCTGTCTCTCTCTAGCTCTCATTTTTTTTGTTTTAACCTCTTATAGGCCTTTTCTAAATACTCTCAATTTATTTTATATGAAAGTTAAGAAGGAAAAAAACTGTACAAAAAAAAAGTTATGCTAAATGGTGTTTTTTAATTTGATTTCTTACAAAAGAAATTATATCTTTGTTTAAAATATATGTGCATTTTAACACAAAAAATAGGAATAGGTAAATTTAAATTTGAACCAGAAAATAAAAAACAGATATACAAGTAGTAAAACCTCAGGTTTATTATATTTTGCATATTTTTTTATCATTTAATATTTTAAAATTTTTATGTCATTAAAATTTTAAAATTTCTATGTCATAATTTTTTTAAAAAGATATAAAAGTAGTATAGTATTTGTTTTGAATAAGTTAAACTAAACCATCAAAATTAATACCGACAAAAATCAAACTATAAAACTGATATGAGCATATTTAAAAGTCTTAAGCCACTGCCAGTTGATCAACCCAAATGGGTCGGAGAGTTTTTTTGTGTTTTTTGTAGAGGCAAATAGAAGAAATTATTATAATAAAAAAGCATCCCAAAGCATAAGCAGAGCCGACCTAAGGGCCAAGCCACCCAAGCAAGGGCTTTAGGCCTCAAGATTTTGGATTAAAAAAAGGCCTCTAAATAAGTAAATTTTACTATAAATATATAATATGACCTACTAATAATCAATATTTATCTATCTTAGTTGGTCAATTTTAACACCTCAAATCCTTTTAGTCCAAAGTTCAAATCTTGGATTCAACAAAACTTGATTTACTATCCTTTTAATATGCACCGTGTTATTATTTTCTTAATTCCAAAAAGTCTCATTATAAAGTTTTTTTTATGCCTCTTGATAAGTTGGACCGGTCTTGAGCATAAGATATGCCATAAAGATGACAAATACATGGCAGAATCAAAGTCTAGAGATGATAGAACCCCTATGAAAGCACTAAAAACAACAACAAATATGTTAAAAGAGCTCCTATGAGGGATAAAAATCTCGACCGCCAATAAAACCAACTTAAAGTCACCTAGATAAATCAAGACGTAAGCTCTAGCAACAAGGAGAGAAAACGCCCAAGAAGAAAAAAGTAACTTCCACTAAAGGGCACACTTCAAACACATCGACAAAAAAAGTCGAGGAACGAATTAAAAGAGGCACCTTAAAATCCTGTTTATGCCATTAACCAGCTGCCTGATAAAAAAAAAGGGTTAGAGTTGTTTTTTAATTTGGGGGCTACATTGGGTGATCTTGCTTTTCAAGATGGTCCATGAATGATTTGTAGCTTTTAAGTTGAATGGTTGTGGACGATTAAATAATGGCCAAATTCAGTGGTCCTCTAAGAGCCAAAGCCATATTCTAGAATATCCTCCTTAATTAATAATTTTCACTTTATGTTTTTTATTTTGCTATGGATTTTTCTACTTTATGTTTTTGTGCTATGACGTGGTACTCGTCAATCATCATAATAATTATTAGTAATAAGTGCTCCTTTAGTTGAGAGGTCACAAGCATCAATCAACAATTTCTTCATTTGTATGTCAAATAAATCACTTGAGCATGCACTTAAGATTATTGCAACTTGCATAAAGTTATGGATCTCAACGTCGTACTTGATTAAGTTAATTAATTATACGTATGTTATCACACTAGCAACTTGGCAACAGTTTTCCGTCACATCACTGTTTTATAAAATACACGTTCTAGTCATCGTTATAAACAAAAATATATATTTTAGATTGTTTCAATTAATGATGTATTTTTAAAAGATTGATTATAGATCACATGCATCATTAATTAAATAAACTTTTAAAAAGAATAGAGTACAATATAAAATCCAAAAACAACATTATCAAATCAATCCAAATCGATTGGATTGGTAGTGTTTCTAATTTAAAACATCTCAATATGTAGATAATCAATTAATATAGGCATGCATTTGAAGGATGATTAGATGACTAGAATAATGTTGAGAGGTCTAATTTTGTCTCCAAGTAAATAGCAATATGCATCTTTTTCAAGAACATAACATAACATTTCCTTTATGTGAACCCACTTGAGTTGGTCTATTGATTTAAGACATGTGAGTGTGCTCCTCCTCGAGATCTCGGGTTCGATTCTTCCCGATGTCAATTTAGATGGGATAATTAATTTCTCAAAAAAAAAAGTTCCTTTATGTTTGTTGATCGAGGGTGGCATTGTGCCTTTCAAAAGTTTATTTTTGGGGTATGTAGTGTTTATAAAGCAGACTTTTTAAGAGTATTAGAAGGTTTAAAATTGGCTTGTGATCATGGCTTCAGATGAGTATAGCTTTATGTAGACTTGTTTGTGGTGGTTAACTCTTTGGACAATAAGCCAGTGAAAAGGGTTGAAGGTTTGAGACATATGCAACAAATTACTTGGTTGCTCAAGATAGATTGGAATGTTAAAGTTTGTCACTCTTATTGTGAAGCAATGAGTGTGTTGGCAACTATGAAAGTGATGGATGCGGGTCTTTGATTATTTATGAGTTTTGTCAATCTCAAATAATGCATTTGTTGTTAGTTGATATTGTATGAGTATCTACTTTCCAGATGATTAAGTTGTAATTTTCTTGTCTTTAGGTTCTTCAGGAAAGTTGAACATTGTCTGCCTCCCTGGGACAATCTTTTTTGTCCAGGTATTTATGTATACGACCTTCTCGTATTAATTTCTCATTATAGATTTATAATCCTCAAGAAACTTTTGTTGAGTGTACATGCATCTTATGATACTCGTTGGATATTCTTTTATCTGCATCTGACTTTGATTCCATTTGACGAGTAGATTGATCAGGTTAGAATCATTAGCATCTCAAGAGATCCTTATGGATCTCTCTGTAAGTGGGGGTGAAGTTGTCTCTTTTGTTTGAGGGTAAACAAGGTTTTAAATTGGGGAGAGTTGATAAGTGGCAAATAAATGTTATTTTACCTATGTAAATCATAACACTTATTGACTTATTTTAAAATAAATGTCATGAAAACCCCAATTATTGTAAATATTATAGTACCAGTACTATATTAGTATTCCTTGTATTTTTACTATTTTTCATAATGTATATTAATTTGAAGAAGAATGAAAAATGCAAGCATTGAGCATACACGAGAAAAACCATAGCCTTCACCGAATAAGCTAAGTTGTTCACCCTACAATGCAAGTCTGAGACTCATGTCCTGAAATAGGGGAAACTTTCCCAATGGTAGTCTATAGTCCACTTGGATGAGATGAAAACTCGTCCATCAAAGATGTTGTCTCGCTTGGCGAGCAGAGGCGATCTAAAAGCCACGCTTGGTTGATATGGCAAAATATAATTGGAAGAGAAACAAAAATTTGACAAGCGAATAATCCACTTGCCTGATGAATGGTGACTTTCAAAATCTATAAAAAGAGGCTTGGTGCCTTATTTCAAGCCATTCATTCAATAGTCGAGTTTAGAAAATGAGAACTTACGAGAGATATAAATGGCATAATCAAGGTGGGAACGACGAAGACTTGTCAAGATGACTGATTCAACATCTCAACATCCTCTTACATGTCTTATTAGTTATACATTATATGTAACTAATTTCTCTTTTTATGTTGGGATTAGGTGTAATTAGCTAGGGATCTAATATAAATACTTGGACAAGACAACGTCACAATAAGAAGACGAAATCATTAAGAGAAACTAGCTATATGGGAAAATCACTTATTTAAAGAAGAAAAATAATTTAGAATGGTGATTCGAGTAAAAAGTTGACCCAAAATCACCCATGTTTAGTGTATGAAGAAGAAGAAACTAGAGCGGTTTGTGACGACTCATGAGAGAGAGAGAGAGAGATGAAACTAGGGTTGTTGGTGTAAACTATTACGTGTCGTTTAAAACAAGAGTAATTGTATTGTACAATCATTTTGTGACAACTTTATTCATCCTCCATCCTTAAGAGAGTTAGGGAGAAAGAGAAAACAAGAACACAATAAGAGTATGATAGAGTTGTCACAAAAGTTGATCCAAAGTAGTTGCACAAATATAATCTATACTATATATAAAGAAAACTACCCCTTTAACCACTTTTGGGTTGAAATTTTCTTTCCAAAAATACCCTTAATTTTCAATACAAATAGCACAAGTAACAAATAGATAAGAATAAATTTAAATAGTAAAACAAAAAACAAATGTAACAAACACGATATGAATATGCGTATATATGTTTTTTTCCTTTATCATTTAAAAAATATAACAAACTAGATGAGTATATTTATACTTACTTTTTTATTATCTCAATTATACCCTTAAACAACTTTTTCTATAATAAAGATTGTTGTTCGTGTCATTAAATAAAAACAATCATTTTATATTTTTACTTTTAATCAAAACCAAAATTTCATAAAAAAAAATACCGTTCATAATTTTCATACGTTAGGTTTTTCGCTAGTTTTATATAAAAGAACTACCCTATCAGGTCGCTTTTATAAGCAAAAAATTATTTTTTATGTTCATTGAATAAGTGAATCACTTGATCTATATTATCGACTAGATACATTTGTTTTTTTAATAAATCTAAACAATAATTTTTTGTTTATAATAATAATCAGATTCAAGACTCCCTTCGTCCCAAAGAATGAAAAAACGAGTCAACGTAAGTTAACATATTTTGTACAGATTTTAATTGAATACATTAATTTTTTTTTAAGGATATCATTAACTTTTGTCAACCACTTTTTGCTTGTATTTTGGAAGACCAGTGAGTATTTAGTAAAACAAAGTTTGTTATTTAAATTTGAAAATGAAAAAGTGAAAATGAGTAGTAATAATAAGAAATGTAAGAAATCGACAAACAAATCCACGCGTAGTCTAGTTGTATATTTAACTATTAATAAAGGGGTTGAATTGAAATGTTGAATAAACCAAACCAAAAGGTAGAATAAGAAACAAAGATTATTCACCACCCTTCAAAATAATAAAATAGATTATTTATATTTTTTAAATAAAAAATGGAATATATTAACAACGAGAGTGGAACCTTAGTAGCATAAAGTGTATTAAAAATGCCACTTTTAAAGAACACATTCATAATCTTCTCTACCAAAAAATAAAATAAAATAATTCATATTTACAATCATCTATGAAACTTGATACGAATACGAGTGCGGATACAATACAATATAGGTATACAGATTTGTGAATTTTTAAAATTTAAGATACGATACCGTTAGGATAAGTTAACAAATTTTTCTTACTAAAACTTATATATATATATATATATATATATATATATATATATATGTAAAATACTTAAAGAAAATAAGCACCGATTATCCTTCATTATCATCATGTGTATGTAATGTTTTCTTGTAAACCATATTATATTTTCATTTGTTGGGATATCGAGAGAAATATTCAACACAAATTATATTCAATGTTGATTAATTGAATCACCTATCTCGTTACCTTCATTTAACTCGTTCACCAAGAAACAATTCTACTAATACATATTTAGAATTGAATCAGATACATATCTAATTTCTACCGTATTGTTTCACTTTATCTAGAATACATATATATAAATAATCTTATATAAATATCTTTGTGCATCTATGAAATTCTACAAATATCAAATAATTATTTTTAAATTAAAATAATTAATTTCAATAATTCGTGGATACGTATCTACTATTACTAATAGTCGATACAGTACATATTCGATGATCATACATCATATCATATCATATATAACCACATTCATTTCATCATTTGGTTGGTGTAGAGGAAGTAGGTGTAGGAAACCAAGAAAAACCTAACCACACCAAAACGACACAAAAAATGGCCGTTTCAAGTTTCCACCGCGTTTTCACCTTCGAATGCCGTTCCGATCCCGATTTCACCTCCCTTCCATCCACCGACAACAACCACCACAACCGCCGTCGTCATTTCCCAACAACCTCCCTCTCCTCCGCCGCCGCTATCTCCTCCCCTATCCTCCGTTTTCCTCCCAATTTCCAGCGTCAACTCAGCACCAAAGCGCGTCGTAACTGCAGCAACATCGGTGTTGCACAAATCGTCGCTGCTTCGTGGTCTAATGAAGGAACTGGGAACCCCAGCGGAATCGCTGGGGTTCCGACTCCGGTGCCGGCTGTTGCATCTGCTGTTGATGCAACCACTGCTCCGGTGCCGTTAGACCTCGACGCCGATGTCGCCGATGGCGATGTCGTCGAAAATGGGGCTGTACAGACTAACCGTAGTTCTTATTCTTCGTTTTTGAAATCCGATGCAAGCAAAACGATTCATGCCGGTACATAAATTTTTAATTATCCTCAATTTTTTCTTATTATATTGTAATAATTAGTTGCCAAGTAAAATTAAAAAGCATTTTTTTCTTCATTTTTAGAACAATTTTTAATTTTAATTTCAAAGATTAGGTTAATTTTGTCGGTTATAATTGTATTATTGTATTTAAATATTACATTATATATGACTAGTTTTTTTTTTTGGTGAAAATATATGAATAAAATATGTTTTTAGTCATAAAATTTGTATTTTTTTAGTCTAAAAGCATATGTTTTGTAATTTTATATGCTAAAAAGTGTGAGTATATAAAAAAAAATGTAAATTTATATGCTTTTAGTCAAAGGAATATAATTTAAGAAAGTAGGTATCTAATAAAAAAATTGGATGCGATTTACTTATGATTCTCTCTGGGTTTTTTGTACCAAAAGAGAAAGATTCAGATTTTGTGTTATATGATTTTTGTTTAATGAAGTAACTTTTATCTGCTTGAAAGTTACTTGTTAGAGGTTTAGTTGTTTGCTGACAAGTGCTGTGTTGATTGATGAGTTTTTGGATTTGTGTTATTATGCAGCTGAGAGACTTGGTAGGGCTATTGTGACTGATGGAATTACCACTCCTGTGGTCAACACTTCTGCCTACTTTTTTAAGAAAACTGCTGATCTTATTGATTTTAAGGTATTTTTTGTTTATTTTGTTACAATTTTACTTGAAGCACGAACACGGCACTATGATTGAAATGTCAACACGGCTAATAATTTGAGATTGAAATGTCAACACGGCTAATAATTTGAGAAAATAACATAATTCAATATAATCACATCTGTTGGTGTTTGACACTGACACTTGTTAGACACTGGACATGCCTTCGATCAGACGTGTCAATAGTCGATACTACGAAGTCTGTGAATGAATTTGTCATGTAAGGGAATGAGGGAGAAAATGTGAATGACTAGTGCGCTATGTAGCACCGACACTTTCATATTGAGGGCATTTTTCAGTGTCGGACATGTGTTGCTGTCGACCTGATACATGTGATTACATTCTATGACCTCAGATTTCTTAAATTATCTGTGTCCATGTGTCAGTGTTGGTATTATGTCTGTATCAATGCTTCACCCCAGCTATGAATGTTTTCCTCAATTTTGTCATTTTGCAGGAGAAACGTCAAACTAGTTATGAATATGGGCGCTATGGTAACCCAACCAGTACTGTTTTGGAGGAGAAGATAAGGTTTGTTTGTTTGATTTGATATAATTATTATGATCTATGATCTTGTAATGTTTGAAATGGTGTGGTTGAATTTAATGAGGTTTATTCTCATTATTGAATCAGTGAACTGGAAGGGGCTGAGTCAACTATCTTAATGGCATCTGGGATGTGTGCCAGCATAGTCTTGCTGATGGCGCTGGTTCCAGCCGGTGGACATCTTGTGACTACTACTGATTGTTACAGGAAGACTAGGATATTTATAGAGACTGTTCTTCCAAAGATGGGGATCACGGTATGTGATTCATTGATTTGTGTTGGTTTTGATTTTACTTTGTTTTATGTTGCTTGAAACTGCCTTTTGTGTTCCCGTGTTTCTTTAGGTAACTCGAGTAGTGCAAATTGTTTTAATTGAAAGTGTGGCCATTTAGAAAGTTTGTTTTGCACTACCTTAATTAGCTCATACATGTCTTTCCTTGAAATTTTTATGTGGAGAGATAACAACTCTGCTTTGAAAGTGAATGATCGATAGAGGAACTTAATGTATATATCATACTTTGTAATTTTGTCGGGGTTTTAACCCAATATTTGAAATGGATATATCTAATTGGTTGGGTGTGTGGATTTCTGTTATGCTTCCTTTCTGAACTGGGCACATGCAGCTAGAAATTTAGAATTGTTATGATTTATAAACTAATACTAATTTTCACCTTGTTGAGCAGACATCCGTGGTTGATCCTGCTGATGTTGGAGCCTTGCAATCTGCTTTGGAGCAGAACAAGGTTAGTGTTGGGAAGATTAATTGGTTGCATTTCTCTCTTATTATAGATTCTGTAGAATTCTGACGGTTTTGTTCAAATGTGCAGGTGTCTCTATTCTTCACCGAGTCTCCTACCAATCCATTCCTGAGATGTGTTGACATTAAGCTGGTTTCAGAACTTTGCCACAAGAATGGGGCTTTGCTCGTCATTGATGGTACATTTGCTACGCCTTTGAACCAGAAGGCCCTTGCCCTTGGTGCTGATTTGGTTATGCACTCTTGTACGAAGTACATCGGTGGACATCATGATGTAAGTCAATCTGTTGTCCTGTTCTTTAAAATATAGTTTACATATCAAGTGTTCATTGTTTCAGACCTAAAAACACTTCTTTCTGGTTCAGGTACTTGGTGGTTGCATAAGTGGCTCTTTGAAGTTGATCTCAGAAATTAGAATTTTGCATCATATTTTGGGCGGTGCTCTTAACCCGGTTAGTCATTACTACAAGCCCGATTCTTTGATTGATATATGTTGCAAATGCATTTTCCATAGAACAATACTATTATTGTGCTTGACATAGTGCGAACATGTTAACAGAATGCTGCATACCTATTCATCAGAGGCATGAAAACGCTGCATCTTCGTGTACAGCAACAGAATTCAACCGGAATGAGGATGGCCAAACTTTTAGAGGCACATCCCAAGGTACCATGGAATTACTATGATATTTTGTAAGAAAAATTACACTTCGAGTCCCTTAACATAATTTCAGGTAACAGTTTGGTCCTTTAACTTTTTTTTTCATTTAAATTTTGTCCTTTTCATATGGATTTTCAAGCTTCAAATCTAATATTCTTATGCAAACATAGATGGAGACCATAGATTTGAAGTTTGAAAGCACATAAGAAAATAAAACATGAATTTGAAGCTTGAAAATTCATATTCAAATGGACCAAAAGGACAAAATTTATATAAAAAAAAGATAAAGGACCAAATTGTTACCTGAAATTAAGTAAAGGACTAAAAATGTATTTTTGCCTATTTTGTATTAGTAAATTGTTTTTTTTTTTTTGTATGTTTTTTGAGTGAGTGTGTGCACAAATATGGTTCAATTGTGTATATTTTATAATGAAACTTGTGGTTGAAGATGTTATTTAGTTTTAGAAAATTCTTTATTTTTCTTTGTATATGTAAGATTTATGTTGTGTATTTTGATTTTTTATTCCCCCCTACGCACTCGAATTTTCTGTTCGTAGTTATAGTCGATGGCTAAGTGATTCCCGTGGTAGTACCAAGTATTTTTTTAATGCAGTGATGTTCTCTCATGTGAATCCTTTCTTAGGCTAATGTCATTAATATTTCAGTAACGATAGCATGATTTCATATGAACCATGATTAACAACAACATACTATTATTTGCAGGTGAAGCGTGTCTATTATCCAGGCTTACCAAGTCATCCTGAACATGAGCTTGCCATGAGGCAGATGACTGGTTTTGGGGGTGTGGTCAGTTTTGAGGTGAGAATTGCTATTCAAATTTGTGGTTGCAAGCCATAATGCTTTTTGTTATAACACAGTTGGTCATAATTTGATATTTTTGTTGCCAATAATGCAGATTGATGGAGATATAACAACCACAATTAAATTTATTGATTCACTAAAAATCCCATATATTGCTGCATCTTTTGGTGGCTGTGAGAGCATTGTGGATCAACCGGCCATTTTGTCTTACTGGTACTCATTTGGATCTCTTGTTTATGTTGTGTCATATTAATGATTTGACACTACTTGTCATGTGCTATGGTCCTATTTGAATGTGACCCTGTAATGAAATCTTTTTTAGTTGGTCCTTTGTGCTTTTACACCTTGTTTGGAATGTTTAGATCCTCTCTATTTAACGGCACTTCCATTTGGAGAGAGATAGACTAATGGAATAAAATAATAGTAATATTTTAAAATTAATTATTTTATTCTACGAGTCTATCTCTTCTCTCTCCAAATGGAAGTCTCCATTAAATCGAGAGGATCTTGGGAATAGGGTTAGGGAGAAAGTAAAAGAAAGAAACAATCATGTGGGATAGAATGTGTTTTTGTGGGTTCCCTTGTTTGGAACTCCTAACAAATAGAACTGAAAGTTTGGTTTTGGTGCCCCCTACTTCAGAAAACACTTCACCAATTGGAAAGGTGGTTGAATGAGAATGTTCCTTTTTTTATGAAAAGCCACTCATGCCATTGCTATGATTAGTCAACATGGATTATTTACTTTTTTACATTTGGGTAATTATGCCATTTACTTAATATATCTCTCTCATTCCCTTCACTTTCACCTCTATTAAACAACTCAAGAACATCTTATTTATCTACTCACTTTCACTTCAACATTTTTTCCTTTTTTTTTCTTTTTCACTTTGTTTTGTCATCCTATTTTCGACTCATGTTTTCTTTCGTTGTACAAACAAAGCATAAGTGTCGAATTTACATTGTTTTAGTTACTTACCTGGGTCCTTTGTAGTTGTATTTAATCTTTTCATGTATTCTGCAACAGGGACCTTCCTGCATCAGAGAGGGCCAAGTGGAAGATTTATGACAATTTGGTTCGATTCAGCTTTGGAATTGAAGATTTTGAGGATTTGAAGGCTGATGTCTTGCAGGCACTGGAAGCCATATAGGCACTATTCATTATTCACCGCAAGCATTTTTCTTTTTCTCTCGAAATAAACGTGTTTTTTGCTGAGTAAATCCAGTATTTGCAGGTGTAATCGCGGATATTAATTCCTTGAACTGATTTGGGTGTTCTATGTTCTCTTGTTATCTTGTTTGGTGAATTGAATTATGATTGCCTAATGATGTGTTGGGCTTGTTTAAGAAAAATGGTCTCTGATTTGAATTCTATAAACCTATGATCGTAATGTTGAAGTGATGATGATGAAGTCATTCGATACAACTTTTTTTTTTTTAAACAATGATCAATGTAGGGTGGCAATCCCCAACAAATAAGCCATAATCAAAGATCTAGGGCTAGCTGGACGTTACTCGTAAAATTGATCATTGTGAAAGTTGTGAAAATTGCTTTCAGTAAAAATTGATGATTTTGTCTTATTCATTTCTAATCGTAGGGAATATAATTTTCAGTTAAAAAATTGTCACTAATTATACGCTATTCGAAATAAATCTGTTGCTTTGCAAATGCTATTATGTCAAAGGTGGTGACGTTGCTTTCACTTATTTGTCAAGTTATTATTTGTTATTATTTGAAAAACAAAATAGGTTGGAATTATTTGTTATTTGAAGCATGTTACAGAACACCCTGCATCTTTTCTAGTTTTACCAAGATAAATATGACTAGTTTAAAAACTTTTAACTGCATTGTTAGACCATCCACAATGGCCTATTGAAAGTCAAATTCAACATGTTGAAACCATTGGAGATGGTTGTTGAAAATGAGAGAAGAGAAGAGAGGTGATGAAAGGTTTAAACATGTTGAAATGCTGACCGGAGGGGACATGTGACGGAAAACGATTTGCCAAGCCAGGCGCGTCAGCAGCAACAAACGAGGAGAGAGAATTTGCTTTTTGGATAAAGCAGTGACACGTGTTCGACAGTGATTGACTGTTGGATTTTTATCTTTTTTAATAGTTTGGACTCAATTATTTCATTGCAAATAATTTTTTTATTTTTTTACCAAAATTCATGATTTTTTTTCTCTATAAATAGAGACTTGGATCATTTGATTTGGACACAGAAAAAAAAATCAAGTTTTTCACTCTCTTAATCTTATTATTAGCATTTCTTTTGAAGTTTTAGTCTTTGATTAGTGAAATGGATCCCAATAACAATCAATTCAACACCCAAAATTCTTCTACTTACCCATTTAGCTACCAAAATCTGAACAATTATCAACATCCAAATCAATTTCCCAACCAACATCCTCAAAACCCAAATCAATTTCCCAACCAAAATCCTCAAAACATGCCTAATTTTGGTTATGCCTTAAATTTCAATCACCCATCCTCTGTTCCAAACAACTTTCATCCATATTCTAGATCTATGATGGGATATTCATCTCAAACACCCCCATTTAATGGTTATATGCCAATGATGAATGAAAATTTTCAGAGTGTTGGTGAATATCCTGAATTTTCATCACAAATAAATCGTGGTGGAATGACAAGAGCTAATGAAGTCGCTCCAGAGGATACAACTCCTTAGAGCAAGAAAAACCAGCAACCATCATGGAACACTGAACAAAATTTGGTGTTAATTAGTGGGTGGATAAAATATGGAACATGCAGTGTTGTCGGGAGAAACTAGACAAGTGAAGCATATTGGAGTAAAATTGCTGAGTATTGTAATGACCATTGCTCATTCGATTCTCCGCGCGATGTCATTGCATGCCGAAACCGTTTTAATTATATGAGCAAATTAATAAATAAATGGGTTGGTGCTTATGATGCCGCTAAGCGTCAGCAAGCAAGCGGTTGGTCGGAAGATGATGTTTTGGCAAAAGCCCAGGAAATATATGCATGTGGGAAGAATGTTAAATTTACTTTAAAGGAAGAATGGTGCGCTCTCCGTGATCAGCCACGTTATAACAGTCAAGTGGGAGGAAATGTTGGTTCTGGAAGTAGCGGATCTAAGAGATCTCACGAGGACTCTGTAGAATCTAGTGCTCGTCCAATGGGTAGGGAGGCAGCTAAAAAAAAAGGAAAAAAGAAAAGCAAGGACGCTGCTGCCTTGGAGGAGGTGGAAAAGGAGTGGGTTCAATTCAAAGAAATCAAGGTGCAAGAGATTGAACAATTGAAAGAGTACAACGCAGTGCAACATGAGAAAATCAGATTGAAGAAAATGAAAATGTACATAAAGTTAAGTTCCGAAGAGCATCTCGATGACAGGAAAAAAGATCTGTTGGAAAACTTGATGCGTGAGCTGTTTGAAAATTAATTTCACTGTAATATTTGTTTGTATTCGGTCAAAATTGTCAGTGTTGTCTAGTCCCGAGTGTTTACTTTAATAATTGTTAGTGTTGTCTAGTCCTCAGTGATAGTCCCTAGTGTTGTCGAGTCCCCCGTGACTTATTTCACCTACTATTTGCTTTAATAAAATGATATTATCCGTAACTTTAATAATTATGCCCACTACCTTCCTCTATTTCACCTACTATCCGTGACTTTAATAATTATGCCCACTACCTTCCTCTATTTCACCTACTATCCGTGACTTTAATAATTATGCCCACTACCTTATATATAGGTACTCATATCAACTTCTAATATCACAAATCTCATTCATATCTACTTCCAATATCACAAATCTCATTCATATCTACTTCCAATATCACCAAAAAATATCAATGAATCCTTTTGATATGGAAGCCTACTTACAAAAACGTGATGTTGAAGACACTTATATCGTCAACCGATTTATTCAGCGTCGAAAAAAAATAGAGGAAGGTAGTGGATCTCGTAGTAGAAAATATTTAAAGAGAGATCATGCAGCGGCAAACCAAAGACTCATTGATGACTACTTTGCCAATGAGCCTACATATGACGATGCAATGTTTCGTCGTCGGTACAGGATGCAAAAACACCTTTTTCTTCGAATCGTTGGAGACCTTTCAAGTAGTGATAACTACTTCACCCAGCGAGTTGATGCCGCCAACAAAGAAGGTATATCACCATTAGCAAAATGTACTACAACAATGCGAATGTTAGCATATGGTGTGGCAGCAGATGCGGTGGATGAATACATCAAAATAGGAAGTAGTACAACATTGGAGTGCTTACTTAGATTCTGCAAAGGAATCATACGACTGTATGAGCAAGTGTACTTGATAGCACCAACCCAAGATGACCTGCAAAGAATACTACATGTTAGTGAAATGCGAGGGTTCCCAGGGATGATCGGGAGTATTGACTGCATGCACTGGGAGTGGAAAAATTGTCCTAAAGCATGGGAAGGTCAATTCACCAGGGGGGATAAGGGAACCACCACAGTTATTCTTGAAGCAGTTGCATCTCATGATCTATGGATCTGGCATGCATTTTTTGGATGTCCGGGAACGTTGAACGATATAAACGTTCTAGATCGGTCACCAGTGTTTGATGATGTGGAACAGGGAAAGGCTCCAAGGGTGAATTACTTTGTGAATCAACGTCCCTATAATATGGCATACTATCTAGCTGATGGTATTTACCCTTCTTATCCAACTTTCGTCAAATCAATTAGACTACCTCAAAGTGAACCCGATAAGTTATTTGCAAAACAACAGGAGAGTTGTCGGAAGGACATCGAACGTGCTTTTGGAGTGCTTCAAGCTCGATTTAAAATCATCCGTGAACCAGCTTGCTTGTGGGACATAGCCGATTTGGGTATCATCATGAGGTCATGCATCATATTACATAATATGATTGTTGAGGATGAACGAGATACATATGCTCAACGTTGGACCGATTTTGAGCAATATGAGGGAAGTTGATCTAGTACACCGCAATCATACTCGACCGAGGTGTTACCCACTTTTGCAAATCATGTGCGTGCTAGATCCGAGTTGCGTGATCCAAA
Organism: Medicago arabica; assembly: GCA_946800305.1. Classification (NCBI taxonomy): domain Eukaryota; kingdom Viridiplantae; phylum Streptophyta; class Magnoliopsida; order Fabales; family Fabaceae; genus Medicago; species Medicago arabica. Next base: position 3,602,141 of record OX326969.1, read on the forward strand.
TGTTCATCACGAATTGCAAGCAGATCTAGTGAAGCACATATGGACAAAGTTTGGAATGTTTCGTGATTGAAGATGATTTGTATCGTACTAAATAAATTACTTGTGTGTTGTGTGCTTGTTTGTTGTCTTGCATTTTAAGCTATTTGTGTGTCGCGTGCTTAGTTTGTTGTATTGCATTTTAAGTTAATAAAATAAAATAAATTATTTAAATAAATTTTGTTTTTACAAAAAAAACAAAAAAAATATTGTTAAGTGTTTCTTTATTTTAATTTAATTATAATCGATAATTGTAATTTTATGTAATTATAAAAACAAAAATATAAAATTAAATAAGAATAAGAAATAAAAGGTGGTGAGGTAGAGTGTTGAATGAAAAACCATTGGAGAGGTAAAAATTGGATGAGTGTTGAATTAAGAGAGAGAAAATGATGTGGAGTGTTGGGAATTGAAAAAGTGGGTATCGAAGGTTGTTGAATGGTAAAAACCATTGTACATGATCTTACCCCTTTCTTAATAAATGATGTTGCAAAAACTAATGTATAGTTTATCATCACATTCATGGAAAATAGTAAAAATTAATTTGTAATATACGACACACCAAATTCACGATGACAGCCACAAAATCAATAACTGCTAAACTTAGATAAAAAATTATGTAGATACTAGTTGTCTTGAAAGTTCATGATTTTTTAAAAATTTCAAATATATTTATTACTTAAAAAATAAAATTATTTTCCGAAATCCACTTAAAAAAGACGTTTCAGTCCATAAGGCAATTAATAGTTATGGGAATGACTTGTTTATTCAATGTGAAAGTGCAGCAAAGAGAAAAACAGACGTGCTATAACATGCTACATGCCATATTCTAGCTAGAAATAAGGAAACAACCTTGACTACAAAACTTACTAAATCAACTAACAAACAATGCTAAAAACCAGGACTCTTTTGACTAAGCCTTATCATTCCCTCCCTTGGACTAGACTGCATTTGCAACTAGTTAACTCCTGAAAAATTAAAGACTCCAAGCTTCCATCCCAGCTTTCGAAACGACTCCAATTTTAGCCGTTTGGTGAGGATGTCCGCTAACTGATGCCTTGTACCACAAAACTGAAGATGTACAACTCCATCATTTACAGGCTCCCTTAAGAAATGATAGCGCATATCACTGGGTTCCTCGACAATTTAATTGTTGAGCTATGGTCATAGAAGATGACAGTACTGTCACTGCCCTTGTAGCCTATCTTCTTCAGCACCCTTTGCATCCATATTGCCTGACAACTACTTCCAGCAGCGGCTACAAATTCGATTTCTGTCGTGCTCAACGTTACAATAGGTTGCTTTCGAGAAGACCAAGCTATTGCAGCTCCACTTAGCATGAAAACATAACCTGAAGTACTTCTTATATCCTCCGCCGATCTAGCATAATAACTATCAGTAAATCCAATCAATTCAAAAATTGCTTCCTTTTTGCAAAGAATGCCAAACTTTGCTGTATGATCAGAATGAACGACATGAGCAAACTAGACTAACTGAGTTTGTACATCTTCCTCTTCATCAGAAAGACCTTCACAAGAGACATAATCCTTCATCCACCCTGGTGCTCTTCTATTTCGGGTTGCTGTCATGGGAGAAGCTGTATTTTCTTCTTCAGTACCATCAACTGTATTTTCTTCTTCATTACCATCAACTGCATTTTCTGCTTAACTGCCATCACTCGATTCCTCCCTTTCTTCAATTTTCTCATCTTCCCTTTCCAAATCAAACATGTTATCTTCTTCAGATCTCTTCTCCCAATTCCATTGTCCGTCTTCTTCAAAGACGACATCTCGGTTGATAATAAACTATGATATATATATATATATATATATATATATATATATATATATATATATATAACCAATAAAATGGAAACCTTTAAAGAATTTGATTACCCACCAATTAGTTAAACGCAAGACTACTTAAAAAATTTGACATAAAAAATATATCTAAAGCAAAAAATATCTGAGTCTAATATGAAGTTTATAAAATTTAAGCACCTAAAGCCCTTGCTTCAGTTATTAACTGTTGGTGATTTCCAAAATCATGGAATCACTTTAGATCAAAAGTTGTAACTCTTCATGAGAACCTTTCATATACATTATAAACTTTGGGAAAAAGGTGCTTAATGAACCTTGAGATTGATTCAAGTGTGTGTGGTCATAACCTTTGGCAAAAGAGTGTTTAATGAACCATAACATTGATTCAAGTCAAAGGGTGTCTTCTTTCATGTGAAGGGTCATATAATGCACTATAAATACTTGATATCTGGGCATTAGTTCGATATATTGCAACACACAACTTTGGACAGAATTTTGTTACATTAACAACATAATTCTTCATCATTCTCTTACTCTAAATCATCCATCAATTCTCTAATGCATGAGTGAATTGCTGGAACCATAAATCTGTAAAATATTGTTAGGAGATACGCTTGGTGTGGTTGTGCAATACACGTCAAGGAACTCATAGTATCCTGAAGGGGATTCGCCGGTCATTCCTTATTGCATCTAATACACAGTTATTGGTGGGGACGAATCGAACCTAAATGTTAGTGTGGCAACCCCATACGTTTTGAGTTTTACATGTATAATCATTAAACATTTTAGGTTTCAAGTGCAGCAGCCTCTTCCCAACAAACAAGATATATGCCGACCTTGATATCAAGTGGAAACTTTCACATTCTTCAAATATTTCTTTTGTTGTTTTTTAGTCATGTTTTCTTCCTTTTTCGGTCTTAATGCTAGAAAATGACAACTGACAAGTTTGTTTTTTACATCACCTAAAAAAGTTTGTTTTTCACATACATAAAATTAGAGTCAGATAGCAAATTGGTACACAAAATTGTAGTATCACTCAAAATAGTTTTTGATTTTTACGAATTAATAAAGGGTTGTGCTAATTAGTACCCTAAGAGTAATATTAAAGAATCTATTAGTAGAAGTTTTGTCTTAAAAATACAAGTTTTCACTTTTATCTTGGTAATAATTACACAACTTTTTATTTGCAAAGTTACTTATTTTAATACTTTAACCAATACCTCAAAGGCACCGGTTAGCCTTCTTCATTAATAAATAATCTCAAGGCAAACTTTTACCATTAGGGACTATCACGTCACTACATAAAAGACTAACTTGTCTATGAAGTTTATCTTTTTGAAACTAATTTGCCGGTAATAATTAATATGAACAATTGTTATTACGAACAAATTTGTATGTTTAATTTCTTCACATACACCCTATCTATACTCCATTCTTGAACCTATATATGTTCGTCTATGTATCTGAGCCGTCTTCATCATCATCAACTTGATAATTGAAAGGAAGAGGTACTGACTTGAATGCCCTATAGTTTCCAACATTGTTCAAATGCTCATTCTCCAACCTGTTCAACTCAAAACATCAATTCCTAATATATAAGATTATCCAATTGTAGCAATAATTATTTCCAGTAACCAATGTAAAAGAGTATATCAGACTGTAACAGAATGCTGCAAGAAACTGTTATAACTGAAATGAATAGTATAGTAGACATGTAACAGATTTTGAGACACTTCAACAATAATAATTCCATGAATTGAGATCTTACGTATAACATATGATTATACAGTTAGACTAGTTGTCATAATTCTCGTGAGATTAACTCAGTTGGTAGGAACATTGCATAATATATGCAAAAGCCAGGGTTCGAGCCCCTCATAACCCACTACATTTAAAATGTGTTAGCTCTAGACTAGTTGACATATATTTTCCTAGTTATATTTTCTTTTTTTTAATACCATAAATTAAGAAGGCTACAAGATGTTCATTATTTGTCCCAACATCATTTACTTGGCATTGATTAAGTGAAAATTTGAAGCAATTTATTTTTTCTCTCCATAAATTGGGAGAATTCATTTTTGCCATGGAGACAAATGATTCATTCGGTTATTTAACTCTCGACCAAAGAAAATAGCTCAAAATACTTCATTTAAAACTCAAGTGAAATTTTAGAGATTAATTCTTCAAAACTTCACACATTTGTTATTAAACCTAATTTTGATAGAAGTACAAAAAATTAATGTTTAGATATTTTATGAGATCAATTGAAATTATTCATTGTGCAAGTAAAATGAGAGAAATATTATAATCAAGACTCATATATAATAGACGAGAACAATACAATACGATACTTTTAGAATAGAAAATTCAGTTTGAAAGAAAACAAATAAAGCAAACTCATACCAGAACACAAGTGATTGATCACAGAGTTCGATCACTTGAATGTCTAAAACTGTTATTGAATATTTCAAAAATACCTAAGAAAATTCCAAATGCCGCGGCGAATGATCTCCAAGCAAGCTACAAGTGCAGTCAAAGCTGTTCTATGAAGGAATGGAGCTTCCTTAATGCCTAAAACAGATTGCATCCAAGCAAGCCTAAGTATAACATTCAACACCTAAAAAACCATTCAATCATAATCATTAATCACAACACCAAAGGATTAGGGTTTAAAACAAAACACTAATGCAACAGTTAGGCTTTGATGCACTTTTACTCCCTCTATTTAAATTTAAACATGGCTTCAAAAAATAATTAAAATTTAAAGTTAATTTTTAGTATCCTGTTCCACAAATTTTAGGATTTTTTCTTCTCACAAACCAATTTTAGGCTTATCTTTTATGACGTGGAATTACATTTGATGATTTTTTATTTATAAGGATGACTTAGACTTGAAACCTTGGATTTCATTCAAACATGTTTACATATTGATAGATGAAACTGGAAAACAAATGTTGTAACAAGGGTTTCGGTTAGGTTTAGAAATTGGGGAACAAAAAGCCCGGATATAGAAATGGGAGATTGAAATCACATTTCAGTTAAATTAAGAGGATCAAAATTGCATTTAAGCCTAATAATTAATACAGAAACATTTACCCATATAAAATAATCAACGAAGAGCACACATATTTTTTTTTGGTGGTGGCCGGGGTTCGAATTCCGAACCTTACATATATTATGCATTGTCCATATAAATTGAACTAAACTCACGAGGACAAAATGCACACATATTTACAACAAAATAAAAACTTACCATAGCAACAAAATATAAATTTTTGTCTTGCAGAGAGAGTTTATCTCTTAACCATGGATTTCTTGAGTCCTTTCTTAGCAAACCCCAATCAATGACAATATCCCAATAAGTATTGAAAGCTGTTGCAACGCTTGAAGAACTTGCAGCAAGAATTTTCCAAATCATTCCTTTGCGAAACTCATTGGTAGTCCTCATTGCAAGTGCAACTACTGTTGAGGTATATTTTAGTCCATTCAGTGCATGCATTTTATCTTTATCTTCAATTAGTCTTCGAAGACACTTCAAATAATAAGGAAAACTTATTTATTATTATGAAGGTGAAATTTTGGGATGAAAAAATGAATGGAAGATGCATACCTGAAGAAAACGGATCCAAAATGGAACGATAGCTACAATTAAATAAAATGTTTTATATATTTCACTTTCAATGCACTTGTTTGATCTGGTCTTGAAATCCCCCCAGAAAAAGTGACAAACATAAAATTCCAAACATCTAAATGCTTGCACCTAAACACAGAAGAAAACATTGTTACTATTTAAAAGTCACAAACATATACACATATAATTTTAATAAAAATCAAAGTTCATAAATTATATTGTTTATAATTTACACGCGTTAGCGCAACAAAAAAAAAAGGACAGATGGAGACAGAGTGACAGTCTGAATGCTAATAATAGATAAATAATGAAAACCATTTGAACCAACTTTACTTGAGCCACGGATGAAAGGTTGAATTTGAACGTATACAAACCGGTTCAACCTAACTACAGTTTGATCAAAATTAAACTAGCCAACGAATTGATTGTTTCCTAGTTCAACCAGTTGAACCGACCAGTTCGGTCTGGTTTAAAAAATTGTTATGCATCAAGTGATTAATATTAAAATTTAGTGTAGTTTGAAGTTTAAAACCTGGCTGGTAAGCTGATCTGCCAAGAAACTATCAGGAAAATGGACCTGAAAACAGAAGGATTAATTAAGACTTCAATTAAGTTTTGAGATTTTTTTTGAAATTTTAACTTTGTTTACCTTGTAGAGAGGAGCACAAATAGCACGAAATGCACATTTAATAAGGAAGAAGCGGCTTGATTTATATATGATATTGAAGGGACAAAATGTTATGGCAAGCACAACCTGTAATACAAATTTATTAGCATAGAAGTCTATTGTTTGGATAAATAGTTTGTGTATAAGCTATTTCTATAACAAAAGATAAAATAAAGTCAAACCATTTTTCGTATTAGCTGTAGATTGTTTCTTTAAGCTATTCTAAAGTTCCTACGGAAATAAGTTGAAAATAGCTTATAGACAAGTCAAAAGTTGTGTCCATAAAATCTTCTAAACATTTTCATAAGTGTTTATACTAGCAGATAAACTTGGATAAGTTTATTCAAACAGACTTTGGCTGTACACAGAGACCAATATACTAATACATGAAATATTCCAACAGTTTTTTTGTCATAAACCTGAGTTCAGTAGGGAGGTAAGTAAAGTCTGATCAAGGATTGTTCCAGTCAGAATTCGAACTCGGATTATCCCAAATAATTAGACCTTAACTGAAACTCAATTAAATGAGTTCAACCCCTTTATAGGCACACTTTTTCTTTCCTCAAGTATATCAATGATAAAATACAGAAGAAGATGACTAATTTGGAATAGATATAAATTTTTTTATGACTTACAATTACAAGGCCTAAAGGCACTAATTCTGTAAGTGCTGAGAAACTTTTTGTTCTTTGATCCATCTCCATATCTAAGTTTGAGAGAACAGCATTCAATGTGAGTACTGCAATGCCAGAGCTGAGAAGAAGTACTTCTCTATAGCCTAACTCTGTTCCTTCCTTGAATCCAAATATAAATGGATAGTTGATTTTAAAACGCCTCCAGAAGTATACGTTCACAGCGTAAATGATCGTATGCAAGACGATGTATCCAAAGAGACTGCGTAAAGCTGAAGTTCATTAATCATGTAGAATCGATGCTTTATTTTGAAGGCGTGTATGGTGATGTATACGAACCAATAGAATTCCATTCAAACACTTCATTTTTATGGTAAAATAAAATTTAGTCTGTACGTGCAGACCTCACTTTTTATTATAGGTGTGTCTGGTGTCTGACACATGCATGTGAATTACATATTCAACGTCTGTTTAATCAAATTATAATTGGTGTTGGTGTCATGTTTGGTGTTTGTGTCGGTGTTTCGTAGGTTCTATCATACAAGTATGAAAATATGCATAAACCCCATCATGTAGTTGCATGATAAAATTCAAACGACCATTTTTAACTTACCTATAAAGTGGAAATATGTTCTCCATATATCGAGTTCTACCTTCACTATACATAATATTTCTTGCATGTACGAGTATAATTAGTCCTACAATGAGAGCAATTGAGCAGCCAGTTAATAGTCCTGGGAAATCAAATGATCAAATGTCAGAGTGAGATATATTTTGTTGTAAATAATTTATTTTAACTATTATTAGTAGTAATTCTTATTATTAGTAATGATTATGTGTATTGGGCCCATTAATTAATTAATCTTGTCCATTAAGTTACATTCGCCTATATAAACACATCTGTGGTTGTAAATTATTCAAAACTTTGAAATATATTTAGATTCCACATGGTATCACGAGCTCTCGTTCCTGAGGGTCACACTTCCGCCTAAAAACCCTAGCCGCCTTCATTGCGGTTTTTTTCTTCTCTAAAACTCTAGCCATCTTAATTGTGGTCCTTTTTGCTTCCTTAATTGCAGACTTTTCACTATCTCAGTTTACAGCCAGCCTCAACATCCATCCTGTCACTATTCACACAGCCATAAAACAGTCAGTTTCACCTATTTCCATCGCGATTTAAACGATATCTCCATGACCAACGTCATTTCTGGCCCAAAACCAATCAAACCGCAAATTTTCGCTTCCGTCGGCCTCCACAGGCGTGTCCACCTACCACCACTGTCCGGCAACCCTTCTGACGCGTGATCACCACGCGCTGCCCTAGGGACCTCTGTTCGACGCAATTTTTTCGAGATTGTATATCGTTGCTTTCTCTTTTTCGTTTTGGGTGTTCACTTTCCAAACCTAGCACTTTGATTCTAGGGTCATTTGAAACTCGCATTTTTTTTTGCTAGCTCTTTGCAATCAATGGCTGGATCTCCTGATGAAATAGGGATCAATAACAAAAACTAAGTAGGGGATTACAAATATCAAGAATTACCAACCATAACCTCATCTTATAACATGAGAAGAATTATTTGAAGTGGTCTCAACTTGTGAAAACCACTTTAAAAGGCAAAGGAAAAGCATGGCACTTAACTGATGATCCTCCCGAAGAGGAAAATCCTAAGTTCAAGAAGTGGGATGAGGAAGACTCTTCCATCATGTGATGGTTATGGAGTTCAACGACCGAATAAATAAGTGACAATTGCATGTTTCTCGGTACTACAAAGAACATTTGGAAACCGTTAGAAGAGTCTCATTCTAAAGCCAAATATGCTGCCCAAATATATGATACGAAGGTGAAAATAATGGGTGCGAAACAGGGAAACAAAACTGTTGCATATTATGTAAATCACCTCAAAACCTTGTGGATGGAGATGGATCAGTATAGGGTTATAAAAGCTAAATGTTCAGAAGATACAACAACACTCACGAAGTATATTGAGTAGGATATAGTCTATGATTTTCTGGTGGGACTCAACCCTGAATATGACCAAGTTAGAGTGAAAATTCTAGGTCAGAAGACGGTACCTGGCATTAATGAGGTAGTGGCTACAGTGAGAAGTGAAGAAAGTATAAGTCAGCTAATGCTGGAAGTCCCTCCCATTGTGGAAAGATCATCAATGTTAGTTGAGAAGAATTTGATCGTGATGGTTGACCAGAAGAAAGGGGAAGGAACCTATGTGGAGAAGAAAGGTGAAGAATTGTTTTGTACTTTTTGTCACAAATTTCTCCACACTCGTGAAAATTGTTGGAGATTGAATGGAAAACCACCTAGTAGAGAGTGGGGGAACGAAAATCCATATGGTAGAGAGTGGGGAAAAAAGGAGCTACTTTGTAGAACATTGGAAAAAAAGGGAGACTTACTTAAAAGGAGGACAAGCACACATGGCTGCACGCGCTAGTGAAGCTAGAATAAATGATATATTTCATATATTTCCTCAGTAGATTGGAGAAACCAACTGGTACTAGCTCTCTGGTATAATCAGGTACATTACCATTTCTTTTGAACTTAACGCTTCAGACTTATCCTTTAAACAATATTGGATATTGGATTCTGGAGCCACTGACCACATGAAACCTTTACCCACACACTTTTCTACCTATTCACCTTGTCCCAGTAACAAAAAAATATTCACAGCCAATGAAACCCTTATAATTGTAGCAGGTCAAGGAAATGTCCAACGTAATCCATTCATGACCCTAAACAATGTCCTTCATATCCCAAAATTGTCCACTAACCAGATTAGTACTTTTTCATTCTACTTAGTTCATACAGATGTGTGAAATTCCTCTAATGTTCCAAATATATCAGGTGCTCGTTGGTTTGTAACTTCTATTGATGATTGCACCCAGGTTACTTGGATTTAATTGCTTGAGCACAAATCTGAAGTTAGTTTTGTGTTTCTTCAATTTTTTTCCATGGTTAAAAATCAGTTTGATGTGAGCATTAAATGGATTAGATCCGATAATGCTAAAGATTATTTTAATCACGGATTGAATTCATTCAGTAAAAAAGAAGACATAATTCACGAGTCCTCCTGTGTTAAAACACCCCAACAAAATGGAATTGCTAAGAGAAAAAATAGTCACTTGTTGGATCAAACTCGTGCTATGTTATTCCAAAATAAAATTCCCAAGAAATATTGTGGAGAGGCGGTTTTAAGTGCATCTTATATTATCAATCACTTACCTTTTATTATTCTTAACTCTAAAACTCCTATGGAAGTATTATCCTCATTCTATCTTGATTTGTCCACCTCTAGTAATCTAACCCCTATAATATTTGGATGTATATCGTTTGTCCATATCCATAGTGATGGTAGATGGAAACTTGATCCTAGAGCCTTAAAATATGTCTTTATAGGGTATTCTTCCACCAAAAAGGGTTACAAAGGTTATCATCCACAATCTCACAAATTCTTTGTCTCTCGAGATGTCACCTTCCATGAACAAGAAAGTTACTTTGTTCAAACTCATCTTCAGGCGGAGAGTTCATGTAAGGGAGACAAGTCTCTTATACTTCCTGATCTTAATCTAGGACCAGAATTTGAGGTTGAAACTAGAGGTGACAATGTTAAGACGGAAGTTGATTATGAAAATCATGTAAATGTTGAAGCCGATGTAAGATATGGGAAAAATCTAACGACTTATACACAAAGAAAGACCATTCTTGAATCTACTGATATCCAAGAATCTTATCCGAAATTACATGAGGAAACTTTACTTAACCCTTCAAATTCTTGTGATTCAATTTCTGAATTTTCTCATGCACAAGAACCAGAATCTTACCCAATAAAACATATGAAACCAAATTCCTAAGAAGCACCACCACAAGACTATGAAGACTTACATCTTCCAGTTTCTCTTAGAAAAGATCCTAGAACTTGTACCAGTAAGCCACTTTACCCTCTATCCAACTACCTATGCTTTGAACAATTATCACCTACCTATAAGCCTTTCTCACCAACCTAAACACTACCATTATACCTACCTCTTTATTTGAGGCATTGTCTAGCAGGAAATGGAAACAAGCCATGAACATGAAAATAAATGCACTTGATAAGAACAATACTTGAGAATTGGTTCCATTAGCCAATGGAAATAAGCCTTGTAGGGTGCAAATGGGTATACATTGTAAAATACAAGGTTGATGGTTCTATTGAGAGATACAAGACAAGATTGGTAGCCAAATGATTCGCTCAGGTTTAAGGAGTAGATTACTCAGAGATATTTGCTCCAATTTGATGTGAAAAATGTCTTCCTTCATGGAGAACATGAAGAAGAGATCTACATGAATGTGCCTCTAGAAACAGTGAACATACTGTTGTCAACACCGTGTGCAAGTTAAAAAAGACTTTATATGAACTAAAACAATCACCAATTGCAAGGTTTGGGAGAATCGATAAAGTTATGGTAGGTTAGGGCTTCAAACACATCAAAGGAGACCATACTTTAATTGTCTAACACTCTGAGACAGGGGGAGTAACAATTTTGTTGGTATATGTGGACAACATTATAGTGACATGTGATGATGAAGTGGAGCAAAACCTTTTAGGCCAACACTTAGCCAAAGAGTTTGATATGAAGACCTTTGAGAAAATTAACATATTTTTTGGGAATTGAAGTGGTTCACTCCAAGAAAGGAATTTTCATATCTCAACATAAATAAATTATTGATTTTCTGCAAGAGACTAGCAAGATATCATGCAAGCCTGCAATTACACCGATTGATCCAAATGTGAAGATGGGGAATGCAGAAGAAGATGTTGTAGTTGATAAAGAAATGTATCAAATGTTAGTCAACAAGCTTATATACCTATCACATACTAGACCTGATGTTGCTTTTGTTGTAAGTTTAGTCAGCCAATTCATGCACCAACCAAAGGAGATTCATTTACAAGCCGCACTTCGAATTGTGCAATATTTGAAAGTAACCCAATGTAGAGGAATTTTGTTCAAACAAATTGGAAGTGTGGGACTTGAAGCATACACTGATGCGGACTATGCAGTGTCAAATGTGGATGGGAGATCAACTACAGGAAATTGCACTTTCTTTGGTGGGAATTTGTGACTTAGAAAAGTAAAAAAGCAAAGTGTGGTATCCATATTTAGTGTTGAAGCAGAGTTCAGGGCAATGACATAGAGGTATGTGAATTAATATGGCTAAGAAACATCTTGGAAGACTTGAGAATAAAGATTGATCAACCAATGAGACTCTATAGTGATAATAAATCTTCTACTAACATAGCTTATAATGTGTATTGGGCCCATTAGTTTATCAGTCTTGCCACATTAACCTATATAAACACATTAGTGGAATAACAGTGGTTGTAAATTATTTAGAACTTTGAAATATATTCAGTTTTAACATAGTTTATTCTTTACTAGCCTAATATTGAGACACATTGAATTAATTTAAATTTAGTTAGCATCAATGAATAAAGAACTGCATATATATGTTAAAAAATTAACCGATGTCCACCATAGTATCAATACACCTTATGATTTTCTCGTGGTTTTAAATTGCATTCTGCAACCGTAATTGTGACAGCAATATTGTGGATTTTGAAGTCCCTGCAACGATGTCACAACAATAATTTTGACCATATTGGCCACATTTTAACTCAACATAAAGGTTTGCAGCATAAAGCGATTGCGATTTAAAACCACAGACGAGATTATTCAAAAATTAACCAACTTTTCATGCCTTTACCTAATAAGAATGTTTTTCGATGCAGTTCCCTCTTCATGGTCGGTCGCAATGTTCTCATTCCTTTTCTATGATTCCCATTTGCAAAGTGCTTAATGAAGGCATGTTCCACCCTTTCCATGAGCCTATTAACCTTTTACAGTACATGATAGAGTATGAAGCCTTTTAGGTTTAAAACAAATATTTTGATTAACTAATTGAAAAAAGTAAGAGTGTATGATGCTACATAAAGTATAACCTCATTTGAGCTGCCAACATAGGAACTGTCCACCATTTTTAAGTAATCTTTTGATGCATTCCTTGAAGTGACCTGTAACGGTTTATTAGTTAGATGAAACTAAACTTAGAAAATTGCAACCAAAACAATTATCATTCAAATCATAAAGGATACCTTATCATACTTCTTCAAGATTTTTGAGATTGCCAATAAATTTAAGAAGCTGCACACCAATAAGGCATAAAGATTAGCCTTGTAAAAGATAATCTTAAATAGTCTCACAAGGGCTTATACTAGTAGGTAAGCTTAAATAAGTCAATCCAAACTGTCATAAGTTAAAAAGTGAATGAAGAAGCCATGTCACCTGTATTTTTTTAGAAGCCTAAGCTTATTATAAAATGCCTTTAAGGCTTTGCTAATTTGCTCATCTGCTTTCCTGAGTTCATTCTTGCTAATTATTTGGTCAGCTTTTGAACTTAAGAGAAGCCCTTTTATGGTTGATACAGGAGTATCGGATGTGTTCACATTGATCTTCACATGATCAAGGATATCGAAAAAAGCTGGTCTAAGTCCCTCTGTGGAAGTGTTGGAATTGGTTTGTGACGCATAATTTTTATCTTCATCATTAAAATGACTTTCATCGCTTATCTCATCTTCATGAATCACATCCATGTGTTGATGTGAGTGACCTTGAAAAATGATATTAGAACCCTTAGATTGCAACAACTCCTCAAAAAACACCTAATATTATAATTCATTTATGAAATATCCTTTCATATCAATGAGTGATGTACCCGATGCATGTCTATGTATCACACCAATACGACACTGACACATGTGATTTCATTCAATTACTTTCATTTAAATTATTACAGAGATTTTAAATTGCAGCCGTCACCCGCATTTGCGCCAGGCGGCATCAATATTGTGGATATTTAAGTCTCCACAACGGCCTTGCAAGCGCAATTTGGATGGTCTCAGCCGCATTTTTCCACATTATACTGCAATAAAAGGAATAATGGTTCGCAGCATAACCGAGAAAACAAATACAAATGTCAGTGTCATGTTTGGTGTCTGCACTTTCCGGAATCACATCATGAATTACATAGAATTCTTACGACGCATGCTCATTGTATAGATTTAAAAAAAAAAAAAACTGAACATGACAATGGCTTACCATGTTTAGCATCATCTTCTTGATGCATAAAGGATGTTGAAGATGAGAATTCATTGCTATCAAAATGTTCAAACCCAGCCTTATCAACCTTTATTCTAAAAGCAATAAGAAAATTCATTTGTTCACTTAACTCGTCGGCTTCATGAAGAACTTCCTTCACCATCTTCTTATAAAATGTATTAACCTTGTTAAACTCAATGTCAAGTTTCTTGAAAAACTCAAGATCTCTTTCTGCTCCATCTTCAGAAGGCTTTAAAAACATGGTTTGATACAACTCTTTTGAAGCTAAACCTTGTTCTGAACGAACAAGTATAACTTCATCCTCATTCTTACCTGAAGGTCCTCTTTGTTTTTTATTAAGACCGCTAAAGGATCGATAGAGAGTTAACCTTTTCTTCAACGATCCTTTTGGTGTTGATGCCATTGGTGCTTCTGATTTATTTTTCTTTTTGAACTTTGACATCTCTTTTAGAATAGATTTGAGAGAGCTGTAACTCATGTATGCTTCTTGCCATTCTGGCACCATTTGTGACACAAATTCTTTCCCAAACTTCATCCTTTTTTGTTTCAAGTGAAATACTTATGTTTGTGCTAATAAAAAAAATTGATAGATTTCAACGAAGTTTAATTAGAGATACCTTTATGAGATGCAATGATGATATATAGATTGATTTGAAAGATTGGAGAATACAACTCAATTGTTGCCTTGTAAAATGGCTAATTGGTACATTTTCAATTTGTGTGGCAAGAATCAGAACTGATAATAGTTTTTCCTTTGTAATTATTAGAGGGTTCATTTGATGGTCATGATATGATAGATATATGATATGATATTGAGTTGGATAGAGGCATGATAAACAATAATCCAAAAATGATCATTGTTTTCATTGGTATATATACATAAAAGAGTATGTTGAGTTTTTTTTGTTTGATGAAAGGATCATGTCATTCATATACATATATACAGAAAATTACACATAAGTGGAAGACAAGTGGGCAACATGTTGCGTCACTAAACCTTTTTTGACGACAAAACCAACCTTATCATGTGTTTGATGCACATATGATAATATATAGCCATCATTACGTGATAAAACATACTCTTTTGATTTCATTATTATTTTTTGTATTAAATTTCATCTGGAGATGATCGAATTCCAATGCTTCAATTCTCACTGGCAACAATCGATCAAAGTAATGATGGTTGAAATCGAATTTGCAAGAGAAAGAGAAACATGAGAAAGTGGAATGAGAGGAGAAAACAACCTGGAAACTAAGGCACCAAAGCAAGAAGAGGTTGAGAAGACGAGAGGAAGACGTTGAGAGAAAAATAAGGATTCCTTCAATTTAGCGTTCCTCTAATATGAACCTAAAAGAAAAATCTAAAGGAAGACCCTCCACTATCTTTAGTAAAATAATATACTTTGTAAATAAATAAAAAGAAAGAGTTATAGTATTTTACTAAAAATGATGGAGGTATACTTTAAACTATTTTTTTAAATGAACCCTTCAATCTCTTTTTTAAAATATATTTTAAAACTTTTCATGATATCCTCTCTAGTGTTTATGTGGAAATGAAAAGGGGAAACACAAGAAGTAAACTGAAAAAGAAACTAGCAATTTTTTTATTTTTACAGGACCTAAAATGTGTTTATGTGGAAATGAAAAGGGGAAACACAAGAAGTAACTGAAAAAGCAACTAGCAATTTTTTTTTATTTTTACAGGACCTAAAATAAATGTAATTGGAAAGTTCTGTAATTTTCCTAACATTCTACAATATATATTGAAAGCGTCACCTATTTTGTTTGCTATGTTGTTGTCGTGGTTACTCTTTAGTTAATTCAATTTAGCTTAGTTAAAATAATGTGGTTGCTTGTGACACAAGTAAAGTAATAATAGAGTTTGTAATAGTGATAGAATATCACAACTCTATGTGATACATTGAAACTCAAAAACTTCTCCCTCTCTCTATTTTCTTTGCAAGTACAGTGCAACAATAACGATAAGAAAGAAAAGGGAAAATGGTCAAGCAATCGAGGAAGAGGAAACCATCATAATTCGAACGGCAGAGAATCACAGTGAAAGCAGTTCTTCAAATTAGGAGAACAATAATAGCAATCGTGGTGGTTTTAATGGAAATCATAGAGGTGGAAACAATAATAGAGAAAGAGGTGGCAAGAAAAGATTTGACAGAAATAATGTTCAGTGCAACAATTGTAAAAAATATGGTTACTTTGCTAATGAGTGCTACTTCAAGAAAGATTCAAATGAATCCGAAGCAAAAATTGCAAGGCAAGAAGATAATGGTGATAACAAACGAAGTCAAATTTGCTGATGACAATACTATGAGTGCTAAGAGGATATGTGATGTATCATTCAAAAGAAAAGATGGTGAGAACTCTCTGATCTCTGATGTTCTATACATTCATGGTCTGAAATGTAATCTTCTTAGCATAAGGCAATTGCTTGAAAAGAATGACAAGGTGAATATGGAAGATAGAATGTTAAGTGTAATAGATGCAAAAGGTAACTTGGTGTTGAAGGAACCTATGTCTAAGAATAGAACATTCAAATACCTGATCAGATATGGTTATGGCCCTATAGGCTTGGTCTTTTGAATTTCAAAGACTTGAATCAAATGCAAAGATAGAAGCTGGTTACTGGCTTACAAAAAATTCAAATACCTGATAAGATATGTGAAGATCGTGTACAATCAAAGCAACATAGAAGAAAATTTAGCAAAGATATGTTATAAGCAAGACAAGGAACATACTTGAAGTAGTGTATTCTGATGTTTGTGGACCTATGCAAGTTGATTCCATCGGAGGTAACAAATATTTTATTAGCTTTATAGATGATTTTAGCATAATGATATAGAATGAAGAATAATATGGAAGTCTCTAGAGTAATAAAGAATAGTAAGGAAGTCTCTAGAATACTATAGAATAATAAGGAAGCTACTAGACACTCTACTAAATAAAATAAAGCACTAGGAAATTCTTAATGTTTCTAGATCCTTCTAGTCATATGAACTAGAGTACCCATGTTTCTAAGGCCTTTCTTTGTAATAAGTGTTTCTAGATAATTCTAGTTTGTAGTGTAGAGCCTTCATAGAGTAGTATAAATAAGTGAAAATAATGTGATTGCTTGTGACACAAGTAATGTAATAATAAAGTTTGTGAGATTACTTTCTGCGCAAGTAAATAATAACAACTCTGCACATGAAAATCGCTAACAGAGGAACGAACCAAAGCATGAGATCTTATTGAAAATGGCTAGTGATATTGGACGGAAGTCACAAAATAGAACCACATCATAAGATCTTATTGAAACATACTAATAAGAGGCAAGTCCGTTTCGTGTATCACAAATTTTCTTTTGATGTTTTCTTGTTCCATTTTTCTTCATGTTTCAGTTTAATGCTACAAATTGATAATTGACAAGTTTGATTTTTATGTATAAATTAGAGTGAAATGGCATATTCGTACACAAAACTGTAAGTATCACTAAACTATTAGGAACTATCACATGAGACATTAACCGAAAATATGGCCCCTCCATGTTGTTCACACATCAATGTCACTACAAGAGTGACCAATTTTCAGTTTTTTCCCAATATCTATATAACAAAACAACTATAACTAATTGATTGGGAAAGCCTGTTTAATTTCTTCACAAACACCCTATCTTTACTCAATCCTTGAACCTATATATATGTTTGTCTATGTATCTGAGCTGTCTTCATCATCAACTTGATAATTGAAAGGAAGAGGTACTGACTTGAATGCCCTATAGTTTCCAACATTGTTCAAATGCTCATTCTCCAACCTGTTCAAGCCAAAACATCAAGTTCTAATATTGAATATTAACCAATCGTAGCGATAATTATTTCTAGTAACCAATGCGACAGAATATAATAGACTGTAACAAACAGAAGCTGTTATAACTGATTACTATACAAGACTTGTAACAGATTTTGAGATACCAACAATTATAATACCATGAATTGAAAGCTTATATATAACATATGTTTATATAGTTATACTAGTTGTCATAAATTTTCCTAGTTATATTTTCTTTTTTGAGATGAATTGTATTATTTATTGTGCGAGGAAATTGAGAGAAAGAGAGGAATCTCATAATCAGATTGTCAAGATTCATATCTAATAGACGTCAACAATATGATACTATTAGAATAGCAAATTTAGTTTTAAAGATAGCGTATAAAATAAAAACACACAAGAACACCAGGGATTAATCACGGAGTTCGGCCAATTGAAATTCTAGAAAGGATATTGAATTAGTTTAAAAAAATACCTAAAAAAGTTCCAAATGCCGCGACGAAGGATCTCCAAGCAAGCTACAAGAGCAGTCAAAGCTGTTCTATGAAGGAATGGAGCTTCCTTAATGCCTAAAACAGATTGCATCCAAGCAAGCCTAAGTACAACATTCAACACCTAAAAAACCATTCAATCATAATCATTAGTCACAACACCTAAGGATTAATTAGGGTTCAAAACAAAATACTAATACAACAGTTAGGCTTTGCTGCACTTTTACTCCCTCTATTTAAACTTAAACATGATATTACGCCTACCATTTAAAAATCTGTGCTTTTTGTATCCTATTTCATTGGTTTTAGGATTTTTTTTCTCACGATCCACTTTTAAGATTATCTTTTATGACACGGAATTACATCCGACAATTTTTTATAATGCTAATTTAGACTTGAAACAGTGGATTTCATTGAAACATGTTTACATATTGATAGATAAAACCGGAAACAAATGTTGTAACAAAGATCTACTTAAGTTTAGAAATTGGGGGACTAAAATCCCGTACCTAGAAATAGGGTATTGAAATCACATTTCAGCTAAGGGGACCAAAATGCATATAAGCCTAACAATGGATATACAAACATTTGCTGATAAAAAATAAACAGACAAGAGCAAACATATATGCAATAAAATAACTTACCATAGCAACAAAATATACACTTTTGTATGGCACAGAGAGTTTATCTCTTAACCATGGATTTCTTGAGTTCCTTCTAAGCAAACCCCAATCAATAACAATATCCCAATAAGTATTAACAATTGTTGCAATGCTTGAAGAACTTGCAGCAAGAATTTTCCAAACCATTCCTTTGTGAAACTCATTAGTAGTCCTCATTACAAGTGCAACTACTGTTGAGATGTATTTTAGTCCATTGAGTCCATGCATTTTATTTCTTTCTTCAAGTAATAGTCTTCTAATGCACTAAAAATGATAAGCTTTATGTTAGATTCAGTAATGTTAATAGGAAAGATTATAAATAGATGAATTATATCAGGTAGTGTGATATCATCAAGAATTTGGATTCCATGCAATCAAGAATTGAACAAATTCAGGTAGTGAGCACAACGTTGACTGTTGGATTGAGATCTGGCGATAAAAATTTCAAATCTAGTATTTTAAATTTTAAAAAAAATAAATCAAAATCTGCATTATAATATGGACCATATGATCTCGATCCAACAAACATCAATGTGCTGGCTGCGTGAATGCCATCTATCCTTGAAGGGAGAGAACTATTCCATCATCAGTTGAGTTGCAACATAAGCATAACACTTAACATATCATCAAAGTTCAGCATCAAAATGTGCATAGGTAGGGAAAAAGTCGTACATTTGAAAATTAGGAGACTAAAATCGTAGATTTATAATTTGGAGGACCAAAAGCTTGAGTTAGTCAAAGTGCTTTTAGGCAAAAAATAAATAAATTGGAAGACAAAAGTTCCTTAAAGGACAAATGAATACCTGAAGAAAACGGATCCAGAATGGAATAATAGCTACAATTAAATAAAATGCTTTATAGATATCACTTTCACTGCATTTATTTGATCTGGTCTTGAAATCCCCCCAGAAATAGTAGCAAACATAGAATTCCAAACTTCTAAATGCTTGCACCTAAACACAAAAGTGTTAAATAAATATAGAATGAAAACCAGTTGAACCAACGAGTTCAGTCTGGTTTGAAAACATTGTAAACTTAAATCGCGGTTGAACATATTCAATCCGACTACATGATCAGA
Source organism: Medicago arabica (assembly GCA_946800305.1). Taxonomy (NCBI): domain Eukaryota; kingdom Viridiplantae; phylum Streptophyta; class Magnoliopsida; order Fabales; family Fabaceae; genus Medicago; species Medicago arabica. The sequence goes on from OX326969.1 coordinate 3,622,150, forward strand.
ATTAAACTAACAAACTGGCCGTTCCCTAGATCAACCAGTTGAACCAAGCAGTTCGGTCTGGTTTTAGAACAATGATATACATCAAGTCCCACTAATATTAAAATTTAGTATAATTTAAAGTTTTAAACCTGGCTGGTAAGCTGATCTGCCAAGAAATTATCAGGAAAATTGACCTGAAAACAGAAATATTAATTAAGACTTCAATTAAGTTTTGAGATTTTTTTTGAAATTTTACTTTGTTTACCTTGTAGAGAGGAGCACAAATAGCACGAAATGCACATTTAATAAGGAAGAAGCGGCTGGATTTATATATGATATTGAAGGGACAAAATGTTATGGCAAGCACCGCCTGTAATACAAATTTATTAGCATACAAGTATACTTTTTGGATAAATAGTTTGATTAAGCGCTTATTACATAAGAACTTATCATATGAGTGCTTATGTATTAGCTATTTCTATAACATAACATAATATAAAATAAAGTCAAACTATTTTTATATAAGCTATAAATTGTTTCCTTAAGTTATTCTAATGATTTTATGAAAATCAGTTGAAAATAGCTTATAGACAAGTCATAAGTTGTATCCATAACATCTTCCGAATAGTCTCATAGGTGTTTCTACAAGTAGATAAGCTCAACTAAGTCAATCCAAACAGACTTTGGCTATACACAATGATCAATACTCTAACATATGAATTATTCGAAAAACTTTTTGGTCATAAACCTTTTGTTACCAAGAAAAAGGGGACCCTGGTAATCCGGAGTTCAGTCAGGAGGTATGTAAGGTCTAGCCAAGAGTTGTTCCGGTCAAGATTCTAACTCAAGTTTTCCAAAAAATTTAGACCTTAATTGAAGCTCATTAAATGAGTTCAACCCATTTATAGGCATACCTTTTCTTTCCTCGAGTATATCAGTAAGAAAATACAGAAGAAGACTCTTTAAATTTGACATAGAGATACTTTTATAATACTTACAATGACAAGGCCTAAAGGCACTAGTTCTGTAAATGCTGAGAAACTTTTTGTTCTTTGATCCATCTCCATATCTAAGTTTGAGAGAACAGCAGCCAATGCGAGTACTGCAAGGCCAGAGCTGAGAAGAAATACTTCTCTATAGCCTAACTCTGTTCCTTCCTTGAATCCAAATATAAATGGATAGTTGATTTTAAAACGCCGCCAGAAGTATGTATTTGCAGAGTAGATGATCATATGCAAGACGATGTATCCGAAGAGACTGCATAAAACCGAAGTTCATTAATCATGTAGAATCAATACTTTAGATTGAAGGCGCGTATGATGTCAAGTAGCATACAAATAAATGGAATTCCATTCGAACACTTCATATTTATGGTGGCTCTACGTGTAGCACTGGCACCTTTTATTGAACGCGTGTCTGTTGTCTGACACATGCATGTGAATTACATTCGATTCATCGGTTTAAATCCAATTATTATTGGTGTTGGTGTCCTATCCGGTGTTTGTGGCAGTGCTTCATAGCTTCTATTATGGATGCAAATATGTGCGTAAACAAATCATGTCACTGCATGATAAAATTCAAACGAACATTTCTCACTTACCTATAAAGTGGAAATATGTTCTCCATATATTTAGTTCTACCTTCACTATATAGAATATCTCTTGCATGTATGACTATAATTAGTGCTACAATGAGAGCAATTGAGCAGCCAGTTAATAGTCCTGAGAAATCAAATGATTTAATGTCAGAGTGAGACATGGTTTATTATATCTAAGCCTAATAATGAGACAGATTGAATTAACCAACTTTTCATGCCCTTACCTAATAAGAAGGTTTTTCGATGCCGTTCCCTCTTCGCGGTCGGCCGCAATGTGTTCATTCCTTTTCTATGGTTCCCATTTGCAAAGTGCTTAATGAAGGCATGTTCCACCCTTTCCATGAGCCTATTAACCTTTACGATACATGATGTAGTATGCAGCATTTTAGGTTTGGAAGAAAATTATAGATTCATAGAAAATTTAAGTTAATATGATGTGAGTTAAGATTGAACCTCATCTGAGCTTCCAACAAAAGAACTATCCACCATCTTTAAGTAATCTTTTGATGCATTCCTTGAAGTGACCTGTAACGGTTTATTAGATAAAACCAAACTTAGAAAATTGAAACCAAAAAGATTATCATTCAAATTATAAAGGATACCTTATCATACTTCTTCATGATTTTTGAGAATGCTAACAAATTTAAGAAGCTGCAATCAATTAAACATAAATATTAGCCTTGCCGAAGATAATCAAATCACTATTAAGGTTCTGTTTGGTTAAATAAGCAGAAGAGTAGTCATGAGTTGTTTCCATAAGCACGCTTAAATAGTCTCACAAGTACTGATACTAGTAGATAAGCTCAAATAAGTCAGTCCAAGCAGTCCCTAAGTTAAAAAGCGAAGGAAGAAGCCATGTCACCTGTATCTTTTTAGTAGCCTAAGCTTATGATAGAATTCCTTTAAGGCTGTGCTAAGTTGCTCATCTGCTTTCCTAAGCTCTTTCTTGCTAAATGTTTGGTCAGATTTTGAACTTAAGAGAAGTCCTTTTATGGTTGATACAGGAGTTTCTGGAGTGGTCACATTGATCTTCACATGATCAAGGATCTCCAAAGAAGCTGGTTTAAATCCCTCTGTGGAAGACTTGGAATTGGTTTGTGCCACATAATCTCCATCTTCAACATTAAAACGAGTTTCCTTGCTCATCTCAACTTCATGAATCACATCCATGTGTAGATGTGAGTGACCTTCAAAAATTATATTCGAACCCTTAGATTAACTCTTTAAACAACACCTAATATTATAATTAAAGAAAATATTACTTCATATCAACGAGTGAAGTGCCCGGTTCATGTCACTGTATGACACCAATACGACACTGACACATATGATTTCTTTCAAATACTCTCATTTTCTTAAATTCTTGCCGGCATGATTTTAAATTGCAGTATTCAACTGCATTTGCGGAAGTCAGCAGCAATATTGCGGATTTTGAAGTCTCCACAATGCATTGCAACTGCAAATTTGATTGGCTAGGCCAATTTTTTCCTTATTATACTGCAATATGAAGGAATAAAGTTTGCAACCTGACCGTGACAGTAATTTAAAACCACACTGATGTCAGTGTCGTGTCCGGTGTCTGTACTTTTTAAAATAATATCATTAATTGCATAGATTAAAAAAGACAGAATATGACAATGCCTTACCATGTTTGTCATCATCTGCATCATCATCTACATGATGTATAATGGAAGTTAAAGATGAGATTCCATTGCTATCAACATCTCCAAACCCAACCTTATCAACCTTTATTCTAAAAGCAATAAGAAAATTCATTTGTTTACTTAACTCCTCAGCTTCATCAACAACTTCCTTCACCATCTTCTTATAAAATGCATTAACTTTATTAAACTCAAAATCAAGTTTCTTGAAAAATAAAAGATCTCTTTCTGCTCCATCTTCAGAAGGCCTTAAAAACATGGTTTGATACAACCCTTTTGAATCATCACCTCCTTCGGAACGAACAAGTATTACTTCATCCTCATTCTTACTTGAAGATCTTCTTTGTTTACCATTAAGACCACTAAAAGCTCTATAAAGAGTTAACCTTCTCTTCAATGATCCTTTTGGTGTTGATGCCATTGGTGCTTCTGATTCATTTTTCTCTTTGAACTTTGAAATGCCTTTCAGAATAGTTTTGAGAGAGTTGTAATTCATGTATGCTTCTTGCCATTCTGGCACCATTTGTGACATAAATTCTTTCCCAAACTTCATTTTTTTTTTGCTTTCTCTCAAGTGAGAAACTTATGATGATATATAGATTGGTTTGAAATATTGGAGAAAACTTAACTCAATTGTCGCCTTGTAAAATGGGTAATTGGTACATATAGACTATAGACTAATAGGTACATTTTCAATTTTACTATATAGCTGGCATGAATCAAAATTGATAATGATAGTTTTTCCTTTTTAATTATTATAGAGAAAAGATAAAAATTAAATAGCTGGTATGTTTTCAAATTTGTGGCTGGAATCATAATTTATAATAGTCTTTCCTTTTTAATTATAAGAGAGTTAGGAAATATTTTATAATCTTTTAATGTATTCAATTTAGAGTTCCTCTAATATGTACCTAAAAGAAAAGTTTAAAGGAGGTTCCTCTACCATCTTTAGTAAAATAGTATTTTTTTTTTAAAGGTAGTAAATTAGTATATTTTGTAAATAAATAAAAAGAAAGAATTATAGTATTTTACTAAAAATTATGGAGGTCTACTTTAGTCTATTTTTTTTTTTAGTCCATATTAAAGGAACCCTTCAATCTCTTTTTAAAATGTATTTGGAAATTTTTTTCATGATATCTTCTCTAATGTTTTTTTTAACAGGACCTAAAATAAATGTAATAGAAAAGTTTTGTAATTTTTCTAACATTCTATAATATGTCTTGAAATTGTCACCTACTTTGTTTGCTACTATATTCTTGTCGTGGTAACCACATTCTCCAACTTCTCCATCTAATACAATTATTCCACATATAATTAATTTCCAAAGGCAATCTATAGGTGTAGCTGTCATAAGAATAGGCATTTATTATGGCCTACAATCAAGGCATAACGTGTGTGTTTTACGTGTATGTGTATTCTATTTGTCTTAAAATGTAAAGGGTAATTGAGAATTTATTTTAATCTCTTAAAATGGCAAAAGAAGGAAGGAGTAGACTTTGAACCCTTCACATTTTTTTGTGAAATTATCTCTTTCTATAATGTTTTATTCATCTTTAAATTAGATTCATTTTATAATGTTTGATTTTTCATTAATGTTAAAAAGACAAATATTGGACTTTTTTTTTTAAAGGAAGACAAGTATTGGACTTGAAAGTTTCGGATTCGAGTCCCTATAATATCCTTACAGTAAAACAAATATAAAATATTAAGCGATATAGAGTTAATTGTATGTTGGTGTTGGTGAGCTATATAGTAGAAGTTAGTGCGTAGCGATATGATATATATATATATATATATATATATATATATATATATATATATATATATAGACGTAATTACCATATTAAAAGGTTAACTACCTTTTTCATCAATACAAATAGTTTAAAATTTTTTTGTCATCTCTTCTATGAATAGTAATACCATGTTTAACGATACAAGTTCTTTTAAAAAAATTCTTTGACCTATAATATTTTTTTCTGTCTTGATTTAAAACACCATCTTTTACGTGTAGTAAATCTATATTATGTTACTAGTTGATAGTAAAGACACGGTTGTAGCTGTTGGTTAACAAAAAAGGACAAGGTTGTAATGAATTTATCAAACCGAGTTGAAGTAGGGCCACCCAACACCGTCCTCAATCACATTACAGACTAGACCCGAAACAGAAAATATGCTGTGCATTAGTTGTGAATATGTTAGCATTAACATCATTTTTTATTAAAAAAATAAAATGAATAGTGTTATTATATAAAAATACACCAATCAAAATCTTCTTCAATTTAAAAAGATATTGCTAGTCTTCCCCACTCTTCAACGTAACATGGCCAATGGGAATTGAGGGATAACAAGGGGAGATAAAAAATGTAATATAAATTATTTTCAGATTTCTTTGTAATTTTTTTTATTTATCCCCAGTATTTTTTATTATTTTAGAATACCTCTTAATAAGTCATTTAAAAATCACTTTTTGTTTCCAAAAATATTTTTACATGGAAAACGAGTTTTTCTATAGAGAATTTTTAAAAGAATTTTTTTTATTTACACTCATTCTGTTGTTGATGGGTGTTGTTGGCACATTTCTTAAATATGCTTCATTTGTCTTATACGGACTATCATATCTGAAAGAAAATAAATTATCCTAGAATTTGTGATATTCAGTTCTCAATATTGGGCTTGTTTGGATACACAACTTAATTTCAGTTTATAGCACAAACATTTATTATAAGAAGTGCTTATGTATAAGCTATTTTTGTAGCAAAAGAGAAAATAATGTTAAATTATTTCTATAATTACTATAATGTGTTTTTATAAACTATATTGAAGAACTTATGAAAATAAATTAAAAAAAACATGTGAAAATCGTCATGAGTTGTTTTCATAAATTCACCCAAATAGTTTTATGAAACTTATGTTATAAAGTTTAAATAAGTCAATCTAAACCGGATCATAGTCTTAATTAGTTTTTTCAACCGTATCCTCTATTATACAACTAACACAAACACACATATTCACTCTTTTTTCAACCGTTCTCGAAGTTTATACGGATTGTGCAACTATTTTAATTGGATTTGTCAGAGAATGGGACCTTTGCTTGACGAATTTTCAAGTGGTGCTGCAATTCGGCTTCATAATTTCTTTCTGATGGGGTTGGATTTGGTTTTCGTTTTTTATGAAGTTTGTCTTCTTTTGCTGATTACAGTTTTGTTTTGTAATTGGTGGATATGCGTCTCATCGGGTATTTAAGCAGTGTTTGTGTGTCGTTCAAATCCATTCTCGAGTTCTTTGCATTTCATTGATAAATTGGTTTGTTCGATGATCATAATGGACAAGTCACTTGATTTAGTGTCCAAAATTGTGCTTGGTCGTATGACATGGAGGATTAAGGTCAAAGTGGTTTGTCTGTGAGAGGTTCCAACTTTCTTGAAGCCCAATCAAGCAAATTCATTGGAGATGGTTCTCATAGATGAGATGGTATGTATTTCAAATTACATTACATATGATTGAGTTCTACTGCCATTTGTTTAGTATTTGTATTTGTATGTTGGGTCATCCATTAGTTGGTAGGCATTATGTTGATGTTTGTTTATTTATCTCTTGTTTATCGATAGACTTTTATCAAGTGCACTAAATACTATCGAAGTAATAAAATAATTCGTTCTCACAAAGACTGTTTTGATTTCAATAATTCAAAAGCGTTATTAATTAGGATGTGTAAAAGTTACATTTGTTTGCCGTAGGCAGTAGTTTTGTTTGCATAAACTAACAAAAAGTAAATAAATGATCAATAAAATATAAGAGAGAGATGAGATCAGGTCCTTCGAATCATCTAAGCTTCCCTAATTGGTATAATGCACCATATTCTTATTAATGATTTTCTAGTTTCACGATGGTTAACAAAATAGTCCTAATCAATCTCTTGAGTTAAGACCCTCTTCTCAGATTACAGCCCCTAATTCCTTAGGTAGTCTAATAATCTTTAAAGGTTTTATGAATTTTAACTTAATATCACAAATAAACGATCATCCATTCCTAAACTAACCATGTTTATTTGAACCATAGTTGTCAAAGCGGAAATGCGGCGCGGCGCGGGGTGCGGGCGCGTAACGGGCGCTTTTCATTGGCGCGGACACCTATATATTTTATACTAAAAATACTATACTACTGAAATAGAAATACCAAAATACCTTAAAATTAATCAAAAATCATGAAGCATTCATAATTTGAAATAAAAACCATAAGTCTTGAGCAACATAAGAAACATGCTCACAAATAGTACCAAAAAATTCATGTCAGGACAACAACAAAATACTAAACATCAAAACAAGTCAGAAAAGCAACAAAAAGTACTAAACGTCTAAACATCAAAAAAATCTTCATTCTCTTTCTCTCCAATCTCTTCCTCTTCATCCTCTTTTCCTTCATCCTCCCAATTAACAAACTCTGAGTCAAACTCATCAATTACAGCAGCAACTTTCTTTCCTTTTTCCTTAGCGCTTGAATGTTTATGCTGAGACATTGGCTGCCTGGCTGTTTCAGCAGCAACTGTTGCTGCCTTCAGCAATGCAGCTTGCCTCCTAGTGTTGAAAACGGGCTCAGCAACACCACTTGCTAATTCAACATCTAGCCAATCAAGGTCATCATCGTCATCATAGACGGTATCAGCTTGACCTACACGAGCTTCATCTCCCAATAACCATTCGCTACTAGCATTAATATCATCCAATATAATCGGATCAATCTTATTATTACTATTTTGGCGTTCTTTCAAAGTTTGGTTATACTTGATGAAAACCAAGTTTTGCAACATCTCATGTTCAAGCCTGTTTCTTTTCTTGGAGTGAATCTATTACAAATTAGAACGCCAAATGTTAGTTTAAAATAACATTATGAAACCTGAAATCTAAGGAACTTAATATTAAATACGTACATGCTCAAAAGTACTTCAATTCCTCTCACACCCTGATGAGCTACAAGTCAAACTCAGAATTTTAATAGCAAGGAGCTGCAGATTTGGTATTTTTGATCCATACCTCTTCCACCACTCAGCTGTAATGCACTTAAAAATAAATTATTAACATAAAAATTATATAACTAATTCTACATGAAGTAGTAGCCGTAGCCAATGCCATATCTCATAAACTTACCAGGATGTATAGTTTTTCTTTGCCTTACTGCTTCTTTCAATCTGAAGTGGCCATCAACGCCTGAACTTTGCCAATTCTTCATGGATGGTATCTTCAACTTCTTCCGAAGCAGAAAGCCTGATAATGCACTTATAAAGCCCATCCAAAAGGCGATCATCATTCTCAATCAGTGGATTGGTATAAAAGTACTCTGGATTTAGATAATGCCCAGCAGCGTGCAATGGATGATGTAGCTGAATACCCCACCTTCTTTCAACGATTTCAATGACTGGCGTGTACTTGATTTCATTGTCGTCGAAGTTTTTCTTAATTTGATTTTTAGCATCCATGATTGCTTGATAGATGTATCCCATTGCAGGTTTTTTTTCATTATCAACCAGCCTAAGCACTTTTATAAGAGGGCCCATAGCTTTGAGAGCATGAACAACATCATCCCAAAATGAAACTTGAAGAACAGTGGCAGATGCCTTCTTCCCCTTCGCTTCCTTACTTACCTTCATGCTTGACCATTCTTCAGAAGTGAACATGGTTCCGATCTTTTGTTTGAGGTTGTGCAACCTTTGCAAAGTAAGAAAGGTTTTAGCGAACCTTGTAACTCCATATCTAATCAACTCACTTCCAGCTTTCTCCCTCAATAAACTCAAAACCAAAGAATGGTTATAGATAAACCCAACGAGACTAATTCCTTGTGTTATAACCCTCTTTATTTTTGGAATCTTTCCAATATCTTCGAGCATTAAGTCTATGCAGTGTGCAGCACATGGAGTCCAAAAGATTTTTGGTCTTGACTCTTGAAGAAGTTTACCTATAAGTGTGCAGCACACGAAATTATGTTTGGCATAAACAGATTATGAAACTAACATAAAGTAATTGATGGTAAAATTGAAACAAACATAAACATAAATTGAAAATTTGAAACAAACATAAAGTAATATAAAAACCTTACCAGCCAAAACATAATTAGCACCGTTGTCTGTAACTAGCTGAACAACATTGCTTTCACCAACATCCTCCCCAACAAATTTATCCAACATTTGAAATAGAGCTTGTCCGGTTTTCACATCTGCCGAAGCATCAATGCTTTTAACAAACATAGTACCTCCCAGTGAATTGATTAAAAAATTAATCAATGTTCTTCCCCTCCCATCAGTCCAACCATCTGACATTATGGAACAACCATATTTTGCTGCTTGACTCTTGACATCTTCCAACATCTCATTTGTATTTTTCAATTCAGCTTGAAGACATGGATTTCTCAATTCATGATAGGAAGGTGGCTTCAAATTAGAACCATAGAGACCGATCACTTCAACCATTAACTTGAAACTCTTCGATTTTGCGACATTGAAAGCAATTCCATTCATATAAAAAAAACGAGCTATATATTCATTTGTTTTTTCTCTTGCTTCCTTACCAGCACCATCTTTCACATTTGTCTGTTTGGCTTTTCCAATTGTTTGCTTAGGTTTTTGATAAAACAGAATATCCAATGGGCCTTTAGTACCTTTCTTAACAGCAGGAACACTCCCTAATTCAGCTTCAGCAGCCCTTTTCCCATTTAACAACCTTGATATTTCTTGGAGGTTTGCTCTCTCATCATCATCTTCATGTACTTTAGCTGAAATAGAATTCACTTTAGCCACTCTATTTTCTTCACTCTCCTTCAAAATCAATTTAACTTCTTCTGGTGTCTTAGTGCAAGGTCTCACATTTCCCACTATTCCCAACTGATGTTGTTTTGCCCTGGAAATTCCTCCACTAGACTCTGTGAGACAGAAATCACAAGTGACTTTCCTAAGATTTTTCTTGTCCTTAACACTGTTAAATTTCCATCCTATATCAGGAAGGGATGGTTTGTATAGTTTCACAGATGAATCAACTGATTGAGTATTGGATTGAGCCTGGGAGGATGATGATGGTTGAGTAGCCATAACTATTGGAAAGGAATAGGTCAACAGTTAGAGTCTAAAAAAAGAAACAGAAGAATGGAAAGAATGGGTACAAGAAAAGAAAGGAATAAAAGAAAGAGAAGAAGAAGAGATAAGAAAGAACAGAACAAGAAAAACAGAGCAAGAATTGAAAAGAAAGGAAGAAGAGAAGAAAAGAAAAAGGAAGTACATGTAGTCTGTACAAGGAAGAAAAAGAGATTTGATGTTGATGATGTCTCTCACTCTCTTGTTGTTGCAGTTTCAATCGTATGAGGAGAGCAAGAAGAGAAGAGAAAGAGAAAGAGAAAGAGAAAGAGAGGCTGCGCATCTGACGTTTTAAATAACAGAAAATGCTAAGGTTTCAAAAAAGACAAAAAAGCCCTTATAACGTTTTAAAATTTTGGGCAAAATCGTAATTTCGTGCACATTTCTGGAGCGGCGCATCTGACCGCCACCGACCCGCACCGCACCGGCCAAAATCGGCCGCGTTTGACCGCGCCACCCAACTGACACGCGCCGTCGCGTTTGGACGCGGTGACCTCAAAAAAACCGCTACGCGCCGCGATAGCGGGCGACGCGGCCGCAATTGACAACTATGATTTGAACAATTTAATTAGGTTTAAGTAGAAAGCTATGGTCAATAGTCATTCATTCTCACTAAATCATGTTTATATTTGATCAGGATATAAAAAGCATTAAGAACAATTGAATTGAATAAAAACTATATTATCATTAACAATGAATAGGGTTTCATAGCAACATGTTTCAATTAGGGTTACAAAGAATCATCTCAGGCCTAATCTCTAAGAGAATTAGCTACTCATAATTGAGTTTACAAATAACATATTCAATGAAAGAATTAAAACATACATATACTGGTAAAAGATGAAGGAAATAGCTCCGTTCTTCAGTCTCCAGGTCTACAAATTGTACTTTCTCTCTCCAGAATTCGTAACCCTTGTTTTCATAATAGTCTTCTGTCTTGAGTAACAAACAACTAAATTAGGGTTTCCTCAAATCTTGTCACGTTTTTGCCATCGCGACACGTTTTCCTTAATGTCGAGAGGATGTATTTGGCTCATAAAATCGTGACACATTTTTTCCCCTAGCATCAGGTCTTCAATTTTTCCTGTTTCTCGCACTTTATCATGTTCAAAATAGCTGTGAACTCCAAATTTTTTTCAGAAAATTACATTAAAATCATGTAACGACGGGATGTCATCTTTTTTTATCTAGGGGTGTAAGGTGCAGGCAACAGTTAGGAAACAACTTATTTTTGTGTTCCAGAGGAAGCTGAAAGAGGGTGAGGTATACAAAATAACATTCTTTTATGTTGCACCTAATACTGTATCTTATCGTGCTGCCATCCATCAATACAAGATAGTGTTCCAGATGACCACCAAAGTACAACCATGCACAAGTTCCTCTATTCCATTGTATGGGCTACCTTTTACTTTCAATGTTGATGTTTCCAATCACACCGTTGAGTATGAGTATCTGGTTGGTATATTTTTACCTTTTTTGTGTGCTATACTTTCATTGTTTATATTGGTACTTCTTGATTTTCATACAGTCTGATTGATATAACCTATTGTCTGTTATTGAGTTTGAGTTTGGTGATTATGTTGTAGATGTCATTGGGTTGGCTACTGTTATATTTGAAGAGAGAGAGTATGTCAGGGATGGTAATATTACTAAGATGATTATATTTGAGCTAACTGACAACAAGTGGTTATTAATTTTTGGCATGTGATTGTATGATTGTATCAAAATTTGTTTTTTTTTCCGTATTAACAAAATTGTTTATGTATTCAATGGAAAAATTGAATGTGCTTTGTTTGGGGAATATGTTGCATTGTGGAATAAAGTCAAGGCCAAGAGGTCTGAAGGATTGTCTGTTGTTGTCATGCAATTTGCAAAGCTACAATATTTTAGAGGTTAGATCAATGTGTGAGAGTAATCTTTGTTGAGTTTCTTCTTGGCTTGAGTCTTGACTGAGGTTGTTTTTTATTTCATGCAGTGAAGACTACTTTGCAGAATGTTAAAAGTACTACAAGGCTTTTGGTTAATCATGATGTACCTGATGTTGTTGCTTTCAGAAATCAGTATGTTGATTGTGTTGTTTGTTATTGATCGCACTGTCTATCAAAATAAAATGTATGTGTTTGTATCCTTAGTTATTTGTATTTGAGTGCAGGTTGATTGGTTGTGGTATCAAGTCACCTCCATCTGTTAATATCATTGGTGGGAGGTCAAAACCTTCTTTGGATGAGGAATTTATTTGTATGTATCTTAAGAAAACTATAGCACACTATTTGATACTGATGAGGATGGTTTGTTTGTTGTGAGTGTTATTGTAAGTGGATTTATAGAAAGAGAAAAATGGTGGTATCCTGCTTGCAAATATCATAGGAGCGTTGCTCCAGATTCTGGTGCATACTACTGTAAGGGTTGTGATTAAGCATGTTGTGCACATGCTTTCAAGGTAATATATGATGCATTTGTATTGCTTATATTGTTGTTGCCTTTTTTTTATGATTGATGACTAATTATTTAATGATTATTTGGACAAACGGGCGGGTTCGGACCCAACCTGCAGGTGCTGCATAACAGCCCAATCACGACCGTTGCACATTCTGGTTTGGTCGGATTACGGGTTTTCGAATTTAACGGTTTTTACGATCGGGTATTACGGTTTCTGAACAGATGCATGCATGACAAAAATCAAGAACCAAACTCATAAACTCCACCACAGAAACATAAAATACAATGTAGATGGAACTAAATTAGTTGTTAGTAAAGGTAGATTCGTGTAGATCTCAATCTTCCATTTGTTGCAGACATTAAAAGTGGAAAGAATAAGTTTTAATGGTGGTTACCAAATGTGAAGAAAAGAATTGTGGGAGCCTTAAATTATGAAGATGGAATCAAGAGGAACAAGAGTAGTGCAAGAGATTAGATGATAGATATACATTTTTGGAGAGAAACAAGAGTAGTAGTGGTAGTTACTAGTGATTAATGGTGGTTTCTACTTTACAACTATAAGAGATTTATTGTTATTGTTAATAAAAAAATTCAAAAAATGAAATTGATTGGTAAGTCTACAACATGCTTGGTAGTAGTGTGTTTTCAAGATAAGGAAAAGTAAAGCCTTTGAACATAAAAAATAATATAAAATACATATAGTATTTTATTTCCACTTTCTAAGACATAGCAGACTAGCAGTTGCGTGTGGGTCTCAAGGTTTCCCACTCACATCCTCCCTTCAAATCAAATTGTGTGTAAGTCAATCAGTTCACGGTTTAGAATGGATTGATATTCATCATCCACACTCGACCGTCACTATCCAAACGAAATTGTATATGCTCACCCGACGACCCGACCCAATCCACCCGTTTGTCTTTTTTTTCCGGGTTCGGTCAGGGTCGTTTTTTTTTTCCACCCATTCCGTTTAGCTAGAATCACCCTTGTTGGAATCCTATCATGAAAGATTTTCCATGAAAATGCCACCATTTTTGAAGGAGTCCGGCTCTTCCAAATTTGGCCAAACACCCTATTCACCTTCTCACTTTGGTTTCCATCAACACCTAATAAAACTTCCAACTTAGTTTTATATTTTGGGGAAGTATTTCACGTTAAAAGGGTTTATGAGTAGGACATGTCAACAATTAGTTTTTTTTGTTTGGTGGTCGCGGTTTGAACACTAGACTTTACATATATTATATATTATACATTGTTCGAAGTTCCGATTTATATATTAATGATTTTAGTTTTTAAAATATTGGACTCACAAATTAAATCGAGAATTACCCAATTTATTAGAGGACTTTATCTTATTTGAGTCATCATAGTCTAGTCCAAGTCATTTTGAATTAGATTGAATCCTAATCGTATAATGACTCATTCTTTCAGATTCAACTTTTTTCTTACCTAAACATATTATTATTTTGTATATTAAAAAATGTAGAACGAAAAAAGAAAACAATTGCCCAGTTTTTTTTTTAGCTTAAATGCACTTTTGGCCTCCTATGTTTGCTGTAGTAGCAACTTTGACCCTCTAACAAAAAAAATGCTATTTTGACCCCTTAATTTTGCCATGTTTAAGAAAATATACTCTTTTGGCCCCTTATCTTTACAAAAAAATTGCAATTTTGGCCCCTTTTTGGGACACGTGGTGGCTTCTCAGCATAGTTGGGAAAATTAGGGGTCAAAATTGCATTGTTTTTGTTAGGGGTCAAAATTGCTACGACGGCAAACATAGAAGGTCAAAAGTGCATTTAAGCCTTTTTTTTTTTTTTTTTACAAAATGTACGAGAATTACTAAATTTGTCGGTGGATTTTTATCTCACAAGTTTCATGTTTTATCTATTTATTTATTAGTCATTTAGTTCAATCACAATTCAACTTATTTTAATTAAATTCTAATATTCAGTTCTTGCTCATTTGTTCTCTAATTCTATTTTAATGTAGATGTTTTTCTCATTAGGCACTCCCCTTAGAATTAGGACATGAGATAGAAAGGGAGAGAAAGGACTCAAATTATTATTTCATTGCTAAATAATTGAACCATATAGTATATTGATACTTGTTATGGCTAGAACATAAAAATAAAACTAAATCCTTATATTCCTAACCGCTTCCACCAAAATGAGCCTTCAACTTCTTCACTTGATCAACATCAATGAGAGTAGTTTGTGAAACTATATTAGAAGGCAATTTGTTGCCAAACAAAAGAAAATCTAGTAAGTGAATAGTAGGATTTTCACTACTAAAAAAAACATAAGCAGTAGCTCCTCCCTTACCAGAATTAAGGACATAATGTAACATTCCTTGTGGAACAACAAAAAGATCACCTGGTTTCAATACCTTGGAATACACCGAAGTAAGTGTCACAAATCCAGCGGTAAACTCACCTTGAACTAATATAATGAATTCGGTAGCATCAGGATGAGTATGCATTGGAGCTGATCCGCCTTCGTCTATGTCTACTCGCATCGCTGAGATTCCAAGTCCGTTAAGTGCTGGAAAATTGGTTACACTTGCAAGGGTGGCTCCAAGTTTGAAAGTGTTGTTGGTCTTTCCAGCGACGAGGCCGTGAAAGACGAAATCGTCGGATGTAACGCTTGCAAGAGGTTTGCAGGGATAACCCGAATTTGTGTTTGGAGCCTTTAAATCGGCAACACAAAAATCATTGATTGAAGCTTGAGAAATAGTGAATGAAAAAAAAGTGAAAAGAAAAAATGTGTGAATAATCTTCATCTTATTATTGGATGAATCGCTGATTATCGGAGTTGGTATGAGCTAATGTTCCAATTGGCTCACTATTTATAGGGATAAAAATGCAAAAGAAAGCATTTATATTTATTCTAATTTCCTTATTAGTCCTCATAAAATGCCAAAGAAAGCATTCAGTATTCATTTAATACTCAATATTCAATATTGTTCTCACCAACATTTTCCAGTCAAAAAAAGAAAAACATAGACCAAACTTTTTCTACAATTGACCAAAGTTTTTTAGCACTTAACTAGTCAATAACCCCAATTAATGCATGCTTTTCAAATTCGTAAAGATATTTCTTTTGAAGAAAAATTTGTAAAGATTTATTCTCATCATATCTCTCTTTTTATTCCACCAAATTTGTTAAACGTATCAATGATCTCAATCATATTTTTCATTCTTTTTTTAGAAGCTGAATCATATTTGATTGGTTCGTAATAAAAACCATACACCAATTAGTCACCTTATAATGCCTTTTTCAAAATGGTTGTAATACATATGTCACGCATCAGTCCTAGTAGTAGTACTACTTGTTTTTTAAAAATGGGTTGATGTCTGGTCCGATTTTTCAAACATTGAACACTAAAAACTAGTCTAGGAACCTATGCATTCTCACATGATAGCAATTATATATATATATATATATATATATATATATATATATATATATATATATATATGAGGATAGGATCAAATACACCGTGGTGTCAAAATTTGACACCAAATCCTAACCATGAATCCGTTTTAATCTGACGTCTCTCATCAAGTCATTAAATGCTCACATGCTTGATCAAATTATCCAAATTTTAATTTTAGAAATAATTTATTATTTCTTTTCTTGGTTATTTACTTACCATTTGATTTCTCTCTACTATATTTTTTTAGAGATTCTATTTACTAATCTTTGTTCTATCATATTTGTATTGGCTACTCTTTCATTTGTTGGATGGTATTATTTTTGAGTTCATGCTACTAATAATCTTGTATCCTATGTTCTAGCATTTGTGTTTTGCTTTTAGGAGCATGTCTTTTTTTATTTTTTGGGACAATGGTTTATTTCCTTATCTATGGTGCTTATTATAAATCAATTTTCTTTGGGTTCTTTTAAGAAAAATAAAATAAAAAAAGTTATTAGGAATGAAGAAATAAGGATGATGAGCCCTTAAAAAAATGAAAGTGAATAGTGTAAAGAAACCATAATAATACCATTAGAGAATTTTGGTAAATAAAGAATAAATTATTTCTAAAATTAAAATTTAGATCATTTGATCAAGCATGTGAGCATTTAATGAATTGATAAGAGATGTCAGATTAAAGTTGAATTAATGGTTAGGATTTGATGTCAAATTTAATTTGACACCACGATGTCATTTGATCATATCCCTATATTAGGGTCAGAAAGTGAGAAAGTGTCTTCTGGTTCAAATAGAGATTACAGAGATATTTACGAATCAACCATATCAAAAGAAGTCTTTATATTGGCAGTGATATTAAACTCACAATCTTGTGAATAAGCCAACTTCTTACGAACTCCGTCAACTTTCGCTAACAAATATATTTTTGTCTTTAATTGGGATGCAATTTACTACGCCATATGTATTTTATAATAAGCCACTTTGGAAAAAATATTTGTATAAGTCACTTTAATATATTGTAACAAAAAAAAAAGATTATACCAATGCATCATTAATGATTTTTTCCTATCATATCCTTTAGTATTTATTACTTTTTTTTTATTCTTTTAATATTTTTTCTCGTATCATTAATAAGAGATAATTTTGTAAAATTACTCATAATTTCTCTTTTTAATACAAAATTAAATACATGTCAGAGAAATTTCATCTATCTATATTATATATAAAGAAAACAATCTCTTTAAGCTCTTTTGGGCTACCTTTTTCTCTTTTCAAAAATGCCCTCAATTTTAAATACAAATAACACATGCATGTAACAAATAGATAAGAATAAATTTAAATATTAAAAAAATACAACAAACACATTATGAGAACACACACACACACATATATATAAATATATATATTATCTGATTTTTTTTTTCTTTTATCATTTAAAAAGTGTATAAACTATATGAGTATATTTATACTTACTTTTTCATTATCCCAATTTTTTTGTTATTTTGTTGGTGTCATTGAAATAAATAATCATGATTAGTTTGGTTTGTTATAACTTGAAAGCAACAAATATTTATATTTTTAGTTTTAATCCAAATCAAAATTTTATAAAAAAAACATCGTTAATAATTTTCAAACGTTAGCGCAATAAAAAGAGCGGAAAAATGGGCACGCGAGTGCCCGTCTTTTCGCTAGTAGAACATAACAATACAAGACATAATAGCACAACACATGACATAACAGTAACACCTTAAATTTTAAAAGCGAGAACACACGCAAATGATACAATCATATAAAGAATTTAGATGTTACTTCTTCAATAAATCCTAAACATGCATACTAATTTTTCTTCAAAACATCCCATCAGAATAATAATCTCAATAATTCATCATCAAATATAAAGAAATCCAAAATAGCCATGTCATCAAAGAACATAGTCTATCACCAATACATAGTCTCAAAAATCCTCAACAGTCAAAATAAATAAATACCGACAACTGACACCTAATCATAGCCTTAAAGACTACGACTCCAAAAGCAATTGACGATGTAGCCCCAAAGCTATCCTCAAACAAACTCACCAAAACAAAGAAACTAGTCGTGTACATCGTATACCCATATGTAAGAATAAGACAGACGGTCAACTAAATGACCACTGGAGATTAGATTCCACAAATAAAAACATAACCAAATGAAAGTAAAACAACATAATTAATTTCACATGATTAATAACACTCAATTGTCAATCATTCACAACATCCCCACAATTAATCAAACATTAAGCATACAAGTATAACATTGCAATGAGTACACATTCATTTTTTCACATATTCCCCAATTTTCACCAAGATCATAAATCAGCAATTTCACCAATGCATATAATCACCAAGCACATAGCCAAACAAGACACATTCATCAACTGTCAATGTATGCTATGTTTCTAGACACGACTCTATATGCATGTGGTACCGATCATCACCAAGGTCGTCACCTCAAGATACAACAATATCATTATCATCGCCAATATGAATACAAAATATTCGAGTCATCGCCAATATGGATATAAATATCCGGTCATCACCAATATGGATAAAACTATCCAAGTCGTCGCCAATATGGATAAAACTATCCGACTTATGAATGGATGAATATATGACTCAACACCATACGTTCACACAACAATTCATCAACATTTTTGCATACATGCATTCATCACCAATATCATCACCTTTGCATCTAAGAATTCATCGTCATCATTTATATCATCATCATAATCATCATCAAACATCATCATCATCAGTTATCAACTTAAGGAAACATTATCGTTTAAATTTCACATTTTATACCAAAGACGGACAAACAACAATCATCATGACATCCATCTTATTAATCACCTATCAATCATCAATTCATCATCATTCCACTATATAAATATGAATACAATCCATTTACAAGTTTTGAAAACCAAAAACCCAATTACGAAAAGTTCGTCTATTTTTCCTAAAATCGTCTAAGTTCGATTTGATTGACAAAATAGAGTTCCATGATCTTTCCTATCCTTGAAAATATTCCTACATACTATCCAATACCTCAGTTAATCAATCAAAGCAAATCAGTTTCACAAAGTTTGCTTAATTTCACAAAAACTCAAAGTTCATCTCATTTTAAACTTGATTCAAAACCATATTCATTCTGAATTCAAAACCAAGTTAAACTACTCATAAAAGTCCTATTATACTTCAATTAGATAGGGTTAGGTGTTTGAAACACATACATATACTCAAAAGATCGCAAATTGAGAAAATTTGGTTTTTCGGAACACTGAAGGACGCACGGCCGTGCCTACAGGGCACATGACCGTGTATCCCAATGTCGTGAATATACGCACGGCCGTGCCATAGGGGAGCATGGTCATGCTCGTTTGACTGTTCATATTTTCCGATTTTTGTCGTTTCGTCGTTTCGCGTATAAAATTATGATCATTTATCTGATTTCGATTCTGTTCTCTCCTACGAGTTCCAATCACTTAAACCTATCACATTCTACAGAAAAATAAAGTTTTCCCCATCCCAAAACAGTTTACTCAAATCCTATCATAATCACTTATTTTCCAAAAACATTTAAAACGATTTTTACACAAAATCCAATTTTTCTCCCAACCAATCCTATATCCAAGACTCATGAATCAAAAAAAGAAAATCTACTCATATCATTTCATTACAACAACATCACCATTTCACTCTAATTCACCAAAATCAACATTTCCATTTGTGACCCATTTTCTCAAAAATTCATCAAACAACAACAACTTGTTCACAACTTCATATATATATATATATATATATATATATATATATATATATATATATACCCAAAGCATGTATTAGCATCAACAACAATTCAATCATCAATTCATGGTTTCATCAACAATCAACAACAACAACATCACTTTTCATCATTTTAAGTAAAAATCACTAAGTTTTCATATTAACATTCTTCAACATTGAACAACAAACCAATCAATTTAACATACTCAAACTTATCATCAAATAAGGAGCACGAAAATTGATATAAAAAATTCACAAAATTCAAAATTCACCAATAATCACTAATGCACATAATTGAAAACATCAAGGTTTTAGCTTATTTTGAGAGAAGTATAACCACATTTACCTTAAGCTTTGAAAATCTTAACTATGGCTTCACTTTACCTCCCCAAGTCTCTAGTCTCTTCTCCTCTTCTAGCTTTTCTTCTACTTAACCCTTTTTCTCTGTTTTCGTCTTCTCCCAAGTTTGCGATATATTTTCTCTCTCTACCTCTCAAAATATTTTGTGAAATGAATAATGAATGATGTTAACCTAATTCTCGAAAGAGTCATCTATTTATATCACCAAATGGGCTAGTTTAACTCTCATTATAACTGAGCCTCAAAACTCTTACAAACTATTTTTAAAATGTTACTACTCATTAAACTGTTAAAACGTCGGATAATTACCGTCAATAAATAATTACCTCAATTCATTAGTAACTTAATAAAAACAACGATCCTCGCTAAAACACTAAAAATATCCTTTTAATGAAATTACTAATTTACCCTTACTTGCCAAATGATCAAAATACCTTTATCCTCCAAAAATGACTAAAATAATCTTCTAGGCTAAAAATCCACTAATCCACACATACACATGAGAAAATAAGCACACATAAATACATATAGATAATAAATAAAAATAATTTTAGTTAAAAACAGACTGTTACAATAACAACACATGACAAACTTTTATGATATTGAATAATTTTTGGTCTTGTACTTTTTTTTGTATTTTAGATAACTTGTACGTAAGACAAAAAAAATTATGTTGTGATCTAGCAAGAGACATTTTTTTTTCTTGGTTTTTTCATGTTAATCTAATTTATTCTATCTCAAAAACAGTTTTACAAATTAAACATTGTAAGACTGAAGTTGTATTGTCTTGTCTTGTCCTTCATTTTGTAGCAGATCAAACACATCTAGTTCTCTTTCTCCTTCCCTCATCGAGTAGGGGGTTTTTAGGACATTTTTAACTTAGAATCACGTCTCTGCATCTTTTTTTTCCTCTTTCTTCAATCTAATTAAATGGTTTCCACATATATTAAGTATTTTATTTTTCTATTTTTTCGTGATTTCGTCGTCTAAGTGTGACGTTGTATTGTTCAGAGTCTTGCGAGACGTTGTTTGATTTCACGTCTTGTCGCGGTGTTTGTTTTCTATTGAAAGATTAACTTTAGTCAATTATAGATTCAATCAACGATTTGATCGTCAACGTTGCAGACCTGAATGTATGGGCATTCCAATGACTATAGATTTTTTTTATTTGTAGACATTTTATCGTTGTATGTTATTAACTTGCCTATTGTGAGTTTGTTCACAAATTCACCATTTATATTTTTAACAATGTTAAAATATGTCATTGTATCTAATGTATTTTATCAATTAAAATGAATCAATATCGATTGTTTTTATTTAAAACGTTAAAAAAATATTTACGGGGTAAGTAATAATTCAAACTGAATTATCTCCTCTTGATTATGATACGTTTCTTCTTGTAGCTACAATTAAGTGCATTCAGTTCATGCTTAGTATAATTTTTATGTTCTTTCTCGAACAAATTTTATGGGAAGATGGAAAATAAAATATTTTTCTGAGTATACTAATGAAATTATAATGATTAACGAGAAAAATAAAAGGGAACAAATTGAATGTAATTTAAATTTTATTTTATTTTCAAAAAGATGATTTTTTTAAACATAATTAGGATGAAATTAAGGATGAAATTAGGATGATTTTTTTAAACATAATTTTTTTTTTGAAGAAATCAAAATGAAATTAGATACCACATCAAACGGCGGTTCCCAAGCACAACAAGCACAAGATGTGCATGAGAGACCACTCAAAGATACAAAATATTAATTACAACACGAAACAAAAGGAAAAAGGTTAGCCAATACCCAGACAAACTAGATGACTTGACCACCACCTCTGCGTACCACAAACAAACATAACATTTTTAGCTTTCAGCCATCCTAAAGATAACAATTTGACCTTATCTAGCAGGCTAGGCACTGAAGTAACAGAATTATTAAACACACGATTGTTACGTTCGTTCCACACAATCCAAGTACACACAAGCCAAATGAGCTGCAAGAACGACCTTTTAGCTTTACCACCACCTGCCAAATGAGTAAACTGCACAATATGCTCAGCTATAACATTATTCTCCACTCCAGCCACTCCGATCCAATCGCACACCAACTGCCATAAAGGAGCAAACGTAGGACAAGATAAAAATAAATGATCAGCCGTCTCCACGTGACCGCAACCAGTAACACACAAGATTTCTCCCGTCGGAATGACACCCCGAAGAGCCAGGTTAGCTTTCGTGGGAAGACGGTCCCGAATCAACCGCCAAGCAAAAACCGAGACCTTCACGGGGACCTGATGATGCCACACCAACTCGACCGGTAAACCTAACTGAGAATCAGCTTCAGCTGTCAGCAAGTCATAGGCTCCACTCACGGAGTAACCCTATGCCGAATCAGGAATCCACTCCCACGAATCTGAAATATTAGGAACCAAAGAGATATCAAAAAGTAAATCCCTACACTCCTCTAATAATGTCTCCTCCCACGCCCACAGTCTACGCCTCCACCTCCACCATTCCCCATCCAACTCCAGACCCGCAAAGAACAAAGTAGCTACATAAATAGTCTTGTTCTCAGCCAGATCAAATAACCACGGAAAGCGCTCACAAAGCGGAGAGCCTCCCAACCACCTGTGCGACCAGAAAAGCGTCGTCGCCCCATCACCAATCCTCCGTCTAATACTATCACCAAACCATCTACCACCTAAGTCTCCGACTCCATCACGAATCCTGCCTACCTCCCGCCACCACATAGAAACACTCCGGCCCCCCACCTCCAACCGACCGCCTACTTCGCCATAACGGGCGACTAAAACTCTAAACATAATTATTAAGGATGAAATTAGGATGATTTTTTTAAACATAATTATTTTCAGGGATAAAGAAAATGATTTTTTTTTCTTATAATTTGGAACTTATGGAGTACTATTTTTAATAAAACTATTTGAATTGAATAATACATGTCGTAGCCAACCATTTCATATATGTCGATACACAATTTTGATCATTAATATTTTTAATGATCTAAAATAAAAAAATTAATTGTTTTATATTTTGAAAATATTTGTTGAGACAAATCGAACAACATCTTATATGCTAATATTTGTATCTATATATTAATTATGAAATACGGTTAAAGTAAATTATGTGAATAATGCACGTTGTCAAATTGCAACATGTATTTCAAAACAGAAGAAATAATAAAAAGTAGGGTTAATAGTGTTTTACCCCCAATAATATAGGTCATTTTCGGGTTTACCCCTTTGTAAAATTTTTGTTTTGGTTTTCGTCCTTGTAAAATA
The DNA here is from genome assembly GCA_946800305.1 of Medicago arabica. Classification (NCBI taxonomy): domain Eukaryota; kingdom Viridiplantae; phylum Streptophyta; class Magnoliopsida; order Fabales; family Fabaceae; genus Medicago; species Medicago arabica. The sequence goes on from OX326969.1 coordinate 3,645,853, forward strand.
ATTTTTTTCCATAACCGGCATTTTGGAAAAAAAATAATTTTGGTTTTTGAATGGCCTATTTGGGGGTATTCTGGAATTTTTTTTTTTACAAGGACAAAAACCAAAACAAATTTTTTACAAGGGGCAAACCCGGAAATGACTTATATTATAGGGGATAAAACACTAATAATCCTAAAAAGAATGTCCCAAAGTCAAAGCAACAAAGATGATGGTGTAGGAGTTGACAAGTGCACCAAATCGCACATAAGTTATAAAATAGTTAGTTATCGTTCTATAGAGATTGTTGTTCAACTTGATAATTAGCGGAATTTATTGAATTTAAATAGAATAAAGATGAAAGCGGTTACAAAGTTTTAATTGTTCCGCCAAATGTGGGATTAGGTTGATTTGATTCAAATACGTAATGACGATCAGGGTTTCTTCGTTCGTTGTTGGATTAATAAAAAGTACCTATTAATTAAGACCCAAAGATTATATAAACAATGGTTTATTCCTAAGAAAAATATCCTTACAGATGTGAGCAGGGCCGGCCCAAAGCAAGAGCATCCAGGCCCATGGCATAGGGCCTCCAAATTTTGGGGGCCCAATTTTTTTTTATTTTTTATGTATAAGGCCTTGAAAAAATCAATATATAACGGTGTGAATATATTGCATGAGTTTTTGCATTGGTCTAGTGGATGGGGGAAGCGTTGATTGGTGTGATGTTCTGGGTTCAACATCCAACAAGTGCCTCCGAATTGTTGAAGATTACTCACCATAGAGATGTCCAACCCTCCTAAATTGGCATGTTGAATTTTCCACCAGATCAGTACACCTATTAATCCAGTTCATCGCCAAAACATGAATTTGTAATCTCACAAATTCACTTTTAGTTTCTTTCTTCACTTAAAAAAATTTGGTTCCTTAACAACTCAATTCCAATCTTATACAGAAAAAACAAAGAAAGAAAAAATTTCAAAAATCAATTACTAGTCATCCTCTTCAAACAAAATATGAGTTTTCCTTACGCTCTTTTCTTTTTATTTTTCCATGGTTTATACATTGACATTGAGGACGATGTCCAATTCAAGCATGGGGTAAATTCTTCTAAATTTTCCTTTACTTTGGCATTCCTTTTTAATTTTCCTTTATTAGTTTGTATGTTTGGGTAAAGGGAAATAAGACGATCATGTTGCACTTCATTTCTAAAGTTGATAAATTAGCATGTTCCGTTTGACAGTTTCTCAAAAATTTGAAGGTTTATAAATTTGTAAACTTTATGATTCCCCGTTTGGCCAAAAATATAATTCTTGATAAAAGGTATTCTTGATTTATGCATGCTTTCACACGGGAAAACAATAAGGAAATAATTTTATAATCGAGACTCTTGGTAAGACTTAATCTTTGAGAAAAATGCTCAAATTATTGAGGAGCTGCAACTTAAAGGATCCTAAATTTCTAATTTAGAATTTAGAATGATGACCCCTTGATTGTTCTTTTGTCTTCATGTAATGCTTGTCATAAAATTCTTCCTATCTAAGTTCATTGCTTGAGGACAAACAATGGTTCAAGTATGGGGGAGTTTGATAACTCAATGTTTTACTATGTTTTATTCAATAAATTAATATTTCGATTTAAATTTATTTGCATTTTACTACATTTTTTTTATCTCGAATATATTGGTATTGCAAGACAAATATGAAAACTTAATGCAAAAAGGTGGTAAACCCTTAACATACCGAAGTCTTGATAAACAAGATTTAAGATATTGCAGTGGCTGGTATGGTTGTCCGTAAACGTAACCCCAGGTTACGATCGTAACAACCTATGGAATTCAATTTCATTGTTTTACTTTGAGCACTTGGATGATCATGTGTAAATGTCATTCATAAGCATTGTAACCATTTAGTAATGCACGAGTTTGCAGTGTCTAGACTATAACTAGGTTTATTTTGCCTGCGTTGGCAACACTTTTCACCATATATTTAACTCTTGTAACTTTGCATTTTTACTTAATAGTTTCTTGTTTTCTTTATTTTATTTAGGTAAAGCTCATCACTATGATGAGTAAGTATTCTTTTTTACCTTAGAATCATGGAAGGTTGTCACATGACAAACTTTCCATAATCCCTTCTTTTTTGGTAAAGGAATTCACAACCTAATCTAGTAAAGGCGAAAGAAAGAAATATGATTCGCAATGTTCATTGTAGTATGAACTCCAATGATTCTGATACGTTTCTAATCATTTGCATATTTTCAACCAATCTTTAATCATCCATTTTACAAAAATTAAGCCTTGAGATTCATAAGTCCATGTGGATTCGACGTGTCACTGTAAGCATGAGCTGTCACTGGAAAATATGTTCACAAATACCTTAGCCTTGTAATATCTTTGTTTATGTATCTGAACTGTCTTCATCATCAATTTGATAATTGAAAGGAAGAGGTACTGACTTGAATGCCCTATAGTTTCCAACATTGTTCAAATGCTCATTCTCCAACCTGTTCAACTCAAAACATCAAGTTCAATAGTTAATATTAATCAAGTAGCAATAATTTTTGCCACTGACTGATGTAACTAAATATAACAAACTGTAACAGAATACTACAGCAGTATGGTACTGTTAGAATTGGAATTTTAGTTTTCAAGAAAACAGATAAAATTAACACACACAAAAACACAAGCGATTGATCAAGAATATATTCTTAAGCGAATTACCAGAAACCTATTTTAATTCAAAAGGTACCATGAGCTTAAATATAATAATAGCACTGAATTGGTAGAAAGTTTATTGAATAAGTTCAACAAGGTACCTGAAAAAGTTCCAAATGCCGCGGCGAAGTATCTCTAAACAAGCTACAACAGCAGTCAAAGCTGATTTATGAAGGAAAGGAGCTTCCTTAATTCCTAAAACCGATTGCATCCATGCAAGCCTAAGTATAACATTCAACACCTGAAAATCCATTCATTCATAGTCATTATACACAGCACGGAAGAGCACTCATATTTGCAACAAAACAATAACTTACCATAGCAACAAAATATACACTTTTGTATGGTACAGAGAGTTTATCTCTTAACCATGGATTTCTTGAGTCCTTTCTTAGCAAACCCCAATCAATGACAATATCCCAATAAGTATTAACAATTGTTGCAATGCCTGAAGAACTTGCAGCAAGAACTTTCCAAACCGCTCCGGGGCTAAACTGATCAATAGTCCTCATTGTAAGTGCAACTATTGTTGAGATGTATTTTAGTCCATTGAGTCCATGCATTTTATTTCTCTCTTCAAGTAATAATCTTCGAAGACACTTCAAATAATAAACTTCATGTTAGATTCAATTTGGTTAATAGGAAATGGTTTCAAGTGCAACTATTCTATTCTCATCTTTCTCTTCTCGTGCACCCTAGTCGGATCAATTTACAAGATTGTGTTAAATGCTGCAGTTCAATTTACAAGATTTTCTCCGAACCGTGCTCATGAAAATCATACACTTCTAAATGAGTCATAGAACTGAAAGTTTCCGCCAATGATTCATCATAAAATGTTTTATCATGAAGTCCCCGTAAGAAAATGATTGACAGATGCATACCTGAAGAAAACGGATCCAGAATGGAATAATAGCTACAATTATATAAAATATTTTATAATTGTCATCTTCAGTGAACTTGTTTGATCTCTTCTTGAAGTCCCCGTAAAAATAGTAGTAAACATAGAATTGCAAACTTCTAAATGCTTGAACCTGAACACAAGTAATGTTTAGTGTTGGCTTAAAAGAATATCTACATCAAATTGACCCCTTAATATTCTATTAGTAGAGTTAAAACATGTTAATCAGAACAAAGAGATCTTTCCAATTGTTTTTTTTTGCATGATTTTGAATTTCTATATAGGTGAAATATGTAAAAGCTTATGCAAGCCTTTAACAAAAGTTATGTAAATTAAGACTCAAATAAATATGGTATTATAGATTATTGTTTTAAAACTTGACCGGAGATCGAACCAGTGAAACCTCTAAATCATGTTGCAATTGATTCAATCACTTCACCTAATTGAACCAACCTAATTTAACGGTCTCGTTGCACTAGTTCAAGCAAATTGGCCGGTACCCTATTCAACGGCCGGCTGGTTTGGTATTGTTTTTCAAATACTGCTTTACTTATGAGTCAAAGAAGTAAACAATATTAAGATTTAGCGTAATGTAAAATTTTAAACCTGGCTGGTAAGCTGGTCTGCCAAGAAATTATCTGGAAAGATGACCTGAACCAGAAACAATCAAGATTAGTATCTTCAATGATATTTTGAGCAATAATTTGAAATATTTCAATTTATTTACCTTGTAGAGAGGAGCAGAAATAGCATGAAATGCACATTTAATAAGGAAGAAGCGACTCGATTTATATATGATATTGAAGGGACAAAATGTTATGGCAAGTACAACCTGTAATACATATTTATTAGCATACGAGACGACAAAAGTATATTCATTGAAAAAATACACAACAAGATGATTAAAATTTGATATAGATATGATCTTGTAACTTACTATGACAAGGCCTAAAGGCACTAGTTCTGTAAATGCTGAGAAACTTTTTGTTCTTTGATCCATCTCCATATCTAAGTTTGAGAGAACAGCAGCCAATGAAAGTACTGCAAGGCCAGAGCTGAGAAGAAGTACTTCCCTATAGCCTAACTCTGTTCCTTCCTTGAATCCAAATATAAATGGATAGTTGATTTTAAAACGCCTCCAGAAGTATACATCCGTAGAGTAAATGCTCATATGTAAGACGATGTATCCGAAGAGACTGCAATAAACTTAATTCATTAATCATGTTTCATGACATCATTGTGTTAAAAGCAATCTAAAAACTCACGGATTTCCATATAATACTTAAGTTTTACTGTAAAATAATTTTATGTTGCGTAGCACCGATGCTTTATATATGTGTCTGGTAGGACAGTTATATAAAAAGCAATAAACAAAACTGAACTGTTAAATCAAACAAACCCCCACCAAAAAAATCGAACTGGGATTGACAGTTCACGAATTGAGATGTACTAGTTCAGCTCGTGAACTATCTGTCACAGTTCAGTCACTTATAGGATTCAGCTTTTGGTTTTTTAAAACTGTCATAATCTTCGAGGTGGGCGGCTTTTAGTTTTTCAACAGTATAATTATCTGTTAATAATAGAAATTTGGTACAGTTCGGTTCACAAAATCAGTTTGGTTACTTTGAAAAACTATAGTTTAGCTTTTTCTAAAGGTAGTTCTCTTTTGGTTCGAAACCCTAGAACCATTACAAGGAACATTTATACCAGTTCAGTTCTGTTAGGAACGAACCATTAACAGTTCTGTTCAGTTTTACCGAATTGTTGAAACGGATTAGTTCGGTTCGGTTTTGATGCTGAACCAAACCATGGACAATCCTAGTGTCCGTCTATCCAATGTCTAACACAAACACATGTGATGTGATTATATTAAATTCGTCTATTTCTCAAATTATTATCAGTGCCTGTGTCATGTTTGGTGTCCGTAATAGACTCAATCACACATGCCTGCAAATATACAGAAACACAAAGATACAATTATGTAATAACATAATTAAAATTAAAGTGGACATTTCTAACTTACCTATAAAGTGGAAATATAGTTTCCATATATTTAGATCTCCCTTCACTATTAGTATTAACAATACGTCTTACATGTATGAGTATAATAAGTGCCACAAAGAGAGCAATTGAGCAGCCAGTTAATAGTCCTGAGAAATCAAATGATCAAATATCAGAGTGAGACACGGTTTATTCTTTCTAAGCCGAATATTGAGACAGATTGAATTAATTTAATTTCAGTTAGCCTCAATGAATATAGAACAGCATACATATTTTCAAAAATTAACCGATGTTCACCATAGTATTAATGCACCTTATGATTTGCACATGGTTTTAAATTGCATTCTGCAACTGTTGCGGATTTGGAATTTTCCGCAACGATATCACAACAATAATTTTGGCCACATTTTACTCCAATATAAAGGTTTGCATATTGTAAAGAAATCACAACCACAATTTAATACCACGGCTGAGATTATTAAAAGAATTAACCGATTCCTCACGCCCTTACCTAATAAGAATGTTTGTCGATGTCGTTCCCTCTTTGCGGTCGGTCGCAATATACTCATTCCTTTTCTATGATTCCCATTTGCAAAGTGCTTAATAAAGGCATGTTCCACCCTTTCCAAGAGCCTATTAACCTTTTACAATACATGATGGAATATGCAGCATTTTAGATTTGGAACAAATCATTTGAATAATTAATTGAAAAAGGTAAGAGAATTGCAACCAAAATGATAACCTCATCTGAGCTGCCAACATAGGAACTGTCCACCATCTTTAAGTAATCTTTTGATGCATTCCTTGAAGTGACCTATAACGGTTTATTAGTTAGATAAATAAAACCAAACTTAGAAAATTGCAACCAAAGAGATTATTATTCAAATCATAAAGGTTACCTTATCATACTTCTTCATGATTTTTGAGAATGCCAATAAGTTTAAGAAGCTGCATACCAATCAAGCATAAAGATTAGCCATGTACAAGGTAATCAACTATTAAGTTCTTGTTTGGATAATCTACTTAATCATGCGATTATAACATAATTGTTTGAGTCTATTTGAATTGGCTTATTTGAGTTTATTTACTAGCATAAACACTTGTGAGACTATTAAAGAAAGTTTATGGAATCAACTTATAGGAATGGAAGAAGCTATGTCACCTGTATCTTTTTAGAAGCCTTAGCTTATGATAAAACTCTTTTAAGGCTGCGCTAAGTTGCTCATCTGCTTTCTTAAGCTCTTTCTTGTTAAATTCTATGTCAGGTTTTGAATTTAAGAGAAGCCCTTTTATGGTTGATACGGGAGTTTCTGGTGTGATCACATTGATCTTAACATGATCAAGAATCTCTAAAGGAGCTGGTCTAAAACCCTCGATGGAATTTGTCTTAGAATTAGTTGGTGCCACATGATTTCCATCTTCATCGCTCAAATGTCTTTGGCTCATCTCAACTTCATGAATCACATCCATGTGTCGAGTTGAGTGACCTTCAAAAATAATTATCGACATCTTAGATTTCAACTCCTCCTCATCATATATTATCATTAATTTCTCGTTAACATCATGAATTGCATATAAAATTTATGATGCATGCTTATTGTATAGAACAAAAGAATGTACTTATCTATAGAGTATTGACGCAAACGTCAGACATGACACTAACACGCCGACACTAACACGCCGACATTGGTTATAATTTGAGAAACATATCTATATCTGCCAGTATCGCACATATACACGTCTCAAACATCAGACACAATCTTAATTGTTGGTATCAAAATCACAATAGGTGTGAGTAGAATTCGGTCCAACCATTTGTGCAAACCGCAATTGGCATCCAAATAACATCATGAATTGCATATAATTTTTACGATGCATGCTCATTTCATAGATTAAAAAGCAAAGAACATGACAAATGACTTACCATGTATGGCATCATTTACATGATGTATAATGGAAGTTGAAGAAGAGTTTTCATTGCTATCAAGATTTCTAACCACGACCTTATCCACCTTTATTCTAAGAGCAATAAGAAAATTAATTTGCTTGCTTAACTCCTCAGCTTCCTCAACAACTTCCATCATCATCTTCTTATAAAATCCATTAACCTTGTTAAACTCAAAATCAAGTTTCCTGAAAAAGACCAGATCTCTTTCTGCTCCATCTTCATAAGGCTTTAAAAACTTGGTTTGATACAATTCTTTTGAATCTTCGCCTCCTTCTGAACGAACAAGTATTACTTCATCCTCATTCGTACTTGAACTTCCTCTTTGTTTACCATTAAGACCACTAAAAGCTCTATAGAGAGTTAGCCTTCTCTTCAATGATCCTTTTGGTGTTGATGCCACTGGTGCTTTTGATTCATTTTCCTCTTTAAACTTTAACATGTCTTTTAGAATAAACTTGAGAGAGTTGTAATTCATGTATACTTCTTGCCATTCTGGTACAATTTGTGACACAAATTCTTTCCCAAACTTCATCTTTTTTAAGTGAGAAACTTACACTATGCTAAAATAAATAGATAGATTTCATTTTTCAATAAAGTTTAATTAGATATATATTTATGAGATGCAATTACAATACATAGATTGATTTGAAACATTGGAGAGTGCAACTCTATTGCTTCATTGTAAAAAGGTTAATTGGTACATATGTATATATAGGCTTAGAAGATTAAAAAAAACAAAAACTTAAAATAAATCTAATAGGAGTGCAACGAAAGTTGGTCCGACGGAAACTTGATTTGGATTCCTTAAACAAGGTTCTGAGTCCAAGCATTTTAGATGAAAAAATGTGGTTGGTATGGAGGATTCTATAAAAAGTAGGCAAGTTTATTCTCTCACAAATATTAGTTACGTGTCGGTGAATCTTTCACACATATGTGGTCCAAAATAGTCATAAATTTATGTAATTTTCAAACCAGTAAATATCCAACTTTATGAAGTTGTAAGATCGTGGAAAATGACCCTAAAATTGAAAAATATTCACATAATTTTAAATAGGGGACGAATTTGATTCAAATATTGCAATTTCAAGGACTATTTTTGTATAATATTTTTTACGGTAATCTTAATGTCTTTTTTGACTATTTTAGTATGTCTTGAAGGGAGTTTCTACGGTGCAGTCAGAAAACTGACTTTTTTGAAAAAGTTAATTTTGATCTTAATGTTTGATTCATTTTTAAATTGTTGATTACTGAATAATGATCAATAGTAATTCATCTAGTAATGCTTGCAACATCTTGAACATACGGGTACTATTTTATTGTTGGCGTCTTTAACATGCAAACAGAGTTAATGATATTATGTGATAGTCTTAGTGTTACACTTTGTGGGGTGTTACACCTAAAACAAGGTAGGATAAAATTAGATTAAGTGCAATCTTGTTAATCTGATGAATTGATGATACTATGAGGATTGAACTTTTGATGCCATTGTACAAACAGTGAGATGTTATTCACTAAACTTTTGATGCTATAGTGTTAACTTCACCAGAAAAGTCATTCTCATGACTTCACCATAGAATTTTCCATCTCTTGAAGTCAATTTGATCAATTTGGGTATTTACTCATTTCCCAACTTCCTATTGTGTCTTTAAAGTGTCAACTACTTTGTTTGGTTGCTATGTAGTATGTACTTGTCGTAGTTACCATATCTACCAACTTCTCCAGCTAATACAATTATTTCGCATTTAAAATTTTTAAAGGCTATGGCCTACAATAAAGATATATATATGTGTTTTATGCATAATTTATTTATTTGTTTTATTTATTTGTCTTCAAATGTAAAAGCTAATATTTTATAGGAAAATTGTAAGTAAATTTAGTATAGTTATTATGGTATTCTTCAATATCCCTGGTATAACGTCCGTTTTTAACTAGAATTATTTTAATTATTTAGTATATGTGTTTATATGTGCTTACTTGTCCTTGTGTGTATTTAATTTGGGATTAGTGAATTTTTGGCCTAAAAGGGCATTTTAATCATTCTAGATTAAGGGGTATTTTGGTCATTTGACGAGTAAGGGTAAATTAGTCATTTTATTAAGAAGGTTATTTTTGTTGTTTTAGTAAGGATATTTATATTTACTAAGTTACTAGTGAGTTGGGGTAATTATTTAAAGATGGTAATTATTCGGTGTTTTAGCGGATTAATGACTATAAACTTTTTTAGTACCTATTATTTAGAGTTTTAAACCCATTATGGTGTGTAGTGATTAAGCCCAATTAAGAGGAGTATATATTCATAACTCTTAAGAGAAAACTAGGTTAAACCATCCATCCATTTCATTTCACAAACTTAGAGAGGTAGAGACAGAAAGAAGATCACAAACTTGGAAAAGATAAAAGAAGAGGAAACTAGAGAAAACTAGGGATTTGAGAGCTAGATGGGAGATTGAAGCTTAAGCTAGTGGATTCAAGACTTAGAGGTAAGATTCACAACTTGATGGATCAGTTGGTTGATGCGGAAGTGTTTAGTAAGATCGACTTAGGATCAAGATATCACCTAATACGAGAGTGAAAGCGGAGGATATTTCCAAGACTGCATTCCGAGCAAAATATGGACACTATCAATATTTTGTGATGCCATTTGGTGTTACTAATGTGCCTGATGTCTTCATGGAATATATGAATAGAATCTTTCATCCTTATTGGATCAGTTTGTGGTGGTGTTTATAGACAATATTTTGGTGTATTCGAAGTCAGAGGAGGAGCATGCTGAGAATCTTAGGGTTGTGTTGTACACTTTGAAAGTTAAGAAGTTGTTTTCTAGTTGTCGAAGTGTGAGTTTTGGTTTCGGAAAGTGAGTTTTCTTGGTCATGTTATTTCGAGGGGTGGCATCGCGATGAATCCGTTGAAGGTTGATGCAGTGTTGCAGTGGGAGACTCTGAAGTCTATTTTTTAGATAATAAATTTTCTTGGTTTTGTGGGTTATTACCGGAGGTTCATTGAAGGATTTTTTAGGTTGGTGTTACCGTTGACGTAATTGACCCGGAAGGGACAGACATTTGTCTGAGATGCTAATTGTGAGAAGAGTTTTAATGAGTTGAAGAAGAGGTTGACTTCAGTGCCAGTGTTGATTTTGCCGAATCCAAATGAATTGTTTGTTGTGTATTGTGATGCTTCTTAGATGGGTTTGAGAGGTGTGTTGATGCAGAATCGTTAGGTTGTGGCTTATGCTTTGAGCCAGTTGAAAGTGCATGAGAAGAATTATCCAAGACATGATTTGGAATTGGCGGCAGTTGTGTTTGTATTGAAGATTTGGCAGCATTATTTGTATGGTTCTAAGTTTGAAGTGTTTAGCGATCATAAGAGTTTGAAGTATCTATTTGACTAGAAGGAGTTGAATATGAGGCAGATAAGGTGGTTGTAATTTCTTAAGGTTATGATTTTCAATTGAGTTATCATCCAGGAAAGGCGAATGCCGAATGTGGTGGCGAATGCGTTGAGTAGGAAGTCGTTGGATATGTTAGCTTTGATGGTTACAGAAAAGGAGTTAGTTGAGCAGTTTTGGGATTTGAGTTTCGTGAGTGAGTTGACGTCGAGTGGTGTGAAGTTGGGAATGTTGAATCTGACTAGTAATATTTTGCAAGAAATTAAGGAAGGTCAGAAAGAGGATCTATAACTTGTAGATCGTTTGATGTTGGTTAATCAAGGTAAAGTTGTGGACTTCAGATTGGATAAGAAGGGTGTTTTGATGTTTTGTGATCGAGTTTGTGCACTGGATGTACCTGAACTTAAGAAGCGAATTTTGGAAGAGGGTCACAAGAGTAGTCTGAGTATTCATCCAGGAGTGACGAAGATTTATCAGTATTTGAAGAGGTTGTTTTGGTGGCCTGGAATGAAGAAGGATATGGCTGAGTTTGTGTATGCTATTTGGTTTGTTAGAAGTCTAAGATTGAACATCATAAGCCGTCAGGTTTGATGAAACCGTTGTTTGTACCAGAGTGGAAGTGAGATCGTATTTCAATGGATTTTGTCGGAGCGTTACCGAATATTGTGAAGGGAAGTGATTAGTTGACGAAGTCGACAAATTTTATTCCTATCAAGATCAGTATGTCTGTAGTGAGGTTGGTCGAGATCTACATTGAGCAGGTTGTCAAACTGCATGATATTCCTTCTAGCATAGTGTTAGATAGAGATCTGAGGTTTACTTCTAAGTTTTGGGAGAGTTTGCAAGCATCTTTTGGAACTAAGTTGAGGTTGAGTTCTTCTTATCATCCTCAGACTGATAGGCAGGCCGAGACGACCATTCAATCTTTGGAAGATTTGTTGAGAGCTTGAGTTTTGGAAAAAGGTGTAACTTGGGATTAATGTTTGTCGTTGATTTAGTTTACTTACAACAGTTTTCATTCTAGTATCGGGATGTCACCTTTTGAAGATTTGTATGGTAGGAGGTGTAGAACGCAGTTGTGTTGGTGTGAGTCAGGAGAAAGTGATTTGTAAGAATCAAAAATCGTGCAAGAGACTACGAAGAAGGTGAAGATGATTCAGGAAAAGATAAGAACGTCTCAGAGTAGGCAGAAGAGTTATCATGATAAGATGATGAAGGATATTGAGTTTCAAGTTGGTGATCATGTGTTTTTGAAAGTGAATCATCTAACCGGTGTTGGACGTGCTTTGAAGTGTCGGAAGTGGACATCTCGTTTTATTGGGCCGTTTGAGATTATAGAGAAGGTTGGAGCTGTAGTGTATCAGGTTGCGTTACCGTCGTCGTTGTCGAATCTTCATGATGTGTTTCATGTATCTCAGTTGAGAAAGTATGGATATGATCCGTCTTACGTGATTCAAGTGGATGATTTGGAAGTAAGGGATAACTTGACTGTTGAGACTTAGCCAGTTAGGATTGATGATCGGGAAGTCAAGCGCTTATGAGGAAAATAGATCGTTTTGGTGAAAGTGATTTGGGTTGAACCAACTGGTGAGAGTGCCGCTTGGGAATCAGAGAGCTGTGTGAGAGATTTGTATCCGAAGTTGTTTTCTTCAGGTAATTTTCGAGGGCGAAAATTCTTTATAGTGGCGGAGAGTTGTAACAACCCGTTTTTAGCTAGAATTATTTTAATTATTTATTATATGTGTTTATGTTTCTTTATATGTGCTTACTTGTCCTTGTGTGTATTTAATATGGGATTAGTGAATTTTTGGTCTAGAAGTGTATTTTAGTCATGCTAGACCGAGGGGTATTTTAGGCATTTGGCGTGAGGGTAAATTAGTCATTTATTAAGAAGGTTATTTTTGATGTTTTAGTTAGGATACTTATTTTTACTAAGTTACTAGTGAGTTAGGGTAATTAATTAGAAATGGTAATTATTTGATGTTTTAGCGGATTAGCGAATATAAACTTTTTAGAACCTATTAATGAGAGTTTAAGCCTATTATGGTGTGTAGTGATTAAGCTCAATTAAGTGGAGTATATAGAAAATTGCTGATGACACATCACTTAAGGCTGAGAAACACATGTAAAAGATCAAAATGTCGTTCGGCAGTTAACTGCCGAAGAAACTTCAGCAGTTAACTGCAGTCGGTTTCATTTTTCTCAGCAGTTAACTGTCAAGGTTTTCCTTTATACAGAATCAGAAAACCAGAAACGTATCATTTGGTTTCTTTTTCAAAAAATCTCCAACTTCTCTCCAATTATCACCAAAGCCAAGTCCACGAATTGCAAGCAAATCATCCCCAAATTATCACAAGTAAGTTGCATTAATCTTTGTAATCATAATGTTAGTTTTTTTAGGTTAATTATTTTAAAAAAATTAGAGTACTTTGCATGTGGTTAGGGTTGATGTTGAAATTGATATTTTGGTAGATTACATGTGTTGTTTAGATGTTATAGATCAATGTAGTTGTTGCCTATGCTGTTTAAATGATGTGTAATGATAATGTGGTTTTGAATGGTGCCAAATAAACACAATTGAATATGTTTGACACTTTGCATACAAAGTATTTGATAAAATGCCTCATTGATAATTATACTGATTATTTAGTTAGTTTAGGTTATGGAAATGATGTTTAATTATAGTTTGATAAAGTGTATATTGATTATTGATTATTGATTATTTAGTTAGTTTAGGTTATGAAAATTATATTGAATGATGTTTAGGTTATGATAGAAATGATGCACATAAATTAAATTATATTGAATGAATGTTTATGTTTAGTTTATGTTATGTTTAGTTGATAGTGTGTTTGATAATGTTTAGGATGAATGTGAATGTGGTTGAATGTGGTAGAATGTTTATGTTTATTTTAGTTTATATTATGTTTAGGTTTAATGTGTTTGATTATTTACGTATATGTGGAATGATGTTAATTTATGAAACTTTGGTGTAGATATGTATGATCAGGACCAGGGGCAGAAGATTGACCCATCTAGGATGATTGGTGGTAGGCATGCTATGGCCCATCTAGGATGATTGGTTCTATACATTTGTATGTTTCATGACATTTGTTAGTTTCCGTTTATTTTAGTTTCATAACATTTGTATGGTATTTGGAATTTTTAATGATGTTTGTTTATTAAATGATGTTGCTACCTTTGCGATTTGGTATCGAAACAAGTTTCTGTTTTGGTTAAAAACACATAACACAATGTGTTAAAAACACATTTCAGGTTATCAGGTTCTGGTTCTACTTCTGCTTCTGCATTGGCATTAGGATGCATCGGCAGTCAACTGCCGAGGAAAAAGGGAACCGGCTGCAGTATTTCCTCGGCAGTTAACTGCAACCGGTTCCCTTTTTCCTCAGCAGTTAACTTCCGAAGGGAATTTCGGTATTTTATAAGTGTTTCTCAGCCTTATGTGATGTGTCATCAGCAATTTTCGAGTATATATTCATAACTCTTGAGAGAAAACTAGGTTAAGTCATTCATCCATTTCATTTCACAAACTTAGAGAGGTAGAGAGAGAAAGAAGATCACAAACTTGGAGGAGAGGAAGTAAGAGGAAGCTAGAGAAAGCTATGGATTTGAGAAAATATGAACTTTTGGTGAAAGATGAACTAGAAGATGATTTTCATGTGAATTGAGGTTATGATTCCATGTTGTGGTTGTTTTGATTTCCTTTTTATGTATGATAACTAATAAACAAGTTTGGAGAACGAATTTGGGTCAAAAAGGATCAAAATTGGGGTTTTTGGAGTTAAATTGAATTGGTTCCTAAGAGGAAACCCAAATATTGCGCTTCATGTACTGGTGTAGCTAGCCATGGCGTGTTGCTCAGTGCAGCAACCCATGTTTTGGGTGTTCCGAGTACTTGGGAGTCGATCAGAACTTTCCTAAATGATTCTTTTGATGTATTTAACTGTTGTTATGCTCTCTAAACCTTTGGAAACATCAAATGGATTGGATTGAGATTAGTTTTATGAATCAAATTGAAAATTATTTGAAAAATGTTCAAGAACATGAAATTTTCCGTAACCCATTTTTCTCAAGGAAATTGATAGGAATATGGTTTGTTTTAGGTAGTAATGATTATAAAATGGTTTTGCAAGGTGTGTGTGAGCTTTAAACTTATTTTGCTTTGAAAATGGAATTCTTTTCGAAAATGGTAAAATGAGACGAACTTAGTGAAATTTTGAAATTAATCGAAATTGGCTTATGATGTGGATATGTATATGCTACTGTGATTATATGTGATATGTGGATATGCTTTGAGGTGTTTGAACATGTATGCCTTCTGTTTGGTGAATTAATTAGAAAAAGATGAATATTGTGAAAAAAGACGAACTTTGTTATATTGAGGTCTTATGTTCGGATAACTTGCAATTGACTTTGTGCTTATGATGATATGCTAGAATAAGAATGAATCAATGATTATTGGGTGTTTAATATGATGAATGTCATGATGCGAATAATTGTTCGTCTTTTATGCAAAATGTGACTTTATGATTCTTTGGTGATTTTAATTTGATGATTTGGTAATGACTCTTGTTGAATTATGACTTATGAATTACGAAGTGAAGGTGTTTCTTTTTGGGATGACTATTCGATGAATGTTTGATGATAAATATGATTATGTTTTGATGATGATTATGATGATGTTTGATGATGATTATGGTGATGATTTTAATGGTAATGATTTATTAATGATAACGAATTTTTGCATGCAAAATGATGACGATATTGATGACGACGTTAATGATGACATTAACCAATGGGTAATAGAAATATATGTTACAGTGCTGCTATATACAACGACAATTTCTTTCCTGAAAACTTCACGAAGTGTATATGTACTTTAAAAGAACGTGGTTAAATTGCGCTATAAACATAATCCTTGATTTAGTGGAATAAATGGTGGGTGGTGTATACGGCTGTGAATCATTTGTGACAGGTGCGAATCTAGACTTTCAATACCAGTGAGGTAAAAAAAATTGTTAATTAATAAAATAATATTAAATGTAATAAGAAGTTATATTAAAAATACTTGTAGTAACCAAAATTACAAAGAAAATAATTTATTTTCTATTTGTTGAAAATGAACTAAAATCATGTCATTACAAGAGATGTCAAATGCTCTAGCAGGATACCCGTGCATACGGAACGGTGAGCGCGTTGCGCTCTTTTTTTGGAAGCAAGTCACAATTGCATAGAATTATAAAAAAAAAAAAAAAAATCTATATATTGATATATGAATAAAAATATAGACATGTGTATAAATTAAAAAAAATCGGTCCCCGTATTAATATATATAAGTTAAAATATAAACACATGTATAAATAAAAAAAAAGGTTCTCTTATATGAATAAAAATATAACGCGTGAATAAACGTAAAAATAAAATTAGATATTTGTATTAATATATGAGTAAAAATATACAATAAACCGATCGAAAAAGATTAAAAATAAAATTAATTGGACCTGAACTGGTGTGGCATTTGCCACACTGTGCCTTGTTCAGGTCCGCCCCTGATTCGTAAGGGAATATTTTGCTATTTTTAGCATTATTCTATTTTATTTTACCTGTGGTATTTGTTAAACGCCTTGTATATGTCGTGAATTTTATCCACATATATTCGTGGGTATAGATTTTTCTACTAATGAGGTTTTTTTTAATTTTTTTATTTTTGTCAAAATCGCACATTAAATCTAAAAATTTGGGGTTTGAGTCTCATTAATTTCTTTAAAATAAGATAAATGTAAATTCGTTTATAAGTGCTCTTTTAGCCTTAAAATCGTTCCTACCTTACACGAACACTAGCTCCACACCCACTGTTAGTTCTGGAAGGTTTCTTGTTCTTCCAAGTACAGAATTCATATCTTGTACGACTTAGATATTTCCAATTTTCTATTATATAAAATGTGTTATGCTACTAGTTGTGATAAAGACAAGGTTGCTGCTCCATAAAATAAAAGTAAAATAGACAAGTTGTAGCTGTTAACTGGACAAGGTTGAAATGAATCAATATATATAACTGTGATGTTCTCATCATTCTCAACTTGGTCCACGTTCACTTGACAAAGAAGATTGATTTGGATGTGCATGTTAGTTGTGAATTGTTAGCATTAGCCATGCACGCAATTTTTTTACAAGCAAATGAATAGTGTTATTTAAAAACAAAAAAAAAATACATCTTCTCCAATTTAAAAATGATCATCTTGTACCACTCTTTAAATTAATATGTCCAGTGAGAAATTATGATGGGTTTTATATGCGATATTAATATGTGTCTTTTCTCAACGAAGAAAGATAGTGCTCCAGGCCCAGATGGTTTCGGTGTATTTTTCTTTCAAACTTATTGAGACATAATCAAGGATGATGTCACTGCAGCAGTCTTGGAATTCTTCACTCACAATCATATCCTTCCAAATATGAATGTTAACACAGTTGTTTTGATTCTCAAGGTTCCAGATGCGGATAGCATTACCCAGTTCAAACCCATAGCCATCGCCAACTTCAAGTTCAAAATAATTTTTAAAATTATTGCGGATAGATTAACTCTTATATTGCCAGATATAATTTCACAAAAGCAAAGATGATTCATCAAGGGAAGACAAATCAAAGACTGCATTTGCCTAACCTCAGAAGCCATCAACATGCTGCACAATAAATCTTTTGGTGGCAATCTTGCAATCAAGATAGACATTGCAAAGGCTTTAGACACAATAGATTGGAGCTTATTAATTAAGGTGTTAAAAGCTTTTGGTTTTAACAACACATTTTGTGATTGGATTGTTACAATTCTTCATTCTGCTAAGCTATCAATTGCTATCAATGGAAAGTCATAAGGTTATTTTGCTTGATCTAGAGGGGTAAGGCAAGGGGAGCATCTATCTCCGCTTCTCTTCTGCCTTGCCGAGGAAGTTTTAAGCAGGGGCCTCGCCTTGTTAGTTTCATCCGGCAAGCTTAAGCTGATTAATAGTAATAGAATTTCTAATGTTCCTTCCCACATCTTATATGCAGATGATGTTATGTTGTTTTGTAAAGGAACATCTTCCAATATTCAGGTGTTGTCTGAATTCCTTCAAGCCTATGCTCAGATATTAGGTCAAATCATTAATCCTCATAAATCAACTATATATGGAGGTTCAATCTCCTACATAAGGCTAAATCAGATTGCTAATTCTATGGGATTTACTGTTGGTTCTCTTCCTTTTGTTTATCTCTTGGTGTTCCCATATTCAGAGGCAAATCCAAAGCTGCTTATTTTCAACCTGTTGTAGATAGAATCAAAAGCAATCTTGCCTCTTGGAAAGCATCCCTTTTAACCTATGCAAGTAGATTACAGCTTTTGAAAAGTGTTATTCTTAGCATGACAATCTACTCTATCATAACTTATTCTTGGCCTACAAGTATTATCAAGCAACTAGATAGATTTACGAGAAACTTCCTCTCGAGTGGTGATTTAGATAACAAAAAATTGGTAACAGTTTCTTGGAAAGTGGTGTGGTCTCCATTCAAAGAAGGTGGCTTTGGTTTGATATCTGACAAAAATCAATGAGGCATCCAATTTGAAGTTGGGATGGGGGTTGCTTCACTCTAAAGACCACTGGGCCTCTTTTCTAATCAGTAGAGTGCAAAGAGGTAGTAAATTCATTTCGTATCACACACACACACATATATATATACTCCTCTATATGGAGTGGTTTCAAAGACCACATTCCAACCATTATTGAGAACTCCTCCTGGTTGCTAGGCAATGGTCTCTCTATCAATTTATGGCTAGATGGCTGGTGTGGTGGTCTGTTAGTCCTCGCTCTTAACATTCCTTCACTGTTTCACCATCATTTGAAAGATACTGTCAATGTTTTCATTCACAATTTTCAATGAAGCATAAAAAACAATCTTCCCATCCTTGATGCAGCATATTAACACAGTTGTCATTCCCTTTTCTCAAAAACCAGATGAGCTTTTGTGGAAGCATAATTCTTCTAGAAGTCTGTCATTGAAAGATGCTTTTCAGTTTGTTTCGCCATCTGGAGTTCCAAGAAATTGGGCCAAGCTCATTTGGGACCCTGCTATTCCACCTTCTAAATCATTTTTGCTGCAAATCTTGGCATTGCAAATGCTTTACATGCGGAGTTAATGGGAGTCATTTTGGCAATTGAAATTACTTCTGACAAACAGTGGAATCATTTGTGGATTAAAACTGACTTAAAGTTAGCTACTTCGGCCATTAAGTCTCCTAGCATTGTTCCTTGGAAGCTAAAGAACAGGTGGAGTAATTGTGTTGCGAAGTTAAACTTTGTGCAATTTATTTTGTATCATATCTATCTGAGAAGGGAATCATTGTGCTAACAAACTTTCTAACTTAGTCATAGTCATAATACTTAAAACAATTAACTTAGAAATAAAATAAAATAAAATACACACAAAAAATATTGAAATGTTGATTTGGTAACACAAATTATTTATTCATGATACATTTAGTTGCAGTTTTAGGTAAAGTTTACAGTGAAAAATTAATACTCACTTCACCATTACATTATTACATACACCTAGGTAGTTGTCGAAAATTCAGGGGTTCTTGAACACCAAACTTTGATCACAAATTGGATGCTACAATCATCTCATGTTCCAAGACTCAAAAACTGCTGAACCTTTTAATATCTTTTCTTTGAAGTACATGCAAATTTTGTCATATTGTTGAAACGGTAAATAATTAATCCTCACATAATAATGAATAGATGACTAAATAATAACCATGTAAATGGCAGAACCTGTCTCTAATCTTGAATGCATAGAAAAGGAAAACTATTCTTGCGCATCCTCTAATTTTCTTTCTCATGGTTCCTTCAAAACCAAAGCACAAACCTAAGAAAACAAAACAAAGAATAAAAAGGGGTGATCCTATTGTCATCAAAATCTTTACTTAAACCTTAAAATTTAGGATTTTGCAACTTTCTTCACCTGCAAGACTCAAATCTATAGTAGAATCTTAAATTAGGCCAAATTCATCAATTTTAATAACGAT
Organism: Medicago arabica; assembly: GCA_946800305.1. NCBI lineage: Eukaryota > Viridiplantae > Streptophyta > Magnoliopsida > Fabales > Fabaceae > Medicago > Medicago arabica. The sequence goes on from OX326969.1 coordinate 3,665,853, forward strand.
TTTACGATTTCTTATAAACTAAGTCATTTATGACTATATATCACTTATAACATATATTTAATATTATTTATTTTTTTGGTAAAATCCGTCGATTTTGATTGCGATTTTACGATTTCTTATATGGATTCTACAAAAGTTGTTAAGCAAAATTCTTTGATTTTGGTTGCGATTTTACGATTGTCGATTTTTCTATTCTCATTCGACCTTGTTGTGAAAATGACTCAAAATTGGAGTTTGGAGGCCAAAATCATGTTTGCTGGAAGACCCAAAATCGGGGCCCGAATTGTGGAGTTCGGGGCCCGAATTTGGCTGCATGTTGGACGCTTTTCTCGCAGCAAAAATCGGCGCTCGAATGGTAAAATTGGGGCCCGATTTTGCGTAACAGTTTTTTTGGAAAAACATATTTTTGGGTCAGATTTGTTACAATTTTATTGGGGTTACTTTTACTATAAATATATGTTTTGTATCAGAGCAAACCTTGAGATAGAGGGGGCTGAAACAAGGGTTAGAAAGGCAACAACAAAACTAGGGTTTGTATAGAGTTTGTCTCTTTGGAACAAACACTAGGGTTTGAGGGTTGATTCACCTTGGAAAACACTATTAGGATTGAGTCTCTTGGTTACGAGAAGAGATTGGGACTTTGGGTAGAATTAGGCGGAAACTTATTCTTGTAACCCATTGATATCTCTTTAGTAAAGTTACTCATCATTATAGTGAAACGGAGGACTGCTCTCTCCCCCAGATTAGGTCAATTTGGACTGAACTGTGTAAACAAATTCTTTTGTGTTCTCTCGCTGTTTTCTACTTTTGCTTGTGATTATAACTGTTACCCACTTGTATTGGTTGCTTGATTATTCCTTGCTCCAAACATCAAATATTTATTGGTGTGATTTTTCATCGAATTCGCAACAGACCTGAATGAGAATCCCGATTTTGACAAACTTAGGTGTTCCTACATTTGTTATATTGGAGGTAAGATAGTTGAATTCCTACATGCAAGAACAGTCCTGCAAAAACTCCAATTGTTCTTAATGGGTTCTCAAAATTAGCTGAGGCACATGCTTAGATGACAGCTCTTCTCAGTTGAGAAATCACCATCTGCCACCGATTCAATGTCTAAGAAATCAAGTCAATTATCACTCGGCCTCCTTTCCTTCTGCTTCGTGGAGTATATGTTGTCGTTGTTTCCTATAAGTTTATTGGGATGCATGCACATTGCAGTGGGAAAGCACAAAATCAACCTGAGTTTTTGCAACAAGTAACCCACGATGGAATTATAGAGATAAAAAGAAAGAAGAGAACAAAATTGCACCTTATATATGGAAAAGTATAGACAGCTAGAATATTTGGGTTCAAAAAGAAACAAAGTAAATCAATTAGGAGTAATAGATTTAAAATAAAAATGACAAATCAAAAGAAGCCCCTATCTTGAAATCATGCTACAAAAAGAAAAATCATAGAATGATTGTCAATGAATAAGTGCAGGGACTTAAAAATACTTACCCATACCGTTCTTGACAAAAAAGAGAAACAACCTGGAAAGTGGGCCACTGAATTGTTAATACACAATTAGGGATCCACCACTACTATGTGATTAAGGAAGGAATATGAGAAGACTAATTATAAAATAATATCACAATTAAGGACCGCCACAATATGATTAAGGAGAGAAAAATTAGGATTAAGGAGAGAAACATTAGGGTAAAAAGTATGGTTTATGGTAGAAGACTTAGTAGGATTTAGATAGACTAGACTAGATAGATTGATGATCCGTGCGCCGCTCGGATCTTATGAGCTGAAGATCTTTGCATAACGATAAAATGTAACAGTTTATATGAAAAAGGTAGAATACATAAAGATAATATTGTATCATATATATTTTTATTTTTTTAGGGAAGAAATTCAATGCTTTTCATTAGCTATCAAGTTATGGATACATGACGGTACATCATCATAAACGTGGGAGCTAGCATGAGATGGGGCTACCCTATCTAATTCATGAGTGACCTCATTGGTTTGCCTCCTATTGAACTCGACATGAGAGTTCTGAAAATTACAATAAAACAACTGCCTACAAGCCTGAATGATACAACCTAGTTCACATCTATCACCTAGGTTTGAATTAAAACGTTCAACAACAGACTTGGAATCCAAAACAAAATCAACATGATCATAATGAAGATCAGCCACCCATTGTAGCGCCGTGTGAATTCCAAAGCCTCGCCGACATCAACATCACAAAGAGGAGAGAAACAGTCTGTCTTAGCCATGACAAACTCACCCTGATCATCACATATACATATGCCAATACCTACCATATTCAGAGAGTCAGAAAAGGAGGCATCAATATTACATTTGTACCTACCATATGCTGGCTTCGTCCACTCGATGACAGAACCATGAATAACATTGTTCAGTTGAGCATGGATGTCAGTAGCTTTGTGCGATATGACTTCTTGGGCAGATCTCCAATCATCTAAGAGGTGTCGGGCCCGTTCAACAACCTGCAGACATGTTTCATTTTGCTAATGCCATAATTTCAATTTCCTATGTTTCCACAAGCTCCACACGATCGTCACAAACAATTCTTTTTGCGCAGAAGGCAGCTGGTCAAGAAGAGAAAATATCAAAGCATCTATGTTATAATTTTGACGGAGAGTTATATCAATAGTATCCCATAAGTTAACCTCCCACCACGCTTGCATCGCACCTGGACATTCTAATAAGACATGAATGTTATCTTCATAATTAGTTCCACACAGGGGCGGTTTCACTGCCAGACCGCCCCGGGCGGTCGCCCAGGTTTGATCGATAATTTTTGCACATTAGACCCAACCCAAAAGCCCATTAACACACTTACAAAAACAAATTATTGGGCAAACATCCCAGGAAAAGAAACGCGCGCTTGCAGCTCTCTCCCATTCTCAGCTCTCTACCTCTCTGAACTCTCATATGTCTCTTTTCTTCTTCAATAACTCTGGTGACTGGTTGCTAATCTTTTCTCATTCACTCTAAAGGTAATCTCTTCTCCTTCCTTCCTTCCTTGTTTAATTGTTTTAGGGTTTTAGAAAAAATGATTATTTGTGATTTTGTAATTGAAAATTGATTAATGGTTGTGAATTGGTGTTAAACTGTTAATGGTTGATGAATTGGCGTTAATGAATTGATTAATTGAAAAATTGTGATTTTGTAAAATAGACAAGTTACGTAGAAAAATTGTGATTTTGATGAATTGGTTAGCCATATTTTCATATATTATTGAAGTGGTTGAACTGATCTTGAATGCTTCTTGATTGTTTAACAATAGAGATATATCTGTTATTTGACTGTGGTTATCAGTGTACTATTTTAAAAGTCTAAGGTTATTGAAGGTTATGGAACTACTATTGATGTTATTTTAGTTTATAATATAGGGTCCAATTGTTATTTGTTACCGCAATTCAAGCTTTATTGACACCTCATCCAATGAAGGAACTTCTTGCTAAGGTACTGCGATTTCTTTTGCATTTGATTAATTTATTTTACCATCAAATTTGTTGCTTCACATGAAAACTATATACCCTTGATCCATAACTTTCTAGTGTGCATGTGGACAGGGGACCCTCTTGGTCTTGGTTGATATTACTTTTATTGATTTGGTACCAAAGTGTGCTTTGGGTAGGAAAATGGCTTTTAGAATTTTATTGATTTGGTACTAAAGTATGGTTTGGGTACGGAAATGGATTTAAGAAATTTGAATGAGCGCAAATGATAAGCGCTGGAAAGATAGGAAATGACTATGAGATTCTTAACATTATGCTTAAAACCGATTTATAACAAGTATGGTTGATCATAGTTCATATTACTATGCTAGAGAGGTCTTCATTTTTACTGTCATTGGAATTTAGAACTATGTCGACTGAGGGGATGGGAAACACCCTCATAGTCTGAACTAGGTCTTCATTTGCGGAAAAAATTTCGTCCAGAATCTATAAAATTCCTGGCTCCACCACTGGTTCCACACAAGACACAGTCATTAGGACAATGAATATCACGACTACTTAGGCGTGCACGTGTAGGGAAACAGCCCCGACACACACGCCAAACAAAGTTTCGAATCTTGGGGGGGACCTTAAGCTTCCAAATCAAGCTCCACTTACCCGGAACATGCAAATGAGAGTTATCTGCGATTTCTGTAACACAAATTCGACATGCACTACGAACATAATAACTACCATTTTTCTCAGCCTTCCAAATAATTTTATCTTCATGAACAAGAGGATGGAGAGGAGTATTCAAAATAAGCTGGGAAGTATTATGATTAAACAGATTAGAAATTAAGGTAGCATTCCAAACCTTTGTCGATGGTTCAATGATGTCTTGAACTTTGACATGAGCAAGTGGCGCATAAAGAGGGATTTGTGTTGAGAGGGAACAATCGTCTTTAAGCCACGGAGCACCAAACAAAGAAATACTAGCACCAGAACCAATCCTCCATCTAGCACCCTGTTTAACCACAATTTTAGTGCTGAATATACTTCGCCATACATAGCTGGGATTAGGTCCAAGCCTAAAATTCAAAAAATCACACTGAGGGAAATATCGTGCCTTGAATAAACGAGACACAAGACTAGTGTTATCAATTTGAAATTTCCATCTCTGTTTACCAAACATCGCTACATTAAAAGACGTGAGGTCCTTGAATTCCATACCACCATAATTCTTATGAACAAATAAATGTTCCCAAGATAGCCAATGCAAACCTTTTCTAGTGGAGCCACCATGTCCCCACCAGAAAGCATTAATCATTTTTTCTATGGCATCAACTAACTTGTTTGGTAAAAGATAAACACTCATAATATAAGAAGGAATAGACTGGAGTACCGATTTAATCAACACTTCTCTTCCGGTTTTAGAAAGACACTTGCTGCTTCAATAATTTATTTTGTGCCATATGCGGTCCTTAATGAAGCCAAAAGTTGCTTCTTTACTCCTACCAATCATGGATGGAAGCCCCAAATATTTACTGGTACCCATAACCACGCGAACACCAAGGATGGAAGTGATAGAGTCTTGAGTAGGGTCGGGCACGCTCCGACTATAATAAACTTCAGATTTAGGAAGACTAATTGCTTGACCAGAAGCTTTTTCATAAGTCTCAAGAATATTTTTCATCTCAACAGCTTCTCTTTCTTCCGCCCTGAAAAATAAAAAACAGTCGTCTGTAGATAACAAATGAGAAATAATGGAAGAATTAATACATATATAAATGCCATGAATATCCCCTCTCCTTTCAGTTTGTATCATATATTAAAATTCAACAAACAGTCAAGTTAGTCTGATCATCACCTACAAGAAATGTTTTATATCAAACATAACAAAATACTTCTTCATAAACGACGTTAGATGTAAAATCAATATCTTCACCATTTTTATCATTGATCAATATCTTCAACCATTCTCTTGAGGTAACTCTCAAAACAACAACATACAGTTGTCCATATGAAAATACAGGAGTTGGTAGATATATACCAACATTTTTAAATGATTGTCCTTGACTCTTATTAATAGTCATTGCAAATGATACGGCCAAAAGTAACTGCCTTCTTTGAAACTAAATATTGTTGTTATTTTAGGTGTGAAGAGAAATCAATGCAAGTCCACATTGAAATACGTAAAGTCACTAGTTAACTACTATGCATGCTTACTATATGGTAAATATAAAAGAAACGAAAGGACAAAAATTTACAACTTAAATTTATATTATTTACTAATATGTTTTTTTTGACAAAACTAATCTGTTATTAAAGTTTAATAAGTAATTTTTTTTATTACTTCCCTAAAAAAAAGTAATTTTTTATTACTACTCAGGAGCTATAGTTTGCCAACGATGATCCATTTCATGTTATTTGAAAGTAGCTGTTGTGAATTCGATGAAAAAATTACATCAATAAATACTTGATGTGTGGAGCAAGGAATAATCAAACAACCAATACAAGTGGGTAACAGTTATAATCACAAACAAAAGTAGAAAAAACGAGAGAAAAAAAGAGAGAACGCAAAATAATTTGTTTACCTAATTCAGTCACAAATTGACCTAATTTGGGCTTACATTTTAAATATAACTAGCACTTCATTAATTGCATCATTTTTGCTTGACAATAAAAAAAATTCAATAGAAGATCAATGAATTCACAACCACGCTTTAATCTAATATTTTTTAAGCAAGACCTCCTTAATAACTCTGTCCAAGTTCATGTATGAACAACCATCAATATTAGTGTTCTCTTCTGCTTTCTTCTTTAACTCTATGGCATTATTCCGCATCTTCTTTCCTTTATCTCCCACCATCAATTCATTGATCTGGTTCTCGAGCTCCTCTCTCATCACATTAGTATCGATTTCGATTCCAATCTCCCATATATTGCAGATATATCTACAGTTTATTGGTTGATCACCATAAAATGGCCAACACAACATTGGCACTCCAGCGAGTATGCTTTCAATGGTTGAGTTCCATCCACAATGAGTCAAGAATCCACCAATTGAAGGGTGGTTCAGTACTTGCTCTTGCGGACACCAGCTTGCGATTAGACCTCTATCTGAAATTTCTTTCTCAAACTCAGATGACATAATAAAAGAGCCACCAATGACAAGATCAGGCCTAATGATCCACAAAAAGGGTTTCTTGCTATTTGCCAAACCCCAAGCAAACTCTAACAATTGCTCTGGTGTCATAACGGTAATGCTGCCAAAACTCACATAAACAACAGACTCAGGTTCCTTTGATTCAAGCCATTCAAGACACTTAGTATCTTCTTTCCAAAGATTGGAACCTAAAGATGCCAAGTGATTATGTGGAATTTGATTTAGTAGTGAAGGTAAAGGTCCAATGGTATATAATGAAGGGAACATAGAATACAGCGAATTCATTACATCACTCTCGAGTTCATCATAAGTGTTAAAGATAATAGCAGAGGCTTTGTGAAAGCTATCTCCCACTTCAATGAACAATTCTAAAATGGGATCTTTCCGATCTTCAACACTTATTAAGTCAGGCAGATCCTTCAGTCGAAAGTTCTGCAATCCAGGAATACAGTCTACTTTGGCATCTAAGTAACTCTCATCTGCTTGTCATAATTATAAAAGAAGTCAATAGCTTGCTAGGAATACACTCTCTAACGCTTTCTAACACACTTTTTTTATTGGTTAACATTTATGAGTCTCGTCAAATTATGTGGGACTCATGAATATTAATCATAAATAGTGCGTTGAAAAGTGTTTGGCAAAGAGTTTGTTACTAATATTATTCATATACACAGACACAAAGAGAAAGAGACAAGAGATCATGTTACTTTAAGAGTAATATTGAGTAAAGTCACCGGTTAATGAGTCATTATCAATCCAACCGTCAAATTAAAAATTCTCATTTGAGTATATCAACTCGTCAAATTTCTATAAAGTCTTTAAATTAAATTATACTTTATGAAACAAATTCAAACGATCATAATCTCATATTACATAGCTACGAATGTTAGATTTATGAGAGAGAGAGAGAGAGAGATCCCAAATGATTACCTTTGAGCGGTATTAGACCTTTGTCAAACATTGTACGAAAGTGGAAAGTAGTTAAGAAGTTACATGCACTAGTTGGTGAAAAGAGAAGGATTGGGAGTGCATTCTCTTCAGCAACTTGTATGGTAAATGGCATATAACAATCAGAAACTAAGCAAGTAACTGGTGGAATAAGACCAGCATTGGCAGAGTCATGAAGTGTACGAAGAAGTTCACCAAAGGGTTTGATGAAGTTCTTACTAACTGATTGAGAAAGAGATGTCAAGTCTTGACTAACATCACCATTACCTTCCATTGGAGTTAGACCATCTTGGATGGTCTCAAAGACAAAATCAGTGAAACCATCAAGAGAATTAGAACCTCTTGATTTAAGCAAACGGTTGTGATTGTATTCGGTATTGACAAAGGTTATGTGAAAGCCTTTAAGGTGAAGAAGTTTTGCTAGTTTTAACAATGGATTTATATGACCTTGAAGTGGATATGGAATCAACACAGCATGTGGCTTTTTATCAACAAAGTAATTCATCTTTGATGAAACTTAAGTTGATATATATTTGCTTGAAAAACAAGGGATCAAAGCTTATGCTTTTATAGAGAGAATTGGTTGAAGATGAAATACAATGTAAAGAGTTAATCAAGATAAAAAAAAATCCATTGTACGAAGCACATGCTGAAATAAATATTAAAATTAAAGCTAGCGTTGAATGACTTTTGCTCAAGCTTATAATATGTCTTTCTTTCTCAAACTCGTTTAGCACACTTTAAGAATTTTTTTATTATAGACACATTGGGGCATAAGTGGTAGATACTTTGTCACCCTTAACTATGTGATCCATAATTTGATATATGATATATGCGTATGAAAAAACATTTGTTGGAAGGTGTTAACATCTTAAATGAATCTCAATTATCTCAGAGGATTAGTCTAGTTACAAATGGATGATACATTTGATTTACCAACAACAAAAAAAAAAAATATTCTACCATAATGTTTGATTGCATCTTTAAATGCAAGGGTTCATAATATAAAATATGTTATGCCAGTGGTGATCACAAAAACAAGGTTGTGGCTTTAACTTCAAATGTTAAAAGATGATTAGTTAATTAATTAATTGGTTGAACTCAATTGAAACAAGATTCTTTTATCTCAACTATGTCTGATCCAAAGAACTTAACTATTATGTGCTGCAAACCAGGTAAATTTTATTAATATTTTTTTTAAAAAAAATACTGAAACAAACCCGAAAACCAGTACATGGAAAACTTACCAGCTGAAGAGTCCTCCAAATGGTTAATCTATAGCTACAATTTACTTAAAGAAAATGTAAAAGGTAATTGAGAATTGGTTAATCTCTCAAAGTAGCAAAGAAGGGAGTCGACTTTGAATCCTTTTGTCATTCATTTCTTTTTGTGTGAATTTTTTTTATTTTTAACTTTCTTAACCAGTGTTCCGGAGGAGGCACTGGTTAACATGACCCTATATATAAATACGTCATGCTATATATAAATATGTCATGCTACTAGTCGTGACAAAGACAAAAAACAAAGATTTAGGTTGTCATGCTACTAGGTTGTTTAATCTATATAAATAATCTTTCTTTTAAAAAAGGTTGTAATACATACACCATCCTCAACATGGTGCACGTTCACTCTATAGAGGAGATCCACATGAGTGTATATGTGTGTCTATATATATATATATATATATATATATATATATATATATATATATATAGTTCGAAGCACATGCTTAAATAATATTAAAATTAAAGCTGGCGTTGAATGTGATTTTCTTTTTATTAAAAAAACTCAATCTTATAATATGCCTTTCTTTCTCAAATTCGTTTAGCACACTATAGGAAATTTGTTATTATAGTATTCATTCATGAAGTTTTAAAGGGCCGTTCATTTTAGTCCTCCCACTACTAGATACTCACGACTTTCCTGCGGATTGACCTGGAAATTGATGAAAATTCCGCAGGAAACTCGTTTCCTGCAGATTTTGCCAAGGATTGAGGTACCTAGGTAACAGCTTCATCGGTAATTGTTTCTTTAGGATTTTCCGATCCGCAGAAAAGGCACATCCTCAGGAAAGGGTTAAAGATCCGCAGAAAATGTTTGAGGAGTTTGCCTGCCCGTACATACTCGCAGAAATTTCTGCGGGAAATTCTGTAGAAGCAACCGCAGGAAACGATATGTAGAGGACAATAAGTCGCAGGTAATCCCCAGGAAATGGATTTACATAAATAAATAAAACATAATGCACTTTAATCCGAAGGTAAATCGATAGATTTCAGTAGTGCCAAAATTTACGAATAGGCAAAAACATCCTTTGAAGATGTATATATGTTGAAATGTCCCGGAAAAAACAAAGTATGAAGGAAAAATATTATAATAAGGGGATTTCTACCGTAAACTCACAATTTTTAGTGTACCAGTACTCTTGTTTCACAAAACTTATAAATTAACGATCATTTTTATGAAATAAAAAGCTATTTGTCAATATTTATATTTTAGAAAACATCACTTCATAAGAAAAAATATCATTTCATTGTTTATAAGGATCATATTAAAAAATTTACATTTTGTCATAAAAAATAATCAATATTCATTATTATGAGTAATAAAAATTCGTAAAAATTAAATTTTATTTCGTCGAAGCTCTTAATAAATAAAATTTAATTACTATAGTTGTAAAAAATGATAGAAAATAATTTTTTTCTTCAAAAAAATACCTCATTTATTATTAATTTAACGATTTGGTGTACCGATACACCCAAATTTATTGGGTGTACCATAGAAATTGCCTTATAATAAACGTGACCACAACATAATATTTTTATTGTTGTGAATAATGTATCTAACATGGTGCACGTTCACTCTATGCATTTGTTGTGAATATGTTAGCTAGCATTAGACATAATCTTTATAAAAAGAAAAATGAATAGTATTTTTTTATTTATAAAAATACATTAATAAAGATCTTCAGTTTAAAGGATCTTGCTTGTCGTCATTGGAGTTGGCCCAAGGACAAAACTAATGAGTCAATTGTATTAAAATACTCCCTTCGTTCCTTTTTAATTAAGTGTTGTTTTAGGTTAAATTTTTCGTTTTTATTTAACTGTCGTTTTGATATTTTAAAGTATGATTTGTTTATTATACCCTTTGTCAATTACTCTTATATTTTTCAATAAAACTAATTAATGCTATATATTTGGAAAACTAAAGTTTGTTTATTGTTATCTTTAAATTTAAACAAAATTTTGTTACCTATGATAATGGTTCCATGAAGAGTTAAAATTCTATAAATAATATGAGTATTATTTGTTAAAAATTTCAAGTGCAAAGTAAAAGAACAGATCTGAGAGAAAAAAAGACTCATGAATGTTCAAAAGGAATAAAGAGTGGAAGACTAATTGGAACTGCTGATGGGAGGTGAAGAGCGAGAAATAGTTGAAGACTCTAGTGACAAGATACAAGATCAAGAACAAGATGACGATGAAGAAAATGAAGTTTCATCAAGAGTACTAATGGATTTTGATTTAAATGAAGATGAAGATTATGAATTTGATTAATGTGAAGTTGGAATAATTTTGATATAGACTTTAAATAATTAAAGAGATATGCACAATATTTATAAAATTGAAAATTGTTTGTTATGAGAGAAAGATAAAGCGCGCAAAAAAATAGATTGTTGGAGAAAAAAAGTAGTAACTAACAATTATATCGTGAATTAATAAAATTCTGTTTTTTATTATAAAAAAACAATTGTTTATTGCATATTAAATTTATTGAAAAAATAAATTGTGTGCAAAAAAATAGAAAATTATTTGTGGATAAATATGAGGGATAATAGAAAAAAATGTACAAAAATACACTTTTAGTATTTTTGTGTTAAAATTCTAAAACGAAAATTAAAAAAAGAACGGAGAAGTATTAAATAACAATTACTTAATAAAAAGATCTCATATTCTTTTATTAATAATACTTGATAAAAATGTCTTATATTTTACTACAGGTGGAACGATGCCCGTGTCAAACACTATTTTAAAATATAGTTAAGTAAATTAACTTTATACTTTACCGCCGCCCACTACCACCCTCTCACATTGTCACGACCCAATCTTAAGACATGGCTGACACACATGCTAATACTATCTTCTAATCTATTTAGCCCGGTAAGTTTAATGCATCTTAACATATAAGAAGGATTTTAGACACTGATTAAGGAAACTAAAAAAGGAAACTTTCAAGTAAAAAGAACACTTTTTATGCTTTTAAGGAGTTGACAACATAAGTTCTAATATAATACTTACTATATTTGTTCCTTAATCAGTGTCCCAGAGGCATAGTTAACATTCCCCTCTCTAAAATATAGAGCTGCCAAAATTTGGTTGTTTCTCATCTATTTTCTTGAACTAAAAGAAAGGAGAAAAACAAATAGAAGGAAAGAGGTGAGTTACAAAGACTCGGTTCGAGCATACCGATCAAGATGGACATGAAATGTGAGAATCATACAAGTTTCACAGATTTGTTAACTAAAAAATCTCAAAAATTAAAGCTCAGTTCATACTTTTAAACATTTCACAACATCGAAAATAAAAAATTTCCATGATTATTAACAAGAACTCATCATTAGAAATACATGTGAATTCTAGATATCAAAACACATCTATCAATATTAAAAGAATTTAATAAATCCAACATTTCTCATGTCATCTATATCATTTCATTATGTGTACGTAGACCACATTATCTCTTCCTTGTGGTGAACAGTCTTAAAGTGGGCTACGGACATTTAGTGTGTAGACTGCATTATCTTTTTGTTGCAGCAAACGGTAATCATCTAAGTTTACTATAAGTATATGGCTCATAGGCTGCATTATCTCTTCGTTGCAGCGAACAATATCCATTTCAAAGTACTATGAACAATTCCGTACATAAGCTGCATTCTCTCTTCCTTGTAGCAAACAAAAATTATCTAAATTACTATGAGCACGGAACTCATAGGCCGCATTATCTCTTCGTTGCAGCGAATAGTTTCAATTTCAAAGTAATATGAACCATTTAGTCCATAGGCTGCATTCTCTCTTTGTTACAGCAAACGGAAATTATTAAAATTACTATGAGAATGTAACTCATTGATTTAGGTTTCACATTATTTTCTTAGATCAATTAATTGCAAAATTTATTCAATTCTTCAATCACACTTGCATTGTGTTTTTGATTTGATAGCATAGTGTTTTTGTTAAAATATGTTTGGTTTAAAATTGTGTATTGTTTTGCAATTTGTTCAAGGCTTATTAATATTTGATTGTATAATAAGATTTGTATCGTGAATCTCTCAATTCTAACATTAAATCTTATTGCACATATATTTGCTTTTTGTTGAATCGTTGATTGTGATTGTTCAAGCAAAAATTCCAATAGTCAATTTCATTAAAATCCGTTTTTATCAAATCTCCGGAAAATCTTTTGATAAGCTTTTTACCCCCCCCCCCCCCCCCCCCTCTAGCTTGGTAACTATCTAACCATATAGACCAACAAGTGGTATCATATAGCTTGGTCTCTTCTTAAGGCTAACTACCAGAAAAGTTGATCCATATGGCTAGTAAGGAGCCCAAGGGGCGTATAATAGGGCACCTATTTTCGATGAAGAAAATTATGACTATTGGAAGGAATGCATGAGCGTTCATATTCAGTCGGTGGATATGGACGTTTGGGACGCCGTCATCAATGGGTGGTTTTAACCACAAATTGTCGCCGATGATGAAAACGGTGTAGTCCTAGATAAGCCAAAAGCCGAATGGAATGATGATGACAAAAAAAAGGTCCAATACGATTTGAAGGTACGGAATATCTTCATCTCCTCTCTTGGGATAAATGAGTATCATTCCGTATCTCATTGTAAGACCTCCAAAGATATGTGGGATGCATTGGAAACCCTTCACAAAGGAATCGATGAAGTTAAACACTCAAAAATAAATACCCTTGTGCAACAATATGAGCTTTTTTGTATGAAAGATAGTGAAAACATCTCTTCAATGCAAATGAGATTTACTCATATTGTAAACAAGTTTCAAAACCTTAGTAAAATAATTTCAAACCAAGGTCGCACTAATAAGATTTTGAGATGTATGACAAAGGAATGGCAGTCCAAAGTTACCGCTATCAAGGAATCACAAAATCTCAATGCTCTTAGTATGATTATACTCTTTGGAAAACTAAAGGAACATGAGCATGATATTGATCGCTTCAAGTCAAGTGAGGATGACTCTAAGAAGAAGGAAAGGAAGTCAATTGATTTAAACCTCACTTCGTCTGTCTCTACCTCTTCGGTTCTAAATGATGATGAATCCGATGATGATGTTATAAAGGAAGAGGAAATGAGCATGTTTGTTAGGCGGTACAACCATTACATTAAATTAAATGGGTTAAAGCACATTGACAAGAATTTGGTGAACTTTAGAAAGGCCTCATTAAAAGGAAGAGAATCGAATAATGATGAGAAAGTGGTTAGTTGCTATGGTTGTGGCAAAGTAGGACACTACAAGAATGAATGTCTGGAACTTGCTAAAGAAAGAGGAAAATCCAGAGCAAATCGTAACTCAAAAGGAAGAAAGGCCTACGTTGCTTGGGAAGAAGAAGAAGTTACCTCCAATACTAGTGATGCCGAAAACAAGGATGAAGACGACCTATGCTTCATAGGTCAAACAAAGAAAGTTAAAAATGAGGTAATCTTCTCGGACTCCGACTCCGACTCTGATTCTTATTTCGATTTTAAACCCACTTATAAGGACTGACAAGATTCCATTGAGAAAATGTATGCCGAATTTCTAAATGCTTTTGAGAAGCTAATTGCTCAAAAGAAAACTATTTTGAAATTAGAATCCGAAATTTCTAAACTTAAGGAAGCATTTGAAAGTTTAAGAGATGAGCACGCATCACTTTTCAATGAGAAAATTGTAAATCCCACAATTGAAACACCTAAGGCAAAGTCACTCAAATATGACAATTGGATGGAATTTGAAAGGATTAGAATTTGAACTCTTATATTTCACACCTTATGTGAAAATTCGTTTTACCGACACACTGAGCCATAAATGGTATATACTTTGACGCCCTTAACTATATATTTGTTGGAAGATGTTAACACCTTAAATGGATTTCACTTATGTCAGAGGAGTAGTCTCCGCAGTTGCACATGCAAGGTATATTTGATTTACCGAAGAAAAAAATATTATTCTATGATGTTTAACTGCATCTTTAAAAGTAAGTGTTCACAAAATAAATTTTTATTGTACAGAAATCAATATAAAATATGCTATGCCAGTGGTGATCACAAAAGCAAGGTTGTGGCTTTAACTTCAAATATTAAAAGATGATTAATTAATTAATTAATTAATTAATTGGTTGAACTCAATCGAAACAAGATTCTTTTATCTGAACTATGTCTCTAATCTAAAGAACATAACTATTATGTGCGGCAACACAAGTAAATCATCTTATTAAAAAAAATTAATGGATGTGAAAAATTTAAATGTTAATAAATGTTGAAAATAAGATAAATAAGATAATTAATAGTATAGATTGTGTCATGTAAAAAACGAGAAAACATGAAAGATTTTTAGCGGAGGAAATCCATTCCCGGAGAAATATATGGTGGGTAGTGGAATGTTGGGTGCGTGGAGACTGTTGTGTGGAAAGACGAACAAAAAGTAGTATGATGTGTGTCATGTGTCGTCTTAGGTTAGAGAATTTATATATCGAAAATGCTATTTATCTAGAAAAATAGTATCAAGAATTTTTTAAGACACAGTTGGTAAGTTTTGATTGCATGATTTATTTGTTTACTTCCTATTTTTCAGCCACACCTCCTTGAATTGTGGCAAATAGTGCATTGTGATTGGTTATTCTTTATTCTTGAAGAATTCTTGATGATATTTTTCTTGGCAAAAAGTAGTATGATGTGTGTCATGTGTCGTCCTAGGTTAGAGAATTTATATATGTTTGCTTAGAACACTTCCCACTCAGGTTTTTTCCTTGTGATTTGACTTCTTTTTTTTTTAATCCTGGTACCACTTGATTCTTTCTCTTAACCCACAAAGTGATTTACCTCATGATAATCTTACTAAACAAAATAAAAATGAATAAATTAAGAGTAAAGTCATTTTAGCTCAACAGTACAATATATATTGTGCATGTCAATCAAATCATATTTTTTTTGAAGGAACCAATCAATCAAATAATTTTGGTGAGTGCAAATGTTGATAGAATCAATTGTATACTTATTTCCTATGATCAAATCAACTTATATATATATATATATATATATATATATATATATATATATATATATATAATTGTACAATGCCTCAACTTATGCATAAGTATGGTGTCTTCCCGATTGTTTATTATTATTACTACTACTATTGTAACACCTCATTTTAATTCTATTATTTTTAAATGATGTTTGAATATTGTTTATATGATTTTGCATGACTTATTTGATATATATATATATGAATCTATGTGAAATATATGATATGTGTTATTTTAATTATTTAGTTGTTTTATTATTTAAATAAAATATGAGAAATAGAAATAAGTAGTAATAATATTTATTTAGAATTAAAGGGGGATTAATTGTAATTATGTGGAATAAGTGGGAGTTAAGGGAAAGAAAAGGGGGGTTATGTTTTGGGAGTTAGTAAGGAAAGAGTCAGACAAAACATTTTCACGTACAGTAGAAAAAAAAGAGAGTTTTGAGAGAAAGAGGAGAAAGACCAAGAGGCTAGGAGAAGAGCTATGAAGGAATCAAAAATTGTTGTAGGTTTTCAATTGTTGTTGAATTAAGGTAAGGGTGGGATTCCTTTCACTAATAATGTATATAATTCTGAAAATTTGTGAATTGTGGTGTTCTTGGTTTTCTAGGTTTTAGAAGTTTTGTGTAATTTCTAAAATGGACGAATTGTGTTGTTGATTGCCTGTTTCAGTGTTGTTTTGTTGTCTATGTTGTATATTAAACTCATAAACATCTGTGCTTACACGTTTTGGGTAATCAGGGATCCAAATTGGGTTTTTGGATGATCTAGGGTTAGAGAATTTGAAGATTTACCCTGCCCAGACAACCGTTCGCTTAAGCGAACTTCCCGTCGCTTAAGCGACCATTCAAGGTAGTTTCCCAGAACCTAGCCGAGACTGTTCGCTTGAGCGAGCCTTGAGCGAACACGTAAGCAAAGTCACCCTCCCTCTCGGCGTTTTGCTCGCTTAAGCGAAGAGGCCTTCGCTTAAGCGAAGAAGGCTTTTATCAGCCGCATTTTGACCTTGGTTCATACTTAAGGAGGCTCGTCCGGGTACTCCAAAATGCTTATGTTAAGCTGTATAACCCCTGATTAGGTACTAAACCTTATAGAAACTTCTTATTGCTTGAAAATGAATGATTTAAGTGAAATTATGCACCTATTGGTGAACCTTGTTGTAAGAATTTGGTCGAGTCCTTTTCGGTTGTAGTCGTAAGGTATGTCATAGTTGATTATGAATGTTAGATGTTGATGTTGCTGTTGTCCTAGTTAAATGTTGAAATACATAAGTCGAATCCATTTGCATACTCATAACTGTTGGGGGCTTATGCCCTGGAATGCTTAGCATTCACACCCGTTGGGGGCTTATGCCCTGGAATGTTCATCATCCACCTGTTGGGGGCTCATGCCCTGGGATGCTTTAACCATCCAACTGTTGGGGGCTTATGCCCTAGAATGATTAGCATTCAACGCGCGTAAAATGGTACCACATGCATAATGCATTTGTCGTTGTCGATGTCGCATTGTCGTAGTCGTTGTCGTCGGTCATGTCGTTGGTGTTCATTGCTGATAATGACATTGTTGTTGATGTTGTTTAATGTTGTTGAAGATAATTATGTTGCTATTATATATGTGTATATTTATTCACATTATATATGAATTGAATAATGCATGTTGTAAGATGTTGTTGTTTCATTGATTTGATGAATTATATATATTTATTATTGATCGTGTATCTCACCCCTTCTGCTTGAAAACGTTGTCTTCCCTATGGGTAACTTGCAGGTAACGAAGATTAGTAGGATGATTGGCTCTGTGTCTAGGGCTCTGATACATATTAGGATGGGGGTCGTCGCGAATGCTTTCTTATTCTTTTATGTATCTTATCTATGAAAAGACTATGTCGTGGGAGTTTATTATTGTTGAAAATAATATTTTATAAGTGTTGAGGCCTTTGTGCCAGGATTATGTTGACGTTGAATTATAATTTTTGAAGATTTATTCCGCTGCAGTTTATGAGAATTTATGTTGTTTTGAAATAAATAGTTTATTCCTATTTATGGAATTTTCAAAAGTAGTGTAATACTCCGTTGTTGAAATACTCTGATATAATTATCTCTATGATTATGCTGTTGGGTGAACGGGGTGTTACAATTGGTATCAGAGCAGGTCGGTCCGTCCGACCAATTAGTAGAGTCGTGTCGAGCCTAGTAGAGTTGTGTGACAATTTTGTATTGTCTTTGATGTCTTGATTGTTGTTGTAGTGTAGAATTTCTAAGATGGCTGGAAGGAATGATGTTGCTCTTGCTGCTGCGTTGCAAGCAATGGCTCAAGTTGTTGGACAGCAACAGAACAATGTTGGTGGTAATGATGGTGTGCACATGCTGGAGACCTTCTTGAGAAACCATCCACCTACGTTCAAAGGTAGGTACGACCCTGATGGGGCTCAGACATGGCTGAAGGAAGTGGAAAGAATCTTCAGAGTCATGCAATGTATGGACGTTCAGATGGTGCGTTTTGGTACGCATATGTTGGCTGAGGAAGCTGACGACTGGTGGGTGAGTGTGCAACCTATTTTAGGACATGGAGGAGCTGCTATCACTTGGGCTGTGTTCAGGAGAGAGTTTCTGAACAGGTATTTCCCGGAAGATGTCCGAGGCAAGAAGGAGATTGAATTCCTAGAGCTGAAGCAAGGTGATATGTCCGTAACCGAGTACGCTGCGAAGTTTGTGGAGCTTGCTAAGTTCTACCCACATTACACGGCTGAGAATGCAGAATTTTCTAAGTGCATTAAGTTTGAGAATGGTCTGCGTGCTGACATTAAGCGGGCCATTGGTTATCAGAAGATAAGAAACTTCTTTGAATTGGTGAGCAGCTGTAGAATTTATGAGGAGGATACGAATGCTCATTATAAGGTGATGAGTGAGCGTAGAGGTAAAGGACAACAGAGTCGTCCGAAGCCGTACAGTGCCCCTGCTGACAAGGGTAAACATAGGATGAACGAAGAAAGGAGACCCAGAGGTAGAGATGTTCCTGCTGAGGTGATTTGCTACAAGTGTGGTGAAAAAGGCCACAAGAGTAATGCATGTCGTGATGAGAAGAAGTGTTTCCGTTGTGGAAGAAAGGGTCACGCAGTGGCCGAATGCAAGCGTGGTGATATTGTTTGCTTCAATTGTGACGAAGAAGGTCATCTTAATTTTCAGTGCAAGAAGCCTAAGAAGACTCAGGCAAGTGGGAAGGTGTTTGCATTGACCGGTACTCAGACGGTTAATGAAGATTGACTTATCAGAGGTACTTGTTTCTTTAATAGTATTCCGTTAATTGCTATTATTGATACTGGAGCTACACATTGTTTCATTGTTGTTGATTGTGCAATTAAGTTGGGTCTTGATATGTCTAGTATGAATGGGGAGATGGTTGTTGAAACTCCAACTAAGGGCTCAGTAGTTACTTCTCTTGTTTGCTTAAGTTGTCCGTTGTCCATGTTTAATAGAGATTTTGAAGTTGATCTTGTATGTCTGCCGTTAACTAGTATGGATGTAATCCTCGGTATGAACTGGTTGGAATACAACCATGTCCATATTAATTGTTTTAGAAAGACAGTATATTTTTCCTCTGCCGAAGAAGAGAGTGGAGCAGAATTTTTATCTACTAAGCAGCTGAAGCAGTTAGGATGTGACGGAGACTTGATGTTTTCCTTGTTGGCGTATTTGTCCGTGGAGAATCAAGCGGTAATTGATAGGTTGCCCGTTGTAAATGAATTTCCAGAGGTTTTCCTTGATGAGATTCCTGATGTGCCGCCAGAAAGGGAGGTAGAATTTTCAATCGATCTTGTTCCGGGTACGAAGCCTGTGTCGATGGCTCCTTACCGTATGTCGACAGCTGAGTTGGCAGAGTTGAAGAAACAATTGGAGGATCTACTTGATAAGAAGTTTGTAAGACCAAGTGTTTCACCTTGGGGAGCGCCGATATTATTGGTTAAGAAAAAGGACGGTAGCATGAGGCTGTGTATAGATTACCGTCAGCTGAATAAAGTGACGATAAAGAATAGGTATCCACTTCCGAGAATTGATGACTTGATGGATCAGTTAGTGGGTGCTCGTGTGTTTAGTAAAATTGATTTGAGATCAGGTTACCATCAGATTAAGGTGAAGGATGAAGATATGCAGAAGACGGCGTTTAGGACGCGATATGGTCACTATGAATATAAAGTGATGCTTTTCGGTGTTACTAATGCACCTGGTGTGTTCATGGAGTATATGAACAGAATTTTTCATGATTTCCTGGACAAATTTGTTGTAGTGTTTATTGATGATATTCTAATTTATTCTAAGACTGAAGAGGAGCATGCAGAACACTTGAAGATTGTTTTGCAGGTGTTGAAAGAAAAGAAGCTGTATGCCAAGTTGTCGAAATGTGAATTCTGGTTAAGTGAAGTAAGTTTTCTTGGCCATATTATTTCTGGTAGCGGTATTGTTGTTGACCCATCGAAAGTTGAAGCGGTATCACAATGGGAGACTCCTAAGTCAGTTACGGAGATTAGAAGTTTTCTTGGTTTGGCTGGTTACTACTGTAGATTTATTGAAGGATTTTCGAAGTTGGCACTTCCTTTGACTCAGTTGACCTGTAAGGGTAAAGCGTTTGTGTGGGATATTCAGTGTGAGAATAGTTTCAATGAGTTGAAGCAACAGTTGACGACAGCTCCGATTTTGATTTTACTGAAGCCAGAAGAACCTTTTGTTGTTTATTGTGATGCATCCAAGTTGGGCTTAGGTGATGTACTTATGCAAGATGGTAAGGTGGTAGCTTATGCTTCGAGACAGTTGAGAATCCATGAGCGGAATTATCCTACGCACGATTTAGAGTTGGCTGCTGTGGTTTTTGTGTTGAAAATTTGGAGACATTATTTGTACGGTTCCAGATTTGAGGTGTTTAGCGATCATAAAAGTTTGAAATATTTATTTGATCAAAAGGAGTTGAATATGAGACAAAGAAGGTGACTTGAGTTGTTGAAGGACTATGATTTTAGTTTGAACTATCACCCAAGTAAGGCGAATGTGGTTGCAGATGCTCTGAGCAGGAAGACGTTGCACATGTCTGCGATGATGATTAAGGAATTGGAGTTGCTTGAGCAGTTTAGAGATTTGAGTCTAGTTTGTGAACTGGCACCTCACAGTGTGTAGTTGGGTACGTTGAAGATCAACAGTGAATTCTTGAATAGCATCAAAGAGGCGCATAAAGTTGATGTCAAGTTTGTAGACTTGATGGTTGCTAGTGATCAGACTGCAGATGGTGATTTTCAAGTTGATGATCAAGGTGTGTTGAGGTTCCGAGGCAGAATTTGCATTCCGGATAATGATGAGTTGAAAAAGTTGATTTTAGAAGAAAGTCACAGGAGTAGCTTGAGTATTCATCCGAGAGCTACAAAGATGTATCACGACTTGAAGAAAATGTTTTGGCGGTCCGGGTTGAAACGTGATGTTGCGCAATTTGTTTATGCTTGTTTAACTTGTCAGAAATTTAAAGTTGAGCATCAGATGCTTGCGGGATTGTTGACACCGTTGGATGTGCCGGAATGGAAATGGGATAGCATCTCCATGGATTTTGTGACGAGTTTACCAAATACTCAAAGAGGGCATGATGCCATTTGGGTTATTGTCGATAGGTTGACGAAGTCGGCACATTTTATTCCGATCAATATTTGTTATCCGGTAGCTCAGTTGGCGGAGATTTACATTCATAATATTGTGAAGTTGCATGGTGTTCCATCAAGCATTGTGTCGGATAGAGATCCAAGGTTCACTTCGAGATTTTGGAAGAGTTTGCATGAGGCTTTGGGTTCAAAGTTGAGATTGAGTTCGGCTTATCATCCGCAAACAGATGGTCAGTCGGAGAGAACGATTCAATCGTTAGAGGATTTGCTGAGAGTGTGTGTACTTGAACAAGGTGGAGCTTGGGATAGTCACCTACCGTTGATAGAGTTCACGTACAACAACAGTTACCATTCGAGTATTGGTATGGCACCATTTGAAGCTTTGTATGGTTGGAGGTGCAGAACCCCTTTATGTTGGTTTGAGACTGGTGAAAGTGTTGTGTTGGGACCAGAGATTGTTCAGCAGACTACGGAGAAGGTCAAGTTGATAAGAGAACAGATGAAAGCGTCGCAGAGTAGACAGAAGAGTTACCACGACAAGCGTAGATAGGACCTAGAGTTTCGAGAAGGAGACCATGTGTTCTTGAGAGTCACTCCTATGACTGGTGTGGGTCGTGCATTGAAGTCTAAGAAGCTAACTCCAAAGTTTATTGGTCCGTATCAGATATCTGAGAGGATTGGAACGGTGGCATATAGAGTGGGTTTGCCACCACATCTTTCGAATTTGCATGATGTGTTTCATGTGTCGCAGCTGCGAAAGTACGTAGCGGACCCTTCGCATGTTATACCAAGGGATGATGTGCAAGTTAGAGACAACCTTACAGTGGAGACTTTACCGTTGAGAATTGATGATCACAAGGTGAAGAAGTTGAGAGGCAAAGAGATACCTCTAGTGAGGGTTGTTTGGGGAGGAGTAACTGGTGAAAGTCTAACTTGGGAGTTGGAGAGTAAGATGCAGGAGTCTTTTCCTGAGTTGTTTACTTGAGGTAATATTTCGAGGACGAAATTCTATAAGTTGGAGAGAGTTGTAACACCTCATTTTAATTCTATTATTTTTAAATGATGTTTGAATATTGTTTATATGATTTTGCATGACTTATTTGATATATATATATATATATATATATATATATATGATTCTATGTGAAATATATGATATGTGTTATTTTAATTATTTAGTTGTTTTATTATTTAAATAAAATATGAGAAATAGAAATAAGTAGTAATAATATTTATTTAGAATTAAAGGGGGATTAATTGTAATTATGTGGAATAAGTGGGAGTTAAGGGAAAGAAAAGGGGGGTTATGTTTTGGGAGTTAGTAAGGAAAGAGTCAGACAAAACATTTTCACGTACAGTAGTAGGATGATTGGCTCTGTGTCTAAGGCTCTAATACATATTAGGATGGGGGTCGTCGCGAATGCTTCCTTATTCTTTTATGTATCTTATCTATGAAAAGACTATGTTGTGGGAGTTTATTATTGTTGAAAATAATATTTTATAACTGTTGAGGCCTTTGTGCCAGGATTATGTTGACGTTGAATTATAATTTTTGAAGATTTATTCCGCTGCAGTTTATGAGAATTTATGTTGTTTTGAAATAAATAGTTTATTCCTATTTATGGAATTTTGAAAAGTAGTGTAATACTCCGTTGTTGAAATACTCTGATATAATTATCTCTATGATTACGTTGTTGGGTGAACGGGGTGTTACAACTAATATTGTTATAAATTTACCCTTTCGAACATCAAAATTGTAAATTTAATTATTTATAGTGATTAGAAATATATTTACTTTACACCCTTAATAAATATGCCAAGAGACAAACATAACACATTGATCTACTTAAAAGGCACTTAATAATAATTCTAAGCTTGGGGAGGGTTTTTTTTTATAAAACTTCTAAAGAGCTAAAAATATTTAATTGTTTTTTGCACATCATATGCTTATAAAATGATCAAATCATAATCTCTTTGTTACATACATGTTGAGAGAGAGAGAGATGGCTAAATCTCTCATGTTTGTGTATGCTATGATTTTATTTATTTTCATATTTCTTATTACAAAGAATGTTGATGGTGATATATTTTTTCATCCTTTTCAAATTGTATTCTTTATCTGTAGTTTGGAATTCTTTATCTCGTTTTAGTAACATTAATTTTTCTGTTGCAGCTCTATATGATTGTGAATATGATGAAGATTGCCCAAAAAGTACTTTGAAACGGACGTATAAGTGCGTTGATAAGAAATGTAGGTTCTACTACACAAAAAAGTTAAATGTAGGTCCTTGTTGACAACAAAAAATGGCAAATGTAGGTTTTTTTTATGGTATCTCAATGATAGTATGAGTTCTAGACCTAAGAGAGTACACTTACATGATGTAAGGAAGAATAAGTTTTTGCACTAGCGAAAAATATATGTAATATACCTTTTGCTAGAACATTTCATAGATTACATTTAGTTATTGTGTTGGTAACCAATAATTGCATTATTTATTTTCTTACATTCCAAGACCTTGCAATTATGTATTTGTACTCTAAAATATTGGTATAAAATGAAATTATAATAAGACTCGTTGCGCAGACGACATTGTTTTATTTTCGCTGAGTATTTTTGGTTTCTCTAGGGTATTTATTTTAAATTTTTGAGGTAACTTAACTTCATTTAGGGGTTGACTTCTCTCAACGTTTATTTTTCATTGGGAACAATCAGAAATCGTTTATGTTTTGTTTTTGTCTATTATTAAACATATTGTGCAAAAACTTAGGATACTTAGAACCATAACCTCTGTCTCAAACATAAATTTTAACCACTACTCTATTATAGTTTCTTTTTAATTTTATAAAGAAACCAAAAATAGCTATAGCAAAATGGTTGCAGGTTTGTATTTGCAGCTAAGCAAGTATGAGGCCTAAATATGTTCCAGTATTGGTAATTATAGCAAAGGTGAAAATTAATATTAAAGCATATAACACAATTTGACATATTTACTAGAACCATATAATGCCTTTAAGATTGTTTTTGCCCTATTCGTCTGAACCTCTGCTCGTCATATTGCCTTATTATTGCAACCGAAATGGACTTGACTTTCTGTTTTATATCACTAACATTGTTTTGACGGTCGAAGAAATTAGCTAGTGGTAGGAGAGGAAGAGATTTTCTAGGGTTGTATCTGGAATGGTGTGGATTAGTAATTTGAAGTGCATGCTTTTGATCTTTTGATCTCATTCTAAAGTGTTTCTGATGTCTAATTTAAAGTTCACTTTTTATTGAAGAATTTTGTTTCTCATGTTGAAATGGATCAACTTCTGATCTCTTATTCCATTGGTTAATCTTATTCTTCAATTTTGTCTTGTCCATGAAATGCTTCTGATCGCATTCAAAGTTCTTATGATCGATGACAGTCCCAAAATATTAAGTAGTGAGGGCAGTATCTAAAATAATGAATACATAAATTCAATGTAGGTCATATAAGAGAAATGGCATGTATAGCTCAACGGTACAATATAGTATATTGTGTATGTTAATCAAATAATTTTGGTAAATGCATATGCCTCAACTTATGCATATATTAAGAAGAAAAAGGTAACACAATTCAACCCGCCTTGTGTTTTTCTCGCTTTCATCCTCTAAAACCCACAAGTACTCACAAGAGGAGGAACAAACACTTCAAGGAAAAATATTTCTAAACTTTAGAAGGAGATGAAGTTTGAGAAGTAAAAGATTATGTATGGCTCAAGGAAAAAGGATGAAATACTTCACATTAGCAACTTAATTTATAAGGTCTGATTTTCGGTGATAACAATTTTGTATTTCTACGATGTTACTTCCAGGTTCCAACTTTCCTTTTATCTAAATCAGAAAGCAAATGAATTTACCACTTAATTCACATGTTGTATTGTCCAGATTTTAGCTAGATATATCAACGTCGAAATACAAACGCATGAAGCACATGAAGAATTCAATGTTGAACTTCTTGTACTGTCCACATATTTTGTATCAATCATTTAATTAATCACTTGAAGATTGAGGTTAAAACTAGTACCGTCCACCCAAATATATTACATCTTTTTTCTTCATTTGATATGTTCTTTTGTTAGTTACCGACACGAATCTGCAAATGTACGGTTCTTATCGAGTAGTAAAAATATCGTTCCTCAGAGAGTTATTGTAAGTACCGATTTTCTTTCCAATTGTGATTAGCTGAAATGATTAAGTTTAAGAAGTTCAATAGTTTCTTTGATTAAAATTCAGTTATAAAAGAATCTAGGGATTATTGGTTTGTCATAATAACAAATCACTAACAATCCAAAGCCTATGTTTTTATCTTATTTTAGATTCGTTTTCTAAAGACAAGTTTATCGAATGTATTTTATGTTTCCTTTCGGAATCCACAAATGTATTTCAATGGCAACCAAACTTATTCTCATGATTGATTGCTATTGAAATCCATAAAGAATAAAACTTTAAAGTCTTAGGGTTTACAAAACTATTTTCATGTTTTGCAAACCTTGTCTAATCTCATTTGTTCTAATATCAATCTTCATCTTTTGATCCATCGATTGATATTTGAAATATGGTTTTAAAAGCTATGAGATTAGATCAGAAAACAAAGTAAATAAGATAAAGTTCTAGACTTGGCTTGAATAGGATTTAGTCATTAGACTTATCCAACAATCCCAAGACATAGAGGTCTCTTCACTCATGTTCATTGTAGACATAAAACAATAATTAAAAGACATGGAATAATAATGCATGAAAATAAAATGACTGAATTGTAAAGAACAACAAATAAAGAGAAGAATGTAAAAGTGCAGAAAAATAATAGCAAAAGCTTAGAACAAAATGACAAACTTGATTGCAAGAATATAGTGTGTTCACAATGATCCAAGGTAGTTTTTCAGACTCATAAGAGCCCTATTTATAGCCTAAAATCATAGACAAAACATTAAACACAAATTACAAGGCTTTAATGGGCAAATTCCAAGAGTTTGTAACAGCTAAATAAACCTGAGAGATACGCACGGTCGTGCTTGTGAGGCACACGATCGTGCCTGATGTTGAAACGGCCAAAGCTGGCCTCTAAAGAGACACGCGGTCGTGCGTGTAAGAGGCACGGTCTGTGTCTTCTGCTCGTAAATAGTGCGCACGGCCTAAGGGGCACGAGCGCACGGTCAGTGCAAAAAGAGGCACGACCGTGCGCGATGAAAATTACTAGAAACTTGATTTTTTCAGTTTTTTCTTGGCTTACTTGACTTGGTCCACAATCATTGTTCTTCAATTATTTTGACCTGAAATTAAAACACAAACAATTTGAAGTAAACTAGTTCTAGAAGGTGACAAAAACACACAAATTCTTATTTAAATAGACACTTAAAAACCACATAAACTATGCCAAATTATGGCTTGTCAATTATTAAGTCTTCATTTTATTAAGTCTAAATGGATAAATTTTCCGGTTGTCACACCCAATTTATTAAATTAAATAAACTTAATAGATACAATTAAGGGTTCTAACTAATCAATTAAAATAGAGTGTCATGATTTCCTTTACATGTAAAATATGTTATTGAATAAATCAATAAAGTTATTAAAAGAATATATAATTTGTATAAAAATATTGGGGTGTTACAAACCCTTTCTTATTTGTTGGATTTAATTAATAAAATTTTCATTCATTATGTTTTTCTTGTGTCTGATTTAAATTAGTTCTTATTTGTTTTTAATGCTTTTTAAAAAGAGATCTCCATATCGAAATCTTGAAAATTGATCTGTAGATGAAAAATATGATTGATGACCTGAAATTCTTTATATGTCCATGTTTGTTCTAATTACTAATTTCATAATTATGTTAATGAAGTTAAAGTTTGAAATTTAACGTTTTCTACTCTCTTCTTTGGGGAACGTCGTAGTTCAACTAGGTTAACTCAGACATACGTTGGCGTAAAAGATTTTAATGGAGTTTTAATTCTTAGTTTTAGTAAATCATGAGTAGACGCCACATAACTGATTGTTTTCTAAGTTAATTTCAACAAAGACGAAGGGGAGATTCAAGGGTTCTCTAATCTCTGTTAATAATTTGAATCACAAACTTAATCTTGCATTCGGAATGACAATTAAACTCTACAACTCTATTTAATTCCTTTTTAATTTTACTCTTTGAAATAAGTTTTACTAATTAGAAAGTTGAACGACAATCTATGTGGAGAACGATACTATTTTATTACTTGTTACGATTTGGTGTTCTTGCCAATTTCGTCCATCACAATGTTACAAGAATGTAGTTGATATGTATATGATTCAATTTAAGATGTGAATCAGTTGAATTGTCTCTTTAACCATACTTGAAAGTTATTCCTTCCGATCATATTTATAAGTAAAAAACAATTTTTTAGGTTCATTGAATAACTAATATGTATCTGACTTATATATAGATCAGATGCATTAGTTATTCAATCAACCTTCAAAGTTAATTTTTGCTTATGAATATGACCGGAGGGATTATGTTTTCTGGGGATGAATGTAATGAGAGAGAGGAGATTCACTAAGTTAATATTAGACAATTCCTTAAAAAAAAGTCAATATTAGACAATTTGTTGAGTTTTTTTTAATGTTGTATTTGTTGATATCATAACATAAGAATGGAAATAGAATACAATTTATACGATAATTATACATTTTCTATTCTTTCTTTTTTTTTTAATTGTGATATTTATAAGTATATTATTTTTTGTAATAAATTGAGCTATGAGATAATGATAAGGGACCAAAATGTTTCTTCCTTAAAAAAATTCTATTCTTTGATTCTCTTTCTTCTTCCTTTCTTCGTTCCCAAGCAAACCCTAAAATCAACCCTAACAATTCTTATTCATCCAAATTAAGAGCATTTCACCATCACAATGTTCAATTCAATTCTTCTTCTCATTGCTATTGTCCCTGCATTGATGTGTAACGTTGTGAATTCAATGCGGTTTGATCTTAAATCTGGTAATCCCAAATGTATCGTTGAGGAAATCAAGAGCAATGCAATGACCGTTGGTAATTACTCCGTCGTTAATCCCAATGAAGGTTATCCAATTCCTGATTCTCACAAGTTAACTGTCAGGGTATGCTTATAAATTATGATGATCTATGAAACACGGACACATATAGAGACACCGGACACGACACGTGGACACCGATAGTAATTTAAGAAAATGGCATATTTGAATGTAATCATATACGTTAGTGTCGTGTCGAACATGTCTTAAATATTGACACGTGTTGGACATTGGACATGCCTTCGATAAGAAGTGTCAATGATAAATGATGATTCCAATCAGACAACTTTAGTTTTGTATTAGATGCATTTTAATTTCAAATTTGGAAATTTTAATTCCACCATTTTGATTCTGAAAGTGTAAGTTGCTGTCACGTTGGTTCTTGAATATATTGAAACTGCAAACTCATTTAAAGTGTCTTATATATTAGTCATTTTGGTCCTCAAATATGTTTTAGATAGTCATTTTAGTTCTCGAATGTTTTTTCGTTGATCAGTTAAGTCCATAAAATTACTAATAAAAGAGGTATGAATTAGGGATGTGTTTGCAATTTTAATACATTTATGGAACAATAGTGATAACTTCTCACACATTCAAGACCAAAATGACTGTGTTTCATTTTTATAAATCAATGTTATTATATTATGAATTAACTCCAAAAAATGTGCCCTTTTATGGAAGTCTTAAGGTAGAAAATGTATGAGATCAAGAACAATTCAAATTCCAATGGATTAGCTATTCTCTTGTTATAAGGTTTATGTTAATTTGTGTTTATTTGGATTTGTACTTTTCAATTTTCTGAATATCAAATGGGACAAGTTCTTCTGTGGACCGTTACTTGAAAATTGTTCAAAAACACTGATGACGACATAGATGCCACCTTCCAGAAGTAGAAATTTATTGACCTCTTTGTGCTCGTGGCTAAGAAGGCGACTTTATCATTGCCGGTTTGTCAAAA
Organism: Medicago arabica; assembly: GCA_946800305.1. Classification (NCBI taxonomy): domain Eukaryota; kingdom Viridiplantae; phylum Streptophyta; class Magnoliopsida; order Fabales; family Fabaceae; genus Medicago; species Medicago arabica. The sequence goes on from OX326969.1 coordinate 3,695,362, forward strand.
ACAAAGGAAAATATGTGAGTTGAGTTTTGAGGCGCGTATATTTATTTTCTTTTGTTGTTTCCAAATTGACATGAACCATGGCGGTTTCTAAGACGTCGCAATACGGAGGACAGTGAACTTCTACTTCCGGAGTCAGTCATCTTTGGAGTTTCAGACAGTTTTCAAGTACCTGTCCGCAGTGATCCACTGTCGAATTTGTCATCAAATGACTCATATTTTATATTGGTTTTGTATAATGTGTCTGGTTATCAGCTTCGTTCACCTTATGGGAACAAACACCACTTTGGTGAGCGTGTGGCTTCTGGTAATTTTGCATTTACTACAGCTGAAGCTGGTGACTACACAGCTTGTTTTTCCGTGCCGGTTCAAAAACCCACGATAACTGTGACCATTGATTTTGAGTGGAGAACTGGGGTGGCTGCCAAGGACTGGTATAAGATTGCGAAAAAAGATCAGATTGACGTAAGTCTTAGTAAAATAGTACTGTAATGTTTGTTGACATAGAATCTAGATGTGCATGATAGGATAAGATCACGCGATTAACTTATCTTGTTGTAGGGATTTCCTGATTTACAAATGTTATTATCCGGTCATGTGTGTTCCCTAAAGTGATTTTTTTCCATCTTAGGTAATGGAATCCGAATTACAGAGGTTGTATGACACTGTCATATTCATCCACGACGAGATGTTTTATCTTCGAGGAAGGTATAAATGTTATGACATCATTTGATCTTCTGTCAGCAATGTTTACTGTGTCATTCAAAATTTCTTCTATATTGTACTCAACCTTTATGAAACTTTTACTTACATGTGTACTATTTTTTCTCAAGGTTTGACCTTACACTATGCACCCATTGGAGAAAATTTTCAACTCATTCTAATGAGAATTTTTGTTATATTTTGATTTCCTTGATACAGGGAGGAAGAGATGCAAGATCTTAACAGAGAAACTGATAAACGGATGCTTACATTCATTTTCCTTTCAATCACTATTTGCTTGTCTGTTGCTGGTTTGCAACTGTGGCATTTGAAAATATTCTTTGAGAGGAAGAAGCTCCTCTAAGATCCTTTACACAAATTGTATCTACTTGGTTAGCTTGGATAAGAACTTTTGATGACAGATTGTTCCTGATGTATCCAAATTATTGAGGTTATATTTCTCTTTTATGATGTATATTGATAATTAGAAAAAGGAAATTATTTTGGGTATGAAAAAAGTTTTTATGTTAAATATCGTGGTGTTTTTTGATTTTTGCGTGTATCTTTGAAATTTGTAGAAGTCATACATGTCGCATGAAATAAATAAAACAAAGTTTAGTTTAGACAAAAAAATCTATAATTATTGTGATCATTATATTTATACAGTGATGAAAAATCATCGATGGATCTTTACAGATATTTTGCATGTATTGGTTTCATAAATTTTACATGAAAAAGATAGTCAAAATGTTTAAAATCAATCAATGGAATACAAGGTTCCTTATGTCTCATGCAAAGTAGAATACTATTCTTTATCAACTTTGTATTCTTTGCCACTCAAGTGAATCCAGATGATTCTTGTATTTGTTTCTAAAACTACCATTTTCTCCTTCATTTCGTAGTCTTGGCTTTGAAGAAAATCACATTCACCGCAGAAAAAACGGTTCGTCTACTCTGACACAAGCACACTGTCCATTGAAATGTTTATGAGTCATCTTCAATGATATGATTTGTTCGGAACGTCATCATTTTTTCAACATTGACACTGCAACAAAAATATTAAGCAATAAACATTAAATATCACATGTATAAACATTGTCACTGCAAGGTAAAACAATGTTTTGGTACCTCAAGTTTGTTGTGCGTTGCCATGAACCATGACAGCATGTCTTGCATAAAATACTGGCAACTAACATTTTCCTATCAAAAAAATACTTTCAGATAAATGTTATGAGCTTCCTTCGCACAATTGCAGCTCATTAAGTTAACCAAACTATTGTCAAGAAAAAAGTTAACCAAACTAATCCGCCTAAGTACTCCACTAACACGTCATATGCTCATTTATTGTATCGTAATCCACCTAACTACCCCACTAACTTGTTTTAACATTGAAATCAACAAAACTAATCATTTTCTTAAGAACCATGTACAACTCAAATAAGGTGCTTATAATAACACCGAGAGGGTATATCAAGCAGTAAAAGTATTTCTACCGTTACATTACCTAAGACTTTATTCGCGATGATGATACTCCCCATTATGATGTCATTAAACTTATATATTGTATGAGCGGAAGAAAAGGGGAGAACTTGTAGTAACTGATAAAACATAAAAACATGCAAAAATGATTAGAGTGATTTACATACCTCGGGCTGATACTGCCGTAGATATAAAAGTCATACTGGTATCAGGAAGCCCCTCACCAACACTACCGTCTCAGTTTTGTAATTGTTGCAGCCAAAACTTCATTTGATCTTTTTAAGTAAATTCTCCAAAGATCGTAAAATCGGACGATTTCATAATTAAATTCGCGTTTTCACTTGTGATCCGATCAGAAAACGATTATGCATGTGATCAGGGGAGTAGGATCGTAAAATTGCAGATTTTGATAATACTGCTGATAGATGTGTGCATTGCTTTTTGTCTCTTTTCACATTGTTGCTAGCAGAGATTCCTGTAGTGAGTGAATGGAATATTTGAATTATTGAACATGTGGAAAGCCTTAATGACCAAAATACAGACCCTCGTGAACTAGTCATTCCCGTATCATCTGCAGGCCTTATTTTATAACTATTAGCATTCCTCACTTGATGCATTTATTACTTAAATCGCATCATACTTTCCATAAATTGTGAGTGCCCTAAATATAAGATTTTAGACGAAAAAAATGAAACATGTGCAGACCCTAGGTAATTTACCTTAAATGCGTACAGGTGAGTGTGTTGTACATTGGATGAGACTATGACATATTAACAATATAAGATGTTCATTCATTGAGCCCTTCTTTACAACTGAAATCCTTAAATATGGCTCAAGGAACTGGAATTAGCAGCATGAAACAATTTTCATTCAGACCTGCAATGTAGAAATACCAATTTATTAGAAACAAATTCAAGCAAAGGATACACGATCATGTTCAGGCAGTTAGCTACACATGACGACTTATCTCATCAAAATTATCAAATAAAAACTTATTCAAAGCCGCATATATGAAGCTAGAAGTGTCAGACATGTGATCATATGATATGACATCATCTTGTTTTGATGTGTGTAGGAAAAGGAGGGAAACTGAATTCAAATAAAGTTTTTTTGATCAAAAATAACTTATATTATTTCATTCATCACTATAGTAGTAATACAAGATGGAATCAAATCAAGACTTGGTGACGAGCATACAACTTTGACACCCAAGCTAAATTATGGGTGACAGAATTAGCTTGTCTCCGTACAAAATTTATCTTAAAGTTTGGATAATATTGTAACAAGGCTCTGCAATTAGCTATGATATTGCCAAATTCAAATTGGTTATTAGATCTATCAACAATGTTGTCTACCACTAGCTTACAATCTAGCTCAAATAAAAGTGCTTACCAAAGAATTTTACTCAAATAGCGAAAAGAACATCATTAATATGTTTTTCAATCATCGGATACCTAACAGTCACTCTTCATCTGATTTTACGTTAACGGCATATCTGGAACTATATTTGCTGGGGCATAATACATGTGTACAGGCATCATACAAAATATAATGCAGTAGAAAATCTGAAAAGAGAAAGAAACGGGAGATTAGTATCAAGTTCCAATGTGGTAACAAGGATGTGACATCAAAGGTTGTAAGAAAACATATCAATACTTAACAGAACAATATATAAGTGTCACAGAAGTATTTACTTCTAAGGAATGGTCAAAGAACCATATATAATATATCCAGTTAAAAAGGCATTTGGAAATCACTTAAAATCAGAATACAAACTTTATAACAAAAAGGTTAACAAAACACCAGATTCTTAACTAGGGGAACAGCAAAGTATTTTTCCCGACATTGATTTGATTTGACCTAAAAGCTATCCATGAAGAGAGAAGGAGGAAAAATTGGAAGCAAAAGAGGATATGCAGATGCAGGAAATTTACCAGCAATTGATTCGACGTTTAACATAAATATCAACAGTATGTCAGCAGCATTGCCATTGATGTAGGATAAACCTAAAGAAAGCAGACACAGATTAGCTTGTTAGGAGAGAAAACAAAGGCACCCTACAATGTGATTCTTAAATGAGCATTTTGGGGTCACATGAGTATGCAAGAGGGCCAAAGGAGATACACGCCGTTATGAAGTTATCAGCGGAAATTAGAAAAGAGCAGTTGGCACATATGAATTAATACCACCATCAAGTTCATGACAGTGTCTGTATAGACAATGTGTCACCGCCGAGGTCCATTTTCAAAACCAACTCTTAAACAATTCAAAAGAAGTGCAACACTGAAAAATGTACCAAAGCAGGCGAGAGGAAATGGATTTATTATATACTCCTCTTCTAAATAACTAAAACATTAGGCCATGGCAAAGTAAAAAACACAGAGACTCAAGTAAGGTGAAAATAGAAGATGCAAGAGAATAAGCTGTTTGATGCCAGATAATCCAAAGAAGCAAAGAAAGGCATCCAAATTTAAATTGCAACAAACATAAACTTTTCAAGTTCAAAAACTTTGAATTCGTTTCACTTATTGATAAGGATCCAAGCACTCGCGGAACCCTCCTTTAAAAGCTAGCTAACAAGGGGGAAGAACCAAGCGACTTAAATACTACCCTATAATACCCAAGTCCCTACCACAGCATTGCTCTAGAGAGCTAACGTCCCAGAAGTTGCACACTACGATGCTATACTCTGCCTTTCCAGTCAGCCCCTCTGTTGGTAGCCCTTTTCGAGCCACCAACAACCAGCTTAGATACCAATTCATGAAGTGATGATGAGTATCCAAGCATGGGAACCCTCCCATAAAAGCTAGCTATCAAAGAAAAAGAACCAAGCCACTTAACTACTCCACCAGACATCCCATGCTACTTGGTGTGGAATTTAAGGACCCATAATACTCAAATTCCTATCACTTCCGTTCCTTATACAATCATATTTGCATATCATTTTACTAATAATTCAGTATAAAGATACATACCTATGTACAATGACGTCGTCGTAATCAGTTTGTGTCTCTCTTCTCTTTCCAATCTGCATGAAAAGATTAAACAAGATTCAGTTTAAGTCAAAGAAAAATACTCAAAACATGATGTGATTATGCTTCACCTTTGGGTATCAACAATATAGACTTTCATAAATGCGACAAATCCAAGCAGTAGCAATAAAACTGACTAGCTTTGATGAAATTGCCTTTTCGTAGCTTTTTGAATACAACGTTTTAAAGTTGTGTCTGGTGTCATTCCATTATCAATCATTTCATCATACAACTGCAAGGCTATCTCCCGGTGCCCTCTGTTCAACGAACCCTCCGTGTGCTCGCTGTTCAACAAGCCCTTAATTATAACTGTGTATGCAATGACATCAGGTTTGATCCCTCTTTCCTTCATATCCTTAAAGAGCTCATAGGCCTCTTGCAACCAATTCATCTTTTCTTTTTCTGACATGGGCAAGCAATTCATCTTACAATAACTATTAATCATAATTGTGTAAGTTACAGCATCAGGTGTAAATCCTGTCTGGATGAACAAATTAAACAAAGTGCGAGCACCTTTCATATTCTTTGTACAGCACAATGCAGTAAATATTTTTGAATACATTACTTTCCTAGGTTTCATATTCATCGTCAACATTTTGCCTAGCAACATAACAGCTTGCTTAAGTTCATGGGATTTTTCAATAAGGTCAGCTTCACAATAACCGTTAACCATGGCAGTATAGATTTCAACACTTATTTCAACACTTTCACCTTTCAGATAATCAAAAAATTCCTCGGCTTCTTCAACCTTGCCTGCTGAACACAAACCTTCAATGATAATCTTATGTGTAGTAGAGTTTGGCTCAACACCTTGACTCTCCATATAATTTAAAAGGTTCATTGCCTCAAAGTCACTACGATTTCTAAAAAAACCGGCGGCTAGTACATTATAAGCAACAACGTCGGGTTTAAATCCTCTTTCCTCCATTTCTTTAAATAAACTCTGGGCTTCGACGGGTTCACCCTGAAGAAAGTATCCATTGATAAGCGTTGTGTAGTGTTTCATATCTACATCGATTTGCATAGATTTCAACTCATCCAGCATACCTACTGCATCATCCGCCTTACCCAATTTACACAAAGCATTCAATACAATATTGTAAGCTTTTCTGTCAATAAACAAGCCCGATTCCTTGAATTCTTCAAACATATCTACCACTTCCGAAGCCCTTCCCATATCATCCAAGCAATGGAGGATGCAACTAAAAATCACACAATTTGTCTTTATACCCTGAGAAATCATGCTCTTATATATGGCTAAAGCTTTATCAAAATTACGGCTGTTACAATAACCATGGACCAATGCACAATAAACATACACATCAGGAACAATTCCTTGCTTTTTCATCTCGCAAAACACACTCTCAGCTTCATCTAATTTCATTTCATTACAAAACCCACGAATAATCACGGTATAGGCATATTTATGTACATGGGCATTCCTCGTTCTGTAATCTTGGAGCACCGCATATCCCGAATCCGACATGTTATTTTTGCACAGCCCCTCAATAAAAGTTACATAGCAATAAGAATCATGATCCACCCCAGCTTCCTTCATTTCATCCATCACACGAACCACGTTTTCCAAATCACCCTTCTTACATAGCGCCTTAATGACAATTGTATAGGTGTACTCATTGAAGATAAAACCGAAACTCTTGAATCGCTCGAATAAACACAACGCCCTATCGATTTCATCATGTTTAACCAACCGGTTGATAAGAAAGTTAAAAGATTTTATATTTGGCAAAATCACAAGATTCTTCCTAGTTTGTAACAAGAAACCAATAGCTTCATCAAACATGTTACGACTAACACAAGCTTTAACAAACCCATTAAAAGCTCTAAACAAGTAATGATCTTGGTTCACATCATCAACACCTTCAAACAATGAATCAAACAAATCATTGATTTCAAAACATGGGTCTTGCTTAGAATGATCAATGATATCAAGAAACAAAGAATCCAACTTTCTAATCCACTTCCAATAACACATTATTTTAATGATTGAAGCATAGGTTTCAATATTGTGAGAAAACCCATGTTGGTTTTTGAGTTCAGTGAAGTAAGAGTATGCAAGTGAAGGGTCATTTTGATAAAGGTAAAGGTTTTGGAGGATTTTGAAGGTGTTAGGTTCAAAAGATGAGATTTTTGAAGGTTTTGTGAAATGGGTTTCTGAGGAAGAAAGTGCAAGTGCTGTGGATGATGAAAATTTGAGGGTTTTGTGAATGGTTTTGGATTTGAAGAGAGGAAGAAGAATGAGAGAAGGGAAATTGAAAAGACGAAACAACATACCATGCCGGTGGAGCTGTGATGAATGCGTGCGGCAGAGTTGCGGCGGAGGTGAGGTGGCGGCGGACGATGACGGTGAGGTTAGAACGTGACAAACATTTTCGATTATGCTGTTGTTTGTGTTTCAAAGACAAAATTTAGATTAGTTGTTATGTTTTATGAAAACAAAATTAGTTTTATGTTTGAAACCTCAACCAAAAATTGGTGAAGAAGAAGTGCGTGTTTTTGGAGAGGAAGAAAGAAAGGGTTATTTTTGTCTTTTCACATGGGTCTGAAAGGCAAAATGGTCATTTTGGATTGCTTTTGCTGAGTCATCAAGCTTGTGCCACGTCACTGCCATGTTACTAATTACATGTCACATCACTTAAATGAGATTAAGACTAAAATTAAAAAGATTAATATTTGTCATGAATGTTAAGAAGGTTAAGTAAGTTTAGAAACGAAAACTCAAATGGTCTATATTTACATGGATTAGGGACATATTTAAACAGTTATTTGAACAACTATAGATTTACAGGAAAAAATAATTATTGACACGAAAACCAAAACAATAAAGAAATAAAGTAAATATATAATGTGATTTTTTTTTTGTTACATGAGAAAAATAAGACAAAAAAGAAGAACAAATGTTGAACATAATAACTATGCACGAGAGTATGAAACTCCCATGACACCCGTAAGAAGGACTAATGGAAGCTCAATTGGAGGATTGTTGAGAATCATCAAATTACTTGTAGTTCTAGCATCAAGTTTAGCGAGAACGTTTGCACTCATATTACCTTCTTGAAAAGTATGATGAAGTCGTACGGTCCAATCTTTCGCCAAAAATTGACAAGTTATCTCATTCTCATTCCCATAATAGTGATATTATTTGAACCAACCGAATGGTTTAAAGGGATTGAATAACATATAATGTTAACATGAGAGAGAAAATAATCACAAATTGGTTGTACAACTATTATATTTAAAAAAAATAAAAAATTGTTATACTTTTGAGTGTATCAAATTTTACTTTAAACCATTGTTGATTGTTTGATTGAGATCATACAATTCTTAGTTCAAAGTCAATAATTTTAGTTTTTAAAATAAATTTTTTCTTTATAACTCAAATGGTTACAGGTTGTGTGGTTGCATTGTAGTGAAAATAATAATTAGAAGAAAGAGAAGTTTGAATCGTGACTTTTTTTTAAAATTTATTTTTGCAATTATTGTATACTTTTCTCAAGTGTAAATTTGAAAAACATGTTGAATTATAGGTAGTTATACTCATTTTAAAGTTAGTTAGGGTATTAGTTTAGTCATTATATAAGTCACAAGTTGACTCATTTGTATTTCTCTTTCATTTTTGTACCATTTTCATTAGGCTTAAATACGTCTTTTGTCCCTACAAATATATGTCGTTTGAATTTTCGTCCCTGAAGTTACTAATTCTTCCAATCTGCCACTGCAAAATTTATTCATTTGACTTTTGGTCCTAATTAGATTTTTGTGCTGAGCTGTGCTGTTATTAACGACGTGGTGCACATGTGGAGAGGTGGTTGGCTTAAATAGGTCTTTCGTCCATGTAAATATAAGTCATTTGAATTTTCATTCCTGAAGTTACTAATCAGATGTAAATAGAATGATTAGTAACTTCATGGATGAAAATTCAAATGACCTATATTTGCAGGGACGAAAGACTTATTTAAACCTTTTCATTATTGTCGTACCCTAATTTTTGACCAATTTATTTTATTTATTCGTACGTTGTTTGTTTTCCAGTCGTCCGTTCGCGCGCGGATTCCCGTAATGTCTGCTTTTGTTCGTATTTGTGGTCGCGTTTATTTTTCGTTCGTCGTTTATATTTTAATATCGCGCGCGTATCATTTTCGTATTTTTTTTACTCGTGTTTTGTGCGTTTTTTTAGCGTACGTTTGCGTTCGTAAAGTTCATTTTATTCACGTCGTTGATTTATCGTTTTAATTAGCGTAAAAAGCCGCGTATTTCAGTCGTATCAAACGAAATTTCGGCAGAGAGGTATTTTAAAATACCTCATTTTTTTGGTTCCGACGGGACATTTTTATTATTTCTTTTTATTTTATTATTAATTTTCGTTTTTATTTTTATTTATTTATTTAGTTATTTCTTTTTTTATTTTATTTTATCATTTGTTGTTATTTATTCATTTTATCTGTTTTTATTATTTTATCTAGTCATTTTAGTCCACTTGTCAATTTATCATTGGTTCTGGTCCAACTTTCTCTCCAAGTCTCAGCCAAGAGTATTTTCGTCCATTCCACGTATCAGATACTTAAGGGTTTTGTCAGAGTTAATCAAGGTCAGACACAGATTTCCACAAAAACACCAATCCCATTCTCTTTCTATTTTTTTCAAATCAAACCACAAAAAAAAATCAAAAATGCTATGAATGCCTCAAGAACAACATGAACTTAAAAAATTTCCAGCAAGATAGATTCATCACTCCAGTACAATTTTCGGCCAACATAAACAAATTTTCAGCCAACACAAACAAGGCCACCAATTCCATACAAACACTATCAAATCTGTACAACAACACATCCAGTAACAACAAATCCGAAAAAACCACAAATCCATAATAACAGTACCAAAATCGAATTCAAAAAAATATCAAAGGTACCAAAACTGAACTCAAAAGTATCAACAGTACCAAGGCCGAAATTCAAAGAAAAAACGCAAGAACAAGGCAAAACGCAACCAAACCGAACTCGTCCGAGGCAAGGCTAACAACAACAGAACCGAAAATCAGTAGAAGAAGAAAGAGGAAAATAAGGTAGTTTTCATGTTTTTTTTTTTGTGTTTTGTGATGAAGTTTAAATGTTAGATCTAGGTTGTTGTAGTGTGTTCCTTTGAAAACTAATGTCGGATTTGAGTAGAGAAGAAGGAGATGAAGAGGATGATGTAAAAATTTTTAAAAAAAAAGTAAGAAAAACGCTCCGGCGCAGCGGCCCTCCGGCCGACCACCGCGCCGGAGCTCCTCCGACCACCCTCCTTCTCCTTCTCCGGCGGACAGGTTTTTAGAGAGAAGGGAGAGAAGCTTGGCTTCATGTTTTTTTAGAGAGAGGAAGAAAGTAAGAAAATGAGTAAAAAAGGGCATAAGAAGCTTATATATTATCTTCTCAAACCGGTTCGAGTTGAACCGAACCGGTACCCATTAACCCGAACCGTTAACTAAGCCCAGCGGTGTTTATTTTTGTCTTTCTGCTTACTGCATGTACCTCCCAGTTTGCTGCCTGCACCCCCTTCCCTGCACATATTTTTTGTAGTATTTCTTTATCATTTCATGCATTTTTTTTTTATTCATATGACATTTGAACTATGTTTCATGCATTTTTTTTTATCATTAGCGTCTTAATTTTCATGTCATGCACTTTTATTTGGTCTATTTAAATTTTGCCTCTTATATTTTTTAGTTCATTTTAGGCTTTGAAGTAACATTTCATACTTTTCTATTTTTCGTCTAATGTTTTAATTATCATGCAATTATTATCTTTTAGTTTATTTAATAGTTTAAGTCATATCTCATGCGTTGTGTAGTTAGCATTTTAAATATCATGCATTGTATAGTTTACTTATTGATTTAATTTCAAACATATACATGTTTTTTTGCTAATATTTTCTTTTCGAAAACTTGCGTGTCCTATTTTTTAAAACATACTTAATGTCATGCATTTTATTGGGTAGTTATTCTGGTATGTGATGTTATTTTTTTTTTTTATGCTTAATGTTTCGGTATATTTCGTTTTGCATTATCTCTAGTATAATCTCATGCATCTTTTATTTTTTTGTTATGTATTTATTTATCATATTTAGTGTGTAATTAGGGAATTGATGTAATTTATTTTCGCGCATTTTTTTTTCCTTTTGAGACCATAGAATGTATTTAGGGTATGTAATATGTAACCGGCACACGCACTGACACGCGCACCGACACACCACTTTATTTATCGCTTTATGCTTATTCATTTTTCCGCCGTTACGCGATTTCATCGTTAGTTTAGAAAAAAATATTTTCTTCAAAAAATCAAAAAAAATCAAATTCAAATTTCTTTTAAGTAAACCTTGGTATGTAATCCAAGTGTTTTTTCCTTTTATTTTCCTTAATCAAGTGTTAATTAATTTAATATCCACATTAGACATGGATTTCGTACAATTAAAATTGACCAACTTCATCGTATTTTCTTCTCATGCCTTGAGGCCTCTCATCTCTTCTTAAAACCTTTCTTTCAAAAATGTTAAAATCAACTCAACTCATCAAATAAGTTCTTTAGCCGAACTACTTGATTTTGATCCCGATTTATTTGGGTAAGTAGGCAAAGGGTTTCGACCCTTCCAAATCAATAAAAATAACCAAAAACATGTTTCATCTTTCTCCTTTCTTTCACTTTAACTCTTAAACTTTTAAATAAGTAAAATTAATTTAGCGCAAGGTTAGAGAATAGGTAGAAGGTTCCTATGGGATACCATAGTCGGTTCGGGTGCCTAACACCTTCCCCAATCGAAACCAACCTCCGAATTCAAGGTCTCATAAGGGTTTTTACTCACGTTTTCCCTTCCCGCGAATAAAAGTTGAGAGTTCAATGATTAAAGGTTCAAATCCGATCAATGATTTTGATACCCGAAAATCACGAGCACAATTATCATATATCAATACAATAACTTTGTAAGTTTTTTCTCTCTATTTTCATGAATGCCATGTTTTTCAACAAGACATTGACTTGTTAGAGAATCTTCTCTTGTAATGAATGTTCTTAAGTAAAGGTACTCAAGTGTTTAATGTGATTCGTGTATGCTTAAATTAAAGAGAAGAGTTAAAGAAGAAGTGTTTATGTTCACATAATGTGGGTAAGTTATGAAAACAATTACCGTGAGTTCTTGAAAAACTAAGAATAGAAATGTTGACTTAGGGCTCGTTTGGATTAGCTTATTTTAGAGTTTATACAAAATAGTTTATGTAAATAAATAGTATGGTTTTATGTATTATTTATAAGTTTGTTAAGGTATTTTATGAAGAAAAAAAAACAGTTTATGAAGATACAATTTTCGTTAGTGAGAGCTTATAAATTAAAATAAAAACTTATTTATTTACATAAGCTATTTTTTATAAGTTCAATCCAAACGGGACCTAGAACAAAAAAAAAATTAATCTTCTAAAAGTATTTTCTTAACAAATATCCTAAGGATGAATATTAACATTTTCCATAAATAAAAACTATTGTTTTCCGTGATCTTAGTTCAATGGATATAGATGATGCATTGTAATATACATTCAAGGGTTAGAGTTCGAATCTCAGAGCATCTCCAATGCTAGAACAATGTTGATGTTCTCAAGTTAATTTTTATGGGCCAATAATTACCACATAGGATTCAAGAACACTCCCTCATTTTCACTACAATGCATTTAAATTCTTAATTTGTTTTATATGGGGTCCACCATGAACTTCACATGTATTTTGAGTAAATACCCAACTTAGTCCTTGAATTTTCACCAACCAGTCAAGTTCGTCCCCAGATTTTTTTCGAAATATCTATTTAGTCCCTGAATTTTAGAGACGTCCATCAGAAGGATCCTTCCGTCCAAAAGGGCTGTTAGTGAGGGTGATGTGTCATCCTGTATGTGGTGTTGTTCTATACACGTGGCAACAAGGCAACCACGTGTACAAGGACGAATTTGATGGAAATGGTAAAAATACCGAAGATGTTATACCAGACGTCATGACCAGAGTTCGAACCTCAACAGTTCCACTTATGTGTGTCTGAGCTTATAATGACTTTGTCATTTCGTTATCTACCAATAACACATATTGTACATATTACATAGAAAGTTCTCTATGTTTTCTCCATCATATATGCAAATTTTAACAAAGGAATTACAAACTTGTTTTACCTCTTCGGCTAAGTCTTGGTTAAATTAAACTTCGATATATGTGGACATTGCTGTGTACTTCCTTCATCATTTCCTTCTTTTAGCATTTCACATATATGTAGATTCTTATTTTCTAGATTTCACACAAACTTATTTCAAAGAGGGCGACCCTTATAGAGAGTCAATGGAACGATATTAATTCACCTTATTTTCGGCCCTAACACCGGCATGTTTCACTTAATTAACACTGACCTATTTTTATTAATATTTTATGTTGTAAGTATTTTATTTTGTGGGCCAGTGTTAATTAACTGAAACATGCCGGTATTAAGGCCGAAAATAAAGTGAATTAATATCGTTCTATTGACTCTCTATAAGGGTCGCACTCTTTACCTATGGTATTTACATAAACTTAGTTAAGTACCTTTACACAATTTAAGTTCAAGTGCAACATGCACATTATAGGTTTCTAGATCTTACTCAAATTTAGATCAAATAGGTACATCACGTAAACTGGATTCAAGTACACCTACACAAACTTTACACAAACTCACTTCAAATACAACATGTACATTATGAGTTTTTAGATCTTACTCACATTTAGTTCAAATAAGTACATTACACAAACTCAATTCAATTCAAGTGTGCTTACACAAACTCAGTTCAAGTATGTTTATGCAAACCGAGTTCAAGTACAACATGTACGTTATAGATTTTTCCAAAATCGTTTTTCTTTCAATAATATATTTCTGAGTTTAACTGATATGCTATATCAGTGTAAATTAATTTTACACATACATCCAATACGAATCTATTACTTTTCCACGTCATACCATTAAAATAGTGTATTTTTTTTAGTGAACCTGAATTTATCAGTGGTTTGTGAAACTTTATAGTATATCTACCTCTCCTCACCTCCCAGAACACTTCAATGCTCTTCCTTTGCAAACTACAGCCCTCACACTTTATTGATTAACAAACCTGCAAAAGAGATTTCATATTAAATAATTTATAAACAACTCATAACTAATTTGTTGGGAAAAACAAAATCTACCTCATATCCATGATAGTGTAATCAAGGAACATAAATCAGACGCAGAAAAACATTTCCTTTGTTAAATTTATGTACTGTGTCTGTTACTCTTTTTTTTTTAACAGAATAAAATCTGCATTCTTCCTTCAAAAAAAATAATCTGCATTCTTGCAATGATTGAGGCATAAGCAGTTCATATAGTGCATTCAGAAGTTCGTTTACATCACCAAAATAACAGACAGATAGACAACAATTAGCTTTGCAAAAATAAATTTTAACAAAACTAATCAATGACATTTAGAATGGTATGACAGGCCGAATCATACTGTTATAGAGTTGCCAAAATGACTAACCCTAACTTTCTAACTTTCATTTGAAGAAGCTCACGTGACCCTGACTCTTCATTTTCTTTTTTTAATTTTTTTCAAATAAAAAAAGGATTTAAAAAATAAAAAAAGTAACACGTAACACTTCACTTAAGTGATGCGAGTGCCACGTCAGCGTAGACCGAGTCAAGATTGATCAAAAATGTAAAAGCGAAAATACTTAAGAAACAGTTATATATTTATTTTATTTTGTTAGGGGACTAAAATCGTAACTTCTTAAAACAGAGGGTCAAAACTGCTGTTAATCTTAGATTAAAAATAGAAAAGCGGTGATCATAACTGAAGATCACAGTGACATGGAGACAAATGGATTTATCTCAAACAAAACATACAAACAACAAAAGATTCGTAACGTGAATTGATGTTTTTCTCTTTCTTCCCTTCTCCATCTTCGTTACTATTTCTAATACCAAACCCATAAATCTTTCTTCTCCAAAAATGGCAGCATGTGTATACACAGTTTCACAGAACGGAACTGGAGATTTTCAAACGGTGCAAGAAGCAATCGACGCTGTACCGCTTGGTAACTCTCGCCGGACTGTTATCCGTGTGTCTCCTGGAATCTATAAGCAGCCGGTTTATGTTCCTAAAACGAAGAATTTCATCACTCTTGCTGGGTTGTGTCGTGAGGAAACTGTGCTTACTTGGAATAATACTTCTGCTAAGATTGATCATCATCAAGTATGTGCTTGTTTTCGTTGTGTTTTGTTCATTTTTGGTAATGGGTATGTTGAAAAATTGTTCATTTTTCATTCTTCGTCCATGAAGCATTGACACAGACACGACACTGACACTCATACATACACACCTATGATAATATGAGAAAATGACATAATTGAATGTAATCCGATGTGTAAGTGCTAAAGAGTTTTCTATCTAATGTTTTTTTCATTTGTGGTAAAGGGTTTGTGACAAAATTGTTCATTTTTCATTCTTCATCTATGAAGCACCTACACAGACACGTCACTGACACTCATGCATACACACCTATAGTAATATGAGAAAATGACATTAAGTTTATAATGTTTTTTGGTGGTAAACCAATGATATTCTCCGCGCATAACTGCATTGACTAATCCCCTCAAGGTAACTAAGATCCATTTCAGGGGTTGACCTCTTTCAGCAAATGTTTTTTCATATGCATTGGTCAGGGATCAACCCATAGACAAAATGGTTAGAGATGTAATTTTAACGATGAATTTGAAACTAAGTGAATTATGTTAAGAGATGTATTTGAGGAAATATTCAGAATGCGGGACACATTTATTAACATTTTGCCATTCCATAGATCTTTTGGAATATTGATATGTGGACTAGATTTATGCAGTCCTACAATTTGAAGACCAATTTGGGTATTTACTCGATGTTTTCTTCATTTGGGGTAATGGGTATGTTGTTCATTTTGTTTTTAATGTTGCATCTATATGGTTTAGCTGGTATGTGTCAAAATGGTTCATGTCTTAATTTTTTTTGGGGTTGTGGTGGATTTTTGTTGCAGCCTGCTAGGGTGATTGGAACTGGGACGTTTGGTTGTGGAAGTACCATTGTGGAAGGGGAGGACTTTATTGCTGAGAATATAACTTTTGAGAACTCTGCACCTGAGGTAATGCACATGAAATTTTATTGTTTCCAAATCCAACGTGTTTGCTCCTGCTAGTTCCTTTATCATCACTTGTATACTTTGCTGAATGATATTGGTTTGATAAACGTGCATAAGTGTGTGTTGGTAAGAGAGAATCGATGTTGTAAAAAATGAGATTGTACCTAAGATCGGGAAGGGCTTCTTTTATAACTTGAGTATCGTTGCACGAATATAAGATCCTACCAATTGGGAAAATGACACTCATATATTTACACATATGCATAAAAATTATCATTGATGAAGAATATTACCTCTAAATTACAACATTAAACTAATTTCATAACCTCTAAATCTCAGAGAACTGATTACTTGTAAGATTATGTGGTCATAAATACATATGAAATTTGTAGAGTTCCCTTCCCATCGGCAGTAGTTGACATGGTGATAATTGAGCTGTTGTTGACTTACTTACAAATGTAGCTTATGTTTGATTCTGTGGCATGTTTACCAAAATCATGGTGAAAAACCACGTTGACTTAAAAAGCTTAGTTTCGAAGCTTCAATAAAATTGCGGCGGAAATGGTTTGGGACGTGTGACCAGACATTTGTGCAGTATTTATACGAGAGAAGAATGTTAAATTTGGAACTTTTCCTTAAATAGGGATTTGGATCTGCCGATTTGTTCTGTTGTCAGCCAGAGATCTGTGTGTAAATTCATTACATGGTTTTGGTATTGCAGCTTTATACATCTATACTCCAAATAGATTAATGAGTTTGATGGAACAACATTTATATCCAGGCACAAACAGTGGAATACCTTATATAACACTTGTTTTTCCTTCTCTTTCTGGCAGGGTTCAGGACAGGCAGTGGCAATTAGAGTAACTGCAGATCGATGCGCCTTCTACAATTGTAGGTTCCTTGGATGGCAGGTAACTCCAGTACTCCATTTTTACCCTATCTCAATGTATTAGTTGATGTAGGTTTGATGCGTTTATGATGTTTTTAATGTTGGTTATGCCTGTTTTTTTTTTTTTTTTTGTTTTTTGAAAACCTTCATATATTTAAGTTTTCCTTATGAATATATTAAAAAATGCATTGGTTAAGTGATATATTTGTTGGATAAGTTTTTTGTGTATGTTATTATTGTCACCTTTCTAGCCTGTTGTCTTCAAGAATAATAATATTGTAAATTAACTTTGAGCTGTGATCTGAAGACTAGTTGGTCTTATGTTCCATAAACAATGGCACTTCAGACTGGGTCTCAATGCGTGTCCGTCACCGACACATGTGGTTGCATTCAACCACTTCCATTTTTCAAATTATTAGTGGTGTCTATTTATCAGTGTTGTTGTCGTGTCCGATATACGGTTATGTTCAGTCCCTAGATTCTCTTTAATTTCTATGGAATAACCAACCAATAATTATTTTTCTCATGATTATTGTCCAGGACACACTGTATTTACACTACGGTAAACAATATTTGAAAGATTGCTATGTTGAAGGAAGCGTGGATTTCATCTTTGGCAATAGTACTGCTCTTTTGGAGAACTGTCATATCCACTGCAAGTCTGCAGGGTTCATAACCGCACAGAGTAGAAAATCATCGCAGGAAGCAACTGGTTATGTATTCTTGAGGTGTGTAAATTACC
Source organism: Medicago arabica (assembly GCA_946800305.1). Lineage (NCBI taxonomy): Eukaryota > Viridiplantae > Streptophyta > Magnoliopsida > Fabales > Fabaceae > Medicago > Medicago arabica. Next base: position 3,713,401 of record OX326969.1, read on the forward strand.
GCCATCCATTGTTAACAATCTCATCTACCACCCATTGCCGTGTTTTAGTTGTTAGATATAGAAGTTCTTAAGCTGTCTCTGATACAAAAAGAGTTACCTTATATTTTCAATTCAAAACAGTGAATTGAAATATATATGTGTGTGTGTGTGTGTGTATATAGCAATTGCCACTTTGTTATACCAAGGCAACGTTCTTCCCTCAATGTTTGTGGTAGAAGAATGGTTCGGATATTAGGATTGTGTTGGTGTTAGTAAAACATGATGAAAAAGAGAGAAGAAAGAAGACCTAAACTAGTATTATGATGTTATGGGTGGTAGATGACTCTCTACCTGTTCCTTTTTTATAAGCTGCTTTTGTCATTTTCACTTATATTAAGTAGTGTTTTTAGTTTGTTCATTTTATGTATAAATACCTTTGTATATAGATGAGTCCAAATTTGACTTTTCTTCTGTCAAGACAAATCAGTAATATTAACAAGGGGTATATTTGGAAAAAGTAATAAATGGATCTAGTACTTTGAAACAAGGCTTATATTTAGGATCAGAGGTAGGAGTAAATTTGGCATTTGATTTGTTCTTTTCCGAGTTACTACAACATTGTTCATGGATTCTTTCCTTATGTTATGGATCTTTTGGTTCGTTAAAGTATTTTGCGACTGAGTGGTTTCCGTGCTATTGCAGATGTGTTATTACAGGTAATGGAGGACATTCATATGCATATCTTGGACGACCGTGGGGACCTTTTGGAAGGGTTGTATTTGCATACACTTACATGGATCCGTGTGTAAGACAAGTTGGCTGGGATAACTGGGGGAAAGTAGAGAATGAGAGGAGTGCTTGCTTTTATGAATACAGGTATTTTATGTTTGATTACATTTTTAATGTATTATGATTTACACCGTTATTAATGGAGGTTGTATTCAGATAAAAGTTTGAAAAGCTTGTTTTTGAACGCACAATGTTATCTTGATCATGCTAGAAATTTTTATGGACTAGTTGCTTCACCCCTAAGCAAAGTGCTACTTCTTGTATTCAAATCCTATATTCCTAAGGCGTTGATCCCTACAGATTATTAAGGGCCCCTTATGATTGGTTTATTTGGGCATATATACTGACTGATACAAGCACTTTTCAGACTATTTGAGAGAATTATGAAAATAGCTTATAACATCTTAATAAGTTGTGTTCAGTATATTTCCATCAACTAAACAGGATAACTTGTGAAAACGGATTATATGAAAACTATTTGACTATATTGTATCTTATTGTTATAGAAACAACTTTTACATAAACACTAATATCATAAGTGCTTTATTGAGTTGTTTGTCTAATCAGGGCATAAAAACAGTAGAAAAAAACATTTTAAAATAAATCATAATTTCATTGAAGATTCATTTCGGTTAGGAGTAAAGGTTGTGGTTGGACGTATCTCAATTTCTCGTGCAGCGTCTGGCTTGTGTCCTATGCAAAATTTATCTCTTGAGTTGAAGAAGTTTGAAGTAATTTTGTTGTAACTACATACAGGTGTTTTGGACCTGGTTGCTGTCCATCAAATCGAGCAAATTGGTGTAGAGAATTGGTGGATGAAGAAGCAGAGCAGTTCATCATGCATCCTTTCATCGACCCAGAACCAGATAGATCTTGGCTTGCTCAAAGAATGGGCTTGAGGATTCCATATTCTGCTTAGAAATACTCTTACACGAGGAAATGGAGGATGCGATTTCCTGATAGTATTTTCTTCATCTGTTTATGATCCATGTCTTAATGATCCATGTATTAATTAATGTTTAGAGTCATTAATGAGAGAAGAAAAATAGATGGCAGGTGAAAGTAATTTCGTAATTTTGCACTGTGTATCAATTAGATATAGTATGACTATTTTTGTTAAAATTGAGTTGCATATGTAATATCCTGCATATTTCTTTAAAGAATGCAATGTCCTTTTTAAACGTATCAGAAAAGTTTATTAAAAAGGGCAATTTGGTAATTTATGTCTCAGACTATATATAGGCCAAAACCCCTTTCCCCTTCATTTCCTCTTGTTTTTCCTCTCACTGGAACTAATTTTCTTTGAATCCTGCTCTCCCCCCTGCAAAATCCACTCCCGCCCTGCAGGCAGGACGAAAATACCCATGCGCAAGTTAACTAGTGCAAGTGTAAAATTGTGCGCTAGTTAACATGCGCTGCGTGACTTAAGTCACGCATGTGTTAAACATTGCGTGACTTAAGCCAGACACTGCGCAAGTTAACTTGCGCACAGATTTAACACATGCGCAAGTTAACCTGCGCAGTGTCTGTGCAGCAAATATAACGTGCGCAAGTTAAGTCACGCTGCGTGACTTAACTTGCGCACTTATTTATGCAAAACAACTTTGAGGATCTCTTTTTTGAAAACAACTTATTTGAAACAGTTTACTTATACAAAACAGAGATCCTAATAAGTTGTTTTGCATAAAAAAGATGTTCTGAACAAGTTGTTTTGAAAAGTGAGATCATGATAAGCTGTTTTGCATAAATAAGCTAATTTGAATAAGTTATTTTGAAAAAAGAGATCCAAATAAGCTGTTTTGCATAAATAAGTTGTTTTGAGTAAGTTGTTTTGAAAAAAGAGATCCTAATAAGCTGTTTTGCATAAATAAGCTGTTTTGAATAAGTTATTTTAAAAAAAGAGATGCTAATAAGCTGTTTTGCATAACTAACGCACATGTAAAAATATGCGTTAGTTAACCTGCGCTGCGTGACTTAAGTCACGCATGTGTTAACGCTGCGTGACTTAAGCCAGACACTGCGCAAGTTAACTTGCGCACAGATTTAACACATGCGCAAGTTAACTTGCGCAGTGTCTGTGCAGCAAATATAACGTGCGCAAGTTAAGTCACGCTGCGTGACTTAACTTGCGCAGGGGCATTTTAGTCATTTTGGCTGAACGGGAGTGTATTTTGCTGGGTGAAGAGTGACATTCATTTTCTTCTCCCTTCTCTCTCTAACTCCCTCGACCCTCTCTCCTTTCAGCCCAAATATTCATAAATTTCATCTAAATAATCAACAGAATACCACTCTTCCCCCAGCAACATACACTCCCGCCCAGCCAAAATACCAAAAATACCCCTGCGCAAGTTAAGTCACGCTGCGTAACTTAACTTGCGCATGTTATGTGTTCTGCGCAACTTAAGTCATATAACAACTTATGTTTGTGATTTTTAAAATGTTGTGTTGTGCAGATATGTCTCAGAGGGAGAGGAGTGACAGACTTAGGTTAGGGAGGCATACCTCTACTAGTAGTGCACGGAGGGAGAAGCAAGCAGTAGTCCCTCCTTTACATGGTCGAGGTCGAGGGAGAATGGGGGGCATAAGACTTGCCAGTGATGATGATGCTGTGTGTAACGCCCGTTTCGATTATTTAATTAATTTATCGAGTTTAGAATATATTTACATGATTTACGTGATTTATGTGATATGTTGTGATTTTATTAGGTGGTCTATTTTATTATTTAATAGAATAAGGTTTGAAAATAAAATAAATATTAAGTTGTGGGGCTGTTTTTGAATTAGGTAGAATTATGAGGGAATAAGTGAAATAAGATAAAACAAATAGAAGAGGTATAAAAGGTAAAACCTAGGTTTAGAAACAGACAGTACGTACAATCAGTTTTGGGAGAAAAAGAGAGAAAACTAGAAGTGAAGAATCAAGAGGATGCTGCTCCAATTTTCTTAAGGTAAAGGTGAGACTAACATTCAATCTTATTAAGTCTGTAATTTTGATGGTTATGTTTAACAAGAGTAGGAAGAATTTTGGAGGATTTGAGAATTAGGTTAAAATTGGTGAATTGAGGATTAGATGATGAGAAACTGTTAGATTAATGTAGAAAACCGTTTACAGACCATAGGGTAACTCTTAAACATCATTGTAGTCGAAATTGGGGAGGAACATGATGAAAATTGAGATTTTTGATGAAAATTGTCGTAACCCCGTAACTGTTCTGTCATCGCTCGCCACAGCGAGCAACCAGCTCGCCACGGTGAGTGTTCTTCATCAGCTCGCGAGGCGAGTTATCCCACTCGCCATACCAAGTAATGCTTCATCAGCTCGCGAGGCGAGCTATCCCACTCGCCATAGCGAGTAATGCCTTAGATGTCCGCGAGGCGAGCAATTTAACTCGCCACAACGAGCGACCCTTGATGACTCGCAAGGCGAGCCGCCTAACTCGCCATAGCGAGTGGCCCTAGTTGGCTCGCAAGGCGAGCAGCCCGACTCGCCATAGCGAGTAACCCCGAGGCAGACTACCTTATAGGACCTTTAAGTGACTTTTGTCGCACGATTAGATGTGAGATGATCCTTAGAGTAATGAATTAGTTTAGGCTACTGTTGTAGTTCTGAGAAATATAAATTAATGAGATGTGAATGTTTTTACTAATGAGATATAATTGTATACGCTTCGTGTGAAATATATATAAAGTCTAAGATGAAGTTGTTGCTGATTATCATTTGATTACTGTCATGATTAAGCTGCTGAATTCTGTTGTTGATTGATTATATTATAATTAAGTTGCAAGAGTCGGTCTATGAAATAAGAAGTTGATCCAAATTGTTGGAATCCTAAGATGTCGATGTTTTGTAAGTTGTATGATGTCGAGTCCATGCATAACCATTTCAGTTGGGGGCTTGATGCCCTGTGAGTTTTTACTCTACACGTTGGGGGCTTGATGCCCTGGAGCTTTAGCTCATTTGCGATGAGGGCTTGACGCCCTGGAAGTATATTAATACTTATTACGTTGAGGGCTTGACGCCTTGGATTGGTACCACATGCATGAGTAAGATTGTCTAAGCTGCATAGTCGAGTTGAAGTTGCATATGTTGAGTTCAAGTTGTAGAAGTCGCATTGTCATTGTCGTTAAGTTGTCAATTGTCAATGAGTTGTTGATAAAGGACTAAGTGAAGTACTAACATTTATTAATCGTGGTTGTCTAGGTTATTATGAGGTGGTAATTATGTGGTGTGGTTTATGTTCTTATGTGATGATGTATATAATGCGATGAATATGAAGTTAATAATGATTAGAAGTTGAATGAGTTATTAATGAAATATTATAAGAAGATGTTAATGTTATTAATTTATGAAGTTAAGCTGTTAAATGCTCTTGATGAATTAAATGCTTAATATCATTGTTTTGTGAAATCTCACCCCTTTTGCTTGAAAATGTTGCATTCCCTATGGGTAACTTGCAGGTGATCCAGAGTAGTGCAGATGTGAGTAGATCCACGTGTCGTCATAGGAGTGTCGCTCTGATATGTAACGGGATGAGGAATATTATTTAATGTGTTTATCCTTATTGATTACGTAACTTTTGAAGTTGTTGTTGAACCATTTTAACTGGTATTTGAATTATGTTGATGATGTTGAGGCCTAGTGCCAAGCTTGAATTTTATAAGCTAATTAAGATTAAGTTTTCCGCTGCAATATTATTTAATTGTTTGAAAGCAGATGTTTATTTGAATAACGGATTTTAAACCCTATTATATTGAAAGGATTTTGAAGTATGAAAATGTGACATCCTGTTTTTACGTTGAACTCTGATAAATTATGTATTATTTTACATGTTGGGAAAAATGGGGTGTTACATTGTGCCTGGACCCGACACAATATCAGTTTGAGGAGCCTCAGCTTCACCAGTATCATTTTGAGGAGCCTCGGCCTCACAAGTATAAGTTTGAGGCGCCTCAGCATCAGCAACATCATCACATGCAGCATGTTGTTGAGCAGGAGGAGCAGCCTCATATTGAGGAGCCTGAGCAGCAGGAAGATATTGTGTAGCCTCAGGCTCAGGCTCAGCCTCAGCAGGATGATGATGTTGGGGCTCGTTTTCAAGGGGTGCCGAGGGTGGTGTACGATGTCGGGCCGAACGGCTATGCAGGGGGGCCTTCTAACCTCTCGCTTTTACCTCGCTTTGGAGGACATGTGGCATGCAGGATATGGGTCGATGCCGATGTAAGTATATTTTAATGTTTATTTTACTTTTTTATTTTTATTTTAATGGTAATTTTACTTTTTTATTTTTATTTTAATGGTAATTTTACAACTTATTTATTTAACGGTGTTGTTTGTTGTTTTTTGTTTTTGTATTTCAGTTTCGGAGAAAGCATATGATGAGAGGTATCTCCCACGGGAAGAAGCGGAGCCTGAAAAACTTGACGGTGTCTCAGCCGGGAGCACAGAATAATTGGTTTTGGGATGTACTGAATGCGTCCGGTCTAACTCCCCTCCTGAATAGTGGGTACGAGAACATTTCCCACAGGCTCGTTTGTGCTCTGTTAGAGAGATGACATGAGGAGACCAACAGCTTCTATCTACCCGTTGGGGAGATGACCATTACACTGGATGACGTGGCGCGTCTCCTAGGCATCCCCATCACTGGGAAGCTCCTTTCTGAGAGAGAGCTCACCCGTACCGAGGCGATGAAGATTATGTCGGTGGACCTGCTTATTTCCGAGGAGGATGCCGCTAGGGAGCTGATCAGGAAGAGTGGTCCGTATATTAGTTTTGGTGTGCTGAAGAGGCACTATGAGGAGCTCCTGAATAGGTGTAATCAGCTGGTGGAGGTTGACACACAGGAGGAGGAAGACGAGCGCTTTCAAGTTAGGCTGGCCAGTGTTAAGGCACTTATGTTGCTCTTGTTTGGATGAACCATTTTCTCCCGCAAGAACAGCAAAAACATTTATCTGCTGTGGATGTTTGCGCTGCAAGATATGGACGACTGGTCATGGGGTGGGATGGAGCTAGCATTCTTGTACGAGCAGCTCTCTCTGACCTCCGATTCATCATTGCCCACCTGTGGTGGTTACATGACCCTGCTTGTGGTAAGATTTGTTTTTCTTCTTTTTAACTTATTGGATCGTAAATTTGTGCGTTGTTTAACTTGTTTTTCTTCTTTTTTACCTTGTTTGTATAATACTTGTGTTGATATATATTTGGTTCTTTGTGTTTGCAGGGATGGACTTTGGCGCACTTCACGAACCTCATTCCGAGAGTTTGTAGTGATGTGTACGACCCGGCAGTAGCCCTGTTTGTGAGCCAGTGGAGACCTCCTAGGGGCTTTACGGACCCTGGACACTACAGAGATGCCATTGATGCGATGGATCACTCTCACGTCATCTAGAGGCCATACGAGAGACGGCGACACATCACGCCCTTCCATGACATATGCTGGTACTCCGGATGGATCATGGCCGGCAGAGACATGATGTTCTATCACTTGCTTGAGCGGGTTCTTAGGCAGTACATGTATGTCCAGACACGGCCCAGGTCTCCTACGGATGTTGAGCTTACTACGGCAGATGTCGCGGCCCAGGCTTTCATGAAGTTTGCTCTACATGTCCTCAGCCAGCAGCAGAGGGGTGATCTGGTACCAGAGGACGAACCGTGGGCTCATTGCAGGGGGTACATGAGATGGTTCTATAGAGTGTCACATCCTATTGTGAACCTCCATGCGGCCATTCCTGACTACGCAGCTTAGGCACCTCCTCGTTCTGTCCCTCCTTACGAGGAGGTTATTGTTGACCAGCAGTGGGTCAGACATCCTCCCGACCCATACCAGATCATCGCCAACATCAGAGCCAGAGTGGATAGTGCTATGGGGCATCCTGATGTGTTTGGTAACCCAGAGGTACTTCGCATGATGCAGGGTATACAGTCTGAGTGGAGCATGCTGGAGCAGATGCAGGTTCCCGGACGACGGAGCAGGAGTCCACAACAGTAGGGTTTGGGCATTATGACTTGTATAGTTTTTGTTTATGATATTTTGTCGGATTTGAATGTATATTACATTTGCGTTTTTTTAGCATTTTTATGACATTTTCCCTTATCTTGGTCCTTTATTTTTTCGTAATTTGTTTATGAATTAACACGTGCTTGAATGAATAAAGAAAAATCTTGACTATTAACATAGAGATCAAAAAACAGGTTTTAGAAATATAAGGAATATAATTTAAAGAGTATGTAAATAGAACCTCCTCTGTACGCTAGTTAACCTGCGCACGTTATGACATTGCGCAAGTTAACTTGCGCATGTGTTAAATCTGTGCGCAAGTTAACTTGCGCAGTGTCTGGCTTAAGTCACACAATGTTTAACACATGCGTGACTTAAGTCATGCAACACATGTTAACTAACGCACAGTTTTACACTTGCGCAAGAGTTTTTTCGTCCTGCCTGCAGGGCAGGAGTGGATTTTGCAGGGGGAGTGCAGGATTCTAATCAACATGCATTCATGGAATCATGACCAGTTTACCTTTGTAGCCACTTAACCCTTTTGATATGTCCCTCTCTCTTATATACTCTCTTTGCCAAGCCTACTCTCTCTCCCTAAGGAATTTGGAAAGTTGATCCATAGCTCACAATGGTGTTGCATATGCCTTCTGATGTGGTTTATGCACTATATTGGCAACTAGAAGCAAGAAAAAATCAAAGAAGGAATAAAGCTGTTGATGTGGGTATTTGAGGCTTAAGTGAAAAATTAAGTATAAGCTACTGAATTCTGCTCTTTACCCAACACATTTTGCTCATTCCTAACTAAAATTCCAAAAATACCCCTGCGTATGAGTTAAGTCACGCAAATTTAACACTAGTCTTAGTTAACTCACGCTGGTGTTAAATCTGTGTGATTTAACTCACGCAGAGATTTACACTAGCGTGAGTTAACTCACGCAGAGGTGTACACTAGTGTGAGTTAACTCACGTAGGGGCATTATAGTCATTTCAGTTGGGATGAGCATTTTTGGTTGGGTAAAGAGCAGAATTCTAAGCTACTGTTGCCTTGGTTATGTGATGTTTATGCAGGTTTGGGCTGTCACGGATTAAAGGAAGGAGCAGAATCAGAAATTGGTTACTAGTATTATGGTTGATCAAAAGCAAAATTGGTAAATATGCCGATTTTGGCTTTAAACTCAAACTGAGCTTATGGTTTGAATATTAGTTTTGTTTTTTAAAGCAGAAGGGTAGCAAGCAGTGTGTAAAATGGACCTTGGGTGTGTTTGAATTGTTGTTTCAGAACTAGGGTTGAAATTGGAGTCTCCAGAGGCCATAAGTTTTCCCCCAAAAGCTGTAATGAGTGATTATTGGGAGTAACATACTAGGATTGTTGTATGAGTGGTTTAGGAACTGTGTTTGCATGATTGGTTTGCTGCTGTCGAATTTGGGTTGAAATTGAATTATCTAGGGACTATAAGCTGTCAATTAAGCTCTTGTGGGAAAATCTGCCTTAAATGATTAAGTTGTGGATTTAAGCTACTGTTTAGGTGATTGTGGGGCAGGGTATAAATGTTGGAACTGCTGTTTTAGAGTTTGGACTGAAATTGGAATGTTCAGAAGCCATAAGATGTAAATAAGTTATTTTGGAAAAACTAACAGAAAGTGATTATGGAGATTTTGGAGATAGCAGAAGTTGTAGGCTGTTGATAAGCTGTTTTGCAATGTTTCCAGAAGTGAATAGGGGAGTTCTTATAGAATTAGTTCCCTCCTTGGGTAGTTTTGTGTGATTTGTGAGAAATATATGATGAATTTAGAATGCATGGTTAATTAGAATTTTTCCCGATGAGATATGTCGTATTGATTGTGTTGTTGCTTGATTTCTATGTTGAAAAACAAAAGATTTTAACTTATTGGTATTGTAAGGGATTGATGGAATGCTAGTGGTTGGCAACCAACTTATGTTCATGCAGCCTCTCCACTCATGCTGAAATCTTCCCTGCCATTTTGCTTTCTCCATAACCCCGTTCTAGTTCTAGCGCTCGAAGCTGGAATTAAAGCGAGCTATGTCGTTCCCGCGAGCAACGCATTATCATTCCATATGTGAACAAATCCGCTACCAGACGTTCCAATTTCTCACTATGGTGTACCGCTACCAGTTTCCCCAATCCAGTACCATTTCCTTCTGCGTTTTTATTAGTTTCCTAGCCTGTAACGCTTGCTTGTTTTATCTGATTATTTTTCACTGAATCAAAAGACACTAGAGTCATCTTTCTCATATGACGATATTTATAACTAATTGAACTCTGATAATGGAAGGGAAGATTATTTGTAGTCTGTAAATAGTGCATGACTCAATACAACCGATTTTATTTTTATGATAAATGGTATTGTGGTTGTAATCGATAATTGGGTTTGAATTTGAATATTGTTTTGATACATGGTATTATGGTTGTAATCGATAATCGTAATCTTAATGATAAATGATAAATATTTATAACTTATATTTCCGAACCTACTGGTATGGATTGTTTGATTTATGAATGATAGAGAAATGATTAAAAGAAAAATGATTGATGAAAAATGTTAATTTGCATGATCATTATGAACGAATGTGACTTAACTCAAAAATAAAAGTTGAAGAAATTCAACTCAGAATCTAAACTCAACTAAAACTAGTTCTGATTTTTGGAAATTTCAAAACAGAAAAGCACCCTACAAGGGGCCTAAGGAAGTTACAAATTATGAGTTGCAAAGGCACAACACCAGCGTCAACTACCAAAACTCGAGAGGTGTTTTCCAATTACAATATTTGCAAAGGATAGGTTAAGTTACTATAGACATGATTGTCGGCAGATGATTTACATGCATCATATCAGGAACAACATTTTCGTCCAATGGATTAGACTAATTTTACAGCATAATCACGTTACATTTTAGTATCATATAAACTTCATGATCATTACATAAAATAAATGAGATACTTACATGACAAAGCCAGCACAAGACACATTTAAAGAAGCAAACATTTTCAAATTTGCTTCCAGCACTGCACAACATAAACATATCATCTTTTTCTGAATAATAAAGACCAGAAAACAAAAATAAAGAGAACTTCTTATAAAGCCTTGCATCTTGGCGATTTAGGTGTCTGGTATTGACTATTTTGAAAGTTTGAAGTACAGAGTCAAGATGATAACAAGAACCAGGACCGCAACAATGGTGCTAATAATACACTTGTTCCTGTTCATCCTTTTAGACATGTTAGACAAAATTTTCTTGCTCTTGCTTACGTTATCGTCCACTCCATGAAGCTGAATAAGGGAATACGATCCATCAGAATTTCTCAAGAACAAAATGAGTAATATTAATGAACCAATATGCAGATATTCTACTGTAAAGAAGAAAAGCAATGTATATATGCTACATGTCCAAAGATAAAACTTAATCAATTTCTAGCATTTCACTCAAAGTCCTATGATATAAGTCCAAGAAATACTGCATAATGCAACTTGTTATTGCTTAGTACTTACTAGTAGAAACACGAGCAAATCATAAGTGAAAGGAAGAAGATAAAAACATTACTGTGTCATGTGCATGCAGTAGAGATTGTCGCTGAGAATGCAAATCTTGAAGGATTGAAACCCCAAGCTCTTCTGTTTCCAACATTGTTCTCCTACTGTCCTTAATTCTGTCACTAGATTTGTTCAACCTCTCAGTTGAAAACATTAATCTGTCTCTTTGATCAGCTGATACCTGTTTTTATCATATTAGCAATAAGCAATAGGCGTCAAATTTGGCGGGGAATACCCAAGAAAAATGAATATTCAGAAATGTAGATTGAAGCTACTCAATCAATTTAAAACATCAGGAATCAAATGGTTGAAATGCCATTTGCAACATTAGGACTCAGTCTTGTGCTTTGCCACAACATGGCTCAAGATATCACCATTTTGTGCACCACCAACATGACAAGTGTCTGACAGGATTAATTTTAAAAATTATATTAATCTAATCTAGTTTAAATAAAAAATATAATATGTATCCAAAATTTTATTCTTTATTTATGAAGTCAACTATAATTAGAAAAATTAGTATTGAAGATCCATAATTACTGTTCTAAAATGTTACTCCCTCCGTCTCTAAAAAATAGCCGTTTAAGGTTTATGCACGATTATTAAGGAAATGATTAATTGTGTTGATTTTGATGGTAAAATTAATATCATTTACTAAAAGACCCTTATTAATTGTAGTTAGTGGAGTAGTTAAGTTGGATGAAATTCAATAAATAAGGGTATAATAATGGAAAAAAATAATAAATGCTGCATTGGTATTCTAAAGTGACAATTATTTTGAGAAAAAGAAAAATGGATAAAGAGACAAATATTATGAGACGGAGGGAGTACACTTTTCTAGACAATTAATCTTATATTCTTCCCATACAAAAAGTTTATATTATTTTGGTGTTTGCTTCACTATAAGGTATTCATAGTACAAATTCAACCAAATCTTTACAAATTATGTAGTAATTGACTGCCTCTATTTGTCTTCCTCACATTATCATTATCATTATCAATATCAATATCAATATCATTATCAATATCAATATCAATATCATTATCATTATCATTATCATTATCATTATCATTGAAATTCAAGTCAGTACATAGCCTTATCATGGTTTGACAAAACAATGAATGGCCCTTTAACATCATTAAAGAGTGTCAATTAAAAATCAATCATACCGTCATAGTATCTGCCATGCCTGATTCCAACAACATATCCCGGGCAGAGGGGTTCATGTTACCAGATACAAGTTTCTTAAGTTCGCTTTTATTATTGTTCAGATCTGATTTGTATTCCCGCAACTTAGCAAGAAGCACACCCTTAATGTTTGGCTGCAAACTTCTTGCCTCAAGATCCATTTTCCGAATCTACAAATCAATAAGCACAAACATATCAGAATCCCATAATACAGAAGAAAGAAAGGAAGCTTTCAGACAAGAAAAAAGTGAAGAGAGTACCAAAGCTTCTGCCTCATCAATTCTAGCCTTTATATCTGAAATACTTTGCTTCTTTTGCTCTGCAGATTGAACAAAAATGACACAAATCATAAAACAACATGTTTGAGTGTTCATAGCTCCAACATGAAATGATAAGCGTCAATGGTTCCTCTCTTCTTGATAAATATCTTAATGGTTTGTGTTTGACATTTTGAAATTATATTTAGTTTTAGGATTACCATTCTACGAAGAATATTTTAAGATCCATCAAATATTCAAGTATGCCAATAGCAAAATACCCTATCCCCATAAAATGTGTATTAGAATTTACATTACTATATTATGACTTGATCAGAATGCTGCTTCACCCAGCGCCCAATCAACTAACAAAAGGCACATAAACAAGGGGATTTAACTACTTTAAAGTGCGCAATTCAGTTTAGAAAGCTGAACAATTCAGCTTAGAAGGGAAAGTAAGTAATGTAAACCATTGATGAATTATTTACTTTGGAGGAGTTAATCCAAAAAAAAGGAGGGGCATCAAACCTAAAGATAAGGTATGCATTTGAAACAGCAGGAAATGTTCCTAGCCCTATAAGATCAGAAATATCAAATTCCACATAATTCAGTGTCTGCTTCAATTCGGAGCAACCCGATAACTTTTAAGGGAAACATTAGAAGTTTCAAGTGTAAGACATTGCCTCTCATGCCAACTTAATACTTTTTTGCTTAGAAGCATCAAACACAAACTTAATTTATTTGAAAAAAATATATAATCTAACAACTAATTACTAACATTTGCCATTAAAAAAATTCATTTGAAAAAATATTTATAAAAAAAATCTGTATATGAAAAGAAGACAGAGACACTCATGTTTTAATGACCACGGAAAACTGGTAAAACTGTAGGAGGCATGCACAAACCTTTGTCATAGAGATTTTCTGACGGAAATTTCTTAATAGGAGCTATACATCAACACACTTTCCAAAGAAAGGAGCAGTGCACCGATATGTGAAAAGGAAATTTTAAGGGAATACTCATTATGGTTTTACACTTTAACATTAACTGAATTCTTGTAAACAAAAAAAATTGTGAACGTTATATAGAAAATAAACATATGATTTACTTCCGATCAATTTTAAACTAGTTTCCATTTCCACCCATGTCTAGAGATTATGCTAACAAGTTTGACAACAATCAAAACATCTAAGAACGTAGCAGCAAAACATGATTGGATGATAACAAAAATTGATTCTTTCTACAAGTGAGTTGAATGTAAAGCGATTTAGGATTAGATGCATCCATGTAGAAGTGAATTAAACACTAAATTTGTGGCTAAAAATAAAAATCTATTAAAGGTAAAAGCTACAAATTCTAGCTTCAAACAGATTGTGAAATTGGAGCAACACGGTATGGTCGAAGAACCAAATCGTAGCTTCCCAAATTCCATGGAAAAAGCGCAGAGACAATATAATTTAGACGCAAAGTGGTTTCAACGCGAAACCAAACATATACATGATCCTTTCTAAGGCAAAACGAACTCTACAACTTTGGAATCCACTTTGCCTCCTCAAAAATTGAAGCCAATCATAAACTTAAATTTTACACTAACTAAGGACTAGTTTGATATTAATTGATGTAATTCAGGAACTAATTTGTGTTAACTTGTAAGGAGTACGAAGCACAGACACTCCTCGGATTAGGCGTGTCCTCGCGTGTCTAGCAAGTGATATTATTTAGGAACTAATTTTTATTTCAAAATACAGCACAATGATTCTGGCAAATCCACCGTGATGCCAAACATGCACGAAAAGAGCGAGATTAAGAATAATTCAAAATTTGAAGTACCTCCATTGAGAGCAGCAGCTGCAGTACAAATTTTGGATAGTTTAGCAGAAAGCTCGCAGTATTGACGTTCATATCCTTCAAACACGGTACTCATCGTCTCCAACACAAAAATCGCTCCGTTCTCTGTTCAATTCACAATCAACAACAAAACTCAATAACATTCAAAATCATCAAAATATACATCGAAAATTCAAATAATTCAGAAAATAGAAACAGAATCTAAAACCTTGTGATAAAAAATCAGCAACGAAACAAAACCTAATTCGTTGAAACGATGAGGAATTGTAAGGAATTTGATAGAGGATCGGACGGAGATGTGGGCGGAGGTTGTTGAGTTGGCCGGAAAGTTTAAGCGGAGAACGGCGAGGGAACGGTGATTTGATTGAAACTTGAAAGGGAACGAAACGACGGCGTTGTGAGATGGACGACGATGAAGATGATATTGATTGATTATAACGGCATATAGTTTTTGTTTCGTTGAAGGATATTCTCGTAGTTAACACGTTTTTGTTACCGTCAATGCGCACGTGGCATCCACGTGTTTAATTCATTTTATAACCATTTTTTTCCTTTTCTTTTCCCTATGTTATGTACGACTCCTTCGTCCTGTAAATATTTATTTGACTAAAAATTTATCACTATTTTTTAAATTATTAGATATGTTTATTATTTTTTTCTTAAACATATCCTTAATTAATACACTATTAACTTGTTTTGAAATATAAAAAGTCAAATTTAATACGTATATAAACAAAAATAATTTAGTAATATTAACACACAATATAAACACACTAACAATGTGTGAAAAAAGAAGGAAGGAAACGAAGCTTATATATAGACACAGAGAAAGTAAGGGTCTGTTTGATTGCAGTTTTTAAAAACCGTTTTCTGTTTTCAAAAACTAAAAACTTGAAAACTTGTTTGATTTATTGTTTTGCAAAATAGTTTTTGAAAATTATTTTCATTTTTGCTGTTTTTAAAAGCAAAAATCTAAAACAGGTAAATGTTGTTTTACTTTTCACTTTCCCCTTTTCATATTTTCCAATGAAAACCAAAAACACAAGAAAAAGTGTCAATTTTCATTAATGATAAAATCGTAATAAATTGCAGCTTTGATTCTTTTTAAAACAACTCATGTGTGTATCAATTCAACGTAAAGGTGTTCAGTGTTCACAATTTTTCTTTATTTTTCTTAACTTAACATTTCTTTTTAATTTAATTAATATACTCAATATTTTATACATGCATTCAATATGTTGTAAAAAAAATAATAGTCCTTGAATGTTTAACAAGTAGTTATAATGATTTCTCAATGTATTGGAATTTCAAAGTAGTCTCTGACATTAAAATAATTTGTTAATATTGTTATATTAGTTCTTCAATATACTTACTTATTATCATATCAGTCCTTAAAGTTACTTACTTATTGTAATTTCAGTCCCTATATGAAAAGATTTATTGTGAGTATTAAGAGATTATTTTAACGTTAGTGAGTATTGTGACCGACAAAGTGCACAATCAGAGACTAATTTGACATTTTGGTATATTAAAAGATTATCGTGACTATTCAGTACACATTCAGTGACCAAAATGACTATTACCTTTTTTTTAACAAGCAAAAATGGAATATATTAACACCGACAAAGTAGTCTCTTTATTGTATACATACGCAAAATATTATTGTATACATGTGTAAAATAATTGTCATTTTCATTACTTGATTGAGCAACATGAATGCTAGGGTCACACCCTCTAACACACACCAATAAAAAGTTGCTACATCATCCATTAATTTTAACTTCTTGACTTGCCAATTTGTTATATTTATTATTGATTAATATTGACATTTAACTCAGATGAGAGAAAACTTTTCTTCTTCCTCCTTTGCGCTTGAACCTCTCCCCACCTCTTCAATTCAAGGATTCAACAATGGAAAAAATTGTCATCAAAGACATGATTCATGACAAACATTTAACTTAAGATAATTTTATTTTCTTTTCCAGAGGAAATCTGGATAAAATTAGCAACCCCACTTTTACAATTCAATCCCCACAATCTTCACTTTTTCCTTCCATTTAAACATTAAAGTTTGAATTTTTTCAATTTAAGGCGGTATGTGAGGACAGAAAATCCGATCCGGCGGCGGATGTCGTGCGACTAAGGTTTTTATTTGCGCAGAAGGGAAGATGACCCTTTTCTCCCTCTTCATTTTCCATTTTTTGTTTTGATAATTACTGTCATGTTTTAGTTGAAGGTTAGGGATGGAAGAAAAATAAGATAAATTAAACCCCATGAAATAATTCGAATTTACAGAGTTCCGATCTGAGTATCCTTGTTTGCATATCTTTCAATTTGAAATGGACTACAAATGGATTCTTTGTGTTCGAAAGATTGAAATGACCATGAAATTTGTAGAGAGAGAAGAGCGATGCAGATTTGTGAGTGAATAGTGAAGGAAAATTCCAAAAGAAAGAATGGCTTCTCAACCTGTACAACCGGTTAACAGGTAAAGAAATAAAATTAATGGATGGTGTGGCAACTTTTTATTGGTGTGTGTTAGAGGGTGTCACCCTAGCATTCCTCGTATTGTATACATGTTGAAAAATAGTTGTACACTGCCAAGCATATTAATTAAACCAATTTTTTTTTAGGTTATTTTCTTAATTCTTGTTAGCATATGACTTATTTCATCAATTTCAAAATAATAGTCGTTTAAATTTTGTGTATGATAACCCACTTGGGTTTGTCTAATGATATTGACTTGGGATATAGGAGTGTGATCCTCCTTGAGGTCTCAGATTCAATTATCTCATGTTAATTTAGGTGGTCTAGTTTAGCTTCTTCAAAAAAAAAGTTTTGTGCATGATTTAGAAAAAAAGATTAATAGTGTTGAGTTTAAAGGTAAAATTGGTGTCATTTAATAAAATACTCTTATTATTTATAGTTAATGAAGTAATTAAGTTGGATATTACAATGATTATCTTATTGGTTAATATATATTAGGTTAATTTCTATTTTTTTTTTAAAATCATTAATTTCTATCTATTACTTTTTATTATCTAATGTAATAAAATAAAATAAATTTTAAAGAAACTAAATTACCAAATGAATTTTGTCATCTTCAAAACACTTTTCAAAAATTAGATTAATCAAACGGATTTTCTTATTTTCTCATCTCTAAAACAGTTTTAAAAAATTACATCATCAAACACATTTTCTCCTATTCTCTTTTTAAAAAGAGTTTTCTAAAATAGATTTATAAAACAAGTTTTTAAAACTAAAAACCAAAAGTGATTCAAACAGGTTCTAATTCTCTATTTCTCTAAATCTTTTCTCTTTTCTTCTCCTAGATTCTAACTCTTTATTTCTCTCTTAATCTTTTCCCGTTCTCTCTTCTAAGTCCTAGCTCATTATTTCTCTCTTGATCTTAATGTATCTCTTCATTATATTTTTATTTTTTTAATTATATGATAGAGTTAGTTGAAGAGAGATTTTTCTTTTTTCGAAGGAAGGTTGAAGAGAGATAGAAAGTTAGGAGATGGAAAAAGACAAAAGTCAAGGAGAGAATCATATCTTTAATTTAACCACACTAAATGAGGTACCATGTTGTGATATGATGTCAAAATTATGTTCAAATGGCTCAATTGTTTATAAAAAGTCATATGATGTCATTATATATAGAAAATTAAATCATATGCTTTAAAGATAAACTAGTATGAAGTTTGATTGGATGATTTACTAAAAAAAATATCGAGTAAACAATTTACACTATGAGATTGTCTCAAATTTGTCTTTGAGAGTACAAGTATATTAACACAAGTTCTTGTAAAATGTTACTTAAATTAGTGCTTCAATTCAAAAATATGAAGGGGGTTTATCAGCAAAGACTATCTCCTGAAGTAAAGTAGAGTGAAAAATTATAATTTTTTTAAGGGTGTGGCTAACCGTTGCCCTAAGGGCAATAGTTAAGTAATAAAAAAAGGAAATAATTGTGAAATTCCATGTAGAAAAAGTTGTTTTTTACTATTCCAATAAGTTGAATGCACAATTTTCAAGATAAAGTTACTATTTTAAGTTTCTTATCAAGTGCCTTTAGGGAAATGGTTAGCATTTCCCTTTTTTTAATTAAAAATAGTTTAGATCATAGTACATCACCTAAAACACAGAAACTAGTTTAAGACATGATTGTGTGTGTTAACGCATATGTAACCTTATTGATTTGTCTCATAGTAAACTCAACAAAAAATTTTGAAAAATAAGAGCTACGTGTGTGCTTTGCAATCTTGGATAATAGCGCTCAACTTCGATATATCTTCATCTTTACTTTTAAATATGGAGACCACAGTTTGAGTGTCAAGCTTAAAATCCACATTACTCAAACCTAGCTCTTGAACCATCGGAGGGTATGTAGCTTCACCTTTATCCACATCAATTACTCAAACCTAGCTCTTGAACCATTGGAGGGTATGTAGCTTCACCTTTATCCACATCAATACAGGGTGAGATCCATTCCGTCTTAGCAAGTACAAATCTACCTTGATTGTCCCTAATACATATTACCATCCATACTTTATTTTGATTGGTAGAGAAGGAAACATCAACATTGCACATGTATTTACCCAAAAAGAGGTTTCATCCAACTCACAACATTCCTGATATCTCCTTGTTGCTCTGATTGTCCTCTATTATGTTGAATAGATCAGCAATCATATTATAATTTGCTAGCGTGATCATAAATAGAAAATGCAGTATTAATCTTGCTTCGCCCGACCTTTTTATTCCTTTGCTGCCACATGCTCCACAGGATTGTCATAAACTTACCAAGTTGAGTGTATGATAGTGCCTCCAAAATCGTAAAAAAAAAAAAGTCATTTATGTGTTATGTAAGTTGTTTATTGTGTTGAACAACATTCCATAACACAAATTTCCTCCATACTTGTTCAACGTTGTCGCACCAAAAGAAAACATAATATTTATCTTTTACTTCTCCTTCACATAACACACGGTGGTTCGGACAAAGTATTCCTCTTTGGTTGAGTTGAAACCAGTTTGGAATACATTATTTACACAATCTCCAGAAGAAAAATTCACATTCGGTGGAACTTTTTCTTTCCAAATCCTCTGCAAGAAACCAGTGTTATTTGTGCTAGAGTTGTGGACTATGTTCCATATGTAGACCTTCCATACGCTTCGAACAGAGAACAAGCCATGTTTATCATGTTTCCATAGCAATTTGTCCTCCGCAATCGAAGAGAGCTCTAAATAGCATTCCAACATTTTGAGTTATGGACAAGGATATCAGAAACCCTCATACTACTAATCTCGTGTACTTGGAAATTGGGATTGGTGATAATGGTATCATCAACTATCCATTTGGAATCCCTGACTCGAATATGTTGGCCCATGCCATGATAGATAAGGAATTTAGTAGTTTAGACGCTCCTTCAGACGTAGCTCGGATTGTGACCTATTTATAATTTATAATATGGTTTTAGAATCTGAGAGGCTTAGAAGACTATGGTGGAAGATCCCAAGGAATGTCAACCAGAAGTCAACGTTCTTAGAAGAAGGATACGTACCTCATAGAAGTTGGAGAGTGTTCTCAACAGATTCCGTGAAGGACACCAGACATAAAATCTGACTAGCTACTTGGATCTAAGAGACCTAGAATCTATGTAAGCTTTTGTCTTATTCTGTGAGCTGTCTCTATCATAGTATCTGATAGATAAGTTATTTTGTCTTCTTCTGTCTACGTGTGCAACCAGACAAAAGACATCAAGAACAAAGATAGCAACATATAATTCTTCTTTCACCAAAGGAAATTCAAAGGACTTTTCAACGGAATTATCCATATCAAAAAAATGGCCAACATTCTTGATCAAAGCTTGTCAACGACTCTATTTGCGCTGGCACTCTTCTCCAACGTCTCTCAAATCACTGCCTATAAAAGGAGCTAAAGACCTGAAGAAGAAGCAACAAGACTCTGCTATTTTACTGTGTCATTACTCTGTCAAATCCAATAGCACAAAACACTTAAGATTTATTTTCGAGTTATATATTAGAAATCCTAAGGAGTATGTTTATTTGTTCAATTTATACTAACGTTGTTAAATCTAGTGTAAGAACAAATTAACTTGTTTGCAGTTGGGGCAAACATTTTAGAAAGTCTATCGCCTGTGTGCTTGAGCATATAAGTCTCTTGTTGAAACCTTGAGCACCTAGGAGTCTCAATCAATTGTGATTGAGTAAGGGGAAGTCTTAAGCAAAGGGAAGTATGTTGGAGTTGTCCTTGAGCATAAGTCTTTAGGTAGAGTCCTAGAGCACCGAATTCTCTTGCATTTATGTTTGGGCATACATAAGTCTCTTGGAAGTGTCCTTGAGCAATTTGTAATCATGTGTTATTATAGTGAAATCCCTTAGAAGTGCAGGGGAACTAGACTACTCTTAGATTGTAAGAGGAACTGGTATAAAATTATTTTGTGTCTGCTTTCCATCTCTCTCTCTCTCTCTCTCTCTCTCTCTCTCTCTCTCTCTCTATTTATCTCTGTGTTGTGTTTTATCTGCAACATTCGAAATCTGTGTATCTCAAATTCTGATCAAGCTGTTTAACACTCAAAAAAAGAAAACCTGAAAAAAACTAACACAATTTAACCTTCTTTTTGTGTGTGTTTTTCTCACCTTCATGTTAATATGATCTTACTTGATTGGACCAGCTAATTGGGTATTGTCTTTGTTTAATCTTCATGTTGGGCTTCTTAAGTCCATTACGTCACACCTAATAATCAAGTCAGAATACTGCTCCCCCCCTGCACATTTCGCTCCCACCCAGCTGAATTGCCGAAAATACCTCTGCGTGAGTTAAGTCACGCGGCGTGGCTTAACTCACGCACGTTATATTTCAGCGTGACTTAAGTCACGCTCTGATAAACAACATGAATTATGTTATCTTCTTCCCTCTCTCCTTCTGATTTCATTCAAACCAACCAATATTTTATAGATTTGGCTTCGATATATAACAAAATGGGTCGATTCATTTTGTGATTTTTTTGGATCGATGGAGAAAGAAAGGAAGAGAATGTTGAGATTTTTTTTATAGAGTTTGATTGGAAAATAGGTGGGATGTTGCTGTGATGTTTCATAATTGGAGCCTTCATGATCAGCGACATGGTTAATAAATCCTCATGTTACCAATTGGAAAATAGGTGGGATGTTGTTGTGCTAACATGATCAGCGACATCAAATATATGGTAAAAGTTTGGTAGAATATTACTCATGTTACCAATCGAATTTTTCATCGTTAAGGGTTAATTAATCCTCAAATCAAACTTATACAAAAAGATTGAATGGAATCGGAAGTAGAGAAAGGGGAAGAAGAGAACCAAATTCATGTTGTTGTTTTTCAGCGTGAGTTAACTAACGCACAGTTTTACACTTGCATTAGTTAACTAGCGCATGGGTAAAATTGGCATGGCTGCAGGGTGGGAGTATTTTGTGCAGGGGGAAAGTAGTATTCATCAAGTCATATATTGTGATTTGAATACTGCTTTTCCCCCTGCACTTTTCGCTCGCGTCCAGCATAACTGACCAAAATACCCCTGCGCTAGTTAACTAACACAAGTGTAAAATTAACTTGACTTAAAATTTCAGCTTTTTTACACTTACGTGACTTAGTCACGCCGTGTGAGTTAACTCACGCAGGAATTAACACTTGCGTGAGTTAACTCACGCTAGTTCAAGAAGTCACAACAAGAAGTTATATGGCTTAGCCAAACAAGACCAACAAACAACAAAAACCACAACTACGAAGTTCACAACTTGTTGCATTGGAATATGCTAACCTCAATCTCTCAACAACAAAAGACACATGAATGATAATTTTGGTCTCTAATTCACAGTGAATATGTTAAAAATTTGTTTAAACCTCACATAAAGTTAGTTATGTACCCAAGTGGAAACAAAAGCAAGAACGTAAAGGATCATATTTCACTATACTTGGCATTGGAAGAATCAAGCTCACTTCATCCTGGTTGGGAAATCTATGCAAATTTTAAATTGTTTGTATATGATCACTTCAATCTCTCAACAAGTTGTGAGCTTCATAGTTGTGCCTTTTGTTGTTGTTGGTCTTGTTCTGCTACTGCCACTATTTAAAGACAAAGAAGAAGAAAGAGAGGTCGAAAGGGTGAGAGTGAGAGTGTTAACATTAGTGCAGAAGGAACACTATCAACGCCATATAACTTCTTGAGCTAGCATGAGTTAACTAACACAGGTGTTAATTCCTGCGTGAGTTAACTCACGCGGCGTGACTAAGTTTAAAAAAACGAAAACAATAACTCTACGTGACCTAACTCACGTTGTGTGAGTTAAGTTGCGCAGCGTTACTTAACATGCACATGAGTAAAATTGAAAAGGTTGCAGGATACAAGTGTTTTGTGCAGGAGGGAGAGCAACCTTCTTGTGATTTTGACTAAGGAGGAAGATTAGACCTTTTGATACGCTCCATGCTTAAATAAGGGACTTATAGTTGGGTCTAGACATGGCTTTGGCGGGAGAAGATATTTCATATAATATTGGAGAGAAACTCAAAGATCCTAGTAGAAATTAGACATGATCACTAATATTTACTCTGGTTCACAAAACTAGAAAATTACATAGTTTGAGATGGTGGGTGCAGATCAACCATACTTGACGCGTGAAAAATAAGAGTGTTAGTTGACTTGTAAATTTTAGCATTTGTTTGGATCATATCAATTCTCTTATATTGGAGACTTTTTTAATTAAGCTTCAAAAGCTCTTTTAGATCAATACTTACATGCCTTTCTAATTGAGCTTCAAATAGATTCTCTTACGAATGTCCGCTAAGCTCCATATTTATTTTTCTTTCTTTGGACTTTTCCCTCTATTATACCAAAAAATAAATTAAGAGTAAAGTTAAAAATGTATGGTAATCGTGCAAATAATCCTAAACATTTTCCTCGTTAAAAAAGAAAAGAATAGATGAGATGCTCAAACACACCATCATACATGATAGTTATCCTACCCGACTCAAAAAATTATATGTAGTAGCACGTAGAAGATATTCAATTCAGAAAAAAAAAATTAAAACACTTTCACTTTCCCGCTCCTGACCACTAGGCAATTTACAAAATCAGTTTCTCTTGTTTATCAAGGAAGAAAAATGAAAAGCCGAAGATGCAAACTAATGGAAACAAACACACGTTGATATTCATCATGTTAATGTTAATGTTAACGAACAAACTCCTTCATTCCCTTTGTACGACAAAAGTTATGAAGAAAACTTAAATACACCACAAAAGCAAATTACTAATATTTAGAAAAATGACTAAGACTCTAGATTGACAGAAGCAAACAGCTACAAATATACTAAAAGACAATCACATTGTAAAATGATGTATGCTTCCAATGAGCACTTAAATTCAGAAATACTACTTTAATATTGAGATTTAGTACTACACATCCACTCAGAGGTATTGCACAGTAAAGGTTATAAGGCATGAAGATTGCAATAGCTTGCAGTACAAGTTACAAGTTGATGCAGTACAATAGTTTAGATTAAGTAGTACAATCTAGTTTCAATTCAGTACAATAATATTGTATATATACTTGATGTACTTTCCATTTCACACTTAATGAATCATTTCACATTTTATTGGATTCTTAATATGGTATCAATTTTCTCTCTCCTCTTGAGAGAGTTAGTTACCATCCAAAACTAGCTTCTGCCATTGATGCTTGTTCTTCAAGCTTCATCTAGCTTCTCTTTTTCCTTGTTTTTCACATGAATCTTTACGATTCTTCTTCTTTTCTACTTGTTTTTGTACTCAATTCTGCATTGAGATACTCTTGCTTTCATCAATCACATTGTTTGTGATTTTTTTATCTTTCGTATTCTTCGAAGCTCTGTTCTTCGTGTTCTTCATTTTTCCAGTTTTTTTTCTGTGTTCTTCTTGCACCATGCCTCCTCGTCAAGCTCTGATAAGTGCTCAAAAGTACCATATTTTATGTGTTAATCTAGGCATTTTAGTGACTTGTTTTGCAAGTTATATAAGGAAAAGCAATCATTTATTGTAATTTTACCATTTATACTTTACATGCCTGATTCTACCCAATTTATGCAGGAAATGACAAGCAAGGACCAAGAAAGAAGCTCCTGAACCAAAGTCAGTTCGCTTAAGCGACCAAGCGTTCGCTTAAGCGAACCTGTCCCAGAAAGTCACAACCTGTTCGCTTACGGTTCGCTTGCTGAACGCTTAGGGAAAATCATCAATTCACTTAAGCGAACAATTGTAAGCCTGCTGTTCGCTTAAGCGTACAAAATGTCGAGAGCAAATGGAAGTTCGCTTACCATTCGCTTGAGTGAAGTTCATCAAACCTCTGAAGATAAGGACCACGTGGCTGCTCCTCATTGGTCAACGGAAGATTCCACTCTCGTTAGCCAATATAAATAGCTTTTTCTCTTTCCAAATATAACTTGACTGTTTTATAGCTTTTTCTGGTTTTTAGAGAGAGAAACACAAAGCAAGGTAGTTAGGAGTAGATTCAACCCAAGATTTAGTAAGATATCATGGATCTAGGCATTGAATCTTTATCGCTTATTCTTCCTTTGCAAAGCTATCATAGACATATGTAGCTACATCTACCCTTGTGGGTCTTGAGGTATTCAAACAAGCTATTATGTAATCTTTTGATCATTTAATATATGGTTCTAGCTTATTTATTCAATATTGTTGTTATTCTTGTGTTTAATGTTTTATTGAGATTCAAAATGATATTGACAAATGCTTTTAGATTTTAGAAATAGAATAACAATCTATCTTAAGTTACCATGCTAGACATAGATGTTAATATTTGATAATCACTTTTAATCTAGAACTTAATGCTTTTGGGTCATTTAATCGGGCGGGAAATCGTCGATTAAACGATCCAAACGACTTTGTGATTGTTTAAACGTGCGGGAAATCGACATTTAAACAATCCTTTAGAAATAATGATATCATTTGGACACGAATGATATTGTCGAGTGATTGTGATAATATCGTTTAAAAAGCTAGAATCCGTTATTTGATTGAGAGATTGTAGCTGTTACGCTTGGTTGATATCTCTGACCCCAAGCGAAATAGCCCTATCTTTACTCGTTTTACTTTTATGTAGAATAGTTCAAATAGTTTTACACAAACAAACAATTTATACCCAAACACTTAAGATGATATTTGACGTTAAAATGCTTATGAGACACACCAATCCCTGTGGAAACGAACCTATTATACTCACGTGTAAATAGTTATATGACATGTAAAAATCTTACATGACGTTAAAATGCTTATGAGACACACCAATCCCTGCGGAAACGAACCTATTATACTCACGTGTAAATAGTTATATGACATGTAAAAATCTTACATCAAGCTTCGATCATAGTTCAACAAGCTAACATTGATTCGGTCTCTATGTTCATCCTAGTGAAGGACCAAATTCAGTTACGATTACTCCTCTTCTCACCGGCTCCAACTACCTCGCATGGATTTGTTCGATGAAACACACTCTTGGTGCGAAGAACAAATTTGCCTTTGTGGATGGATCCATCCCTATTCCTCCTTCTGATGATTTGAATCGTAGTGCATGGGAGCGTTGCAATCATCTAATTCACTCTTGGATTTTGAATTCGGTTTCTCCGCAAATTGCACAAACCATCATCTTTCATGAATTCGCCATTGATGTTTAGATTGAGCTGCAAGAACATTTCTCTAAGGTTGATTGAGCTCGTATTGCGTCTCTTCGTTCTGCAATCAACAACCTCAAGCAAGGTAAAAAATATGTCCTTGATTATTTCATAGAAATGAAATATCTCTGGGAGTAGCTCAATTTACATCGCCCTATGCCTGTATGCACTTGTCCTCATCCATGCCGCTGTGAATCTATGCGCGCTGCTAGAGAATTTCGCATGGAGGATCAAGTGATTCAATTCCTTACTGGATTGAATGAAACTTTCTCAGTTCTGAAGACTCAAGTTCTTCTTATGGATCCATTTCCTTCAATAAACAAAGTTTATTCCATGGTTATTCAAGAAGAAAGCAACAATACTGCACCTACTTCAGTTTCTACTGAAGATTCTAGCATCCTTGCAAATGCTTCAGATGCAAGAAAGCCCTACGGTCGTGGTAAACCATCTTCTGGTCTTCCTCAATCTAAGAACACTTCAAGATATTGTACCATTTGTCATAGGAACAATCACATTGTGGATTTCTGTTACATGAAGCATGGTTACCTAAATGCAAATAAACCTCACGCTTCTTCAAACGTTGTTGTCTCTGAAGGCATTACTGATTCTCAGCCAGCTGGTGAAGGATCTTCTATTGTTTCTCAAACTTTTTTGACTCAAGAGCAGTATGGTCATCTAGTTTCTTTGCTTCAGCAGCCATCTTTGATTCCTTAAGCATCCACCCCCAACCTTGCTAGCACAAACCACATTACTTCCTCCATCCCGTCCTTCACCTCAGGTATGAACACTGTCATTTCTTGTTCTTTACATGTTCAAACTAATCATTGGCTCATTGATTCAGGAGCCAATGAACACATTTGCTCTTCTTTGAATTTGCTTCATTCCTTTCATTGAATCAAACCCATGCTTAATATCCTTATAACCTTTACTGCATAATAAGAGGTGTGGTCCGCAGAGGACGGTCGCCCATGACATTAGTTTTTAAGGGGCACCAAAATTATTATTTCTACTCTCTTTTTTCCGCTGAAAGTTTTTTTTTAGAGAATTTTATTTATGAATGAAGACTAAGTTCTAAGTTCCATGCCAATTAATGAGTACTCCCTCCGTCCCTTTTATAAGAGTACTTTACAAAAAAAAAATTGTGCCTAAATATAGGATTTAGATTCTCTCCAACCATTTCTCCCATGTTGTTTATCTAAGTCATTCATTCACCATTTTCTCTCTCTTTGGTGCTGTTTTTGTTCATTTATGAGTCAATCAAGCATTGAATTAGATAAGGAGAGGGGACTGCACAAAAAAGGCAGGAGAGGATCTAATTCCCTAAATACAAGACTATCTACAAATTTTTAGATGCATCATTACTCTTTTTTCAAATACACCCTTTATTAAGATTATCAATATACCTTGAAATATGAAAAATTAACATTGAATATCTTTATAAACAAAGAGTAATTTGGTAATAGTAACATACATATATGACAGATTTATTACTTCAAACATTTTTCGTAATACCCATGATTTTTGTAAACTATTCTTATAAAAATGGATGGAGGGATTAGTTTATTGAGAATTTAAGAAATTGCAAATCTTTCTATAAATAATTATTTTTTTTAATTAAAATTAAAAACAAAGGGATCAAATTGCATATTAAAAAAAATGTTTGTCTAACATGTACAATGGAGTACTAGTAACTTTTTCTTGAAAAACAAAAATTATTTATTTAAAAGTTTTATATTTAATATTAATCTTTTATGTCAAACTTTTTAATATGTTGCACCCATAGTTTTAAATATAATCTTAAGATCGAGTTATCTAAGCGAGTTATCCGGGTTGATCCGATTCAGTCATGCGGTTCGACCAATGACTCAGTGGTTCGACCATTGACCCAGTACCCCCGCCGAGTCGATGGCCGAACTGAGTTTTAAAACTATGGTTGCACCTAAAGATAAATAGGTGATCAAAGTCCATCTAAGTCCCTCTAAAAAAATGTGCATCCAAACATTGAATGCAGTTTGTATTGGAAGATGAAAGTGTGCATGTACATTGCCACCCTCGAGTATTCTTCTCGTAAAACCGCCAAAGCTAGCACAATAAACAAAACCAAGTTAGAAACGTTTGAGTTTTGGAAAACAAATATCTACTTCGTATCCTACAGTATTTATGCTCCTATATCCTATGTACTTAAGAAATGGTTTTTATAGTGTGAGAACAAAAACCTGAACGTTTTGCTTCCTCTTAATCCTGACTTGAATTGTTTTTCTTCCGGTTTCTTCGGTTTTATCGAAAAATCATGGCAAAAAAGTATGAAGGACGTGCAGTGGGAATCGATCTTGGAACGACGTATTCGTGCGTTGCTGTTTGGCTAGATGAACACAACAGAGTTGAGATAATTCACAATGATCAAGGCAACAAAACCACACCTTCTTTTGTAGCTTTCACTGATGATCAAAGGTTGGTTGGTGATGCTGCTAAGAATCAAGCTGCCACAAACCCTGAAAACACTGTTTTTGGTAAATATCTATTTTATACTCTTTCATGTTTTTATTGTTGGTTTTTAAAATGCATGTATTTAAAGCTGTTATTCAGTGTTGATTTTTTAAATGCATGCAACCCTGATGAGAGTTTACTATCAATTTTATTTTGTTAGATGCAAAGAGGTTAATTGGTAGGAAGTTTAGTGATTCTGTTGTTCAAAATGATATGATGTTGTGGCCATTCAAGGTCATTTCCGGAGTAAATGACAAACCCATGATTTCGGTCAAGTACAAGGGACAGGAGAAGCACCTATGTGCTGAAGAAATCTCATCTATGATTCTAACAAAGATGCGCGAGACTGCAGAGGCATTTTTGGAATTGCCTGTCAAGAATGCAGTTGTTACCGTACCTGCTTATTTCAATGATGCTCAGCGGAAAGCCACAATAGATGCTGGTGCTATTGCTGGCCTTAATATTATGCGGATAATCAATGAGCCTATTTGCTGCAGCTATTGCGTATGGACTGGACAAGAGAACAAATTGTGTGGAGGAGCGTAATATTTTCATCTTTGACTTGGGTGGTGGGACTTTTGATGTGTCTCTTCTTACAATTAAGGATAAGGTCTTTCAAGTTAAGGCCACCGCCGGAAACACTCACCTTGGGGGTGAGGACTTTGATAATAGGATGGTGAACTACTTTGCACAGGAGTTTAAGAAGAAGAACAAGGTAGACATTAGTGAGAACTCAAGGGCTTTAAGGAGGTTGAGAACGGCGTGCGAGAGAGCAAAACGAATACTATCTTTTGCTGTCGTCACCACTATTGAGGTAGATTCTTTATTCCAGGGCTTTGACTTCTTTTCATTAATCACTCGTGCCAAGTTTGAGGAAATAAATGTGGATCTTTTCAATGAGTGTTTGGAAACTGTTGAGAGTTGTCTCGCTGATGCCAAAATGGACAAAAGTGCTATACATGATGTCGTCCTTGTCGGTGGCTCGTCTAGAATTCCAAAAGTACAACAACTATTGCAGGAATTTTTTGCAGGGAAGGATCCGTGTAAGAGCATCAACCCGGATGAGGCCGTTGCTTGTGGTGCAGCTGTGCAAGCTGCTTTGTTGAGTGAAGGCTTTAAAAATGTTCCAAACTTGGTGATGCAAGATGTTGCTCCTTTGTCTCTTGGTATCTCTCGTATAGGTGATATCATGGATGTTGTAATTGCTAGGAACACTAGCATTCCTATCAAGAAAACAAAAGGTTATTCAACATCTAGGGATAACCAAACTGTGGTCTCCATCGATGTTTATGAGGGTGAGAGAGCAAGAGCTAGTGACAACAATCTGCTTGGTTCTTTTAGTCTTTCTGTCCCACGTGCTCCTCGCGGTCACCCTTTAGAGGTATGCTTTACTATCAATGAAAATGGTATCTTAAATGTTTCTGCTAATGAAAAATCAACGGGTAGCAAGAATGAGATTACAGTAACTAATGACAAAGAAAGACTGTCATCCCAAGAAATTACAAAAATGATCAGGGAAGCTGAACATTACCGTGTTGAAGATGAATATTTTTTAAGGAAGGCCAATGTGATGAATGCATTAGACTATCGCCTTTACAAGATGAAAAATGCTTTAAAGAAGATCGATGTGAATCTAAAGCTCTCCTCTGAAGAAAAAGACAAGATCAATTCTGCAATAACAAAGGCCACAAGTTTACTTGATAGTACCCAGCAGAGTGAAATAGATGTTCTTGAAAATCACCTGAAGGAGCTTGAGAGTCTGCTTCAACTCATTATAGGAATATCTGTCTAGTTTTACTGTTGCCAATTGATATTTTAAGTGTTGTCTTGGTAAATTTTGCTTTGGATGTTTTTTAATTGTTATTATCGTCGAAACTATGACTTAGATATTTCTTTTTTCATTCGATGTTTTATAGTTATTCTGTTTGTTACCAAACAAAGCATTTGATGTTTGGAGTATTACTCTTGATTGTTGATTGATACTTTAGGTGCAAGGAAGTAGAAATTGTAGTGAAGCATTTGATTTAAGTTTTCCCTCAATGATCTCATCAAAGAATGAAAACAGAACTGTCTTGTTTTCTAGTTATTGCAACATCCTTGAAACCTTGTTTCCAGATCACTCTAAGGCTCTTGTTCACTAGTTAATCTTTGACCTTCAAGCTGATATGTGGTTGAAATTTGAAACTGTAGTTGAGCTAGACATCTTTGAGAATTGACTTGCTTCATTATGTTTATATGCTTAATAAGAGAAAAAAAATGACATTAATTTGGTCTATGTCAAGTTTTAATTAATACAAATATGTTTATATGCTTAATATAAGAATGTTTAGTCCACGGTACAAGATTATTGAAAACATCTAAATACTTTTTTATTTTTCAACATAAAATATATTATTGTTGTCAACAAAACATAAATATTATCTTTTTAGAACCATACATGGGCAAACAAATATATATTTGGCAAAAGGGTTAATAGGTCTTTACCCCTGTAATATAAGTCATTTCCGGTTTTCCTTCCTGTAAAATATTTTTTTTGATTCACCCCTGTAAATTTTTTTTTTTATTCAATCCTAATAGGCCAAATAAAAACCAATTTTATTTTTTTTTCAAGAAATTTTCGTTTTTGTTTGGTCTATTAGGGGGTAAATCAAAAAAAATTTTTTTACAGGGGTGAATCAAAAAAAATATTTTACAGGAGGGAAACCGGAAATGACCTATATTATAGGGGGTAAAAACCTATTAACCCTTTGGCAAAATTACTGAATTTGTCTCTTAACTTAATACATGTAACAATTCGGAGATAAAGAGATTAGAGTGATTCGGATGTGTTGTTTTCTAAAATGTTTTATTCAAATTTTTTTTTGAAGAAGGTAAAATTAGCCCACTCAAATTTACACCGAGAATATTACAAATGCACACATTCAAAGAAACATGAATCTCAACAACACCACATACTAAGGAGGACATTATGTCGTTAGAGTCTCTCCACGTGTATTTTTAGCCTTATAAAAAGACTATTATAGTGTCAAACTCAGGTCTTTTTGCTTGACATGTTAGACGGTTTAACATAGGCTGTTATAGAGTGGTGATCAACCTATGTTAAACCGTCTAACGGCTCCATACGTATTGCCTATAAAAGACAATCTCCATCACAAACACAAGGTAACAACTTCTACCTTTTTAATATACTCACTTTTTACTCTCATATTGATTTGAGTTCCAAAACGCTTGGAAGTATCCCAACTCGACTCATGGATTGCTGCTTGACACAATCCAACATCATGATAACATAAGAATATATGAGATGCACACTCACATGGAAGATAAAACAGATTATTAGTGTGTTTTCAATGGAAAAAAATGAAAAAGATGAAGAAGCAAAACATTGGGTGGTTATGAGGTTCCATAATCGCCACGAAAAAAGGCGGGAATTAAATGATATTTTGACAATGATGTTGGAGCAGCCTATTGGACAATTATTCATACAAAATCATTTTAGTTTTTATAAATTATTTTTTTATCGTCTTGGTTTCCAGGTCAATACTTGCATCGTCTTGTATATACATCGTCGTACTTGTAAATTGTAAAAAAATATTTCTATAAAAAACATTAGTAAGACGTCTGGCTTACGTCATACAATAGAGAATATAACATATGTAGGGGTTATATTACGAACTCCAAACACACTTCTTATTTTTTATTTTTTTTGACACTTCTTATTTACTAAGCTACTTTATAATAAACAAATAAATAACATGAGTTAACGAACTAACTCCTTCATTCATCCTTCCCTCAAAAAAAAAAAAAAAAAACTCCTTCATTCATCCTTCATTCTCCTTGGGAAAAAAAAAACTCCTCCTTCATTCTATTTGTTGTATATCATTCATTTTTTCCATTCAACTATACTCAATCATGCTAATTCCTTCGTCATTACCAGGTTCAAAACTATTCAATCTCTATCGTTTTTTCTCCTTGTTTTAATTTTAACCATTAACTGATTAATTAAATCTTCCAATCCAATCTTGCTAATAGAGTTTTGTTCTGAACCAATGTAGTCTTGCAAGCAAAATTTAAAATTGTACCTCGTTTTTCATATTATTTGTTTTTTGAATGTGCCTGGATCCGTTGTATGATCTATCAATGTAAAGGATCAAAGAAATTGCAATTTGATATTGCAATCTTGTATCAACAAAATTGTTGTTATGACTGGATAATATAATAATGATAATAATAATGCTAAGTTATAATATTAAGAATTGCCTA
Source organism: Medicago arabica (assembly GCA_946800305.1). Lineage (NCBI taxonomy): Eukaryota > Viridiplantae > Streptophyta > Magnoliopsida > Fabales > Fabaceae > Medicago > Medicago arabica. Next base: position 3,746,482 of record OX326969.1, read on the forward strand.
AGCTTTTTTGTTAACAACAAGAAGAATTTAATTAGTATAATATGTCAGTATACAATTATTTTACCCACGTCAATGAAAATACATATAAAGCCTTGTTGTGCGTTAGGGTTCAGAGTGGTTCCTTGTTAAATGTAGAATTGTAAATGATTCTTTGCCCAAGTGTTCAAATTTTCTTGCCAAGATGTAGCACCGAGTACCGACATTTCAGATTGAAGCATATTTAGTGTTGGACACGACACATGCGGTTACATTTACTTATACCATTTTATTAAATCATTATCGGTGTCAACGTGTTAGTGTTGTGTAAGGTGTCCGTGTTTGTTTGAGTGCATCTTAGCAAGTTACATGAACAATTTATCAGAAATCCACAAAATTATTTTGGTAATTTTATGAGATAAGACGCAATTTTCCGATAAACATGTTCCTCCTTTAAAGCAAAACGACTCATTTTTTTTAAAAAAAATTGGCGAAAAGGGAATTTATCATTATTCAAAGCAGTACTAATGGCTATTTTTACAACTATCTCTGAGGGGATTTGAACTCTGTCCAATGAGATTATAAAGTCAAGATCTTATCATTAAACCGATACCTCATGGACTAATGACTCTTGAAATTTTGTTCAGCAGCATAATGCTACTCAAGCTCTAAATATAGAAGCCAAACACTATAGCCATTATCCTTGCTACAATTGCTTCTAAAATTGAATATGAATCAACATTAGTTCTTATATCATATAAGTTAATTATTACAAAAACGTTTATACGAATTCAATCACTGGTAAATGTATGATTGGTATATTGGTTCTTCATATTCAGCTACTGATAGTTATGTTTTATTTGATTTCAGGACTATAGTTGTGATATCAGGCATACCAAGTTGTTTTGCTGGTTTTGTACCAAATTTATACAATGATTTTTTCTGCTCTTCTAACTTCAGTTGCAATTAATCTTGGCTTTTGTTCTCTATTTTTCACCCTGTACTCTATATTGAGGAAGCAACCTGGTAATATTGTTGTCTATGCGCCACGCTTAGTTTCCGAAGGAAAACTCCAAGAGGGCAATCAAGATAACTTGGAACGTTTGTTACTTACTTCTAGTTGGGTGAGAAGAGCATGGGAGCCTTCTGATGATGAATTTATATCAACTGCCGGCTTAGATGCTTTCGTCTTCATCCGTATATTCGTCTTTAGGTGATTTCAATTATTCAATTGATTATAGGCTTAAACAACTATCATGTCATTTCTTTCCAAGTCATTGTTGAACTATAGTTGCGCTATAACATAATGGCATTTGAACAAATTGCTATTGTTCAACAATACTCTATATAGTACAAAATGTTGTCAAATAGTGGCGCTAACATTACTGTGCAGCAGAACTTGAATAAATCGCTATTTCCTGCGTTTGACAATTGACAACATTGTACTAAACGTATCTTTGTGTTGATAGATATTCCTGCATCGCATGTATCAAGCTTCTATATATGTTTGTGTGTATGTGCGCGCGCGTGTGTGCATGTGTGTACCTGATACTATCCCTTCTATTATGGTATTGTGCAGTTTAAAAGTTTTTGCCTTTGCTGGAATTGTGGGGACACTCTTTCTTCTTCCAGTTAATTATATGGGGACTCAGATTCGTGATGATTCTGAGTCTCAGAAAACGTCATTGGATTCCTTCAGTATTTCAAACGTTAACAATGGTTCACACAGGTGAGTCCCACTTGAACGGAACATGAATTTCTGACATGATTACCAAGAATGGTTTTTTACCATTGTCATGCATTTGTATTGTGAAATACTAGTTTTACTACTTAATTTGTTTCCCAAATTTTGCAAGTTCATCCTAACACATGACAAAATTTTGTTGTTTGATGTTTCATTTGCACAACTTATGTGAGTGAAATGTTTGTAATAGGTGTTATTGAAATTTAATTAGTTTTACTTAATTTTTATCTAAGTTATAACATGGGAACTCTGATCGCTAGATTTGGCCTTTATCAAGGTTATGGATTCATTTCTGCGCCGCCTATGTTTTCACCGGGGTTGTCTGCATTCTTCTATATTATGTAAGTTATTGTTGCTCAATATTTCATAGTACATGCTTTAAACTTTTCCGGTTTCTGTGAATCTGTATGCTAGTAAATGAGTTTCATGGTTTATGTTAATGTCATATTCAGGAGTATGAGTACATTGCATCAAAAAGAATAACTTGCTTCTATTCCTCGAAGCCGGAGCCTCGTCAGTTTAGTATATTAGTACGAGGTATTCCTGTTCCTCCTGGATGTACATGTAGTGAAGCTGTCGAAAAATTCTTTATGGAGTACCACCCTTCTGCTTATCATTCACATTCAGTTGTTCGTCGAAGCAGCAAACTTCAAATTCTAGTTGTAAGCGTTTTTCTTGAGTTCTACTCCTATGTGATTCAATCTTTTTCCCTCACACTTGCTTGATGTTTCATTGTTTGTTACTCAATTTAGTGCCTCAAATTCTTAATCATGAATGTGAATATTTTTGTGAAGCTTTGAACGTTTTAGAAATATAAATTTGAACCATCAATTCTTCCTTTCAATATCTCCTACGTTGTACTTTTGACAATAAAAAATTTATTCCTTGTAGACTGATACAGATAGACTGTACAAAAGGCTTACGCAACTGAAACATAGCGATAACTCTCCTCAAAGACATAGGCGTGATGGATTTTTAGGACTTTTTGGGCATAAAGTTGATCTGTTAGATCGTTATGAAAAGAAATTGGGAGACATTGCAGATAATGTGAGAATAGAACAGTCTGCATTGGCAGGAAAGGTAGGCTTCAAGACTTGAGTGACAATTAATTGTGTTTCCTGTAATGCACGAATCCGGAAAAAATGGCAAAAAACAACTTTGTCAATTTTTTCCACGTATCATGAGCGGAAGAATTTTCTTTAAATAGATAGGTAATACTGGAAAACTGTTAATCATCTGCTGAGCTGAAAAGTTCTCTATTTTGTGAGAAATCAAAATTTAAACCGTCCTCTGACAATAGCTTCGAATAACCGTCCTCTTATCTATTAAGTTATTTGTTGCCTACTAGTTTTGGATTTTCTATCAGTATAATGTATCTTACATTAGATATGATTTTGTATGATTGACTTTAACAACTACTTTTATTTTAAAAGGAAGTTCCAGCAGCCTTTGTCTCATTTAAGTCACGATTCGGTGCTGCAATAGCTTTGAACTCGCAAGCAGGTGTCAATCCCACACACTGGATCACCGAACAAGCGCCAGAGCCTCATGATGTTTATTGGCCTTTCTTTTCTGTCACATTCATCCGAAGATGGATCAGCAGGCTGGCAGTTTTTGTTGCTTGCATTGCTCTTACAATTCTATTTTTAATTCCAGTTGCAGTAGTTCAAGGCCTTACCCATCTCGATCAATTGGAAATCATGTTCCCTGCCCTGAGAAGCATATTGAGATTGTAAGTTGGAAATATTAATGTTAAAGTTTGACTTCCTATACTTAGCTTTCGCAAAAGAGTCTGATTAATATGTAGATTTTAGTAATTATACACTGAATCTGTAAACATGCTTTTCATAGTCATACATAATGTTACTTTTTCAAACCACGGTTACGTAAAATTTATTTACACTGATAGAGTATAAATATTAAACTCTAATATAGAAACCGACTTGCATTGGCATTACATAAAAGACGAGAATTATTTTCCGATCCATATTTAAGCATAACATTAGAATTGTCTGCCTAACTCTAACTGTACATTTTTGGAAAGACTTATTTGTCTTTATTGTCCAACAACGGATTTAGGATAGACTCTGATACCATCTTAAAATTCATGTAACCTAATTCAACCCCACCAAAGAGGCTTGTAGGATGATGACTGACAAAGCCTTAAAAGGAAGACTTTGGCCATATTTATAGTCGATGTAGAATCTCAACACACCTCTCAAATCAAAGACTGAACATTTGAAGTGTGGAAAAAATGCGACTGGATAATATGGTTGTCAATAATTTCCTAGTCAAAAGATTAATGGAAAGCAGTAAAAACAAGCAACAACTCTACTTACATCGTTATATGACATGGAAACTCCCTTAAGACAAAATAATCAATCAAGAATATTCAAAATGATGTATATATTAAGACATCATTTTGACATTTATATAGTTATATGACATGGAAACTCCCTTAGACATTTATCTAATCCTTAACTCTGATTTTCCTCTTTCATGTCTGGTAGTTTTCTGATTGTATAGAGTAAATAAGTAAAACTAAAAGAAAACCTGTTTTGTTCAATTTTGTGCTCGCTTATACTAATTTTCTTTTGCTTATGTGGTTCTTATTAGGGAGAATAGAAATGGATAAAATCTCACTTGAAAATAAATGATTTTCTTTTTCTATGAAGTCGACTTGTTGAGCTTGTTTCTGCAACCATAGATTGTTATTAAATTCATAACTCTGGCATCTTTCCATGGATTTGCAAATGAAGTAAAGCTTTCCAATATGTATTTGCAGGAAACTTGTGAGCCAAGTTATAACAGGATACCTTCCCATTCAGATTCTACAGTTGTTTTTGTCTTTTGTGCCAGCTATTATGATTTTTCTTTCATCTTTGCAAGGATATATTTCATGGAGTCAGATACAAAAAAGTGCATGCACTAAAGTATTATGGTTTACCATCTGGAACATTTTCTTTGCAAACGTACTATCAGGGTCTGCTCTTTATCGATTGAATTACTTTCTTGAGCCCAAAGAGTTTCCTAGAGTACTAGCTGAAGCTGTACCGGCACAGGTGAGAATAATTACTAGTTTTGTTACACAAATTCAAGCAATATTTTCTATAGGCAATACACAATTTATTCTGTCCTCTCAGTGTATAATATTTGGTGCAGGCATCATTCTTCATGGCGTATGTTGTGGCATTCGGATGGACAAATATAGCATCGGAACTATTTCAATTGATTCCACTTTTTTATAATTATGTAAATAGATTTTTCGGTGGAGAGTTTAATGACGATTTTGAAGCACCATCAATTCCTTATGACAGTGAAATTCCCAGGATTCTTTTCTTTGGTCTTCTTGGTGTGACATACTTTATCCTTGCTCCTCTCATACTGCCATTCATCTTGGTCTACTTTTGTTTGGGATACATCATTTACCGCAACCAGGTTTCACACTTCTTTGATAATCTAGAGGCAAAATATGGTCAGTTCATACTAAAAGTCTAACGATACGTTAAATTTCTTTTATTGGCAGCTATTATATGTTTATGTGCAAAAATTCGAGACTGGAGGAGAATTTTGGCCTATAGTACACAACTGCACAATTTTTTCATTGGTGCTAATGCACATCATAGTAATTGGGATATTTGGGTTGAAGGAGCTTCCAATAGCATCCGGATTCACTCTTCCTCTTCCTATTGTCACACTTCTTTTCAATGAGTACTGCCAGAAGCGGTTCATTCCTATATTCAAGGCTTATCCTGCCGAAGTAAGTTGGTTGGGAATTAATGCTAATTTATACATGCAAAGCTTATAAAAATAATTGCATGCAAACTTTGTTTTTCCCATTCATGATATATATTTAACTTTTCATTGTCGATTGATTTCCATGGATTATATTTCAATGTAGTTACTATCAGAAGGTTACTAATGACAACAAAATAGCTAGTTATTGTTGGAATTAAGTGTCTCACATCGATCAAGACCATATTCGAAATGTCTTAAGGTTTTTAGTAGAGATGTGGTGTCTATATCTCGTACTGGTCCATATATTTAGATTGTTGTTGCTTCCAATGCTCCCAAACTTCTCAACAAGAGGTATTAGAATTGTTGTCAAAATCTCACTTAAATCCTAAAGTCCAGGATTTTGCGACTTTTTTCACCTTCAACGACTCAAATCCATATTAGAATCCTAAAATAGGTAAAAGCCATCGATTTTGATTGCGACTGTACGATTTCTTATAAACATATATTTAGTATTTTTTATTTTTTTGGTAAAATCCATCGATTTTGATTACGATTTTACAATTTCCTTATCGATTCTACAAAAGTAGTTGAGTAAAATCCTTCGATTTTGGTTGCGCTTTTACGATTTTGCTCTTCTCTTTCGACCTGAAGCAAAATCCCGATTTTGACAACCTTGGGTATTAGAGTCATGGTTACACCTAATTATTGAATTGATTCCTAGAGTTAGGTCTAATAGTTACACAATGTAGCACAGAGGGAACTAAGTTGGTGTCACATTAAGAGTAAGTTTAAAACATGATAACCTCAATAGCCATGCAAAGAGATCTGGTTGTTGGTTAGCCTAATATGAAGTTTGTTTAACTTCGAAAACTTTCAGCAAGATAATATCCTTGTAGGCAATGATGCTTGCGGTTGTAAAGGATAAAGAGTGTGTTCGTCCTATCTAATGGCGTGATTTGGCTCATTGAAGTCATTTTGGTGTGTTAGTGTTCATTTCGTTCAGTATACTGATAAAACCATGATGACAACATCTTAAGCATTTCTTCTACTTGGAAGTCGCATAAATTGCCGATTTTTGTTTCTACAATTTTGAGTTTTCCCTTTTAGATTTAGCATTCTTATGCAATTATGTCTCTTGCAGTGTTTGATCAAGAAAGATAGAGCAGATCAAAATGATCCTAACATGTCTGAGTTTTATGATAAGTTGACCAATGCTTACAATGACCCAGCTCTAATGCCAATCAAGTATTCCGGACGGTTTAGTAGTCACAGATATCCCCTACTTGGTAGGTCAGAATCCAACACTAACGAGCTTGTAAGGTCATTAGGAGACATGCTTGTATAAGGAAGTTTACCTTAATTTGTATCTTCCCTTCAGTTTTTCTGTAAGTATTGATAATATATGATCTTGTCCTCCTTAATCGAAATTTCTGGATCCGTTCCTGTGCCACATTATGTTATTTTCTCGTATGTCGTTAGAAATTAGAGTTTATGCTTTTGCAAGGTCTTGTTTATTTATACTTTATTTTTTTATTAGAGTTTATACAATGTAGGCCATGTATACAAATCTTTGATGGAACATTGCTGCACAATTGTAGTCTACAATGCATCATGCACTTGAATTAATTAATACTTTTGTAAACATATTTGTGCAAAAGATAAAGTTTTAATTTTAGTGAGATGTTTTTTTCAAAAAATCATTTTGGATAACAATTACTTTTTTTACAATAAAATTTGTATTAGAAGAGACACACCCTCGTGCAAGATCTTAGAAAACCATCAATATCATTGATGACTTGCAATGAAATTTATACAAAAACAGCAATTTGTGTGTGTTACCTTACACAGGGGCACTTTAGTCAATTCAGTTGGGAGTGAGTGTTTTTAGTTGAAAGAAGAACGCTATTCAACTTTTTACATTTACTGAACTATGTTAAGCGGTCAATATTGCTACACAAGGCCTATTGTGTTTCTATTATAAGCTAGAACAAATACTTTTTTCCCAAAAAAATAAATAAAAATGTTTGATGTATAAATATTTCAATAAAGCTTGTGCTTGGTTTATCGTATCTAATTGGTCAATTCTATTGTGTACAAGTGAAATGAGTCTTTTTGCCTAAAAAAACGAGACAATTAAATCATGCACAAACTAATTTTTATCAACAAATCAATAAACCCCTTCATCAAATTTAACGAAATATGATATGATTTTTGTTTATCCAATAGTTAAAAAGAAACTTACCTATAGAGCAAGACTATTTTGTTTATCCAATATTATTAACCTAATACATTTACATTCTTTTGCTAAAAAAAAAAAACGGATTCTTAAATTGGTCCACAAAACGTCACTATCTTTATGTTCTAACAACATCAAATGATAATAATAACATAATTATTGATCAAGTTTTATATCTATTCTTTTAAGCAATGTAGTTGCTGGACATAAACATTATGGTGGGGCATTGGATCAATCGTATTTCCTGGGATTTGCCAAAAACGACAAGAGCAAAATGACACTTCTTTTGATTGTTTATTTATGATTTAATTTAATTAAATGAGAGTGACATTAACCTCGTTTTCTTGAAAGAGACTTCAACAACTGGATTCTTTACACATTTACATGAGACAATTCCAGTAGGCGTTTACACATAGTAATTGATCTCGACCGTTAATCTTAGATATAACGAGTCAGATTATTATATAGTAATAAAATTAACTTCAAATAATCTCAACTGTTAATTTGAAATCCGTCGGTTGAAATTGAAAACTGTATAAAGCAGTTCCTAAACTTTTACTCTTACTTTCCTACAAACTTTTACTCTTTATCTCTTTTAGGGAGAAAAAAAGTAAGGCAAAGGAGTTTACCTTTGTTTTGCTTCTTAAGAATTTACATTTTTCTTACCATAATTGGGAAGGTGTACAAATTTGAGTTTAGAAGATGAGATATATATATAAGAGAACATACATGTTATTTTTAGTTTTATTTTTGCTTCTTAGATTTCTAGCTAGTGTGAAACCATCATTATTCTGAAAATTAAAACATTAACTATAAGATCATATATACTTATTTTCTATCACATAAAGTTAAAAGTTGTGCCAATGACTAATTCAAGCTTAATTAATCAATTCGCAATTATATATAAGCATCCTTTGCCAATTCCAACAAAGTTGCACCAATTGCAAATCCCATAAGAATTTGCCAAATGTTAATTAACCATGATTACTATAAATTATAAAAATAAATAAATGAAGCCAATCATAGTTTGTGACCTATTCAAACTTTAAATGTCTATGAACTATCATCAATTTGGTCCTCGAACTATCATCTTCTCTACAATTTAGTCCCCAAACTATAGAAATATATTAAGGTTATGCTAACAAGTTCCTTAAAAGCACCTGTTAAGGATTCAAAAAATGAGATTTAGAAATCTTATGTAGAAAAAGTTTTATTTTAAAGTTTTAATTTGTTGAATACAGAATTTTCAAGAAAAAGTTTTTTCTTTGGACTTCTAAATAAATATCCTAAGAACACTTATATATTAACATTTCTCATATACTAAATAGTTCCTAAACGATTATTAATCAATCAAGTTAGTCCCTCAAATCTCTTAAAAACAAGAGTGAATGTTGGTTGAGGAACTGTTTTGATGGATTAATAATAGTATAGGGACTGCTTAGTATATTTTTATAGTTCAGAGACAAAATTGGAGAGAAGGTTGTAGTTTGGGGACCAAATTGATGATTATTTGATCCATGACTAATACGAAGATACTAATAATAATTTAAGAAAATAGATGTAATTAACTGAATGAAGTGTTTTATAAACCAACCCGAGCAAGTCGGTTCAACTGGTTGAACCTTGACCTGACCTTTGTTAGATTGGCAGTTTGAGCGCGGCTACGTCTTGGTTCAAACGGTTTAATGCAGTTGAACCATGACCCATTGGTTTTGTTGCTTCGACGTCTCGTTCGGTTTTCAAAACATTGAATGTAGCTACACATGTTGATATTGTATGAGTGCCTAACATTGACACCAATCAGACACTTAGATACGTCTTCAATCTGAAATGTCAATGCTAAATGAATGCAGACATGTTTCAAAGGTTCATTCATTAGTCACTAGTCATTACTCCTCCATATAAAAGTCCAAACAACCACAGATAAATTTATACCAACCAAGCTTCAATACGTCAAACAAACACTAAAAAAACCTTAACAATAAAGCTGTTTACTTATGAAGGAAAATCATGGCAAGAAAGAGAAAGGTTTCTGAAGATATTAATCCTTCTGAGACGATCAAGGAATGGAGTGAGGTAGTGAAGGAACCTACTGCACTAGAAATAAGAAGCAGAAAGAGATTTGTTGGTGTGAGACAAAGGCCATCAGGAAGATGGGTTGCTGAGATAAAAGATACCATTCAGAAGATAAGAGTTTGGTTAGGAACTTTTGATACAGCTGAAGAAGCTGCAAGAGCCTACGATGAAGCTGCATGTATACTCCGTGGTTCCAACACTAGAACAAATTTCTTACCTTGTTCTACATCTTCTTCCTCTAGTAATCATGTTCTTTCTTCAAAGATCACTAATCTCCTCTTTCAAAGACTTAAAGAAAGGAATTATCCTTGCGGTTGTGGTTGCAGTTTCAAACCTTTAGATTGCGGTAAACTACAGGAAAGTGCGGCTGATGTCGACAAAATTGTCATTGCGATGCCATTACCGAGACATCAAAATCCATTATATTGCAGTAAAATGCAAGAAAATGTGGCCGATACAGTTAAAACTGCAACAGTGATACCGCAAAGACAACAAAATCCTTTATGTTACGACTGGAGTTGCAAACCTTTAAATTACGGTAAAATGCAGGAAAATACCGCCGATGTGGTGGAAACTGCGGCTGCAATGCAGCAGAGACCCCAAAATTCTTTTTATTGCGGCCACATTCGCAGTTGCGGACCTCAATTGAAAACCATTTCTTCACCTTCTTGTTCTTCCAATTCTCTTTTTATCAACCAACAACAAAAACAACAAGGAAATGTATACGGAAATGAATCAACATATTTCACAAATGAACAATTTATAGATTTCTTTGATGGTCCTGAGGAAGATTGTTGCACAATTAACAGCATTGAATTTAGTAACAATAGTAGTGCACAAATTGACTGCATTACAAGTAGTTTTGAAAAAAATGAAATCATTTGCAAGGAAAAGGAAACTGCATCAAGTGATGAAAGAGAGGAAGACATTGAAGATAACACTGGTTTGAGTTTCCAACAAGATTTTCAATTCCTTGACAATGTTGATGATGTTGCAATAAACTATTATTCTGCTTTTAATATTGATGATCATGAAGATATTGAGAAGCATGTGAAGTTAGAGATCTATGATGATAGTGATGAATCTTCAATGCTAAGAGATGCTATGAAGAGAATGAAATATGAGAGGAAATTCTCAGCTTCTCTTTATGCTTTCAATGGAATACCTGAGTGCTTGAAGTTGAAACTTGAATCAGAAAACAAAATGGGAAGAGAGTTTTCTAATGAACTAACCAACCTCGAAATGGCTTGTAGCAAAAAAAAAAATTGATACTTATAAGAAGAATGAATGATACATACAACCCGAAAAACATATATATTGTGATTTTAACTATATAATGTATGCTAAAACATATTGTGAGTTGTGACAATATATTTTTATCCAATTTTGTTATTCTAGTCATTAAGGTGTAGTTCATGATATTTCCATAGTTCATTAATGTCGGTTCTTGACCAGGCATGAAACAAAACCATACCTGCAGATTTCCCTCGAACCCATTCCGATTTGACGGAATTTCCCCGTCTTGGCAGAGTTTGAGTTTTCCTTGATTTCAAATTACGGATACGAGGCGAAAAACGGCGATATAGGTACACACTTCGAACGAATATAGAAAATTATTACAAATACAAGGCAGATAACGGGGATCTAGGTATCGAATTTGAGGTATCGAATTTGAACCCATCTAGAATATAGAAAATTATTGATACACAACATGCAAGTCCCTAAATGTCATCCCTATTTTTGAGATATTTTCTAACTTTTAATCACTATCGAACTCTTCTCTTTCACCCCATACTTGAATTGAAGCTTTCACACCATATAAATGTACATAGAGAACTGAACGGCGACAATGAACCCGCAAGGCTGATTGAATACACATCTCATCTTCATCAATTACCGTGTCTCAAAGTTCTGCAAATTGATGAATTTATATGGTTGAATCTCTCTCTAAGCTCTTCTCTCTTTACCTCCTTTGCGTCTTTTCTCCATAACCCTTTCTTTTGCAGTCTTATTTCTCTTTTTCTTGGTAACTCTTTCTCTCTAATTCTCTTCTTTATTTATAAGCTTTACTTGAGTTTGTTACTAATCTTTTCAGATATATGTACCTCTAGGTTTGTTACTAATCTTTATGTAATCACAAAACATCGCTATTTACACCTCACCCGGCTTAAATAATTAAAACACTACACATATCACTATTTACACCTCCTTTTCTATCCAGTTTTACTAACACACTACCGTTTACACCCTACCTTATTATTCTCGCTAAAAATGTTATTTTCTTCTAAAAATCTATTTTCTCCCTTCCTCTAACCACTCCAATTAACCCGTTTAATTCCTCATTACCTATTCTTCCAATAAATACAAATAATTATATTAATAATATCAAACAAACCAATACTAATAAAAGTAATGATACCAATATCACATAATCATATTACTAATAAATTAATATTAAAAATCGGACTTTTAGACCCCACCCCCACCCCCAAATTTAAAACCACGTAGCTTTTGTCCCTCTCTCATATTTGTTGACTAAAAAATGGTGATGTAGCATATTTTAAATAATATGTCATATGACTTGATGATGTGGAATGATCAACAATCATGAAACTATCTATAAACCACTTAAAAACTTCAACTTAAATTTTATATATCACCACTTTTAAGTTGAAAAATCTAAAAAAGGCATGAAAAGTGGGTGATTTTTAAACGAGGGAACCAATTCCTTAAGTGAGCGAGTGAAAGTAGTGGGACAAAGACTATAATTAATCTTAAATTGAGCTATTAAAGTAATGAGAAATGGTTGTATAGTTCTTTTATAAAATTTTAGGATTATCATGATATTAAAATAGCAATAAATTGGTATGGCATTTAATTTTAAAACGATTTACATTATTTATTTAAAATTGATATTTAAACCACTTTTAAAAGAATGATGGAAAGTTTAAAGATTAAACAAATTAGGATTAAATTTTATATAAAAAAAAAGGTAAGGACTAAGTTGCAATATTTATAATATAAACATATAGAAGGAGGAGGAAGGGGAAAGAATCACCAAGTGTAAATATAAATTATTAGTCTATGGTTACTTTTTAATGGGAGGTGTGTTGCTTTGTCGGTCTTGAAGAGATTTCGTCTATTAAAAAGTATACCTGTAAATTTATCCAAAAGATACTAATAAGACACACATTGACAAATATTTGATGTGTTAAAATTAGCTACATAAGATCATTATTATGTAATAATCACGGTTCATTTTGAGTATTTTTCTTCTCATATTTCTTTGTATATTTTTTGAGGTTTCGTTCAATATCATGAGTTCCTAAACTTTTTAAGTGGAGCTTGGATTTTTTTTATGAAACCCATGAAATTATTATCAATTATACATCAACTTTATTCAAATGTATAAGTCTATACTTATTTAGAAACTGATTATGATTTAAATCAAGAATAAAAATGCTCAAGTAGACACTGGATATAGAGATGAGTACCATTCAATTTCTTTACGATTAGGAAATCTTTCATTTACCCCCACAAATTGTAGTTAGTACCATTCAAACAAACCATCTTTATATTTATATTTGTATTTGCTTCCATCTTTCAAACAAAATAACCCTTTAACCAAGAGCTCTAATGCTACCCTGATTGGGAGAATTAACACAACACACCAATATTCAACAAAAATATAATTCCCCCAACTTACAAGTATATAAAAAGGAGCGACAACAAATACATGGCAACAACACAAATAAAATGTCACTACAAGAAATATTACCTTTTGCCAGGGGCAAAACTCTTGTCAAAAGGACAGAATCCCTGGGAAAAGGGACGTTTGTGAGGGAATTTCCCAGAGGCGGAAGCAATGGCAAAAGCGCTCGTCGCAAACATTTTGCCAGGGGTTACACCCCTGGGACAAAAACGAGGGGCACAACCCCTGGTATATGGCCTGGCTTTTTCTCTGTCATAACCCCTGGCAAAATCCCTCACTTTTTTCTGCAACTGACTGACGCATTAACTGACGCACTGACTGATGGAATGTTAAATCAGATCCGTAAAAAACCAGGGACTAGTGAGGGATTTAACCCCTGGCGCATTAACTGACGCATTAACGAGGGATTTAACTGACGCAAAGTGTATATTATTATTTTTTAAATGTTTTATTTATAAAACTGAATATTTATTTAATTAATTAATTATTATAAAAATAATTTTAATTAATAAATTGTATTTAAATTAATTAAAAAATCGAATTTTTTTAAATTGTTTTTTAGCCCAGTTTATTCCTTAAAGCCATCTTGATGAAGCTTAAGCTACTGTAACTAAAAAAAAATATCAGCTTCATAGATGGTTATTTTCAAGTCAAAATGGATTTAATCAATTTAAAAGCTATAGATAAGGCTTTCCTCATTTCAATCAATATGACTTTTTTTTAACAAGCATTTCAAGCAATATCAGTCGGTCCTTTAGTAACATATTGATTTATGTATTATCAATAACAGTGGTAACAATCTCAAATAACAAACTTGGCCCTTTAAAACTTCAGCAAAATCACTACACTCCATATCAAAAACACTAACAAGAAAAGATCAAAATGAACGGTTGATTCAATGGTTTGTTAATTTTCGGATTTGGAATAGAAGGAGAAATTAAGGATTAATGAAAATTTGGTCTTTTTGCTTTAGATTTACAAAATGAACATTGAACATGATGATGAAATTAAACAAGGTAGCTAAATCTATATAAAAAAAACAGATTTTTCATCTTAAACAAAAACATAAGTTTTGGTCTTCAACAACAAAATAGAAAAACTAAAGAACTAAATGAGTAAGCTAAATAATAGATGGCTTAACATGAACAAAGAGAACACAACAATGGAGCTGCAAACTCCGGCGCGGTGGCTATGTATGATTGCACGGCGGCGGGGGAAATGGGTCATGCAAAAAAATTCTCCTTTGGTGAAACTAAAGGGACCAATAGAAAGCTCTTGTTGAGGGGATGAAGAAAACAATCTTATTTTGTTTGTTAAGTGAAAATGGAGCTCAGATTCGCACCTAAAATGGTGGTTCGGTTATAAGAAGGATGAAGGAGGAATGGTAAGATTTATGAGTTTTGGACTTGTGTTCTTTGGATTTTGGAGAGATAACAAGTGATAAAAATAAAGATAACCATGTGTGGTGTGTATTTGTTTCAATAAAAAATAAAAATTAAGCAATAAAAGAGTGAAAAAGTAAACAAATGGTCTGCACTCTTTGCCACTTCCATGTGCTCTTGTCTCCATTTAAATTTCAATTTTCCCGCTTGCAATTTGCTAGGGGTTGTTTCATCTTGCCAAGGTTAAACCCCTGTTTTACGTGAACAGTGTCCCACTTTTCCTGAAGTCATTTTCCCAGGGGCGTCCCCTGGCTTTGCTCTTGGGAAATTTGTCAGGGGTTTCAAGGCCTTGTCAAAATCCCTGGCAAATGGATAGATTTCTTGTAGTGTGTATAAATAGAACACAGACATTTCAACGTGGAAAACTCCTCAATATATTGATAAAAACTAAGGGTCGTCAAGATCAACTAATTAAATAGTTCAACTATAACCAAATAAAGGTACATAAGAGTCTCAATGTGATGCATAGTGCAACAACTAGCCAAATCAATAAATCTAACAAATAAGAAAAAGAAAGATGAAAAAAAAAAGAAACTTCTTCGATACGAAGCATATTTCTCTCTTCCCAGACCTTGTTTTGTCGATTCGAGCAGTGAAAAAGAAGACCAAGGTGTTGCGAACTTGCTCTACAAACATCCACACGATTCAATGGTTGACGAATCTACGATCACTATTTTATTGAGTCAAGTTTTAGATAAGAGATATTAGCTTTCACTATTTTTTTCTCTCTACAGTGGTTACTCTTACCAAAAAACACTCCTTCTGACCCTAATACGATCTCTCTCCACTTATATAAGCGAGACATATGAAATTAATATATTTGGGCTTTTCTTTGCAGAGGAAAGGGAGTCCAATACCCAACATGTACTAGTAATAATACTCCGCCCTAGTTAAGAAAATGCAATACTTAGCACTCACTTAGTAAAGTTCATGTGAAATTTATTAGAAAAATGACAATATATTAGAAAATGCAATATATTCAAAAAAAATAAAAATATATACACATTGAATCACAACCATTGATATTTTCCTCTTTTTTTTCAACATCATACCAAGGGTAATTATGTACAATAATGGTGAAATCTAATACCTATTCAAGGCATTAAATTTGATTAAACAACTTTATCAAAGAGAACTTTGGCAATATGAAAGTTGATGGTCCTTGAATCACAGAAAGCTGCATAGTAAAAACTCTTTGCAACTGTGAAGAAAGTATTCTTGATATTGAAATCAATGTCATTTGGAGATTGTTGGAACACCGATTCTGCAAGTTCTTGCATTTTTGACTCTGCCTCTGGGGTGATGATGTTTTCCCGCAAATTACTGCTGCTGCTCTTAAGTTCCTGATAATTTTATTCAAAATAAATGCAAATAAGAAATTAATTATTAGATTTTTAAATAAAATATTTTGAGAAATAGAACTTTTTATTAGTAATAGTGACACCAATAGTTTTACAATTTTTTAGTGATTTATAGACAAAATGTAAGAAAAACATATAAAGAAATCAAGTAGATTAAACCAATGAATAAGTGATTTACCAATTCTTTAAATAGTATGTTTTATTTCATAAATACCATAGTTTGCTAAACTTGAAGACCGTACATAATGCGGCACAATATTAAACGACAAAATTTTACTATATTATAAATATCATTCAATGAATAATATCATTTTTTTTAAGGGTCTATGAATAATATCATGGTTTTCTATAGGTGAAGACTGTACAGAATGCGGCACATGATTAATCGACAAAATTTCTATTGGTTGATGTTGAAATTTGGAATTTCAATCATGCAGTGACAAGAGTTATGAATTTCAATTATGAGTATTTTGTGAAAAGGAAATATCATGGTCAAATATCAATGTAGCAATATATCCAAAAGTCACGGGGGGTGGTCTTTGATATGGACAAGTGAAGAAATTAAAAAGAATACATTATGAGCATGCAAAGAATATAAGAAGATAATAGTTGGAATTTATCCCACTTGTCCCAAGTATAATGAAATGTAGATTCTCTATGTTTACGTAGTTGATTATCAAGACTCTATGATTAAGATAAGATGATTCATATTTTAATATTGTATTTTTGTTCTGACTAATCAAAATGGGAACATGTATCGTCTGATATTTTGATTTGACGATCTAGATCGTGTGATTGTGTAAAATGTGTAATTTCATAATCGTGGAGAATTTGATTCATACAAGTTTTTGTGTGTTGTCACTAACCTTGTCCTTTTGATAGCAATGGAGCTTATGGCATATAGAGTTAGTGAGTTGTAGAAGATGCTTGTATTGTGGATTGAGTATTTGGTCCTCAGAAATCAAATGGCCAGCACTTAGGTTTATTATTTCTACCAAAAGCTCAGCTTCTCCTTCACATTTGTCTCCTTCATTTTGCCAACTTGAAAGCCACTTTTTCCACTACAATAACATGAAAGAAAAAAAAATGTCAAAATGCTTAAGATATTTGAAACTTTTGCCAACTTGGTTTGGTGGTTCTATTGATCTACTTATATTTGATTCTCCTTTTTTTTGTAGCCATGAATTTCTTTTTCAGTTGGCCAATTGGTAGGACAACATCAAAGATAAAATAATTTGAGAAAAAATAAATTACAAATGATTTATTTTTTAATTAAAGGAAATAGAGATGAGTTTTAATGCTTGAAACCTCAATAAAAAATTAATATTATCAATGAGTTGAATTTATTTTTAATTTAGAGGAATCTTTGCACCACATTTTGTTACACCATTTTTAAATACTTATTATTGTGAAATCCTATCAAATCATATCCAATAGCCTCTCCCACTTCATTAATAGTATCGCTTTAGGTTCTAATTTCATAACAATAATAGACATGATTATAAAAAAAAATGTCATTTCAATGAGATTTATGTTTGTTGAACTTTTTTTTGTAAGAAATGTTTTATGTTTGTCAAGTTGTGCTAAAATTATAAATACAAAAGTTTTTCCAAAAGTATGTTAATAACTAACAACAAATCATCCAAATTCTTATATTAATCAAAAGGATTAAGGATTGGAATACTCACACATTGATGCATATCATATCCAATTTCATGACCACAAGAGACAAGTATATCCCATGATATTTGATCTATGGTTGCGCCAAGTGTCTCAGCAAGATTATGTCCTGATTTGTTCCTGTTCAACCTCCTGCATCATTCATACACAAAAAAATGACACTATTCATATACCAAAAAAATATGACACTATTCAATTTTTCTTTAGTCTAAACTCTAAACTACATAGTAATTATTTCTATTTTTTGTCAAGTAATTTAATGGTTAGAATTCACATTTTTTAAAGTGAATAAGTGGGGTTTTCGGAATTCGAACCCTCACCTCTACATATAATAATGTATGTCCCTAGCTATGCTCACGGGCACACATAGTAATTACATTTACTTCCATTTAATTATGGAAATTTTGATGCGCTATCAATTAATCACAAATCACCATTTGTATGATTTTTAAGCTATATGAAATGAAAATCCTCAAGGGGACACATAGTAATTAATTTTACTTCCATTTAATTATGGCAATTTTGATGCACTTTCCATTAATCACAAATCACCACTTGAATGATTTTTAAGCTAGTTGAAATGAAAATCAAACTTTTATAATGACCAAATGATTATGATTGACTAAAAGTGCAAAAGTAATGAATTAAGTGTCTTGTTAACTTGTAGGGCACAAGTTAAGAATCTAAAAATGGAATTATAACATAACTTTTGTCTTGGAAATATAAGATTTTTAATTTTTAGAATGTTGAATGCACAATTTCGAACAAAATATTTCTATCTTTAGTTTCTTTAATTGTGCCTTAAGGGCACAAGTTAACGTTTCTCATGAATTAAATCATATTTAATTATTGGATGCACTAAATTCTATCCAAAATAGAAGTTAGCAAGATTGCATATCCACATTAGGTGGACAGAGCAATTTGGTGCCTAGTCTACAAAATGATTGGGAATCTGAAAGAAAAAAAAGGTGTTAGTCACCATGGACAAAAACCTTGGTTAATGGATGGCCAATTAATATTTTCACATCAATAGGCACTAATTGAAAGGGACATGTTATACACAAACTTTAAATGTACACCTTGGTTAAAGGATTTTCAAGAACCATTTTCTTTCAAAAAATGTTTCCAAGAACCATTATTATGTAACATAAAAAATACATAAGCTTTTGATCTTTGAGAACACATAATTTGACATGCTTCAATATTTAGAGAAAGAAAAAGTGTCATTAATTTGGCACTATCTTAAAAGAATAAAATTGACCTTTTTTTAACAAGTATATAAAAGACCTATGTGCTAATCGAGTAATTAGGGTTTTCGACTCCTTTAGAGTAAGGACTAATCACTCAAAAAAAAAAAAAGTAAGAACTATTATAGCACATTGTTCTCCTTATAGAGTTTAGATGCTTAGCAATTTAGAATGAGATTTAGGGTTCAATCTCTAATATTACTAATAAATTATCCCTTAAAATTAGAAATTGGTTTATTATTTTACAATTATCTACTTAATATATTAAGAAAGTTCTTTAGGTTAATTAATTAACTTACCAGCCAATGGAATAGTCTCGCCGGGTGATGTAGTCATTGAATTTTTTAACAAAGTCTTTCTTCAAATCTTCATCCCTAACATAAGAAGTAATTGTCTCAAACAATGCTGTGGTTTTGGCCCATGCAAGTCTCTCTTGAGACCTTTCAGGCTCAAATATGCTTGCTGCTGCTAAAAAATAGGCCATTAAAAGACCCCTTTTGCTCAATCCAAACTCTCCCAATCTAGATTCTGAGTACCACCTAATAAATGTGATCATTGCAACAATGAGTATTAGCTCGAGGGGGATAGAAGAAGAACGATGATTGAGTTAGACCCGATCTAAATTTTAAAATTAATCTTACTTTTGAATCATGCTCCACTCTTTTAGATGTTGTGCTTGGCAATTGTTGTAGTCTAATTTAGCAAGCTCGAGATAATTGTTGTTGTTCACATTCGCCATCCTTTGAAAAACGAACAATTAAACTTAGGAAATAGAATATGTTATAAAGTGCATTAGTTTACAATAATTTTTTTAGATTACTTAGGTTTCAGAAGTTCACCAAGGACAGAGAAAACCCTAGGCTTGAATGTATATTTTTAGCATTATTTAAAAGAATATTAAAATAAAACTTACTTTTTTTAATTAATAAGATGTAGATTCTCATTTTAAAAAAGCTAATTCATCATGAATTTCTTACAATATTATTTACACGTTCAAATTTTAAAGAGTAAATCTTATTATATGATAAAAAAAAAAGTAAGTTTATCAAAAGTAATAAAATGAATTAGTTTCTTTAGTATGTATAATAATCATAAAACAACCACTAAAAATGAGAAGATGCATAAGTCTCAATTTTAACTCAAGAAATACAGTTTCGATTTTTAAGAACTTCAAATTTCTTTTTTTCACTACATAATTTTGCTATGTGTCAAGTTGAATAATAAAGAGACAAGTTGTATAATCCTGTAATAATGCATGCATGTGTGGATTAAATGCTATATATTGAAATATTTTCCATATCACATTTTTAAAAAATAAAACTCAAAATATAAAAATGTAAAACCTTAATAAATATCAGTTTTTTTTCTTCCAAAAGAATATGCATTATGGCATGGTTGGCATTAATGTATTGGTTGAAATTAATCCAATGCATGGTAGGCACTAGTCTGTATATTTAACTAACACAGAAATTGAAATTAATCCAATGCATGGTAGACACTTGTTTGTGTATTTACCAAACACAGAAATTCTGATCATAAAAAGACAATAAAGAAAAGAGATGTTAGTTAAAGAAGCAGAATGAAAAGTACCTATAAAGAGTTTTACCAATCCAAACGTCACTTTCACCACCGTATTGATCAATGTACAATCTTGTCTCCACACGACCCAAGTTTGCATACCAAGGCACGTCCAATGCATAAGCCACCTGCCCAACATAGGGAGACACACTATTCATTAGTACCACTTCATGCATTCTTGGGTTTCAATTTCAAACACCTAGTATACCTAGATAGTAGTACTTCAAAGTGGTCCTATATAACATAAGTAAACTCCTAGAATGGTCCCATAATTTGCATGGCATTATCATTTTTGTCCTACAAGTGTCATTCATTCATAATAACCTTAGGTTATCGTGTATGTTACATTCTATCAAATGATATTTTTAATTAGTATATAAATTTAGATGCTTAAAAGTCTTGAATTTTTTTTGTCAAAACAAAAATCTTGAAATTTTATATTTTGAATGTCAAATTATTACTCACAACGGCAATGTTTGTTGTCTTGTGAGCTCTTGGTCACAAGTTTAAATTTTGAAACCAATCTCTCAACCATGCTATGGATATAGTTAAAGCTTCAACCATGCCTAACAAATCTAAAAAAAATAATTGAAACAAATAAAATTCTCCAACTATATATAACCTAAGGTTGCATAGGGTCATTCCTCGTTTTATAGTTTAACCTAACAATTTTGATATTCACTCTATATATGATATTTTCATGTTGTAGTGACATGAAATACATACCTCATCAGGCAAATTTTTCATTATGATCCATTTATCTATTAGTTCATCTGCTTCTCTCTTTTCCTTCAAAAACTTGGCAGAGAAGTGCTTGGCTTGTTCAAGAATTTTCTCTCCAGGAAATAATACTTGAGTGGCCCTATATAAATTATACATTCCTGTCACAGCTTGTGTGCATTGACCAGCAAAGCAGAAGAATTCACCATTTCTCTCAAAATGTTTAAACACATCTGTCAAAAAATATGAAATCAAAATTCATTAGCATCCCATAAGAAAGAAGTTAATTAGATTTGATATTGCATTTTAAAAAAAGAAAATTAAAGAAGAAAATTAATGATGGAAAAAAAATAAAATCTATCTTTAATTCACCGGTGGATTTAGAGAGAGATTTCACATTTACCCATTTAATTTATGTTTTTTAGTAGTGTATATATATTAAAAGTCACACCCATTTAAATATAAATATAAATATTAATATAAAAATGAAAGATATGACCGTTGCATTGAACTTCTTCTCCGTCTTCTTATAACACAATTCCTCCAAAATAAAAATAAAAACCCTAAACTTTATTTGTATTTTTTTTATTTTAGTTTTACTTAAAAAGAAAACTACGTTGTTATTATGAAAAAAATTGGGGTGAGAACTACCAAAATAAAAAGTGGATAGCTCCATGAATATTAGCATGTAAAAGCAACTAGGTTGATAGCTCCATGAATATTAGTATGTAAGAGGTCGAAGTTCGAACTATAAATTCTCCTTTTTTTCACTATACTACTTGATAGCTCCATGCATATTGTCTGCGAGTCTTGTCACTATACTACTTCATAAAAAAGTGATACAGTCACTTTTTTTTTTTGGTCAAAAGTATATTATGTGCTCAACTTAGTGTAAATACTCACCGGCTGAAACTTGGTAGCCATGCAATCTTAGTAACCTAAAAGCCATTGCTGTGTCGTCAATATCTTGAACATTTGAATTTCTTGCCCAACAAATGCCCTTTTCGGTCCAATATCTGAAATTTCAATTGCTTATATCCAATTAATTTGTTCAAAAGGGTATAATTGCAAAATATTAATTTGAGGGTCGTCATTGACTAAGTTACCTTGAAACATAATTCATACATTCTTTGATCTCTGGTTGAAAATACCGAGATATCCCAAGGCGTTCAAGTCGATCAACCAACCAAATATGTTCAAACAAATCCACCGGATACACATTTGGAACTGATATATAGACATAAATAAACAATCATGCATGAATCTTTCGAAAGAAAGAAAGAAAAAAATCATGCATGAGCAATATTAGTATATATATGTGGTTAACTTAGATAAACATAATTGGTGTTTTCATACACGAATTTGACAATAAATTTCCGCAACAACTTAGATGGTTAATGTTGTTAAAATATGTGGTTAATTACGTTTACTTGATAGACATTCAATATAATAAGAGGAAATAACATATCATCAACAAAATGACGTGATTAATCATGATTTTGAATGTTATTAATCACAATTTGTAAATGTTGATCAAATTTACATCTAATCTCATTCAATTGTGTTCCAATATATACGGACTATTCGAATATACATGATGTCAATGAATCACGTTTAGTTTTAAATATGGATTTGAATATTATATTTATAATGACATTCAAAATCGTAGTTAAATGTATTTAAGGGCTTCACAAATAGCATATATTTATTGAGAAAAAAATATTTTTAAGTTTTTGATTAATAAAATGACACAAACATAATTTTTATTTTTGTTGTGAGGGCACATGTCAGTAGTTCCTTTATTATATTAATTAATTATTCATTAAACATTATGTACCACGTGTTTTTCTAAAAGGGATATTTAAACTTTGTTAACCATGCAAATTATTGTAAAAAAAGAAGCTAATAGAAAAGGAGGGCATGCATGAACTTTGAAGGGTGAAATAAAAAGCTAAGAGTTAGGCTAATAGGTAGTAGCACTTTACCTCCCCCATTGAACTTGTTGACAGCATTATTCAAGTATTTGAGGCAATTTTCATCTTTAGTTTGCATAAGTGCAAAGGCAGTAGAAGATGGTGAAAACAAAAATGATCCATCTTGAGATTGTAGTTTTAGAAGTTGTTTCCAATCCAAGCCTAACATCCCTTCCAAGCTATGGAGCAAAGTTGTAGGCACTTTATGCATTATCTCTCTTGGTATTCTATCCCAACATAACAAAAATCAAGGCCCACACACCACAATAATGACACACACTTGATAATTATTGCACAACTTGTAAAAATGTTAAATATTTTTCTTTTGCTTTTCAGGTTTTGACTATGAAGTTCAGATACGTGATACTATTTAAATATGATTTGATGATACGAAATTTTTTAAAAATTCAAAATATGGTATGTCAAGAATACTTCGATAAAAAAATTAAATTATGCACAATATATGAATATAAGTAATTTTGATGATAAAAAAAGTGACAATTAATCAACTACTTATATATGGAAAAAAAGAAAAAAAGAACATCAAAGTTTAGTTAATCACATACTCACCCAGAATAAAATATAAACAAAAAATATAGGTGAAATGTTGATGTATGTGAACTAATTTTTCAACCATATACATTGACCTTTTAACTACCACTTTTACTCGTATTTCATTCTGGGTGTAGTATATCCCGAAAAGAAAATCATTTCTTAATGTATATATTATAATGTTTTTTCATTTTTCTTATTTATGTCACCTATTTTTTTCTTAAATGAATTTTTATCTTATAAAAAATATTGATTTCAACTTTAATAAATTTTATAGGGACTAAAAAATATATATAATATAAAAAAGGCTAAATGCAAAAAAAATATAATTCAAGGATTAAAATCAATTTTTTTAGGACTAAAAGAAAATTGTGATTTATTAACTTGAAGTATAAAAAAATATAATTCAACCAATAAAAAGTAGGGACTTATAATATATATATATACTTAAATTTGATTTCCAAGATCGTAAGATAAGGTTACTTTGAAATCAATTATGAAAATAGATATGGATAGCACAAACATAATTATGACTACAACTAAGGTACCTTTTGAGTTTTTCATCTCTCTTTTCAAAAATGTTTTTCAATATTGGAGAATCATTTGGCACATCAATGTTCAATCCACGAGCTCTATCAAGAAGTGAAGGGAAAGCAACTTCAAATCCTATAGGCATGTGCTCCTCATTCTCATTTTCAAGCTTGCCAAGGTTCTCTCTAAAAAATGCCATACCTAAATATGACATTAATAATTAAAAATTGATTAACAAAATGAAATACCATATGTTAAACAAATAAATCTAATTATATAGCATATTTTTCACAAAGATTCGGCACTGCGATTTGAACCACAACATCAAACTTTTTATGTCGATGCAACTGCAATTGAGACAATATCAGTCGCATTTGACCACAATTCTCTACGTCGACTAACAAATATTACCTTTCTCGCACTTTTCGGGGTGCATATTCCACGATCTCAATGCAATAACACAAGCCAATGTGTTAATGATTCGATCATGAGCAGAAAACAATTGTCTATCACCCCATGAACCATCTTGAAGTTGATTTTTAGAAATCCATTCTAGACTTGAGGGAAATTGAGGAGTTCCACTATTATGAACATCTTCAACAAGAGCAACCCAAGCAGTATCATAAGCAGATATAGTTATCTCTCCATCTTCCATTGAATTCAATATTGATTTGATTTTGTTCACTAAACCAACCTTTTTTTAATCAAAAAATTAATATTAATTAATCAATTGTACTAACCAATTGAAAAGGCATAAGAAAACAAAATTAGAAAAATATTAATTAATCATTTTTAATAACCAAATGAAAAAGCATAAGAAAAGAACGTTAGAAAGTGTAATTGAAAAAGTCACAAAACAGAGAACATAAACAGAGAAACTCAATTGGTCAAAATAAAATAAAATAAACAGAGAAACACTAAATAAATATTATTTATTAATCTTAAAAGTACCCTTATATCTTGCACCTCCTTCTCATCATCAATGACTATGTCATCCTCTACATTAATTTCACTCAACTTCAAAGTTGCTACATTAGTTTGAAATACATCTTGATATTCTGCAAAGTACAAAGAAACATTAATTTATTTAATTAAATAATATTAAAAACCTAATGTTTTAAGAATCTCAACTAAATATACCTTGAGTCCTTGATTTGGAAAGAGCTCTGCATCTTTTCTCTTGTTTGTCTTTAGCAACTAAGGACACAGCACCTATATATAATAATAATATAAAAATATTAAAAAAAAAGTTTAATTTTGTTGGTTTTGGAAGTGAAGTATTATTATTTTTTCTTTTTATATCATTTTCAGTTTGTGTTAAGGTAAAAAACAACAGACAAGTACACATATCATGAGTATGGCCTGCTTGTGATAGTGAAATCTCGAAAGCTAAATGTTAAGTTCCTAACTAAGTTAAGTTCCTAAATTAGTTTATTTTGCTCTTCCAAATAAACAAAAGAAGCCATGTATATATACACATGCAAGGTGAGAAAAATAAAGTATGGTTGAAGTTAAGTAACCAAAAAAAAAGTATATGGTGAAAGTTATAGAGCAAGAGTCATTAAGTTCTTAACTAAGTTAAGCTCCTAATTATGTTGGTTAATTTTTCTCTTTGGAATAAACAAAAGAAAGCCATGTATAAAAATATGCAAGGAGATGGAAAGAAAGTAAGGTTGAAGTTAAGTATCAAAAAATAATAATTTTATGATGATGTTCCAATTGGCTTTTAGCTCTAGTTTATAATAAAATTAGTTAGCATGTAACTTTGTGGTTAAATGTTAATTTTTTTTTTTGGGTTAGAGAATAATGTCCCTATAAAATAAACTAACATGCAATATTAAAAGAAAAAAATCAAATCCACAACTTAAAAGTCAATAGAGAAAATTTATTTATGGTATGTAATTAAGAGGAACGAAGAATAACATTCACCACCATATATATAAGAATTTAATGAATTGGATATTAGACATACCTAGAGAGGATTTGGAGAAGAGTTGAAGGAAGAGAGAAGGAGAGGAAGAGAAATTTGATGGAAAAGAGAAATGGTAATTATTAGAAGAAGGGGAAGAGGGAAGGTGGTAGTGGGTGGAGAAGTGAGTAGACATGATGTGTGTGTGTTGATAGAAGTAAGTATTGTTTAGTTTTTGAGTGATGATGAGAGAAAGTTAGCTAGCAAGTTAGTGTTTAAAAGCCAAAGGAGAGGCAAAGAGACAGAAATGACTTCTCTTGAGATTCCCACTATTGGATGCATGGCATCATCTCAAACTCATTACTTGAGGGTACTCCTGTCCTTTTCCCTCTTTCATATTTTTATTCTTGTCTTTTTTTGATTGTTCATTGCAACATAAAATACCATTTATACACCAATACTAAACTTGAGAAATAGTACTTTTAGGACTATGATTTTGTTATATGTAGTAAAAGATTTACATTATGTATAAAATTGTATATACAATGTAGATATTTTTGTGTGAAGAAGTTAGACTAACTCATCGAAATTAATATCAAAGAGAATCAAAATCTCAAGATAATCATATTTCAAGGTCATAATTCAACGTCAACATGCCAACTTAAATGGATTTACAATATAGATATTTATAATTATATTTTAGAGAATATGTTATTTTTTGAGGGAGAGAATATATTATTTAAAAATATATAAGTTGTTAACCGAAAACAAACTACAGTCAAAGTAAGGCTAACAACTTAGTCTTACTTTGAGATGCGAATTTATTGAGTCAACTTGATGCACACCTTAGCTTTATAGTCATGTGTCTTGTGACTTTGTTGAATCCACTTGAGGCACACCTTGTGCTTGAAGCACATCTTATGCTTAAGTGTATCTCATAATTTTTTAATATATTTCTTTTGACTTCTTAAAAAACAATGTATAATTTAATTTGAAGTATTTTTTATCGCAAATGAGGAATTTCAAACATCTTTATATGGTTTTCCATATACTTAAAAAGAAATAATATTTGTACAATTATTTTATGATAATTTTTGTGACAATTATCTCTCTTATATCCACGTTATATTTTTACTCTATCTTTTTTGTTTTGGCTTCCATATCAATACATACTTTTCTTTGTAAATTTATAGTTGTCCCAAAAATTATCACATAAATAGTTATTCAAATAACACGCCTCATACTTTAGAATTTGGGTCTGTTTATTCTCAAATGAAAGCAACTATTATTTTGCTTGAACATAAATATTCCTTCAAATCAATGTAACTAAAAGGAATTTGTTTAAAAGAATAGTTTGATCAGTTGTTTTCTCATTTATATTGTCAAACCTCCATAATGTTCCTTTATTTTAATTAGCTTCTAATTATGTATTTTGGCTATGTTTAATCTCTTCTCCTATTGTTTTGCCTCAACATTGTTCCATTATTTGAGTTTTTCCATTTTGATATGTCGGTTAATGCTCAAGATTGTTGTATTAATTAAGCTTCAAATATATGTTTCACTTGCCGTCAATCAACTATTAATTGTAGTCTTTCAATATTACTGGTAGGTTATGCGAAGTGAGCATTCATGTTCAAACTTTAAATGATACTTTCTTATCATACGGGTTGTGATTAGTAGAGTCATTAGATTATAATTTTATTCGATGCAAGACCTTATATTAGTGTTAAACAAACATATCTTTCTAAGATTTTAAAGATTAGTGAAATCAGTTAATAAAAAAAAATCATGGTAACAAATGCCTCTGAGACATTAATTAGTAAAAAAATAGGTTTAAGTATAAATCGTCCTTGATATTCGGGTGTTTTTGGTTTTCGTCCTTGCATCTTTTTTTGTTATAGAATAACTGCGGTAAGTTATAAACATTTTGGATTTGGTCTCTACCAACATCATCTGTTACAAAAACGTCTAAGTTACAACCGATGATGTGTTGTTCCATATGCTGAGTCAGAAAGTTAGAGCGACCAAAATCAAAAAACAAAATTCGCAGAGGGACCAAACCTAAAATTATAGAAAACTTCATCTTCTTCCTTCCTTTCCCCTTCTTCATGATCTTCAACACATCCTCATCAATCTTCATGAAAGAGAGCATCTTTTAAACTTTTAAGAGGCCACGACACAAATTTTAAGATATTTTTACTATATTTGTTTCTTTAACTAGTGTCTCAAGAGTATTTATTAGCATTTTTTTTAAAAAAAAAATATTGCAATTCTTTGTTAGTTTATATCCTTCGCACTCACTCGTCAAGATTAAGCCTAAACCTGGTCCCTATCTCGCTAACACGCCCTAACTTCCCTCTTTCGGCAATCACTCACCATGTGATCAACATTAGATGTTGATTTGTGAACATATTGAGAATCTCTCAACGATATTAATGGATATTCGCCCAATTTTACTGACACCCGGCTTATAAAAGAACATCTGCACCAAGAGAAAGTACATCCTATACTATAATACTCCCCACTCACTACATTCAAAAACTTGAATGCCGTAGTATTTACAAGTATAATACTTGTGCCCAAGAGATCAACTGCCACCCTCTGTCACGCTTCATCAACTCCGACCATCGATGTTGGCCCACCTCAGATCATTCACCAAACATAAGGGTGACCCAGTTATATGATGATTTGATGTGGCTAAATTATAAAAGAAACTATATATATACTGAATATTTGATTTATAACCCACTTTTATGATTATTTTTTTAAAAAAATGTTTAAAACGGAGGCGTTTGGAGTTAAACCATGGGCATGGCTTTACAAAAACAAACATCTACCACTCATCTATGATTAGAATTGTAATATGCTAGTGACATATATAGTATATAATCAATGTTTCCTTCTAGTATACAAAAACAAAAATTGGGCAATTTTCTTACTATAGCCACACTCAGTCATGCAATGAGTCCGTCTCTGACCAAACATAAAACTTCTTATAAAACCATCAATTTAAAGGGTTCTACTTGAGTGCCTTTCAATTTGATGACTTTGCCTCTATCACTCTCAACCAATGATTCTTTCTCATTAAAAATAATTTATTTAACTTATTTATCTATCAATTAAATATATTAGAGCCCGTTTGATGGTCAGGATATGATAGAGACAGTATATGATATAAAGCTGGATAGATATAGGATATAATAAGAACATGATAAACATTAATTCTATCATGTGTTTGACGCGGACAAGATAACAAACATGATATCATTATAATTAAATGAAAAAATTGCTCTCATAATTAATTAAATATTATAGAAATGGAATGTTATTAATTATAATAGAAAAATACATGCTACCATTATTTTTAAAATGACAATATTCTAAAAACGGCAGAATATCAAGATAATAAATAAGGAATGATCTTCTAATCCATCAAGATAATTTCTAATCCAGCTTATACTCAGGATAGAAATTACAAAGGAAACTCAGGATAGGATAGGAAAATGGTTTATTTTATCCTATCACATTGGTGCATCAAACATAAGATTTAAACAAGATATAATTAATGTCATCAAAGTTTTTAAATCTTAAAATCATCCAAGTACTTTCCCAATTTAGAAGTGTTTGTTTTTATTAAAACCTTGGGTATAAAGATTTTAGACATCCTAACCACTCGATACTTACAAATTCATATCAAATCATATTCGATATGTTTAGTAATCATTATTCACAAAAGGCTTATTATTGTTTATCTTGATATATATTCAATACCTTCATAATGTTCCTTTATTTTAATTTGCTTCTAAATCAACTCACGTCTCTGTTTCATCTTTTCACTCCTATTGTTTTCCCTCAACTTTTTCCATAATTTGAGTATTTATTTTGATTTGTCAGTTTATCCTCAAGATTGTTGTATTATATAAGCTTCAAATATGTGCTTCATTTAACCTTAGACGATACCCTTTAAATGAATGCAGCAATCAAGTTTCGACACCACTCTTTCAAAATTAGGTTCGTAAGCGATGTGAGTATATTCATGTTCAAAGTTTAAAGTATACTTTCTTGTTATAGGGGTTGTCATTTATAGAGTATTCGATGCTAGACCGTAGATGATTAGTGTCAATCAAACAACTCTTTTTAAGATTTTTGCATACTTCAATTTGTTGCACTGTTTCATCAGCTTATACAAAACTTTGCACCGCTTCATTAGTTTGTGGGGTTAACTATGGTTCGCTGCTAGATGGTAGTTAACTACTGTTTAATATTTTTTAAATAGGTTTTGAAGAAAAAAAATATACATTTTAAATTGGTTAAATCATAGTTTAAGTGTCCTTTGATCGATAATTAACTATCAATAGTGTGTTTTATTTGTCTGTGAACAATTGCTAGATATCCGAAAAGCGGTATCCTTAGTGTGTTTGGATGAACTAATTTCGAAATTTTAAAGAATTTAGATTTTAAACAGTTTGAATGATTCAATTAAATTACCTTCATTTCTCAATGCTTTTGTTTGGATGGAGTAATAAAAAAAATTATTGTCATCAATTTTGGCAACTTTTATAAATCTTAATTTTTTTTGGCCAAATTTGAAAATTGAAATCAAGGGTCAATTTGTAAATTTCAAAAAATGTGAAGAGTCAAATTATAATTTTTGAAAAATTTGAGGGGTCAATTTGCAATTTTTGAATATTTATTGGGGTTAAATTTAAAATCTTGGAAAGTTTGAGGACCAAAATGCAAAATTTGAAAATTATAACAATGAAGAAATTTGAAAATCTTACCTTTTAGGTGTCATTTGAAATTCTCTAAATTAAACTTGAACAAAATACTTCATGTAATTTCCATCATTTTGAAAAGTTTTTGAATTATTATTATCCAAACAATAGATTTCACTTCAAAGTATTTGAATTCCCTCAAAATATTATATTACCTCAAAACATTCCGTCATCTAACATACTCTTAGATTATTCACTTCATACTTACTCTTTTGAAATGGGTCAGGCCCAACCCCTAATAAAATCTCCTATAAAGACACACATTAGTAAGTTGCATAGCTAGTACACGTTAGTATCGCGTATCAACAATTAACTATCACATGATCAATATGAGGTGTTAATCCAAGTTTGACGACACAAGTTTTAAGATATTTTTACTATATTTGTTTCTTTAACTAATGTCTCATGAACATTTGTTAGCATGATTTTTAAGAATAATGCAATTATTCATTAGTTTATTTCCCTCGCACTCACTCGTCCAGACTAACCCTAAACTTGCATTTATAAAAGAACATCTGCAATAAGAGAAATGTACAATCTATGCTATAAAACTTCTCACTACACTCAAAAACTTACTTGAATGTCGAAGTGTTTACTAGTATAATACTCACGCCCAAGAGCTCAACTACCACCCATTGTCACGCTTCATCAACTCCGACCAACGATATTGGTCCACCTCGGGTCACTCACCAATCACAAAAATTATTATAAAACCATCAATTTAGAAGGTTATATTTGAGTACTTTTGAATTTGATGAATTTGTATATATCGCTCTCTCATAACCAATCATTCTTTCTCATTAAAATAATTTATTTTAATCATTAATCTATCAATTAAATACACAAAAATCGTCAAAGTTATTAAAACTCAAAATCATCAAAGTATTTTCAATTTAAAAGTGTTTAATTTTATTTAAACCTTGGGCATAAAGTTAGATATTAGACATCCTAACACTCAATACCTGTAAATTCATATCAAATCATATTCGATATTTCAGTCTTCACAAAAAGCTTATTTTTGGTTATCTTGGTATATACTCAACACCTCCATAATGTTCCTTTATCTTAATTTGCTTCTTAAATACGACTTACGTCTCTGTTTCATCTTTTTCTCCTATTGTTTTCCCTCAACATTTTCCATTATTTGAGTATTCATTTTGACTTGTCAGTTTATCCTCAAGATTGTTGTATTATGTAAGCTTCAAATATGTGCTTCATTTAACCTTTGACAATACCCTTTAAATGAATGCATCAATCAACTTTTGACGCCACTCTTTTAAAATTAGGTTCTTATGCGATGTAAGTATATTCATGTTGAAACTTTAAACGATACTTTCTTATTATACCGGTTGTGGTGTATTGAGTATTGGATGCTAGACCTTAGATTATTAGTGTCAATCAAACAACTCTTTTTAAGATTTGTATAGCTACAATTTGTTGCAGTGTTTCATCAGCTTATAAAAAACTTTGCAACGCCTCATTAGTTTGTGGGGTCAACTACGGTTCATTGCTAAATGGTAGTTAACTACGGTTCAATACTTTTAAATAGGTTTTTGTAAAAAAAAACTTTTTAAATATGTTAAATCACATTTAAAAACCGTATGAACGGTAATTAACTATACATGAAGGTGTTTGAGGTGTGTAGGATCAATTGCTAGATGCTTGAAAAACACTATCCTTAGTTTACGAAATATGCTCTTCTCCTATGCTCACTCCCAACCAAAGTTACGAAAATGCCCCCAACTTGTGTTAATTCAAGCATGTGTTAAACCAGCGTGAGTTAACTCACATTGCGTGAATTACGTTACGCATGTGTTAAACGAAACGTGATTTAATTCCCTGATTTCTTTCATTCCTTCATTCATACATACATCCATTCCTTTCAAAAATACATGTTTTCATCATTCATTCAATCATTCATCAAATCATTCATTCAATCATTCATCAAATCATTCATTCGTTCCTTCATAATTTAGATATGCAAAATAATCGAAAATTAACAAAAATGTCATAAAAAAATGCAAACACGCAAATGTAAATATATTACATTCATATTCGACAAAATGTCATAAAAAAACTATAAAGGTACAAAAGTCATAAAAAAGACCCTACTGCTCTTGTGGACTATGACTCCTAGTCCTCCTCTACGGAGCTAGTACCTCCTCCAGCACGCGATATTGTTGTCGGATGGTCTCCATAACGCGGACAACAACAGGATTTGAATACACCTCAGGAATCCCCGCCATAGCGTTGTCAACTACGTCTCTGACATTGTGGATGATCCATAATGGGTCCGGAGGTTGTCTGGTTCACTGCTGCATAACAATAACCTCCTCGTAGGAAGGTGTAACAACCCGATTTTCGTTAGATTTATTTTAATTAAATTTTATATGTGTTTAT
Organism: Medicago arabica; assembly: GCA_946800305.1. Classification (NCBI taxonomy): domain Eukaryota; kingdom Viridiplantae; phylum Streptophyta; class Magnoliopsida; order Fabales; family Fabaceae; genus Medicago; species Medicago arabica. Next base: position 3,780,132 of record OX326969.1, read on the forward strand.
ATGTGCTTGTATGTGATTAAATTCATTTGTGTGTATTTTGGTTGGGATTATTGGAATTCAGTGTTAGAAGGGTATTTTGGTCATTTTGGACTTAGGGGTATTTTAGTCATTTAGTGAGCAAGGGTAAATTAGTAATTTCACTGTGAGAGTTATTTTTAGTGTTTCAAGTGGGAACCATTATTTTTATTAAGTTACTAAGTGGGTTGTGGTAATTAGTTAGAAGCCGTTATTATTCGTTATCTTTTTACCGTGAGTGAATAGAAACTTTGTGATTAATGAATTAGAACCTTTGTGAGTTAGGCCCATTAAGTGGTAAGACTTTATAAACCCATGTCATGAGAGAATTAGGGTTACATCATTCATTCACAAAATTTTAGAAAGAGGTAGAGAGAGAAAGTGCTAGAGAAGAGAAGAAGAGGGTTAGAGAGAGAAACTTGTAGATCAAGAAGAGATTAGAGCTTCAAGGAGCTTAATTGAGGCCAAAACTAGGGTTGAGATCCTTTAAGGTAAGGGTGCTAGTATTCTATCATAATATTTTAGTGTAATCTCTTTTTCCATCTCAATTCAAAGTGCTTAATTGTGAAAACTGATTATTGTGAACTTAATTGATGAAATTCGTGCTCTTATGACAGTGTTATGTTTAGGTATGTGAATTGAATGTTAATTGAGTTGATAATGTGGAATTTGCATGCTCAAGTTATATAGAATTGATTACTTTGTGAATTTTGCTAGAATTGGTTAATTGTGATATTGTGTTGTTGAATTGTGAATGGATTCATGATTATGTGATATGATTGTTGTTGAGTGTTGTTGATAATGTCATATCATGAATTGAGTGTGATATATGTGATGTTGTGTGTAAGTTGTTGTTGTTGGAATCTCGAGGAATTAAAAAGAGGGATTTTTATCGTTTTGGGTATGTTGGGGATCAAAATAGGGATTTTTGGGATGATTTAGGGATGAAACTGAGGCCAAAAATGTGTTGTCCATGCCATTGAGTCGATTCAGAAGAGTTTGAATCGTATCAATCTACATCTGGGCAGATTTGAATCGATTCAAACAATTTTGAATCGTCTCATTTTTCTTTCTGACTTTGTTTGAATCGATTCAATAAGATGTGAATCGATTCAACCTTAGTTGTAAACATAACATTTTTAGATATGGATGTCCTCTTTCCAATGGATTTGGTTTCACTTAAAAATGTTTTACATAACTTGATTTATGATCTACACATAGGTCATGCGGTATTTTTCAAGAAGCTTTGTCAAAACCCTTTTCACTAAATCATGAAACATCTTCAAAATTGATATTGGGTTTAAGGAAGCCTTTATAGTGAATAAATTAGTATGTAATCGTGAAGTTGTGACGTTTAGGAACGGTTCAATTTGGATTTCTTAAATGATAAGAAACTTGAATTGAGACGGAACTTAGGATTTTCACAAATGAACTTTGGTGAAACTTTGAACTAAGACTTGATAGTTTGTAAGTGGCCTATGTTCATGTTTACATGATTGATTAAGATTGAATTGTGGGGTTTCAAACTTGAATAAGTTGTTTTACTTTGGAAAGTGTCAATATTGATCTTTTGCTTAATCATAGACGAACTTTGTCGAAATCAGTCCTTAAGATCGAATGTCTTGGAAATCTTTGGTGTATAGTTTGATGTGATTGTATGAAGATGTATGAATACTTGATAAGTGCTGAATATGATGTCGATCATGATTGGTGTGCTTTTCTCCTTTACTTGATTGTGAGAAATTGTATGAAATGTTGAAATTGTTGGTGATGACTCTTATGTGAATTATGACTAGTTGAATTGTGTGGGCATAAATACTTGATAATGCAATTGTCGGTGAACTAATCAATGTACATGAAGGTGTAATTTTACATTGTTGTTGGTGAATGTATATGTTGGGTGATTTTTTATTATTGGGTCTTTGCTTGTATGTTCATGCATCATAGTCATATTGAGTCATATGTGATTGTGTAAAAGGAGGTGTACTTTTACGTAGGTGATTTATAAGAGGAGGTGCACTCTTACATATGATGTGTCTGTTGCATCATAATGTGACGACCTTGAGGAGATTGGTGATGCATGCATATATGTGTCGTGTATAGACGCATAACATAATTTGCATGAGTCTTAATTGCTTATGTGTTAGTGATGATTATTTGATAATAAGTATGATTGGTGAATACATACTTGTGATAATTGGACTTGTTGTGTTGACGTGTATTTTGAGGTTGAATGCTCTTGTTAAGTAATTGAAACTTGATTTGATTAATGTATGTTCAATTGTTTATATTTGATTATGATTGATGTGAAGCTAACCCCTAGTGGTATGTAGTGGATCGCCTACCTATTTGTATGAATGGGTAGACGGAGTACATGATTAGTTTGATAGCTTGCTTGGTGAGTACTCGAGGATAGCGAGAGCTACCTCTGTTGGTTGTTCGTAGCGTCTTAGATAGGCTCTGATCTAGGATGTTGTCGTTTACGTTTTATTGGATTTATCTTTGTTGTTGAGATTTGCCCACATGTCGGGTTTGGATATTATGTTGTTGGTGTATTTATGAGTTTATGACTTGGCTACTATGGATATGCATGTTATATAGATATATGTATTTATCCGCTGCGACTTTGAGAAATTTTAATATGCATGTTTGTGGATTTTGAGACGTGACATCTATTTCTTGAATATTTGGATTATTCCCGTGTTTTATCGTTTTAATAGAAATATGGCGTTACAGGGAGGGACATGAGCTGTGTAGTCAGGAATGGCCGTAGGGGCTATCATAAGAGGATGTGATACTTTGTAGAACCAGTTCGTGTACCCCAATGCCTCCAAACCTCATCCTCCGCGACCAGATTGCCCCTCTTTTGCTAGCTAAGGATATGGATAACAAACTCCATGAAGGTTGTAACCACCTCCTCTGGCTCAAGAGGTCCAATCTTCGTAGGAGATCTGGGAACGGTCTGGACATAGCCGTACTACCTCATAACCCGTTCCAGCAAGTGACATCACATCATGGTTTTGCTGACCATAATTCATTTGGAGTACCATCATATGTTCTAAAAAGGCGTCACGTCTCGTCGAGTCTCGTACGGCGTCCAGATGACATGAGCATGCTCCATCAAATCAATTGTTGTTCTGAAGTGTCCAACATCAGAAAAACCTCTGAGAGGTCTCCATTTACCCATAAGCGGGTTAACACGCATGTAATCTTGATCAAGCCTCCTCAAGCGACCTGCCTAAAGTGCGCCAAAACCATCCCTGCAAACACAAAGAGACAAATTTATATCAGCACAAGTATCATACAAACAACTATACATTAACGATTCACTAAAAAAATAAGAAAAAAATATATTACCACAAGCAAGGTCATGTAATCACCAAAGACGATAACGGCTGAGTCGGAGGTCAGAGAAAGTTGCTCATATAGGAAAGAAAGTCTCATCCCGCCCCATGACCAGACGCCCACCATGTCCAAATCCTGAAGCGCAAAAAGCCATAGCAGATTAACAGTTTTACTGTTCTTGCTGACAAAATGGTGTAGCCAAGGATGAGCAACAAAAACGCCTTAACGTAGGCGGTTTTAACAACACTCTACTCCACCTCCTCCTCCTCTGTGTCAGGCTCCACCGGCTTATTACACCTATTCAACAATAATTTGTAACGCCTCTTCAGTTTAGAGTAACTAACATGAGCACCACACTGTTTATTCACCTCATACATCGCCCCTCCTCTATAAAACATAGCTCATCTTGCAACATATCTATGCCCCGCTCGTGAGATAACTCCTCCTCCTAGATGAGCCTATCAGTGATGGGGATGTGTAGAAGACACGCCACATCATCTAGTGTGACGGTCATCTCCCCAACAGACATATGGAAGCTGCTGGTGTCTTCATGCCCAGTGGCGGAGAAAAAATAGTTTGGGTAGGCCGTTAAAACAAACTATAAAAAATAATAAGTAATTAAACATAAAACAAAAGTAGTAATAAACCTTAAGCATGAAGTTGAAATTGTAAAGTTTGACTCAAAAGTTTTGGTGGATGCTTTAAAAAAATAAATTACATATTTTACTAATGATATAAGTTATGAATATATTTTTTTTATAAAACAACTCTTGGGGAAATTTTCATTTGACAAGACAACATCAAAGAGATTTAAAAATCTAAAAAATAGAAGGTATGTAAACATCCGCTAACCAGCCAAGTATAAACATGAAAAAAAAATCACACATGCCACTTTTGGAACCGTCGAAAACCTAAACTGTTGAAAAATTGGTTAAGACTCGCAAAATGATTTTTAACTTTTTAATTTTCCATGGCGGGCTACTAAAACAATTATTGCAAATTTGGATCTACCGAACACTAAAATCGTAGCAAAATTGTTTAAAATCTCGCAAAGTAGACCTACTATCTTTAATTTTTTAATTTTTCCTGGTGGGCCGTGGCCCACCCTAGCCCATGAAGGGTGTAACACCCCGAAAATCCCGACTTTAAAATTTCATTTAAATAATCAGAGTATATCGCAATAATTCAGGATGTCACATTTCATAAAATCTTTAAAACAAAATGAATAATAATTTATTCCTCGTCTTTATTCAAAATGTAGCAGCGGAAACATAATTCAAACTCTTTAAAAGATTAGTTCTTCGCACCAATGTCATAATTAATTTAAAAACGATACATAAAGGAATAGAAACAAAAGATAATCCCCATCCCGTTACGTATCAGAGCTCCTAAGACTTCACAAGGACCTCTCACATCGTCAATCCTACACTTGGTCACCTGCACTTGCCCACGAGGCGGCAATTCCAACAGAAGGGGTGAGATTCACATCAATTATATTAACATATAACTCAAATATCTATGCTTAACAATAACAACAATATTCATCACATAGAACAGGAACGTCTCAAACATCCAAATATACAAATCATCTTAAAACATCTTCACATAACAAATCATCTCATAACGTCTTAAATACAAGACTCGACAATGCAACTCGACTATGCAACTCTAACATCTTAGACATCATGCATGTGGTACCATTTTAAGCTTAAATAAGCTTCACCGTCGCTTTGAGCAATTGCTCCACCGTCGCTTTGAGCATAAGCTCCACCGTCGCTTTGAGCATAAGCTCCACCGTCTCAAATTATGCAAATGCATGAACTCGACTCTTTATACTTAAACAAGTTAATACAACATCTTAACATCATTTACGACTCTTGACTGACACATGCAATTATAACACATTTACATGGCAGCAGTTCAGCACATTTAACACATTCACAGCACATAATCATCGTCACAAATATCATTTAAACATCAATCATATAACTCACTTAATAAGCATATAATCATAGATTAAGGTCAACAGTTAAGAATCATCTTACAACATCATTACAGGTTATAATTTAGGTTTTAAACATCTCTACTACTATCCATAAGTCTACCCTCAAAGCCTCGCTCAAAACAGAGTTCTAAAACTCAAGTTATAGTGGTCTGAGACCACATTGTTCGCTGTGGCGAGTGGGACTGCTCGCCACGGCGAGCTACTTAAATTGCATTCTACCACTTGCTCGCTACGGCGAGTGATGTTGCTCGCCTCGCGAGCACTAAAGGGTTGCTCGCCACGGCGAGTGATGTTGCTCGCCTCGCGAGTTAAACTGTTCTGCTCGCCACGGCGAGTAGGTCTGCTCGCCACGACGAGCGGTCGCAGAACAGGCTGCGGGTTCGCTCAAATCCTCGCTAGAATTCGTCCAATCTCTCATACTAAGGCTCTAATCATTCAGAATTAAGGTCCTAGTGATTAATCTAGGTTCTGTAACAGGTTTCTACACCAATTCACATCATTCCCTCATCAATTCATCACAAAATCTACCAAAACCCTAACTTAGAACTCTCTCAAAACTCTCTCTAATCCTTGGTTAAACACAAACAGATGAATTACAGTATAACATAATTGAAGCTAGGCTCACCCTTACCTGATAATATTGCAGAATCGCAGGTCTCTCCTCTCTGGCCACTTTTCTCCCTTTTTCTCCAAAAGTCTGTAACGTACTGACTGTTCCTCTCTAAACCTAATTTCCTTTTATACCTCTTTCTAATTTCATTAATCCCCACAACTCTATCTAATTCAAAAACAGCCCCACAACTCTATCTAATTCAAAAACATCCCTACAACTTTAGTATTTATTTTCAACATTATTCTATTAAATAATAAAATAACCCGCCTAATAAAACCACAACTTAACACATAAATCACATAAATCACGTAAATATATTCTAAACTCGAAAAATTAATTAAATAATCTAACGGGCGTTACAACTCTCCCCAACTTATAGAATTTTCGTCCTCGAAAATCTTACCTCATTCATGTCTGAGTACCAGTCAAAGCGAAAACTCTCCCAGTAGTCTGAGCCTTCTTAGGCTTCTTGCATTGCGAACCAATGTGACCTTCTTCATTACAGTTAAAGCACACAACATCATCAAACTTGCAGTCTGGGGTAATATGCCCCTTCTGTCCGCATCGGTAACACCTCTTCACATCTCTCGTACAAGCATTACTCTTGTGGCCCTTTTCACCACAGCTATAGCAGACCATCCCAGCAGAAGCATCTTCCTTCTGAGGTCTCCTCTCATCATTCTCCTTCTGCTTACCCTTATCAGCCGGGGCGCTGTAAGGCTTATCACGATCTTGTTGACGCTTACCCTTCCGCTCCTTAAGAACCTTATAATGAGCTTTGGTGTCCTCCTCATAAATTCTGCAGCTACTTACCAACTCGGAGAACTGACGGATCTTCTGATACCCAATTGCTCGCTTCACTTCAGCACGCAAGCCATTCTCGAACTTGATACACTTGGAGAATTCAGCAGTCTCAGCAGTGTAGTGCGGATAAAACTTAGCCAGCTCAACGAACTTAGCAGCATACTCCGTGACTGACATGTCGCCTTGCTTCAGCTCCAGAAACTCAATCTCCTTCTTTCCGCGAACATCCTCTGGAAAGTATCTATTCAGGAATTCCCTCCTGAACACAGCCCAAGTAACTTCACCCTCGTTCTCTAGATTCGGACGAACACTAACCCACCAGTCATCAGCTTCTTCGGCCAAACAATGCGTACCAAAACGAACCATCTGAGTTGCAGTGCACTCCATGACTCGGAAAATCCTTTCAATCTCCTTGAGCCAAGTCTGAGCTCCATCGGGATCATATCTGCCTCTGAAGGTAGGTGGATGGTTCCTCAGAAACGTCTCCAACATTCGAACTCCATTGTTACCACCAGTGTTAGGTTGTTGCCCAACAGCTTGAGCCATTGCTTGCAACGCAGCAGCGAGGGCAGCATCGTTTCTTCCAGCCATCTAATTCCTCTACAAAGCAACCATAAGTTAGAATAATATAACTATACTACTCTAACTCTAAGACAACGTCACTCGACTCTCTAATTGGCCGGACGGACCGACCTGCTCTGATACCAATTGTAACACCCCGAAAATCCCGACTTTAAAATTTCATTTAAATAATCAGAGTATATCGCAATAATTCAGGATGTCACATTTCATAAAATCTTTAAAACAAAATGAATAATAATTTATTCCTCGTCTTTATTCAAAATGTAGCAGCGGAAACATAATTCAAACTCTTTAAAAGATTAGTTCTTCGCACCAATGTCATAATTAATTTAAAAACGATACATAAAGGAATAGAAACAAAAGATAATCCCCATCCCGTTACGTATCAGAGCTCCTAAGACTTCACAAGGACCTCTCACATCGTCAATCCTACACTTGGTCACCTGCACTTGCCCACGAGGCGGCAATTCCAACAGAAGGGGTGAGATTCACATCAATTATATTAACATATAACTCAAATATCTATGCTTAACAACAACAACAATATTCATCACATAGAACAGGAACGTCTCAAACATCCAAATATACAAATCATCTTAAAACATCTTCACATAACAAATCATCTCATAACGTCTTAAATACAAGACTCGACAATGCAACTCGACTATGCAACTCTAACATCTTAGACATCATGCATGTGGTACCATTTTAAGCTTAAATAAGCTTCACCGTCGCTTTGAGCAATTGCTCCACCGTCGCTTTGAGCATAAGCTCCACCGTCGCTTTGAGCATAAGCTCCACCGTCTCAAATTATGCAAATGCATGAACTCGACTCTTTATACTTAAACAAGTTAATACAACATCTTAACATCATTTACGACTCTTGACTGACACATGCAATTATAACACATTTACATGGCAGCAGTTCAGCACATTTAACACATTCACAGCACATAATCATCGTCACAAATATCATTTAAACATCAATCATATAACTCACTTAATAAGCATATAATCATAGATTAAGGTCAACAGTTAAGAATCATCTTACAACATCATTACAGGTTATAATTTAGGTTTTAAACATCTCTACTACTATCCATAAGTCTACCCTCAAAGCCTCGCTCAAAACAGAGTTCTAAAACTCAAGTTATAGTGGTCTGAGACCACATTGTTCGCTGTGGCGAGTGGGACTGCTCGCCACGGCGAGCTACTTAAATTGCATTCTGCCACTTGCTCGCTACGGCGAGTGATGTTGCTCGCCTCGCGAGCACTAAAGGGTTGCTCGCCACGGCGAGTGATGTTGCTCGCCTCGCGAGTTAAACTGTTCTGCTCGCCACGGCGAGTAGGTCTGCTCGCCACGACGAGCGGTCGCAGAACAGGCTGCGGGTTCGCTCAAATCCTCGCTAGAATTCGTCCAATCTCTCATACTAAGGCTCTAATCATTCAGAATTAAGGTCCTAGTGATTAATCTAGGTTCTGTAACAGGTTTCTACACCAATTCACATCATTCCCTCATCAATTCATCACAAAATCTACCAAAACCCTAACTTAGAACTCTCTCAAAACTCTCTCTAATCCTTGGTTAAACACAAACAGATGAATTACAGTATAACATAATTGAAGCTAGGCTCACCCTTACCTGATAATATTGCAGAATCGCAGGTCTCTCCTCTCTGGCCACTTTTCTCCCTTTTTCTCCAAAAGTCTGTAACGTACTGACTGTTCCTCTCTAAACCTAATTTCCTTTTATACCTCTTTCTAATTTCATTAATCCCCACAACTCTATCTAATTCAAAAACAGCCCCACAACTCTATCTAATTCAAAAACATCCCTACAACTTTAGTATTTATTTTCAACATTATTCTATTAAATAATAAAATAACCCGCCTAATAAAACCACAACTTAACACATAAATCACATAAATCACGTAAATATATTCTAAACTCGAAAAATTAATTAAATAATCTAACGGGCGTTACAACTCTCCCCAACTTATAGAATTTTCGTCCTCGAAAATCTTACCTCATTCATGTCTGAGTACCAGTCAAAGCGAAAACTCTCCCAGTAGTCTGAGCCTTCTTAGGCTTCTTGCATTGCGAACCAATGTGACCTTCTTCATTACAGTTAAAGCACACAACATCATCAAACTTGCAGTCTGGGGTAATATGCCCCTTCTGTCCGCATCGGTAACACCTCTTCACATCTCTCGTACAAGCATTACTCTTGTGGCCCTTTTCACCACAGCTATAGCAGACCATCCCAGCAGAAGCATCTTCCTTCTGAGGTCTCCTCTCATCATTCTCCTTCTGCTTACCCTTATCAGCCGGGGCGCTGTAAGGCTTATCACGATCTTGTTGACGCTTACCCTTCCGCTCCTTAAGAACCTTATAATGAGCTTTGGTGTCCTCCTCATAAATTCTGCAGCTACTTACCAACTCGGAGAACTGACGGATCTTCTGATACCCAATTGCTCGCTTCACTTCAGCACGCAAGCCATTCTCGAACTTGATACACTTGGAGAATTCAGCAGTCTCAGCAGTGTAGTGCGGATAAAACTTAGCCAGCTCAACGAACTTAGCAGCATACTCCGTGACTGACATGTCGCCTTGCTTCAGCTCCAGAAACTCAATCTCCTTCTTTCCGCGAACATCCTCTGGAAAGTATCTATTCAGGAATTCCCTCCTGAACACAGCCCAAGTAACTTCACCCTCGTTCTCTAGATTCGGACGAACACTAACCCACCAGTCATCAGCTTCTTCGGCCAAACAATGCGTACCAAAACGAACCATCTGAGTTGCAGTGCACTCCATGACTCGGAAAATCCTTTCAATCTCCTTGAGCCAAGTCTGAGCTCCATCGGGATCATATCTGCCTCTGAAGGTAGGTGGATGGTTCCTCAGAAACGTCTCCAACATTCGAACTCCATTGTTACCACCAGTGTTAGGTTGTTGCCCAACAGCTTGAGCCATTGCTTGCAACGCAGCAGCGAGGGCAGCATCGTTTCTTCCAGCCATCTAATTCCTCTACAAAGCAACCATAAGTTAGAATAATATAACTATACTACTCTAACTCTAAGACAACGTCACTCGACACTCTAATTGGCCGGACGGACCGACCTGCTCTGATACCAATTGTAACACCCCGAAAATCCCGACTTTAAAATTTCATTTAAATAATCAGAGTATATCGCAATAATTCAGGATGTCACATTTCATAAAATCTTTAAAACAAAATGAATAATAATTTATTCCTCGTCTTTATTCAAAATGTAGCAGCGGAAACATAATTCAAACTCTTTAAAAGATTAGTTCTTCGCACCAATGTCATAATTAATTTAAAAACGATACATAAAGGAATAGAAACAAAAGATAATCCCCATCCCGTTACGTATCAGAGCTCCTAAGACTTCACAAGGACCTCTCACATCGTCAATCCTACACTTGGTCACCTGCACTTGCCCACGAGGCGGCAATTCCAACAGAAGGGGTGAGATTCACATCAATTATATTAACATATAACTCAAATATCTATGCTTAACAACAACAACAATATTCATCACATAGAACAGGAACGTCTCAAACATCCAAATATACAAATCATCTTAAAACATCTTCACATAACAAATCATCTCATAACGTCTTAAATACAAGACTCGACAATGCAACTCGACTATGCAACTCTAACATCTTAGACATCATGCATGTGGTACCATTTTAAGCTTAAATAAGCTTCACCGTCGCTTTGAGCAATTGCTCCACCGTCGCTTTGAGCATAAGCTCCACCGTCGCTTTGAGCATAAGCTCCACCGTCTCAAATTATGCAAATGCATGAACTCGACTCTTTATACTTAAACAAGTTAATACAACATCTTAACATCATTTACGACTCTTGACTGACACATGCAATTATAACACATTTACATGGCAGCAGTTCAGCACATTTAACACATTCACAGCACATAATCATCGTCACAAATATCATTTAAACATCAATCATATAACTCACTTAATAAGCATATAATCATAGATTAAGGTCAACAGTTAAGAATCATCTTACAACATCATTACAGGTTATAATTTAGGTTTTAAACATCTCTACTACTATCCATAAGTCTACCCTCAAAGCCTCGCTCAAAACAGAGTTCTAAAACTCAAGTTATAGTGGTCTGAGACCACATTGTTCGCTGTGGCGAGTGGGACTGCTCGCCACGGCGAGCTACTTAAATTGCATTCTGCCACTTGCTCGCTACGGCGAGTGATGTTGCTCGCCTCGCGAGCACTAAAGGGTTGCTCGCCACGGCGAGTGATGTTGCTCGCCTCGCGAGTTAAACTGTTCTGCTCGCCACGGCGAGTAGGTCTGCTCGCCACGACGAGCGGTCGCAGAACAGGCTGCGGGTTCGCTCAAATCCTCGCTAGAATTCGTCCAATCTCTCATACTAAGGCTCTAATCATTCAGAATTAAGGTCCTAGTGATTAATCTAGGTTCTGTAACAGGTTTCTACACCAATTCACATCATTCCCTCATCAATTCATCACAAAATCTACCAAAACCCTAACTTAGAACTCTCTCAAAACTCTCTCTAATCCTTGGTTAAACACAAACAGATGAATTACAGTATAACATAATTGAAGCTAGGCTCACCCTTACCTGATAATATTGCAGAATCGCAGGTCTCTCCTCTCTGGCCACTTTTCTCCCTTTTTCTCCAAAAGTCTGTAACGTACTGACTGTTCCTCTCTAAACCTAATTTCCTTTTATACCTCTTTCTAATTTCATTAATCCCCACAACTCTATCTAATTCAAAAACAGCCCCACAACTCTATCTAATTCAAAAACATCCCTACAACTTTAGTATTTATTTTCAACATTATTCTATTAAATAATAAAATAACCCGCCTAATAAAACCACAACTTAACACATAAATCACATAAATCACGTAAATATATTCTAAACTCGAAAAATTAATTAAATAATCTAACGGGCGTTACAAAGGGCTCCGCCACTGGTCATGCCAGCTCTCTGACAAGGCCTAAATGAGCCCGTGAAAGATGTTGTCGTACTCAGTCTTAAGGAGGGGGTAAGACTGAAATCATTCACTGGCCCCCAGAACTAGATATTTGCTTCTCCCGGCAACGACACTATCAAGTTACTACCGATCATCTTATGCGACAAATGAAACTGAAATACAAAAACAAAAACAAACAACAACACCGTTAAAAAAATAATAAGTAAAATAAACATTTAATATTCTAACAAAAACATGAAATAAGTAAAATAATCATTAAAATAAATAAATTTTAATATTGTAACATAAACATTAAATAAGTAAGGTAATAAGTAATATATCATTAAATAAAATAATACAATTATACTTACTTCGGCATCGACCCATAGCCTACATGCCACATGTTTATCGAAGTTCGGTAAAAGCGATAACTCACAAGGTCCTTCAGGAAAGCCCTGCGGTCCAGCCTCAAACTCCACAGTCGGCCCCCCTGAGTCTCACACTCTTGCGAGTGACCCTCACCCTCCTGCTGGTGAGGTTGTTGATAATGAGCCTGAATTGCCTCATGCTGATATCGAGGCTGATACGCCTCATGTTGATATTGAGGCCGATACACCTCATGCTGATGTTCATGATGCTGATATTGTGTCGGGTCCACTTTTTGGGATGGACCCACATGTGACGTCGAATCCTCCGGAGCATCATCTGTAACAAGCCTCTTCCCCTTTCTACTAGGAGCATGAGAAGGGCGTTGTGCGACCCTCTCGACCCTTGCACTACCAGTAACTGTCTCCATCCCTCCCCTAACTCTGTCTGGCCTCTAAGACTTATTTGCACAACAATTTAAGAAGTAAAAAAATCAATGATTTATTTCATACGGACTTTGTCTCATTTCTAACAATTCAACAACAATACTTAAATTTTGGCAGTGTGATTTCAACCCGTAAACTACCACATTGCAGTCAAATTAACTATAATCAACAATAACAAACCAATTTCTAACTAATTTTATCATTAACAATCCAAAAAACAAACAAAATTTCATTGAGACATTTTATCAAACACCTAGAGTCCAACTTTCAATCAACTTAAAATCAAACAATTTTTAAACCCTAAACTACCACATTGCACTCTAAACAACATCTAAACTACAATTCGTAACTTAATTCATCAATAACAATCCTAAAAACTAACATGTAAGAAAAATTTCTAAAAACCTAAAAATGTCAAATTTCTCCAAAAATTCATAAATTTAAACCAAAAAATAAAAAATAAAGTGGGATAAACATAACTTACCTGTTGATTTGGTCGAGTTTGGTGAAAATCTCAAAAATTGGGAGAAAAATCGTATTTGATAGTGTTTTGAAAGTGAATGGGTTGTTTTTGTTGATGTCATATAACACTTAAGTCAGATAGCGTGAGTTAACTCACGCAGCGTGACTTAATTTACGCAGGGGCATTATTGTCACTTTAGTTGGGAACGAATGAATTTTGATGGAAGAAGATAATTTTTCTTAGTTTATTTCCTTCACACTCACACTTTTAAAATGGGTCAGACCTAACCCCTAATAAAATCTCCTACAACGACGCATGTTAGTAAATTGCATAGCTAGTACACATTAGTACCCCTATCAACAATTAATTACCACATGATTAATATGAGACATTGATCCGTGAATCATGCGGAGAATTTCTCAATGACATCAATAAGTTTTCACTCAAATCTCTTGAAATCTCACTTATAAAAAGACATATACACCATGAGAAATGTACACACATTCAATTTTGTAAAATTTTCACCCATTTTCACTCAAAACTTGACGTAAGAGCGTTTGAGTATTTGAAGGTTGAGGAACTCAGTCACCATCCGCCATGAGTTTCATCAACTCTCATCGTCGATCTTAATCCACCGCACATCACTCTCCAATCACATATCAAAATTCTTTATAAATTTCATCAATCTAAGGAGTGATGTTTCATCTATTAAATCGGAGACCTAACTCATATATTAAGAAAGACCACTAATAAAAAACCGTAATTTTAAACAAAAATAAGTCATCCTTATAAATTAAGTAAAAGTAAGTTTGTATGTGACTAACTAACTAATTTGTGTTGAGCTTCACTCCCCGCTAACCGTTCAAATATTAAAAAGCTTAAATTACACAAGATGTCATTTAAGTTATTTAAATGTAATAAATTGATCCTTCAATTTATTGTTTTCTGTGTACCACATAATTTTTTAAGTTATTTAATTGTAACAAATTGATTGTTAAGTTTTTTTCCTTAGCACTTTGCTCCTTTAAGTTTTTTTTTCATAACGTTCCTTTAGTTTAATTAGCTTCTAAATATATGTCTTTCGGCTCTGTTTCATCTTTTCTCCCTTTACACTCTTCTATTATTTCAGTTTTCATATTTTTTGAAGGATTTTTTAGTTTTGATTTTGATATGTCGGTTTATCCTTTATATTGTTGATTAATTTAAGCTTTAAATATATGCTCCATTTGCCGTCAATCAACTTTTGACTGTACTCTTTCAATATTACTAGTAGGTTCTTATGCGTACAAGTTCAAACTTTAAATGATATACTTTCTTATTATACTGGTTGTGATTAGTAGAGGCATTAGATTATAATTTGATTCGATGAAAGACCTTAGAAGATTAGTGTCAATCAAAAATCTCTTTTTTAAGACTTTTACAACTTTAATTTATTGCAAGCTTCATTAGCTTATGATTTGGTGAAGTGCAGTGGACACTGGTTGAGTTCACTTGTGGGAGTACTGTACTTACAATGACTCCAACACCAAGTCAATTTTTGAGTGAGGTGGATAAGAGATCATAATTAAGTGTAGATTTTTCTGTTTCCAGCACCGGCATCGGAAAAAATTTGCAACCGTTTATAGGTGTTTATATAAGAAATTGCAAGCAAATAATCAAAAAATCTAAAGAAATTTCCCAATTTATAGGGATTTATATAAGAAATTCAGAGGAATTTACATAAAAAATTATAAAACATTTGGGTCGGAGCCCGGACGTTGAAACCGCCATTGCCCACAATTAAGGTGTATGATGAGGAGTTATACCTCAAATACAATCCATTGAATCCATCCATCCCTATGTTATCATGATCAGGTGCTGATCTGCAAATCACGCTTGGAATTTCTTAATCGATTCAACAAACTTTTGCCCAAATCTAATGAAATCTGTATCTATAAGTGTAAACATGTACGAGGAGAAATGTATGACTTCTAGTATAGATAGAGATTTCAAGCGTGATTTGTAGATCAGCGTCTGATCATGATAACATGGTGATGGATTCAAAGAATTGTATTTGCAGTACAACTCCTCATCATACACCTCTGCAGTGAAGTTCATTAAAGATTTGGGTATAGGTCCAATATAATCTTAAACAACTTATAAAAAAGTAATATGGAATTGGATCCTCTCCTTCAAAATTTGTCTCCTTCTCTCTCCTTCCCTTAATATTAGCCATTAGATGGATCTAACGGTGGACATAATAAAAGAAGAAGAAACATATATATAAACAACCTAAAACATCATACTCTGAAACAAACTTGGTGGGGGTTTTACTACTCTGAAAGCTTCTTCATCTTCCCTTCTAAAGGTCTGCTCTCTCGATATAAGAAAACTGCGGCCACCGTATTTTCATTTATATGTTTGCTCACCTCTTCACTCTCTTGTGTTATTAAATATATGCATTCAACTAAAACCCTTCGACACTATCTAATTCTATTTGTCTTAAAATATACAAAGTAAATTCAATTAAAGCAACGCTTCAGACCAATATTGCAAAGCTTCATAACTGTATTGTATCCTCTCTACAACTGTAACAACAACTCAGCTAGTAATTGAGTAACAATTTGATATCCTTGGTGTTTCGATACGATACTATCAATAAATAAGAATAGGAGAAATAAATTATTTGAAATAGAGAATTGCCGGTAAGGAAAATCCCATGCCGTTGTGGCGTTTGTCGTCATTGGCATCATGTAATTGAAGGTTGTGGTGCCGTTGTGGGTGACGGTTGAGCAGAGTTTCGTTTCATTCTTCCTAACATGTACTCCCTCGTCGTCGTCATATTCTTTGTCACCGACATATTCTGTCGTCTCCGGCATGTTTAGGAATTGAGTTATTTCAGATCGAGTGTTTTTGAGTTATTTTGTCTTTTGTTATGTCCGCCGTTAGATTCGTCTAATGGCTAATATTGAGTGAAGGAGAGAGAAGGAGATAAATTTTGAAGGAGAAGATCCAATTCCGAATAATGTTATTTGGGCACACTTTCTTAACAATAATACTTGACATCTCCATTGTTTGATGTATTTACACTATGAACAATGCTTCTTCTTTTTTGTTACTATTTTTGTTAACTTCTTTTAAAGAAAAACTTTTTTTTTTTAAATATAAAGGATGACTTTGTAAGACAAAATCCTAGTTGCATTATTAGTCAATTTTACAATCGTTAATCATAAAAATGTATGTTGCTAACCATTTTATAATATGAATTTCATTAACCACTTTGACTCCTTCAATAACCAAAAAACTCCAAAGCATTAACAACTTATTTTATATAATATGTACTTCGGTCATTTTTTAAACAATGTAAAATAATTGGTTGATGATTCGTATTTTTGTGGTTAATGAAGCAGTCAAATTGGTAAATTAAATTCTTGTTAATATTTTTTTTAACAACGTACATTGTTGTTGTTAACGAAATTTTAAAATTGGTTTATGATATAACTCCGATTTTGTGTTATAAAAACTCTACTCTATATTTAAATAAAAAAAAAGCTTTTTTTAAAAAATAAAATAAAACAATGGCGACTGAAAAGGGTTAATATTGTTTTTGGTCTTTATAACGTTAGTGAACTCCGATTTTGTCCCTTGTTTAAAAAAAAGTTTTGAACAATGGTCCATTTGTTTATTTCCTTCACACTCACGAAACATGTCAAAAAAATTTATAATCAATTTGATGTCGTTAAATTTGTGGCATGAGATCGTGAAAATTTCAAGTTAATCAAAACATCAACTACAAAGCTGATGAGATGTTTATATATTTTTACAAACCGTTTGTTTACTCAATATTTTTTACACACATACTCTATTGAAAAAAATACATACTAAAAGCAAAAACTGGTGTCAAAGGTATGTATAATCAGTTCATTTGTTGGGAAAATCGGAGTTTAATTGTCTATTTTAAAGTGAATTTTTTTCCACATTTGTGCAGTCGAAAAACAACAAAAACAAACTCTATGCATGAAAACAGAAACAATGAATTTTTTAAAGAATATTCTATTTTTAAAAACATATACTAAACTACCCTACATTAAAAAATACAACAATGCCCTACTTTTTAGGACTTGAGCATGGCATTTCATTTGACGTGCTTGTAGAGCATGCTGTCAGACTTTTTTTATTGAAGGAAGAGTTGCTGTCAGACTTGTTTCCTACAAAATTTGCTGCGGAAATATCCGCAGGAAAACATAGCTTTATAGTTTATAGTTTCCTGCGAACTTGTACTGAAAAATTACTTCCTGCAGATTTTGCTACGCATTGCAATACGTTCAGATTACTATTTTAATAATTTCGTTGGAAATAAGATTGAATGCGAAACTGAAAAATTATAGTCTCCTGCGGGTTTATTTGTCTATCAGCATCCAACTGAAATGGATTGTTCCTACTTGGTCTCCAAAAAGTAGGATGTTTTTTATATATTTTTCATTGTATGGTCGTTTAGTATATACTTTTCGAAAATGGGTTATTTAAGTAAAAAGTTTAATATTAGAAACACCATTTTTAATGGGTATTCCAAAAACAACCTATAGAGATTGTAAAACTAATATCAAAATATAGTATACTACTAGAATAACAAGCTTGGTGATAGAAACCACATACTTGTGCAGTTAAAATCTACTAATCAAGCAAGTTGACTACACACACGGTGAATATATGCAAGCTTGGTAAACTTAATTCTTCAAGAGACATAAACAAATTGTTCATATACAAAAACATTAGTCTACCGTGGGGCTTTAGTAAAAATTATACCTAGGTCTCAAGACTCTTGAACATGGCTAGATCAAAAAGTCAAATCCCACTGCAGAACCCCAAAATCATCCCAATCATCATAATCATTATGTAGCCAATATAACAACAGTGAGACCAGGGAACCTCCAAACAATGACAACATTGCTCCACATTTCCAGGGAAATCGATGAAAAACTATACCAAGATATTTCAAGCTTCCAACTTTGGTAGATTACGACAACAATAGTGACCCACGTGAGAACCTACCACATTTAACATGATGATCAAGATAAAACGGGTTTCTGACGCATGCAAATGCGTCATATTCCTGTGCACTCTAGAGTAGGCTACTCCATTGTGGTTCTCATACCTTTCAAGGAAGTCTTCAAATCTCTGAAACAGTTGATAGAGATGTACGTAGCTCATTTCAGTACGAGCTGCATAACTCAAAAAGAGTTTAACATGCTGAAACAAAATCCAAATGAATCGTTATTCTCATTCGGGAATCACTTAAACGATGAGACCTCTTTGATCAAAGATCTAAATCCAATTGTAGTATTTCACATACTAAGGGAGAAGGAGGGAGAGAGAGAGAGAGAGAGAGAGAGAGAGAGAGAGGGGGGGAGGGAGGGAGGATGGGAACAATAACCTGTAGATAATTTATTATATTATTATGAAACTTTGACGAATCTACTAGTAAATTTTCATTGTTCACCATCTATTAATGATGTCTATCCCATTTCTAGAATTACCCGTGTCTCCAATCAAACCCAATCAATTCATAACGGAGGACTATGATCCCTGGATATATAGCAATTAATAGAGGAAGCTCCAATGTCATAATATCATTGAAGTAGTGTTTTTTAACTCCGACATTGCTCAGGTTTCTGAATTGTTAGATGTATAAATGTGATTGAGAACCCTCACCCAACTTTGAGCTAACACTTAGGGTAAGATCCAAGTGCATTTAACATGGCAACAAACTTGAGTTAAAGATTGTAATATGAAAATTGAACCAAGATCCATACCAGGCGTGAGAGTGGGTATTGAAGTTTTGTTTTTTTTGTTTGGAGTCCCACACTACTAAAGTTCTCGAATTGTTGGATGTATAAACATGCTTGAACACGCTTACCCTTTGAGTACAAATATCAATAGGACAATGCCCTACACCCAGCAAAGTGGGACTCGCACTCTAATGAAAAAGTGTACACCATAACTTGTATATTAGTTTAGAGATTTAAATCATGTCATATTGTTGTACCAGATTTTGCCAAACAAGAATATAAAAAATCATTAAGCATGATTACTTTTGGGGAAATATAACTAACAACAGCTTCATTTGTGGATAATAAAGAGTGGTAACTCAAGAGGCAAGGACTAGATTGAATGGAAATCGTCACTGCTTGTTTGAGTGACAAAAGATTACAAACAAACTAAAACATCCAAATGATAAATATGTTAAATAGAAGGGAATGAAATAAATACTTTTGCAAACCAACATATATCCTAATGATTGTTGATAAACCAAAGAAAAAACATTTACCAACGTGGCTTATATCAACCAATCATAAACAAACATAAGGTGAAAGTCAATGAAAATAATAATACAACACAAACAAAACAATCTTAGTAATAATTAATTAAAACAAGAAAAATGGAAAGCAACATAAAAACAAAAACAAATCTACTCTGATAGCTCATAAAAAATCTTCAATTATAGCCTTGTTGTGGATGAGTTACGTTGGATGTAAATACTATTAATAGTAGTCAATAACTACCTTAATGTGACATTTTTAGCCTTTTCTTTATGGCTCCATTACCTCAGAAAAAGAAAGAAAAAAAAAACTAATTTTATGAGATCTGCACATAGATGCTTTCTCCAAGATTCCTAAATCACTGCTAAAACGTTGGTTCTAACTTCTAATAAAAACTTCTAATAGAGAAGTCTTCTATCCAACATAAGAAATTACCAAACTTGCATGATAGGTTTCCAACAACATTAATATTTCAATTCCACTTGTAAGAAAAAAAACCATTTTCCAATGTCCCAAGAAAAAAGAATTTTCAAGGTATATCCTTATTTCCTTAAAAAAAAAAAAAAGGTATATCCTTATTTGTATTTTTTTCCCCATTTCAAAACAAACTAACAAAAAAACCTTGCAAATATAAATATTGCTCATTATCTTATAATACTACTACTATGTAGAAGTGTTGGTCCATTCCAACACACCTCCTCCGGAAAGTGACCACAATTGTTATGTAGTATTATTCATCAAGAGCAATCTTAAATTACATTCAAAGGAAAACAAATGCTAACATGCAATAGCAACAAAAGCTAATTCTTCCATGACTTCCCAAGAATATTTATCAAAATGATTAAATAAAACTCTAATGAGAAACACCAAAACATCATTGGTAATGGTCACGGTTCAAAATTCCAAGGTTGCTCGAAAGAAATATTACCACTACAAAGTTCGTTAAAATAGAGAGAATATTGGAAAAATCCTTCTAAAGTAAAAAATGAGTTTTAGATAAAGGTTATATTATTGTGTTTGATAAATTTACAAATTATCATAAAATGATCGTACAAATATCATTTATCTATCAAGAATATATGATGGAGATGTGAGACCCACACTGGTTTAGTCTATAGCACTTGTTTCTCTTGTGTTCCAAACGAAAAAAGTGGACAATTTCTTGGCTCTTTCTCTCGTCCCTCTTTCTCTCTCTCTCTCAAACCAAACAGGCCATTAGAGCCAAACTACCCTTATCGATTTACCTGTTCTACATTTGTTTTCTACCTCTCACAAGGGAGCAGAGTCATTAGTATACTACACAAAAAACACACGAGAAATGGGATTTAGCATGTGGGTTCTCTCTTTAATGGCCAAACTCATAACCTCGCAGCATGGGATTTATCGTTTCTCTTCCATATGTCCCACTGCCATGTTTATCTGTAATTGTTTTGTCCTTAGGAGACACGTTTACAGTTTTAATCCCATAATAATAGTCACATATAGTACCCAAAAAAAGTTACTTAAGATAATTTTATTTTCAGTTTTATAGATAATATTATTATTGTAAAAAAAATGTATATTAACTATTTATATCCTCAAATTAATAATGCATAAATCGTTCTCAAATTGTTATTTTTTATTTTCTATATATGATAATTAGAATCAACCAATAGTTATTTAATGATGTTAATTTAGTAAAATTAATATTTTTATTTTATTTATAATTCATTTTAGTTGTTCAACTAATTCAAAAATAATTTACCATTTTTCCTATCAGAAATAATTCTAATGTCAAGGAATTGCTTTGCGGGACTCAAGTCATTCCTCTAGACTTGCTTAAATATTTCCTTAGACTTTGAATCTTCTTAGTGTAATGATCAATAATTAACAAGTCAGCATCAATATTATATTGACAAACACACAATGGTCAGAAGTAGTTTTACCATACCAATTCTTCTCCATGAAAGAATAAATTTACTTATGCATAGTCGCGGTGCTTGCTTGGATGAATTCTTTTATAGTCACCAACACAAATGAATAATGTTTGGACACATAAACTAAAATATTTTATCTAATAATGAAAAATAAATTGATAATAAAATGATTTAGTATTTCAAACAATAACTTTTTTATGCATGTGTGACCAAACACTATTCATTTGTGTTTGTGATTATGGAAGAATCCCTCGCTTGCTTGAGTGCGTAGAAACTTTTCTTCAATCTACAACAAGCTCTTTTTTTACTCCAGATTCTTCTAACTACCTCATAGAGATCTCTTCCTCCAAATCACTACGAATGAACACACTTTTCACATCAATTTGTTCAACCTGTAGGCTCAGGCTAGCTGCTAATCAAGCATAACTCAACTAAATGTCATATTAACCATTGGTGAGAAAGTTTCTTCCAAACCAATACTATTTCCCTTATTAAATCCTTTAGCAACCAATTTTATCTTGTGTCATGGTTAGTAATTATTCTCGAAAAATTGTTGTATACACATTATTATTCTCGAAAATTGTTGTATACACATGTTATAAGGTTGAAAAACATCAGTAAAAGACGAAAATGCCCCCACAACAGTTAACTACTGAAATTAAGAACCAATTGCAGTTAACTATCGAAGTTCCTTTGGCAGTTAACTACCGATGAAAAAAGGTAAAAAACAAAAAAAAAACCCTCCCTCGACACTTATATGCGGAGGAGCACCAAATTTTTTACTTGAGATGCATGAAAGGTCTCATTACAGCTGCACAGCAAGCATGCCTTACGGTTAATGTATATATATTATACTTTTTCTTGATATCCTATATATCAAATAAGAAAACATATAATGTTATTACACTTTTCGTACCTAACTACCAATTTATCAAATATATAATGTGTTGCTGGAGTGCATGAATAAATTGGTGGTATTATATGTTGTTATTACTCAATTCCATGTATGGTCGTGGGTCTCATCACAGCAAGGATGCCTTACGTTAAAAAATTTGGTAGTTTTGAGCTTCTCGGCACTTGTGTCGATGGAGGATTTTTTTATTTTTTTTTCCTTTTTTCATCTGCAGTTAACTGCAGGCGGTTCTTAACTTCGGTAGTTAACTGTCGCGAGGGTGTTTTTATCTTTTATTGATGTTTTTAAGCCTTGTAACATGTTTATACAGCAATTTTCATTATTCTCTATAAACGTTGTCTCTTATACCCTTAATGATATGGGCCTAAAAGGTTCGCCCAAATTATTCTATGGATCGTTCAACAAGAAAGCTTATTGGGAAAATGGCGAACAAGACAAATAGCTGAAACAAATTCAAATGAGTACGAGGTGACCACCTTGTCTCACATAAGATGGTGCAACACAAAATCATATCTCCTACACCATGTCAGGAAACATCATGTCTCAGACCGACATGTAGCACATGTCTATACCTCTTGCTTCGTTTTAGGGACCACCTCATTTCCATACCACAAACAAACTAAGTACCAACGTACTCTACCGTCTTAGGTGTCAACAAAATATAAGTTTTCAGACTCGCGAGTTCACATAGACTCAAAAAGGGTATGTAGATCCGAATCGTAAACTCGGCTTATAGATTCGTATAAGTCTATGAATTAAATTTTATTTTAAAAAATATGTAAGTGACACATAAATGACATATATTAATAATAGAACACCAATTAACAAAAAAAAAAGAAAATTTCCAACTCCTTAACAAATTTTTTATATTAAAAAAAACAAATTATAGCAAGCAAAGTAGCAAAGTAAGTAGATAATATCTTAGTTCTTTCCTAACTAGATACTACATATATATATATATATATATATATAAATCATAAAACATATATGCTCATGGCTTCAAACATCAAAAGCTCAAGTGAAATCTTGTTCATCATCAAAATCACCACCACCGTCATAATCACTATCATCTTCACCAATACCCCAACCATCATCATCAAACTCAACTACAAATAAAACATCTTATTCATCACTACATGTAACCTAACTTGGATTGTTTTAACCTACACCTAATTGAATATTACCTCCATCACCACTCCGCATATCATTATTAACATAAGCTTCCACAACATTTTGATACACAACAAGAGAACGTCGTTGATGAGATTAGAAAAATATGTCATTGACGAATGTGATTGTGAACTTAGTTCTTTTATCTTAGGTGAGAGAAAGAGTTTTATTTTTAAATTGAGAGTGAGAATTTTGCTTTTCTATCTGCTAGCATGACCAGTTGTGATGGATCGAACCACCAATGTGGGAAATAAAACTCATGCTCAATAGGCACACAAATTGTTCATATACAAAAACATTAGCCCATCGTGGGGCCTCAATAAAAATTATACCTATGTCTCAAGACTCTTGAACATGGCTAGATCCATAAGTCAAATCCCACCGGAGAACCCCAAAATCAGCCCAATCATCATAATCATGATGTTGCCAATAACAATAGAGAAATCAAGGAACTTCCAAACAATGACAACATTGTCCCGAAAAACTATACCAAGACATTTCAAGCTTCCAACTATGGAAGATTACGACAACATTAGTGACCTGCATGAGAACCTACACATTTAACATGATGATCAAGATAAAAATGGGTTTATGACGCATGCAAATGCGTCATATTCCCGTGCACTCTAAAGTAGGCTACTCTGTTGTGGTTCTCATACCTTTCGAGGAAGACAGACAAATCCTTGTAATAGCTGATAGAGATGTTCGTAGCTCATTTGATCAGTACGAGCCACATAACTCAAAAAGTTTAACATGATTGGAACAAAATTCAGATGAATCGTTATTTTCATTCACGAATCACTTAAACGATGAGACCTCTTTGATCAAAGATCTAAATCCAATTGTATTATTTCACATACTAATGTTTGGTTTCACAACTTTACATATTTCGGGAGGGAGAGAGAGAGAGAGAGAGGGAGAGAGAGGGGGGGGGATAATAATGTGTAGAGAATTTATTATATTATTATGAAACTTTGACGAATTTATCACGAAATTTTCATTGTTCATCGTCTATTAATGATGTCTATCCCTTTTCTAGAATTACTTGTGTCTTAAATCAAACCCAATCCATTCATAACGGAGGACTATGGTCCATCAATATATAGCAATTCATAGAGGAAGCTCCAATGCCATAACATTATTGAAGTAATTTTTTTAACTCCAGCATTGCTTTGGTTCCTGAATTGTTGGATGTATAAATGTGACTGAGAAACCTTACCCTTTGAGCTAACTCTTAGGATAAGATCCAAGTGTATTTAACATAGCAACAAAGTTGAGTTAAAGATTGTAATATAAGTATTGGACTCAAATCCATACTAGATGTGAGAGTGGGTATTGAAGTTATTTTTTTGTTTGTTTGAAGTCCCACACTACTAAAGTTCTCGAGTTGTTGGATGTATAAACGTGCTTAAGCATGCTCACCCTATGAGTACAAATATCAATAGGACAATGCCCTACACCTAGCGAAGTGGGACTCACATCCTAATAAGCGTACTCC
This sequence comes from Medicago arabica, assembly GCA_946800305.1. NCBI lineage: Eukaryota > Viridiplantae > Streptophyta > Magnoliopsida > Fabales > Fabaceae > Medicago > Medicago arabica. Next base: position 3,805,578 of record OX326969.1, read on the forward strand.
ACAATCAAAACTTACATATTAGTTTAGAGATTTAGATCATGTCTAATTGATATTCAATACAAGAAAATTATGTTAGATACTTCACCATAAAAACTTGTATAATTTTGAAGCTATGGGAATCAGTGAATATTTATATTCAGACTCGGACATAAACCATCATACTGTGTTTCAATGAGAGGAAAAAAGTCAAAAACTAATTTCACTAATTTGCCACATAAATGAGATAGACATCCGATTAGACCCTCCATTTCTAAATACTTGTTGTACCAGATTTTGCCAAACAAGAATATAAAAAATCATTAAGCATAACCCATTTTGGGTTAACCTAGTGGTTGGTTTGGGATCTTAGAGTGTGCTCCTCTGAAAGTCTCAAGTTTGATATCCTCTGGTGCCAATTTCAGTGAGCTAATCCATACAAAGCTTAGCTCTGACTTAGAACGGGGCCCCACAAGTAGACGATGGGATTGGTCGATCCTTAGATCGGATACTGAGTTTTAAAAATAAAAATAAATAAAAAATTATCAAGCATGCTTACTTTTGGGGAAATATAACTAACAACAACTTCATTTTTGCATAATAAAGAGTGGTGACTCAAGAGGCAAGGACAAGATTGAAAGGAAATCATCACTGCTTGTTTGAGTGACAAAAGATTACAAACAAACTAAAACATCCAAATGACAAATATGTTAAATAGAAGGGAATGAAATAAATACTTTTCCAACCAATGGAACAGCTACCAAAAGTTTGAGACAAAAATAATTTTCAAGTTTTGTCATCTAACAATAACCACCAACAGATATCCTACTGATTGTTGATAAACTAAAGAAAAAACATTTACCAACATGGCTTATATCACAATCAAACAACAATCTTAGTAATAATTAATTAAAACAAGAAAAATGGAAAGCAACATAAAAACAAAAACAAATCTACTCTGATAGCTCATAAAAAATATCTTCAATCGTAGCCTTGTTGTGGATGTAAATGCTATTAATAGTACTCGATAACTGCCTTAATGTGACATTTTTAGCTTTTTCTTTATGGCTCCATTACCTCAAGGAAAAATAAAACTATTTTTATGAGATCAGCACATAGATGCTTTCTCCAAGATTCTCAAATCACTGCTAAAATGTAGTTCTATGTTTTAACTTATAAAAATTTCTAATAGAGAAGTCTTCTATCCAACAAGAAATTACTACCTTTATCTTTATCTCTATTCATAAGAGTCTTTTGATAAAATCACGCGAATTAAGAATGTTGATTGTAGTATTAAATTTTTTGTAATTACTATTGTTTTTACAATTATATTCTTTAAAAGAGAGTTGGTTTATATTTTAAACTTAGTATTTATTGTTGATTGAAGGAAAATATGGAAAATAAATAAGGGTATGTTGGTAAGAAATAATTAATGTAGTTGAAAACTGTTGTTTTTGGAGTTCTAAACTATTGTATTTTGGATTTACAAATCTATTTTGGAAAATAATTTTCTTCTACCGATGTTGTAATCAAGTTGGGTCACGACCAGGTCGCTCTCATTAAGACGTTTTGTGACACTATCCAAAATTGTGCAAAACAACCTATCAACCACGCCGCCTCTAGGATAAAACAAGCTCAACTACAATGTGTGATTAACTATGCATTGTAGAAAATCGTTCGAGAATTACACCCTCAAATGTGGCTATTAAGGTCACTCGAATTTAATACTTAAACCACTATTATATGGTACAGTGATCATTCTATTATGGTACTGAAACCACTCAAATATAGTGTTTCACCCATTCTAACTTTTAATTTCTCCAAAACATCAACATGGTTCTACGACCACTCAAATACGGTGCTACACCATTATAACATATAACTTCTTCAAGAATCGACGAAGAATATATTTTAAGATCATTCATAATTTTTCGAAGGGACATTATACCGAAAAAGGGACTATAATTTTTAAGTATTATTTATTCTGAAGGGATATAAAAATATCGAAGGGACTATGCTCTTAAGATCTGTCTTAATTTCGAAGAGACGTTATACCGAAAAGTGACTAAGGTCTTAAGAACACTCTTAATTCCGAAGGGACAAAAAAAAATATGAGAAGAAGAATAGATCGTCAACACAAGCTGTAGGGAGAAGAGAGAAAACATAATAGAACTATTTATAGTAATTTTTGAACCGAGCGAAGTCCTCTATTTATATAGAGGTTTTGTAACTGGTTTAGCTAAAATTGCGGCACCAGTTACTCTAGTGAATAAGATTAAAAGGAAACTTAGCTATTAATCAGTTCAAAAACATAAGATTAAAAAGAAATAAATCCACAAAAGTGGAGAAAACAAACTCATTGGATATGAATGAAAGAAAATATAGGAAATTCACTTGAATTCTTATTCTTATCACAACTAACATAAGCTAAATTTATGGGAAGTGATATTTATGAAAAAGAAATAATGATTATTATTTTTATCATTAATAAGTATTTAAAATTAAATATCAAAATTTAAAAACTAATAATATGTGTTCTATTTTATATGGGACCTTCACTCTCTATTTTTTTCAATTCACATCACATTAGCTGAAAATCTTATTACTTGGTGTTTAATTTTTCAATTTCATTCTAACTTCACACCAATGTTCCAACAGAAATAATAAAAGGGTCATATAAAAATAGACAAACTTGCATGATAGGTTTTCAACAACATTATTTCAATTCCACTTGCACAAAAATCATTTTCCAATGTCCCAATAAAAAAGAACATTATTCGTGGTATATCCTTATTTGTATTTTACCCCCATTTCAAAACAAACTAACAGACAAACTTTGCAAATATAAATATTGCGCAGTACCTTATAATACTACTATATAGAAGGATTGGTCCATTCCAAGTTTCCAACACCTCCGGAAAGTGACCACAATTGTTATGTAGCATTCGTACATGAGCAATCTTAAATTACATTCTAACGAAAACAAAGGCTAATAATGCAATAGCAACAAAAGCTAGTTCTTCCATGACTTCCCAAGAATATTCATCAAAATGATAAAATTAAACTCTAATGACAAACACCTAGTCAGTCATCATTGTTAACGCTCACGGTTTAAAATTCGAGGGTTAATCGAAAATAATTGAGTCACCTCAAAGTTTCGTTAAAAGAGAGAAAATATTGAAAAACCCCTTAAAAAAAAAAACGAATTTTAGATAAAAGTTATGTTCTTGTGTTTGACAAGATTGATCCCTTGTGTTAGTTAATTTTAAATAAATGTTCATGTTGTAATAAATTGTGATAAAAGATGCGATGATTTGGTAAATGATAAAGATAAAGTGTGAATAATTGACTATGAAAAGTTTGTATGCTTATGGTTAGATGTATTTCAGAATTTTGTTATAAAAGTGAGACTTAGAATTAGCAAGTTTTAATCCGTATGAGCGTAGCTCGATTGACAAGTGATAATGTATTGTTATATGCAGGGCCGGCCCATAGCCCGTTAGGGCTGGGCTATGGCATCGGGCCTCAATTTTTTTGGGGCCTAAAATATTATTTTTTTATATGCAAGACACTAAAATAATGGATACATATCTATTAAAAGTGAGAAATATCAATTTGTTCAACATGCTTCAGTGGCGTATATAGTTCTTGTTCTGTATGAGGTTGTGAGTTCAAGTCCCGTCAAAGTGTCTTTTTTAATAATTTTTTTTTGGGGGCCTAGAATTTGATTTTTTTTGCATCCTTTATAAAATTAAAACGGGGCCTATGAATTTGTTAAGACGGCCCTGGTTATATGCAGGGTTCGAACCCGCTTAATCACTAAACTCCTCAATATAAAAAAAAAAAGCAAGGTGTACAACTTACAACGTAAAAAAATAATTATACCACTCGTGTCCTAGCTCAAGAATTAAAAATAGTAATAATTTGAAACATGATTTTTTTTTCAAACAAAAGATGAATTGAATTTCGAGGCTTACCAAGGTCAACAAAGACCTCAAAGCTCAAAAGCTATTTCTCACTCATATCAACAATAGAAATTGAACTCACATTCTTGTAGGATAAACCCAACTCCTCGGTAACTGAAATAATCTTCAATAATGATACATTTATTTTTAATAAAAAAAAAAGACTGTCTAAATATATACATCAACTACACACACAAAACAAACAAACAAAATAATGTGATGAGATGTGGTATAAAATTATAGACATACCCAGCCTTGGGCATAAGTGAAGGTGCGACGACCTAGGTCCCTGGCTTGTAGAGGGTCGAGCGAAGCTCATCATCTTGATAATGTCATAAAAAATCAAATAAAACGAAAAATGATTCGATTATTTACAACCAAAATACCAAAAACAAGTAAACGTAAAACTAACGTCTCCTCTTCATTTAATGCATTTTCATTCAAGATATCTGATACGTGGTGTCCGGACGCATCTCATCCTCCATTCTCCTAAAGAGATCTTGCAAGTATTTCACCAAGTCAGCATCACGCAACCCCTCATTCACCATTATGTAGAGGGTCTGTATGATAGACAATATACTAGGACGATATATGGCATGATCCTCTTCAATAATGACCTCATCATTAGGCTGCATGGGAGGTGATACCTACAACCTCCGCATGTGGGACTAACTGCGGATAAGACACATTGTAGAACCATGTTTTGTACCTCGATGCATACTATCACGAATCCACCAGACCCCACTGGGCATGTGGGATTATGTGAATCATGAAGTCCTAAAAGGCTTGCAATGTTTGGGATCAACGAAGGGGATACACAAATTATAAATATTTAGGAATGTTATGGACATGGCAATACTGCCTCTTTACCCACTCTGATGATCACAGTAAGGTCTGAATATGGCGTCCTCAACCACCAGACGATCAAGGATGTCTCAGGTAGTGAGTAGGTGAAATGTCACCATTCTTAGGTAGAAAACAAGCAACATGTGGGAAGTTTGCGGTATATTGTGGACTAGGGTCCCATGTAAATAAAAATCTGAAGTGCTCTAGATCCCATGTATACAAATGCAAACAAACACATTTATATTAACATATTACAAAAAACATAAAAACAAAATAAATTACTACCTCAGTTAGGGACAAATATTCGTTGAGGGAGCCAGTCTTAGGGTCAGTAGCCTTAGACAGATAATGGTATAGATTAGTCAGTGTTATCCCATCCCATGACCACTCATGTATCAAGGTCAGATCTCGCATCATATCATGCCATATGGGGTTAATGTTGTTATTGTTCATGGTGTTTAGGCTCATGTATCCTACTAGTGCTCCTTAGTGGCATTGTAGTAGTACTCGTCGTTAACATAGTACTCATCCTAAGTATGGTCCAAACCCTGGAAGAGACCGTATATGAGGTCCCCTCCATGCCACTCGTACAACCGCGTCCCCTTTTAGTAATAAGGTTCACAACCACTCTCTCCATGCAAACGCTAGAATTCATGGTCTTCTTGTCCATTTGGTGTCTATATGGGTTTGATTTGTCAAACATATCTACACAACAAAAACACAATGAAAAAACAATGAAAAACTCGTTCAGACATTTTATCAAACACTTGGAGTGCTAAATACGAAACATTGATTCATTGTGTTATTCAACTTTTAAACTACCAAATTGTAGTTCAACCACGTTTAAACAATTTTCACATTGCAAACATACAATCATTTGATTGTTTACTACAAAAAAAAAAATCAACATCTACATTAGCCCTAAACACTACCCTTTTATCAATTTAAAAAAAAAATCTAACATATAAAACAAAATAACTTAATGCAAAAGGATCATGAACACTTACTTGCAGTTAAAGTTGAGTTGATTTGCTTGAAGTTGAAGAAATTAATTTGCTTGAGTATGAAGGGAGAAATGTTTCTTTTTTGTGTTTTGAAGGTATGAATTAACTACAGTTGCAATTCTGGAATAAACCAGAAGACAACGATAGTTAACTATCTCTGGGGCAATATGGTATTTTTTGGATGTTAAAGAGCAAATTTAGAAGTTAAAAGAGAAATTTTCCAAAAAATAAAGGTTGAGGGTAAGTATGTTAATGTTTGGGTCTCTTGGTGCAATTTTCTATATATACCCTCTATAAAACAAAGCTTTCTATATACATCCCCCTATAAAAAAAATTGGGCCCCTACAACCTTGTTCTTAACAATAAGCCAAAAACGTCTAATATTGAAAATCGAAAATTCCTCTTTAGGCTTCCAAAATTGCTCTAAGACACCCCATAATTACCTAAATATAGTTCACTTGCCGTTGCAATTTCTTATTCAATTTCTCAACGATACTTGAGTTTCGTGCTCATCATCTCCATGTTTTCACACCATCTGCATATTACTCCATCCGTCCTAAATTATAAGACGTTTTAGCCATTTCATACGTATAAAAAATGTTATTAATTTTGTATGAAAAAATATATCAAAAGTTAATTTACAAAATTATCCTTAATAAACAGTATGAGAAAAATAAATTAAATATTTGAAAGAAGAGAGGGTAATACATGATTAAATGTATAATATGAAAAGTAATATTAATGATTAATTGATATTGTAAAACAACTTATAATTTGAGAAAAATATTTTTGTAAAGCGACTTATAATTTAACATAGACGAAGTATAATATTGGGGTAGAAGTACTTGCTGATGGCTATGCCAGGACATGGCAGCGGGGACACCAAATTTATTGGCTTTAAGTGTATGAAATAGCTTTAGGTGGTCACCCTATATGGTGAGGGATTGTTTTCACTATTTAACCGATTTAGTACAATAACTTGAACACGGCGTGTATAGTATGAAGATGGTGTGGACACAATCTTCTTTGTTAACGTGGTAAGAGGTAAAGAATTAGCCATAGAAAATTGTTCTCCATGCATGTTATAAGGCTGCAAAACATATATAAAATAGAACCGGCTGTAGTTAATTATCGAAAAAAAAAAACTTCGATAGATAACTGCCGTGAAACTTAAAACCTCAAATTAAATAAGAAAATACACTTAAGTTTTTTCTTAAGTAAATTTAATTCTTTAATAAGAAAATATTTGTTATTATTTATAATTAATTTCATTGATGTCTATCATTATTCATAGATTTGACTAACCTATTATTACTTTCTAATATTTAAGATATTATTCATCTCTAATTCAAATAATTATATGGGAAATCATGAATGGTACAACATATTTGTCGACGAAAATAAACGAATTAGCGGAAGCTCAATATTTTCATCCTTTAAACATTTTCAACTTCTAGCAGCATAAATTCAATCATGATTTGGGTACCTGTATACCAATCTTGTCACTAGCTCACACATTTTCTTCAATTAATTTTTCAAAATATATGTTTATATAACACAATGAGATTGCTTTCTGAAATCTTTTCTTCATAATATTGCCGACTCCACCGTTAGTTTACTGCCATGAGGCAAGAGCACTATTAAGAATAAATATTAAGAATATATATTGGTCAAGATTAATTTTTTTTTATTAGGGTGTTCTACTTTTATTTGTTTATATTAATCTACATTTTTATTCACAAGAACCTCTTTGATAATTACAAATATTACTAGTTAGTCAAACCTATGAATAATGATAGACATCAATGAAATTAATTACAAATATTTTCTTATTAAAGAATTAAATTTAATTAAGGAAAAACTTAGGTGTATTTCTTTATTTAATTTCATGTTTTAAGTTCCGCGGCAGTTAAGTGCCGAAGTTTTCTTCGGTAGTTAACTGCCGCCGATTGATTCTATTTTTCCTCGGCAGTTAACTACCAAAGAATATTTCCGTTTTTATATGTGTTTGAATAAAGGACACTTAAGTGCCAATGAGAAATTGAATAAAAACTTACAACCGGATAATGGGAGAATCTTGATAGTAAATAAAAAGATACTCTAGTTTTATTAATCTCTGTTATAAACATTTGTCTTCCTTCAAATGAAGAGTACACGTGGCATCTTCATATTTCTTATCTCATTTAATGCTATCATCCAATCAAATTGAATTACGACTCATTTCTTTTTTATTTGCCAATCAAAATGAATCATGATACATTTAGTTTTCATAGGCCAATCAAAATTGATCATGCCATGATTTTTTCCCCTGTATATAGACAAAAAAAAATTTTCATTATTTTCACATGTCTCTCCCCCCCATAACAAATTAATAAAAAGAAGTATTTTCTGTGTTTTAAAAGTATGGAAGTTTTTTTGTAAAAAAAAAAGGCATGAAAGTTTAATCACTTGGTTGTAGATTATGGAGTTGATTTTATTTTTTATGTGTATCTAGTTTTAATTACTAATGGTTCCGATATGTTATACATTATCCTAATGGTTGCATGCAATTGGTTCACATCATCTAATTTAGACAAACCTTTTCTAATAAGAACATAGTCTTAACTTCATCATGATTTACTATGACGGCTTTTTGTTTATCACAGTTTCTTCAATAGAATGTATCAAAAGCTTCAATCAACCATTGAGCAATAGGCATGGTTTTATCGAGACACATAATCGTGACTTCTAACTCTAAAGGAATATCTCAATTAATGTAATTAATGATTTCTTTTTGCAACTAATTACTAACATTTGTCATTAAAAAAATCATTTGTTTTATATGATATATTTTTTTATTAATTTAATATATTAAAAATATCACTTTTCAACTATGATAATGAATACAATATTATGTCTTTCATTTTTAAATAGTATTCAAGATAGTTTTCAAATTTAAAATAGCAAATTATAGATATTTTGAGCATATTTTTTAACAAGCTTTTTAGGCTAAAAACTTATTAAGAAAAAAATGAAAAATAAAAAAACTAAAGGACATAAATCTAGCCCGATAAACAATTATGGAAATAAACCAAATTCAACAAAAAAGGCAACATAATCTTTTCCATTAATTTCAGTGTTTGTCTTTGTCCCAATTATCTTTACTCTCACCTTAAATTTCATTTAAAAATATTATGACATTTAATCAAATTAACTTTATGCACAACAGTATAGGAGAATGGACATGAAATGAAATAATTTGCGATAAAAAATTTATATGTATGCAATAATGCCTAAAAATTTATTGACATTTTTCAACTCATTTTAGAAGTTTCTTATACGTAGCACTATCATAGCTAATTATAGTACTATCATAGCTAATTATAGTTTACATATTTTTTGTTTTGCATCATGAGAATTGATATAAATTTGGGCTGCATTTTTTCATGTGATTTGAAAAATTTATGTGCGAAATTTAACATTTTTTTCTCTCTATAAATCAAAAAAATAAAAATTATAAATTATTGATAGCATCTAAACTAGGCACAATATACGCATATAAGAGATAAAAAAAAAAAAACAAATGTAACATGTACCAACATCCCTCAAAAATAAATACATGTACCAACATTTTTTTAAGAATAACATAGAAGCTATAATTTAATAAGGGAACAAAAATTAGTAGAATCAATGTCTATATTTCACATAAGAAACATCATTTAAGGGTGAAAGTAAAACATTTCTGTTTTTCTCTATAAGTAATGATTTGGCGGTGTATAAAAAGCGTTGATTAAGTTCATATTATTTATTTCCATAAAAAAGTTCATATTATTTGTAGAAGAAAAAAACAAAAAACAATGGTGATAAGAAGGGTCAAAGGAAAACGTTTTTTATTTTATTTATATGTAAGGAATGATTGAATTAATGGTACATTAAAAAGGTTATTTAAGTTCATATTATTTATGGGAAAAAACTAAAAACATTTGTGATAAGTATAAAATGAATTACTCATACGTTTTTTTATCTACTCATGTTTTTGATAACAACTTTATACTTTTTTTTTCATTTTCACATGATGTAATTTTTTTATAATATATATTATAAATTATTTTTGCAGCAAATTTTGGATCTATACGTTAATGTAGTGATTTTGTTGATTTTTTTTCTATACATATTGATTCTAATTTCACCATTCTTCACACAATTCCGATATTGAACTAAAGAATTCAAAATTCTTTTCAATTTTATTGTATTTTTGAGTTTTCAACAATACTCACTATTTGTAAAAAAAAAAAAAAAACTTACTACTCTCATTTTTCAGTGGGTCCAAAACCAATAATCTTAAAGTTTCGTTGTTCGTCTTTTGTTTGTTTTTTATGTATCAAACTGTAGGAACATCCTTATTAGAGACCTCTAATATTGAGTTCTTAAAGGGGTCTCATATGTACACATCATTCTTTTATAATTGTTTAATAATAGTACTTACTACTCAGTTATTCCAGTGGAGACCCTCTAACAAAATGTCAAAATGGGTCCTACCAAGAACTCTTCATCATTTACATACTCTTTCAATAAAATGTATAGTGGGATCCACTTAAGAATTAGAGGCCTTAAGTGAGACCCTCAGATTTTTCTCCCCAATGGAGGTACTTATTAGGTATCAGGTATCTATTGTTACTAGACATCTATTGTCACTGTGTATTCAATTAGTACACATGATTGTCTTCTTTTTCACTTATTGAAGAGTCAAACAAGCACATAATAAGAAATAGTAGAAAAAACATTGGGAAGAAGAATATAACAAATAGTACGAAAAATATTGGGAGGAAGAGCTAAATAGAAAGAAAATTAAATGAGGTGTTGAATGAGTGTTTGAGAATAATTGGTGTTCAAATATAAGAGTTGTTAAAGATATAATTTAATTCATTAAATCAAGATAAAATGAAGAGTGTGGATGTGGAGTAACTTTTTTTTGTTGTAAGTGAACCCCCTGATTCTCATGAAAAGAGATTTGTTGACCGAGGATTAACTAAAAAATACTATATACATACTCCCTCCGTCTCAGAATATTAGTCGTTTAAGGTTTGTGCACGGTTATTAAGAAAATGATTAATTGTGTTGATTTCAATGGTAAAATTAATAGTATTTACTAAAACACCCTTATTAATTGTAGTTAGTTGAGTAGTTAAGTTGGATAATTTCAATAAATAAGGGTATAAAAGTGGAAAAAAATATGTAAAGTGACAATTATTTTGAAAAAAAGAAAAAATGCTAAAGAGACAATAATTATGAGACGGAGGGAGTAGTAAATATTTCCAAATCCTCTCAAAATAATCTGATTTCTATCTCATTTCCATTTAATTCGATTAACTAAAATATTTATCATTTCCAAAATAATCCGATTAACTAAAATATTGTCGATTGTGAGATTATTTTCTATCTCATTTCCATTTATTTTAGATTAAATTACTTAAATCACTTTCGTGTTTATTTTTATTATATATTTTCCAAAATTTATTTTTCTACTCAAAGTTAAAATTATTAGTCTTCTAAATAAACTTTACAAATATTAATTAGTCGATAATTCATAACAACCTATTTAGAGAGAAAATTTTGTTCCACTTATTTGTTTCGCCTTTGTGCCAGTTTCTTTCTTTTTTATTAGGCAAATATTAGTTGTTAGTAAATTTATAGAGGGGAGGGAGAAAATGTTAGTTTTTGGGGTTCGAACCTGAAAACACCGATTTAAATTCTATTCATCCTCCATTAGCTCTCCTGTGTAATGTAATGAATTCTACAACCAAATTATCGTCAAAATAGTCAAAGAGATGATTATGTCTTGACAATAATAAAATAATTTGATAATTATGCCGTTGAATATAATAAGTAAAAAGGGATACAATTATATCTCGGAAAATCATTAAAAGAAAAATTTGATGCACTCACAAATATATTTTTAAGCATAGTAAGATTGAGACTAGATTTTCTTATTTACTTTTTGGAACTAAAAGGTGTTTTTATTTTTATTTTCTCAAGTCATCGTAACACATTGGCGTTTTTCATGGTTTGTTCCCCACCAAAGACAAAAAGTGAAATTTTTTGAAATAAAATAAAAAAATTGATTTTTTTTAATTAATATAAAAAAATTAAACAAAAGACATAAAAATGCTAAGAAAGCAATTAATCATAATGTTCAGTTGTGCGGGAGTATACAATGAGTTGGATAATCACATTTGGCTAATAGAATCCCCACAAATGACATAACACCATATTTTAACCCAAAACCTTAAGACATTATGTACATGGTCAAGCATAGATGTTTAACTCACACATGACACATTAACATCTCTCTTTTCAGTGTGAGATTTTATGTATTTGTGGCTTGGTGAGATAACCTAATAAGGTCAGAGGCACAACATCGTAAAAAAGGTGGGTTTGTAGCGGTTTCAAGGAGGGATGTTTTTTTATTTCTTTTATGAGAAGAGAGAAAGTAAATTAGAAAAAGAAAGAAGATGAAAAAAGAATTTGAACATAGGGAAATAATAAGTTGTTGTTAGTTTTTTGAGTTTGTTGAAGGAGTTGGAGATTGCTGGGTAACTATACTACCAAAATATTATACTTATTAAAAAATTTCCATATCAATTATAAATGTCTAATAAACATGTATTTTGTTAACTTAGTATAACACATATACGTTTTCCTTTTGAGAGATTCCAATTGGGACAGATCTAATACATTTCAAGTGTGGCTAAATAAGTAGCAACCAAAATAATGATAGATTTTTAATATTTTATACTTTAGTGATTGAATTTTTTGTCACTATTTCTGTCGCAAAACGAATTAGAGATTAATTTTTACATTAACGATCGGATTTTCAGTCACTATTTATGCGTTAAAGCTATTAACGACCGATTTTCATGCCTTAGCAACTGAGAATTCAGTCGCTAAAGAAATTTTTATTTTTATTTTAAATTCATGCGTAGCTATAGCCACACATAACCATAATGTAGATCCGCCTCTGGATCCCACAAAAGACCAAACATGAAGATTTTGTTAATAAATGAATAAAATGAAAAAGCATAAAGAAAAAGACATGACGTCTCAACTAGGTTGACACCTGTTAACTAACTTTTTCCTTTGCCCATTTTCTAAAAAAAGCGAATAAATTTGAAATAACAGTTGTTGAAAAAAATAATATTGTCTTGACAAAAAAAATTGCACGAAACTGAATAAAATCAAAAATATAAAATTTAAGATAAAAAAAAGTTAAATAAATGACACCAACAAAAAAAACAAAACAAATCATTATAATGTTGGTACTTCTCATGGAGCTTACATTGGGCTGTATCATCTTATTAGACTATATGAGAAACGACATAAGTGAGATTAATATTACATCTTAATTCAAAATATTTAGGCACATATATATGGATCATCTCGCGTATATGTTATTCAACATCTACTATTCTATCAATTATAGAACTTTAACTCATACTTGACATATTAACATATACCCCCCAAGTATGCGACTCTCTGTGTCTGAAATTATTTGACATAATCAAATAAGGTCAAACGGAAGCACAACAGATAAAAATGGTGGGTTGGTTGAGATTTAATGAAGGGGCATTTATGTTCCTTTCTTTCACGAGAAAAGAGAAAGAAAATTAGAAAAAGAAAGAAGATGCAAAAGAAATTTAAGATTGAGATAAATGATACTGGTAAAAAAAAGTGTGTTTTGTTCATGAAGTTATAAAAAATAAAGTGAGTCGAATGAGTTGAAGATTTTTTAGTAATTAACTTCCCAAAAAGTAGACTTAATTAAAAAAACACAGTAACATGAGGTAATAATTAAGCATATATTTTGTTAATTCAACATAACAAAAAAAGAGTTTTTCTATGGTTAAATCCCACCAAAGACATAAAGTAAAGAAATTAAAATAATAGGGGTTAATAAAAAAAAATTGCATGAAAATGAACAACAACCAAAAATTTATATTTAATATAAAAATTAAACATATACTTTTATATTGGTCATCACATTTATGTGTCTCAACATTTACTATTGTATCTAACGTGGAACTTTAAATCATAATTGACATTTTAACGCATCTTCTTTAAGTGTGAGACTCTATGTGTCTTTGATCTGATAGCATAACCATAAAGGTCAAAAGGAGGCTTAACATGGTTAAATAGGTCGATTGATGATGATTTCATGGAAAGAGGTTTATAATTATAACTTTCTCAAAAATAGATAAATGAAATTAGAAAAAGAAAGAATATGAAAAAGTAATTTGAAAATGAGAGAAATGATAGGGAAAAAGTAGTGATTGTTTCGTCCGTGGAAGTATTGAAAATAGAGGAAATTATTGATAATTTTATGGTTTAGTTATAGGAGTTGGAGATTTACGAGTGATTATTCTACCCAAAAAAAATAAACCCGATAAGAAAATGTCACATAATTTTAAAATGTCACTTTGTCAGCTCAGCAAAACACATGTATTTTTTCATTGTTAGATCACCCAAAAAACGAAAGTGAAGGTATTTTAAATAACAGAGGTTGGATAAACATTTGCATAAAAGTGAATGGCTTCCAAAAACGTATATTTAATATAAAAAAATTAAGCAAATGAAATCCAAAAACTAACAAAACAATTCATCACGATGTTCAGTACATTTGACCAAGAGAAATCACACACGTGAAATTCTCACCGCCTCTAAACTCAAAACCTTAAGATTTTGGGTACATTAGACCTCTCATTTGTATGTTGCTCAATATCTACTCTTACATGTAATGTAGAAGTTTAAATCGCACATGACACTTTAACGTATTTCCCTCAAGTGTGAGGCTATCTGTATTTGTGATATGATAAGATAATAAATAAGCTTAAAGGCACAAGGTAAAAGAATATGATTGGTGGCGGTTTCATAGAGGGATGTCTTTGTTCCCTTTTTTTAATAGAAAAGAGAAAGTAAATTAGAAAAAGAAATAAGATGAAAAAAGAATTTGTGCACTAGACAAATGTTTCAGGAAAAATTAAGGAGTGTGTGCTTTATTTGTGAGAGTATAAGGGATAAAATGATTTGCTGGTAATTTTATAAATTCGTTGAATGACTTAGAAATTATTGGGTAATTTTGCTACCAAAATAATAGATTCATTAAAAAAATGTCACATCAATTTAAAATGTCCAATAAGCATGTATTTTATTAATGTAGCATAACACGTCTACATTTTTTCATTGTCAAATCGTACCAAAGACCGAAAGTGAAGGAATTTAATATAATAGAGGTTGAATACAAAATTGCTTGAAAGTGAATGACATTCCAAAACTAAAATTTGAGATACAAAATTATACAAATGACACAAAAAAAATAACAAAACAAATCATCATAATATTGAGACTTTGGTGGGAACCTTTATTTGGTTGTATCATAATATTAGGTTAAAAGCAAGTCACAAGTAAGATTGACATCACAGTTTCGCCAAAAATCTTAAGACATTAGATATATGAGTCATCTCACTTATATGTTGCTCAACATCTACTATTGTATTCAATGTGTTATTTTAACTCACACTTGACACATTAACATCTTTCCATTAAGAATGAGACTTTCCGTGTCTGCGATCCACCACCACGAACCACTTCCACTCCTAAAAAAGATTGAAGCGGATATAATATCACAATTGGGACTTATGGGGAGCCAACACTTGTGTGAATCGACACATTGCAGAAAGAGCAACTACACAAGTGAGAATGAAGTTACATCTTCATTGAAAATTTATAGACTTCAGTATATGATTTTTTTTCACTTATTTGTTCTTCAACCTCCAATATTTTATCCAATGTTATGATTTAACTGACACTTGATACATCACAATATTCTCTCCATTGAAGATGACGAAATTTTAACCCGTGCTTGGTACGAGTGTTCATACTAATTATATAGACATTTCTCATAGGAAAGCTCATTAATCATTTTAACCCACTAACTTTATTAATTACATGCATGTTTGAATATACATTTCAATGCAAGTATTGATGCATTTTACCGTGAAAATGGAGAAGCAACAAATTGTGGCTTCTAACATAACGTGCATGCATGTTAAGGCAACCACCGAAACAAAAGACATACTATATAATATGGAAGGAGGAATCTCAAGTAGTTTGAAATATGCCATGCATCCATTATTGGGAATCTCTAGAGATGTCATTTTCGTCAGTTTGCCTCTCTTGACTTTTAAACACCAACTTGCTATCTACCTTAAAACTTCCAAGTTCCATCTATCAACACACACCATGTCTACTCATCACTTCCAACTTCCTTCTTTCTATTCTTCTAATTACCATTTCTCTTTTCCATCTAATATCTCTTCCTCTTCTTCTCTCTTACTTCATGTCTACTCCAAATCCTCTCTAGGTATAAGTGTAATATGCAATTCATTAATTTCGTATATATGTTGTTCTTGTTTCTCTTACAACCCATACATAAGTTTTCTCTATGAATTCCAAGTTGTGTTATTTGGACGCAAAAATTTAACATCAAATTTTGACAATCAATTTTAAAGTTGTATTTCTTATTTTTTATTTATCATTATTATGTTATAGGTGCAATGTCGTTTGTTGCTAAAAAGAATCAAGAGAAAAGGCGCAGAGCAATATCCAAATCACAAACTCAAGGTATACGTATAGTTAAGATGTTAAATTGCTAGGTTGAAATTTGAGTGGTTAGTATCATACAAATGATCAATGAGCTAAATATTCGATATATAAAAAGGATGATCAATATATCCAATGCTTTAAAGTTTTTAGAGTTGTAGTGTCTTAATGTTTTATTGTGGTCGTTGATCATTGGTTGATCTCCTAGAATCCACAAAAGAAAAAGTATTAGAGCTTTAGTTTAGCATAGTAGAGGAGTAGGGTCGTAGTGTTTAGATCAAGTATTGTGATGTGGAATATTCACACATTTGATAGAGAAGTTGTTGCTATTAATCAATAGTGAATAATAATCTCATATCTGTTAGGGAAACAATATGATCAGGGTTTGTACTTGAGAAGGAAGAAAACGTTTATATGATGAGAAAGAAAGAATGAGGGATTAAGAGATTAAGAGAAAATGAATTGTGAAAATTGTATATCCTTTATTCATTGAGAAAACAAATATATATACACACACACACTCACACACACACACAAAGATGTTCCTCTAATACTTGCACACCAAGTAACTAGTAAAGGTAACAAAATTAGCTAAGATCTAGGAAAACGTTAGTTACTTTAGAGACAAGTAACTAGCCCTAACTAACTAAACAAACATAGAAAATGGTTTGAATTACAAAATAACATTCCTCCTTAATTCAAACTTTCAAAGCAAACTATTCCCAATTCTCTTCTAAGCTTCAGAAATTGGGCCCTTTTGACAGGTTTAGTGAATATGTCAGCAACTAGATCCAATGTTGAGCAATATTCAACCTTGATCTTGTATTTGTTTACTTGATCCCTCAAGTAGTGGAATCTAGTCTCAATGTGTTTGATTTTACCATGCGCAAAAGGATTCTTAGCTAGGTTTACGGCAGACTTGTTATCTATCAGAAGCTTGATAGGTTGCTTAAGCTTGATCATTAACTCTTCTAGCACATCTTGCAACTAGTTTGCTTGACAAACTGCAGATGAACCTGCAACATACTCAACTTCACAACTTGAAAGAGAAACAATTGACTGCTTCTTAGATAACAAGGAAATAGGTGCTCCTTGTAGCATGAACACAAAGCTTGTAGTTCTCCTCCAATCTATTTTATCCCCACACAATCTGCATCTGAGTAGCCTATCATGTTGAGCTGCTCAGTTGCTTGTGCCATAGGAAATAGAATTCCATAGTGCAATGTACCATTTATGCATCTTAGAATCTTCTTAGCTGCTAAGAGATGAGTTTTGAGAGGGATACTCATGAACCTGCTAACAATTCCAACTGAGTAGCTTATGTTTGGTCTACCTTGACATAAGTATCTCAATGAACCAATGAGCCTTCTGAACATCGTTGGATCAATACTTTCATCTTCTTCTTTTACTTCGTTTATGATGTTAGCATATGCAGGAGTGATAGCTGAGTTGCAATCTAACATATTGAACTTCTTCATGATCTCTGTAGCATATATGGTTTGATGGAGTATCACTCCCTTTAAGGTTCTAAGAATTCCCAAGCCTAAGAAATATACAAGCTTACCTAAATCAGTCATTTCAAACTTAAACTTCATGACTGATTTGAAATCTTCAATGTCTTGCATGTTGCTTCTAGTTAGCATAAGGTCATCTACATACAAACATATAATCAGTAAACTTGTTCCTTCACTTCCTTTCACATAAACTCCATGCTCAGCTAGACATTTCTTGAAGCCTTTTTCAACAAAGAATATGTCAATTCTTTTATTCTAGTCTCTAGGTGCTTGTTTTAAGGCATACAAAGCTTTCTTTAATCTGAACACTCTATCTTTTTTCCCTTTGATTTAGAAGCGAGGAGGTTGAGTGACATACATAGTTTCTTCTAGTGTGCCATTAAGGAAAGAAGATTTTACATATAAGTGATATAGAGGCCAGACATTGCTATAGTTGTTACTGCTATCACTAATCTGATTGTTTCATGTCTTGCAACTGGTCAGAAAACTTTAGTGTAATCAAAACCTTCCTTCTGTAGAAAACCTCTAGCCACTAATTTAGTTTGTGTCTCACAATTTTCCCTTCGAGATTCAATTTCAATTTGAAAACCCACTTGACATCTATAACTTTCTTACCATCAGGAAGTTGAATCAGTTCCCATGTATGATTCTCTTTGATAGAATTCAACTCATCTATCATAGCTTCCTTCCATTTCTTATCACATAGTGCAACTTTTTAATCTATTGATTCAGTATCTGCAAGCATTGCAAAATGCACTAATTCACCATTAGAACCTATTTCATCATCACCAATTACTTCACAATCCTGCAGTCTCCTTGGGATTTGTTTGTTTCTTTGTGGTCTGGCTATAGTGGCTGGCTCCTCACCTGATACCTCTTCAGCTATAGATTCTTCATTTATGGTAAGCTGATCAGGCTCTTTGTTACCTTAAAAGATAACTTGCTACTCTGACACACAACGTTCATTTGAGTTCCAATCCCAATATTCTTCCTTTAAAACTTTCATATCTCTACTGATTGCAATTTTCTTATAGTGTGGATCAAGAAATCTATATACTCCAGAGTTTTTTTATATCCAACCAAAATCATAGCTTCACTTTTGTCATCTAGTTTTTTTCTTCTAGAATCAAGAACATGCCTATAGCATATTGAACCAAAAACTTTCAAATGACTGATTGATGGTTTCCTTCCTGACCAAATCTCTTCAGGCACCTTATAATTCATCTTCTTAGTAGGACATATATTTAGAATATAGGCTCCAGTGTTGACTGCTTCACCCCAGAATTCATGAGGTAGCTTCTTCTCTTTCATCATACTCCTAGCCATATCAAGCAGACTTCTATTTCTCCTTTCAGCAAGACCATTATGTTGAAGAGTGTACGAAGTTGTAACTTCATGGATTATACCCTTATTTGTGGAGTAAGATATAAAATCTCTAGAGGTATATTCACCTCCTCCATCTGTTCTAAGAATCTTAAGCTTCATGCCACTTTGTTTCTCAGCTAGCACCTTGAACTTCTAAAATACTTCCAAAGCATAACTCTTGAGCTTTATCAAGTATAACCATAGCATCTTGGAGTATTCATCCACAAAGGTGATGAAATATATATTTTCTATGTAGGTAGGAACTTCTATAGGTCCACAAATATCAGAATGCACAACATTCAATACATGCTTTTCTCTCATCTTCAATTCAGACTTGAAAGTTGGCCTAGAATGCTTCCCTACTAAACATATGCTACATGATTTTTCATGGATCTTCACATTTAACACCCCAATCACCATATCCTTATATTTCAATAGACATAAGCTTCTATAGTTCAAGTGGATGTACCTTTTGTGCCAAAGTTCAGATTCATTATCTTTCCCTGAAGCTATATAACGCATCTTCTCCTTAATCACTATGCTGGTTTTGAAAGTTCTATTCTTTGTAAGATTTGACTGCAATATAAGCTTGTTCTCTGGATTATACAACTTCAAGGCGTCATTCTTCATTGTTATTGAATAACCTTTCTCTACGAGTAGACCTAAACTCATGGGGTTACACTTCATTCCAGGAACATAGAGCACCTTCTCTACCACTGCTTTGTTTCCATCTTTTCCTTGTTTGGCTACATTCCTCACACCTTGTGTTTTCGTACTTCTGCTATCAGCCAATCTCACACTGGTTTTCTTGCTATCATCAAATTTACTTAACCATTCCTTCTTACCAGTCATATGATTTGAGCATCCAATATTAAGATACCAAGTATCTGATATTGCTTTTGACTCTTTGTCACTTGTAGTAACCATTAACATGACTGTATCATCATCAGAATGTGAATCTTCCTGAGAAACATTTTCTTATTGCTCTTTGTTATTTCCCTTTCTATCTTTATTGAACCAACATTCAGAAGCATAATGTCCATACTTATCACAATTAAAGCATTGTACATTCTTCTTATCAAATTTCTTCCCTTGATTCATGGAAGATTCACCCCCACTCTTTGAAGATCCAGGCTTGCCACCATGCTTCTGATGATTCTTTCCCTTTTTCTCCTTCCAAAATTCTTTCTTGGATTCTTCTTGCTTAAATCTTGCAAGGAGTGATTGTTCTTCATCTTTCTCCTCTTTCCTATCAGTAATCTTCATCTCATTAGCTTCTAGTTCTCCTTGAAGTTCTTCAATTTTTACTTCATTCAGATCCTTAGTTTCTTCAATGGTTATCACCAAGTGATCAAACTAAGATGGAAGGGTTCTCAAGATTTTCTCCATAACTGATTTATCAGAAAGAGTCTTACCACATATTTTCATTTGGTTTGTGATTGCTAGAACATATGAAAAATAATCTTCTATTCTTTCTTCTTTCTTCATCTGAAGCAATTCATATTGTCTTCTCAATGATTGCAGCCTAATCTTCTTTACTTTGTCATCTCCATTGAAATACTTCACAAGAGTATCCCATGCTTCCTTGGAACTATCTGAATCTGCAATCTTCTCAAACACCTTGTTGTCCACACACCGATGAATGTAAAAGAGAGCGGTGCAATCTTTCTTCTTGGCTTCTTTATGTGCGTTGTGGGGTTTTCTGGAAGTGCTTCAATTCCATAGCCTACAATCTCAAGAACATCTTGAAATCCAAAGATGACCTTCATCTATTTCACCCACCTATCTCAATTCTTCTTTCCATTAAGGATTGGTAAGTGCGCGACAATATTCCTATTGGAATTCATGATTGATCTTCTTCTTGGAGCAAAGTAATGTATGGCTCTTGATACCAATTGTTAGGGGAAATAATATGATTAGGGTTTGTACTAGAGATGGAAGAAAACAGTTATATGATGAGAAAGAAAGAATGAGGGATTAAGAGATTAAGAGAAAATGAATTGTGAAAACTGTATATCTTTATTCATTGAGGAAACAATATATATACAAAGATGTTCTTCTAATACTTGCACACCAAGTAAACTAGTAAAGGAGTAACAAAATTAGCTAAGATCTAGGAAAACAGTTAGTTACTTTAGAGACAAGTAACTAACCCTAACTAACTAAACAAACATAGAAAATTGGTTTGAATTACAAACTAACAATATTGACGTATATAAACCGTTTTAATGTTGAATATATAATAATAGTTGTCTATATACTTGTTAAAAAAATAATAGTTGTCTATATATATTCCCAATGCCTTAATTTTTTGGTCATGTGATGTTTCGAACTCTGAGAATAGGGCTAGATCATTAGGTTTTTTTTTTTTAGGGACATTAAGTTTTATTATATGAATAAAAAAATTAATATTTAATTCTGTTTTGCAGAATATCCAGAAGTAGTATTTGAAACTAATGTATCAACGGTAAAGTTGAGTGAGACTAACGTGAAGGGTTACATAGTTATAGATGACGAGGAGGATCATGATATTGTGGTACTTTTAAGATTAATTAATATTTATTTAGAGTTCTCATAAAAAAATATTTATTCAGAGTTTCTTAGGTTCTCTATTTTGTGCCTTTTTCAATCACACTTCATTATTTTGTTTTCTTAATCTTTTTCATTTGGTTACTACGATTCATTAATAAGAAGGTAGGTTTAGTGAACTCAATCAAATCAATATTGAGTTCATTGGAAGATGGAGAGATAAATATATCTGCTTATGATACTGCTTGGGTTGCACTTGTGGAAAATGTACATGTTAGAAGGACACCACAATTTCCATCTAGTCTAGAGTGGATTGTGAAAAATCAACTTCCAGATGGTTCATGGGGTGATAGTCAATTCTTTTTAACACATGATCGGATCCTTAGCACACTGGCTTGTGTTATTGCATTAAAAACATGGAACATGCACCCTGAAAAGTGTGACAAAGGTAATATGCATTAGTCTTCTTATCGAGATTTTATTTTGTTGTCAGTGTCACAATCCATTATATTGTGTAGAGTTAGTTAAGGTCAAATGTGGCTGATATCGTCATGTGTATGTGTATATAGCAATGTCATTTTTCAGAGAGAATCTTGGCAAGCTTGAGAATGAGAATGAGGAGCACATGCTAGTAGGTTTTGAAGTTGTTTTCCCTTCACTTCTCGATAGAGCTCGTGAATTGAACATTGATGTGTCAAATGATTCCCCTACATTGAAAAACATTTTTGCAAAGAGAGATGAAAAACTCAGAAGGTACCTTAATTAGTTGTGACCATAATTATGTTTGTGTAATACTAATAACTAACATGAGTCGTTCCAAACTACCACATCTCACAATCTTGGAAATAAAATTAAAGTCATTAATCTTATCTTTATCATATATAAATAGATTTCACATAAATTGAATAATCAAACAAATTTTACAACCACATAAAACCATATCAACACAAGACCATATCTATAATGGGGAGATTTTCCCTATTTAGCACCCTAAATATACGGTGATGCCAACATCACCTCTTGATAAATTTGGGGTAATTTACCCCTAATGATAAGTAAGATTCGATTCTTGAACGAAGGAAATCGAGATCACATGTTGAATGAATGAGATGAACAAATTTGATGTTCTTGAAATCAAAATGGTAACGGATTGTAAGGAAAAACTCTATAGATCACATGTTGAATGAAAGAGATGAAGATGTTTGATGAATTGAGGATAATTTTACCCTAACGACAAATAAAATTCGATTATGAAACAAAGGAGATATAAATCACATGTTGAATGAAAAAGATGAAGATATTTGATGCTCTTGAGATGAAAACTATAACTAATCGTAAAAAAACATGTGTGGTAGTCTCATGAAACTTAACTTATCTTAATAATATATAAATTTAGCTAACACAAATGAAAATTTTAAACAATCATAACTACGTGAAGTCACATCAACACAAATACATACGTAACTTAAAAGTAAGAATATTGGTGACTTATTTGCAATGGATGTTGTTCGTTATCATAAATACTAGCGAAAAGACGGGTATTCACGTGCCAGTTTTTTCGTTCATTTTATTGCGCTAATGTTTGAAAATTATGAATGTTTTTCTTATATAAAATTTGATTTTGAGTAAAACTAAAAATATAAATGTTTGTTGCTTTCAATTTATAACAAAACAATCTAACCATCATTATATATTTCAATGACATCAACAATATAACAAAAAAAATATAATCTAATTATTTTTTTAAATACAACAATATTTATTATAGAAAAAATTGTTTAAGGGTATAATTGAGATAATGAAAAAGTAAGTATAAATATACTAGTCTAGTTTGTTACACTTTTAAATCACTACACATTTTTAACTTTCGACAACGTCCCAAAAACATGGCCAGCAGTAAGTATATGCCACGCTTTTTAAACTTCTTGCAACGAAAATCGAAACTATCGTCTCAGTACAACTAATTGCCACGGTTTATATAGAAGTTTTAGGCTGCAGTTTTCAATTTAACAACGATAGCTAACCGTGGCCTATATGTTAAAATCACTTATTTAAATTGAAAGAAAGAGTAAAAAAGATGTAGAAGAGTGATTCTAGGTCAAAAATAACTTAAATCCACCCCTCCTCCATGAATGAGGGTGAAAGAAAGTTTAGAGAAAAGTTGAAGTTTCTCTCACCGGAAAACTAGAGATTGCTTACTATTTTATTTTATTTTATTATTAATAGAAAAAAGAAGGAATCACTGAAAGAGTAGAAGGCAAATTGCAGGCCATGAAATAATGTTAGCCAACGGATTACAAATGCTTTTAGCAACAATTATCACATGTGGCATAATAAATAACAATACAAAGGTTAGAAGGAGTTTACGTTGCGCTTTTTTAAATGCATTATATTCATAAAAGAAAAGCCACACTTTTCAGTTGTTGTTGAAATAGCAACATCCAAATTCCGTGGTTTTGAGGGAATAGGCAACGGCTACACTATTCCCACGGTTATAGAATCGTGGATATATCTAAATCGGCAATGGTTTTCAACTGATTAACAGACAAAGTATATCTGAATCATGGCCTATTACCCCTTTAGCCAACGGTTTTTAAGCCGTGTGCTAAAGTTTAGTTGCCTAAAGTAAAAAATGATGTAGTGAGTGGTAAAGGAAAAAAAATCATATATATATTGACATCGTGTTTGTTAAATTTTTTTAATATTTATATTTATTCTTATCTATTTTTTACATGTGTTATTTGCATTGAAAATTAAAGGCATTTTTTAAATGATAAAAAGCTAAAAGATTTGAAATGAGTTTTTTTCTTTATATATAGTATAGATAGATATTATGACTATTAATTAATTCATTTTTTATGGATGTTTATTATACTTATAAATTACAAATAAATATTTTTTTTCTTTAAGTTGTGTTAACAATATGTGTTTTTGTTATTTGTAAAATAAAATAAAATAAAAAATATATGAGTTTGTTATTAGAAAACCAGAAAAATGAATGGAAAAGTATTGTTCTCCTTCATGAAGTATCTGTTACAGCAAGTATATATAGACATATGTATGTGTAGCTAAGTACTTTTAGAACTAGTTGCTTAGATTGCAAGTAATGATTAACAATTAATTTTATTGACTTATTTATCTTTATCATCTAATATTTGTCATTATTGATATGGTGTGGTGTTGTTGGAATAGAATACCAAGAGAGATGATGCATAAAGTACCCACAACTTTGCTCTATAGCTTGGAGGGAATGTCAGGCTTGGATTGGAAACAACTTCTAAAATTGCAATTTCAAGATGGATCATTCTTGAGTTCTCCGTCTTCCACTGCATTTGCACTAATGCAAACTAAAGATGAAAATTGCTTCGCATTCTTGAATAAAATTGTCAACAAGTTCAACGGGGGTGGTAAAGTGCTACTACCTATTAGCCTAACTATTAGCTTTTAATTTCAACTTTCAATATTCATGCATATACCTCTTTTCATTATCTACACAGTACGTTAAATTGTATATATCATCAAATCAAATTAATAGAAATTGGAGATTAACGCCGGTTAAATTATATTACCTTCATCGTTGGTAAGAAAAATACATAATATATGTAAGGTTTGGGGTTCAAACCCCGAACACCACTAAAAATATTACCTTCATCCATAAATATAAAATTTCTTTGAGTAAATCATGTGAATCAAGAAAGATGGTCTTAAAACTATATTTGATGGCAATTAGTATGACTTTTTTTTTTTATAGGTTTTCCTTTCCATAGAAAGAATTAGTTAATAGTTTCATGATGAGAGAATTTATAACAAATTGTCTGGGGAAAAAAAATGTAACATAATTAAAGGTATATTGGTAAAGAAATAATTAATGTAGTTAAAAAATCTTAAAAAAAGAGACGATAAATATCTCAATAGAGTTCTATTATTAGTGACATACGTAGTATTAGTTATTACTCCATCCGTTCCGAAATACATGTCGTAGTTGAACAATTTACATCTGTCAATGTACAACTTTAATTATTAATATTTAATTATTTATAATAAATAATTATAAAAAGTTTATATTTTGAAAATATTCATTGACACAAATCAAACAACATTTTTGATCAGTCTGATGAAGATCAAGGACTCGGAACGATTGTTCACGAAGGAGGATAAATGTGTCTATAGGTACGTTAGAGATCCAATGCCCAAGTCAGTGTCTCAAAGAGGTGGTTATGTGCAAAAGTGGTAAAAGTGAAGCGTACCTTGAGGGTGGCGGAAAATCACACGTATATATGCACAGAGAGCGCTTAACGATTCCCGTGAAGTGCGGCGCCATCTTAGGAGGGCGTTGGAGATGACGTGAACGGTGGAGATGGGGTCAGGGTTGCTCGTGTGTGGTGATCTACATATGACTTCTCGTGCCCCCTCACCGTATTATGCCATGTTTACCTTAGGCTCAAACTTAATGGGTTTTGCTTTTTTAGGCTTCTAGTCGGTCTGGAACAGTTTCTCTTGAAGTCATTATTGTGTTTATGACGTAATGGACTTACTGTTTAGGGTGTAAGAGATGTTCCGTGAAGGAACGCCGCCTTTGCAGAGCTTTGTTTCTCGGCGCCCTCGGGGTTTTTGTAGATGTGTGTCGTGCTGAGTTGCTCCGTGCATGAACTCTTGTCAGTGTTTTCTTTGTAAGTAATGTTAATTGGCATTAAATCATGTGATCAGAGAGGACGTCTGTTCAAT
This sequence comes from Medicago arabica, assembly GCA_946800305.1. Lineage (NCBI taxonomy): Eukaryota > Viridiplantae > Streptophyta > Magnoliopsida > Fabales > Fabaceae > Medicago > Medicago arabica. The sequence continues at coordinate 3,832,137 of OX326969.1, forward strand.
TTTGATTCACACGTGTCCCCATCGTGTGAAGTACGCACCTAGGTTACTGGGATCCACACGCCCCAGTACTTGAGTACCTTCCGGGTTTTGAGGTGGCTCCTAACAGTGAGATCGTGACCTTTTGTGTAACAAGTATTAGTAATTCCATGTTGTAACAAGTATTGTAAACTCTTCTGATCCGATTAAACCACAAAAGTCCTTCCTATCAGGTACAGACGCCAATGGTGCACCCCTAAAACTAGTAACATTTACTCCTCTTCATATGCAAATAGCTATCCCTTTTGTATCAACACTACACCATTACTCATACTTGAGGTATGGCATTTCATAAAAGTTACTACTAAAAAAACAAAATTTAGTGGGAATTTTTGAGAGGGAAAACATGAAATTTCTCTCTAATTTCGTCACTAAATTTTGCGACCAAGGAATTCGTGAGAGATTTTATTTTTTCCGTCACTAACTTCCCTCCCTAATTTTTATTTTTCTAGTACTAAAAACCTGGCAGGGTCCATGGGAGGTTCTCATAACTTTCTTTAATCGTTCAAAGGCCCTTTACATTCTAGAATGAGTGTTACTTTTCCCACCCTCATGTCTTCTCCCGTGTCCTGCAAAAATTCCTAAAATACCCCTGGTCTGGAAAATACAATCCGAACCAGATTGTTAGTGATTCCAGAAAATACAATCCGGAAAATAACGATATAGAGATTTGTGTTTTTCTTTGATGTCAAGGGTCTCTGTTGACCGTTATATAACCCCCACATAAGTTGCAATGCAATTGCAGGGGTCGTATGAACGGTCAACAATGACCATGACACCACAGACACACCTAAAAAACTACCTAAAAAACTAAAAAAAATTTGAAGAAAATGTAAGAAAGGAGGTGAAGTGAAGAATAAAATAAATTGTTGAAGATCCAAGCCTTTTTATAGCCTTAAATCAGTCATAGGTCATAAGTAACATAAAAAAAATGTTTTCCACAGTCCAACTGTCCAAAAAATCATTAAACACCCCGCTAACCGTCCAAACCTTTAGTGAAACGTCACCGTCCAAAATAAACTGAGGGGTTCCAGATTTTATATTTCGGAATGCATGAAGTTTGTCCGAATTATAAAATCTGAACTGCATCACACCCTGTATTGGGAGCGCTTTTCGTGGCGAATGGCTTGGAAAAATAGAAGAAAGGTACATAACTTAAATAAAAACAACATAAGACAAATAAACAGTTCAAAAAAATCATAATAACAGAATTGATGAATCTTTTGTGAAGGTGGTGGAAGAGGAGCTTTTGAACTCGATCTTGCCATCCTACCAACTGACATGTTACGATCGGCAGGCCGACATGATCGAGTTCATAAGATAGAGAACATAGTTCTCACGTCGTCGTTTGTGAGTTTCATCCGGCTGAACCGAAGAGATCTGGTTGAGTCGGACAATGGACATCAATATTCAACACCGACCACCCTCCTTGTGTCTCTGTGGTTGATTTGATGCAGTTGATCCTTCAGCCCGGAGAGGGTAACATCGTTGAGAAACCTAAATAGATGGGGTGGTTTTTCCCCGTTATAGTAGACTGCCGCCAGCTTGGTGTTCGGTTCAAAGCCAGGGAATTCCATGATTTTTTCCTGGTGTAGTTTACTTGTAATGAAAACATGGACCCTTATTTATATAGAGGTATCTGGGCGTTGTGGACTACATAAATTGTCGGTGCAATGTGGATCACACAAAAGAATCCTATGCTGAAGCAATCCGGATTATATAATCTCAACCATCATTCACCATACAGGATCGTATTAATTTGGATTACAAAATCCGAAAAACAAGGGCTCAGTTCGGATTATATAATCCGAACTACATCAGTCTCATTTGGATGGTGGTCTGCACCACATAGAAAACGTTTTTCAAACATTTTGGCCGGTGGTCAGGTAAAAAAAACGTGTTTTTACACATTTTTTGACCCTATTAATGGATTTTTGACCCTCCTTTCCTATAAATACCATCAAAGTCTCCACCATTTCTCACACAAACATCTCCCACTCTCTCCTTCTCTTCCTTCTACAACCATGTGTTTTCATCGTTGGTCTTTCATAGAAAGAGGCCTCTTTGAAAATTTTCAGAGATTGTATGAATGGTCAATGGGGATGGAACAGTGCTACAAAGAATTGTGGTTCATCTGGGGGTCATGTTAGTCAGTCTGGGTCTGAGGTTGGTCTGTCTGGGTGTCATATTGACCACCATGGTCTCTTGTTCCTTAGAAGCCCTTGTGCCCTCACCAACATTGGTTTCTCCTTCCCATTCCCCCTCTTTTCTCCCCCGGTTTCCCCTCCAACAATGGCTGGAGCCACGGATATAGCTTACCCCCTCCCTCTTCTTAGGCTCTTAAGAGATTAGAAATAGTTTTAGGTTCTTATGTAATAAGCTTAAAAAACTTCAACATTATTGTAATTATCATTCATATATTAATAAAATGAGTTCTATTTATCATTGTGTTCTTTTTATTTCTGTTTTTTTCTATGTTTATTTGCATTTTATTTTACGAATTTGAAAGCCTAAAGTAAAAAATTCTGGAAAAAGAGCATTCCGGATTTTAAAATCCGGAAAATACTAACAATCTAATTCGGAAAACATAATCCAGACATGGATATTTTTGAAAAAAAAAATAGGACGCGCGAGTACTTCATAGGGTGGGAAAAGTAACACTCTTCTAGAATACACTTCCATCAAACGGGCCTTTTTGGATATTTGTCCACTACTTGATGATTGGGTTTAAAGGTCTTAATTACCTATTGAAAATTGCTCTTCTCACAACATTTTTTGCTCATTTCCAACACAGAATACTTCTGTGTGAGTTTACCCACGTTGAGAATACTTCTGCATGTTAACTCACGCTAGACTATTTTGTTGAAAATGAGCAAAAATATATTACGAGAAAAGTTGTACCTATACATATTTCTTCCGGTCTCAAACATAGGTAAAAATTGTTCAATGAAAGATGATGAATTTGATCCAAACAAAATACATCATCTTTATTTAACCAATTTTTAGTTATATTTAAAATTGAAGAGAGTACTATGTATAGTATTTTTATTGATCTCATGCAACATATAATACAATATCTATACTAATTTAACTAAGGCATGATTATTTGTGTATTATTATATATCAGTTCCAACATCATATCCTGTGGATTTGTTTGAACGTACTTGGGTGGTTGATCGCTTTGAACGCCTTGGAATATCTCGATATTTTCAACAAGAGATCAAAGATTGTTTGTACTATGTTTATAGGTAATTTAATTTATAATGACCCTCAAATTAATATTTGTTGTTGGGTTTTTTTAACTAGAACATTCGTTGTTGATGTGTTAAGTGTGAGTGAAAGTTTCATATTTGATAGAAAATTAGTAGATGTTGAGTACCACCCAATAAATTATTCTTGTACACATGCGTAATACTCACTTCAATTTATTTATAAGAGATGTTTAAGTCAACAAACATTAATGTATTTGATCCACTTTTTTAATCAAATACATTAACATTTTTTTTTAAAATACTAATACATTAACTTTTATTGACTTAACTTTTTTAATATAAATTATTCTCGATGCCTTAGGCAATTCTCAAAACCCAACATTTTTTAAGTGCCCTTTTCCTCTACAAGCAATTGTAATTTATAAATAAAATTTCAGATATTGGACTGAAAAGGGCATCTATGCAGCAAGAAATTCAAATGTTCAAGATATTGATGACACATCAATGGCTTTCAGATTACTAAGATTACATGGCCACCAAGTTTCAGCCGGTGAGTATTTAATGAGTTTACCACATGCTATAATATAAATATGCAGTATCACAATTAATCACCTTTTTATTTATGCAATGGTAATGGATTTTAATTTCATATTTTTTGATAGATGTGTTTAAGAACTTTGAGAGAAATGGTGAATTCTTCTGTTTTGCTGGTCAATGCACACAATCTGTGACCCCAATGTATAGCCTATACAAAGCCACTCAAGTGATGTTTCCAGGAGAGAAAATCCTTGAACAAGCCAAGCACTTCTCTGCCAAGTTTTTGAAGGAGAAGAGAGAAGAAAATGAACTAGTAGATAAATGGGTGATAATGAAGAACCTGCCTGAAGAGGTATTTTTATTTTTTTGGAAATGGTAACTTGTGTCTTAACGTACAAGTTAAAAAATCAAATATTGAAATAGTTTATAGGAATGTGTGAGCAAATGACAAGAGAGAGAATATAGGATGTCCAACTAAGTTGGCAACCCACTCTATTCCTTTTGTCTCATGCTCATATATATTTTTAAAAAAGATAAAATACATAAAAACGGGAGAGACATAAAACCTATCTCATTTAATCCAAGTGAATCAACACTTAAAGGGTAAAACAACCAATAAGAACAACACATTGGATTAGGGATGGCAAATAAATCTACACCCGTGGATATCCGCGGATGAAATCCGTCACGGACACGAAGTGGATACCTTAATGAATATCCATGGATAATATAAACGGATATTTTAACTACCCGCTAATTAATGGATAGGATGCAGATTTAATGGTATCCACACCCGTGGATATTCATATCCGCTACTAAACCGAGTAAATTACATAAATAACCTTAATACCTTTCAACTTTCTAAGAAAAATCCTCGGTACTATGAGTTTTATTAGCTATTACATGACTATTTAAATATGTATCACGGTCCTTTAAAAGGAAGTGAAAATGGTTGGGATTTCTAAAGCAAAAAGCTTTGTTTTTGTTGAATATGATGAGCTTTATTTATGCTTATGTTAAATCAAATAACTTTATATTTATTAAATGTAAGAAACTTTATTTATGTTTTTATCGAGTCAATAATCTTTGTTGTTATTCTAATGTATGTATATTATGTTTTGCTAAAAAGAAAAGAAAATGCATGTGATGAACTTTTGTTATTAGTTTACGGTAAAAAAAATTAACAAACTTTTTAATAAATGTTATCCATGGATATCTGTATAAATCCGCGGATATCTCAAAATTCATGGATTACCCGCTAAACGGATATCCCTGCGGATATGGATAGGGTACGGATTTCATATTTATACAACGGAGCGGACACGGATATCACACTATCCGCATCCATGGATATCCATTTACATCCCTACATTGGATCCAACCCTTATCAATTCAAACAAACTAATTGACTTTATAGCTTGGCGAATGAATTGGTCGTCAACACGAACCGATCACGTACCATGAACTCCCTACAACAACAACAACAACAAGCATTAACGACTCTTTCGAGCCTCAAAGTCCCGTGTCCAATGAAGATGAACAAAGATATCACGACAGTCCAAATTCACTCACCAACAAAGTGAGACGGGTATTCAGGCGGCACCTATGTCTCTAAGGAAAACTTAAATCCTCAAAATATGCTGATCTCAACAAACTTGTGCAACAATCAGAGAGTCTAGAAACAATAACACCAACCCAACACAACAATTGCCATTTAATAGACCCTCTCGAGTTTTCTAGAGACCAATAAAACTCGAACTTTTTTATTGATGGCGATGAATCCGATCGCCAACATGATAACGAATCCATAACCAACAACTCACGGTGATCAACAAGTACAACAACAAGCTAACAATGATATGTCTGATTAAACCATTTGAATCCTCCAATGTGTGACCTATGCTCGAAACAAACACACATCACATGCTCACTACCTAGAAACAGTACTTGCTCCACCATGAAAACATAAAAGAGGCCAGGACAGTCGTCGAAGGACAAACCGTATCTGATAACGGATCTGAGAACAAAATTGAAACCGGATCTAAAAATGGCTTTGAAAGGACACCGTTTTAGTCATCGGCCGTGACGACCATAAAAAAATGAGAACAACATATGGTTGATAATATATACCAGATACATCAATTATTCATTAAGTATAAAAGGTGAATCTTTTATTATAAGGAATCGGAGGGAGTATATAGCTAGGTGCTAGATGGCTGAAACTAAGAATTTATGAAAAAGTTGATACTACACATTCTACACTAATGAATACTCATTCTGTTCTTAATTATAAGCACTCGTTAGGGGGAAAATAATTGTAACTAAATATGAGTCCTCACTCAATTTTTTAGATACATTTATTATTTTTTAAATATAGCCTTAATTAATACTATTACTTTGTTTTTTAAATGAAAAGTCAATATTAAATAAACTATATTCAAATGACAATTTAATAATATTCTTAGACAAAATAAACACATTAATTACACTTACATTTTTTTTTTTTTACAAGAATAAACTCATATTATTTCATTCATCAAAGTGGTAAAGATACAAGATGGTAAAGATGATATGTAATCAAAGACATGATAACTAGCATACAATTTTGACGCCCTTGCTAAAGAGTGAGCAACAAAATTTGTTTGTAGCCTAACAAAACATATCTTAAAATTTGGATAGTTAGAAAGAAGCATCCTACAATCAAACATAATTTTGCCAAACTCGAATTGGTTTGTAGATTTATCCAATATGCCATCTACCACTAGCTTACAATCTTGCTCGATCGACACATTTGACATACCCATATCTCCAAGCCAAAGAATAGCTTCCTTGAGTTTACAAGCTTCTACATATGATAGAGGCACACCATAAAATCTTGTTGTTTTTGCTTTAATAAAATGACCTCTAGAATCTCTAAGACACATTCCAACACTAAAAACAATTATGTTCTTTAAAAAGTGCAGCATCAACATTACATTTTACCTCTCCTTTCATTGATGGTAGCCATCGAATTTGGGTGTTGTTGTTGCTATCCTCTGTTGTGGTTTGTTGCCGCCTTGCTGCATTCCATTGGACCATATAGTCACGTGCAAGCTGGACAGAAATGTGAGTGTTCTTCTCGACATCGCCCCACATCTTCTCATTTCGCCGTTTCCAAATGCACCACATCGTCCCATACTTACATTTTTTAAGTATGTAAAATATGTAATCGATGCTTATATTTTGAAACAGAATAACTAATACTCTCTTCATCCTGAATTATAAGCCGTTTTGATAATTTCACATGTATTGAGAAATGTAATTAATTATGTCTAGGAAAAAGATTTATGAGTTGTTTTACAAAATTGTCTTTAATAAATGGTATAAGAAAGATAAATTAAAGAATGAAAAGAAAGGAGAATAATAAAGTTAAGGATATAATAGAAACTAGTAAGGGACTTGGGTAACTTAAGCAAATGGTTAGGGGTTTGATCTTTCGCTCTTGCGTATGAAAAATATCTGCAAGGGGTGGGAGAAAACCCACTGAGTCCTATAAATTTCTCGAAAGAGATTGGTCATTGTTAAATGATAGTGAAAATGTTGTACCAATGACATGATGATTAAAAAGAGAAAAAAAGATCTTCGTGAACTTAACTCAGTTGGTAGAGGATATTGCATATTATATGCAGGGGTCGGGGTTCAAACCCCCGAACACTCCATTTTTCTACAATTAAATTGTGTGAGCTCTAGAAAAAGAAAAAAAAAAGATAGTAATAGTGTGTCTTCCTATGTTGGGCAGGTGGCCTATGCATTAGATGTGCCATGGTATGCAAACTTGAGTCGTGTGGAGACAAGATTCTACATTGATCAATACGGTGGTGAAAGTGACGTTTGGATTGCCAAAACTCTTTTTAGGTACTTTGCAATCTTCTCCTCTAATTAACATCCTTTTTCTTTTTTGTCTGAATTTTTTATTCAAACAAGTGCCAACCATACGACAATGCATGTTGTTTTTTAAGGAAAAAAGCCTGATGGTTTGTTCTATGTATGTTTCTTTTGTCAAATGGCTTGGTAGCTAGTGACGTTTGGATTGGTAAAACTCTTTTATAGGTATTTTTCACTCTATGTTAGTGAAATTGGTGACGGGTGCCCCCGCTAACCTATTTAATTTGTCACAAGTTTTGAATACTTTTATTTGTTTTTCATTAAAAAAACAATTTATCCCCACAAAAAATATTGGATAATCTATTTTGTAAATTATCTAATATCCAAAGGTGATAGAGTTAAATTGCTAATTATGATTATTTGGTCACACTGAAGAAGTATATAATGGTCTTTTTATGATTAGAGAAGACTTTATTATCTTCCAATTATTTACCTACCCTATTATAGAAATAACTACTCCATCTGTTTTTAAATATAAGCAAAATTCACTTTTTAGGTTTATTTGTTTAATGATGTATGTGGTACATATTAATCACATACATATGAACCTAAAAAGTGAATTTTATATTTAGAACAGAGGAAGTACAAGTTAACGTAGCTTCCAATGGAATAGTCTTGCTGATTGAGGTAGTCAACGAATTTTTTTCACAGGTAATCTCTTATTGTAGTTAAATTGAATCACAACTCTCAACAGGGAACACATTATTGGTTTTTAAAACGTTGAACAAAATTAATGCTATATTAATAAAAAAAATGTTATATTAAACTGTCAATTCAATTTTCTTAATGTTAAAGAGTGGCTATATTATATTATATCTCTTAAAAAAATATTGTGGCTATACTATAGATTCGTAGTAAATTTTATTTACTTCAGATTTTTCTTATAAGCTTTATTTACTTTAGATTCATTCGTCAACAATTACAGTGCTATTATATTAAATATTTAAAATTAATTTCTAATTAATCTCTAGATAATGTAAAATTGATCCTCTTTTTTTATATTTTCATTTCCATATATGAATTAATTCTGATGAATATGTGATATGTTACGGAACTAATTTAAATTCATTAATTTGTTTATACTTCAAACTGTTATTACACTTTGAATTTTGCAATTTTTTCTTGAATTAAATTACTCTTTTTTCAAAGGATGGCGAATGTGAGCAACAACAATTATCTCGAGCTTGCTAAATTAGACTACAACAATTGCCAAGCACAACATCTAAAAGAATGGAGCATGATTCAAAAGTAAGATTAATCTTAAAATTTAGATCGGGTCTAACTCGATTATCGCTCTTCTTCTATCCCCCTCGAACTAATACTCATTGTTGAAATGATCACATTTATTAGGTGGTACTTAGAATCTAGATTAAGAGAATTTGGATTGAGCAAGAGGGAACTTTTATTGGCCTATTTTTTGGCAGCAGCAAGCATATTTGAGCCTGAAAGATCACAAGAGAGACTTGCATGGGCCAAAACCACAGCATTGCTTGAGACAATTACATCTTATGTTAGGGATGAAGATTTGAAGAAAGATTTTGTTAAAAAATTCAGTGACTTCATCAATCGGCAAGACTATTCCATTGGAAGGTAAGTTAACTTATAGCTATTTTGATAATATGGTAGGTTGCTAATTGTAAGATGATAAAGTCTTCTCTAATCATAAAAAGACCGTTAAATATTTTAACCTAAGGTCGATCAAGTGCTAAGCATCTCGACACCATAACGACGAGAATGTGAGATTAAATCATAGTAAACACGCTCTAATTTGATCGGTCATCAGAAGATCAGTCCTTATGGCAAGCAAGTCAAAATTCTTAATCACGATGATATAAGGAGAAAAAAAAAAGATAATTATGATAGTAAGGTCATTTTAACTAATACTAAGGAAAGAATTTAGTACATTCTTAAACTAAATAGAAATAATATTAATTACTATGCAGTTTACACTAAGATGAAATTGAATAATTCCATTTTATATGTATGAGTGCAGGAGGTTGAACAAGAACAAAATAAGACATGAGCTCGTTGAGACACTGGTTGGAACCATAGATCAAATATCAGGAGATATACTTGTGTCTTATGGTCATGAAATTAGATATAATATGCATCAATGTGTGAGTCTTCTAATCCCCCATCCTTTTAATTAATATGAATTTGGCTGATTTGTTATTAGTTACCATACTTTTGGGAAAACTCTTGTATTGATAATTTTTGCACAATCTAACTCTTGTATTGAGATGACACTTTTGACATTTTTTTTAACCTCATCTCTATTATTTAAAAAAAAATAAAAAATCCTTAACAACACTATTAATGAAATGTGAACCTGGCTATTTGATGTGCAAGAATACGTTGTGCAAAGATTGCTCTTAATTAATATTAAATTCAACCAAAACTCATTTTTTAATTTTATTGATACCATTTATTTTTCATTGAAGTTTCAAGCATCAAAACTCATTTGTAATTTCATTGAGTTTTTGTTTTAAAATGATTTAATTTTTCTTGTTGTCCTACCAATTGACCAAATGAAAAAGAAATTCATGGCTACCGAAAATGGAGAATCACACATAAGTAGATCAATAGAACCACCAAACCAAGTTGGCAAAAGTTTCAAGCATCTAAAGCATTTTGACTTCTTTTTTTCTTCCATGTTATTGTAGTGGAAAAAGTGGCTTTCAAGTTGGCAAAATGAAGGAGACAAATGTGAAGGAGAAGCTGAGCTTTTGGTTCAAATAATAAACCTAAGTGCTGGCCATTTGATTTCTGAGGACCAAATATTCAATCCACAATACAAGCATCTTCTTCAACTCACCAACTCTATATGCTTTAAACTTCGTTGCTATCAATATGATGACAAGGTTAGTGACAACCCAAACATTTTGTAAGATTCAAATTCTCGACAAAAGGAAATTATGCATTGGACTTGGTTACACAATTTAGATCATCAAATCAAGATTAGACGACGCATATTCCCATTTTGAAATGTGACGTGTCCTATCTTAATCAAACGGTTGTGATGACCGATGCCGTAGATGTAGGGAATCAACATCTCATTATATCCTAGGGCAGATGAGCTACATTGCAAATCTTATATTTTTTTTTATTCATTGCATGCTCTTAATGCATTCTTTTTCTTTAGGAACTTAATGCATTCTTTTTAATTTCTCACTTGTACATATATAAATAAATCAAAGAAGCATATGCTAATGTATACAACTTTACATCCCTCAAAAAAAATGTACACAAATTTACATAGATGTTCTACAAAAAAAAATACATAGATATGATTTATGAACTAATTTAGTAAAGTAAACTCAACTAGGATGGATTACAATGGCTAGAAGGCTATCCCCCATGATTTTTTTAATATACATTGCCACCATTGCGGTTGGACCATGACATTTAGTTTTTTTATATATATTAATTTAAATTAATGGTAGTATATCATTTGTTGATTAGTTTGATCTACTTAATTTCTTATTTTCATTTTGTTGGATAACAATTACCAGGTTAAGAGTAGCAGCAGCAATACACATGAAAAAATCACCAATTCAGTGACAGAGTCAAAAATGCAAGAACTTGTAGAATTGGTGTTCCAAAAATCTCCAAATGACATTGATTTCAATATCAAGAATACTTTCTTTACAGTTGCAAGGAGTTTTTACTATGCAGCTTTCTGTGATTCAAAGACCATCAACTTTCATATTGCCAAAGTTCTCTTTGATAAAGTCCTTTAATCCAGTTTAATGTCTTGAAATGGATACTTAAAATAGAGGAAAATATCAATAGTTATTATTCAATATATATTTCATCTGAATTGTACTAAATGAATTACTGAAACTTTGGTTTTATATTTTCATCTCAACTAACATTGTGGGATTAAGTGTCTGTTTAATTTGTTTGATTTCGACATTCAGTAATTTATGTGTTTAAGCAAAATATATTAAATAGAATATCAGGTGTATTCCTTTTTGATCATGTGATCACTGGTATTCTAGTTCACTTTATACTTTGTGCACAAGTTAAAACGATTGCTCTATTGATGTTGTTTTCGAGTTTCACATTGCTCAAATTTCTCAACTATTGAGTATTGAATGTATAAATGTGTTGAGGAGGAAGTACTTTAGTGAGGAAGTCACAAATTACTCTTGAGATGGTATTGGCAATTAACGTAGAAATCCCAGTATGAACCTTTTCTCTAATCAATGATAGACAGTTTCCAAGTGTTATGTTCACTCATGGAATACATGATTTGAGGCAATATGTAATATACTCGGGCTATCACGGTATACGAAGATTGGGGGTCGTGAGCAAGTATGGAGAGTCTCCCAAACTCGGCTTTTAGAGAAAGATCGAGAAGCATTTTGTTGTTTCATTGCTCTCCAAAAAATGAGAGATGATCCCAACCTGCATTTGAGTATCCGAAGATTCATAGTTTTAAGTTTCTGGGAAACATGAGACCCGCCCAGGATTATGCTCGATATTCCTAATCATTTTACAAACTGCAATATACTCTGTCAAAGTGGGATTATGGAGGATTTGGCTTAATTGTTGTGCTGAAATAGTTATCTCAAGCCTTGTTGTGTTTAAGCAAAGGAGTTTTCCAGTAAGGTTCTTGTAGGAAGCAATATATATCCTCAAAAGGTTTTCTGAAATCTTGATGAAATTTGATTGAGGGATCAACGGGAGTGGCTGCAGGATTGCAACCTAGAAGTCCATGTAAAAAATGGGAACAATTGATAACTTTCATGTAAAAAATTATATTTTGATGTTTCAATAGGTTGAATATACAAATTTTAAAATAAAATTTTTACTTTAAACTTCTTATCAAGTACCTTTAAGGTAAATGACGTATGTTAGCATTTCTTTTATTATGTGTTTCTCTCCAAAGTGTATATAAATAATCGTTTCTCTTTGGTAGTTTCTGTCGTTCACAATATTGAGCTAAAAGTTTAATCTTTCAATATATATTTTTCATACGCTTTCAATAGATAGAATTTCAATATATAAGGTAAAGGGCGTTTGTTAGCATTTCTTTAATGATGTGTTTCTCTCGAAAGTGTAAATAAACAATCGTTTCTCTTTGGTAGTTTTCTGTCGTTCACGATATTAAGCTCAAAGTTTACTCTTTCAATAGGGTTAAGAACCCTCTCAATATATATTTTTCATTAACACTAACATGAGATAGAATTTCCCCCCAAATAATTGAACAACCTAAATCTTTACTACTTATTCCCAAGAAAAATAATAACTACTGTCGCACCATTTTGAATGTGAGTGCATGTTATTTTCCTCTTTAATTTGAATGTGTGTTTCCTTTCTTTCTTGGTAGAAAACTTGTATCAAACTACTACAAATACTTATTATAAGAAAATAAGTTGTTTTAGCATTACAAATAATATTTTTCGAAATTTGGTCTAATTACTAGTAATTCACTAAGTACTAAATTTGGTACATAATTAGAGAGAAATTTAACATATTTTCCTAATTACTTTTGTCTCTAATTCAATATTTTGTCTATAATTACAGTTTTGTTATTTAGAAATAATATAATAATAGCTAATTTCAATCTAATTACTGGAATATTATTGATATCCAAATCTGAGATTAAGATTAGAAAAACAGATTATGATGAGATCCTACAAAGCACAGCATGGCATATAGTTGCTAACATGGAAGTTATCATTCTTGCTTCATTCCTTCTATAGATCCAGCTAAATCTCATGCATGAAAGCCTAAGATCATGCAAAAAAATCACAACCAAACAACCAAATTACACACAACCATATACCTTCTTATCAATAACATTTATGAATAAATTAATGTAGCCATTATTATCCTTTTTTTATCAATGTTTTTCTTTCATCAATGATTCATTTCGTTGTTCAAAAAACTTTACAATTATTGTAAAAGGAAAACACAAAAAAGGTCTTTGCAGCATTTTGGATCCGACATTGTTTTTTGTCGGACCCACATGCACATTTTCTTCCCTCTCCCTCGCATTGTTGTTCACAAGAGGGAGAGATAGAGACCATTTCCTACCAACTAAATTTGACACTTTTCAGGTATGTTACTTTCACCAACAATACCATTATATATATTCATTTCAAAGTTATTTATTGAATATATAATAATTAAGGGATTCTGGTATTTTTATTTATATTTCTGAATCAAATAAATTTGTCCCAGATTTTTATGTGTTTTTGACATGTTCTTTGTTGTTTGTGAATTCTGCATATTCTTTTTGATCAGCCATTTCTTGATTCTTGTGTTCCAATATATAACTTTTTCTTTTCACATAGTAATATTAATTTATTTACAATAACCTTTTCAATTATGATAGAAATAAGATGAATTCTACATAGAGATAATGCATTTCTTGAAATACTGTAAACATTGTTTTGAATTTTTTTTATAAAACTTTCTAAAATATTCGATCAATTTTTACAATGCCTTTTCAGAACTTCCATAACATAGTTTCTAATATTTATTTACATTTTTTCCATTTTGTTTTTCTATTCTTCTGTGTTATGCAAATAACTTTTGAATGTTACTGAACAGGCATTAAACACAAACATAATTATATATTTTCCCTTTTCAAGGTCGTTAATATGTCATTCTCTTTTCTTCTAAAAAAAATCTGTCATTCTCTTTTCTGTTTATTTATATGCTTTTGGCTTGTCTCATGTCACACTTGTGGATTCTCTTGATCCTTCAGCTTTTCGCCGCACACTATGAAGTACGGATACAAACACGAACACTGGACACGACTCAAACACCGACACCGTTAATAATTTGAGAAAATCACATAATTCAGTATAATTATATGTGCTGGTGTCATGTCGGTCGTGTCCGACACCGGAGTACACCTAATCTGAGGAGTGTCCGTGCTTCATAGTTCATACACAACAATTGATGTAGCTTCCTTGAAACAACCTCAAAATATACCCTTTGTCCATGCTTTAGTCCTTCACTACATATATATATATATATATATATATTTCTGCTTATGACAATCTATACAATGGTTTTTTAAGTCTTTCTTTTCCAAAGGGTTGAATTGAACTTCATTTCAAAGGTAGAAGCTACTCTCACCATATTGAAGTTTATATTACATTATGTATCATACATACCATACAAAAAAATTCTCACTCTTGATTTTCATGGAAGATAAAAGGTTTTAGAATATCTATGTTTTTCATATTCAATATTGTTAACAATGTTTTTACTTGGTTCCCTAACATCTTTGACACATCTAATATCTTTGATGTATTCTGATGCAGTTTCTGATCAGGTTCTACATTCTCACAAAAACAAGCTGAGTAACTTGTGCTCCTAAACAACATACAATGGGAGGTTGTGTGTCAGTACCTTCTCATGCAATTAAAGCACCAAGAAAGCTTCGCAGAAGGATCGTAAGACGCCGTCGTCGAAAGATCTCAAGTACAGCTCCAAATGATATCAGTAAGATAAATAACAGTGGAGGAATGCATGTCACAGATTATTCTGTTAGTGAATATGTTCATATGGACTTTGAAAATGGTGCAAAAACAAAATGTAGAAGATCTGAAGTTTCTAATTCAGCATACCATCTTACTCAACTTGAATGGCATCATAGTCAATATGATGTTGATGCAAATGGTATATTTTTTTTACTTAATTTCCTTTTTTTCACTTTCTGGTTTTTGAACTTGAGAAATTTAGAATGACTTTGTTTTTTCATTGCTTGTTTGTAGTAATGTGCCAAGATGAGAGTTACTTTGATTCAGTCAGTATTCTGGATTCTGATTCAGATGATGAGTTCAATAGTGTTCATGGAGGTAATGACTACTATACTACTAAATGTATTTTGACATTCCCCCCTTAGGGTGTGTTTGAAAAAATAACTTACTTAAGTGCTTATGTCATAAGCGCATATCATATAAGTGTTTATATATAAGCTATTTCTATAACAAAATAAAAAATAAAGTCAAACTGTTTTCATAAGATATCCTAACGAGCTTATGGACATAAACATGTGTACTAGGAGACTATAAACGTGTGTACAGATTTTCAAAACATTTTCTGCAAGACCTTAATGTTTAGAATTTTAGATCATATTATACATGATTATGGTGATGAAAGGTTTGCATTGAATTTCTGAAATGTTCATTTGGTATGGTAAAAGAGTTGTCAATTTATGACCTGCTAGTGTTGTGGAAATTATCTTCTGAAATAACTGTGACTTTGTCTATTGGTACAATGTTGTCAAATAGCGGCACTATAACGCAGCATAATATAATTCGGATAAATTGTTATTATTTTATGATACACTATTTTGTACAAAGTATTGTCAAATAGTAGGTGTATCAGCGCTATAGCACTGTAGCGTAGCAGAATTTGAACAATACCTCTATTTTCCATGATCTGTGATCGACGATACTGATTAGTATCATTATTTTGCACCATTCTGATTGTTGTTTTTTTCTTTGCAGACTGTTTTCCATTGGTCGGAAGCACAGTTGGATGCATTCCGTGTGGCCACGTGGTCCAATATGAAGAAAGATCAACATGTGTTGTGGAAAATAACCGTCAATATGAAGAGTATCATGAAAGTTATCGTAAGGTTGATGGAGGGAATAACATAGATAAGTTAAAAGGAAGAGATGAAAATGGTTTTGGATTAATTAATGCTCATGGTTGTGGACTTCCTCGCTTAGGAAAAAACCAAGGAAGCTTTAAAGGTTTAAAAGAAGGTAAAAATAATGTGGAAGAGAATGCTCAAGAGATTGCAAGGAAATCAAACTTGAATCGGTTGGCACCGTCGGTTAGTTTCAATAATCGGCCGAGCAAAAAGCTCTCGACGATTTTCAAGCTTTCTTTCAAAAGGAAATCTTGTGATGTAGAGGAAACACCTGAACTTGGTAAGTGTTTGAATTACTTCAAGGGTTTGTTTGGATTGACTTATTTTAACTTATCTACTGACACAAGTACTTTTGTGAGACTATTAGGGAGAGTTTATACAAATGGCTTATGACATTTAAACTGTTTACACCTTATTTGCATAAACTCTCTAAGATAGATTACACTATGTACTTATGATATAAGTGCTTATAACCTATAGAAATAGTCATAGATAAGCACTTAACTACAATGTTTATCCAAACAGAGCTTATTTTTCATTCCTTAGAAATAAAGTTACATAGAACGATAAGCACTTTTCTATTTGCATCGCATTGGTTTAGGCAATCAGTTTAGCAACTATAATGTAGCATAGTGGTAAGTTTAGAAACATAATTGAAGTATAATTTCAACTTATTATGCTGATTAATGTAGAATTAACATATTAATATGCTGATTAAGCTCTTTTTTCTTGTATATATGTAAGGTCAATCAAAAAGATATCTGATTCGACCAAAAGCAGGACTTATAATTCCATGTCAGAATGGAGAGAAGTTGTCTCCTGGATGTTGGTCTGAAATTCCACCTGCAACATTTCAACTGCGTGGCGAAAACTATTTCAAGTATGTCGTTTTATATACATCATATCCATACCTATATATAAAAAGGAATATCAAGTTCTTGTGTAGCCTTTTCTTTTAAACTGTTTCATTTTCAATTTTGTACTTCTTTACTGAATCAAATAACTGAATTTTGGTAAATGGTCGCATAAAATTTCATAACTTCAAATATTTTTTCGAGAAAAGATGACAGACGAACACATGTTAGTGCTTGTCTGCATGCTAATGTTGAATTATAGAAAGCACCAGTTGTATTTTTGTGGAAATATAATTACGCAATCATTCACTTTTTTCAGAGACAAGCGCAAGACTCCTGCACCGAACAATAGTCCATACATTCCTATTGGTGTCGATCTTTTTGTTTGTCCAAAAAAGATACATCACATTGCCAGACACATTGAGCTTCCAAATGTGAAAGCCAATGGAAAAGTCCCGCAACTTCTTATTGTAAATATTCAGGTATTTAATTTTTTGCTTCTTTTGTTCGACATTCTTAAATCTTTATTTAGTACTAGTATTAGAATATGTATCATTCTTAAATATTTCTCGACATTGTATTAAGTTATATGCTTTGTGGCAGATGCCTACATATCCAGCTGCTATGTTCCTTGGTGATAGTGATGGAGAAGGGATGAGTCTTGTATTGTATTTCAAGATTTCCGAGACTCTTGATGATAACATTTCTTCCCAGTTTCAAGAAAGCATCACGGTACATCAAATCAATACTTATATCCCTGATCCGAATTGTGTGTCATTGTGTTCTGAATTATAATTGCACTAGTTTTAAGGCTTATATACAGTAGTTTTACTTTTAAGTTAATACTGCATATAGTTAATGCCTAGTTGAATGGTTATCAGTATCTTACAACACATGAGAGTCGTATCTTCTGATTCATAATAAGATTTGATTCCCGATTCTGAAAAATAGTTCGTCTGATTCACCATTTTAATCTCGATTTGATAACAATACCTAGTCGTTCTCTATGACTATATTTCGAAGTGCTATTTTTCTATTAATGTCACTTTTTAAGTGTTAACTTGGTTCTTGCATTCTATTTCTGATACAGAAACTCATTGACGATGAGATGGAAAAGGTAAAAGGGTTTGCAAAAGAATCAAATGTTGCATTTAGAGAAAGACTAAAGATTATGGTAGGACTTGCTAATCCTGATGATATGCACTTGAGTTCTACTGAGAAGAAGCTAGTTCAAGCTTATAATGGAAAACCTGTACTCTCAAGACCACAGCATAACTTTTACAAGGTAAATAAACTCATATATGCTGTAACGAATATCGAGGCCTAACTCATCCCTACAAAACCGGTTTGTACGGTGAGGAGTGCCTCCTCTTAAACTATTCTCAAGAATCTTCTTTATCCGATGTGAGACTAAACCCCACCAAGTGTTGGCCGCTAACATATGCATTTGTCATCACAGAGATAATTTCGCTTTAGCGCTATAGTGTGATTGAATTTGAACAAATAGCTTTGTTTTTTTTTTTTGATGAAACAAATAGCATTGTTCTGAAGTATAATATTTAGTACAAAAATTGTCAAATAGTGGCTATGACGGCGTTATAGTACTATTGTGTAGCAGAATTTTTACGAAACGTTTTTTTTCCGCGATCTGCTGTTTAGAACATTGTTTCCAAATAAATGAAACTTATCATTGTCCTTCGTAATTTACATTTCAGAGCAAAACTTGAGGATGCATTAACGTAACACCTGATCAATGAATAAATATAATATGGATTGTGATTAATAGTTTTTTTTTAAATAAGGATTGTGATTAATAGATTGAAGGATGCAAAAAAAAAAGTGAATGTATATAACCTTTCATCTTACTATTTAGCCAAGTATCTATACAAGAAAAAAATACACAACTTTTTGTTGTTGTAAGCATGGTATACCTTACAAGTTACAAATAAGAAGGAAGTGTTTCCACTTTGTTACATCTGACAAATAAATGATCTTGTTTATTCTGTTCTTAATAGGGTCCTAACTACTTTGAGATTGATCTCGACATTCATCGATTTAGCTACATATCGAGAAAAGGACTCGATGCATTTCGAGATCGTCTGAAAGATGGCATTCTTGATCTTGGACTAACCATACAGGTACTTATTTTGAATTAAGTGAATGTTCTAGTTAGCCTTTTGTAGCTACATATCAAGAAAAATGAGCGAATAGGCAAATTATTCTCAAATTTACAAGCATCGGTCAAAATAGTCGAATTAGCAAACACAATACCGTAATTGTATGATGTCATTCAAAATTCCTCTGTTAACTTCTACCATTAGAGATTATTCCAAAAAAGCTTCTACCATTAGAGACTATGATGCAACACGTTAAGTGAATATGTCACGTTGCATACTGATCCTACATCATTGTCAGCTCAATTAGACTAATTTGCCTATAAAATTTAGGTCATCTTAGAAACAAATTTATCTGTAATTGCACTTATGAAGGACTTATTAGTGACAAATAATAGCGTCCTTAAAAGACCTGCATTTCATAGGCAAATTAGTCTCTAATTTGTTGGCGTTTATGTGGAATCAACGTGGAAGGACTGCATATTTAGTTAACATGCCACATTATAATTTCTAACTATAAAAAGTTAACATAGGGACTATTTTGACTTACACTTTACAATTTCATTAATGTATTTGCTGATTCGCAAAAATCATAGACTATTTTTATCGATGCTTACAATTTCGAGAATCAATTTGCCTATTCACTCGAAGAAAAATTGCAACCCTTTTTGTAGTACGATTTAATTAGCCTCGCCGTGCCATCACCTAAGCATGTGCATTTCTCTAATTTTTTTATAACAGGCACAAAAACAAGAAGAGCTACCGGAGAAAGTATTATGCTGCATTAGATTGAACAAGGTTGATCTTGGTGAAAATGATCAAACACCAATGCTAATGACCCTTGAGGGTGAATGATAAGAAGCATTTTCATGAATTGTGAGGAATAGCATTCAACAATACAAACTAATATATGTATTATAATAACTTCATTTACTTTTAGCTGAAGAAAAAGTGGGAGTTTAAAGTTTAATATTGGATATGCAAATTCCTGGAGTCATGTATTTATGCTCTAATGTACATTTAAAGGGAGAAAAAAAAGTAAGACAATGATTAACATGTAATTTCTACCCTAACAAAAACATGTATTATTGACAAATGACCTCAAGGTAGTGTTTTTCTCGGACTTGAATCTTGCTGATGAAAAAAATGAGGTTGAGAGCGAAGGTCCAACTAAAGGTGGTCGGAGATTAGTATCGACAAATTTGGTGGATTTTTCGCAACAATAACATGATCACCAGACAAAGATGACATATTTTTTATTTTTTTATTTTTTTGAGGGGAAGATGAAATATTTTTTTATTATTTATTTATTTATTTATTTTAAATTGTAAACATTTGAAAATATTGTATTATTGAAATTAATTATAAATGGTGTTAATAGATGTATCTTGCACCACAATATTTTGACTTGTTTATGTTACATTGACTAGGATTAAAGTCAATGTTTTTTGTTTATAAGGTGGGTGAATCAAACTATGTTAGGTAAGTGGCGTTGGAGAATTCTAGTTGGAGAAACCGGGTTGTGGAAGGATATTCTTAGTGTTCGGTACGGTGTGGATTTGGTTAGGGCCTCTTAGGAAGGGAGTGTGAGGGGCTTCAGGGTGTGGGGTCTGGTTTTGGGAGAGGAGGTTCCTTGCTTGCCTTTTTGGAAGGGTGGAGTGCTTCTTCTATCTCGTTTTTGGGTGTGGGTATTTTCTTTTTCCTTTGGTGCTGTTTGGGTGTTGTCTTTTCTATTTTTCGATTTCGATTTGCTGTTTTCATGTGAATCCTAATCGTTTGTATCTTTGACTTGGTTTTATTTTATATATATATATTGCCATTAAAAAAATAATTGTGTATATGGGAACTAAAGTGAATGTTACTACTATTTAATTTTTTCAACAATGTCAAATAATCATTTTTGTTTCCCAAAGTGAATAGCCTCTTGTATTTTCGTAAGGGTTTATGCTTAACTAAATTGTTGAAGTCAATTAATTAATTACTTAATTTTAGTTAAGATCAAGTCATTTAAAAAGAATATGAATTTAAACCTTAATTAAAACAACCATCGATCAAATTTTACTTATCTTCCATTAGAATTCTAAAATAGTAAGACTCCTCTCTTTATAATTTGAAGGTGAAGACTAAAAAAAAAAGGGGGTTTGCTTTTTTTTTTTTGAATGGTTAGCATGTATGTTATATGGTCATTTCTTTAAATACCATTTATACTTTTCTCCTTATCCAATAAATTTTATTGGTCAAAAAAAATATTATTTCATTTGAATTGTGTTAATCAATAAATTACTAACTCCGTCCATTTTTATAATCGATTTGTGTGAATACAAAATATGTTTACAAAAAAGAGATAAAACAGTCTAGAAGTCCTAACTTAAGTGGTAAATGCCGAAATTGCAAGGCCGGACGTTGTGACCCGGATTTGAATATGGGACCTCACAGTTGTGTGTGAGTTTAATTTCAGCAGATTACCACTTCATCTAAGGAAAAAAAAAAAAAGACAAAACATGAATTTTGGAGAATGTTCTCTCGTATTAAATTAAAAATATATTGGTTTATTTAAATAGTGCCTATATTTCACCCAACTTACGTACATGGTAAGAAATTAAAATAAATCATGAAGTATGATTTCTAAAGTTTTTTTTTAACGGACTTGATACATCAGAAGAGAAATTTTAGCGAAGAAATATAATTTTTGAGGCATTCAAATTCATTGATGTAAATTTATTATTTTGATGTTGATTTGGAGAATTTTCAAAATAAATAAATTTTATGAGATATTTTTGTCGATGTTAAAGTATGGGAATTTTATATGCCCTTTGTAGGTGGCGTTTGTGATGGGAAAGTGGAAAGCTTTCCTATGATGGGAAAGTTGTGTTGTAACCCACACATGACAGTTTTACAGGTTGAAAGTAACTTTTGTTTGATTTTTCTAAGGGACAAACAAATTATAATGGAATATTAAACTAAATTTGGTATCATACCCCCCTTTAATAGAGATTACTATTTACAACATAAAAACCATCATCTCTCACTTAATCAAAAAAGACACACGTGGTTCAGACTTAATGAAGAAAGATAGTCACATGAGTTCAACCAAAATTCTGGAAAAAAAAATCACCAAAGCAACAACTTCATCTGTGAAGATTTGAATTGATTTTTTTCTCTAGAGATCTGTACTCCATAACTGGTTCTCGTTCTTTCTTTGTTGAAGGTAAACAGACACCGATTTATATGTTCTTATGGGTTAAATCTTATAAATTGCTTAATTTGTTGAAATTTGTTGAATTTTTCACATCTGTTTATATGTTCGATTGCTTTCAATTTGTGCTTAGTTGTTGTTCGATAACTTTGCAACATAGAATGATTAAGCAATTTATAAGAACGTGTAAGATTTAATGGATTGTTTTGAATCTTATCAACTAAATTGCTTAATTGATAACAAATATGTTGTTCGATAGTTTTTTATTTATAAGATTTATAAGAAACATCCTTAAAAAAAAGATTTATAAGAAACACCGATTTATGTGTTTGATTTCTTTGAATTTTTGCTTAGTTGTTGTTCGATTACTTTGCAACATTAGAATGATTAATAACATATTAGTTTGAGTACATATATTTTGATGTGGGTTTATGAATTAAAATTCGTTTCTGACTTTTTGACTCGATGATGGAATCTGATGGCAGTTGATCTGCATTATGGATGTTGATGAAATCATGAGTAATTTTCAAGTACCACGCCTCAATGAACCTGATGACAGTGAATCTGAGGTATGCATCTATTATTGTTTTTTATGTTTTTGTAATGTAACTGTATTACGGAAGTGAATATGGTGGTAATTTATGTTTTATTCTTGAAGAATAGGGTATGCCTAATTGTTCTTTACTTGAGAGTGGTGGGTGTGATTTAGAAGAAGATGTTGAAGACAATAACAATAAAGATGTTGAAGACACTAGCAATGAAGCTGATGAAGGCACCAACAATGAAGTTGTTGAAGACACCAACAATGAGGGAACAAGATGCAATTTTGTAGATGAATTCGCTGTGAACGTGGTTACTGATTTGGAATTAATCAACTTCAAAGAAATCACTATTCAGGAGGGCATGATCATAAGATTTAAGGAACCCTAAGATAAACCAATCAATGTAAGATTTAAGGAACACTAAGAGAAATCATAAGAGAAACGAATGTTCATAAGAGTTACGGAACCCTAAGATAAACCAATCAATGTAAGATTTAAGGAACCCTAAGATAAATCATAAGAGAAACGAATGATCATAAGATTTAAGAAACCCTAAGATAAACCAATCAATATAAGATTTAAGGAACCCTAAGAGAAATTATAAGAGTTAAGGAAACACAAGAGAAACCAATCAGTGTAAGATTTAAGAAACCTTGAGAGAAACCAATCAATGTAAGCTTTAAGGAACTCTAAAAGAAATCATAAGAGAAACGAATGATTATAAGAGTTAAGGAAACACAAGAGAAACCAATCAATGTAAGATTTAAGGAACCTTAATGCTTAATGAAACTTTTGTTTAACATCTATGATTTCTACATTTGATCTTACTGAACCTTTTTCATTGTATCACATCATATATTTATTTTCTAATAAACTAGTCAAGTTTATTTTATCTTTACAATTTTTTATTCAATTAAGATGTTTCTACCACCACATTCTATATTTTCTCAACATAATTATCTCCTACTAATATGCATGAACACCTAAGAAATTATTTTACCACATTTTAATTAATGTTTGTGATATGTACAATAAGGAAAAACTTTTAGGGGGTGTTAATAATACGTTTTCATTCAGGCTTCATAAATTTTGGTTTGGATCTTACAGGCCCGTAACTGTTCACCCATAAAAGGCTGATGGCCCATCAAATAAATTTACATTAAACCAACCGTAGGTGGGGTCTGAGTTTTTGAAATATTTGTATAACCAAAAAGTGAACAAAAGGTTACAAGCAACAAATATGAACCATTGAATATATATATTAATATATCTATGGCAGAAACACAACTTTCCCATCATAGAAAAGCTTTCCATTTTCCCATCACAAACGCCACCCCCTTTGTCAAGTCAAAATTTTAAATTCCTTCATTTATTACTTTATGCAATGCAAATCTCAAATTGATTTGGATAATCTTATCAAATTTTTACATCAAAAAAGTATAAAAGAAACTGTGCCCATGCAGAACCACAACACTTCTTGAACAAAGTAAAAATAGTGGCAGTACTCTGACTCAGTGTCATAAATATTTGCAAAGACACTCTAAAAAATAATCGATATTTATGCTCTAAGTTGTTTTTTTAAGGAATTTATGATCTAAGTTGTTATGATATCTAATGTTTAATGAAATTTAGCCTATATTTAAAACGAGTGAAAGTTAAAGGACCGGTCATACTATGAAAGAAAGTCAAAACCAAAGTTAGTTTTTCCCATTTTGGTGGGTCCCATACCCAAAAGCAAATCCATCCACCCACCTAAGAGCCCTTGGATGATGAGATGATGAGATGATGAAATATTTTTATTTTATTTTGGTATGAAATATTTATTCAAGTTTAACCATAAGACATGCGTTCGAATCCAATCATAAGAATGTTGCAATATTAAATCTCTTGATAGAAAATTTTGTCACTTATTACAGTTTTACTCAAATCAAGAGATTACTCTATACAATTGAATGTAGAGAATAGAGAGTTACAAAAACAAATCCACCTAATTTGAGAAGAAACGTCAAGGAAATAAAATCAAAATGGACGCACTTAAATCAATAATCTTTTCTTTTTTCTTATTTGCTTTTTAATGTATTATTTTTAAGAGACGAACATTTGTTAAAATTAACTGTATTTACTTTTTATTAGTTTTAAAATTTAATAGAAAAGATCTACAAAAAAAAAATTAATAGAAAAACATCTCAAAAAAAAAATATTAACAAAAAATAAAGGGTGGAAGTAAATTAATTTATAATAAAAACTAGGTTAAATTACACCTGGGGTCTATTGAGTTTGAGGTTTGTAACATATTGGTCCTTTAAGTTATTTTGGTCACACATAAGTCCTTTAAGTTTGAGGTTTGTAACAGATTGGTCCTTTAAGTTATTTTGGTCACACATAAGTCTTTTAAGTTTGTAAATGTTTTCAATTTAGTCCTTATGTTAACCATAACGATGATGTGGTAGGGACTAAATTCAAAACGTTTGCAAACTTAAAGGACTTATGTGTGACGAAAATAACTTAAAGGACCAATCTGTTACAAACCTAAAACTTAAAGAACTTATGTGTGACCAAAATAACTTAAAGGATCAATCTGTTACAAACCTCAAACTTAAAGGACTCATGATGTAATTTAGCCTAAAATCTAAATATCTGCAAAACATTTTACCTTCATTCCCTTTCACTTTTTGGTTTGTTTACGAAGTAAAAAACACCGTCTTAAATTGAAACACAGCCATGGTAGTTTAGATTCGAATACAAATGAAGATGTCCAACTTAGCAATATCGACATTAAACTTAAAGTGAATTTTTCTTGTAGTGTTAAAAACTTTTTAAAACAAAATCTTTCTTTACTAAAAAAAATTTACACTTCATAGTAACTTGGTTGAAAATCCAATAAAATTTAAAAAGTCTATACAGATACTATATGATGTCAATAGTTATACAAACTGGTTGGTTGTTTAGTTTTGAATTTCACTGAATTGCAATAGAATGTCAAAGACATATTGAGCATATATTAGATAATCAAACTATTTAGGGTAATATTGTTTTACCCTTATAATATAGTTATTTTCGATTTTCCTGATGTAAATTTTTTTTTTAGATTCCGTCTTTGTAATTTAAAGATTTTTTTGTTTTAGATCTTGAAGGAAAATTTCTCCCCCAGTAATTTGAACAAATTTCGGTTTACCCTCTATAATTTGAGAAAAATTTGGTTTATCCTCACCCATATCATATTTTGTACAGTCGAAATTCATGAAGGTCCAAAACCAAAAATCTATAAAGGGATCCCCTTACAAGGACGGAATCTATAAAAAAATTATAGGGGGAAAACCGAAAATGATCTATATTAAGGGGGTAAAGCACGGTTAACCCAACTATTTATTAAGCTACAAATTAATGAAAAAAGTAGCTTTGATCTAATCTAAATTCTTTAAATTTTCCTAATTAGATATATTGAGGTTTTGCAAGAAGTAAAAACACTGATATAACCCAGAATACTACTTTGAGATCTCTCTCTCTTTTCAATATATATGCATACACTACAAAAGAACTCAGAAGAAAATTAAATGAATAGAGACTTATGTACTAAGCTAAGGACAAAATTTTATCATAAAAGTTCATCTTTCTTTAATCATATCTTCCATTTTGTCACTGTTAGTGTAATCCTGTATATTTTAATGTTACTCCTATGCATGATAGAACTGTATGAACACTTTCTTATGAACAAAAGGAGGGATAGTATCGCCGAAGCTGTCAGAAGAGATGAAGTCAGAAGTTAATAACATGTGTCGAATGTCGCCCTTAATGGAGTCCATCATTCGCGACAATGTCGATAAGTTTACGCTATTCCAGTTATGTCTTTGTCATTTGTCTGTAAAACACATTGGCACTGTTAAGATAAACAATTTAATGCATGTAAAATCACTTAGAGATAAAAATAGTTTCCTTACCTATTCCCAGCCTTGATTTACGACCAGATTGCCGCCGTACTTTGTTTTCGTTCCAACCTAACAACTCGTCATTTTTATTTGTTTGGATTGTAGTTGGTACTGATTGTTCCACAGGTTCGCCATTGTTTTTGTGGTCCTGTAAAACATTTGGTAAAGAAAATAAGATGCAAGCTAATACCTATCTTGATCAATATCATACAATCCACAAAATCCACTTACGATATTTTGACATAAAAATAGTCCGAAAGTTATGATTCACAAAGGCCTAATTACTGTCATCTTGTGACTGCAAAATACGAAAAATGGATACGATGCAGTTGGGATATCAAACTTACCTGTGGATTCATTTGAGCATCTGGTTTGTCTGTGAGATCAAAATCCATGAAGTAATTGGATTGGTATATATCAGATACATCAAACGATTCAACATTACGACCCTGCTGCTTTTTTACTACACGCTTGGAAGTCTCATCGCCATGGCTTGTGTTGTAATTATGTCTTCTTTCCGAAACTTCTATCCCGTGTTTTGTTAAATCATATGTGCCTTTCGCAAAAGTTGGATCCATTGCACTGATTTTGCTTCTGGATCCATCTGATAAAATGGACGAAGCATCCGGTTTTCTACTTTTCGCCCATTTAAAGCCACTAGATCCTGAGACTGGTGCCGGTCCCGAGTATGCACTATAGCCATTGTAACCATTTGACTTTTGTGCAGCCTGATCTGATTTTGTATCAAACAGATGTTTTTGTTGCTCTTTGTGCACAGGTCCTATTTTTCCTTTTGTATGATGTGCTTTACCATCATCGTGTCTACGAGCGTTTTGAGAAATATTCTGCATTTCCTTCACAACGAAGAAAAACAAGTAAATAAAAATCATATATTTTCTTTAATCACGGATCGCAGGAAATAGGGATTTGTTCAAATTCTGCTACACTACAATTCTATAGCACTGTGATAGCCTCTATTTGATATCACTCTGTACTAAATAGCATATCACGGAACAATAGCAGTTCATTCAAATTCCGCTACGCTACAGCGATATAGCACCAATATAGCCGTTATTGGACAACACTGTAAAGAATACCTCTTTCAAAGCTGGTTTGCCAGCACTGTTAGGATCGTGAATAACTTTATGGACCCGTCTTTGCCTTCCTGATGTTACAGCCTCGCGCTCTCGTACTTTACCTCCATTTCTTTTCCTGAGGGTGACATATAGACACTTACTTTAGTCACAAAAATTGGAAATAAAGTACATAGTTTCACTAGAAAACCATGATAAGGTAGACTATCTGTTTTCTATAATTTGATTTACTACAAATACAAAACTTTCAAAGTGATTAACGTTTTAAACGAATATCCAAAACCATAAGATGATTATGGATAATATTGAGATTAGAATAGAATGAGTGATTTATCCTTTAGGTTTAGATACGAACTTTTATCACTTCAAAGGTTCTTGCAAGTTCGCCAGCGTCAGAAGTGTTATAATACGAGAAATGATTTTCGGACATCAGAATTTTGACGTCAAATATAGTGTACTTTGATTTATGTGTATTTTGGAAATATTTTTAAGTCGTAGAAGATAAAAAACAAGTGAGAGATCAAAATAAACATATACAGTATCGCATAAGGTGTCTATATTTTTTTAGAGGTTCAAATAACACAATTGTATAATATATATGAATGTGGTCTAGCAATTACTAATTAGGTTGTGGTCCTTGAAGATAATACATCCTTTGAGTTTCGTTTAATATGAAAAACATATAATATAACTAGATTCATGAATAAGGCTCAAATCAGGATAAAAATTTCAAGTAAAGTAATATCTATACCATGAATATTTTCAAAGAGTGGATAAGGTTTTAACAATTTACCTGTTTGCATCATCCCGGTTTTTAGCATCCATTTCTTTGCTTGGTATATACTTTGGAAGGAGTGACGGGTTACAAGCATATGGCGCAGTGTTGAAATACTATAAAAGGCACAGCATGAAACATAAAATCAGAATCAACAGTAAGCAAACATCATAAAAAAAATTAACATATCCAGAAAAACAATCATGAAAAGCACACAAGCAACGCCATGCAGTTTATGCGCAAAATTAACTCATGCAAACACAAGATTGGTATTCAAACAAACTTTAATCAATATGAACAGTCAATGTAAATATCTTTGACATTGTCAATCATTTTCAGTGGTCGGATCATTCAAAATGTTTTTAAGTAAGATCATCTAAAATGTCACATATATGATGGATTATGAAACTATAATTGTTTGACAGTGTAAATTTTTCACAGAGGTAGTGTTTAAACTCGTTAAATATCCTATTGAAATTGGGAGGAAAATAGAATGCACAACGAATTTACCTCAGACATAAGTGCAGAGGAGGCAGTACCACGTTTGGAAGGATCAACGGAGAGTAAGGTCTGAAGTAGGCTCACAGCAGTTGCAGGAAGAAAACCTTGACACCTCTCCTCGAGGGAGCTTTCGTAACTAATCTGAGGCTTAAACATTGTTGCAAGCGGAAGCTTATTCTTTTTCCAAAACTCTTCAGGTGGAGATCCGCAAAGCTTAAATATTTTGTGCAATTGTTCCACCTGTAGATTAAAACAAGAATATGCTACAAATTATGAAACCAAAGTTTAAGTATTACTTTGAAGAATGAAATGATAAATGCATCATTTGCAGTGTTGTCAATTGTAAATAGTCGAAAATTGCGGTTTGATGAAACTCTGCTACACAAATATGCTATAACGCTGATATATGACAACATTTTGTACTAAATAGCGTATAGAGAAACATAGTGATTTGTTCAATTTCTGCTACAATATTGAGTTAAAACGCCACTATAGCCGGCTATTTAACAACCCTTATTATTTGTGTTCCTCGATTATTAGTCATCTTAAAAGGATTAAGTTCAATGAATATGAGGATGAGTAATGTAATACCTCAGTTCTCCCCTTAAGGATGGGCTTCCCAAGAAAAAGTTCAGCAAACACACACCCTACGCTCCACAGATCCACTGTAACTCCATAGTTTGTTGATCCCATCAAAAGCTCGGGAGGACGATACCATAGAGTCACTACACGACTTGTCAAAGGATGCTTGCTATTTGGGCTAACAGTATTTGCTAATCCAAAGTCCGCTATCTTGAGAATGCCTTCATTGTTAACTAATATATTTGATACTTTAATGTCTCGATGCATGATACCTCGTAGGTGAAAGTGCTCGAGTCCACTCAATAGCTGTCTCATGTAACACTTAATCTGTTGAGAAAAATATGAAACAACAGTTAATCTAAGAGTTTAATTTTGATACACTATCAGTGTAAAAAGTTTTACATCTTCAATATATCACAATCAATCATATATGTCATTTTAAGAGAGAATTATGATATCAGGAAATGTTGACAAACCTGTGAGTCTGTAAACTTGACATCAGGGTTAGATAATAGGCCAGCAAGATCATGCTCCATGTATTCAAATACAAGGTATATACTGTTTGATAGTTGTGAAGTGATTATACCCTCTAATTTCATGACGTTTGGGTGATCAAGTGTGCGGAGGATTATTATCTCCCGCGCCATGAACCTAATGCTCTCGTGTTGAAGTGTGTCCAACCGCACCTTCTTCAGGGCAACCATCCTCCCTGTCTCGACTTCGCGTGCTTGGAAAACACTGCTATATGTACCTTGTCCAACCTACAGAGACATAAATACACATTAAAACAAAATATAAAGATGGTAAATTGATTAATGTACACCAAATAATGACAATAAGGCTAAGAAATCCTAGCTTACAGAATGTGAAATTTATCATGGTGAACAAAGAGATGAAACTTTGTAGCAATGGTGCACATTACTTCTATGCTATAAGAGTCTAAAGGATTTCTCTGCCTTAAACTTCGGTAAGTACAACTATAATTCTAAATTGCAGCTGCAATTGTGGCCGTGATATAAAAAACATAGAAATTTACCAAGAGATGAAACTTGGTAGCAATAATGCTGCTAATTTCTATGTTATAAGAGACTAAATTCCTTTAAATACAACCATAATTGTAAATATTTTGAGGTCTCTTCAATGGCATCGCAACCACAAGTACGCCTGCATTTGTCCACAATTTGCTACCCTCTAATCCTTAATTATTTTCTAAGAAAAAACATAGGAATCTAGGGTTTTAAATAAAGGTCTGCAGCCGCGATCTGGGGTCAACATTACAGTTTTTGTTGTTGTAGAAACCCCAATGCAGCCGCATTTGACCGTAATTCTCAGTAATATCAAGGTTTTCTCTGGCTCGGCCTCGTGATCTACAAACCCTCTCATCCTAAATTTTTTTCTATAAATAAATCATAGGAATCCAATCGCGACATAATGGTTTTTATGTTGTAAAAATCGCAATGTGACCGCGATAGAGGCCGCATTCGAATGTAATTTTTTACGATATCGATGATCACGACCATTACACAATTATTTCAAACCTAGGGAATTCATGCATGAAGGTGGAAAATGGGGAGGGGTGTAAAGCAAAACAAAAATACCTTATCTAATTTCTCAAAAGCATCAGTTTTGAGAGGGACCAAACCATGAATGGCTTCAGCAGCAACAGAAGTAAGCCAAGAAGGCCAACCAGCAGCAATCTGTTCACCTTCAACAAACCTATGTGAACCAATCCTCACATTCAAATCACCCTTTTTCCACTCCTCGGGTTTCGTTTCGACCGGTTGTTGTTGTGTCACAACACCAGAATGTTGTCCTCTAGAAGAATGAGCAGAAGCCTCCACCACCATGCTTCTACCTGAACCATTGCTTCTTTTTCTAGAAGAACTCGAATGAACGTAAGGTCCAACCGGAGAAAGCGTTTTGCTTCCTCCGGTCAGAGCTTTCTTGGAGTTTACACAACCCATTTAGATAACTCGGAAGCGGGTTGTTTCCGCTTCCGAGAAATAAAAATGGCAAAGTCAGAAAGGAAAAAGAATAATATCTAGAAACAGAAACATGGTAAAAGAAACAAGAAATGGTTGTTTTTGTTTTATGTTTTTTTGTTTCTCTCTCTTCTTGAAATGCAAAATGCAATACAATCCAACCCTTTTTTTGTCTTTCTCTCTCTGTCTTGGAACTGGAGAGAGTGAGTTGCGAGATCTACGGAGGATTTTGGAGGATGAGAGGAATTTGTGGGACATGATGATGTCTGCATTGTTGTTATGTTGTGTCTTTTGATGTTGTAAGAGAAAGAGAAAGATAAAAAGAGAAAGTTTTAATGTAACCGTTGGAAAAAGCTGTGATATTGTTTTCTTTCTCATTTGGTGGTTGTTCTTTCTATAAAGAGATCAGAATCATCAGATGGTTACTTGCTGCTGTCCAAGTCCAAAATAGTGAAATACTCTTCTTGTTTACATTTTTTATTTCATTAAAGATCTATTTTATTTTTTATCTTTTAATAAATGTTACAAGAATATCAAGAAGTCTCAGCTCAACTGACAAAATGTCGAAATTGTTAGGCTGGATGTCATGATCGGGGTTCGAACTCCGGTACCTCCACGTGTGAGTTTATAATGCCTTTACTATTTCGTCTATCTACCCAAAAAAAAAAATGTTACAAGAACATTGTTTAAGAAATGGTTAAATATGTTTTTACTTTTTAGGTTTTATAAATAACTCGACTTTCATTTTTAATTTTCTAAAAAATTTCATCGAATAATAGTTTATATAAACTTTTCGATCTCCAGTTTTGGTCATTGTTGTTAACTTAAGCTGAAATGACATTGCCACATGGTCAATTTCAACTATTAGGAATTTGGTGGACATGTACACGTGGACATGAGATATATTGATTTGAAATAAAATAAACGAAAATGATATTTTAAAGGGTGGAAGTTATCATGTTTTAAGAGTGATGATGGGATATAGGAAAATAAAACCTAAATGGGTCGACTATCATCTCCTCTAATTGGGTTGAGGAAAATAATTGTTACTCCCTTAATTGGATCAAATGTCACCCTTCCTAAATTGGGTTGAGAAAAAAAATCAATAATCATTTGATTGGGTCGATTATCTTCTCCTCTAACTTAGGTTAGGGAAAATTATCAATACTTCTCTAATTGGATCAACTATAGCCTCTTCTAAATTGGGTTAAGGAAAATAACCAGTACTCCGTAATTGGCTTGATTGTCTTCTTCCCTAATTGGGTTGAGAAAAATGATTGATAATCTCCTAATTGTGTTATGTTGAGGAAAATTATTTGTATCCTCTAATTGGGTTCCCTTAATTGGGTTGAGGAAAATGATCAGTATTCCTTAATTGGGTCGACCGTCATCTCCCTTATTTGGGTTTAGGAAATGACGAAGACTATTACTTTTTCCACCCTATGACATTCTCACGCACCCTGTGATTTTTCAAAAATGTCCCTATGATTTTCGGATTTTAAAATCCGAACTGACTTTTTCCTTCGTTATGGGATGAAAAAATGAGCTTTTTTTTACCAATTTCGAACTTTATAATCCGAAAACCTCAAAAAAAAAAAAAATAGTGTGTTCCTTGATGTTTTCGGATTTTATAATCTGAACTGTGTCAACATAATTTCTAAACATGTATGTAACATGGATAATCTTTTTAAGAACATTATTAATTATCCTAACTCTTATCCTTTTGTTTTGGATCATTGTTAGTTGTTCTTACTTAAAAATCTGGTTTTCGGACTATTTGATTGGATTGCTCCGAAATTTTCCTAGAATATATGGAAAAATCCAAAATTCAGGGCATGTTTGTTACGGATTAAAATAAAAGTGATTTAGACATAAAATAATTTATAGATTATATTTTAAAGATTTTATGAAAAATCAGAATTTATTTTGCATTTGTTTACCGTGATAAAAATCACTTTTTTAAAACAAATAATCTAGTTTGTTTGGATACAACTATATAGAAGATATTTTTTGTTACAAAATTAGTTCAATCTTTTAAACAATATTTTCTCTCTCCTCTAAAAAAAATCTATTTTTTGAGAAGCTGCTCTTAACAGCTTCTCATTTGAAGTTGTTTTCTCATTTGAAGCTATTTTTAGATTTTTTTAAGATTCTCATTTTTTTTAAAAGTTGTACCAAACGGATGCAAAACTCTTAAAAGTGATTTTTTTTCTTAAAAAAGCTATAACAAACGGGCTCTCAATCGTTTAGACCCATTTTTTTTTCATATTCTCCAAAAAATTTGCATTAGTTTCATTTGATTTTTAGAATTTTTTTAAGTATTTTTAAGATTTTATTTGACATTTTTTACTTTGTTTTTTTTTTTTTAAAAGCAAAATTCAAAACTTCTTAAAAGAGAGAGATTCTTATTGCTAATTATACATAAGCATATTTCAGATTATAAAATCCAAATTAGTGAAAAATCATTTCGGATTTTAAAATCTGAAAACCTCATGGACATTTTTGTAAAATTTTCAAGACGCGCGAGAAATAGGTAGGGTGGAAAAAGTAATAGTCAATGACAAGTATCCATAATTGGGTTGATAGCCTTTTATCGAGGAAAATCACAAAATTATTCTTGATGTTTTTTTGATATGTTTTGTTTTCTAGCAAATTTCTTTGAGTGTTCTTTAGAATTGAATATTACAAATGCATACATTAAAATTAGGCTAAACTGCACTTTTCGAACCATAAGTTTTAAAATGTTGCGATTTTGGCCACTATTAAAAAAATTACAATTTTGGGCCCTTTCGTCCCAAAATTAGTGAAAAGACGCCATGTGTCCCAAAAAAAGTCATAATCGCAACTTTTTGAGAAGATAAGGGGTAAAAAAAAATCATATTTCTCTTATGTTATGGGGTCAAAAGAACATATTTCCCTAAACATGGAGGGTCACTTTTGTCATTTTTTATAGGGGGCCAAAATCGCAACTTTTTAAAACTTAAAAGGTGAAAAGTGGACTTTAACCTTAAAAATATTCAAAGAACAATGAATCTTAACATTAGGATGTGTTAAGAAAGACTTCAGATTGATTAAAAAAAGGTACTTCAAAATGAGATCACAAGCATCCCATCAACACATCAGAATGAAGACAAGATGAACCAAGGAAATATAAGACTAGAAGCAATCTCATGTCGATTAAGGAATGAACAAAATTCTTCATTCTCATGAACCAAGATGAGAGAATGGATATTAGAATCGCTTCAATTTTCATATCAGTGAGACCAGAATAGCAAGTCTAAATACTAAGATGAACCAAGATGAGAGATATGAGAACACTACCTTACATTCAATGTGTGGGTGGATAAGATAAAATTGAACTAAGGATTGTGGTAACCATTTATTAAAAAAGACATTAGGGTAAATTTAGAAAGATAAAAAGTCATACCACATTTTTTTCTTCAGAAATCATCATGCCATAATTTATTGATATCCATATCATACCACCATATATTGTTATGTTATACTATATAGTGTATAGATACTTGTTTTCCCTTTCTTCAAAAAATAGAAGATATTTATTTCTAACATATGTAGTAAATTGGAGAGGTGCCCCTGGCAGGTGACAAAAGGTCCCAACTGGCAAGTGGCAACTGAAGGAAGTGTCACATTCTGAGTGGAGGGGCTAGACTTAAGAGTTGGCATGGAGCTATCAAACACCTTTCATACAGCTCACAAACACACACATGGTACAATTCCTCTGATTTTTATTATAAACACAAAAATCCAAATACAATACAGACACCATACATCATCACCGGTTTCTCTCTTTAGCCACCGACATCATAACCTCTCAGTGATCACCGCCGTCATCACCAGCATTGTCTTTTCTTCGATCTGCCCTATTTTCAACAATCACCAGCCCGTTTTGAGCCGGCTCAAAATACTTGAAGCAAACATAAATCATCAGTACCTTATTATACTCAGACTTCATCAATTCGTGTTTACAAGATTTCCATACAAATATAACAATGAAGCCTCAATCTTGTTCAATCATGTGGAAATAGCCACACAAATATAAATCCATTCAAGATAAAAACATTGGCAAAAAATACTTCATTCAACTTCCATAACATACAAAAAAGTTCAAGCATGTCATGCCAGCTTTTCAATTTT
The DNA here is from genome assembly GCA_946800305.1 of Medicago arabica. Classification (NCBI taxonomy): domain Eukaryota; kingdom Viridiplantae; phylum Streptophyta; class Magnoliopsida; order Fabales; family Fabaceae; genus Medicago; species Medicago arabica. The sequence goes on from OX326969.1 coordinate 3,868,193, forward strand.
ATTTATACTCTAGAACTGTCCCTACAAAGAGTACATTTGACAGTACTAAGAGCATCATGGTTTATAAATTTATAAAAATAATATTGTCCATAGATCAGTTGAAATGATCTTCATACCTGTGAACAACATCTTATACAAAAGCAATTCCATATTTTCAATGTACAGAAGGTGTTACATACAAAAGAAAACTAGCAAACAATAAACATGCATTGACCATTGCCAATTCTTACTACCAAAATGATCTTCTAGACAAATTCATTCTGTAACAAGTGTATTGTATTCACTTCATTGACCATTAACTCGAAACGCAAACTGATTCTGGCGCCAGACTTTTATACAATGATTTGCTCTTCTTTCAAGCGTAAATGTACAGGTCTTTGGTCATTGTTTCCGAACTCCATATCTTTAAGCAGAGGGTGCTTCTCTGGTACCAAAGCCTGTGGTTTTGATGGCATTGAATTGCTACTAGCTGTGTTGTGGCTGCTGTTTCTAGCAGCAGGGACATCATGATTATGCTTCCCCTCGTATGTAGTTATGACAGCTTTTGGGTCCGTTGATGCTCTCTCAACATGTTTACGCACGTTGCAGCCAGCACTAGTGCACTTGTAATAACTCCTGTTCACAGAAATTTTGTATTAGACTAGTTCAAAAAAATTGAAAACAAAGTACATGAAAAGTTATAAACTAAATTAGTTATCAATATGTTGCAAGATTGAAAGGAGTGTGATGTGTCCTCAACCATACACATCGACAAAGACATCGCTTGGATTAGCCGTTAAATTAAGCACATATAACATCAGCTCTTATCATACAAGTACTTATGTATAAACTACATTTGCAAGGATGTTAAAGAATTGAAGAACAAAGTTTGAGTAATGAAGTTATGATTATCTTATCATGAAAAGAAACAAACAGATAATATCAAGCAATAATAACACAAATGTTGCCTTAGATACTAACTAGTGCTAATAAAAACAATCTCAAAATACTGACTAGTGCAACCAGAAACAAAAACATAGGACATCAATGTAAGGGGTGGCACACAGAAGATTCTCACAGGTGAGAATACTAATAACATGGAACACAGAAAGAAAAGTGAATAAACATTTCAAACTCAAGAGAGCACCCACAACGAGAAACTGCATGAATCACACGTACCACATGTAGAAAATTAATGGTTTAAAAAAAGTTTCATGTAGAAAGCATGTAAGTGGGCCTTGTCAAGTTAAAATAATGAGTTTCTTCTTGTTTTCATTTGCAATTTGTGAGTCATAAAATTCAAGTTTGTAGTTCTCAAATGGAAGAATCTCGTTTCTTATACTAAGTGACAACTGAGAAATCCTATAATGGTCCATGAGACCTTCAAGCTGATACACAGACACAAATAATACTTTAAATAGAGAATTCAAAATCACAAAGCAAGGATGGGTGATAATAATACTTCATTTTAGGGAGTATTTACTTATTGCGAGTAAATACTGAGAAATAATACCCGTCTCAATATAAATCAGTTTAGGGAAAACATTTTACTTCATCTGACATGTCACTCCAGAAAACAAAAAATATGTCAACTACATTGTACTAGTTTTATCCTTGTCTCTTCACTTTCTTGATATCTTCACCAAGAAAGAGCAACAGTGTGGAATAAGAGGGAAATATAGTCAAATGTACTTAAATTTGTTGATGTTAAGAGTACGTAATGATTTTCTAAGGTGTTATGCAAGACCTTAAAATGATATTTCAAGATCAAAATAACATCAATCGGCACAATTTGTGTGTGTGTGTGTGAAGGAGAGAAAAGGATTGGAAATTAAACTGACATCTCTTTCTATTTCTAAGACAAATAGCCCTTGCTTATAATTTTGAAGTTCTCGTGACATACCATTGTCTAAATTTGTTTCAGTAGTACACAATCAAAATCAACTACAAATGCATGTGTAATATGAAACGGGAGAGGAAGAAAGCATACTACAAATTAGTACATATACTATATTTAAAAATACAAAGATTGGACTTCATAGTTCATATCATAAAATAAATTATGACGCAGTCACGTTGATTCACCAAACACTATAAAAGTGCATGTTTTGCTAATTAATTTGTCTTCAATGTTCTGATAAACTTCATAACTATTAAGGAAATCAAACTCTATGCAACTATTCATATGATTCTATAGCAGAAACTTTCTTAAAGAGAAATACGGTAGCAAAGATGAATAATGAAAGCAATCACCTTGGATGAGGATTTCCCTTCACCACTTTCTGACCATACTTTCTCCATCTGTAGCCATCATCCAAAAGATCAACTTCACTTCTTGTTTGCACAATAATTTTGGGTTCTGTGACAGTCTTCTGAGATGGAGGTACTTCAGGAACCGCCGGTTCAATGCTCCTGAAAGACAGAGAGATTTAGCATATATGATGAATAGTTATAAATAAGCGCAACTGAATGACTAAGGGTTAACAAAGAAAAAGAGTAAATAATTGTTTTAGTCACTAAATGTGTGAGACAGTGTCTATAGCCCCTGAATGTATCGAAATTACAAACACATTCCCCAGTGTCACTTTTGCTAGTAATTTTAATAAAGGACCAAATTGAATAAAGATGAATTCAAGGACTAAACAAACGGAAGACACATTCGAGGACTGAACGAAAAACAAAAGACACATTTAGGTATGTTTTAGGAATTTCAATACATTCAAAGACTATCGTGACAGCGCCTCAGTGCCTGACACATTTGACTATTTAAGGACTAAAATGATGATTTACTCAAAAGAAAAACTTGCCTTCTCTTAGGGTTTGGCTCACAGTCAACTCCCTCTTCCTTATTCTCTGCATTACCGACTTCCTCACTCTCACTTGATCCAGGTCGTGGCCTGGGACCCCCTTGATTGGATGTCAGGTCACTCTCAGGCTCTGGTGGCGAAGAATCAGGCACGCTCTCACTCATTTTGTTTGAATTTCCAAACCAGCCTTGTGAGTTTGAGTCAGACTTAGGCTGAACGTTTGCATTTCCATTCAAGTCACTATTGTTTTCTTTGACCCGCCTATTTGCCTGAGGCTTCTCATGGTTATGCTGGCCTTTATAGATAATTTCAGTTATGTGACCGTCAGGTGCACGCTCAACTTTTTTCTTCACGGGACAATTCAGATGTGTGCATTTGTAGTAGCTCCGTGGATACTCGCTCCCTTTAACCTGCTTCTGTCCATACTTACGCCAGTTGTAGCCGTCATCTGCAGGTTTGTCAATAGGTAGGGAAGATGGTTGATATTTCTTATCAGAATGTGTAATCTCTGACGTTTCCATTTGAGCACTTCTAGCTTCTGATACAGGTGCTGCCACTTGCTGCTCCAGAGCTTCATTTTGAGTATAAGACGGCTGCTCTACCAATCGCTCAGTGGGGGCTCCGTATGAGACCGGCTGGTATTCAGGTTGCATGTGCATATTATGAGATTGTGCTAGGACAGCTTGAGCTGTAACCTGAGCTAAAGCCTGTTGGTGTGACATCCCAAAGGGGCTCTGTATACAATGAAATGAAAAGATAGTTAATACCTTGCGCGGGTATATCCACCTCACGGGAAAAAGATGACATTGATACATAATAATGAGACGAAAACAAAAATTTGCAAAATATAATGTAATATAATGCACAACCCTTCACGATTACAGACACGGCACTGACACATTGACATTTTTAATAATTTTCAAAATAGAAGAAGTTGAAAGTAACTACATGTGTCGATGTCTGAAACTAACATGTGTCGGACACCAAACACGCCTTTAATCTGAAATGTCGGTTCTATATAGTCATGCCTCACGAACAAGTAGAATGCTAAAGTGCAAATCGTCATCTAGTTGCTTAGTCAATAATATAAACTCCGAAAAACTTTTGATTGTGAAGTGTATTGCAAGACTATTCCAAAAATAAATTAAAGCCGCAAACTTTAGCTTCATTTTTCATTGTTACTTAACCACCCCATCAAAACTAATGCAGAAGAAAATCATCCGGAGAAAAGTAATGCTTAATCCACGTAACATCATACACCATTATCCAATCATGTAACTATCGGACACCATTAATTAATAAGCTGTCCAGTGGAAAAATTACACGGTGCCATTAGAAAGAACTGACACGAAAAAGACTTGTAAATTGAAGTTTATTGCAAAGACAGTATTCCAAAAACAAATTAAAGCCACAAACTTTATCTTCATTTAAAAAAATTACTAAACCACCCCACCAAAACTACCACAAAAGAAAATCATCCACACATAAGTCATTTCACTTTATTCTATCAATAATATATTAACATGCCAGCATGATTCATGAACTATGTAGCACAGAACCACTGACACTTCACATTGAAAGCACGGACACAACACTGACACATGTGGTTGCATTCAAATATTTCACTTTCTCAAATTATTATCAGTCTGAGTGTCAGTTTCGTGTCCGGTGTTACTGTCATGCTTCATATCTCATGAATAAGTACAATGCTAACTCGCAAGTCAAGTCATTGAGTCGCTTAATCAATAATATAAACTCAGCAAAACTTTTCATTATGGAGTGTCTTACAAAAACAGTATTCCATCAAAAACAGTATTCCAAAAAGTCATCCACGTAAAACTTTTCATTTGACAATGTTATCAAAACTATCACGAAAGAAAATCATCCACACAAAAGACATGTCACTTTACTCTATCAATAATATATTAACATCCAAACAAATTTTGTAAAAATGAGATCCAAACACTACACCTTCATCGATCCCTTCAAAAACACACCAAATCAATAGAGCCCTAAAGCATCATCAATCCATTAGAGACAACACAACACTAACAAAAGTTAGATCAAATTTCAATCATTGAGACAATTCAAACTAATTTCCTACAAAAACACAGACAGATTTCACAATCTTCAAACCACAACTTCCCATTCCAAATCAAAAGAACATTACAACATCAATCCGCTATACACAGCTCAACAAAACATATTCATACTACTAAATCTTAAACACATCAAATTTCAATCATTTAGACTATTCCAACCCAATTTCACACAAAAACACAGACAAATTTCACACAATCTTCATACTACAATTCCCCATCACGATCAAATAACCAAATCTAACTTTTTCATAACAGTTGAAGATAAAAATCAAAACTTTATAGATAAAATGAAAACCCTTTTGAAAATTGAATACATAGAAACAAAAATTGGTCAAAAGGGTTCATTACCTGAGGAGAAAAAAAGCCAGGAGAGTTAAGAAAACCAGAAGGACTCAAACCAGGAGGAACAGTAAAAACAGGAGAACGAGCAATAACCAAATTCATTGGTCTACTCTGTTTAAACCCACCATGGGACCCAGCATCATCCTCTTTACCAAAACTATATTCACCAGCAAGGGAAGAAGATGAAGAGAAAGCAAGAGGTGAAGCCATAGCACCAGCAAGAAGCTGAGAGAAGGTTGCGGATTCAGTTGCAAAGAAGCTTGAAACTAGTGTCATAGGACCAGGGCTGACAGCGTTGGAAGTGAAGAATGCTTCAACGGAGGGACGTGGTGGGAGGGTGATGGTGGGGCGGGGTGGTGGTGGTGACGTGTCGGCGGAGGGAGGGGTGGTTGTTGACATGTTTTTGCGGCGGTTTTTGGTGGTTGGTGGTGTTGTAAGAATGAAGACAAAAAGAAAATGAAAAAGAAAAGAAAATAAAAGAAAAAATAAAGACAATAATGTAATGTAAGAAAGTGGTGTCGTGTGTGATTGTTTGTGTTATCTTGAAACTCAGCGCAAAGTCCACTTCTTTGTCGAAAAATCTCTATTTTGTTGCTCCACTCATGATTAAATTTAATCGATAATCGATAAGCCTTAATTCAACCGATAAAATATCGAAATTGTTAAATTAAATGTTATGATTGAAATATGAATCTCATTACTTTCATTTTGTGAGTGTGATTTTATGATGACTTTTTTATTTCGTCTATCTATACAAAATACTCCCTCTGGTTGCTAGCTATTAATAAATGATGTATGTGGTCTACATATAGACTATAATAGTGACCGAAGGGAGTAGAGTTTTAATTGACATGTTTCGTCGGTGTAAAAAAGTTGTACACGTGTATTTAATGATATATTGTCATATCATTTAAAGAATTAAAAATAAATAACTTATTAAACCTTATTAGTTAATCTGGCGGAACATTGTTGAATGCATCGTTCGGAAGAATTGGATTTAATTCTTAAGTTGAACAATTATTTGTCAGATTATCCTTACTTCACAGCCGAACTCCATATTATCAGGATATTTGTCTGTCTATTTGTAATTTTTTATTATATTTCAATATATATTTTTTATTATTTATTTTAATTTAATCAATTTGTTTCTGTTTTATAAATACTATTTCTTTATATTTTTTATTTGAGTTAATAGGAAAATAAATACAAATGGAAAGCAATGAATTTTGATTTTTGAATGGTAAGCAAATTTTTGGTAATTTTCTACATTTGTTAATTTTGTTTATCCGTTAATTTGTGAATGAGAGAGATATGATATACACTCTGTAGTTGACTTGGATTTATGAGTGTGCTCATCTCAAATTTTCAGGTATAAACCTTTCGATATACTAATGATTCTTGTGTTAGGTAATTTATATAATGTTTTGTTGATTTTAATTGGACCTGTGTTATTGGATAGTAAAATTGGTCTCTGAGTTAGTCAGTCTTTGAGGGGATGTCGAGTTTTTTACTCAGTAAAAAAATAAAATTTATAAAAGTCATGCCAAAATTAATATTTTCTTTAAACAGAAATAATTAAATTAAATATTTTTTATCATATAAATATTTTTTTTATTTTTTTAAGGAACATTTATTTTATTTTGAAACGGGTGAAATAATTTATTTTTGTAGGAAAAACGGATGAAGTAATTTAAAGACAAAATGAATATAAGCTTTTGTTGTCCTTGTTTTTTTAAAGATAGCTTTTGCTGTCCTTCATTTTATAAAAAGCTTTTGTTGTCCTTATTGTTTGACTGTTTTGCGATTTTCATTCCACAACTCAACCTTTATTACAAGGATATTCATCCTTTTCATAGTCAAATTTTGCAGTGTTTTTTCTTCAAGAGAAGACTTTTTTAAAAAATTAAATTTTGTAGAAAAAGTCATTCATTTATAATTTATAATTCTTATTTTTATAAAAAAAATGATGTCCTAACACATATTAGTATATCAAAAGTAGAATTTAAATGTCTTGGTAAGGTTAGCTCGATTGATAGAGATAATGTATATTCTATATAAGAGTTTGGATTCAAACCCCGACCACCGCCAGAAAAAAAATAGAACTTAACTTGTATGAAAAATTGTACGACATTCTTTCTTAAAAAATTTAAAATTAATTTTCACAATTTATTTATAAAATCTTTAATACATGCACCTTAAGACACATGTTATCATAGCTCTTAGATTTTTATATGCTTATAGTTTGTTTCTTTTTGCAAGTTGCATTGACCATACCCAATTGCACATAGCAATTCAGTTAATGCCGTCAGGAGACCGGCAATTAAAGCAAATGAAGGGAAAACCACTCAATCTCACATCTCAAATCTCAAAAATCCACAAAATATCTTTCTTCTTAAATTTCAATCAAAAGAAAAAAAATTCAACTCACCTATAATAAAAATAAAAAATTCCTCAATCCTTTATAATCTTTGTTAAAAGATATTTGGTGTATTCCTTTATGCATCAAATATTTCTAAATGCATCTTATCCAATTGATATGCGTGTATATGAACTTTTCGTGTAACTATTGATAAAGCAAAGATTAATAAATAAAAAAGAGCGATGATATAATGAACAATTGTTTTTATTGTTTTAATAAAATTCCAACAATTATTTTAAATAAACTTCGGCACAATTGTGTAATTTAAAAATACTTTTCTTTTAACAACTAAAATGATATATAATAAAAAACAACAATGATTCACCCCGTGTAAGGTGTGCAAAAGGCAAACCACCAAGAGTATTTACAAGATCAAAAGTTGACACACAAGGAAACACCACCAAAAAAAATAAAAAAATTACAAGTGGACTCACATACAAAGGAGTGGATGTTTCCACCAATCGTGATAACTATAGCTGAATTTCGTCTGTTTTGATTTCAACCATAAAAATGAGTTCAATTTAACATGTTCAACAAGGGTAGAAGAATTGGAAGCCGTATTTTGAAAGACACGGTTGTTTCTTTCCTTCCATAGCATCCAAACAGAGGCAAACCAAATAACTCTCAGGAATGAATGAGCGAATCTGGGCAGACCCGCCATATTAGTAAATTGAAAGAAATGTTGTTTGATGTTGTCGGAAGAAACCAAAGTGATACCTAACCAATGCCAAACATAGGACCAAAGGGAACTGAATATGTCACATGCTAAAATCAGATGTATTGCCATTTCCAACTCTCCACAACCTGAAATGCACGTCGTGTCAGTAGATTAGAGGACATGCCGCCGCACCAAATTGTCCTTTGTGGGAAGTCTGTTGCGAAGAAGGCGCCACACAAACAGAGACACCTTTGAAGGAATTTGCTTATGTCAAATATTGTCAACGAGAGTCCTATCCACAGGCTCATCAGATGTAGTGAGAAAGTGATATGCTCCCCTCACTGAATAACCTTGAATAGGATCAAGCAATCACCGCCAAGCTTCATTAACATTTTCCTGTAAAACAATATTGTGAAGTAAGACAGAACACTCCCTCACACTCTCCTCCTCCCAAGCTAACAACCTATGACACCACAACATCCCCCACCCCCATCCACCCCATTACCCTCTTCGCCTCTGCCACCGAACACTCCTTGTTCACAACAAGCTCATCGAGGCAGGGAAATTTAGTTCTCAAGGTAATTTCCCACACCCATATGTCATGTCAGAATAAAGTATCTCTGCCGTCTCCCACAATCCGATGAGTATTAATATCAAACCAACTCCCGACACTCTCACTCAACCCCTCTTGGATCCTACACAATTTAAAAATACTTTTTATGATTGATATATGAGTTAATCTTTATTTTACCAATTTCAGGTAAAATACAATGAATAAATTTTGGGAACATTTCTGAAAATGTATTTGCTTTTTTGGGTACAATTATTGTTCAAATTTATGGTGTGGTTTATGTCATGAAGTTGGATTTAATAGTAATACATTGAAATTGTTTTGAGCACCTTGAAAAGTTTATGTATAGTTTCATAATTAGAGAGTGGTTGACCAACTTATGTGCGCATGGTAGTATATAAATTAAGGTTGGAATTTTGGCTTAGAGATGTTGATATCTCATATTCAATCGTGCATCCAACTGAATTACCCCCCCTTTAAAAATTAAAGGAATTTTTTTATAGAGTGGTAGTAAATACTTTAATTTGCGCGTATTACATGGTTTAAAAAATATGGAATGTAGTGAGTAGAATGATAGACTATTCTTGACCCAAAGAAAATGATAGACTATATTATCAAGAAATACAAATTAATTCAAGTTTGAATTCTAGCTGAGAAAGCTTCAAATATTTAATGTCTCATATGCTACAAATATAACTTGCATGCCTTAACCGAACTTATAAAAAGAAGAAAAAGAAAAAAAAATATTATCATATTTGTGTGTATAGAAAGAGAGAGTTTATGTTTATATTTTGACTAAATTACCTTTTTGGTCCTCTAACTATTTAATTGGTATCGGATTGATCCTCTAACTAAAAATTGATTTATTTCGGTCCTTTAAGTTTCTCACTGTTACTACATTTAGTCATTTTTGTTAAATTTAATTAAAAAACGTTAGAGTTCATCAATTTCTGGAAAATAGGAAGAACACCATCAACAACACCAAGAACAAAACTTAGCAACATGAACAAACAACAACAACAAAATCCTACAACAAACAATCACAACAACCCATTAACCACAACAACAAAATCGAGCACTGCCAACATAAAATTAGGGTTCTGAAAGGGGGGGAAAACAAAAAGGGATAAAATTGAATCTAATAAATCTGCTTTGCTTGAATGACATAAAACGAATTCTATACTCAATTGCTAACCTTTTTTCGATTATGATTCCTTGTTAAAAGACAAATTAAATTCAAAATTGATATGGGGTTTCTTCTTGAATTTGATTCTGAGTTTGGGGTTTGAGATTTTGGTTGATTTGCTTGCTGGGATTTGATGAAGATGATGATGAAAAGGATGATAATGATGTGATAAAGATGATGTTGAAGAATGGGAAGAAGATTTAGAAAAATTAGGTGTTTATAGAGTAGTGATTTAAGTTGTATGAAGAATTTTATTTTATTTTCCAGATTTTTGTTTTGTTGTTTTTTGATGAAGGTGAATGAGGAAGATGATGAAGAAGTTGAATGAAGATGATAATTGTATAAAACCTAACGTTTTTTTATAATTAAATTTAACGAAAAGGATTAAATATAGTAACGGTGAGAAACTTAAGGTACCGAAATAAATCAATTTTTAGTTAGAAGATCAATCCGATACCAATTAAATAGTTAGAGGACCAAAAAGGTAATTTTATATTTTTGTTTGTGTTAACATTTCGTTTCTTGAGGAAAAAGACTGATAATCAATAATTTGATTAGGATATAAATGAAGTTTGACAAAAAATTATTTCAACCAAAAATTAAATTCGAACATGCACTATAAGGTTTGACTCATTTAAAGTGAGTGATTAATAAAGTGAATGACAAAAAATAAATAAAGTTTGATGTTTTAATCACTCGTGATTTGTTATGCATGTGTATACAATATTACGTTTTGATTTGTGAATCAACTAACATTTTTTTATAAAATAAATTGTGCTATTCAACGGAGTCTAATCCACATTGTAGCACAAAATGAGTTGTAAGATCGAGGAAATATAATTGACAAATTTATTATAATCATTAAGGACAAACCAAATTATAGTTCATGTTAATTGACACCTTGCTTCATACACATATATAACCACCAATGCCGAAACCCGTCTAATTCAAGCAGTGGTGTAGGAATAAATACATGGAGTATGCCACTAGCTGAGGTGACCAACCGGTCCATATTAAAACAACAAGTGGCCTAAAAAATAAAATAAATCGCATTAAATTTGAACCCACCAATAGTGTTAATTTCTTCTCTAACTAGGTGTTCTCTTTATTATTTTTCTTTGTTTCAAATTGTTTGTCTCATTTATAATCAGTGACGGAGCCTGAAATTTTGTAGAGTTTGTGCATAAAAATTATCGCAAATTCATGTGACATAATATATATAAATAGTCATAAATCGAAATAAAAGAGGTTCGTCATTTTTCCAACAAAAGTACAATTTGAAATAAGAGAGATGAAATATAATCTGCCAATAGTGTGCTAAATAAAATTAGGAGGTAAATACCTTTTTCGAGACCTCTTTCGAATGAATGTTCGAATAATATCAACATTGTCAAGTGACTTGAATATCCTCCGTTCGGTGTAACATATCATCAAAGCATCCATTCTCTTGCAAGATGCATTTGATGTTGTTACAATCAAGGAGATGTACTCGAAGAAATTATTAATAGATGAGCAACTACTAGCAAAAGACACAATCACCAATTGCAAGCGGTGAGCATAACAATGGACATACAAAGAATAAGGGTTTTTTTATCTAGAATCTTTCTTTGCAAACCATTAAATTCACCTCTCATATTTGAAGCTCCATCATATCCTTGCTCGCGTATCCTTGAAATAAATAACTTGTAACGATCAAGAATACCAGAAAAGAGCATTCTTTAGTGCCTTGGAATTAGTATCTTTGACATGATGTAGAGCAAGAAATCGTTCCACAACTTCCTCTTTGTCGTACAAGAACCTAGAAAAAAAATTCAACAAGGTTATATGGAGCCATGGAGAATAATAGATAATATAGATTTGAAAATATAACTACTAACCTCAACATCACTGCCATTCTCTCTTTGACGGATATATCACATGACTCATCAATAAGCACAGATAATTGTCTATCACCAAGCTCTTCCATAATCACATTCATAACTTCATGTGCACAACATGTTGCAAGGTCCATTTGAATGTCACCGGAAGTCATTTTGCAATTTTTTCCACCACGATCAAAAGCATCTCTCACTTGTTCATTTTTAGATTTTACTCAATCTACCATCTCTATAAAATTACCCTTGATTAGAGAAGTAGATTTGTCTAAAGCAATGCCTTGTGCTATGAGATATTTAGTACAATCTAGAGAATAAGTCAAACAGATCTTATACAATTCTTTGGATTCCCTAGTTGCTCTAGCAAACTTACTTTCTATGATTTGTCTTTGATTATTATAATCATCATAATGCTTGATACATGAGTTGTGTATACTATCATGACTACCAATATGATCTTTCAAGCCTTTAAGATGCATGTTTCCAATCTTTAAATTTGTCTTTGGTGAAGACTTCGAAACCTAAGTACTCGGCCCTCCCGGGTTGCTTAAAGAGAAAGCAATAGAAACAATAAGCTGCATCCTTGAAGTTGAACTCACCGTATTCAATCCATGTATACTTCCTATACCATGATTCACAAAATGCTCTTGTTTCACTCCCAATTAGAGTACGAGGAAAACTTGACAAATTTAGTTGCATTGGACCCTTCAATATTTATGCCCTCCTTACTTAGTCTTGAATATACGGAGCATACGTATGAATTTGTTTCCTACGACCTGGATCACACACAATCTTATTTGTATTAAACTCATTGGCAACATTAGGCAGTGGTTCTTCTACTTCGGTTTCCGGTTGCACAACATTCACATTCTCAATACTTGTTCTATCAACCAAAATTCTCCTCATCTCTGAAAGTTTATACAAAACATAGCATATCACATATAAGAGTTTGAAAATTTAAGAAGTATTATTTCAAGCATTATCACAATTAGTTTTTTTTTTCTCTTTTCTACATAACATATATAATGTGATCGCAACATAAACCATACATATTAAAAAAATGTATAAGTTCTTAAAATCCTTAGCTAGGTGTGTGTGTCCAATGACAGACAATATCCCAAAGAATCATAGAAAATGTATACTAGTACATTACACAGTACTGCAAAGTCACATGTAGAGTCTCAAGCTTGATTTGGAGAACAAAAAAAATCCCAAATTTAATCAAAAGCATAATGAAATTCCTCTAAACAATACAAAATAGATCAGTAAACCATAAAGTTGAGACAAATTTTCAATAAACCTGAAATATTTTGTTCCAATGGACACAACGTAATTATTAGTTTTCAATGTTATGTGCTTCATGAAATTCATTCACTATTAATTTATGAGCTGTGACCAGTTTACACACCCCACTTTTGCAATGTTGTGTTCCAATGCAATTATTAGTTTATGAACTTTAAACTTGAGAGACTAATCCACTAATACCATATCCATATGTACATAGCGTAACATACCTAAAAGGATAAAACCATAATCAGATGCTTGCAATGTCAAGTTCTTCATGAAATTCATTCACAAGATTAATGTAGCATAAACATGAAAGTTGGATTACTTCACAATATATTCTACAGAACATATAATACCATAACAATTAGTAATAATAATTTTGAATTAGGGTTTGGGAAACAAAAATTGAAGATTATCAACAACTCTAAATTGCAGTTTGGAATTTGAATAATCAACTCATTCACCCATTAACAAATAACAAGCATCATTAACAAAATAGAACAAATAATAAAGAAAACAACATAGAAGTAGAACAAACCTGGATGAGAGTGGAAAGGATAATGAATGAAAATGGAGGCAGACTGAGAGTTGAGAGAGGGAGAGGCGCAAGTTGAGAGAGGGAGTCATGGAGAAGCAAAGGAAAGTGAAACTGAGACTGGGAGAGGGAAACACACGAGTAGAAAAGGAGAAGAGTCATCAAATATGTGCTAAAAAATAGAAACAAAACAGTTGAATTCTGTCATTTTTATTTAAATGGGAAAAAGGCTATTGGGCTGAGCTTGCTACAAAGAAAGTAGAAGTTGAGCCTGGGCTAGTGTCCAGGCTAGCTGCAGGGTGCCACTGTCCCTGTTCATAATACTAAGAGTATTACTTTGCCCACCCTATGACAGTCTCATGCATCTTGTAAAATTTTCAAAAATGCCCCTTCGTAGTCTGAATTTCATAATCTGGACGAGTTCGAATTTCATAACCCGGAAAGCACCAGCACCAATTCTGAACATGTTTGTAACATGGATAGTCATTTTAAGAACAATATTAATCTTCCTAGCTTTCATCTTTGTGTTTTTATGATCAAGACTCCCTTAGAAGGAACTTCTTACAGGACCCCGCCATCAAAATCCAAAATTCCATCGTTTACACCCTTTTATTCATGGTGCTAATGCAGTTCGGATTACGTAATTCGGACAGCATCAACACCAATTCTGAACATGTTTGTAACATGGATAGTCATTTTAAGGACAATATTAATCTTTCTAGCTTTCATCCTTGTGTTTTTATGATCAAGACTCCCTTAGAAGGACTTCTTACGGGACTCCGCCATCAAAATTCAAAATTCCATCGTTTACACCTTTTTTTTCATGGTATTAATGCAGTTCGGATTACGTAATCCGAACAGCATCAGCACCAATTCTAAACATGTTTGTAACATGGATATTCATTTTAAGGACAATATTAATCTTCCTAGTTTTCATCCTTGTGTTTTTATGATCAAGACTCCCTTAGAAGGGACTTCTTACGGAACTTCGCCATCAAAATCCAAAATTCCTTCGTTTACACCATTTTTTTCATGGTGCTAACGCAGTTCGGATTACGTAGTCTAGACAGCATCATTACCAATTATGAACATGTTTGTAACATGGATAGTCATTTTAAGGACAATATTAATTTTCCGGACTCTCATCCTTGTGTTTTTATGATTTTATTTGACATGAATAGACCTTTTTTTTTTTGTTTTGAAAAGCAAAATTCAAAATTGGTGAAATGAGAGATATTATTTTTGCTGATTATACATTAGCATAATCCGGATTATGAAATCCGAACTCGTCCGAATTATGATATCCAAACTCGTCCGAATTATGATATCCGGACTGCAAAGGGGCAGTTTTGGAAATTTTACAAGGTGCGTGGGACTGTCATAAAGTGGGAAAAGTAATACTCTAATACTAATACAACATTTATTATTCATTTTCACTAATATATTGGTTGTTTACTTCAAACCATAGGTCAAGAGGATCACCCCAAAAGGTCACCATCCCAAAGGGTCAGCATAGAAGATCACCTCAGAGGGTCACCACCTGAGAGGATCTCCATAGAAGATGTAAAGGTTCACTAGTAAGTGTATAGTTGTAATGATGTATATATTATAGATTAGCACAAGTTTGTCAAAAGTTAGTTACTAGTTAGACGTTAGTTTGATAAGATTGAATTATTAGTTAGTTACTTAGTTAGTCAGAGTTTAACTTGATCATATAATTTACTTGGTAGTTAAGTGACCATAGTTAGTTAACATAAACCATTATATATAAAGGGGTTATTCAACTGTATATATCATCATGTGTTTCTCACAATTTCTCCATTCAATAAAGTTTACATAGTTTTAATTCATACTCTCTCATTCTTCTTCTTACTTCCAATTTACCTGACATCAATGAGTAGTTTTTCAATCAAACATAGCTGTATCAGAGCTTATACAATCCAAGAAAGTGAATCTTTCATAGTGGAAAAGTTACAAAGATCAAGAAGATGGCATGAAAACGATATTTTTCACGTGAATCTTCCAATTCTTGATGGCAAAAACTTGGAAAGATATGGTTCAAGAAGATGAATGTGATTTTTCTAGTTCGCAGTGTGTATAAACAAGTCATCAATGGTGTGGAACCCCTTCCTACAAATGACCCTGTGATATAACAATGAGAAGTTTTAATTCATGCCACCACAAATTTAATCGGTTATAATTGCGCCGACCCTTCAAGAGGAGTCAAAACCCTAACAATTATACGTAGATTCAATTAATGGCGTGATTATTACACTTGGGGTTTGGGGTGTTACATTTTGACTGGGTTTGAATTTTTCTCGATTTTAAAACACAGGTATGAAATAGATAACATGTATATAGGTACCCACCTCAAACTTATAAACTCGTTCTGAATGTAGAAAACTATTTTATGTTGATATGCCATGTTATAAAAACTACCATTGATATCTAAAGTGAGTATATTGTTAGATCTTGGGGTTGCAAAAAAACTTCTATTTTTTATTTAAAAAAATGATTCAATGCGGCAATGGGACAACAGTTAGAGAAATTCATCGTGAATAAGTGGGGTGTACTCCAGATGCTGCATATGTTATGGACTATCCCTTACCAAGTTAGCTGAACTCACAAATACATTTTCATGTTTTATTTTATTTCTTTTAATAATTATAACTTAACTATTAATCATAAATTTTTAGAAGAAGCAAGAGTTTTCTTCGCAGTTTAGTGAAGAAGAAAAAAAGAGTGGGACCCACGTCATTTATCTTCTTCGGTTATGTTTGGTAAAAATAAGCTATAAGTTAGCTGATAACTGAAAATCTAGCTTATAACTGATGACTGATAGCTTACAACAGAAAAAGTTAGCTTATTAAAATTAAAGTGTTTGGTAAAGTTAGTTGTTGAAATAGCTGATAAATATAAAATGACTTAAAAGGATATGTTTGTTTATTTATTTTTTTATGAATTATATATGTAATTTTTTTTACTTAATGTATTTTTTTTAATATTCAAATTTATTTGAAATTATTTTCATCTTCACATTGATAAATGTGCTTTATGAATTCAACTAACATTTGTTATTCGACTAATTTTTATTTTTTGACGAATTTTATTTAACTAAACTTGTTTCCCTATTTATTTATTATATATTTTATTTAACATTAAATATTATATGAATTAAAAGCATGGTTATAAAAAAAATGAACAACAAAATATAGAAAACTAAACAATGTAGTGACTAGTAAGCTGTGAGGTTGGTAGCAGTAAGCCATAAAACGTGGGAACGTGGGTGATTTCATTTTAATTTAAAAATAATAAAATTAAATTAATAAGGTTAAAATTGGAAGAAATTATAAGAAACTATAAGCTATATGCTTAAAAGCTATTTCAAATAGCTTTTTCAAAAAAGCTATAAGTTCACAAGAAAAGTTTATTACCAAACACGTTACATTTTGATCCAACAAACTTATAAGCTAATTCAATAAGCTATCAGCTAGCTTCTTGTTGTTACCAAACACAACCTTTCTCTCGTTCCCTTTTTCTTTTAAAACAAATAAATTAAATTCATTAATTCTTTATTGGCTTATTTACACTTTTAACCCCTGCAAATAGGGGGAGTTTGAATTTTGTCCATGTATTCCTTGACTATTTTAATCGACACTGCAAAATTTAATCACTTAAAATTTAGTCACTGAGCTCATAATCTTGCTGAGGTGGCTGTGATTAACTAACTCTCTACTATTGATTGTGTAATCAACATGCTGACTCAAATTTAAAGATATGAATAGATCGAATTGCCCTCAGCCAAACACATATGAAATGTCTTTTTTACCCTTAATAAGTTTTGCCATATGCAAAATGACTGTATTGCCCCTGATAGAGATATATCTTCTTTACTCTATTTTTTCTATCGAATCTTCCAGATCTGAAACACTCTTGATGACGCATCGTACCCAACAACCTTAAAGATTAACACGTCTCTTTAACTCTGAACTAGACAAACAACCAAACAATTTGAAATGAAGGTGCTTTAGATATGCGTTGAGAGGATGAAGATGGAGACGACGACGATCATGATGGAAAGGTGCTTATACTTTCACATGTTTTCAGGTGTTGTCAAGTTTGATCTAAAAACAGGCCACCAATTCTAGCCAAACCCTCGACACTTGCATACACACAGTACTTTGCTGAATCGTTGATAAAAGAAGCTGAAATGGACAATAAGATAGTAGCAATTCATGTAGCAATAGGTGGTGGGACTGACCAAAATTACTTCAAGAAAAGGTTTCCAGAGTGATGTTTCGATGTCGGCATAAGTGAACAACATGTTGTTACATTTGCCGCAGGGTTAGTTGCTGAAGGTCTCAAGCCATTTAGTGCTATTTATTCATCATTCCTACAACGCGAATATGAACAGGTAGTCCATGATGTTGATCTTCAGAAACTACCTGTTCGATTTGCGATGTATAGAGCGGGTTTAGTTGGTGCAGATGGACTAACCCATTGTGGAGCATTAAGTATCACTTTTATGACTTGCTTGCCCAACATGATTGTCATGGCTCCTTCTGATGAGGCTGAACTGATGAAGAAGGGTTTTGAGAAGAAGTAGAAGATGAGAGCATAATGGTCATTTCATCTTGTATTGGGTTCATTAAGGCATTTTGATCCATTTTTGTGCAAAAATATGAGTCAACAGTCACTTATCCTGCTCAACAGTAGACAAGTCAGCTAATCACAACAACCTCAACAAGATTATGAGCTCATGAACCAAATTTTAAGTGATTAAATTTTGTAGTGTCGATTTAAAATAATTAAGAAATAACCCACTTGGATCGGTCTGATGGTATTGGTTTGGGACCTGGGAGTGTGCGTCTCTTTGAGGTCTTATGTTCGATTTTCCTTGATGCCAATTTAAGTGGGCTAATTTAGCTTCTTAAAAAAAATTAATAAATATAGGGACCAAACTTCTTTCAAACTCTTATTTGCAGGGGTTAAAAGTGTAAATAAACTTTTTTTATTTTTTGGTTTTTTTCTTCCGACTCATAGAAGATAACTTATTTTCCAAGTAAACGGGCAATTTACCCCATTCGTCAATTACCTCCCTCATGTTAACAGAACTTCAATTACCCCCCTGAAATTGCATAACGTTGATCAATTTACCCCATTCGTCAAATTCTTCTGTTAGTCAACATCACGTTTAGCAATTATGTGCAAAATGCTCCCGAACTTGAAAATTTATTTATTTTTTCTTAACATAGTGGTTGATATCCTTGTAAAAAATGTATAATTATTATATTTTTCAGCTTAGCTACATATTTATATTGATATGCTTTGTTTTATAAATAGATTAGATGACATTTTATTTAACCAATGATTAGATGACATTGTTTCTAATAGTTTTAGTCTGGAATACTTATCTTATTATGAAAATTATATCATGTGACAATATACATCGTCATCATTCAGCAATATAATTCATTACCATGTGGTATGATCCACTAATTTGATTGGAATTGGAATTGGAGATGCATTAGTTTGTCAGCAAAATTAGAAACCTATTTCACATGTTGTTGGGTTATGGGAAGAAACAACTATTCAATCTCAAACATAATCTAAAGGGACAACCAAATAGTCCATATAACATATATGAAGAACCAAGTATCAAGTGGAGATTCTAAAAGATTTTTCATTAAAGCTAACAGTTAATTGTTTGCCTTTAATATCATTTGAGTCAAATATAAGAAAAAAAAATACAAATTTTCAAGTTGGGGCATTTTGCACAACTTCAAGGGGTATTTGCAAAACGTGGATGTTGACTAAAAAGAAAATTTGACGGAGAGGGTAAATTGATTAACGTTGTGTAATTTGATAAGTGAAATTTTGTTAACGTCAGAAAGGAAAATGAGGTAATTGACAAAACTTACGGGGATAACGGTGTATTTACTCCTTCCCAGAAGCAAAGTTTCTTTCTTCTTCTACTCTGCCTCCAACCCGTATCCACAAGAAAACCAAACCTCCCAAAAACCTTATTCCAAAACCAAACACAAACCTATGAAACCTTGTCTCTAAAAACATCATCATAGGCAATGAGAATGATGCAAGTAACATCTAGTATTCATGCTTTCACATGGTTCTCACTTCGAAGACACTTAGAAGACAACATAACCGGCCTACACAAATGCACAAACCCTAATCACGTCAAACAAATCCACGCACAACTCATCAAATGTCATCTTCATCAAGACCTATACATTGCTCCAAAACTCATTGCTTCATATTCACTCACCAATCATTTATCTTCTGCTGTTAATGTTTTTAACCAAGTTCCTGACCCAAATATTCATCTTTATAATTATCTTATTAGAGCTTATTCTCTTTCAGGCAATGAATCAAACCGTTTGTTTGCGTTTGGTCTTTTTTTGAAAATGCAAGTGGATGGTGTTTTGGCGGATAATTTTACTTACCCTTTTCTTTTAAAAGGGTGTAATGGTAGTTCTTGTTTGAATTTGGTGAAAATGGTGCATGCCCATGTTGAAAAATTGGGTTTTTATGGGGATATTTTTGTGCCAAATTCGTTGATTGATTGTTATTGTAGGTGTGGTGGTGTTGAGATGGCGATGGAGGTGTTTTCGGGAATGGAGGAGAGGGATGTTGTGAGTTGGAATAGTATGGTTGGTGGGTTGGTTAAAAATGGTGATTTAGATGGTGCGTTGAAGGTGTTTGATGAAATGCCGGAGAGAGATAGGGTTAGTTGGAATACGATGTTGGACGGGTTTACGAAGGCGGGTGAGATGGAGAAGGCGTTTAAATTGTTTGTGAGAATGGGTGAGAGGGATATTATTTCGTGGTCTACTATTGTTTGTGGTTATTGTAAAAGCGGTGATATGGATATGGCGAGGATGTTGTTTGATAGGTGTCCGGTTAAGAATTTGGTGTTGTGGACGACGATAATATCTGGGTATGCGGAGAATGGACAGATGAAGCAGGCGATGAAGTTGTATGATGAAATGGAGAAGTCTGGGTTGAGGCTTGATGATGGGGTTTTTATTAGTATTTTGGCTGCGTGTGCTGAGTCTGGAATGCTTGGGTTGGGGAAGAAAATACATGATTTGTTTTTAAGGTCTAGATTTAGATGTAGCACTAACGTATTGAATTCCTTCATTGATATGTATGCAAAGTGTGGTTGTGTCGATGATGCCTTTGGTGTGTTTAATGGAATGAAGACGAAGAAGGATTTGGTGTCTTGGAATTCTATGATACATGGGTTTGGTATACACGGACATGGCGAGAAATCGATTGAGCTTTTCAATACAATGGTACGTGAAGGTTTCAAGCCTGATAGATATACATTCATTGGCCTTTTATGCGCTTGTACGCATGCAGGCCTCGTTAACGAAGGGCGTGATTACTTTTATTCTATGCAGAGAGTATATGGGATTGTTCCTCAAATCGAGCATTATGGTTGCATGGTTGACCTTCTCGGCCGTGGTGGACATCTGAAAGAAGCTTATTGGCTTGTGCGCAGCATGCCTTTTGAACCAAATGCCATTATATTGGGCACTCTTTTGGGCGCTTGTCGGATGCATAATGATGTTGAACTCGCTACATCTGTGTCCAAACATCTGTTTAAATTGGTGCCATCTGATCCTGGAAATTTCTCGCTTCTGTCAAATATTTATGCTCAATCTGGTGATTGGTTTAATGTTGCCAAAGTGAGGAAGCAGATGAAAAACGAAGGAGGTCAAAAGTCTTCTGGGGTTAGTTCCATAGAGGTGGAGGAAGAAGTACATGAATTTACTGTACGTGACCAGTCACACCCTAAATCAGGTGATATATATAATATGATTGATAGATTGGTACAGGACCTAAGGCAGGTTGGATATGTTCCTAGGTTATTATTATAGATGGACATGACTTGATTATGTCGCTATGCACAGCTGAAATGATACTTATAGTCCAAGAAAGGAATGCCATCATTATTTAGTCATGCACAATGCTGGTTTACTAAATGTGAAGAAATCGATGTATTCATCGCTATCATTGGTTTAGTAAAACAAATTTTATATTCAGGAGCCATGGCTGAATGCCAGAACCTATGGTATCAATACAAGCATCCGATTATCCCAGGAATGCTGGCAGGAGCGAATTTATAAAGCCAAAGAAAGGGAATATTTTGCTAAGAGAAATGATTAAAGATGATTTTTGTGTGCTACTTGTTTTGAAAAGAAGCACTGCTGTAGACATGTATATAGGTGGTTGTTGGCACAAAGCCAACCTATTTGTTGAACTCTGACATTTACTTGAGAATAAGGTTATTTCTGCAATTACTGACAGGGGCTTGATCCCCTACTGTGTTTTTGGTAATATTTTATACATACGTAGAACTACTTTCGTTGCTTTTTATTTGTCGTTATAAGGTTATGTACACATACTAAGAAAACCTATAACTTTTGTTATGCTGGATGAAATATTTTCTTTTTTCTATAGCACTCTTAAAGGTTCATTATCTCATTTTCAATTCACCTACTTCTCTCTTTGCAATAAATATTTAGTGATAATTTTGACAAAACAATAGTGAATACTATGAACTTTAAAAATGACAAATAAATATAACAAAGAACAGTCAATAAGAATCAATCATATGAAACAATGTGATTGACAAAAAAGGGAACGGTGGGACTCTACTTTTGTTATTGATTTTAATCTTCTTAACGTCTTGTGAAGTTACAGGGTGTGGTTCCAACTCATTTTACTGACTCATGACTTGTCATTATAAAATGAATATTGTACTACGTTACATTTTTGTTGTTGTTGCGCGTAAGCATAAAAGCAGGGAGTACTTGAGTTTTAATTTTTAGTATACTTTGCCCCCCATTCATTAAATTCTGCCTCTGCACCTGCTAGTTATGTCTAATCTGCAATTCCCTCACTCTACATTTGACATATGTTTGTCTGATCATTAACATCTTTAAGCCTCGGTTATTTGTTTTTATTATTGTTGATTTTTCTTTTGATAGCTGGGAGATGTTTAGTGTTCTAATGACTGATTTTACAAATTGAGACTCTCTGGGAGCCTTTTTCTGAGATTAGATTGTTGTAGAGGTGAACATTAGGGTTTGAGATCAGTTTGAAAATGTTGAAGGGAGGTTGGAGAGGGAGTAGGCGATGGTGAGTCTGGAGCTACGCAGATGCCTTAGTGGAGGTCAGAGAGGTTATCTTCCATGTATCTTCTAGGAGAGAACTATGTGAAGATTTGCACGCAAGATGACATTTGCTTCCTTCTCATGCCTCACTGAACTCAGAAACAACCTTCCACACGTCGATTTCAAGTTAGTCTTTTTGAAACTCTTAGTTTATAATTATTAGTGATCAATAGATGGTTTGATATCTTAGATTTGTAAATTGTTCTACACATAATCTCATGCATTTTTATTTTAAATGCTTGCGATTTGTGAAATGGTTTGTTGTCCTATGCATTTAAATTTGATGAATTTGCTGTTCTTAAGAGGACATGTTCTCCATAAAAAAACAGAATTGTCAGCTACAGTGTTACAGCGTCATTATAGCCGCAATTTGACAACATTTTGTACTAAATAGCGTATCGTGGAACAGTAGGGATTTGTTCAAATTCTGCTATGCTGAAGTTTGAAGCTAGTTAATCACAAACAAATCAAATTGTATTTTGCTGGACTTTGAAGCTTTCATGAACAAAACCAATTGATGGATTTTTGTGCCTTGTTGGAATTTCAATGCTGTATTACATTTGTAAAGTATTTCCCATTACTGTGCTACTGATGATTAGCAAGAATAATGAACTTAATTAGCCAAAAACATACCATTTTGCTCAATAGCAATGTTTCTGTAATATTCAATGTTGAACTTTGTTCCTACATTTATAGTTCTGGAATCACTTATTCTGACAATAACATAATAGCATAGCAAGGATCACAATGAATATTTTCTAGATTTGTTCAAGTTTGATATTCATTTACATAGTTTCTATATGAAAAACTCTTATAGTTCCAACAATAATAGTCCACTCCAAAGTTTGATGCTCCTCATTGTTTTTTATTTTATTTTTAGTTAAAGTAATTTTGAAAGGCATGTGTCCTATATAATGTTGAGTGCATCCACAAATTGCAAACCCTTTTTCATATATGAAGTAACTGCAAAAATAAAGTATTTTATATTTTTATATACCCTTCACGTGGTCTCTCCATCTCCACATGTTGCCTAAATTCTCATTTTACACAATATTTTCCTTAATTTTTAAATTTCCTTTTCAATTATTTATTCAAAAAAAGTTGAGAAAGAGAAACTATTATTAATAATGACGATACTAGTGGTCGTTTTACATTTATCTCCTATAAGTTTTTTTTTGTTGAAGAAGGAACATACTCTCAAATAAATAGCACCAAAGCCCTATAAGTTTTCTTATAAACAATTTTTTTATATTAATAGCACACTAGCACATGATATGCATAGTGGCTAAAGAGATAACGTTTTCAAACACCAACTTGTGAACATAATTAAAACTCAAAATTCAAACTCTTGACCTACTTTGCTGGAATAAAAAAGTGAATATTTATAGATTTCTGATGCAAGGATAACTCAAAATTTGGTACAAATATTGAATTCTGAAAACTAATTGTGTCTTCAATTATGGCAAATTTATGAATTTAGTAAAAATAAACATGATTTTTTTTTACCACAGCAAACATGAATTTATCTACAAATTATTAAGGGCAAAATAGAATTCCCCCCCAATGTTTATAAGGGAGAAGATTAAATGTGAGGCATGTAAAAAAGTTTAATTTATATACATTCTTGTTATTGAAAAATAATTTACACTGTCAACTAAATCAAATACAAATGATAAAATATTTACTCTGTGAATGACTACAATACCATTTATGATTGAAGCCAAATATTTTTAATGACATAATAATTATGATCAATTGAAAATGTAAAATACGACGGTAAAAAAAGTATGAGTTAAATATATAAAAAATACTTGGCACCAAAAGTATAACAAGTGATATAGAACTTGACACTTCATCTAAAAAGGGCATGATCTATTCAGCACCCATAGATAAAGTTCCGTGTAGCACTATGTGTTGATTGTCCTATGTGCCATATGTCAAAGCATATCCATTAGCCCATACATTTTAATACACACCAAACTTTGGATGAGATGAAGATATAGTACATACAAAACACTTCTATGTGGTGTATATTAAATCACATTTTCAATTTATACCATATACTTATTCCACCAAACTTGATCTCTCATCATATCATCACTTCACTCTCATCTAAAGAACAAGTTACTCAAATAATATGGATACTTGTTTTCTCTCTCACAGTTCTTTCACAAAGATCAAAGGTGGATCTCTAACTTACTCCAAAAGATTTTCTCATCAACAATTCAATTCAAGAAAAGTTGGAATTCCATTTCATGTATCATGTAAGTTCTTCTTTCCTCTACTTACACTAAGATCAAGATTTTAAATTGCAATAACAATCACAGTAACATGTAATCTTTGATATTCTATCTTACTACACGGACACTGACACGCTGACACCGCTAATAATTTGAGAAAATTGCATGATTCAAGGTAATTATATATGATCTCAATCATGATTTGTGATATAGTAAACAATTGTAGTGAAATAGAGGTGATATGATCTCAATTATGATCTTGATATTGTAAAGAATTGTTGTTAGATAAAGCTGATATGTTCTCAAGATGGTAGTTAGATACACTACTGATATGATCTCAAAATTGTAGTCAATACTATTTACAAGATATTATTTATGATTTTTTATGTTGTAAAATATTGTAGTTAGATACAACTAACATGATCTCAATTACAGTCACATTGTAGTAGTTGCAAGACATTTTTACCTAAGATATGTTAATTTCTAACGAGTAAACCACCAACTTAGCCTATAAATTATAGAAAGTAAAAAGTAGAAACTTTTACTTAAAAACAACAAACTTTTGACTTTTAAAAAGTAAAATATACCACTTTTTAATAATTTCCAAAGCAAAGTTTCTATATTAGTATCCTTAACCAGTGCACGGGGGCACGGGTTAACATTTCCCAATTATATATATAGTAAGTAGTACTAAAATATATAAAATATGTGAATTTGGACTAAATTTTTCGAAGACTACTTATTATATTTATATTGATAATGATAGTTTAAGGGTTATACTGATTGTACATTCAGGCTAAGTCTATCATACACGATTAAGATATTGTTGTACCATGTAGAATTTCGTTTTTTCAACGTTGGATCAATAAGTATCATCATATCTCAATTGATCAATGCCGAGACTTATAGATGGTGAAAAACAAACTTGTGCATAGTAGATCACTTATCTCACTCACGTCAGTCACGTGTGCATCATACGATGTGCATCATAGTATTATTACTACTATTCTTAATCTTGAAATCTTTTGTGATCAAACCACAGGTTGCAACATGTCATCATCATCACCGTCGGATGATGAAAAACCAACCCTTAACACCGATTGGCGATCTTTCCGTGCAAAACTGGTGGCCGGAGAACAATTACTAAAACCCGAATTCCTTTCTTCAACGACTAATCCAGACACTGTTGTGGATCATCCACCACTAATCACAATTGGTGACAAATGGGCTCACGTAATCCATGAGCCCGAAAGAGGTTGTTTATTGATAGCAACAGAAAAGCTTGACGGGGTTCACATTTTCGAACGAACGGTGATCCTTCTTTTATCAAACGGCCCAATAGGCCCATCAGGGATCATACTCAATAGACCATCTTTGATGTCTATCAAAGAAACAAGATCAACTGCATTTGATGTAATGGGTACTTTTTCTAATAGTTCTTTGTATTTTGGGGGACCTTTAGAAGAAGGGTTGTTTTTGGTGAGTCCAAAAGATGATGTGGTGGGAAAAAGTGGTGTTTTTGATGAAGTGATGAAGGGTTTGTATTATGGTACTAAAGAAAGTGTGGGTCTTGCTGCTGAAATGGTGAAGAGGAATGCGGTCGAGGTTGGTGATTTTAGATTCTTTGATGGGTATTGTGGGTGGGAGAAAGAGCAATTGAGAGATGAAATAAGGGATGGTTATTGGACTGTTGCTGCTTGCAGTCCAAGTGTCGTTGATTTAGGGAGTGTTGGAATTGTTGGGCTTTGGGACGAAGTTCTCGGTCTTATGGGCAAAAGGAAGGTCAAGTGAGGAGCAATATTTTAGGGCCCGATTTTACCCACCTTCACGTTTCCTCGAAAAATCATACATGATTTCGGAAATATACTTCCGACGGAGATAAAACAATGTTTATGTTTGGAAATACACAATGTTTATGTTTGTGTACTTCCGAAGTGTTTGTGTGGATGGGAAAAGTTGGGCTCTAATTTAAAGGGTGCCGGTATTGACACTCATGTTCTCGCGACTACATCTAGATTTTTCAGGTATGTTTGAATTGATGGCATATGGTGAAATGAAGTGAAATAGAATAATCTTGTTAGATTTTAAAAATGGACATCTCCTATTTCATTTCATTCTATACCATCAATACAAGCATACCATTTGGAAGTTTATTTTCGAAAGGATGGCGAGTATAAACAAATGCACATTTGAAAATAAGCTTGTAGAAGATCTAGGTGTAGTAGCAAGACCTGAGTGTTAATACTAGTGCCCTAATATGAGTAGTAACTTGAAAACAACTTGTTTGGAAGCTTCTCAGTTGGCAAGCAGGAGAAACAAAATGTTCTGATTTAGATAGATTCTGACAAGTTGATAAATGCTGTAAATTATAATGTTGTGTTCCTAATTGTTTGATGATGTTAACTATGAGAGTTTTGGTTTTTCCAGTTCAAAATATCTAATCTTGAAGGATGGATGTATCTACTCTAATCATTTTGAAATTGTATCGCATATTGGCGATTCAATTTTAGTTTATATGCATTTAGAGTGTAAAACTGTTCTTTTAGCCATATAGGCATTACACATTTTAATCAAATTCATATGAAAACCTCAAAAGGTTATCATTTCCATGTTTTTCGATACTTTTCTTCATGCGTTTCTCTGTCGTGCCATTCTTTCATCTCACAGAGCACGAGTCGTAATCAACAACACACGTCTATTACGTGAGATCATAATCCCGCATACGACTCAAGATCATAATCCAGCATACGCTCGACCCGCAATGACAGTCCCTATCATGAGTAAATAATCAAACTAGAACTCTATATAAACCACATTGAGACTTTATTTGCATTTCTTATAGCAGAAGAGCTCGACGTTGTTGTAAAGTTTGTAATGTTTCAACCATAAACAAAAGTTTATCATATTATATAATATTCAAAACACCACTAAGTTTTATTTTAGGAATATTCAGAACACAACTAGGTTCAATCGCACCCCTTACAACATATAAATTTTAGATACTTCAGGATTTTTTTTAGAAATACTCATTCATTTGCTAAAAGAGTATCAACAAAGGATCAACTTTATCATCAAGGGGTGGTGCTTTCTTATACAATGCTATGTTCCAGACGGTGTGGAAAAGAGGAAACAATTAATCATCTCTTCTTCGGTTCTCTTTGAAATCTTGTTTTTCAGATGCTTGGCGTTTGTTTTGTTAATCTAGCTGATATTGAGGAACAAGAACATCAATTTGGTGCCACTCATGTGTTCAAAAACAATATTCGCTCTTGTTTTTGGGTAATTTGCATGTCTTGTATCTGAATTACTTGGAAGAAACATAATGTTTGATTGTTTTTTAATAAAGAGCTTTCGTGGGAGCACTTGTTACCGGACCGCATAAAACTTCATTCGTCTTGGTGGACTCATAAGCTTATTTCTTCCGTTGATTTTCATTTGTGGTGGTCTAAACCTCTACTTTGTTGTGATTTAACTAATATGTAACGCCCTTTATGTACCCAAAAAAGTTACTGTCTTGAAATTTTTTTCTTTTGTAAATCATGTATTTTCAAAGATTATTTTTCCGTACTTAAAAGAAAAAAGCTGCATAAATTAACTGCTCGAGACAAGCAAGGCCACAATAACGAACAAATCTTGTTGTACAATTTTTCAACATGAGACATAAACACTTGTGCGAGTCTTTTGGATAACTAACGAAAACGGAATTGGATTCTCTCCTGTCTTTTTTGTGCAATCCCTTCTCCTTGTCTAATCCAATGGTTGATTGACTCATAATGAATAAAAAACAGTACCAACGAGAGAGAGAAAAAGATAAATGAATGATTTAGATTATGGCCGAACAAACATCATGAAAGAAATGGTTGGATAAGATCCAAATCCAACAAAAACAGCTTATGATACATGTTCATAGGATCGCTTATGAAACAACGGCTAGCTTATAGAAAAACAATATGACTTTATAAGCACTTATACATGATATAAGCTACAAATTAAACAGTTTGTCCAAACAGCGCCTAAGGAGGTCTTTGATTACCGTCTTATAAATGTTACAACCTGTATGGTTTTAACTTACAACCTACTCTTCTAACAGAACACACACACACACAATCACTTCCTCAAACCTTCCAACCAAAACCACTGTATCACCTTCTTTGAGTGATTCTAAAAACCACTCCTCTCTTCTCAAAAACAAAAAATGGAAACAAATGCCACAAAATTCGACCTAATAATCCTAGGAGCATCAGGTTTCACAGGCAAATACGTTCTCAAAGAAGCTCTCAAATTCCTCAACACATCATCCTCTCCTCTCACTTCCATAGCCATAGCGGGCCGAAGCCCAACAAAACTAACCCAAACTCTTCAATGGGCTTCAAAGCCCAACCCACCACCGTCTCTCCCCATCCTCCATGCTGACACAACTGATCCATCCTCCCTCCGTGCACTCTGTTCACAAACCCATCTCATCCTCAACTGTGTTGGCCCATTCCGCCACCATGGCGAGCCCGTGGTGGCGGCCTGCACTGACATAGGTTGTGCTTTTTTATTTGTTATAAGTGAATATTCATTTTGGTCCTCACTGTCTACACAATTCAGTCAGTGACAAAAATAAAATCCAAAATGTAGGGTTTTATTTGAATTTTATGTTTGTCAAGATTGAATTGGGCTGTCAGAAAATTGTGAGAGACCAAAATGAATTTTCATTTTTGTTTTAACTTTTTTGAATGACTTGTGAAGCAAAAATACGGACACAGACACGCCGACACGGTTGATAATTTGAGAAAATCACATAATTCAATATAATTATATGTGTTGGTGCTGAATTGGATACGACACATGTCTGACACCAGCACCTAATTCAAAGAGTGTCCGTGCTTCATAGTGAATCAAAAATATTAATAATTAGTTGTTATATTAATATTTACTCTCTCGATCGTTTGGTTTGAATGCAGGTTGTGATTATCTTGATATCTGTGGTGAGCCGGAGTTTATGGAGAAGACGGAGGCTAGTTACCATCAACGGGCGGTTGAGACTGGCGCGTTGGTGGTTTCGGCTTGCGGGTTTGATTCGGTTCCGGCTGAGTTAGGGTTGTTGTTTAATTCGGTTCAGTGGGTGGGTGAGGCTGTGGTGAATAGGGTTGAGGCGTATGTTGGGTTGGAGAGTGAGAAGAGAATGGTGGGGAATTTTGCTACGTATGAATCTGCGGTTCTTGGTGTTGCTAATGCGAGTAATTTGCAGAAGTTTAGAAGGTCTAGACCAAGAAGACCTAGGCCTCAGGTAATGAAAGTTTAGCTTTGTTGTTTAGAATCTGTTTGGTAAAAAGTAACGAATAACCAATTAGCTAGTTGATAGCAGACGATCTTATAGAGTATAAGTTGGTAGATAGCTGATAGTTGATAGCTGAACTTGTGGGAGGGTGGATGGAGGTCAATAGGTAATAGAAGTTATTGGATCCGTATGGGTCAAACAAACTAATATTGCATTTTAAGAGTCTAGTTCCGTCATTGGTTATTGTGCATGCAATCATTGGTCAATAATTCAGGTGTCTGAGTGTAGAAATTAACTTGAAAAGTGTAATGGTTTTTACCAAGTTGGCAATTTAGAATTTTGTGGTTTGAGACAGATTAGGTGTGATGAAGTTTAGTGAATTATTTGATGGGGCAAAAATGTCTGTTCTTAATTGTTGACACTCTGGTGTTGGCTACTGCCTCAGTAATGGCTAGAGGCTGCACTGAGAAATTTAGTTCTGTTTGTATCATAGAAGTCAATAGCGGCCGCGCTTAGTGGCGACGAACCGCTACACTAATTGTCGTAGCGGTGCGGAATGAGATAGCGGCGCTATAGCGGCATAGCGGAGCAGATAGCAGCCGCTATTTGATTTTAGTTGAAAATTTTCAAATTGACACTATTTTTAAAACATTTTGTATGGTTTCCAAATTTCTAAATTTATTTTAGGGCATTTTTAAAACCAAATTGACTATTTTGTATGGTTTCTTTGTTCTTTTTTTTCTTCCTCTGTTTTATGGTTTCTCTTGTTTTATGATTTTTTTCTTTGTTCCTCTATCTTTTGATTTTTGAATGTCTCATGAGATTTGAGTGTTGTAATTAATTTTATATGAAATATATTTTTTTTTTAGAAATATGCAAGTTTGTTTATACTTTATAACATTATTCACGTAATTTGTTCAAAAAATAATCAAATATCGGTGACCACTATTTCTCATACCACTATACGCCAACCCACTATCCCACTTTTGAGGTCGGCCACTACGCACCGCTATCCGGGATTGACTACTATGTTGAATTTTGATTAAGACTTTCGACAGTATGTTGGAGACTTTAAAGTTTTCATAAGATTTGGGTGTTTTGTATGATTTATGAATGGTTCATGAGTAAAAGCTTTCATAAGATTTGGGTGTTTTGTATGATTTATGAATGTTTCATGAGATTTGAATGTTATATTTAATTTTATATTAGATATGTTTGTTTATAATTTATAGTATTATTTATGTAATTTGTAAAAAAAGTTATCAAATAGCGGTCATAGCGCTATGCGCTATCTCGCTATACCATTTTTGGGGTCGGCCTCTACGCGCCGCAATCCACAATTGACTACTATGGTTTGTATGAGCAATACCTTGAAAAGCAAGATAAATCCGTCACTTGGCTGATGACTTTGCGTGTTTGTATTTGCACATGCGCACATGCACGGACGTAACATGCATGTTGAATTCAGCAGGGTAAAAGTTTGAAGATAGGTGTTTGAGGTGTCATAGATAGAGAACAAGAAAATGAATATGATGTGAGCAGTGAGATAGAACAAGCATGGACTAACTATTGGACTTGAAAAATAGTAAGCCTAGTAACCAAGGATTTGTATCGATATACTCCTGAGAGAAAGAACGACATAGCCGGAGATAATTATTTGCATTTTGAGTTGACAAGTTGGTTAGATGATGCAGTGCGGTTCTAGGTGGAAGAGTAGAGTGAGGACTGAGGAGTCAGTTAATTTGGGTTGTTTTAGACCAATGTTGTCAAATAGCGTGCTGTAGCTTTATAGCATAGCATGAATTAAATAAGTCACTGTTGTTCAGCAATACAGTGTTTAATACAAAATGCTATTTAATATCATCTACAGTAGCATACAGTACTATAACGTACCAATATAGTAGAATTCGAACAAACTGTTATTTTCTACGATTGACAACACTGTTTTAAACAAAGAAATACCTTTTTTTGAGGAGCCGATGCTTTGGTTTTTCTATTTTTAAAACTCTGGCCCGTCTTCCTGTTTTTAATATTACTCTTATACTAGTTCTTCTTTTGGTGCTCCATCAATTAGTTGGACCTGTCGGATAGGAATGTCCTTTAAAACATGTGATTTGTCAATCGATTTCTGACTGGTGTGTCCATTGAATTTTTATTGCAGTTTTTTTCTGTTCTTTTTTCTTTTAACATTTTTAATATTGTATTTTTATCGATTTCTGTTTTCATGGTTGTAGATTCCCGGACCATCTCCTACTAAAGGAGAAACCATAGAACACCAGAAGAAAATTGGACTTTGGGCAGTAGTGCTACCTTCAGCAGATGCAAGTGTTGTTCGAAGAACACTTTCAACTCTATCAGAAAACCCCCATGGTCTCCCCGGGTCGGATGAAAGTTCCGAGATGGTTGCAAAAAGGGAAGCCTTCTGGTCATCTGTGAAGCCAGCTCATTTCGGTGTGAAAATAGGCTCAAAATCTTTGTTTGGGATTTTAAGAATCATTATGGTTGGAATTTTTATTGGGCTTTTTGGAAACAGCAGCTTCGGACGCTGGCTTCTTTTGAAATTTCCTTCATTATTTAGTCTCGGTTGGTTCAAGAAGAACGGCCCTACAGAAGAGGAGGTAGAAAGCGCTTCGTTCAAGATGTGGTTTGTCGGACGCGGTTTTAGTAACAAGAGTCTTGCTTCACAAGGAAACACAAAACCTGACATGGAAATTATAACAAGAATAACAGGTCCTGAAATTGGATATGTAACAACTCCAATAATTCTTGTTCAGTGTGCTCTCATTCTTCTAAGCCAGCGCAAAAACCTACCTAAAGGAGGAGTTTACCCTCCTGGGATCGTATTTGGTCATACTGACCTCCAGCAGAGACTTCAACAAAATGGAATATCCTTTGACGTCATCTCAAAAAGCACCATTTCTTCTTAAGCTTGTAAGTTTCTTCCTCTTTTACAATTTAACAAGGAGAGAAGTATACAACCAAGTAGGGAGAGACTTTTCTTTGTTTTGTTTGACTGTGTTTTAATAATAATATACAATCTCGGCATCTCCGTCTTTATTATAAGCATCTTTTGTTATTTTTATTTAAGAAAAATAGATGATGTCTCTAATGTGCTCATTTTGCGTATGGTTCTTCCTAAAATACCCTTCTGTGTCTAGATGTGTCCAAGTCTGACTTTTTCATTTCTAAGACAAATTAGTGGTATTGATGAGGGATGCATTTTGAAAAAAAATAATAATCTAGTAGTAATTTCAAATGGGACTTATACTAAAGAACAATTTTTTTAGAAAGGGTTTATATTTAGGCAAAGGTAGTAATGTTCTATTGTTATTACTAAGATTTGGCTTGATCTGCAATTGAATCTTTTTTCAACTGATTGATTTACATTTGTCAATGCTCGTGAAGATGATAATTAATTATCCTTTGTCAATGAAGGGAAACATCAATTTAATCTCATTGCTTTAGTGTTCCCTTACTTTAAACTATCTACATGTTGTCAACAGTCAATGATGAATAGCCAAAACAAGAAGTCAATAACAATTTCCATATGGAATAATTGCAACATTCACACAAAGGTTTGAAATATTACATGAAATCATGATACATGAAAAGAAATGAAAAACACAGTAAATTAAAAGAAAGGAAAATTCAACAATGTGAAAATGAAAAAGAAATGGAATGATGCAATGGAACAAGCTCAATTGCAAGTGACAACTTTAGAGTTTAGACACGATAAATCAGAGGAACATGAGGAAGTTCAGATCCACATTTATATGTCAAGTTGCAATCAATGTGTGTTAGTTATTTGTAAAGTTCCATCACTCCGATGATGGAGAAAGCACGACATGCAACTTGAAGCTTGGAAAATCCTGACTGTTTACCCAGATTTTCGTATTCTTTTGGAGTTCTTTCCTTTCCACCAGCTGTGATAAACATGATGTTATCGAGAATTGAAATCATTCGAGATGCATTTGTTGGTTCTGGATCTTCTGGTTGTGTGAGCTCTATGAGAATGACCTTTCCATTTGGAGGTAAAGCTTTGTAACAATTGCTTAAAATTTCTATGCATTTTTCATCTGACCAGTTATGGCATACAGCCTAGAACAATAAAATTCAGGGATACAAAATTCTGGTAAGCACAGTATACTATATACCTTGTAGAGAATAATTGATGTTATCAAGAATTAATAATTAAAGCAAACAAGTGTTTATATATTATACCTCTCTCTAGTTTTGATTATAAGGTAACTATTATAATACTTGCTGAGAATTTTAGCAAAAGTGTACTTACTTCTTGTAGAGTCAAAGGCTTATAAAATAAAATAAAATTAGAGTCAAAGTAGTTAAGTTTGCTTATATTAAATACCATATAATATTAATATTTTTTTGTCTTATATTCGAGATTGAAGGGAGTATATACCAACCTTAAGTATTATGGCATCTCCTTGTGGAATACTCTCAAACATACTTCCTCCAACATGTTCAATTCCTAAATAAAATTTGGCAATTTTCAATTAATACTCATGGGAAACTTGAAAATGTACTAGCGGTCATTCAAAATAAAAATTAAAGTATGATCAAATTCTCCAACACCCTAGGAATGTTATCACAAGTGAAAATAGGTTACCAGAAAAGGGTGATGCATTGTCAATCACTTGTGGAAGGTCAAAATTGATTGCCTTTATTGATGGGTATTTGGAAATAATCAATTTGAGAGTTTGTCCATTGCCACCTCCTACATCAACCAAAGTTGATACCCCCTCAAATCCTTTGTATATGTCAAGAATTCTTTTAATGTGAACATTGCATGTATCAGTCATTGATTGGTTAAATAACTGGTTTATTTGTGGATCTTTCCCAAAGTACTCATACTTTGATATTCCATTAACTTTCTTGAATAGATCAATCTCTGGATCAATTACTGCTTCCTTAAAATTCAACCTGCATTACCAATATGATTTTATAAATATATGTACTGCATTATGTATGAAAGCCTCAAATGTGAGAATAAATATTCTTAAGCAAGGTAAAATAACTTACCACACCCCTAACAAAGCACGGTGACACATAAATGATGTGAATGAGCCCAAATAACCACCATCATTTTCATCGTTAACGAAGTATTTGCCAGAAGTTGTGACTCCATAAACTCTCACCGTGCTACCATCATCGTTGGTGCGAGTTGATACAGAAAGAAGAGAGTAGCTAGCTAGCATGCGCAACATACGATCAAGCCTATTTGGCAAGTCAGAGAGTTGAGTTGGTAACTTTGAAGCAATTTCAGAGGCTGAAACGAAATCACCATTACTTTCCTTAGCAATGATTTCAAACAAGTTGAGTTCAATTGCGGCGTTAAGAACTGCAGGAAACACCATATTGGCACCTAGTACCATGGCTATGAGGGTATCTCTATCATCTATTTGTGGAGTGAAAGTTTCCACTGCATTGTTCTCTTTCTCATTTGAATACGAACCCATGTTTGTTTTCTTTGGCTAATATTCTATGTTAATTGTGATGGGTGTGTGTTTGCTTCACTCAAGTGTTGCTATTTATAGCCAGATTTGGTGCTATAGATAGAATTCAACTTTCTTGCTTAAATATGTCACAATCTCATTTGGTGGTTTTTTAGTAGAGCAAACGGTCATTTTGATCTCTTGCCTTCTTTTGTAATGGGTTTGAATACTCATTGTACTATCTTTTATTAATATTTTGTTGACACTAAAAAAATTGTTATTTTGATTTTTGAATGTGTCAAGTGCTATCACTATAGTCCTGGATTTAACCAAAATTACATAAACATCTTTGAATGTGTCTCTCGTTAGTCAATTTGATCATCGGATGTGTGTTTCTTTAGTTAATTTGGTCTTTGTATGTGTATTTCATTGGAGAGATTGATCCATCAATTTAATAGCATAAAGATACACTCATATTGAAGATTTTGCAATTGTTATATACATCTCGTGACTATTGTGACTCTGCCTCGCACATCTAAGGACCAAATATTAACTTGTTTTTAACATCAATTCCTTGTTTTCCGCCGGGTAACTTTAACAACTCTAATAATCTGAATTAAATATTATACCTGAATCTGGTCACATATTTCAAACATGCAAATTATAGTCTACATTGCAGATCAAATCAATGACTTTAGAGTCGTCAACGTTGCAGATCCGGATACATGAGTATTCCGAAGACTTAAATATAGTCATATGTGTAGGCTTTAGTACTTTGCCGTTTTATGCTATTAACATGGATGTTGTGAGTTTGTTCACAGATTCATCCTTTTTATTTTTAGCAAATTTTCATCGTATCGATGTACTCTATCAATTTGAATGAATGAATATCGTTTATTTTTGTCAAAAACAAAATTCTCCTCCAGTAAAGATGCTCTAATCAAAGTCAAATATTTTGAATGATTTGACGATTATAATTGGCTGGTTTTGTAAAATAAGTATACAAACAGTTATATAATTAAATTCACAAACAAATTTTAAACATATTAGTACTTTTTATTAGTTAACTTATAAAAATTATATCCATTTAATACAACCTTAGAATTTGGAAACAACATAAATATAAAAGTTTAATATTTTTTTCCTCCAAAAATTCGACTACTACTACATAAAAAGAAGTTGATGGGTTGCTTGACTTCAAGAGATCATGGGCAAGCACTTAAGTGCATATTTTACACCTATTTGTTAGGCCTGGCAAGATTAAATTAAGTATCCCTTCTCTAAAAAAAGATTAAGTACTTTAAAATAAAATAAAATTAGCCGTTAATTAGAATTGTTAACCTTACCACACATATGTCCTTTACATTTATCAGTTATTTGAACCGTTAATTTTATCAAACACTTTAATTAACTTATCAACTATCAGTTATCAACCATCAAATATAAGTTATTAGTTATAAGTCATATGTTATAAGCTATCATCTAGCTTATTAGATATCCGCTATTTTTACGTTTCAAAACTTAAGTAACTTAAACAAAATAGCCTAAATAGCTTATTAGATACCCGAATTTTTGTTTATCCAGTTATAGGGAGATAAACATAAAAAAAGTAAATGATGGTGAAACTACAATCTATTTTGTGTGTGTCTATACACACACACAGGGAAGGAGCCACCCCCTAGCTAGCTTGGGCACTAGCTCAGGCTCAGCTCCAACTTTCTTTGTACCATTATTAAAACTTTTAGCCTTTCCTACAGATTTACCTGCGGACTTTTGTGTAAATTCCGCAGAATTTTAGGTTCCCAAGTGAGGTAATACCTTAGGATTTTAGGATCCGCAGGAAATGTGAAATTATTCGCAGGAAGGAAGGAACGTTTTGCGATAAATTTTATGCTTAGGCTCTATAAAATTTCTGGCTCCGCCACTGTGTGTGTGTCTATATATATATATATATATCCCTCTATTTCTTTAGAAAGAACTTGGGACATTAAACTGTACTTTTCTTAATGTTTCATTTAGGTAAAGAGTAGTGATATTTAACAAGACTCAATGACCGACGACAACACACGACATTGGAATCAACGACTAGCGTATAATACATGAGGGGGGAAGAATAAAGGCAATGCTGCACATTATTCATCCAAGCGTTATACCAGTGTCGTTTGTTTCGTGCTTATATTGGTGTCGTACCAACAAGCAATTTCCTTAGGTAAATTAGTTTATACAGAGCTTTGTTTTGTACGAACCTCTCAAATTAGTTGGTACTTGGTCAAATACCAAGTGTTTAAAAGAAAAAAAGTGGATTTTTAAGATTAATTTAGTATAACAGGTTAATCTAACAAACTTGTTTTTTTAGAGGTAATCTAACAATGTATTGTTATTTATAAAGTTTAATATCATTGTTATACCATATCCACTCAAATTAAACCTACCTTACCAAGCTAGTTAGTAGTTCATGACCAAGATAAAAAATAAAATGTTTGCATTAAAGAAAACATAGGAACGGAAAGAGTATATAAAATTTGAACAATCAATCTTCTTTCCCATGAAGGTATTTAGTGACTTTTTTCAAAAGTTCATTCCAAGTAACCATATTTAAGAAATTAAGACATTGTTTGAGAACAATTAACTTTGAAAGATAATTACGATCAATCCTTTATTTGGAATTTGAACTTTGATCTATCATATTGTGAGACTATTGGTCATTTAAACTCAACCTATGAAATTTCTCTAACCTTAATTTTTACTCTCTCGTCATTTTTATAAGAGATAAATGAGGCAACAAATATATTATGAATTAAATACATCATTTTTTAAATTCATTAGTATAATTCAAAGAGAAAAGTCTAATATGTATTAATTTCTTTCATGAAGATATTTTAGGTTTGATTTTATACATTGACTTTTTAAAGCATAGTAATATTTTAAAACATTGGCTTTTGATATTCTTAGGCGTCACGTATATCCTTCTAAAACTAGGACTTTTTTCGTTGAACATATCAAATTTCTTTCAAAAAGAAAAGAAAGTGTATGGATGCTATATGCGGTTGTTAAATTGATCCAAAATCCAAATACTATTTTCATCACACGGGTATTCTAGAATCCTTTATATGTTTTTTCAATGACAAGTGTTAAAATGTTAATTATTTTTGTTAGTTTTTCCATTTTTAAACAAGCCAAAATAACATTTATATACCAACAAAAGAGACCCCTCTAGCAAGAGGAGTGCAAAGGAAGAATTCAGGGAACAACAACAATTTTACAGTAATAATAACGTACAAAAAGCAAAAGTTAGAAAAATGATTATCGCGCCAACTAGAAAGGATTAACTCACAAACGATGAAAGTTAAAAGCTAAAATTTGTTTCTTAAAATGATTTTCGTACCATAACGATATAAGTTAACTCTGGCAAACAAAAGAGAGATTGACTCTTCCTTATACTTAAAACAACATTTTATCTCCTCTTTTTAAATTACCTAGACACACCACTTGCATATAGTTCCTTGATGATTTTGGAAACCTATCCAATGTGCAGAAATATATGCAATGATCAATTAGAGTTGGAGGATTCACTGAAAGAACACCCATCCATTGGTGAAAAAGAAACCAAAGAGTACCAAAGAAGTCACAATCTAAAGCCAAGTGATTCATGTTTTGTGTAATGCTGCAGTTCGCCGCCGACACATTCATATTCTGCTGAATGACTCCATGCTTTACCATATTATCTTTTGTAGGGATCCTTTTCTGAAAAGGTTGCTGCACGAACATAGTTTTCTTCTTGTGAAGACTTGAACCATGAACTTTTAACTCCTTACCTCGTTTAGTCTTTTAACTCAAATCGGTTGTGCTACATAACAACTAGCATCTAGAATCCTTCACATTCTTTTTATTTTCGCACACATATAGATAGGCATGTATGTAATTATGTTCATATAGCCGCATTCAACTTTGTAGGCTAGTTGACAAAATAAATTTGATCAGTAAGCACAATGTGTTCTTGTTGTCTCTATTACTTTAGTTTTTGTTAATACCTACATTTCTTTGTATATCTTGTGTTGTCTTATAAGTTGATCGAAAAAAGACTATTCAAATAACATACCTCTTTTTATTTTTTATTTTTTTTATACGAAAATACTAACATGTATCATTATGGCACATGTTAAAAAAAACTAAAAATATAATGTTTGCATTGAAGAAAACATAGGAACGGAAGAGTATATATTTAGCTTATACGAAATTTGAACAACCAATCTTCTTCCCCTTGAAGGTGTTTAGTGACTTTTTTCAAAAGTTCATCCCAAGTAACCATATTTAAGACATTGTTTGAGAACTATTAACTCTGGCCGATAATTATAACCAATTCCATCTATTTGGAATTTGAACTTTGATCCACAATATTGTGAGACTATTGGTCATTTAAACTCAACCTATGAAATTTCATTAACCTTAATTTCTACTCTCGTCATTTTTATAAGAGATAAATGAGGCAATAAATATATTATAAACTAAATACATCATTTTTTTTAAATTCATTAGTCTCTACGTATAACTCAAAGAGAAAAGTCTAATATGTATTAATTTCTTTCATAAAGATATTTTTTAGGTTTGAATTTAAACATTGACTTTTTAAAGCATAAATAATATTTTAAAACATTGGCTTTTGATATTCTTGGGCGTCACGTACATCCTTTTAAAACTAGGACTTTTTTTTGTTGAACATATCAAATTTCTTTCAAAAAGAAAAAAAGTGTAAGTATGAAAAAACGGGTACATTTGATCATCAAATATTTGGCCAAATAAAATATACATGCATACAAGAAAGCCAAAATAAAATTTATATACCACCAAAAGGGATCCCCTAGCAAGAGGAGTGCAAAGGAAGAAGTCATAGAACAACAACAGTTTTATAGTAATAACTAGGTATATATGCACGGGTTTGATTAATTTAGCGTTTGTAATATTTTTATAAACGATAAAATAAAAATTATGATAAGTATAATCATATAAAATTCAATAATCTATAATATTTTGAAATGTATTGATATGATTAGATTTGATATTAATTTATGTTAAAATATGAGTGTTGTTTAACAATATAAGAATTTGTATTGATTTATATAGTAGGCTTATGTAAATATTTTAAGGACAATGAATATAGTGTTTTATGGATCTTATAATATTTAAAAGTTTAAAGACATATCGTAGTTTATCCTAATAGTGTAATCATGTAAGAGCTTTGATTTTTGGGATCACAATAGTGCATTGAGACTTGTTGTAAATATTGCTTAGAAGAAAGGTTGAAATAAGCTTCGTTTAGAATATTATTATAATCTTGGATGGTTTTTTCTTTTTCATCTTTTGATCATGTTTTTAGAAATTATGCAACGTGATTGTTTACTTTTACTTTCCTATATCTTATTTAAGGTCTCTACTATTAATTAAAAAGACAATTCTTGTGTCGATAAATTAGCTTCTTTTAAAGTTTCATATCAAACCTCCACTTTGTAGAATTGTACTCAGACTTTTATTAGTTAGGATTTTTTTAGTCAACGGTATGGTTCACCTTCTAATATATATATTTTTTGGTTTTTTTTTCTTTTTTCGGATGACGTTTATGTTCTCCGATATATATTTTTTTTGGATTTTTTCTTTTATCATCATGTTTTCCTACATAGCACTAATAATTTAAAATAAAATTGTTTTTAGTACTATTCAATCTTATATAAACATTAATAGAAGAAAAAAGAGTGTGATTTTGATGTACATGTTTTGCTATTATAGTGAGAATATAGCACTATTATTTTAAATTAAGTTTGCTTTTAGTACTATTCAATTTAATTAAAAAGACAATTCATGTGTTGATAAATTAGCTTCTTTTAAAGTTTCATATTAAACCTCCACTTTATAGAATTCTACTAAGACTTTTATTAGTTAGTATTTTTAGTCAACGGTATGGTTCACCTTTTAATATATATTTTTTTTGGGTTTTTTTTTTCTTTTTACGGATGGCAATTATGTTCTCCAATAATTTTTTTTTTTTTGGTTTATTTTCTTTTATCATCGTCTTTTCCTACATAGCACTATTAGTTCAAGATAAAATTGCTTTTAGTACTATTCAATCTTATATAAACATTAATAAAAGAAAAAAAACACAAATAATTAGAGTCTAGTTGGGACACCTTCTATTCTCTTTTTATTTTGTGTTGTTGGCTTAAAAAAAGAAGAAGAAAAAAGAGTGTGATTTTTATGTAAATGTTTTGCTATTATAGTAAGCATATAGCACTATTATTTTAAATTATGTTCGCTTTTAGTAATGTTCAATCTTATATAAACATAAACATTAATAGAATAAAAAAAGAGTGATATTTTTATGCATCTGAAGCTTAATCAAATTAATATTAGAAATTATCAGATAGAAAAAGAGTGATTGAAAAGTTTTTCAAAGAGTTTCACGTAATCATAATTCTAACTTAAAATTAAATAGTATATGAGAGAGTGAGAAGTTTCTTTAAAGAGTGTCACATCATCATGTTTCAAGCTCAAGAAAAATTAAAACTTTCAAAGTTTAAAAAATATATTCTAGACATCAAATAAGGTAAGCATATAATCGGAACAACGGGTGAGAAATTTAAAAGGTCATAAGAAATTATATTCAAAGAATATAATAAGAGTATGTTTATCTGCACCAATCATCTCCATATATAAATCATAATCGACATTGCAATTTTGATAGTTTTATTTATTTATTTATTGGAATACCATTTTTTATTCGTACCATGAAGAAGAAAATTTTCACTTAATTTTTTTGTTATATTTTCTATTAATTTTCAATAATATTGGCATATACCATTCATTTAAGTTACTTGTCATATGATCCACTTTCATGCTTCAAATTTCAACTTCTAAATTACGTAATATTTTTGTTTAAAAAGCTGCATAATTAGCCTGTAACTAGCACATCAACACATAACATTGTTTTCAATTAATCAAGAACTATTATTGTTTTCAAGAGAGGATAGAAGTGCGTCCACATTAATAAAACCATCTCACTATATATTAATTTGAGACTATTCAACATCCAAACTTTGATAAATGGACCTCTCAAAGGTTTTTATGAATAATTAAGTTATGTATAAAAAATAAATAATTAAATTATAAAACTGATATATTACTACAAAGGCACATCGATATCATTTTTTTTTGGTATATCTATATATTAAATTTGAGACCATTCAACATCCAAACTCTGATAAATGGACCACTCAAAGGTTTTACGAATAATTAAGTTATATATAAAAAATAAATAATAAATTATAAAACTGATATATTACTACAAAGACACATCGATATCATATTTTTTAGGTATATCCATATAGATATGCCATTATAATGGATAAATGTAAGAAATTCAAAGTCAAAATAATACCAAGATGATATGCAGCAAAAACCAATATATTAGCAAGAGTTAATCTTATACCTAACATCACAAACATTACCAAAGTTCTTCATTTTCGTCAACCTTCATACTTGTTAGTCTTGATTTAACCGTCGGCAAAGTTTTGAATAATAATAAAAGATAGTAGGCTATATTCTCATAACCAATCTACCTTATTGTGTGCTTGAAGAAAGTTGTCTTACCTTTTGAGACAAATCTATCGTACAATACCAAGGACTTCATATATGTATTTGTGCTCTTGGTTGATACAAAGTGTTACCACAACAACATGAGAAAAAATGAGTGAAAAGATCAATATATAAATGGAACAATATTTA
This sequence comes from Medicago arabica, assembly GCA_946800305.1. Lineage (NCBI taxonomy): Eukaryota > Viridiplantae > Streptophyta > Magnoliopsida > Fabales > Fabaceae > Medicago > Medicago arabica. The sequence continues at coordinate 3,911,885 of OX326969.1, forward strand.
TTTTTCAATTGGTTAAATCAATATGTGAATTGAAAAGGTGCACTAATTAAAAGGTTATGTGCAAATGATGAAATGTATGGATTAGGAATACAAAGTGAACTTTTCTATCTATTATATTCTATATATCTTCTTCAATGTTCATAACAAAAGAAAAAAACGTTATATATCTTCTTCAATGTTCATAACAAAAGAAACAAAACGTTCATAAAACTTGAAGTTTCCTTGACATATTTAATGAACCGTTTATTATTTATTTTAGATTTGTACCATTAGACCTTATTAAAAAATAATTACGGTGGAAAGGTGAAAGGTTTTAAGAGAGGGATAATAGCAATGTTTCAATGCAATAGAGAATAGGGAGTTGAAACTTTTCTAGACATGCCACATCAGCACAATACTTACATAAGAATAACTCAAGGTTCTATTACAAAGATATATAAATAGATAGATAGATATATAACGTACAAAAAGCAAAAGTTAGAAAAATGATTATCGCACCAACTAGAAAGGATTAACTCACAACCGATGAAAGTTAAAAGCTAAAAATTGTTTATTAAAATGATTATTGCACAATAACGATAATAAGTTAACTCTGTCAAACAAAAGAGAGATTGACTCTTCCTTATACTTAAAACAACATTTTATCTCCTCTTTTTAAATTACCCAGACACAAGCAAGACATACCACTTGCATATAGTTCCTTGATGATTTTGGAAACCTATCCAATGTGCAGAAAAATATGCAATGATCAATTAGAGTTGGAGGATTCACTGAAAGAACACCCATCCATTGATGAAAAAGAAACCAAAGAGTACCAAAGAAGTCACAATCTAAAGCCAAGTGATTCATGTTTTGTGTAATGCTGCAGTTCGCCGCCGACACATTCATATTCTGCTGAATGACTCCATGCTTTACCATATTATCTTTTGTAGGGATCCTTTTCTGAAAAGGTTGCTAGACGAACATAGTTTTCTTCTTGCGAAGACTTGAACCATGAACTTTTAACTCCTTACCTCGTTTGATCTTTTAACTCAAATCGGTTGTGCTACATAATAGCTAGCATCTAGAATCCTTCATATTCTTTGTATTTTCGCACATATATAGATTGGCATGTATGTAATTCTGTTCATATAGCCGCATTCAACTTTGTAGGCTAGTTGACAAAATAAATTTGATCAGTAAGCAAATTTGTTCTTACTTTCTCTATTACTTTAATTTTTATGTCAATACATACATTTCTTTGTATATCTCGTGTTGTCTCATAAGTTGACCGAAAAAAAGACTATTCAAATAACATACCTATTTATTTATTTCTCTAAAAACTCGACTACTACATGAAAAGAAGCTGATGGAGTATATTGCTTTGCTTGACTTCTAGAGATCATGGGCAAGCACTTAAATGCATATTTTACACCTATTTGGTAGGCGTGACAAGATGAAATTAAGAATCCCTTCTCTGAAAAAAAGATTAAATACTTCTAAAAAAAATTAAATTAGCCGTTAATATATTTTTGTTGTTGATAGAATTAGCCGTTAATTTGAATTGCTAACTTTACCACATATATGTCTTTTACATTTATCAACAATTTAAACAACTAATTTTATCAAACACTTTAGTTAATTTATCAACTATAAGTGATCAACCATCGAATATAAGTTATCAGTTATTAGTTATCAGTCATATGTTATAAGCTATATCTAATAATTAGATATCAGCTATTTTTATCGTTTAGAGTCCAAGTAACTTAAACAAAAATTGGTATTATCCGTCTTTTGCCTGAGTAGTTATTCGGATGTAATTTTTATGTTCCTTACCAAAAATGATCATTGAATTTGAAACAACTACAATAAAAATCTATTGAAATCTAGCATGTATAGTGGTACGAGATACGGTAGTTAAAGAAAAAGAAAAGGTTTTGAGAAAATAAGCATGGAAATTTCCATGCTTAAATTAAAAAAATTGGCATAATTTTCAGACAATAAGCTCATTTGAACAACCAAAAACCTTATAATCGATGCATTTTTAAAACAACGGAATGAGAAGAAAAGGTGAATTGTTGAATTATTTTTGTTATAAAAAAAAGATAAATTTGAAAATTTCAAAACCTATTATTTTAATTACTGTACTTGTTTTTTCTGAAAGGAATTACTGTACTTGTTAGCAACTCAAATATGTACTTGGAGCATAATTATAATCTGTTGTGACTTGTAAATGAGAAAAAGTCAATCCATCTCTTGACAATGATATAAAAGTCACTTGTATAGCCAAGCTGTGATATTTTAGGGTATTATACTTAATCAGTTTATTGCTGCTGAAAACTTAATTAAAATCTCATTTTGTGGTATCTATTTTCTTATTGTGTTAGGATACTCCAATTGTCAAAAGAAATCGAGGGTTCCATTTATAGGAGATAAACATAAATTTTTTTTGGAACCACAATCTATTTTGTGTGTGTGTCTATATATATATATATATATATATATATATATATATATATATATAATACATACACAACCCTCAATTTCCTTAAAAAAAAGATTGGGGACCTTAAACTGTGTTTTCTTAAGGTTTCATTTATGTAAATTAGTTCATACATAGCTTTGTTTTGATTTTAAATGTCCTCTCTCAACGGACGATGAGATTGAACCTCTCAAATTAATCGGTATGTAGTTAAATACCAAATGATCAGAAGAAAAAAAAAAGTGGATTTTTAAGATTATTTATTACAATAGGTTAATTTAACTATTTTTTTTTCTTTTCCGAGAGGTAATCTAATAATGTATTGTTATTTATAAAATTTTATATCATTGTTATACATTTTGTTTTTTTAAAGATATCATTGTTATACATAACAACTCAAATTAAACCTTCCCTAAAATAACTCAAATTAAACCTACTGTACCAAACTAGTTAGTAGTTCATGACCAAAATCATATTAAAGGCCTACGTAGTTGGTATATATAAAGCTATTTTTCCCCTAAAAAGTGTACCCCGGCTTGAAGTACACTTCCAGACGAAAAAAAATACAGCTCTTGTTCGAATTTACACATCTAAAAGACAAAAACATGGTGTTTTCTTTTCAAATTTACCCATCTGAAGCATACGTAGGTGGTGGAAAAAGATGCTATCCAATATATATTACTCCTTTGCTCCATTTTATCTTTCATATTTTTAATTAAAAATTGTTTTTATTTACTTGTCGTTTTAAATTTTAATGCAATTTTTTTTTTTGAAAACTCGGTATCCGATCCAAGGATCGACTAATCCGAAAGGACAAATCCTACCGCCCACTTACGGGGGCTCCGTTCTAAGGCTCTGTATGGACTTGCCCACCGAAATTAGCACTAGAGGGAATCGAACCTGAGACCTTGAGAGGAGCAAACTCCAAGATCACAAGCCAACCACTATGTCAAACTCAAATGGATAATTTTAATGCAATATTAATTATTATTTTACAAATATTATCTGTAGTTATTGACTACATAGAGAAAAATAGATGAAATAACATTATAAATGATTAGTCATATTATAGAAAAAGTATAAATAATCTATCAAAAATAAAAAAAAATTATCTGCTATATTTTGATATATAATAAGACATCAAATGATAACTTCAAAGGAAACGGAGGGATTATCTATAATATATTGAAATAATAATTTTGGCCAGAAAGGTCAATCCTCCGGGGCGCATGAAGTGACACCTAAGGGTGCATGAGGTAGCTTTGGAGACCGTCTCATGCGCAGGGGCGCATGATCTATGGTTAGGGGCGCATGAAGCAGTAGCTTGCAACACTCTTAACCTATTTACTAATATTTAATATAAATACAATAAATAATTCATATTAAGTTCAAGGTGCCACGTCATTAAATTCCAAAACATGCATATAATATTTTTCATCAAAGTTACACAACGGAATAAATAATATCCACTAAATCGTATCAATAACGCAACTATATAATTCAAATCTCAGTTTGTACCAAAAAAAAAAAATTCAAATCTCAAATACGACAAAATAAAACAACAAGGTTTCCATAAACTCCAACGTGGTATATAAACAGAATATATCCCAAAAGGTCCTAATCATAGTCCTAATCTAGACTCCAAATGCAAGGAAAAGAGGAGGCCTGAAGCTACTCTTTGATACTCACGTTGTCTCAAGCGTTCAGGACCTGCACGTCTACACCACTTTACAATGGCAAGGCGGTTAACCAAACAACCACTAGAGGATAAGTTTACATTCAACATTAAGAAACTACAAATTCAAGTATAATATAATAGGAATTCAAATATCACATATACATACTTACATAAATCAACACCATTAATCATACAAGGGTTTCTTACATAATCCTCCATTTATCATAATCATTCAATTACACCATCGTCATCATGTAGAAAATATATATATATATATATATATATATATATATATATATATATATAATCATATATTCAACTCCACTTATTTCACATAAAACATATAATCCACATAATGCATATAATTCATCTCATTCACACCATTCACATAACTCACCAAGAATAGTTATCATCAAATAAAATCACCAAGATTTTCGTACATCATTCTAACCAACACCACTAGTACAAGTCTCACAAAAACAAACATTATCATGTACACATTTCCACAAATATTCACATGCTCAATAATTCATCTTCACCAAAATCATCATCGAGCATTTACAACGTCAAGAAACAATAATAATTCATTCAGCACAACTTGCAATTAAAGACGATTATGCACTTTCACTAAGTTAACTAATTCAACATATGCATATCAATCACTAATTCAATCACAATCCATCATGTTATCATGAAAATACATTCATTTACAAGTTATCATGCCTTAATTCATCATTTTGCCAAAGTTCGTCTATTTTCTAAAATTCGTCTATTTTTCACATTTCACAAAAATCCAAATTTCACAATCATAAATATCCTCACCAAACCTACATGCTTATTCTACTTTCATAATCACAGTAATTAGATCATAACAACAACATTTCATTTGAGAAAGCCTTATTTCGATTCCATTCCAAATTCATGTTCACATATATTCAAAGTTCATCTCAATTCAACAAAACTTAATCAATTTCAAGCAAACATGATTACATAGACTCAATTCATCAAAACATCACCAAAACAACACATAAGTAACACTTAGGGATGTCTGAAAACACCCCAAAAGGTCAAAACGTGCAAAACAGCAAGTGCCATTCTGCACTAGCTCGCCATGGTGCAGCATTTGCTCGCCAGGCGAGCCCTTTGTTCTTGGGAAGCCCAGAAATGGGTTTCCCTCTCAGGAAACACTCCCAAAAACTCCCCAAAATCCTATTTATGATCCCAGTTGACCCAAAATCGTTTTACCAATTTCGTCCAATGTTAACATAGTTTAAAACAACATTCAAAACATGGATTCAATCTTCAAATTCATGAAATCATCATCAATTTTCTAAAATTTAAAAAACCCACAATTTCATCCGAAAATCACTTTTAACACAATCACTTGCATAGATTTCAACATACAAATGTACCCAATCATATAACAAGTATTAAGAACATGATTTGAAAAAATATCATCAACAATATCATGATTCTCACTCATTTAAGCTAAAACTTCAAAAAAAACCACTTATTCTATAACCTCATACATGAATTTAAGCACATAAACAACTTAATTTCACATTGTTCAAGATACCCATAATCAACATAATCAAATAACACGAAATTCACTTAATGATAACATCAATTTCATGAAAGTCACTGTCGTACCCTAATTTTTGACCGATTTATTTTATTTTATTCGTACGTTGTTCGTTTTCCAGTCGGCCGTTCGCGCGCGAATTCCCGTAATGTCTGCTTTTGTTCGTATTTATGGTCGCATTTATTTTTCGTGCGTCGTTTATATTTTAATGTCGCTCGCGTATTAATTTCGTATTTTTTACTCGCGTTTTGTGCGTTTTTTAGCGTAGCGTATTGTTTGCGTTCGTAAAGTTCATTTTTATTCACGTCGTTGTTTTATCGTTTTAATTAGCGTAAAAAGCCGCGTAATCTCAGTCGTATCAGACGAAATTTCGGCAGAGAGGTATTTTAAAATACCTCATTTTTTGGTTCCGACGGGACATTTTTATTTTTATTTATTTAATTTTCGTTTTTATTTTTTAATCATTTATTTAGTTATTTATTTTTTTCCATTTACTTATTTATTGTTATTTATTTATCAGTTTTTATTATTTTTTTAGTCCTTGTCCACATGTCATGTTATCATTGGCCTAATCCAACTTTTCCTCCAAGAAATAGCAAGGGTAGTTTTGTCCATTCCAGGCATCAGGTACTTAGTGTGTCAGAATCAATCAGTCAGGCAGTCACACTTTCCATATACACAAAAAAACAGATTCAGAAACAAAAATCACAAGAAAACAGATCAAAAACCTCTTTTCACCAAGAACACCAAGAACACACCAAGAACAAATTTAAATTTCAAAATGATTCTCAGTGATTCATTGCAGAATCATCATCATTGAACCATTTTCTCTGCAATTCAAGTACGAGTTCATCACCATTTGGTGACAAACTCAAGCACCGATCACAGAGAATCAGTGAGAAAGAAGAGAAAAATCCAAACCCTAGCCAACACAAAGTAAATTTTCGGCCACTATCCACATAAAACATCACCAATCCGAATCAATATCAACCAACTCACAAACAACCATCATCAATCCAACACAGCCAACCACAAATCCGCATAAGGCAACACAAATCCACCAAATCCGAAACAATAATCACCAAATTGCAAACAACAATACCAAATTGCAAACGATAACTCCCAAATCCGAAACCACAACTGGAAGCCACAAACCGTACGTGAGTAGGGCCAAACAAGGACGGACCAAACAGCAAAATAGAAGAAGGGAATAGAAACGAAAAAGAAGTAGGCCGAACCAAAGAAGGCTTGAACCAAACAAGAAAGCTGAAACGAAGAAGAAAGAAAGAACCAAACGAACTTACGAAAGATTTCGGACCAGATCTATACGTCTTTGGACCGTTCTTTTCATGTTGTGAGCCAGATCGAAACTGCCTTAGAGGTAATAACCTTATCTCATTTTGTTTTTGTATAACTTTGGTGAGATTTTCAAACGTAGATCTGCTTCGTATAGCTCTGCTTTTCAAAAATCTAACACTGGATTTGATCTTAAAACTAAAAAAAGAGTTTAAAAAGTGAATTTGTTTTTGAAAAGTAGTGATTCAGATTTTCCGGTGCGGCGGCGCCGCCCTATTGGGCCGGCTACCACCGCGCCGGAAGTGAAGAGCAGATCGGAGAAGAAGGAGTTTGCGGCAGCTCCGGCCGTCTGTTTTCTAGAGAGAAGCCAGAGCTTCTCTCTCTAAAACTAAGGGAGAAGTTTTTTTTTATGTTACTACTATGTGTTTTTGAGAGTTTTTTTTGCTTTTATACTTCTTTTTTCTGCCTTGATCCCGCGCATGCAAGCCTGGGATATTATGGTGTTCCTTCATGTTTGAAGCCGTCAGATTTGGACCATTCCAAGATCTGACGGCTAGAGTCTGGTTAGTGTTTTAATTCTGTGTAGTTTTCTTTTTATTGTCTGCGGTATTCCCTTGCTTTGTTTACCATTTGATTGTGATCTGGTGTTGATATTGAAGTAACACTATGATTGAGTCTGGACCCTTTGATTCATCAAATGGTCCAGATTCATCCAGCTTTTTTTTATTATTGTTATTTTTCTGTTTTTTCTTCTACTATTTTCTCTATCAAATCCCCCATCTCCTCTTAATTTTCTTTTTCTTTATTTTTAATTGTTTCTACTTTGTCATTTTTGATTATTTAGCGTTCTCTCATTATATGTTTTTTATGTTTGTTTTACTATTGTTTAACATCTCATGCACTTTTGTTTCTTTTAATTTTACTCATCTTGCATTTATATTTATTTCCTATGTTTGCATATTATTGTCACATTGTACTAATTTGTTTAAATTACATTTTTAGTTTATAGAAATAATTCTCACTAGAAATATTATAGGTATATCTAAATTTCTTGTCATTTATTTTATTTTTGGTTTTAGTTTGTAATTAGGAAATTGATGTAATTTATTTTCGCGCATTTTTTTTTCTTTTTTTTTGAGACCATAGAATGTATTTAGGGTATGTAATATGTAACCGGCACACGCACTGACACGCGCACCGACACTTCACTTTATTTATCGCTTTACGCTTATTTATTTTTTCGCCGTTACGCGTTTCCGTCGTTAGTTTAGAAAAATATTTTCGTTAAAAAAAATCAATCAAGTCAAATTCAAATTTCTTTCAAGTAAACCTTGGTATGTAATCCAATTGTTTTTTTTTCCTTTTTATTTTCCTTAATCAAATGTTAATTAATTTAATATCCACATTAGACATGGATTTCGTACAATTAAAATTAACCAACTTCATCGTATTTTCTTCTCATGCCTTGAGGCCCCTCATCTCTTCTTAAAACCTTTCATTCAAAAATGTTAAAGTCAATTCAACTCATCAAATAAGTTCTTTAGCCGAACTACTTGATTTTGATCCCGATTTATTTGGGTAAGTAGGCAAAGGGTTTCGACCCTTCCAAATTAATAAAAATAACCGAAAACATGCTTCTTCTTTCTCCCTTCTTTCACTTTAACTCTTAACTTTTTTTTAATATAAGTAAAATTAATTTAGCGCAAGATTAGAGAATAGGTAGAAGGTTCCTATGGGATACCATAGTCGGTTCGGGTGCCTAACACCTTCCCCAATCGAAACCAACCTCCGAATCCAAGGTCTATAAGGGTTTTACTCACTTTTTTCCCTTCCCGCGAATAAAAGTTGAGAGTTCAATGATTCAAGGTTCAAATCCTATCAATGATTTTGATACCCGAAAATCACGAGCACAGTCACTTAATCAAACATGACCCATAACTACTCCATCACTCATAATCACTTAATGGTAAATATAAATTTTTTCTCTTACCTTAACCTTCAAAAGCAACTTTAACTTTCACTTTAATCTCCCTCTTGCGCTTTCCCCAAGCTAGATCTCCATTTCCCTTGAATATTATCCTCTCTCTCTCTCTCTCTCTATATATATATATATATATATATATATATATATATATATTATATATATATATGCCTATTTTCTCAAAATGAACAAATGAACTTTTAACCATAATTTTCACAAACTATTCTCTTATGTACTCTTGGGCTTACTCACACTCACTAATGGACTTAGTAACATTCTACCACTCACAAAATGTTACCACACAATTACTTCATTAAAACCCTTAAGTTACCAGATTATTTAGATGAGTTCCTTTAGTTGTTGAACCCACCTCTTGAGTAGTTTAAGATTTTTATTTATTTTTAAACAAAGGGAATGCAACCAGATAGGCTACAACCTGAAATATATTCATAACAAAGAAACAAAAAAACAAAGATACAAAAGGAATGAGGGGGGACAGCAGACCAAAACCCTCGAAAGAGCTTAGCAAAACCTAAAATTCGGAAATCCGGTCCTATTCCTTACAAAGTCAACATTAACCTGAGGAGGTATATTGTTGAACAAAGAATAAGAAGGCAATGTTAATCCTAAGTTTGCAAGTTGATATGCACATTGATTACCCTCTCTCTATATATATGAGAAACATTGATATTAAACATAGATAAAATGAATAGACAAATATCCCACCTATTCCTTAGGGACCAAGACACTATTTTAGAACACTTAAAAGCCAAGAAAACTAGCATGGAATCTGTTTCCAACCAAAGATTGTGCCAATTTTTAACATGAGCAATTTCAATTGCTAGCATAGCTGCTATAAGTTCAGAGTATAGAGCAGTAGAGACTCCCAAATTAACAGAGAAAGCTCCTAGAAAATCAACATCAGAATTTCTAAAAATTCCTCCACAAACGCCAAACCTGGATTACCTTGAGTAGTTTAAGATTATTTTTGAGTAAAATAAAAAATTAGTTAGATTAATCTATGTATGTTGGTTCCCTTCATACATGTGTTGTTTTATGTTTATAATTGATTTGCCGAAGCCATAAAATACATATTTTTGTGTCCTATGGATTGAAAGGCAAGTTTGTATAAGAATTGGGCATGGAAAAGTGATTATGAAAAGCTTAAACTAATTTTTGACTTAGGTAATCGATTACACCAAGTTTGTAACCGATTACACCTTGCTAAAATCTTAAACATTGCACTTCAAATCACTTTTCTTGTTTCCGTTCCATATGAATTAAATACAGACTTTTCTTTTAACCTAGATGACTTATTTTAATGGCGAATCAATTTCAACATAAGATTAACACCTAATGCATTGCCAGAGAGAATTATTAAAGATTATATGAAATGTTAATAATTATTCTTGGGGTAGGATACTGGCTGATGTTTAAGGGATTGCATTATAACATGTTTATGATTAATTTTGACTTAGAAAATAGATAAGTTGTGTCCCATAGAAGGCCCAGGTTAGGCTGGTGGGAAACAAAGATTCACGCTAGTGGGATGGGACACTTTTCGTAAGGATGACCTGCACGACGACAAGATGAGTCTGATGTTAGCCTGATACGATAGGAATTTTCGTTGGTATGTTATGGGGATATGTCCAAGGTTACTCCATTCAGATACATTATGTAAAATGAACTCATATAATGATGTTTGTCTAACGCTAACTTTCTAACATAATTATGAAAATATGAATATGATAAGATTTATGAATGTATACATCATGTGATCCTAGATCTCCCTCAATCACTAAGTTATGGAGAACATAATAGTAAATCCTAAAATAGGTTTATAATGTACAGACAGGCAGCTATCATAGTTTTCCTTAATAGTCTAGGATAGGTGGAACTGACCGAGACATCATGTCTCACCCCATTCCATTTATTTTATTTCAGATAAACAGGTTGATTGTGCTAAGGGTAAGCATAAGACAGCTGGATGACTAAGCACATATTGCCTCATATTATGCTATCAATTGTATTTTCTTATTTATCGTATACTCGTTAGTTAGTGTACTGTTACTCAAACAAGGATTTTACATTTAACGAGTATACTGCTGATTTGTACTCGCCAATTAGTGCATTTGTATTCAAATATAGTTTATGGTTTGTACTCATCAGTTAGTACTTTTCATCAGATGTATGACACTGTGAAATGGTATAATTTGTTCAGTTGAAATTTCATGTGTAATTTTAATGTATCCAATACGTTATGTTTAACACCCGACTCGACTAAATATTCTAGGCAATTTAGTATGGACGTTAAATAAGGTTTTTGACATGATTTTCAGTTGTGGTTACGATTTTTATTACACTGCAAACATTATATTGTGGAAAAGTGCAACCAATATCGTCGAAATCTTGATTTCAATTCTATTTGGAAGTTCTTTAAATTTTATATATTTCAATTGTGGACCCCAATTTAAAACCATGTTATGGATTTAAAAAAACTACTCCCTTCACTTATGTGAATAATATTACTTACATCAAGCCTCCCCTTACCCACACCAAGTTGAATCCTCCTACACTGGACTTCCTTTTTCTTTCTTTAAGGCTTACTTCTAGGGAATGTACAATTATTGAAATTTTTGTGCCCATTTGATACAAACAACTAACACTACTAGAATTTCTAGATTTTCCTGCGGAATTTCTCGCAGATTTCGCTGAAAATTCCGCAAAAAACCTGTTTCATGCGGATTTTTCCAAGGATTAGAGTTCCCAGGTAATACCTTCATGGATAATTGTTTCATGTGGATTTTATGATCCGTAGAAAACTTACCTGCGGAAATTTCCTCAAGAAATGTGACAAATATCCGCATGAAACTTTTGGTCAGAGTTGAATGAGTTTCCCTGCCCGCGTCACGTTTTCTGCAAACAAAACCGTGGGTACTTCCACAACAAATAACGCAGGAAAATCGGCAAGAAAATGATATCCGTCGATAAAACCGCAAGTAAGTGTATGTTTCCACAAGAAAATCCGCTGGGTTTGAGATGCAAAACAAAGGCAGATAAATGACATATAAAGAATCATATTCTTTTTAGATTTTTGAGGGAAAAATCATTTTTAGTTATTTGTTTGATACAAAAAAGTATCTTTTATGAAGTATAAATTGTAATACAAAAATTAGAATCTATATTAAACATCAAAATATTCACAATATAAAGAGTTAATTCAAAGTATTTTGAGTACTATCATTCCAGAAACAAATCCTAAACCAAGTATCTTAAGTACTAGTATAAACAAAAGTATTAATGTCTTCTTCATCAATTTGTTGTCATCTTCATTAATGTCTTCATCAAATTAATTGTCACCATCTTCAGTAGTGAACTCGCTTGATTCTTTGTTGGAGTGTGGTGGATGGGAAGAAGATCCAACGAATCCTAATATCATTAGACAACCATATTTCTTTTAGTTATTTAATCATATTGTCAGCCACCACATAATTCAATATCATTTTAGTTTTGAAGATTTACCTTATCTTCGCTATCCTCCATTAAAAGGCACCATCACAACAACAAATTGTCACTCTGTTCTAGTTAAAAAAATCCGCAATCATAGGTGTAACAATTTGAGTAGTCCAGATAGGTCAGTTGTATGAAAAACTAGTATTCCCATGAGCAATATGTTTGGGTTATATTTCCTTACTATATATATATATATAGAGAGAGAGAGAGAGATAGAGAGAGAGAGAGACGACGACGACTAGGTCATGTCAAAGTCACTTCCCTAGCGACATTAGTCAGATTTATTAAGTTATTATTTTATTTTAATGCAAGTTGGCCATAAGAAAGTCCAATTATAGGGTTGATGTCGTCTAGAGTCCTCCAAAATGAATGTTTTCCAACGGTGGCATAGTACTTGCCGAAGAATGTTCTTATTAAGATTTGAATCAAATAGTTGTCCAAAAATTATGTTTTCCGAATTCTCTTGAAATGTAAATCCTTGATGCAGTTCCATTGATTCCATACAATAATAGTAGCATTTATATCTTGTTCTTTATTTTTAAACTTTCAATTACCCCCATTGGAAAAACTTGTCCAACCACCTAGGATTAAAGAGTTAGAGTTCAATGTGCTTGAATTAGCACTTGCAGTTGCTGTGAAGAGCTTAGCACGCATAAAATTTCGTTTCTTAAGGATCTTCTTTGGATTAACAAATTTACTATGATTTAATCACATAAAAACTAATTTCTTCAAGATGAAAACTTGTTGGATTATGAACACATAATTTAATAAAACAAATCCCATCGTGTATGCCAATTTTTTGTCACTATTTTATATTATTGGAATAGGAATATCTATCAACAATCATCAACATATAGAATGTTTAAAATGAAAATCATGTCTTGTCATAGTGCTCACATATATCATGGAAATAACAGCGTGTCTTTGAACACCCAAAGAAGGGAATGGGGTTTCTTAATGCAGGAAAGTGTATGATTTTGATGTAAAAGGTTTATGCACTACAACGAACTTAAAAGTTCAAGGTTTGAAAATACTAAAAATGTGCAATGAAATGCAAAATGCAGATAGTAAAGTGAATTAAATTAAATTGACAAGAAAAGTAAAGTGCTTGAAAAGTAAAGCTCTGAAATTATAAATGACTTGAATTGTAAAGTTATTGAAAAGTAAATTGCTCAAATTTAAAGTGAAATCAAAATAAAATGCACCAAAAGTAAATGAATTTAAAAGAGATTTGACAAGAAATTAAATGGCATAATTAATCAAATAGTACAAATAAATGACAATTGTTTTATGTGTTAGATGTGAGTTATGAAATGCATTAAGTAACCCTCATTACAGTGCCATTAACCCTTGTTTTCATACCAAACTAGATGATTGTCACTGACATGCATGTTCGTCGTGTGTCCTTGGATAATAACTCTATTAGAAACTTCTCTATGTAAGATTGGCTTCATTTGAGACGCAAATGTTTTAATTTATAGAAGCTATGTTATTGAGAAGTTGTTTCTTATGTATGGTTTGTTGCTATTTATTTATCCACTTTGTCCAGAGGCCTTTTCATGGATCTTACATGTACTTGAATTTTCATTGGTGTTTTTATTTATTTATTCATAAAAATATAAATTAATCTCTCTCGTCAAAAAACAAAATCTAATATATTTTGCTTTTTAAAGAAATTCCATCTCGTTTTTCATGCAATTTAAACTTTATTTTTGGATGAGTTCCTCATTTGAGTGAAAAACTAAAAATTAATTGAACTATACATGGTCAGTTCATAAACTAGAAGACATATAACAACTAAACTAACAAAGAAAATTATTATTCAACATGCGAGTAGAGAAACAAGGAAAATAGCTTGTGAGACGTTAACAAAACTATGAATCAAAGTTTAGGTGGCTTCTGAGGTAAGGGAGAAATCATCCCCCTCATTGATTTAAAATATTAATAATATACCATAAGATCAATTTGAGGATCTAGATTTGTTGAAACAAAAAATAGCAACACATATTGTTTTTTCTTTTATCTATTCAGTTCCAATATGATTTTGTTAAGGATTCATAAAAGAATTATACAGACGATTCTTATGGTCGTTGAAGCTGAGAAAAACACAAGAAATGAGTAGTTTGAATTGTGTTTTCGTTTTCTGAAAATCGTTTCTAAGTTAAAACAGATCACAAGATAAGAAAAGAATGCAGGGGGGGAGGGGGGGGGGGGAGGGAGAGAGAGAGAGAGAGAGAGAGAGAGAGAGAGAGAGAGAGAGAGAGAGAGAGAGAGAGAGAGAGAGAGAGAGAGAGAGAGAGGAATCAACACATATATTTATCATGGTTCACCCCATAATCTGGAATTACGTCCATACCCTTAACACTTTAGAGATTTTTCAACTATAATCAAGTTTGATTATAACTTAGACACAACGTCTAGGATTTCCTACATCATTTTGAGAACTTTCCTTAATCCAACATGATTAAGAGTTTATGATAGAATTTTGGCAAGTGTACCAAATACTATCGAAGTAGTAAAAATATCGTTCCCACAAGGACTGATTTTATTCTCAATATGTCAAGTACGTTATTAAATTAGGATGTAATAAACGTTGTTTTGTTTTGCCACTAGGCAGTAGATTGGTTTAATAGCATAAAGCTTAATAACAGAAAAGTAAATTGGTTGTTAAGAATAAGAGAAAGAGATGAGTTTAGGTCTTTCGAATCATCGATGTTCCCCTAATTGGTATACTGCACCTATTCTTATGAATGATTTTCTAGTTCCACGATAGTTAACAAAATAGTTCTAATCAATCCCTTGAGTTAGGACCCTCCTCTTAGATTACAGCCCCTAATTCCTTAGGTGGTCTAATAATCGTCGAAGGTTTAAGCACGTTAACCTAATATCACTAATAAAGAATTATCCATTCCTAGACTAACTATGATTATTAGAACAATTCAATTAGGTCTAAGTCGAAAGCTAGGGTCAGTAGTTATTCGTTCTCACTAAATCATATACATATGTGATCAGGATATATAAAGCATTAAGAACAATTGAATTGAATAAAAACTAGATTGTCATTCACAATAAATAGAGTTTCACAGCAACATGGATCAATTAAGGTTACAAAGAATCATCTCAGACCTAACCTCTAATGGATTTAGCTACTCATAATGGTGTTTATAAATAACATAATCATTAGAGGAAACAATACATACATGAATTGGTAAAAGAGTGAAGAAATCGCCATTCTAGCCGTCTTGTAGTCTCAAAATTGCACTTTGCTCTTCTCAAATCGTAACCTTTGTTTTCAGAATAGCCTTCAGCTTAAATAGGCACAAAAATTCGCCTAAAATCGTGTCACGATTTGGTTAAATCGTGACATGTTTTTGCCTTGTGTAACAAACAACTGAATTATGGTTTCTTCAAATCGTGCCACGTTTTGGTCATCGTGACACGTTTTTCCTTGGCAGAGAGCATGTTTTTGGTCTTGTCAAATCGTGTCATGTTTTTATCAAATCGTGACACGTTTTCCATATTTGTGTTTTCTTCAGATTTTCTGCTTTTCTTGCTGCTTAAGTTATCTTGTGAACTCTAAATTGTGATAAAAATACATAGAAAATTATGTAATGACAAGATGTCATCAGTTTAAAAAATTTGTTGTTTGTTCATACTTCAGACTCAAAGAGTGGTAAACTAAATTAAGCATAGTACAAATGATTTTGTATCTAAAGAGTTTTCTAATCACTTAAGAAATTCTACGGCGAGACTTTGTAAGAAATTTTTCTCTGTGTTATTGATCTAGAAATTAAATTGGTCATATTTTTGGCACAATTGAAAGCATGTAGGTCTTTATCTTTCTTCGAACACCCAAGGTCATTTTGTAGGAAATTTGAATAGAGTCGTTGTTTGAAGAGAGTGGCAGAAGATCAAGCTTCCTTGAGAAGTTTTTTTTAAGATTTCAAATATTAGTCTCTTAAGGATAATTATGTTGAATAGTACTTCAAAAATTCGTTGCTTCTTTGGAAATGATCTGTTGCATCCACTTTGTCTCTTACAGAGATTTATAAATTATTGCAACTTATCTTCTTTTGATTCATCATTGAAAATAAGTACTATTGTCCTACATACAGTGACATTTCTTTAAAAGAAGACAACAATGGGTCAAATGTTCATTAGAGTGTTGACCATTGACTTTAGATCAGAGCTTCGTCTTCACAACTTGTTGAACCCTCTTCATATAAGAGCTTTGTCATAAGAGCTTCTCCTGAGCATGAAAGTTGTTCTTGTTTATTCAGAGCATTGTGTTATAGGGTCCAAATGTTGACTTCAAAGTTATAATTTAAATATACGGTCCTGCTCTCTTGAACTTACTTTAGAGTATCCAATTGTTCTTCTAGACACTGTTATCATTAAAATCTTAGAGATATTGTTCTAAAACCAAAATTGATTCAACAATCATCGTAAATTATTTTCAAGAAACTGATCCAAATCCCTAAAATCCAAGAATTTCATGTAATAGGAAAATTTGAAGGCAAAAGTTAAGTACGATAAAACCGATTTTTATATGTTGGAGATAAACATGATAAAAATTCATACACCTAAACCATCATTTTGTATCCTAAATAATGGTCTTGTTCAATTCTTACAATTAAGAGTTTTCCCTGGCTTTCTTTGCATCAATCTACATCCAAAATTCTTCCCCCCTCTTGATGGCTTTATATTCTCTCTCAAAGTGGAATCGTCGATGAACCTCACTATCTAACATGGAAGGTTTTGTTGAAGAAAAAAACGGGGGGGGGGGGGGGGGGATTAAATTGGGTGACCCTTTAATAGATCTTATGATATTTTATTAAAAGTATGTTGGTGAAGAACTTGATTGCTCCCTCACCTTAAAAGCCAACCAAAATCATCTAAGATTTTCAGTTTGTTTGAAATGAAAGTGATAACCTTAAAGGAAATAGAATATCGATTTCCTACATAATTCTAGATCAGATTCGGGATAAGTTCTTTATCAACAAGAAAAATTGACGATGCTAGATCAAGCATTGAAGCACACAAAATAGAACAAGTGAAAAGCTTGTGATATATAATAACTTTTACTTTGACAAGTTTATTTTTCATTAGAATTTTCCAGTTGAAATAACATCAATAAAAGTCACAACATAAAGTTTTAGAAAACATCAGTTTGATAAACTAAGCGAAGCCATCTTGTCATCAATTTCCTTCATATTTTTTGAAATTAACTTATCCAAGTCTTCCAAATCAGAAACAGTCATATCATCTGGCACTGTGTTGTTTTGCAGGTACCAAATCATACGAATGTTCAGCTCATTTTCATGATTGTCTTGTATTTGCTTTCTCAGTTGGTCACTAGCTTTGGTAATCTGTTGCAAAAGGAAACTTTCCTGGTTCACATTTTTCCTCTCATCTTTCATATATGAGTTTTGATACCTCTCAATCACCTGTTTTGCTTCCTTCAGATTTGGCCACACCTCTGTTTTCGAATCAAAAGGATTGGAAATTATAGCACAGGCTGGAATACCACAAAGAATAGTGAGTTCTCTCACCTTCTTGATGATACTTTTCTTCCTCTTCTTGTAGGAAGCCTTTCTTGTTGAATCATTGATGATAAAGGCGAGTTTCACCTTCTTCCTAGTCATGGCTTTGCAATGTAATTGCAAGGAAAAAAACTAGGAATCAATTGTTTTTTATTTGCTCTGTGTTTGAAAATGCATTCTAGCTTTTATAGAGAGCAATATTTGTTTTCACCGCTAGTGTCTTGAAAAAAAAAGCAATACATATATTATTTTATTAATTGTAGTATTTAATAAAAAAACTAAAGATAATCCTCTTAATGAATTTTAATAAATACTATATTTTAAAATAATATTATTACATGGTCTACATATTAAAAAAAAACATAGTCAACGATATTTAATGATAGTTATAAAATAAAATAAAAAATAGGAGGTTAATTTTGAAAAATAAAAAAATAATAGAAGGTTCTTTAAAAAAAATGCAAGGTATAATATGGTCAAATTTATTACTAAATACCATAAGATTGAAAAAAAATTATGGTTAATTACGATCAATATTAACTTACTTGGGTTGGCCTAATGGTATTAACTTGAGACTTTGGAGTTTGCTCATCTTCAAGGTCTCAAGTCCAATGCTCCTTGATGTAAATTTGAGTGTGATAGTTTAACTTTTTCAAAAAAAATTAAGGTCAATATTGACTATTATGGTCAATATTTTTAATTTTTAATTTTTATATCAGTCAAATTATATTCTTTTATCATTAATGTTTTTCTTTGAAAGTTTTTTTTTGGTCAATTTTTTTGAAAGTTTTATCAATAATATTTATTTGTAAAGTACCCAATAAATTTAATTCAATCTTAATTATATTTTTATAATTTAGTTTTTATATTGAAAATAAAATATTTTCACAATTATAAAATTGCCAAAAAAAAATCCTAGTCAAATAATTTTTAAATTTAAAATATAAATTCAATAAAACAATGTTTTTTCAATATACATTATAATTTAATTTATTATTGATTTCATTGCTGATGGACTCTCTATGGTTCCATGAGAGGCAATATTATTCAAGGTACCATCGATCAATGATTTTGGGCAGCTTACTCAAATCTTAATATCATCTTGTAGAGGATTAGTCTCTTTTGATAGACCACTCCAAATTATATACTCTTTATGGTCTCAATTATAAACAATTTTTCATCTTTTAGATCCATTGAATAAATGATGTATGTAGTCTCAATTATAGACCATATACATGATTTATTCAATGAATCTAAAAAGTGAAATGTTGCTTATAATTGAGATCGGAGGGAGGTTTATTTAATATTCGGTTATATGTAATCTCATTGTTAAATATGTAAATATACAATTTTAAGGTAAATGAATCACAATTTTACTTAACCTTAAATGTGGCTTTCTTCCCTTACGTTTCAAAACGTTGCGATTTTGCCTCCTTAACAAAAAAATTAAATTTTTACCCTCTATCTTTAGAGAAATATGACCTTTTGACTCTCTAACTTTAGTGAAATATGATCTTTTGATCCTCTATCTTTAGGAAAATAAGCTCTTTTGACCCTTTATCTTTTAATTTATTGCAATTTTGCCTCTCTGTTTTAGGACATGTGGTGTCTTCTCAACAACTTTGCACCGTTTTGTAAAACTAAAGGGTAAAATTGTTATTTTTTTGTTAGGGGGACCAAAATTGTAACTTTTTAAAGTTAAGGGGTCACAAATGTATTTAAGTCTTTTACTTTCAATTATTATTAATGAGTTTTTAATCATTGTTAGTCATGGAAAAACTATAAGAAAGTTTTTTTGAAATATTTTATTGCTATATAATATTTTTGGAATAATATACATGTTTTTCGTTTATTTTATAGTTACTAATATATTTTATTCATTCCCCTAAAAAAATATATTTAGTCAAGACGAACACTAACGTTCTTAAAAAAAAAAGATGAACACTAACGTGTCTGTCTTTACACAATATATTTTTTTATAATGCAAAAATAAGGTTTTTTATTTTTTTTATAGTGTCCAAGGATGTAGGTTTGGGGGCTGTAAAGAAATCGTCGAGGTTGGATTAGACGTCCAATGCGCCCTCGGAGAATTTAGATGCTCTCTTTGGTGGTTCCTATTGTTATATCATCGCCTTCGCCGTTTTCACAACCTCTCGACATCGCCTCAACGATGGGTCCATACACTACCCTTTTTTTTTTAATAATATACGAGCATTTCACAAATGATTAGTAACTCGGACACAAGAGTTACAATTTTTTTTAGAGGTATTGGTAACTCGAACCTAAGAGTTGCTTTAAAAAATTTATTTTGGTCTCATAAACTGGTATTAATTTTTATTTCTTTCAGGACAGATGCGGTCTGCCTAATTACAGATTCCTTTAGTCTGATGGTTTTCTTTTCCTTTTTCTTTCTTGTCTTGAGTTTTTTTTTGTTTACAGATTCCCCTTTTTTAAATATTTTTTTAAGTTTGACGGCATATGATGGATGTCCATCGGTGCTACCTCTTGATGCTTGTCCTTTCTCCTGACTTATAAAAAAAAAGGATTAGAATGGGGTGAAACATTTCTTTTATCAGAAGGAGAAGGAGAAGGAGAAGGAGAAGGTGGAGAAGGAGGAGGAGGAGGAGGAGGAGGAGGATGAGAATGAGAAGGAGAAGGAGAAGGAGAAGGAGAAGGAGAAGGGGAAGAAGAAGAAGAAGAAGATATGATATTAATTGCATCAGGAACCTCTCCTTCCAAAGTCAATTTTGAGTTGAAGGTTCAATAATTGCTTACCTTCCAAATCTGCCGCAACTGTTTGCCATATCAACAGAAAACCTTTTAACCCTTTCCTTTTTCTTCCATAACCCGCAAAAAATTGAAGCAATGTTTTAGGATTATATATCTAGAAGAACCACCATCACATCTATCCACTTGAACACTCGTACAAAATTGCACTAGTAAGGTCATACGCTATAAAAAGGCGTGATTTCGACTCATTTACTTCTTCGCACTCTAAACACCCCTTGAATCCACTCTACCCGCAACCATTCATTAGACACCATTACTTTGACAAATTCTTAGACATATTCTTCTTAGTTGGTAGCTTTTTGAAGCAATTATCAAGAGAAAACTATCACTTTTGATGGTGCGTTGCTCTCCAACACCAATGACAAATAATCAAGATTCTCCATCAAAGCTAAAGGAGGAGGGAAAGTAGAATTGGCAAGAAAGAAATAAATTGAACTAAGAAGGAACCTTGGTCATGTGCCTCCTCCCTTGTTAGCTACAATGCATCACACTTATCTGACATATTTGTCAAACACTCGGCTTCCCAAACAGAAAACTCAAGCCTACATGAAAACCGCCAAATGTATGTGACTATTACTTTTATATATATATATATATATATATATATATATATATACACTAGCGAAAAGATGAACACTCATGTGTCCGCATTTACACTATTTTTATTGTGATAACGTTTGAAAATTATAAACGTTATTTTTTAATTTTTTTTGATTTTGTTTATATATAGTATATATACAGTTTGAGTTCAGATTACATGCTAACAGTGCCTAAACAGATATGGTTATGGTTGAAATTGAGCATATTGGAAAGCTTTCAATCCAATAGTGTTAAACCATCAATCATTATATTTCTCGAAATTTGTGTGTCCCACATACATGTATTATCAGTTTTACTTATGCTTGGTTTATATGAAACCCATTTTGTATCGTATTGCTTGTTTATATTTGATGCCCTTGTGGGCATTTTGGTTAGAGACTTAGGCTGTGTTTGGTAACACAAAAAAGCTAACTTATAGTTTTTTGGATTAGCTTATAAGCTTGTTGGATGAAAACATGACGGCTCTGTTTGGTAAAAAGAAGCTATAAGCTAGCTGATAGCTGATAAGCTAGCTGATAGCTGAAAAGCTAGCTGATAGCTGGTAGCTGATAGCTGATAGCTTAAAAGCTACTAGTTTAATATTAAAGTGTTTGGTAAATTTAGCTGTTTTAAATATAAAATGACCTAAAAGTACATGACAATTTAATTTACAAAAAATCAAAAATTATGTCAAAAAAAAAAACATAACCTTTGAAAATAAATATTCATCAAAACCTATGAAAGTCACGTATTGTCTTTGGTCCCTTCTTCATTCTTCATACATCAAAATGAACATATACGTTAATTTGTGTCACTAATTTATCATTTTAGAGCTTTTGTTTTTCATGTCCATATTACAGGACGGTTCCCTACAGTTTATGAGATTTTGGAGCTATGGAGAATTTTTTATCTTTCAAAATGTCAATGATAAGCAACCAAAGAGATACACTTATTCAATTACTCATCACTACAATGTTGGTTATCTCAAAAATATCCTTAGAATTTAAAATGTTGACATCACTATTTATTGAGACAGAAGAAAGAAAGAAAAAGAAAAAAAAAAAGGTCTAAGGGCGGCGATATTAATTTCATATGCAAAAATCATACCTCAAATACTATATACAACACTTAGATTCAATAGTTATAACTTATAACTATGTGTTTGTACAAATTTATATTTATAAATACTTGTCTTGTTTTTTTTACGTCAAATTATACTAAAAATGTACCACTTGCGGCTAAAATAGAAAGGGACAAATACAACGGTGCCGTACAAAGGTGGAACACCGAAAAGAACCCAATAGCCCAGGAACCGCAGAAAAAAAAACACCCAACTCCCAGCTAAACCTGAAGCTTAAATATACTAAGGTTTATAAATATGTCAGTAACCAAAATACAAATGGCTGAATAATTAAACCCAACTAGCATATTAATGCTTCAAATAGTAGCTCCCAAAACAAAGGCCAGCGCTGACAGCACAGGCAGAGATGCACCAGAAAAACAATCCAAGCCATAAATAAAAATTTAGCTCCCTTGGCAACCAATAGAGAATATAACACCAAATTTGAATACTTGTCTAATATTACATCTACATCATTCTTATCCTCCAAATTATTCTTATCCTCCAAATTTGAAAATGGCTATTACCATCACTTCACTAACTATGACCAGATATTTTTCTGGAACAATAGAAGCAATAACTAAGTGTAAGGAAGTTCTTTCTTTGAAGACATTGAATGTCATTGGGTGTTTTCTATTTGAGCAATTCATGAAACTTATGGGGAGAGTTCTTTTTGCTGCATTCACTTGCATTTTAACATTAGGTACGTTACATTTTGCTTCTCTTCTACTGGTATATATTATTTGTTTTTGCTACATAATATTATACATCTCATTAATTATTTAGGCATATAAAATCACTAAAAAAAGTGTGTTATGGACCTTAGGAGGCTCAATAATAGTCAATAATAGGAACAATAGCAGGAGCTATCAAAGGCCAAACCACAGATAAATAATTTTCTCACATTCCTTTCTTTGCAATTAACAAAAGCTGGGACCAATAACCTTTGAAAATTCTCAAGAAACTGGTTCCATTTCTCTTTATCCATATCTGTTAGCTTCACAAAACTTAAACTAGTAATCAACTCATTCACACTAGTATTTCTAGACGATGTCGCAACTAATGATCAACTCCTTTGCTTCACACCCGAGTTCTGCAGACTTCTCCCATCGATCATTGTGTTTTTCACTGACTCAGATAGCTTTGAAATAACAGGTAGAGGATTGGACAGGTACCAATTGAAAAATACATAAAGAAGCCAAAAACAAGTCTGGCAAACCGAAAGGCACACCACAAAAACACCAGCAGTTGCTGTCATCACCTAATACAATGCAAACTCCAAAAACAAAGCCTATAGACAGAAAAAAAAAACAAATAGCAGCGAGGTCCCAAAAGAACCAAAACGCAGGAAGCAAACAGCACCAAGCAGCCTCAACAACAGCAAACCGTCTCACAGAGCTACTGTCAGCTCCCCATTTTCAAGGCTTTTATAACTCTAGTAAATATTGTATCAGAATCATAGAGCAACACATACATTCTCTTCTGTTACAGTAGCAGAAAGAGCACGAGGAAATTCAACGAAGAGAGACGCACAAAACCTTAATTCATGCACACAACATTAAAATCAACATCATGCTTCAAACGAATTATTGAACAAGAGTCAAGGCTCAATTTTAATTAATAAATTGTATTATTGCCAAACACCATAAATCAAACTTGCCAAATAACTTAGAAAAAAATAAGATCCTTTAAATACATATGACATAATAATATTAAAAACATGCCTAGTATCTATCATTTCCATATTAACTTGGCTATATTGTTACGAGTCTCTTTCATCGTAGTTGATCTATCCTCTGAAATTTCATTGCTTGTATCAACATCATAAACATCTGGAAGTTCTTCATCACCCCTGTAATTTGGATTATGCTCGACCATAGTAAATAGTAAGTCATCATGTGAGTTCATCCGAATATAATTATGTAATGCAAATGCAGCAATTATAACATCAATTTGGGTCTCTACGCTATACTTTGGCATTTGGCCAAGTATCTTCCATCTTTTTTTCAACACTCCAAAAGATCTTTCAATACAACTTCGAAGGGATGAATGTGAACGATTAAAAGCCTCTTGAGCATTGGTTGGGAGCTCATTTTCAAATTGAGACTGATGATACCTTACCTTAGGGTAAGGAACCAAATATCCTTCTTTATTTGGATATCCTTTATCAACTAAATAATAACGACCTATTAAAGAAAGAAAACAAAAATTAGACTCTGTTAGCTATAAGCAAAAAACAACTAATCACAAAAAATCATTAAAATAACAATACCTTGTGGTGGATTTGGAAAGTTTAATGCTGGTGTGTTGATTGCATGAAGGAAAACACGTGTGTCATGTGCTGATCCCTCCCATCCAACTGATATAAATGTGAAACACATATCAAAATCACAACTGGCCATGACATTGAAGGTAGGGATTCCTTTTCTCCCTCTATAACGCATTTGATCTGCCTCCGGAATACATGCAGGGATATGGGTCCCATCAATACATCCAATACAATCCTACGATAACAAGTTAAATCAGGTGCTCATTTTGAGATGAAGAAAAAACTATTTGTATTTTACTATTTACCTTGAAATAGGGCATGTATCTCTCATCATTAGCAATTTGAGGTGGCACAAATTGAAAAGTTGGATCCTTTGGTCTTATAACATCACGTGCAAGTCCCATATATCCCTTGCTCCTACCACTAATGGCTTCCAAAACTTCGTGAAATGCTCTGCTGATAGTCTCGCCAGAATGTTGAAACCGCTCTCTAGCATCCCTATTAGAGGCACCCCTTGCAAGTATATATAAAAATATCGCAACTTTTTGTTGCACTGTCATTCTTTTACTTGCCTGCAATCCATATTTTGATTGTAGGTCTTCACATAATTGGTTAAATAAGTTTTGCTCCATTCTAAAGGCATTCAAACATCGAACAGGATGCCCATTTAGTATCTCTTGCACCCAATTTTCTCCTTTTTGAAGTGAAGTCATGCATGGTTTTTTGGAAATATATTTATAGTAATATGTAGCTATTGCACCTATTGCACAAGATGTCACACTCCAAAAAAGTGCATGCCTTTTTCTTTTTTTCTTTCGTTCAGCATTCATGATGTACCTACTAGTAAAAGAACGATATAAAACATTCATAACCATATAAAAACAATCATTCATAAATAAAAAATAAATAGTTCCCATCTCATGATTAAAAAAAAAGAAATACATAGTTCTCATCTCATAATTCAAACATACGATGCTCATAGAAGTTTTAAATACTACATATCCACTAAAAAAACACTAATTGAAACAACTAACTAGAGTGAAAAAAAATATCACTTCTAATTAGCCTGCATATACATCAGCCAATATTTCCTTCCATCATCATCCTCAATGTTCATAAAAATGTCGCGTCTCACTTCATTCTCAATCAGAGTAAGTGCAAAACACCACAAAGCACTCCCTTTTTCCAGATTGTTTTCAGCAACCATCCTATTGATAATTGTGATTGCAGCTGCAACAGTTGAGTTAGCATTATCATGTTTATCCGAACTGTCATCCGAATTTAATATCTCCACTGCAGTGCTAGTGTTTGATACTAAGGCATCTATTTGACTGCTTAATTTTGCTGCCCCTCCTGATTGTCTTCCTTTCCGCTTTTCCTTGACGATTTTCTTAGCCACCTTTGGAGT
The DNA here is from genome assembly GCA_946800305.1 of Medicago arabica. NCBI lineage: Eukaryota > Viridiplantae > Streptophyta > Magnoliopsida > Fabales > Fabaceae > Medicago > Medicago arabica. Next base: position 3,938,105 of record OX326969.1, read on the forward strand.
GAATGCAATTTTTTTTGAACCATTTCCCTGGCTAGGTACTTGGGTAGCTTCATCACATTGACTAGATACTTGGGTAGCTCTAACACTTTGGGTAGGCACTTGGCTGCCCCTGGTCCCTTCCATGAAATCAGGCCAAAATGAACTATCATTCTTAAGTAAGTCCTTGAAACGAGGATCATATCGATTATATTCAACATAAACATCCTCTGCACTCTCATAATGATTCATATTTTCTCCGCCACTTTCATCATCTTCTTCCTCAACATTCACATTCAAATGTTCCACAGGTCGAACAGAATTAGGATCCATAGAGGGTGCCACATTCTCTGTCCCATCTGCATAACTATCTTCAAATAGTTGATTCCATAATTCCTCAAGTGAAGGATCTATTGACTTATTACGAAACTTTTTAGCCTCGGGTTTCTCCTACAAAAGGGAAATATTGAAACATTAAAGTAGAGATCTTACTCACATTTTTATTCTAACTTAATTGTATGAACATATGAAAGAAACTAACCTTAATCTTTCTATCCCACCACTCATCTGAACAACTAAGCTTTCCCGTAAGAGGATCCCATCCTAAGCCAGTTTCTCCAAACTTCAAAAATTTCCACAATCGCCAATCCTTCTTCATATAATCATACTTATTCTTCAAAGTTTTGTCCACACATTTCCGCTTAATGATAGATTCAAATTCTTGGTTAATCTCCTTCCATCTAAATGATACACGGCCGTTCTTCCTAATGAACTTGATACAAAGCTCAGCAAAAATCTTTTCATGGTCATTTTCGGTCCATTTAAAAGTCATTCCTCCCTCCATATTTTCGCCATTTGATGCCATCTTATAACTTTATCATAACAAACTAATGGATCAATTTTCTATAACAAAAATAATTTGTGATAAATAGGTTTCCTCTACATCTCATTTAATCAAGCAATGTCAATGTCATCTTTTATTGCTAAAAAAAAAATACAATAGAACTCGTAACCTGCTGCTGTCAAGCTTACTCTAACATAACACATTCAATTCAACCACACACACTTATGTGTAAATGTTAGACCAACAAACTAATCTAATATTTAGGATTGTTACATGTGATGCATATCTCTTATTATCATCATTTAAGTTTGAATCGTAGAGTTTGTTACAGATATACATTGTAATTACCATACAAGTAGCTAGGTTGTTATTACCTAATGCTGAAGCATTTTGATTGTATATAAATATTAGCAACAGCAATACAAAAATATATCGATTACAATCCAAACCTTCACAGTAAACAACTTCCTCATATTTTCACTAGTTGCTGGTAAGGTAAGTCACTTGTTTTAAACACACAACAAATATATGAACCAAAACATTTATCAACAAATAAAAAAACTACCATCATTAACATATTTTCTTCCAGTTCTTGTTTCTGAATTTTTTAGGAAGAAACCCAATTCTTTTCCAATAAACTCAATTGAAAACTTAATGAAAAAAAAAGTGAAAACCTTCAAATAATTTTAAGAATTTATAACGTGCTAAAGAAAGAACACAAATATGAAAATTCTTACCTTAATCAATTCTCGTGTCTGGTAAAGATTCGATGAGCTTGGATCTTCAATTCTTAGCAAGGAGTGAAATGATAGTGGATGAAGCAATGAAATAGTATCAGAGAAGAGGAAAACAAAACGTAAGAGGAAAACAAAACGTGAGTGAGTGGTGAGTGGGTGGGCGGTTGCTTTATTTACAGAAAGGCTAAAAAAGTAATAAAAATAAAATAATAAGGTTATTATTGAAAGAAAATGTAAAAAGCTACCAGCTATAAGCTAAAAAGCTACTTGAAATAGCTTCTCAAAAAAAGCTATAAGCTCCTGAAAAAAGCTTGTTACCAAACACATCACGTTTTCATCCAACGAGCTTATAAGCTAGTCCAGCAAGCTATAAGCTAGCTTTTTTGTGTTACCAAACACAGCCGACGTGTTTGGTAATTAGCTTTTCTCATGAGCTTATAGCGTTTCTTGATAAGCTAATTCAAGTAGCTTTTTAGCTTATAACTTTTAGCTTTTTATATTTTCTTCCAATTTTAACCTTATTAATTTTATTTAATTATTTTTTAATAAGAAAAAACTACCCATATTCATATGTAACTACCCATTTTTTGTATATTAGAAAAGAAAAAAAAGAAATTACTCACTTTTTATATTTTGATGCACCTAACCACTTGCACGTTGCTATCCATATATTTTCTTTATTTTTTTTAACTTGCTTTTAATTCATATAATATAATATAATTTTAAATAAAATCTACAACAAATAGTAAGACCATTTCAGTGAAATAAAAAATATGGATAATTCATGAAAAAAACATTTATCATTTTGAAGATGAAAGTATTTCAAAATAAATTCAAATATTTAAAATTAAATAAATAAGTAAAAAAATGTGTATATAATTTATACTTAAAAAAAAAGCATGACCTGTTATGTCATTTTATATTTATAAGTCACTTCAACAATTAATTTTACCAAACACATTATTTTTAATAAGCGAGTTTTTTCAGCTATAAGCTATCATCTATCAGTCATCAACTATAAGCTAGCTTTTCAGCTATCAGCTAGCTTATAGCTTAATTTTACCAAACAGAGCCTTAGTATTTGAAGAAAAACAAATTGTTCTCCTTTAGGCCATTATTATTTTCACAAGAACTCCTTAAAATACCGTTTTGGTAGTAACACTTATTGAACATGAATAGAAATACATACCAATCTTGACAAAATACCTTTGCGATATATTTTTTCGCTAAACCTCGATAAACCCCCATCCTATACCGCGAAACTCAAATATTATTAAAAAAAGGGGAAAAATTTATACAAGAGGGGGGACTAGACCATAACCCTCTAAGAAAAAGAAAAAGAAAGCAGAAACATAAAGAAAACAACCGCATAAGAAAACCTATAGGAGGCATACCACAACAGTCCAAATAAAACTCCTCCTGAACGTTAGGAGGTAAGATCGACAACCACACCGCACCATGGACCGTGTGACCCATACTAACAAATTTATAATCATTGATCAGACGGAGAGGGCTCACCCCTAGAACGGGTTCTGTACGGCGGCTTACCGATATTAATTTTCTTTAGGTGCTGCTTCTGTTTCTTAGTTAAAACCGACGTGAATGACATTTCAGCTGACTTTGCATTATATTCACGAATACGGCATCATAATACCATGTCTTGCTGAATTCTCGCATTGCTATGAATGTCTTCCTATGCTGCCGAAACAATACTCTCTGGGGCCGCTCTGCGATATATCAAATGCAAGAAGTTTTTAGCATCTTATCATTAAAATAACCTCATTAATTCTTCCGTCACCTGCAAAATTCCAGACAACAAATATATGAATAATAAGGTATATTCATCAATAACAATGCATAGTATATACTATATAGCCTTCTTTGGATGTAACTGCAATTCTTAAAAAAAAATTCAAATTAGCAAATTAAACACATCCATACAATCAATTATACCACAACTAGCTTGATGGTTCATTAAATAATGCTATAGTATGCCAATTTAAATCACAAGTCATAGATTCACATCCTCCCTCGAAGCAAAAAAAAAAAAAAAGTCTAAAAGAAATAATGATACAAAAATTGAAAGTGAAAAAGACCAAATACAACATCCATCAAGATTGTGAGCTACTTAATGCATATATATGAAGGGGAAAAATTAAGGAAATCCATTATTCAATGAAAGACAACAGTACTAAAATATGTTGATATACTTCCTAGCTACGCTCGAAATTAAGATATTATCATTCATGTGTTACATGAAGTAAGGAAAGATCAACCTCCACCAATGGAAAATCCGAAGCCTGAAAAGGAGAATTATTTACAGTGAAAGAAATTAATTTTGGTGTGGATATCACATAATTATAAGCTGGGTAAGAAATATACACGATGGTTAAATTTGTGAGTGTAGCGTTATAAGAAGGATTCCTTCTTCCTTAAAAGTTAGAGAGTTGGGATAATGAAAATAAAATGTGTTAAATAAGTTTTTTTGTCCCTAAAAATATAATAAATTTTTATTGTAGTTTCTAAAAAATTAAACTGAATGTTTTCGTTCTCATAAATTTTTTATTTTGTTTTTGGTCCCTAATGACCAATTTATGTTAATATGAATGTCATGATTATGAATCTTTTAGGTTTAAGATATGTTCATGTTATGTCCGTTATTATGTTCAACTTTGATATGTTTATATTATATTCAAAAAATATCAAGAACACGTCAAAATTATTTTCGTTAAGGACCAAAATCAAAACAAAAAAATTTGTGAGGATAAAAACACCTCGTTTTATTTTATAAGGACTAAAATCAAAATTTGTTATATTTACATGGGCGAAAAACTTATTTAACACAGTCATGTATAATTTTCTTGTTGTCCTCCATTAATCTTCCTGCAAGAATGTGCCCTTCTAAATATGACAACATCTCATGGTTGTGAACACGAATAAGAATAGTCAACTTCCTAGAACTTTCTTCCTTAACAACATATCCATGCACCTTAAACAAACGCTCACATTTTCTTGATCCGGTAGCTACGTGCTTCAAATTTTTTTTCGGTACTTTGTGTTTGTCACTCCTTTCACAAACCAACTCTAACATTGGATTCCATATTGCACAATATCTTTTTATGACAACCGTAAATCCATCCATATTTGGTTGTCGACGTACCCATCCGAGCAATTCATCTTTATCTTTTCATGAATTTTGGCTTGAAAAAAAAATGAGATGTGTCCACTTCGTTGTCACAAAGATTGGATACACCAGAATTGACGCAAAAACCCTCAACATTCATGGGAGCTTCAATTTTAACGGAAGCTTCACCTTTCACAGAAGCTTCAACCTAAGGCGGTTTGATCTCGACAGAATAATCGACAAAACTAGGTTTTCGATCAACTGGATCTTCATCTTCCTTCTCAACCATAACTATGAATAAACAACATATAATTGCAAAATTATTTAATTAACATCTATCTAATATAAAGTAAAAACAGAAATAAGACAAAGAAAAAATAATTTAGGCAGTAGCACTGCCAAATTGGAAAAACCAGAAAAGCAGAAAAGTTACAGTGGTAGTTAACTACCGTTTTCCCCAGCGGTAGTAAACTAAAGCTACACTGCATGTCAGAAAACCTTGAAACAATGACAGAAAAATGCACAAATGTAAACGGGTTAAAATATGCATTACTTGTTTCTTAATGTCAAATATGTGTAGAAAACTTCTAGAAATCTTTCTCCAATGATTTGAGTGGAAGATTTGAGTGATTTTTTTTGGAATTGGGGATTTTTTAAGGTTGTGCGATGGATGGTGATGGATGAATAGTAGCAGGTAGGGTCGGTTGTACTGTAAGTATGGGAATGACCATAACGATAGTTAACTACCGTCGGGGCACAACGGTAGTTACTACCGCTGGGGCATATTGGCAATTATTATCTACTGACGATTTTTTAAGCCTGAGCACTAGTTAACTACCGCTGGGGGTAATTAAGTCTTTTCCATGTGTGTTTATGAAAAAAAATGTTGTGAAAAAAGATATATTCTACCCTATGGGCACCTAAGATCCCATAACGACACCCATTACCCGTACTTTAACTATGAAAGACAATACAAATATTACAATTGAAATAAAACCATGATTCAAATTTTTTCAAAACAACTCATAAAAATAGTACAAATCGTAGTATTTAGCCAAATAAAAATCATTTAAAATATCCCTAAAAAATTGTACACCAACAGGAGGGAGTTATTATTGTATTAAGTAGTTTTTAGATTTATGTTTAGGCTTAAATAGTTAAATAAATAAATAATTATACACCAAAAATAAATAAATTATTTATCATATTATACAAATATGTATATGAGAGTTGCGAGGCTGACATCTTAAACATGGAACACACACACACACACATATATATATATATATATATATATATATATATATATATATATAAAAGAAATATAGTCCAAAGTGATGCATTTAGTTCAACCATAAGACAGTACTTTACTTTACCTTTTTTTTAAACGTAAACAGTACTACTTTACTTTTAAAAATGAAATTTTCTGGGAAATCACCCGACAAAAACATTGTTTGTAAAATTTCAACCTCTAATTGCGGAGAGGTCTTTGTTTATGTTATCTAACATGTGATTTGCATATGCTTGTTTCCAAAAAAATTAATCAAACATTAAAAAAATCTAAACATGCATCGATAATAGTTTGCCTTTTGTCGACTTACAAATCTATGCAAAACCAGTACACTTCCTTGATAACTATCACCACTTCATTTCTGAATCACACAAACCTGTACACTTTCATTTTGAACTTTTTGAAGATGGCGTCGGCTGTGCTTGAACTTGTGCTTAACAATTTGAGCTCACTCATTCATAAAGAGCTTGGCCTATTTCTTGGTTTCGAAAAAGACTTCAAAAGTCTTTCAAGCCTGCTCACTACAATCATGCTACTCTTGAAGATGCTGAGGAGAAACAATTTGCTGACAAAGCTATCGAGGATTGGCTGCTTGTTGCGAATTCGATGAAAAATCACACCAATAAATACTTGATGTGTGGAGTAAGGAATAATCAAGCAACCAATACAAGTGGGTAACAGTTATAATCACAAGCAAAAGTAGAAAACAACGAGAGAAAAGAGAGAACACAAAAGAATTTGTTTACCCAGTTCAGTCCAAATTGACCTAATCTGGGGGAGATAGCAGCCATCCGTTTCACTATATGACGAGTAACGTTACAAAAGAGATGTCAATGAGTTACAAGAATAAGTCTCCCGCCTAATTCTACCCAAAGTCCTAATCTCTTCCCGTAACCAAGAGACTTAATCCTAATAATGTTTCCCAAGGTGAATCAACCCTCAAACCCTAGTGTTTGCTCCAAAGAGACAAACTCTATACAAACCATAGTTTTGTTCTTGCCTTTCTAAACCCTTGTTTCAACCCCCTCTATCTCTCAAGGTTTGCTCTGATACAAAGCCTATATTTATAGTAAAAGTAACTCCCATAAAATTGTAACAAATCGTAACAAATCTGGCTTAAAAATACGTTTCTGAAATATCCACTGCGCGACATCGGGCGCCGAAAAATGCCGATTCAAAAGTCCCATCATGCAGCGAAAAATCGGGCACCGAACTCCACAGTTCGGACGCCGATTTAGTCTTCCAGCAAACATCTATTTTGGCCTCCAAACTCCAATTTTGAGTCACTTTCACAACACTGCTTATGATTAAAGATGTTGTTTACGTCCTCGATGACATCTTGGATGAGTGTGCCACTCAAGCACTAGAGTCGGAGTACAAAGGATCCAAGGCTGGACCATCCCATAAGGTAAAAAGTTCTTTTTTTTTTATCTTCTCTTCATCCCAAGCATGTTGCTTTCCCTACCAACAACCGACGAGCACAAGCTTCCACCCATTTCCGTCTGTTTCCCATGTCGGTTTTGTCGGGTTTCGGATGTGTCGGTTTGCACGGGTGGGTTGGGTCGGTTAGAGATCTCAGCAACAAACTATTGAAATAGAGAAGAAAAGGTGAACAAATTGGCAACATGCGCTTGTTTCTTCTCAGTTTTTCTTTTCTTCAAAATTCTTGTTTTCTTCTCTCTGGTAGTGGTAATCTCAGGCATCAATGTGTCATATTATTATAATAAAATAATAATTTATGAAAGAGACAAATTGATTTCATCAATTAAATTAAATATGTGAACAACTAAAAGAGAAAAGGGATGTGATAATAGCAAAGACTAGGTATGTGCAGCAGTCATTGGACAACGCGTATACTATGGACTACTAGAATAAAGTCTTAGAGATAGTCTCCCTCACACACTACAGACGTGGATAGGTATGTAGCTGTATTGTGGGCATTTGGTAGTGTGCATGCATATGTTCGGTCGGTCATGGGTATGACGGTTTTGGATTTGCAAAACCCGTGTCCGACCGTATGAACTCACATGGAGTCAATTTTCCTTCTTTTTTCATCCGACATCCACTTTAACCCGACCCGCATGACCCGCGGTTTACTCGGATATTTCGGTTTTCGGGCAGGTCCGGATTACATGCTCAGCCCTAGTGTGGAATGATAAACAAGAGGATTGGCAGAGGTTGAGATCTATATTGGCTTGTGGAGGAAAGGGTGCTTCAATTTTGGTCACAACTCGTCTTCGAAAGGTAGCAGAAATCATGGGTACAATGCCTCCTCTTGATATATCAAAGTTATCCGACAAAGATTGTTGGGAATTGTTTCGACAACGAGCTTTTGGACCAAATGAGACAGAACGAGCAGAACTTGTGGTCACAGGAAAAGAGATACTAAAGAAGTGTGGGGAAGTGCCTCTTGCAGCAATAGCACTAGGAAGTCTCTTGCGCTTTAAAAGAGAGGAAAAGGAGTGGCACTATGTCAAGGAAAACAAACTATGGACTTTGCAAGATGAAGATTATTCCATGCCTGCCTTGAGATTAAGTTACTTGAACTTGCCTGTAAAACTGAGACAATGTTTCGCATTTTGTACACTCTTCCCAAAAGATGAAAGAATAAGCAAGCAATTTCTTATTGACCTTTGAGTTGCTAATGGTTTTATTTCATCCAATGAAATGTTGGAAGGGGAAGATATTGGCAACGAGGTGTGGAATGAATTATACTGGAGATCATTATTTACAGATATCAAGACAAATTATTATGGTAAAATTGAAAGTTTTAAGATGCACGATTTTGTTCACGATCTTGCTCAATCAGTTTCAGAAGAGACATGTTGTGTTACCGGTGAAGATGTTAGGCCTATTGCGTCTAAAAATATCCGCCATCTCATGTTGTATGGGAAGGGTGTGGTTTGGGAAGTCAATTCATTCCGGTTGTGTAGCGTCCAATCATTGAAAACCTACATAACAACAAGGTTTCGTGATGGCAAACTTTTAACCCATTTATTGAAATTTTATTATTTACGTGTGCTTAAGGTCAAATGTATTAAAGTTCCATCTTCAATTGGTCAATTAAAGCATATAAGGTACCTTGATCTTGCTTCAGGTAAATTTGCAACACTTCCAGAATCTACATGTATGTTGAAGAATTTGGAAATGTTGATATTAGACAATTGTGGTAAACTCCGAAACTTGCCTAATAATTTGATACGATTGAAAGGTCTACAACATTTATCATTAAAATATTGCTGGGAACTATCAAGTTTGCCTCCTCAAATAGGGAAGTTGACTTCTCTGAGGACTTTGAGCTTATTTGTAGTTGGAGAGAAAAAAAGGTTCTTCTTGGATGAATTCAGCCAACTGAATCTTAAAGGAGAACTTCACATTAAGCACCTTGAGAGAGTGAAAAATGTGTGTGGAAGGATATACAGGTGCCCATTTTCCACAATGGATTTCTAGTCCTTCACTAAAAAATTTAATGTTTTTATCTCTCTTTGATTGCGAAAACTGTTTACACCTCCCACAGTTGGGGAAACTACCTTCTCTAAAGGAACTAATTATTATATCCAACATGAGTCAAGTAATGTACCTAGATGAGGAGTCGAGTGATAGTGGAGTTGTGGCAAGTTTCACAGCACTAGAGTATTTGGTATTGATAAAGCTGCCCAACCTGGTAGGATTATCAAGGGAGGATAAAGAAAATATGTTTCCGCACCTTTCGAAACTTAAAATAATTGATTCTCCTAATTTGTTGGGCTTGAATTGCCTTCCATATCTCAAGAATATGATTATAGAAGGGAATTGCACTCAAAATTTACTAAGTTCAATACATAAACTTGGTAGTCTTGAATGCCTTTCTCTCCACTGTAATGAAGAGATAACATGTTTTCCAGACGGGATGCTAAGAAACCTCACTTCTCTTAAGGAATTGAATATATTGAGATGCTCAAAGATAGAAGGATTGGATGAGGCTTTTCAACATATGTCTGCCCTTGAATCCCTAATATTGACGGATCTTCCAAACTTGACATCAATGCCTGAATCTTTAGGTAACCTAGGTTTTCTTCAAGAACTAAGAATTTATTCTTGTAAGAAGTTGACGTGTCTTCCGATGAGCATTCAGAGCCTTACTGGTCTGGAAACATTGGCAATTTTCAATTGTAATGAGCTAGAGAAACAATGCGAAAAGGACACAGGGGACGATTGGCCAAAAATTTCTCATGTTGAAATTTTTTGCATCGTCAAACTATCAAAAAAGTGATTATTCTTGAAGAGGATGAGATGTCAAGAACGAGCATTTTTAATTGAAAAAACTACTGATCTGAGATATCCTTAAATTGTGACAATAAAGGATAAAAAAGATGGAGGTGTGTCTCGGCTACTAATGCAGTTTTTTTCTTTCTTTCACGAATACTTATGAAAATGGAATTGGTGGTGTAGCTTTTAATTTACTGCATGGAAGATAATCGTTTCTGTTGCCTTTATAGCCTTACTTCTGCTTCATGTACATACTGTTATTAACTTCAACCATTTTAGATATGATGAACTAATTTATTTAGGCAATTTATCAGGTGAAAAGTTGTAAGGGTGATTGCAATATTAAAGGTTGTTGTATGTGATTTTGGAAGAGTTATTAATTGCCTAAGGATTTTGGTGAGCTCTTGTGAACTTGAACAAATTTTGTTTTGACTTCTGCAACTACTAATCCTTGGACTACTTGTTTTGGAGCATAAATCATAAATTCAAAGTGTGATCAGGCAAAGCAAGTTGCTGAAGACAATAATTTGGTTGTAGGAAAAATGCACAGGAAAAGCAATGGCGTGGATTTACAATGAATGTAAGTAGAGTAGATGAACTAGTTCTGTTTGTGCAAGTTTAACTTTCTTGATACTTTTTATTATAACTTGGTATTTTCATAATGTATTATAACAGAAATCCTGAACAACCAAGGCATAATGTGTCTGTCCAATGCTAAGAAATTATTCACAACCTATTAATGGAAATTCTTCAAAGAAGGAAGGTGTTGTCAGAGGTCACGAAATCCACTATAACAGCGATTTGTATGCAAGATACGGACTACTTGTAGAGGAAGATACGGACTACTCTTGTGATAAGGACTCTGTTGTAGAGGAAGATAAGCGCAGGTTGTTGGGTGCACGGCTGAGTCAAACCTGGAAAGTGAATGTGGAAGACATGAAAGAGCTTCTTGGTGAGGAAGGAACAATAGTCCTTAACAATAGAAGGCATATAATTTTAAGAAGATTGAAGGATTTAAGCTCATGATCCACATTCTTTTCTTCCGAATTTCAGCACTAAGTTTGTTCAATTGATCAAGCTGAGAAATGCATTGATAATGATTTGAAGTTTGCTTCATTTGTACTTTTTCTTTTCCATTTTGTGACACTTTATGATAGTTACATATAATACTATAAAATGTAACTAAAACTCTTTAGTAACAGGGGCTTTAGCTAACAATTTTTTAAATGTTAGTAAATGTAATTAGTAACATTTTTCTTGATTTAGTTACAATTTTCAAGTGTTACTAAATCATAATTGTGCTGTAGTGTTACCAGCATACTTGAAACAAAAATTAAAATAAGATGATATTTTTATATTCAAAACAAGCAATATTTACTTTTGTTTCCTTTCCTTTGAAATGGTGAGTTATGTTCATAAATTTTTTAATTCTGTGCATATTAGCATATAGCCCCTCAAATGTAAAAGTCTCCATAACACAATGTCAAAAGAGAACACATCAAGCACTGTTGCTCATAGTGGAGTAAGTAACAATCCGTATGAGTGAGAGCCCTGCAGGTATTTGTTTGGATTTGGATGCTGAGACAATGGATATTCAAAACTATCTGAAAGGATTTGAGGACCATTTGGATCACAAATGATATGTGAAAGAACAATGTACTGGTCTGTTCTACAATGAGAATCAAACATGTTTCAGTTCCTAATAACAAAATCATAAAAACATCTTAAATTTGAATCCAGCATAACAGAAATAAAACACTTGGTATAAGATTACGGGTTCTAAGGGGTGCCAGTCTAGTTGGATGTCTTTTTGGCCTTGTTTGTTTTAGATTTTTTTAAGAAAAAATCTATTTTTTTAGTAAAAAAAATCACTTTTCTCATTTTTTAGTGTTTGTTTAGGATTTTTAGAAAAATCATTTTATCAAAAAAAATCTATTTTGAATCTAAAATGAAAAGCTATTAGGATTAACTTTTCTCAAAATCTATTTTTTTCAAACATAAGAAGGTAAGACATGAACTGGTTAAACATCATCTTTTTCAAAAAAGTGATTTTTTTTATAGTAAACAAACACAAATAGCTTCAGATTTTTTTTTCAAAATCTCTAAATTTTTCTTTCATAAAATCTATTTCTTTAAAGTTAAAACAAACGCACCCATAAAAAAGAAGAAGAAGAAGGAAGTAATACGTAACTTAATTTGCATGTTACTATTTTTTACCAGATAGAAAAGTTACTTTACCCAAATGTAAATATAATAACGCTTACATGACAATTGAAACTTGAAATGATCAACTGTGTGAAGTGTTTTATTTTCTCACCTAACATTTGCATCTGGTTGTTTCCACGAAACATCGATAAAGATGAAAATGCAAACACTTCGGTAATGATTTTAATATTGGTTAGTTAATTTTGAACAGATATTGAGGAGTCGCACTCTCATAGGTTTTTGTTGCGAGTTTGAATGCGTAGAGAGTGAAGAATATATGAAGAAAGTAAAAAATAAGTGGAAGAAATAGAAGATATTGTAAAGTTTTTTTGTTTAGGTTGAAAGTTTATATAAATTCTTCAAATTTAATTAATGTTGTCAAAATATTCTTAAAATTAAAAATAAATTAATCATAAGTATCGATTTATCATTCTCTAAAAAAAATATTCTTTTAAAAAAGTGAAAGATTTCTTCATTTTTTCTCTATATTTTCCGTCCAAGATTTCATACCTATTAGCTACTTCTTCCGTTCTTAAATATATATATCGCAGTCAATCACTTGACACATGTCAATGCACAATTTTAACTATTAAAAATGCTAATTGTATATAATAAAAACTATAAAAATTGATATTATGAAAATATTCCTTGAAACAAATTTAATAACATTTTATACGTATACTAACATTTATCTTTATATATTAATTTAAAAATATAGTCAAAATATATTGTATGAATACTGCACATAATTAAAATGCGACATATATTTAGGAACAAAGGTAGTAATATCTAATTTCCACTAAAAATGACTAATAACTTTAATTACATGTTACTATTATTTTTTATTGGATTTAAGAGTTACTTTTTTTTTCTTTCAAACAGCGTAGTAGTTGGCTTTTCACTTTTAAAGCGAATAAGTGAAAATCGGAGTTCAAACGATATCTCTACAATTACAATCTATTATCTTTATTAACTGAGCTATATTTACGGAACAATTGAATTGAAGATTTACTTTACCCAAATGTCAATATAATAATAACTCTTACAAAATAATTCAACTGGTTATGACCTACTGCAGAGAAGATTTTTATTTTCTCACCTAATAGTTCTATAATAATAACTCACTCATTATACAATACAACCTCACTGTCATATTCATTTTACAATTAAGAGCTTTAAATAATTCAACCGTTTATTGCAGTGTTTTATTGTATCACCTGCCATTTTCATTTGATTGTTTCCAAAAACTTGAGCAACTTGAAGCATTTTCATTTCTCAGACATACAAACAAACCTATACTTACATTTTGTGATCAAGTTACAACTTGGAAGATGGCTGAAGCTGTGCTTGAACTTGTCCTTGAAAATTTGAGCTCACTCATTCAGAAGGAGATTGACCTATTTCTTTGGTTTCGAAAAAGACTTCAAAAGTCTTCAAAGCTTGTTCACTAGAATCAAGGCTATTCTTGAAGATGCTGAGGAGAAACAATTCACTGACAAAGCTATCAAGGATTGGCTGCTTAAGCTTAAAGATGCTGCTTACGTCCTCGATGATATCTTGGACGAGTGTTACACCAATGTACTGGAGTTGGAGTACAAAGCATCCAAGGGTGGACTACATGGTAAGCTACAAAGCTCTTGCTTATCCTATCTTCATCCGAAACAAGGTGCTTTCCGTTATAAAATGGCGAAGAAAATGAAGAGCATACAAGAAACACTAGATGAAATATCTGAAGAAAAGGCCAAGTTTGAATTGACTGAGATAGTCAGAGAGAAGAGAAGTGGAGTCCTTGACTGGAGCCAAACCACATCAATAATTTCTCAGCCTCAAGTCTATGGAAGAGATGAAGATAAGGATAAAATTGTAGATTTTTTGGTTGGAGAAGATTCTGGTTTTATGGATTTATCGGTCTATCCAACTGTGGGTCTAGGCGGACTTGGAAAAACAACACTTGCCCAACTTATCTTCAATCATGAAAGGGTAGTCCAACTCTTTGATCTGAACATGTGGGTGTGTGTTTCAGATGATTTTAGTCTTAAAAAGAATGACTAGAGCCATCATCGAAGCGGCAACTAAGAAATCTTGTGATGATTTGTTTCTAGAGCCACTACAAAGAAGACTTCAAGAACTGCTTCAAGGAAAAAGATTTTTGCTCGTATTGGATGATGTGTGGGATGATAAACAAGAGAATTGGCAGAAGTTAAGATCTGTATTGGCTTGTGGAGGAAAGGGTGCTTCAATTTTAGTCACTACTCGTCTTGTGAAGGTAGCAAAAATCATGCGAACAATACCTCCACATGATATATCGAAGCTATCTGACAAAGATTGTTAGGAGTTGTTTAAAGAAAGAGCTTTTGGACCAAATGAGGTAGAACGTGAAGAGCTTGTGGTCATAGGAAAGGAGATACTAAAGAAGTGCGGGGGAGTGCCTCTTGCAGAAATAGCACTAGGGAGTCTCTTGTGCTTTAAAAGAGAGGAAAAGGAAAGCAAGCAAACTATGGAGTTTACAAGATGAAGATTATGTCATGCCTGCGTTGAGATTAAGTTACTTGAATTCGCCAGTTAAACTAAGACAATGATTTGCCCTATGTGCTTTATTTCCCAAAGATGAAATAATAAGCAAGCAATGTCTAATTGAGCTTTGGATGGCTAATGGCTTTATTTCATCCAATAAAATGTTGGACGAGGAAGATATTGGCAACAAGGTGTGGAACGAATTATATTGGAGATCATTTTTTCAAGATATTGAGACAAATGTATTTGGCAAAATTACAAGTTTCAAGATGCACGATCTTGTTCACGATCTTACTCAATCAATTTCAGAAGAGGTGTGTTACATTTCAAAATTCGATGACATGCCCAGTTCATTAGAAAGAGTCCACCATATCTCATATGAAAGGATGATTTCACCTTCGGTAGATTCAATCAGGATGTGTAACATCAAATCACTAAGGACCTACACAAGATCATATGGTGTCACTGTGCATTCTCCATCAAATGTATTCAATTTTTCGTTCTTTACATGTGCTTAAGGTCACTTTATATAAAGGGACATCTTCAATCGGTCATTTGAAGTGTTTAAGGTACTTGGATCTTTTTCACGGTCTATTTAAAACTCTTACAGAATCCATATGCAAGTTGTGGAATTTACAAATTTTGAAATTAGACAATTGTAGAAAGCTCCAAAAATTGCCTAATAATTTGATACGCTTGAAAGCTCTACAACATCTATCCTTGTATAACTGCGTGAGCCTATCAAGTTTACCTCCTCAGATAGGGAAGTTGACTTCCCTGAGGACTTTGAGCATGTATGTAGTTGGCAAAGGAAGAGGGTTCCTTTTGGCAGAATTAGGACAGTTAAATTTCAAAATAGATAAGTTTCACATCAAGCACCTTGAGAGAGTGAAAAGTGTAGAAGATGCTAAAGAAGCCAACATGTTGAGTAAGCACGTGAACAATTTTTGGTTGTCATGGGATGAAGAGTCACAATTGCAGGAAAATGTGGAGCAGATTCTTGAAGTACTTCAACCTTATACCCAACAGCTTCAAGAATTATGTGTGGAAGGATATGCAGGTTTCCGTTTCCCAGAATGGATGTCTAGTCCTTCTTTAATACATTTACGATCGTTATGTCTCATAAATTACAAAAGCTGTTTACAACACTTCCCACAATTGGGGAAACTACCTTCTCTTAAGGAATTGAGGATTTGGGAATGCTCAGAAGAAGGTTGGAACGAGGCTCTACAACACATGACTTCCCTTCAATCATTGACATTTGGGGAGCTTCCAAACCTGACATTCTTACCAGACTCTTTTGGAAACCTTAGCTTGCTTCAAAAACTAGAAATTATAGATTGTCCGACGTTGATTTGTCTTCCAACGAGCATTCAAAGCCTCACTGGTTTGAAATCTTTGATGATTTATAAATGTCATGAGTTGGAGAAAAGATGCGATACGCAAACAGGAGAGGATTGGCCAAAAATATCTCACATTCAAAATATCGAAATTAGGAATCGACGCTGGATTCTAGGTTTGTTTTTAAACCTCTCAACCACTCTCAATACTATTCGTTTTAATTGTGCACTTTCTATTGTTACGGCTCTTTGTTACAATGTTTTTTCTCTCATTTTTTTTCTTCGCAGGAGCCTTTTTATAGACATTGAAGGGATACAGATTTGGATTTGATTTCCCTTCTTGCATTTTTCATTTCTTTGTTCATCCCTACCAGAGGTAATGTGTTTGTTGGCTGTTGCTTTATATTTTTACAATCAATATGAGTAAAGTAGATAAATTATTTTTGACTGTGCAGGTGTAACTAATTTCATACTATTTTATTTTATATTTAACTTTGTATTTTCCTTTTGATTTCCAGGGTTCTAAAGCATGATCCCTTTTAGAGGGAAGACAAGCCTTCTACCACCAAGGGATTGAGCGATAAACAATGTGAGTAAAAATTTGTTTCGACCATCAAAACTCAGACTGTTATTTTATGATGTTCTGGTTTCTATTTTCCAACTTGGTCCTTCATCATCCTATTGGCATGGTTATCCATCCCCCCCATAACTTATGGTTGTGATGCAACTTGCCACCGCTCAAGAAATATCTTAACACAATGGAGTTGAAAAACAGATTCTAGCATTTAGGTGGCCGAATGTTTAATCTCTTTCGTTGTCTGAGACACTCCTTCGGTCTTTCTGCCTTAGTGTTTATTTAGGCCTAGTTTAGATTTATTGTATAATATTTGATTTAGATTGTGCTAACTGATATTGATTTTATGTTTGTTGTTAGAAAGGAGAAGGTACATCTCTGCAAGCACTTCTAATGGCCATCATTCCTTCAGCCACCTTTTGATTTGCAAGTGAAACCGTGAATTCAATCTATGTGAGGATAAAATCATGAGAAATATTGGAATATTCTGAAAGATAAACCAAGGATTAATGAGTCCAGTTCTAAGGGTTCATTCAGAACCTGTTACATCAATTATTTCCGCGTTTGTCAAGGGTCAAAAAATCCACTGGAACAACAATTCATATGCCAGCTATAACTCATGTGATAGAAAGCTCTGATGGAAAGGAAGATCAGCCATGGAAAGTGAACATGGAATTTGCAGCAGGGCAAGACAATTTCTCACCAAGCTTCTGTGGCCGACACAGCGCGGATTGCTAAATCTGCGACCAGCAAGAAAGTATTCTACCAAATTTCTGCACCAAAATCCTTCAAGTGATCAAGTTTAGAAACCTAATGATAGTGACTTGAAGTTTAATTTATGTAGATATATCTAGTTGAGTCATTTATTAAGGATCTATTTTAATTATTATTAGGTAGTTTATTTTTTTTAGTTGTTACTAACTGTAGTATTTTTCTTTTTAGCGTATATTATATATATGCGCTACTAATCAGAATTCAAGATTGTTCTTCGATATGTAAAGTTATGAGGCATAAAAAATTAAACAACAAAAATAGTATAAAAATAATGTCTTAAGCAGTGATAAAAAAAATTTAAAAAAGAATAATGTCTTAACCATATCCACATTTCACGTTCCATGTTCTTAGAGAAAACGCTTCTCAATACTTGCAAATTCATTTTGAGCAAGTAATAATCATATCAAGGAAAGAAGTGTCTTAAATGTTGAGCCATATAAATCAATATGACCCAAGACCTATGTATCCATTATCATTAAATGTGCTACGGATGCATACCATCAATGCCAGTAAAAATAGACTGGGATTCCATATCCAAGGTCCAACGTTTATAAATTATAACTGCGGACCCCTAAAATTATTAGACTTCACAAATTATAGCTTTCAATTTTTCATTAGGATTTTAAAGGATAATTTTTGTTTATAAAAGTCTTTAAGATTTTAAAAGACTTTGCATGATTTTAATGACTTTCATGATTTTAAAAGACTATCAAGATTCTCTCTCAAAAAAAAAAAAAAAAACTATCAAGATTTACAAGATTTCAATGGATTTATACTCTTTCATTTATTGTTTTTTACGAGAGAGATGGGTGGAGAGAAAGGAAGAGATGAGAGAGAGGGAGAGAAAGAAGGCATGAGAGAGAGGGAGAGAAAGAAGGCATGAGAGAGAGAGAGATGGGGAGGAGAGAGAGAGAAGGGAGAATGGAGAATGGAGAGATAGTAAAATCTTAAAAGAAAAAAAAATCCTAAGAAATCTCATGTATTTATGAAAGACTTTTTTCATGCTAAAATTTTACTAGAAAATCCCTTAAAATCCATCAAAATTCAATTTATTAAACAATTCTTCGAAATTTGAATGATTTTGAATACCACAAAAAAAATTATTTAAGTGATGAAGAGTTTTAATTGAATGCCACAAGATTTTTTTAAAATGACAAAGAGTCTTGATTGAATACCACAAAACATTTTTTAAGTTGCAAAGAGTCTTGATTAAATACAACGAGAATTTTTCATAATAATTTCTTTTTAAAATCTCTTAAAATGTTAATTCAATACACCCTCCTAAAACCTCAATTCGCTAATCGATAATATACGAATAAAGAGATATGAATTGACACTAAAATTATGGACATGTGTGCATCAAACCATTACAATCCCTTTAGTAAATTGCATTTTAATTTTTTTAGAACATCCAAGGTTTCTAGTCAGTGACTGTTAGAAAGTTGGTGGGTGGGGATCGAACCGACCACCTTATAACTCTATTAGGTTATTGAGAAAATCCCAAGTCCTACATAGAAAAGATATAAGGTCTAATAAAAACTTGTAAAAAGAGACACCATTTACCTTACAAATCGGTTTCTTAAGGTAGCATAACAATTTAATATGGTATTAGAGTCGGGTTAAAGATTGCAATATAGGAATTGGACTCACGCTAAACATAATGGTAGGTATTGAAGTTGTATTGGAGTCACATATTGCTCAAGTTCCAAGGTTGTTGGATGTATAAATGTGTTTGTGCACCCTCATTCTTTGAGCCAGCTTTTGGAATGAGATCCAAGCTCATTTAATATGTTATTAGAGTTTATTCCATTAAAAAAATGCTATTAGAATTTATTGAGTTTGGCCACCGACCATTTTTATCCACGCCTAAATCTAGAATTAAAATTTCTAAATTAGTTTGTATTGAGCATACCAGACACACAATAGACACGCATATGTGGAATTGTTCTTAGCCTCAATTGGTGTGCTTATGGATTTCAAGAGTTTAGGACAAGTGGAAAAAGCTTTTGTTCCACTACCAATTGAGGCTAAGAACAATTCCACGTTAGTGTGTCTGGTAGGCTCAATACACACTAATTAGGAAATTTTGATTCTAGATTTAGGCATGGATATAAATGGTGGGTGGCTAGAATCAATAAAGTCAAATAGCATTTTTGTTAACGGAATAAACTCTAATAACATATTAAATAGGTTTGGATCTCATCTAAAAAGCTATCTCAAAGGACGAGAGTGCTTAAGTATATTTATACATCCTAACGCGTTTATGCATTTCAAATGTTATTATGGTAATGGTTGTTTATAGGTCATCCTGTAAAGCAGCTTGATGAAAGGAATTAGATTCAAATATTGTAAAACAAATCCAACACATGTACCCAAAAAAAATTTCCACCACCAAATGAATCTAGTGATCATTGTTGATATGATTAATGGTTTGCCCTAGGCATTAAAAACTGTAGATCCTCGTTTTAGCCTCTTCAAAAACAAAAAAACAAAAAATTGTAGATTCTCTCTTCAATATTTGTTTGCACCAAAAACGACTCTTAAATTTTGTTATGTAATTCAATTGGATCTCATAGTTATTTATTATGAATACAAGTTAATAAATCAATAAAATCTCATTTAATTTCCAATTTTACAATATCATGTAAAATAAAACTGATTCCACCAAACAAAACAAATTTTCCAAAATTTAAGCTCAATCTGATAATACATTCATGCGTATTTATAGTTAGATTATAAAATTAATAAACGACGAGAATAATCCACATTACGTACGTTGTTATGAATTAACTTCATGAGTGAAAACAACGTTGTGAAATAAATAAATAACAAAAATGCATAACAAGAAGCATTCAATTTCACATGCAAAACAAAGAAGCATTTCAATTTCACCAAAACAAAAACATTTGAAACTTTAGAATTGTAACGTAATGAAAGTTGAAGCAAATGAATTTGAAGAACAAACCTGATGCAGATTGGAGAAATCAAGCGAGCAGAGGATGAAGCTTTGCGAGAGTTGTACTGCAAGCTACAACTGCAAGAAGTGTGAAAGATCAGTGAAAATAGTAAAATCAAAAATAAATTATTGTTTGAGAGAGAGAGAGAGAGAGAGAGAGAGAGAGAGAGAGCCTGGAAGTAGAATTGAAGAAGAGTGGTGGTGGTGGAGGTAAGTTGATGGAAAGAAAAGACAATAGTGAGAGTTTATATAGACAAACTATAACATCCAATTATCCAATATTTTTACAAAGACATCCAATATCCAATAAAAATTAAATATGTGTTTTAATTCAATAAAATGATTAGAAATAAAATAAATTTAGTCAATAAAATATTAAAATAAAATTTATAGATTTTTCTTTACTGATCAATTTCCTTATTTTGACTAGCGGACAAACGGGCATGATAGTGATTATTTTGACTACTGTGCTAACGCATGTGATTATTTTTTATGTTTGTTTGTATAATTTTGATTAAATTTTTTAAATTTTTAAATATTATGGAAATTATTGATATGTTGATTTATAAACAAAATATTGTCAAGACATATAACAAAATTATTTTTAAACTCAACATATTTTAGTTTGTCTGCATATAAAATTAGGATAAAATAATGATCATTTATTGTTTATTCTAATAGTACTTAGTAACATCATAACAGAAATGTGTGTGTTGTGTAAAAGAAACATCATAAATAAATGTATAAATGACATGTATGTAAATTGTTATGATTACGATAAAAGAATATCTTTAAAAACTACATTTTTCGTAAAGTCTCCATCTTCTCATTCTATTTTTCCTTCTTTAATGAGAACTTTTATTGAATTTTGAGAAAATCCTCTTGATAAAGCTACATATAATTGATCATGGCTGAAAACATGCCGTGAAAGATAGATTCCGACATTTGGAATGATCTGCCCTTTTGACTTATTTATGGTAATAGCAAAACTTAGTCTAACGGGTAACTGTTTTCTACTAAGCACAAAGGGAAGCCATGAACCCACATTTGTTTTTAATTTAATTTTGGGCAAGAATGCTCTTTTTTCAGCATTGCTTCATGTTAGGACTTCCACATCCAACATATTCTTAAATAAACCACGACATAACAATCGTGTTCTATTACGCAGGCCATATCTAGGGTCGATGTTTCGCAACAACATCAAATGTGCACCTTTTTTTACCCTTTAAAATATGTGGTGGGATAGATCCTTGAGCAGTTGAGTATAAGAACTCCTGTTGATATAAGTTATGAGTATCCCCTTCAACCTCGTTAAATGACAACAAATTATGTTATTCTCTTGAAAACTAATTGATAATTATGTCATTCAATTTTTGAACATCATCATTTGTAGGTGTAATTATGACTCTTTCGAACATATATGAATTATGATATTACTCCTCACCTATAAATCACATACACTCCTCATATTAGATGTGTCTGAACACGTGTTGCATCCGCATCCACAAATATAATTACCCTAAATTATGTGATTTTCTCAAATTATCAATGTTATTGGCGAGTCAATATCTGTGTTGTATCTGGTGTCGGTGTTCGTATCCATACTTTTAAGCGGTTCTCTCTTTTTATGGCCTCTCAGATGGTGGTTTGAGTGTAACCAAAAACAAAAGATGGTGGTTATAGAAGCTTTCTAGTGTTTCTGTTTTTAGTTGTTGGTAACATGAGTGTGATTATCGTTTAACAATTTAAAATTGTTTAAATGGTTTTAACACTTTGATTTCACTATATTTTGTTGGATATTGGATGGGGCCATGAGAGCAGTTTATCAATTGTATACATGCAGAACGTTTGGAATCACAAAGAAAAAGGCAACACTTGTATTCCTTTAAACGGCAGTGGAAGGAGCTTAACATTATATTTTGCTCACGTTTGTTACTAATCTTTTTATCATAAGATTTAAAGTCTAATCTTGAACATTATTTTTAGAGTATTTAAAGTTCAATCTTTAACATTATTATTTTTTGCTCACATTTATTTCTAATCTTTTTTTTAGAGGATTTAAAATCCAACCTTTAACATTTTTTTTGCTCACATTTGTTACTAATATTTTTTTAGAGGATTTAAAGTTCAATCTTCAACATTATTTTTTGCTCACGTTTGTTACTATTATTTTTTTAGATGATTTAAAGTCAAATATTTAACATTATTTTTTGCTCACGTTTGTTACTAATATTGTTTTAGAGGATTTAAAGTCCAATCGTTACCATTATTTTTTGCTAACATTTATAAAATAATGGAAATACTGTTTTTTGTGGAAGTAATAAAATAATATGGAAATATGGATTTTGTGGAAGGGATATGAAAATACTCGGCAATCTTTGTCGGTTGTATTGAGGGGAACAACACAGATGTACAATATAAAATCGACTGATAAAAAAGTAACATGATTTTTTGTTTTGCGTTGGTTTTTTGTGAGTTTGATCTGTGGTTAGCAGAAGTAAAAGAGGATTAACAAGGACGATTAGTGACATGAATTAGTAATCCACGTGTTATTTTATAATTGGGAGTAAGAACAGTTCATAAGGAATTGTGCGTAAGTTTTCTCCTTAAATTAAATTTATTCTTATCTATTTGTTACATGTGTTATTTGTATTTAAAATTAAAATTAAAAATTAAGGGTATTTTAGGAACGAAAAGTCCAACCCAAAAGTGTGCTGAAAGGGGTAGTTTTCTTTATATATAGTATAGATAATTTTAAAATAAATAATTATTTTAATTTCATACTTTATTTTGATAATTTCCAAATAAATTAATTTCCTATTTCTATACTATATACTATTATACTTTATTTCCATAATTTATAAATAATTAATATAAACTTAAATAATAATTTAATTTCTAAATTATTTATTAAAAATAATTTGGTCAAAATAATATTAAAATAAAAATTGTTAATTGAACTCAAAATATAAATTAAATATGCGTAAACAAAATACAAGTCAAATCTACTTCATTTTTTTTTTAACCATAATACTTAAAAAAAGAAAAGAGCACAAGAAAGAAAAGGGGGACAAAGACCAAGAGCTTTTTCAAAAGGTTATAAATCTATACGTTGACATGCCCAACCTACTCTTAGAGTACTCTCCCCTGATGAAGCCTGGGATTACATCAAACCAAAAAAGATCAAAAGAAGATAAAGTAAGACCAAAGTTAGCCAATCTATCAGTGCAGACATTACCATCTCTGTAGATATGTGAATCAAAAAATCTCATATTATATGTAGTTTGTAAGCAATTGTACCATCTGTTCTAAGTTTCCATGGTATGTTAGTTTTGTTGGATTTAAAAGCAAGTAACACTAATTGAGAGTTATATTCTAACCAAACATTCCAAAAGCACTTTGATGCAGATAGTTCAATGGCAATCATTGCAGTAGAGAGTTCAGCTACAAGAGCATTTTCTTCTCCTATACATTGAGCAAAACAACCTAAACATAAGCCTTCATTGTTCCTGAAAATACCACCAATAGAAGCCTTGACCGGGTTTTAAACAGAAGCACCATCAATGTTGATTTTGATCAAACGCCCTATGGGAGGAGTCTATATCACTTCTTTAATGATAGGAGCTCTAGGGGGTTTGATTATGACATTACAGGCCTTCATTAAAATGAATTCTTGCATGTTAATATAAGAAGATTTTTTTGTGTTGTTTCCAGACATTGAGACTCTAGCAATGATTAAATTGATAACATATCTCCAATTTAGCACCTTATCCTGGAATCAACTCTAATTTCTGTTAAACCAAATAACATCCATAATGTTTATAAAACCTGCTTTAACCACTATCAAGCACTGAGAAGACCAGCCCTTGTTCACAATTGTCCAGATATCATCCATTGAGTTGATATGTAAAGATGTAATGCTCGCAAACCAAGCTCATAATTTCAAAGCAAAATCACATTCAAAGAAAAAATGAGAAGTAGTTTCAGCACAAGATTTACATACTGAGCACATAGAAGGGAAATAGCATCCTCTGAGAGCCAGATTCACATATGAGGGAAGCTTATTATGCATGAGCCTCCACACCATAAAAGATTTGGATGGTGGAATTTCAGGGCTCCATATTGACTTAGCCCAAGGAATATTTTGACCTGTACCATACTTGAAGATGAATGCTTCTTTGAAAGTTAACACACCAGTGTTGTAGGTTTCCAAATTAAAGCATCTTCTCCAACATTATTAGGCAGAGTTACTTGGAGAGCTAGTTGTTTAAGATGAGGGAAAGCTGCCTCTACTGTACTAGGAAAGCTCCAATTAAAATTAT
Source organism: Medicago arabica (assembly GCA_946800305.1). Classification (NCBI taxonomy): domain Eukaryota; kingdom Viridiplantae; phylum Streptophyta; class Magnoliopsida; order Fabales; family Fabaceae; genus Medicago; species Medicago arabica. The sequence continues at coordinate 3,963,010 of OX326969.1, forward strand.
GGATGAATAGCTCACCTTAGCCTTGAGGTGTTAATGAAACTGAGAAGAATCTAGGCAGAAACTAATCTTCTCACCTAGGCCTATGAGCCAACTGCTATTAGCATTAATGATGCCATTGTTTGATCTTATACTACTCCACAAGGAAGAATATATATGATGAGATATTGTTTTGTTTCCTCTATAGGCCCTGCTTCTCAAAAGCACTGCCCAATCTTCATTTGAATTTCTAAGTTCCCAGCCCAATTTAAGATTAGCAGCTTCTTTTAGCAAAATCAGGGATCTCAAACCTAAGCCACCTTCAGATAAAGGTTTACAAGTTTTCTTCCAAGAGATTGTAACCAGTTTCCTTTTAGATCAATCACCACTTCAGATAAAGTTTCTGCAATAACCTTTAATATCCTTAAAGAGAGCTGATGGCCATGAACAGACTGAAATTGAGGGAGTTAACATTCCTTGAATATGACTTCACTAAAAGAACTCTTCCAGCTAAAGAAAGAAGAGAAGCCTTCCAAGCATTGAGCTTAAGGTTAATCTTGTCCGCAATTGGTTATAAGTAACGCCTTTTAGGCTTACCTTTGAAAATAGGAACACCTAAGTAGGTAAAAGGAAGGGTACCTTTGCTGAAGCAAATCAGACTAGTGATGAGATCAATACTAGTAGAGGAAATGGCACCATAATAAACTGTAGATTTGGAGGGATTAATCCTCTGTCCAGATGCATCAGCATACAACTGGAAAAGTTGCATAAGAGCCTGTATTGATGAGATTTTACCATTGCAGAAGATCATAATATCATCGGCATAAAGAGAATGTGATGGCACCTACACTGATCTAGAATCTTTGATGAGATCTATCTTTCCTTGCTCCACAAGCTTGCTAATATTCATGCTTAGGAAATCTTCGATTATGCAGAAAAGAAGGGGAGATAAAGGATTGCCTCGCATGACTCCTCTTTTGCTTTCCATTTACTGAAATTGATAATGTAACTGAATTCAAAATTGTGTTAACCTGGGAACAAAATTTGTCACTAAATCCAAAGCAACATAGGACCTTTAACAAGAATTTCCATTCCAAAGTGTCAAATGCTTTAGCCATATCCACTTTGAAAGCTAAATTGTCTCCATAAGCTTTGTTGTGAAGCTGATTGATTGCTTCTCGAGTAACACAAATGCAATCTTTGATGTTTCTTCCCTGAATAAATCATCTTTGTTCAGCAGATATGATATTCTTCATGATTGGAGCTAAATTATCTGCCAGAATTTTAGAGATGATTTTGAATTTGAAATTGGCTAAGGCTATTGGTCTGTATTGGCTTACTGTCATGGCATCAGAAACTTTTTGAATCAAAACAATTGTATTAGCATTGAAGTTTGGAAGGATCCAGTCTTTATCAAAAAAATCCACTACAGCTTTGTTTACATCCTCTTTCACAATGTCCCAATATATTTGATAGAATGTTGCCCCAAAACCATCTGGAACTGGTGCTCCATCCTTGTTCATAGCTAGCACTGCATTATGCACGTCATCTAGAGATGGAAGCATTGTGAGCATATTATTTAAATCCTTAATGATCAAGCTGGCAATAACTTCATTTGTGATGTTGTTAACTAGGGATGGCAAAACAATCCTCACTCGTGAATATCCGCGGATAAAATCCATCACGGACACGGAGTGGATACCTTAATGGATATCCATAGATAAAATAAACGTATATTTTAACTACCCGTTAATTAATGGATAGTGATGCGGATTTAATGGTATCCACACCCGCATATATCCATACCCGCTATTAAATTGAGTAAATTACATAAATAACCTTAATATCTTTCAACTTTCTAAACAAAAAACATTGGTACTGTGAGTGTTATTAGTTATTACATGACTATACAATTTAGTAATACGCTCCTTTAAAAGGAAGTGAAAGTTGTCGGGATTTTGAAGCAAAAAACTTTATTTTTGTTGAATATGATGAACTTTATTTATGCTTTTGTTAAATCAAAAAACTTTAATTTATTAAATGTAAGATACTTTATTTATGTTTTTGTCGAGTCAATGGTCTTTGTTGTTTTTGTAATGTTTGTATATTATCTTTTGCTAAAAAGAAAAGAAAATGCATGTGATGAACTTTTGTTTTTGATTTTCAAGTGAAAAAATTAGCATTTTTTTTATAAATGTTATCCATGGATATCTGTATAAATCGGCGAATACCTAAAAATTCGTTGATTACCCGCTAAACGGATATCCGCGCGGATATGGATAGGGTACGGATTTCATATTTATCCAACGGAGAGGACACAAGTATCACACTATCCACATTCATGGATATCCATTTACATCCCTATTGTCAACCTGCAAATCCTGCACAACAAAGTTAGTTGAAAAAATATTTTTAAAATGATTAGTTATGTGATCTGAAATTTGCCCAGGCTCCTGCAGAATGTTCTCCCCATCATGGATTGTGGTTATGAGTTTGGAGGTGTGTTTTATTTGGTTAGTCTGGAAAAATTTGTTGTTTCTATCTCCTTCAGTATGCCAAGTAACATTAGCCTTTTCTCTCCAAAATGCCTCTTCTTTATCTAGAGCTTGCTCCAATTGGATTTCGGCTAATTTATGTTGTTCCGTTAAAGCATCAATAATTCCATTCCTGTCAATTTCATTTTGAATGTTGACCAAAAAATGTTCAGCATTTCTGACCAAAGAATGAATGTTTCCAAAAATTGTTTTGTTCAAAGTCTTCAATTTCATCTTGAGCAACTTTAGTTCCTAACATAAAAAAAACATAGGACAACCTATGATGTTAGTGTTGCAGGTTTCTTGAATCAAAGGTCTACAATCTCTATGAAGGGTCCACATATGATGGAATTTGAATTGAGATATGAAACTCATCTTTTTTTTTTTAAGAAAAATGGTGCAGTTGATGAACCAACTGCAACACCTAGATATATAGATAAAAACCAAGATCAAAAAGTGAGGGGAGACATAGATCAAAACCCTCCTTAGCAATAAAAGCTAAACAAAGAAACCAAAAGGAAAACAAAAGAGAGCAAGAAAAGAAAACAAACTCAAAGAAAGTCTTCGAGTCAATCAGGTAACTTACCCCTAGAGCGGGTATTGTGAACATGCAAACCCTTCTTCAAATTCTTTTTCGTGGCTTTCGAAACCACTTCAGTGAAAGGCTCCTCCGTAGTAGCAGAACGATTCCTGAGATAACCGATAGCAGCCGCTATCTCTTCCTCGTCGGTATAAACCTGAGGCCCAATGTTTATAGCATCAATTCCCCTCCCCACATACTGCCTTAAACTCTCCAAGTTGTGAGCGACCTTGGAATTTAAATTATCATCAATGACAATATCATTTGATTTTGTCGTTGCATCACTCCATAAACCAACCAAACGCATATCAGGATAATGCTCTCTTTGTTGTTCACTATTCGCTGAATCAGAAGAGCTGGATCCAAATACCTCATGAATAGCCTTTTTAGAGCGTTCTTCAGTAGAAACACTCAAATTCTCGTTACCTTTGGCACCTATGTCGTCTGGATGCAAGGTATCAGTACTCACAACTTCTCCATCAACAATAGTTTTCAACTTAATTAGTACTATCCACAAATCCCAAAAGAGGATTGTTATCAACACATGTTTCAGTAGCATTATTTGTCACGCATTCAATTGATTCCTTTGCCAAATCTTCCTTCTGGACAAGACTACATTTATCCCCTAAACGCTTATGTTTCTTAAGAGTATCCGATTTCTCTTGCTCCACTTTCACAAGTTTGCAAGATGGAAAAATATGACCAATATTACGACAATGCGTACAAAATAGAGGCAGATTTTCATAATAATCTTTAACAAGAAAAGCATAATCTTTTCTTTCAACCCATAATTTATGTCTGATTTTAGTAGAAAAATCAATATCAATGAGAACTCTCGCAAAATGTCCAAAAGATCTCTCTAGAGGGCACTTACTTGCCGCAACATCTAAAATCATTGGTGATCCAAGACCGCTAGCTAGCAATTGCAAGATATGAAAAACAGTGACACAAAGAACACTATGTCGAATTTATTTATTCAATACGCAATTTTTATTCGAAAAATAAAATTAATTCTTTGATTTCGGCTAGATAGCTTAACAATTCATCTTTTTCTTCTATTTTTTTGGTAAACTGTTATGTACTTATTTTACAATAGTAATTGCAAATCGGCGCATTGTATGGTACATGTTGTGATGTTAATTTACACCTATCTAATAATATTAAGAAATAACTTAGCAATCTACACCCACTTATATTTTATTTTTAAAAAAACTACTTACCACTGTATAGATATGACTTAATCTTCTAAAAACATCATATTTAAATACCAAAACATCATATTTAAAAAAGTGGTGTACAATGATTCAAGAAACATGAAAGTTAAATATCAAACATCAACATTTATTTGAAAAGGATCAAAACATCAATATTAAAATGTCATATCACTATATAGATATAGATATGACTTATTCATCCAGAAAAAACAAGGAAACTGATGATATAACATATTTATTTATTTATAAATTTCCATCACTCCAATAATGGAGAAAGCACAAGAAACAACTTCAAGTCTTGAAAATCCAGAGCGTTGAGCCAAAATTTCATATTCTTTAGCAGTTCTTTCTTTTCCACCAGCATTAATGAACATGATATTATCAATAATTGAAACAAATCTTGATGCATTTGTTGGTTCTGGACAATCTGATAGTGCAAGCTCCACAAGAATCACCTTTCCATTTTGAGGCAAAGCTTTGTGACAATTGCTAAAAATTTCTAGGCATTTTTCATCCGACCAATTATGGCATACAGCCTAGAACAATGAAATAGGGATACAAAATACTCTAGTAAGCACTATTTTATTGAGAATCGATGATATTTATAAATAAATTTTGCTAGTATGACATATAATTTGAAACGGAGGGAGTAGATACCAACCTTAAGCATTATGGCATCTCCTTGTGGAATACTTTCAAACATACTTCCTCCAACATGCTCAATCCCTAAATGAAATTTGTTTGTTTTCAATTAATAATCTTAGGAATGTTAAAATAATTGTTGAGCTGGTCATTATATACATAGTGATGGACCACAAAAGAAGTGTTAAAGCTAGGTAAACCTTCACAAGTTTTAGTAAAATATACATCACATCCCTTCTCCTTTTTAGATTCATATCATATTATAAAATTTGGACCCACTTATAAAATTTAGCTAGTTTCTAGCACATATACTAAGGAGAATTCTTTGATATCCTACAAGAAAAATGGGTACAATATAATAGTCATCAAAGGAGCCCTAAAATATCGAAAATCGTCGTCACATTGAATTTTGAGCAATCATACATGTGATTTGATCATCACATTCAAACCAAAATTATTTAAACATTATATATGTATTTGAGTCACTTCACTTAAATGACGTTCAATAATATTCATTTTTTCTACTACTTTCTCTGTTTTAAAATGAATGTCGTTTAAGTTTTTTACACATATTAAGAAATGTTTTTGTTGCGTAGCCTCTACAAAAACCATTAATTAAATGTAAAACATAGTATGACCCCGAAATGATCAATGTTGGGTATTACTACATCCGATACAACTCTAGGGGTATGAGAATTGTTAAGGTTGAGATTGTCTACCTTCCAAGACCTTGTTTCCATCTATTTTTTTAATTTAATTTTTTCATCATCATCCAGATAATTTATTTTAATCATTAATTTTCTCATTATGTATTTTATCCTCAGCTAAATACTAAACACGAAAAGCCAAATCAATAATGGATTTTCTCAATTTTATAAATTTAAACTTTTTGTACTCACATAAATTAGCCTTTTAGATGATATCAAATTAATTAATTGCCTCACACAAAACCAAGTTATTTCAAGAAATAGAGTACCTGGAATGGATGATGCATTTTCAATCACTTGAGGGAGGTCAAAATTGATTCCCTTAATTGAAGGATATTTTTCAATAATCATTTTGAGAGTTTGTCCATTTCCACCTCCAATATCAACCAAAGTTGATACTCCCTCGTATCCTTTGTATATTTCAAGGATTTTTTTCATTTGAATTTTGGTTCCATTAGTCATTGATTTGTTGAATATTTGGTTAACTTGTGGATCTTTCCCCATGTACTCATACTTAGTTATTCCATTAACTTTCTTGAACAGGTCAATCTCTGGATCAAGTACTGCTTCCTTGAAATTCAACCTATAAATATATTATAAAATTGATTTTAATTAGTGTGTATCTCAAGTAATAATTTAACCATTAATATTTTTGAAAGATAATTTAACTATTAATAGAAAGCCTATTAGTTGATTTTTAAAAATTTATTGAGGTGATTCTTTCAAAAAAAATTAATTCAATTGAGGTGATAGAAAGTTTTTTTGGTAGAAAATTTGAGATTGACTACATAATTATATGTAAATAACCGAGATTATGCTAAATAAATTTAATCATACGATGAAGAATAATGGATGAGAGGATCAAATGTCATACTAATAAGAGAGGTAGAAAATATAGCTATATTCACCGGATAAAAACTCAACTAGAAAGTTTAAAAGTGTATACACTATACACTAGTCCTAATTATAGAATTTAATTGTATACACTATACACTAGTCCTAATTATAGAATTTTAAACTAGAAAGTTTAAAAGTGTATACACTATACACTAGTCCTAATTATAGAATTTAATTGTATCGACTAATTGAGTAATTAACTCTCCTATGCTTTTATTTTTTTAGTGTCAATTTCGGTGTATTAGTTTAATTTTTGAAAGTAATTAGATGTCATAAACTATATTAAGTAATTAAAAGTAGTCAAATAATACTAAAATCCTAAACAATACAATTAACTAATGGTGCTTAAAGAGTGTTCGAGGGTACTCGTTAATAATTCTGTTAGGGTGTTTGTTTCAATGATACAAAAATTATTCCTTGGAATAACTCTCCCAGAAATACAATAGTAAGAATTAAATTCCCAGGAATTTTTGAGAAAAGTGTTTGTTTGGTTACCGGAATTTTTTTTCAATTGTATTTGTTCATTTAATTAAAAAAATTATTAAAAGAATGGAACATAATAAAACGTGGGGTGTATGGCAGTTAACTATGAGTATAAGTGGGTACTGTACATGGGAATAGAATTTTCCCAACCTTCTTCCATGGGAATAAAAATGGCTAGAATGTGGGTAAAAAATATTCCTCGGTATTATTTATTCCTAGATATATTATTTTTTTCCTTCTTACCAAACATAGGAATATTATTTTCCCATCCTCTGTTCCCATGAATGTATCTTTTAGCTCCAAAACAAACGTCCCCTTAAGTTTAAAATAATAATGTTCCCACGAACTTAGCTCACTTGATAAGAGATAATACATAATATATGCAGAGGTCGGGTAATAAACAATTTTTTGTTAAAATAATAGTATATCTAGTTTGGTAACATTTTGCTTGGTCTCAATATTGATTTGATGATGTTTTTCTAGAAGAGATATATTTAAATTTAAATAAGGATTGCTCAAGAAAGCATTGAGTCAATTCCTACAACACATTTCCCACTAATCCTAATACTCCCTTCGTTCCTTTTTAAATGTCTTTTATGATGAATTTTTCGTTCTGTCTTCTTGGTATTTTGAGGGTATGATTTGTCAATTATACCCTTTGTTAATTACTCATATTTCTCAATAAAACTAATTAATATTATCTATGTGGAACAATGTTTTTTTTAAAATAAAGTTTGTTTCTTGTTATTTTCCAATTTAAACAAAATTGTTACAAACAATGGTTCCTAGAATAGTTAAAATTATATAAATAAGATGAGTAGCAATTGTTAAAAATCTCAAGTGCAAAGTAGAAGAACAGATTTGAGAGAAGAAAAATAAAAGCTCCTTAAATGTTCAAAAGGAAGAAAAAGTGAAACACTTGTTGGAATTGCTGATGAGAGTTAAAGGGAGCAATAGTTGAAGACTCATCTGACGAAATACAAGAACAAGAACAAGATGACAACGTAAAAGAAGTTTCATCAATATAATATTTATATTGACTTAAAATAATTAAAAAATGTGTGCAATATTTAGAAAATTGACAATTGTTTGTTGTGAGAGATTGCATAAAAAAATAGGAATTTGTTGGAGAAAAAGATAATAACGGACAATTGTTTGTTATGAGAGAGATAACATATTAAATTTATTGGAAAGATAAAGTGTGTGCAAAAAAATAGGAATCTATTGGTGGATTAAATTGAGGGTATAATAGAAAGAAAATGATCAAAAATACACTTTGTTATTTTTGTGTTAATTTTCTAGAAAGACACTTAAAAAGGAACAGAAAGAGTAACCAATAAAATTTTTACCTATAAAAAATTGTAGAAACTGCATGCCCCCATATATATATATATATATATAAGTAATCAAACCTACTCCCACTTATTTTTTACTTAAAAAACCAATTTTACTAATTCATGCTACTTTTAAATAAAGGATAGTTTTGTAAATTTGATTTAGTTTTTATATTTTCTAATAAGATGTCTCAATTGTTTTCATTGTTTTAATGATGACTCAGCACTCTTATTTTAAGGAATGACTCGGTGGTATTCCATTGTTGGACAACGGGTGATTTAAAAATTAACACCGTACCATACCTTAAAATATTTTTTTTTTTGTGAAGGAATTAGAATAAAAAAAAATTAAAACTAACCACTCACTTAAAACATATACTAATATCATCAATTGTAATTTTTTTTAATTAAGACATTCATTTATTAAAATTGCTAATTTCCTATGAATAATTCCTTCCGTTTCACAATACATATCGCTTTTGAAGAATAATTTTGTTTCATATTAATTGTCATTTTCAAGTTTCATTGCAACATTAGTTAGCAGTTCATCAATAATATTCTTGCTTATTTATTGTAGAGAGAGAAATAATAGATGGATTAGGGTATTATAAAAAAAAACACTGAATTTAATCAAAAATAACAAAATTTATTTGATTTCTTGTTATATGTAATTTCTTCAAAAGCGACAAGTATTCTGAAACGTAGGAAGTATATATTTAACCAGGGGTTGAATTTGGATGGGTGAGTTTGGGAAGGTAGAAGAAGCATATAGCGATTGAGGATTGTTAAAATTGATTTCAACGGTGACTAGAGATACCAAAACAGAAATGCCTCTATATAAGAAAAATACCAAACTACCCTTGATTTTAAAAATAGTTTGAACTAATGAAATTGAGTTTTTAGTAAAAAAACAAGTGGGAGTAGGCTTGCTAACTTACTCCTTTATGCTTTTGGGTTGGAGTAATAATGAATCCTCAGTCAGCCATGTTCTCTCTCCAACACATACTCACCGGAAGCCTCAATTCCCATTGATTGAATTGCTCATTCTACTGGCTACGCAGTTTTGTTAGAAAAATCATTCTTTTTGTAGTTTTGTGATTTAAATGAGTTTAGGACAATAGAAGGTGGAAAATTTGGGAAATTTTCGGGTGGGTCAAGCTTCTAAATCATCCATGTAATATTAGCATAATCTTTTCCAATACATGCGTATTTATTATTTTGCTATTTGAGAGCATGTGGAAGAAGACAATGAAGATGGCAGTTTATCTGGACAAGGTTGGTTCAAAGAGCAGTGATGATGCCACTCGATTACCCTCAAATACAAACAACCAATGAACGAGGGAAGAGAAAATTGGAATTTTTGTTTTTATGATAAATAAACTTATTTAATTACAATTATAGCCCTTTTATTTTAACTTTTCTAAGAAAAAGAAATAGACTTTCTTGTTCAAACAAAAAATGTGCAGCTTGCTAAAACACACATTTTATTTTTTAGTTGGGTGTGTATTACCAAAACCCATATATATATATATATATATATATATATATATATATATTATCAATGTTACACCGTTTAATATCATTTTATTCGATATATATTTTACAAATTTGACCATTGAATCGTAAATTTATATCTTATATATCATTCATGTAATTTCTTACAAAAATCTAAAATCATTAGATTGTAAATGAAATTATTAATTAAAAAAGGTAAACAAAATTAGGCAAGGTAAAATCACATACCACAACCCTATCAAAGCAGGGTGACACATAAATGATGTGAATGAGCCAAGATAACCATGATCACTATTTTCATCATGGCAAAAGTATTTACCAGAATCTGTGATCGCAAAAACTCTCACAATGCTACCATCATCATTCGTCCGAGTAGAAATAGACAGAAGAGAGTAGCTTGCAAGCAAGCGCAACATACGGTCGAGCCTATTCGGCAAGTCAGAGTGTTGAGTTGGTAACTTTGAAGCAATTTCAAAAGATGACATGACTCCATCACCAATGATTTCAAACAAGTTGAGTTGAATTGCAGCATTAAGAACTGCAGGGAAAACCAAATTGGCACCTAGTACCATGGCTGAGAGTGTCTCATTGTCATCTATTTGTGGGGTGTGAGTTTCAACAACATGGTTCACTTTGTCATTGGAATAGGAACTCATGTTTGTTTTTTTGGCTTATACTTTTTGTGATTCTTTGATGGTGTGTGTTTGTTTCCCTCAGGTTAATTGTTGTGTTTTTTATAGACAAATTTTGCACTACGATGTTATACAGAGAAGATTTGTTTAATTCTATGTCGCTGTCTTGTTGACTATTGATTCTTTGATTTTTGGTCGGGTAGCTTAACAATTCTTCTGATTTTGGTAAAGATAGGGATGGCAATGGGTACCGAATGGGTAGGGTACTATAATACCCTTCTCCATACCCGCGTTTGTAAAAAATACCGTATCCAAACCCGTACCTTTGTGGGTAACAACTTTGGTGCCCTTCCCCATATCATATGGGCACCTAAGTGCCCATACCCGTACCCATTACTCGCATTTTAATTATGAAAAGACAATAAAAAAACATCATAAATGAAATAAAACTATGATCTAATTTTTTTTAAAGCACTCATAAAATAGTAGAAATCGTAGCATTTAGCCAAATAAAAAAATATCCAAAATATTCTTCGAAAATTAAAATAAAAACATTCAAAATACATATAAAAAAGTGCATGCTAAAATAAACATCAAATTGATTTAAATCATAATTTTGTAGCTCGTGAGCTTATGAAGGTAAGGATGAAACGATTATCGTATTAGTTTTTAGGTTTAGCTTTATGCTTAAATAGCTAAATAAATTAAATAAGTGTACACAAAAAATAAATAAAATATTTATTATAATATATAAATATGTATATGCGGGTTGCGGGGTTGGGTAGTATAGTACCCTTACCTGACACCCATACCCATCAAAATTTGCGGGTAATTACCAGGTCCCGAACTCATACCCCTCAAAGCGGGATTTTACCCTATCTATTGTTGGTATTTTTTGCGGGTGCTCATAGGGTCTGGGTCCAATTGTCATCCCTAGGTAAAGGATTTATTAAGATAATAATGGATAACCCATGCATTGCATGTTATAATTTATTATAATGATAAGAGTGTTATACAAATATGAAAAATACTAACAAATGCCTAAAGGTTAAGCAAATACTAACAAATTTGTTAAGGATTAAACTTTGTCTAATATTTTCATTTTTAATACTGTCATATGCAGAATTACCACACATCCAACACAACATTCTAACTTCCTCTACAATTATTTTATTTTAAGTTGGTTTGTCATTACCGAACACTATGTTCCTACTACAACACTGTTCTTATCCGTTTCAACCACCGATCTTGAATTTGATGATTTATATCTACTTCTATTTCTCTGTCATTTTGTACTATAGACCCAAGATATTTAAACTAGATATATAATTTGTGGTATGATATGATCTCCAATTTCCACCTCTAAATAAGAAATACGTTGTCTTTTACTAAAATTAAATCCCATATACTATGTCTCAATTCTACCAAGGCATATTCTTATAAGGCTTGACTCCAACCTAAAATTAAATTCCTCGCTCGACTCTCCAAGCAGGACTGCATCATCTGCAAAAAGAATAAATCTCGGTATTAACTCTTAGATGTTTTGATAATTAGATCCAAAATCAAAGTAAAAAAATAAGGTCTTAGAGTTGACCCTTGGTGCAAATACCATTGTTATGGAAAAATTGTTGGTCGTCACATGATTAGTTTTCACGTTAGTCAAAGTCCCCTCTGAGATATCATTGATAGCTCGAATATAAGAATTCTTAGCTCCTTTATTCTCTAAGGCTTCCCACAAAATATATCTAGGCACCGTATCATAGGTCGTAGTAAGTAGATCACTTCAATGGTCGACTTCCCATGCATAAAATCAAACTGGTTTTCAAAAACTTGAGTCTCCTTACTTTGTGTCAGTTCAATCACTTTTTCCTATAACTTTATGGTATGACTCATAAGTTGAATTCCCCTATAATATGGATATTTTTGTATGTCCCCCATATTCTTATAGATTGAAATTAAAATGTTTTTTCTCCATTCATCTGGTATTTGCTTTAATCTCATAATTTTGTTAAGAGTTTGGTGAGCCACCCAAAACCTCTATCTCTCTAATACTTTTCCACATTTATGTAAGTATGTTCGCATGCCCAATCTCCTTGTCATTTCTCATCCTTTTCAATTATTTTTCTAGCTTGTGTTCTTAAATCTTACGATAATAGTTATAGTTTCAATCCTCCTTTCTAATATCTAGCCCGTTAGAGCTTGGTAAGATTTCATGTCCTTCAATTAAATAATTTGTGAAAATAATTCATCCATTTGTCCTTTATATATCTATTTGCGGAAGCACAACTTTACCCTCTTCAACTTTAGTACATGTTGAGAAATGACTCAAAATTGTGATTCTGAGAATGCTCAAAATCGTGGCACGATTTTGGGAGCCGTGACGCGATTTTCTTGGCAGAATGGATGGTTTCTGCTGAAGGAAAATCGTGACGCGATTTGTGCAGGCGTGATGCGATTTCTGGATAAGGTTGTCGTACCTTGGGTCGTACGCAGAAATCGTGGTGCAATTTTCTCAGGCGTGGCGTGATTTTGTCTGTCACTGTGTACTATTTAAGTGTTTCAGTTCAGATTTTGAGGAGAAGCTTGGTGAATCTCATGGAAACCAAAGGAGGGAACTTTTAGGGTTTTAGACACTAAATGTTGAGTGTCTTTGGGTGAGGTTCAAAGCTTCACGATGTGAATCTTAGAGAACCAAAAGAGGGGGCTATTGGGAAAAAGGTTGGTGCCTTTTAGGAAGATTTATGGGGTTGGGAAACACATGAGTGAAGAGTCTTTTGTGAGAAACTTGGGCGAGTCTTGTGAAACCAAAAGAGAAGATTCTTAATGAAATCAAAGGCTAAGGGTTGGTTCTCTTTTGGGGGTTAGATTCTAGAGTTGGGAAACAATTGTAAACACTTTGGGAGAGTGAAAATTTATAAGTGTCTTGTTCATTGGTGAGATTGGGAAAATGGGTAGAAATTAGGGTTGTTCTTTGTAAGCTTGGTGTAGCTAATTTCTTGTAACCCATTTTGTATCTCTTTGTAAGAACTCATTGATAGTGGATTGGAGAGATCAATCTCTCCCTCAGAGTAGGTCAAGTTGGGCCGAACTGAGTGAACATTTCTTGGTGTTGTTATCTTTTCTTATACCCTCTTTATCTTGTTTATTCTTTGGTTGATTGTGGTTTTTCTATGCACTTGGTTTCTAGATTAGATCTAGCTTGTTGTTGCTTGTGGTTACTTTTGGATTTGGTTGCCATTGATACTTGCTCCACGAATCTAAATTTCATTGGTGTGAAGTTTTGATTTGAGACCGAATTCACAACAGTACACTTTACTTGATCCAAATCATTTGCCTTTCTTTCTCGTCTCTTAGCAAGCCTATGGGTATATTTTATCCATTCTTGGTAGGCATGTACATAGGTTGGGTCGGGGCAAACCCGTTTAAATTTCAACGGTCGTGTTTGTAAACCAACCCCCATTTTCCCTATCAAATTCAAACCGAACCAATCTGGCTGTAAACGGGTTGGATCAGGTTGGGTTTAGAGGTTGTGCATCTAAAATAAAAAGAATATAATTTTAATATAAAAATTATGGGAGCCTCTAATATGGACCCTTTTTAAAAGGTTTATCCATGGTTCTTGCTAAATGACCTGTAATAGTGGGCAGCTGCACTTTCTTTTCATTTATATTTAAGGAAATGTTAACGAGTGTTTTCGGATACCCTTGAGGCACCTAAAGTGGTAAGTTTTTATTAAATTTATGCATTTATTGCATTGAAAATGGAAGTCTTTAATTTTTTTAAAGAACATTTTCTTTATTAGGAATATTTAAAGAGTACTCGAGGAACATTAGTTAACAAGACCCTTATATTTTTACTTGGCACGTGGTTAAATGACAAAACTGACCCAATTTTTTTTTATCATTTTATACTGTGATTTCTTGTTTGGGTCCATTACTCTCTCTACTTCACAAATTCCAACAGTTGGATTAATCAAAATGACTCAAAGAATTAATAAGAAAAATAATGAAAATAAAATTCTTAACTCCAAATATTATGTCGAGTACAAAAATAAAATTCCAAAGTTTCTGCACATTTTTTTATCAAGCTGGCAATTGTGTTGAAAGCTAAAAAATAAAAAATAAGAACCTGTAATTATTAACAATGTTTATACACTATGCAGACATTGTTCATCACCATCACAAGCACCAACATTTTCATTCAACCCCCACCATTGTTTAATTTAATTTAAGCTAACTTTCCTCTTTTTTCATTGTTAATTTCGGAAACGTTGGATGATAGTGCAATAAGACGAGAAAGTGTAGTATATCCTCACAATCTACGAATCTTGCTCTTTACCCACAAGCTCTACTTCAAAACCTTCGTGGTGCTAGGTTCTGATTTGTTGATACCGCGGTGGTCAGTCAGTGGGATCTACTTCAAAACCTTCGTGGTGCTAGGTCTGTTTTGATTCGCAAATATGTTGCAGTTGCGCGGTTTACTAAGCTCGAAAGGGCTGGATAGACTTGTTGTGATATTTCACAGGGGCGGTTGGTATTTGAGTTTGATTCGTGTTGGCGGTCAATTCAGAATCCACTTCTAAAAAATAGTTTCTCTTAGTTACCAATACTCTTCGTTGTCGTTTGTTGCAGCAAAAGTTTGTTGGGCTCGAAAGGGTCGTGATGTTTGTTGTTCTGCCGGGGCAGGTGGTCAGTGATCTTTCCGTGTTGGCGGCCGTTCTTACGCCACAATAAAAGATGAAATTGAATTCTTTTCATATCCGTATTTGGTCTAGTTTGATGTTAATGAAACTCCAAACATTTTGGTGGTTGAAATCGTACTACGTTTGTTTCGATTTTGATTACTCTGGTTGGAGAATGAAACCTTTACATCGTCTACAAGCTGTTGTGTAATTGTTAGTTTTTTTTCCCTTTTTCTAGCTGTTCGTGGCTTGACATTTGTGTACCTATAACTTTGCAGCTCTCTTAAGCACTCCTTGTGCTTGAGGAGTTGTTTGTTGCTTTAATATAATTTTCCCTTAGTTTCTTTAAAAAAAACCGTTGAAAAATAAAACAGTAGAACAAACGATAATCAAGAAGTGCATTCCACCGTCTAATTCTTTCATTTTTTGGCGCCTTGCTCATGGTAGAATGCCCACGAATTATAATCTTCGTTCCCGTGGGTGTGCAATAGTTTCGATGTGTAACTTATGCTTAAAAAATGTTGAAACTTCAGACCATCTGTTTCTTAATTGTGATTTTGCGGTCTCACTTTGGAATTGGCTCGGTTTAAAGTTGAATATTGTGATTGACCTTTCCTCCATTCAAGTGTTGCTCCATTGCATACCTCAGCCTTATTCCTCCCAAATGCATGATATTTACTTGGCTGCTATTGTTCATTCGCTCCATTCCATTTGGTGGGCTAGAAACATTCTCCGGTTTTCATCAAATGGTTCTAATTTGCATGCGCTTCAGGTGCGTGTGCACTCTCTGATTGGCTTGAGTGGCGGCTTATCCACCAGTAAGTGTATTGTTGCACCGCTTCTTGATTTGCTCATGGTTCCTCATCACCGTAGATTGATCAAAGAGGTAGTGGCGGTGTGTTGGAAGGCGCCTACAACATCTTGGGTGAAGGTTAACACAGATGGCTCTGTTTCTGATAATCATGGTGCATGTGGTGGTTTGTTTCGAGATCATTTAGGTACGTTTCTTGGAGCTTTTACCTGTAATTTGGGTAGCTGTCCAGTTTTCGCTGCAGAGGTATTTGGATTTATTCTAGCCTTGGAATTTGCGGCCCAACATGGTTGGTCAAACATTGGTTGGAAAGTGATGCTTCCAGTGTGCTTCCAGTCTTAAAAAATGTGTTGATGGTTCCGGTTCTTCTTCGCAACCGGTGGCACAATGCGCGCGCTCTTGATGTTTAGGTTCTTTCTTCTCACATCTTCCGGGAAGGCAGCTGTCGTGCTGACAGATTAGTTAACATGGGCCACTCGGTGGTTGGGGAAGTGTGGTTGTCAGTTTTGCTATCATAGTTACAGCTGGATTTTTATGCAGATCGATGTGGTTTGCCTCGGTTTAGATAACCATAGGAGGTTGTTTTTTGTTTCTTTGGATCTTTTGTCTTTGTTTTTCTTTGTTTTATGTTTTTTTCGAGGGTTTTGACCTAGTCCCCCTCTTTTGTATTTTTCCTTTTTTTTTAATAAAATTTGAGATTGGCGGTACAAGATGAAAGTTCATTAGGATGCCAACCTAGTTGGGATGTCGTTGCTTCTCCTTGATGCATGTCCTCTCTCCTAGTTTACCAAAAAAAAGAAGTTCTAACATATTTCGGTTAAATAAATCTGAAATACAATAAGGTATAGATTCCCATCAAACAAAGTCATTCTTCTTCGACCTAAGGGTAGCAATTTTTTTCGCACAACTATTGTCATGTGAAATAATGAAACACATATTGTTAACTAACTCAACCCAACTTAGCCACGTGTTTCTTAACCTCTAAGGAACAAGACTGTAATTCTTGAAAGCAAGAAAAATTAATTGAGAATCCATTTTTAACCAAAGAGATCTATTCTAACCCTTTTTTGATCCAAAAAAAATAATAGGAAGGTGGCTTATAAGGTTAATATGAGGAGCATCAACAATTTTTTCATCTTCATGTAGTCTAAGAAATTTATATTTTAAAGATGAATAAATGTAGAGTAGAGTTCGGGTTCGAAACTCAACCTTTATATATATGATTCAATGTTCATATCAATTGAGTTAACCTCACGGAACTCATTAAAAACATTTGTTGCAACAGAAAAGGCTCCCACATTTCATATATCTATCTATATCATTTTTTTTTTCTTATATGATTTGTAATCGCAATAAGATGTTTCAAGAGCAATTGAAATTAATTTATTCGATCAATTGAAAATTTCAAACCTATTATAAAACTCAAGCTCAACAATCCAAACATTGACCCAGACAGTTCCGTGATACTCGCAATATGTATTGAGAATATTTAAAATTTATTTATTTATTGACAGAAAAAAATATTTTTTATTTTCATTCAAAATTTTGATTGATTAAAATGTGTATCCACAGCCGTCAGATAGTCACGTTATTCCCCCTTTAAAAATGTATAATATTTGAACCAAAATTGTAATAGGCCATGCTAAGCATGATATACAAATCTATTAAAATATTTACCAGTATCAATCTATTCTTAATCTTTTTTTTTTTGATAGAAATCAGTTATTTTCCGGGGCGCATGAGTTTTAATTTCCATTCCCGGGGCACATGACTAATGCCTATGGGCCACGTAAGAGCATTTTTTTCTTGCACGTAATCGTCTTTATTCGTTATTTGGAGGTTTTCTTCTATATAAGATGTTTTGGAACCTGAAACATAATTTTTCCCTCTTATAATATCTTCTAAGACCTCTTGAATTTCTTCTCAAATCTTCTCAATTCTCCTAGATGTGTTACTGATCACTTGCTTCCTAGACACTAGGGTCAACTCTCTTTTGGTAGTTTACTAATCACTTACTTCTTAGACAGATAGTTACTAGTATAAGGAAATAAATATCAAGACATAAACTTCCAAACAATAGTAGCAGTTCTGTCACAACCTAAGTATCTAATATATAGTTGTACCTCACCAAAATAAATATCCAAAAAAAAAAAACTTAATAGCGAACATAAAATATGCTAAAACAAAACGATATTAAATTTAGACCGTCAATATATTCCTAAGGACCTAAAAGACCTCCAGAAGGGCTTTTAGGCCCTCTTAGAGGACCTAGCGCCCTCCAGAAAGGCTTTAAGGCCTATGGTGCGCCCTACCTAGGGTGCCGCCTTAATCTACTTCTAGAAACCTCTATGAAGCTGCCTAAATACCTAAATTACCCATATTACTTACTACCTAAGTAACCATAAATCAGACCCATAGAGGGCTAGAAATACAACCCTTGAGAGCCTTTTGAAGGCATGACCAATACAATACAAACCCTAATACAATTATTGTACTTTTAGCAAGTACAAAATTAAATAATTATCCAACAAAAGTAAACAGAGGTTCATCTTAGAACCCTAACCTATAGATATCTAGTTACACATGATAACTAATACAAAAACACTAAAAGATAAAAACATACCCTAGAAAATCCCCTGAGAAGATAGAACTCCTCTTTGGCTCATAGAATAACTTTCCTCTTGAACTGCTCCAGTTCTGAACGAGAAATTATGAATGAGGGAGGCTGTATTTATAGGGAAAGTTTCCACCTAACTTGGGCTAAAAACATGGGCTTCCAAGGGCGAAAAAGTCATAAAAAGTGACTTTTTTTCGCAGGTCATGTGCATGGCGCATGTGCTTTGGACTTTCAAGCGCAAGGCGCCTAGGTCCAAGTGCCAGACACTTTATTTCATCACTTTCATGCGCCTATGCGATTCGTTTTGAGCCCCCGACGCTTTAGTTTATTACTTTCCTGTCTTCCTGTAATCTTCGTCTGTTGAGGTGTTTTCTTCGTTGTTAAGATGTCTTGGACATTGAGCACATAATTCCTCCTTAATTAAAGTCTTTTGAGGCCTCTTGAATCTTCATTCTTCATCTTCCCAAAGCCCAATAATCTTTTGATGTCTTGATTTGTTTGATTTCTTCGTGAATTACTTCAAGAACACCCTAAATTTTATTTGTTTTGGGAAGAATAGAATTACAGACTAAAATATACAAAACATTACAAATGTCCTGAAATCATAAACAATTAATCTAATACTCCTTTGGTTTGTTGGTAAAACCTACTAAAATAGACTGAAAATGGGAAGAAAACGCAAGAAATCGCATCTGACAGGATGCCTCAAGCGCCCCTGTGCTTGTACCATGCGCCCCTTCACCTAGCTTTTGCGCTTGGCACCGGGTAAAAAGCTAGTTTTGCTTGTTTTTCAAGCTTGATCGGCGGATAAAATCCCAATTTTCTTCTTCTAACCCTTAAGTAACCTAATGCTATAAATAGAGACCCTTGCCCACTATTTTATTCATTCAGAAATATCGACGGTTCAGAGCAAGGGTCAAGGATCAAATATTCAAGGCCAAATTTCCCCTCCTTTTATTCCTTATAGGGAATGTTTTTCTATTGTATTGTTATGATGTATGTTTTCATGAGCAACTAGATCTCTTGATTATGATTCCACAATGAACCCCTTCTTATTTGTTGGAATTTATTAATAAAGTTTTCATTCAGTTTATTTATTTTATCGAGTTCAGATTTAAATTAGATCAAGCCCGTTCTTAATGCTTCGACAATTGGTTAACTACAAATGTAACTTTGTAGATTGATCTGTAGGATTATAGTAGGCATTGACAACCCAAAATTTTATCAGTTCAATGACTTTTCTAGTTACTAATTCTTATAGAGGTTATGAAGTTAAGGTTTGAGTCGTCTTCGTCGCTATTTTTCCTCTGGTAACATAGTGCACTATTTCGGTGGAGCCTACACAAGTTACCTAGGGTAACTTAGAACGAGTAGCACCGTCGTGATACATTAAATCAATGATGCATAATGGTCTACATAAATCTTCGGATGTCTTGTTGGGCCTGACTTGCTTGATTTCTTTGTGAATTACTTCAAGAACACCCTAAAATTGCTATGTTTAGGGAAAAATAGAATTATAGACTCAAATATAAAAAACATTACAAATGTTCAGAAATCGTAGGCAATTGATCCAATACTCCTCTGGTTCGCTGGTAAAACATATTAAAATAGACTGAAAAACATGCTAAGAATAACGTAAGATGACAAGTCATCACCTATCTTGCCATATTACATGGTTTCTCAATAAAAGACTCAAAACACGTATGAAATTGTCTGGTTTGTGGAAGAAACATAATTACATGACTTAATTTAAAACATTACAAAATTCTCCTAAAACATGAGCAATTTCTCCAAAACTCTTATATTATGACTCAAATGACCGATAAAATGACTAAATATATACTAAAAATAATGTAAGATGACCTATCATTAGAGTCTCGCTTTGCAAGATACGACCATCATGCAAGGTGTTTGCTATTGTCTCTATCACATCACAGGGTATGAGCCCCACATCGCAAGTTCTCAGTGATAGGGAAAAGGGAAGCTTATTGTCTATCTCACATCGCGAGCCAATTTTGCCTGAAATTTTGGGGAAAAACTTACCTATAAATACCAGCTGCATAGGTCACTGGAAAAGTACCTTGTGATGAGAAGATAAAGGTAGAAGTACGATTTTAGAAGGATTTAAGCAACTGGTGGTCCTTTTCTCATGTTTTTCTTATTCATATATATTTGTATTTATTTAGAAACTATGAGTATATAATCCTATCTAGGTTATGTAATGAAAGAAGAACTTCTCTGTAATCGTTTGATTATGAAACTTTAAATGATTCTATGGATTTTATTCAATTTATTTCCTATTTTATTCGATTAATATTATTCTTAATTCTTTTTATGCGTTTATAAACGTTCGTAAATCGATTTAGGTCACAATGATTATTGATCCTAACTTTGTTGATATGACTTATTTTAACCGTTCAATTATTGATTATAGTAGACATAAACTAATTATAACTGTTATGCACTTTGACGGTCTTAAACCTTCAAAGACATTACAGAAAAGTAAACATAGAAGAGAGTTAGTGCCAAGACCTTGACCAAGATGTTTTTTTCAAAAATATTAAAATCAAGTAATCATGTTCATCAATCTACGCCATTTTTTTTGCGTCTTCCTCGACTGAAATTTTCTCGTTTCAAGACGGATTACACCCATTTGTTTAAACAGATTTATTGCCGAAATTTATTTTTATGTTAAGTTAATGTGTTTGCTCTTTTGTGTGCAACTCAATCCAAGTTCTTGTAAATCCAGTCTTGAAATGCTTAGACAAGTGCTTATTGAGATTTTGAGTAAAAGGAAGGCGAACCTATTTTTTATGCCAGTAATGCAAATACGGAACAAAAGATGAAGAATTGATTGAGAAATGGGGTTTCGTAGTGTGGTAGTTTCATTTTTGGTCCATTTTAGTCTAATTATATTTTTGTAGGTAGTTTCTGGTGTGGATAAATCAATATCATATACCTCATAAAACCATTGTTGGTGGCGATAAACAGTTTCTTCTTTGAGTTTTGAGTACAAGCAAGTGAAAGATACATACGTTCATACATACACACACACACACGATAATTGTTAGAACTCGTCTGATATGGTGTATACGACTTTCACTCAGATGATATGATTGGTGGCAGAGTTTTTGGGAGACACTCGGGTTCACCTTATTCTCACTATGAGTGAGTGGTGGAACCAATTTTTTGTTGGAGACGATAGTCATGTTGTGTGGGGGGTATGTTTGGGTGCATTTGAATGGGGTTTTTGGAAAAGTTTCTTGTTCCCTATGTCTGATATCTTTGGTGGCGTAGGCTTGATCCATTCTATTTTGTTTTTTTGTTCATTTGGTGTATTTGCATCCTAGCCAGGACTTGAACCTAAACTTTTAGCTTCCCAACTCCTTTAATCCCTTAGCTCAAATTAGTTAAGCTATTCAATCCTCTTAAACCAAGGAAAAGATTTAAAAAAAAAAGAGAGAAAAGAATGAAAAGGGAAAAAAGCAAACAAAAATAAAGAAACAAAAGAAAGATAGAAAAAGAAAGAGAAGAAAGAAAAGTAAAAAGATAAGAGAAATGAAAAGAAAGAGATTTCCATCAATATATGTCAAATTTCTAAGGATTTTTCCTCGAAGATAAATCAAAATTTTGTAAAATTCAAGGAATAAAACGTCCAAGAGGGAACCTGAAGTTTGTAAAAGGAGGAATATATGCAAAGGTCACGTTGGCATACGATTGTGGAAGGAGGGATATATGTAAAGGCATTAGCATACGATTATTTTGTTCTTATCAAAATCGCACTTCTAACGATGGAGGAAGACAATATGAATTTATTCTTGACTTTATCTTAACATTGTGTATCTATATATATTCTCCCTTTTCCTTGATTTGTTCACACAATATCCTTCCCTGAAAAGAAATATTTCTTCCTCGCCTAGTAACTTCACTATACCTAAGATGACAAAATCTGGTCACATAGATGCTGCAATTCGTTCATCTAGGAACAATGAAGCTTACTTTTTCATTAATGATAAGTATGTCCTATTGGATTATGCTCCAGGAACTTGCAGCGATAAGATTTTGTATGGGCCGAGTCTTGTTCGTGACGGGTTTAAATCACTTGCTCATACCATATTCGGAAGCTATGGAATAGATTGTTCCTTTGACACCGATAACAACGAAGCATTCATCTTTTATGAAAACTTTTGTGCTCTCATAGACTATGCGCCACACTCGGACAAAGATAAAATCATCTCGGGCCCTAAGAAAATCGCCGATATGTTTCCTTTTTTCAAAGGAACCGTGTTTGAAAACGGAATAGACACTGCATTTAGGTCAACTAAGGGCAAAGAAGTTTACTTATTCAAAGGAAACATGTATGCTCGTATAGACTATGGAACCAATCGTCTGGTTCAAAGTATCAAGAACATTGCCAATGGGTTTATTTGTTTCCGTGGCACAATCTTTGAAAATGGAATTGATGCAGCTTTTGCTTCTCACAAGACAAATGAAGCTTACTTTTTCAAAGGAGTGTACTATGCACGTGTCACTTTTACCCCAGGCACAACAAATGACTACATTATGGATGGTGTGAGGCGCACTCTTGACTCCTGGCCTTCTCTTCGTGGCAGCCTGCGGTCACAACTTACTTGCACTCACGCAGTTGGTCCTTGGGGTTAGTTTGATCAAGATTGCATGGTTTAGATTTAAACTCGGTGTTTTAAAATATATAATAAAAATTAAAGACTGTCGTGTTTAGCCTATCAAATCAAGATTAGACGACTATCAATATCCTTGACGGTGTAGAGAATCCAATTCGTGGCATAATACCTCGAAAGAATTAACCGTCGATATTATAGTGATATATATATATATATATATATATATATATATATATATGTGGGATGAAAATATGATGTAATATGTGTGTCGCTGTCTGCTTCTGTTTCTTGATATGTAATAAAAGTGTGGCTTTTTCCATGCATATAGTAGTAGGTAACTGTTTGACATAAATGATTAGGCTAAAATGCACTTTTCGCCTCTTAAGTTTTAAAATGTTATGATTTTGGCCCCTTATTAAAAAAATGAAAATTTGGCCCCTTTCGTCCCAAAATTACTGAGAAAACGCCATGTATCCCAAAAAAGGGGTCATAGTCGCAACTTTTTGTAAAGATAAAAGGTCAAAAAAACATATTTCCCTTATGTTATTGAGTCAAAAAAGCATATTTCCCTAAATATGAGTGTCACTATTTTCATT
Source organism: Medicago arabica (assembly GCA_946800305.1). Taxonomy (NCBI): domain Eukaryota; kingdom Viridiplantae; phylum Streptophyta; class Magnoliopsida; order Fabales; family Fabaceae; genus Medicago; species Medicago arabica. The sequence goes on from OX326969.1 coordinate 3,986,872, forward strand.
TTTTTTAATAAGAGGTCAAAATTGCAACATTTTGAAACTTAGGGTTGAAAAATGTTGTTTACCCAAATGATTATGATAAATTTAAGGATAATAGAACTTATTCATGAATTTTGTTTATAGAGTGGTTTAACAGGTATGTATCACGATATTGATATGGTAATAAAGTGAGTTTATATGATTTTTTAATGAGTGTATCTGTTCATTACTCAATATATTTATGTAGCATGCCCACAATTTATGATTATTTGATTATATGATGGTGTTTGTTTCAAGTTTAAATACATGGGTAGGACACTACCAAAAAAATACATGGGTAGGAATGAGTGTATATCCATGCTTGATACAATATTGAGAAATCATTATTTCGAAATGAAATAACTTCTATTAACTTCCAATAATATTTCTCTAAAATTATTCTCAAGTTAGAAGGTGAGAAAGTAGATTCCTGTGAAATTTTTATATACTTATTTTTTTTAAAGAAAATAACTTCCAACTTTCCTATAAATGTTAAAGAGCCTGCCAAATCACCACAACCAAAAGAGTGTGCCAAATAGTTTTTTTTTTTAAATACCTGCAAATCAAACTTCTCCTTTATATTTCAGAATATGTTGTTTTTTTAAGAAGCTAAAATAGAATATATTACCAACAAAAAGTGTCATTCCTAATATAAGGTGTACTAAGGAATAAACAACAAGGTCCAAACAATATTTACAAGATAAACAGATAAGAAATTAGAACTGAACTAACAATTAGCTTATGTCCAGCATGGTGAACGAACTAAGCCACCAACCATATAAATTACAGGGAAGAATGTTAAACCTCGCCTTCAACCACATAAAAGTAATGGACTTAATTTTATCGACCACTTGAATTAGCGAACACATTTTGCCTGTAAAAACCAATATGTTGATGTTAAGATTAATTTTTTATTGTGTAAAACAAAGTGAACAGATAAATTATTATATAAGGTTAATTTTATGTGAAGTTGTTGATTTTTTTCTTCTTCTCAGAATAAATATTGAGTTAATCTTTAAACTATAACTTTATCTCCTATTTTGAGATCCTTCTAAGAAAAATCTCATATTTAGAGATCAAAATATAAGAGAGAATAGTTTATAGATGAAATTGGTGGTACATTCATAAAATAAACAATAGAAAACAATTCACGACTACGGCCAAATTTTGTATTGTACTACTATATTATAATTTTAATCAAAAAAGTTTTACTAATACTTATAGGGTCGTGTTAACTTGTGTCCTAAGGGCATAAGTTAAGAAGCTTAAAATGGAAATTAAAAATAATTTTTATATTGAAAGTCTGACTTTTACAACTTTTAAGACATTGGATGCATAAGTTTCAAGAAAAACTTTCTACATTTGATTTCTTAACTTATACCCCAAGGGCACAAGTTAACATTTTCCGTACTTATATTATTCAACTCTCAAAGACAAATTATTCAAATAGTGCCACACGTAGAAATTTAACTTCACTACCAGTTTTCAACTCACATGGACTAGTATTTTAAAGAAATATATTATGGCACGCCTTTGTTCTTTTGAATAATTATTAATATATAACACCGCCACCTTGACCAAAGAGAAATAAAAAATAACACCACCATAAAAAAATTATTAATGTTTTTTTAAGAAGCAAAAAAGAATTAAATATACCAACAAAAACATTGTCCGCACAAACATAAGATGTGTCAAAATTAACAAATGCACAGACAATATAGAGGGTATGCAAGACAATTGTGAATTCCTAGCACATAAATAACATTAGTCGCCTTCATCCATCAGTAGGAATTGATTTTTATTTTTCAACCAGCTGATGCATATTTGTCACCTAGTTTTGGAACAACTTGTTATTACGTTCTGACCACATAACCTAAACACATAAGAACCACAAAAGTTACATAAATGATCTTCTTGACGCCGACCCGCCAGACAAATAAATAAACTAATTAAAATGATCATGAATATCAAGCGAATCAGCCCCAGATACCCCTATCCATCCTCGGACAAGAGGCCACAACTCTCGGAAAATAGGAGACGAAACGAACAAATGTTGCGCCGTTTCCACTTCTTTGCACCCAGTCACGCACATAAGAGCCTTAAGAGAGATAATCCCGCGAGCCATCATATTAGATTTGGCAGGCAACCTGTTGCGAAGAAGACGTCAAGCAAGGATAGACACTTTTGCTGGGACATGTATGTGCTAAATGAACTTCGAAACCGTATCCAAATCCTGACTGTCATATGCAGTAAGCATATGGTAAACACTACGGACATAATAGCCACCATTATTATCAAGGTGCTAATTCCATCGGTCAGCAATCGAAACCTCTAAAATAGTATTAGACAACAGTAACCGACACTCTCGATCCAAGTCCTCCTCCCAATCCCACAGCCTCCTACGTCACTGCCAAATCTTTCCCCCCTCCTCCACCCCCAACATAAACATTTCCCCCATTAAACAATTTTTTATTAACTTAAATCATACAAGCGTCTAAACCGCACCGCCAACGGGACTCCACCTACCCACAAATCAATCCCAAAAAATGTATCCATACCATCCCCCACCGTCTTTGACGTGCACTACTTCTCGCCACACCACCCCCACCATCTTGGACGTGCACTACTTCTCGCCACCAGTTAGAAGACATACGCCCCCTTCCCTCAACATTCCACCATCCTGATCGTACCGAGCTACAAGCATCCGATACCACAAACCCTCTCTATCAACTAACATCCTCCAACACCATTTACCCAACATGGCTATATTAAATTATCTCATCTTCTTCACCCCCAATTCTCCCTCCTCCTTACGAGCACAAACTGAATTTAAACTAATCCACAATATTTTGCGATGGTCCTCACCCACCCTCCAAAAAAAAAAATTATTAAATAAAGATTCACTAGAAGAAATTATATTCGCGGAAACTCTGAAGAAGGAAAGAGTACGCACATTTGCTCAACTTTCATCCTCCAACAACAAAGTATTATCAGCGAACAACAAATGAGAAATGAACAACCTTGATGCAATCCAATTTTATAATCAGTGAGCATATTAGAATCGACTATGGCTTGCAGCATAACATTAAGGCCCTCCACTGCAAGAACAAAAAAAAAGGAGATAAGGAATCTTTCTTTCTTTCTGGTGTTTCTTTCTAATAAAAAATCTATAATTGAGAACATCATTTTGTAATTATAATAAACTTTTCATTAATAAAGAACAAACACGAAATTCACGTATACGGTCAGACTTTGTATTATATTTTCTTTGATCAAAGATTTTGTATTATATTAGTATATAATTTTGTTTTTAGTCCAACATATCAATGTTTATATTATTTAAGTAGTCAAATTATCTGATCGAATCATAACTTGACGTCTAACAATTTTCAAACCGCATCTATTTTTGGTTCAAAAAAACATACATATTTAAATGAGCTTCTAGAAATATACATATTCTCTTCCCAATATATTAATCTTAATGTTTCTTTGAAAAAAAATATTAATCTTAATGTTATCCGCACTTCTAACTAGCATTTTTTAAATGAACTTCTAGAAATATACCTTTTTCTAGGTGAGAAAATATACATATTTTTCCTATATTTTCCCACTGAATAAAATATACAAGAACTTCAAGAAAAATATACTTTTATTTAAGATATATTCAACCCTAGTTGTAACAAAAAAATAATAATCAACCCTAGTAACGTTAGACTTTAATATTCCCGTAATCATTTCAGATAATTTTTGGGCTATCATCAAAGTCTCTTTCACTAAATCAAATTCATGTGGATTTTACTATTTAAAAATGGTCTCACAATTTGGTGAGACTTACATGGAAGAACTTCACACAATAATAAAGTGAAGGGTGAAAATAAAATGTTAATATGAGTGTTAGCACTTTTAAAGTTTAATGTGATTTTGAAAATCCGGTTAGAAATTTATAGTTTTTTTTTCTAAGACAGAAGCATGGTCAGACATCAAGGAGCAGCGACGACATTTCAACTAGGTTGACATCTTGAAGTGCCCCTTTCTATGCCGCTCAGTTCAAAGAAAATTTTATTAAAAAAGGAAAAAAGTTGTGCAAGAGGGGGGACCAGGCCAATACCCTCGAATCAGAAAACAGAAAAAGAAAAATACGGAAACAAATAGAATAATAAACTGACTAAGGAAACCGGATAGTAGGCAATCCACAACGGTCCCTAAAGAAATCAGAATGTAAAGCTTGCGGCAGCACCGAATACCATATCGTACCCTATAATGAGTGACCCAAATTAGCCAGCAAATCGGCGCAACAATTACCTTCTCTGAAAATATGTGAAGAAATAACTTGTATCCCTTGATTAAAGCATTGTGCTAGCGGTTTCTAAGCATCACCGGAACCAGCGAACGATTTTTGAAAACAGACAAGGCATTAGTGGAATCACTTTCTAACCAAATGTTTCTCCATCTGTGACAGGAAGCATACTCCATAGCCAGGACAAAGCCATGAACTTCAGCAAAGAAAACATAGGACATGTCGATATTACATATGAAGGCACCAAGGAAAGCGCCAGTTTGATCACGAAACAAACCTCCACAAGCGTTGGAGGAGCCAATGACCAAGCCATCTGTATTCATTGTCGAAGGCGCCTTCCAACACATCATAATAACATCTCTAAGCTGACGATTATGGGGAGATATCGAGAAAGTGTCGAGTAGTGTAACATCTGAAGCAATACATTTACCACCAGAAATGTTACCATTCATGATGACGAAGGAGTGAATATGCATATGAGCTGCATGAAGTGAAGCTGAGTTTAAAGAAAACTGCAAGGTGTTTCTAGCCAACCAAATCTAATACAAAGTGTGCACAACAGCGACCAAGAAATTATCACGAGCCTATGAGGAGCAACGATGCGGTATAGAAAGAAGCAAGGACTGAAAAGAATTGAGATTGAAGACAAAATTTAATTTACCCTGAAGCCAATTCCAAAGAGCCATTGCAAAGGGGAAACAGAGGAACATATGCTCAGAAGTTTCATCGGTCATCAAACAGAAGCTACAAACAGAAACTATATTACAACCCTGACGACGAAGGTTATCGTTTATGGGCATTTTACGACGCATGAGGCGCCATAAGATAAAAGAATGTGAAGGGGGAATGCAGGCCTTCCAAATCATATCAGCCCAAGGTATAAGAACATCAATCGGGCGTAAGAAATTAAACACATGCTTGGCGGATAACTTGCCGCCAGAAGAATGCGACTAAACAAGAGAATCAAGGAGGTAAGTGTTAGGCAAGACAACAACCTCTAGGCGGGAAGCCGCCCCAGGAAGGTCCAACATCTATGGAGGAATGTTCCAGCCCCCATTCACAATAACATCGGCAACCGAACCATTAAAATTGGCATGAAAGGGAGGTGCAACCTGCAATAAATCAAGTAACAGTTCGCCAAGCCAATTGTCCGTTCAAAAAAGTATTTTTTTTCTCCCGTGCCCACAATCCATAAAGAGTTAGCAGCAACTTCACCTAGGTGCTTCTTAATACCACACCACACTGAGGATTTAAAATAATGCTGAATTGGTTGGCCATTTGAAAAGTAACGCTTTCTTATTAGATCCGACCATTGAGATTCCTCCAACATGAGCTTCTAGGCTAACTGTAACATGAAGGACTCAATTATGAGATGCGTAGGCTTAAGATCAAGATCTCCCACTGCCCAAGGGAGAACACATAATCTTCCAAGAAACCGTACACACCTTCCGTGTAAGAATATCACCACTCTAAATAAAGTTTTTTTTTATCCAAGTGTCTAACTGTCGAAGTAGTTTCCACGGTCACATATAGAGATGGAAAGAATACACAAGCATACCATGTATAATGGATTTAACAAGTTGAACTCTGCCCATAATTGAAAGTTCCGCCCCCTTTTAAGTTGCAAGAGTCACTTTGATCCTGTCTATAATAGATTGAAAATAAGCACACTTCGGTTTCCCATTAAAGACTGGACAACCAAGATAATTGAGACCGAGAGGATGTCATATGAGACCGAGATGATGTCATCCTGAATAAAAGCGGCTTTAACTATTATTAATAATCTGCCCGAAAACCACTAAATAGTCCTCAATGATATGAAGCAGTCATCTAATGTTTTGTTTGGTACCTGCACATAATATCATAACATCATCTGCATATAAAATGTGAGTGGGAATAGAAACATCACGGGAGTATGACATAGGTACAATCTTTCCCGCACTACAAGCCATGGAAAGAGCCCTGCTAAGAACCTCCTCTGTAATACAAAAAAGAAGCAGGGAGTGGGGATCCCCCTGATAGACACCCCAAGAGCACGGGAACAACCCCACCACCTTGGCGTTTACCAGGATAGAGAGACTAGCTGATTGCAGTATAGCTAGAATCCAATCAGTGAAAACAGATGCAAAACCAAACTAACGTAACACCGCAATTAAATAATTCCAATCTAACGTATCGAAAGCCTTTTTGATGTTCACTTTTAGAGCCACATTCCCACCATATTGTCGCTTGTCAATAACATTAATTGCCTCAGATTCCAAAATAACACATTCAGATATGCTGCGATCCTGGATAAAGCCCCTTTGCTCAATAGAAATAATCTGCATGGTAATGATAGTGAGCCTATCTGCTAGAATTTTTGTTACAATTTTAAACTGAAAATTTGCCAGAGCTATCGGGCAGAAATCCCCCATTACATGCCCTCCTGTCACCTTAGGAGAAAGCACAATCATATTATAATTAATATTAGGACCTAAAACACCGATACTAAAAAAAACTCCTAAACTGTCTAAATAACATCCGACGCTACAATATCCCAAAATGTCTGATAGAAATGGCCTCCAAATCCATCCGGACTCGGAGCCCTGTCACCATTGAGCTCAAAAATCGCAACCTTAATCTCATCACTCAAGGGAAGTCGCAATAGACAATGATTATCCTCCTCCAAAACCACAGAAGGAATAGTCCGGGCCAATAAATTATTATTAGCACAATTATTATCCACACTAAAAATGTTTTGAAAATAATTTAGCACATGTACCTCAATCTCATATGGATCGCTAATAGTTTTGTCACCATCATAAAGAAGAGCAATTGGTTTGTGGCTACACTGAACTTGGCTATCTTGTGAAAATACGATGTGTTACGGTCCCCATTAATAAAACTTTGATCCCTTTCCTTTTTTTTCTAGAGTTGGTCTTGACAAATCAAAGCTTTAGTAAGAAGAAACTGAGCCTCAAGATCTTGAGTATAAAGAGCATCTGAGTATCCTTCGGAATCTATCAAAAGCTGAATACGGTTTACCTAATCCACCGCCCACCGAACCTGTCTATCCACATCCCCAAACACGGTGCGGTTCCAAGCCTTGAAAACCTGCTTCAACATCTTAAGCTTCAACTAACACGAACAATACCACTACCTCTAACTTCTTCGACCAATTACTATTAACCATCCCCCGACAATCCTCACGAGTAGTCCAAGTTTTGAAGAATTTGAAAGGCACGACATGCTTAACCAAAGATGCATCCACTGATAATAAAATCGGGTGGTGATCAGACTAGTGACGAACAAGCAAACAACAACTAGTACGACCCCAAAACATGATCCAATCATCATTTTAAATTGATCTGTCAAGACGAAGGGCCACATTCTCCAACCCAAACCGACCATTGTGCCAAGTGTAGAAAGGACCCTAAGTAGGAAGGCGAGTCAATAAGTTTGCATTTGTGCAATGAACAAATGCCAGACAAGATATAGCTATAGCAGGCCGACGACTACACTTTTCATGGGCACCCATAAATGCATTGAAGTCACCAAGAAACAACCAAGGGCCTTGAAAACAACCTTGTAAATGAGTATGATCCGCCCACAACTCTCTATGAGTCAAATAAGAATTACTAGCATAAACCGCCGCAACATAAATAGACGTCTTCTGACAAGAAAATTCCTGAGCAATACATTGTGACGACACAAAAATAACAATGGGAGAAATGCCAGAACCCCATAGAGCCAAAATATTCGGCAATAAATCAACTCTATTATTTGTGCGAAATTTCGTAACACCAATACCATTCCAATACCACCGAAGGAACTTGTGCAAAAGAAATCATTGGTTCAACCAAAAAAATAACAGCAGGTTTATGTGACAAATAAAAAAAATTAATGCAATTTTTATATCTGAATTACCAAACCCACAAGCATTCAAAACAAATCGTTATTGATCAAATGGGGGGGGGGGGGGATGTTTCAACAGGGATGGACCGAAAAAGTGCGACAGAAAAGCTAGATTGCGCCTCATCGTGTGCTACCACCTGCTGAACCGGCGTATCCTCCCTAATGGGGATGAAAGTGCTACTGTGTCATTCGGAAACCGGGTAACCACCTCCTCGTCCCGAAGTACAAGAATTGACTGCTCCACTTCATCAGAATGCACGTCAACGTGCGCTAAATGGGAAGCCACTTCAAACACCGTACTAGACGGCAGCGCACCTTGAACAATTTCGTCGGTAACATTTTGCAAGGCAAAACTAAAGGATGATGTGGCTTGGGTTGTCTATTGCTGCAGACACTACTAAGGTTGTGTCGTATTTGAAGTTATCTAAAAAATTGTGGGTTCAATTTGGGGGGGGGGGGGGGGGGTGTAACACCCCGTTTTCCCAACATATATATAATGCTTAAATTTATCAGCGTTCAACATAAAACAGGATGTCACACTACTTTTTATTCCAAAAATCATTTCAACGTAAGTGGAGTTAAAACCCACTATTTCAAATAAAATACCTGCTTATAATATTTAAAATCAAGTCGCAGCGGAAAATTATTCAACTTTTAATCCAAAACTTGGCACTAGGCCTCAACATCATCAACATAATAAAATACCAATTAAAAAAGGTCCAATAACATCTGAAAAAGTTACGTAATAGAAAAAACAACGAAAACATAAAAGATATCCCCATTCCGTTACATATCAGAGCAAGACTCCTAAGACGACAGAGGATCAACTCACATCTGCACTATTCTTGATCACCTGCAAGTTACTCATACAAAGAGCAACATTTTCAAACAGAATGGGTGAGATTTCACATTCATTAATAATAAGCAATAAATTCGAAAATCAGAATTTAATCAACATACAACTACAACATTTATTAAATGACAAGAACTTCATGTAAATTCAGTTAACAAATATTAATGAATTACAACAACAACTATTCAACAATGCAACAATGACGACTCGACAATGCAACATCAACAACAACTCAACAATACAACAACACAACAACAACTCAACAATATGCAATATATTTATGCATGTGGTACCAACAGAGCGTCAAGCTCTCAACAGAATGTCGTAATTCGACTAAACAGGGCATCAAGCCCCCAACTTAACAACTTAACAGAGCATCAAACCCTCAACCTAGACCAATGGTTATGCAACAGTACAACTGAAAAAACAATCAACAATACAACTTGAACAACATGCAACGATACAACTTGAGCAACATGCAACAACATAGCATATAATGCACATAACCAAACATCCACGAAAGATTCTTTGTGTCAACTACAGCTACTGGAATACACTACTTAATCAACAACAACTTCATAATTTAAACCTAAGTCCAACTCAAAACAAAAACATGTTCAAAGACACCAAGTCGAGACACCTACTGCCTAACTCGCCACGGCGAGTGGGGTTGCTCGCCGTGGCGAAGGGACAGTGGCTCTCTGCCATGTGCTCTCCGTTGCGAGCAAAGTGCTCGCTGTGGCGAGTGACAACTGGGGTCGCACGCGAGGCGACCTAAGGTGCTCGCCATGGCGAGTTATCTGCAACTCGCGAGGCGAGGATAATCGCTCGTTGTGGCGAGCGACGACGAACAGGGGGACGAACAGTATGAACAACAACCCAGAATTTGCCCCAAAAACCCAATTTTTGGCATCCAAACTCCCCAAAATTGATAAGAAACATCATCTACTGATTAACTACAACCTATACAACAGCTTTTACATTAGTTCAACGGATTATCTAAGCTTCTGACAACCTAATTTGATTCAACCCTAATTTCTTAAACAACACAAATCAACAACAACATGATTAAATTAATTTCAGAATTCATGTGCTTAGAATTAAAGAAAGCTAGTCCCACTCTTACATGGGATTTTTGTTGGATTTACAGAACTCTACAGTTTTCTCCCAAAAGCTGCACTTTCACGTTCTCTCTGTTTCTCTGATTCTGATTTCTAACCTAATCTTCTATTACTCCCTCCTATTTATAGCCTCTTCTAAACTTTCCTAACAAACTCTTCTAATTACCTAATTATCCTCACTTAAATTATTTTATTTTTCTAAAACAAACTTTATTATATTTCTTCACCAAATATAACAAAACAACTTAATAATAATAATTATCAACATCAACACATAACATCACATATCAACAAATATCACAATTAATTAAATAATTAATAAAAGACTCCAAATTTAATAAAATAATTAATTAAATAAAATAGGGCGTTACAGGGGGAGGGGGAGCTGCAAAGGCTTAGGAAAAACCAACACCAGATGGATTGTCTTTTGTTGGTACCCAAGCAAGTTTCTTAGCCGGAACCTGCGCCTTTCCCTTACCACATGTTTCTCTTCTAACTAGTTCTTTCTTTCTGGGGTACAACCAACGTCATTGAGTAACATCGTGACCAAGATTCTGACAGTGAATACAAAAATTCGGAAGCCATTTGTAGGCCACCTCCATAAATAAAGAGAAACCCTCCCGTTCAACCAAAATTTCATGAAATAATGTCTTAGAAAAATCAACATCGACTAGGATTCTAGCATAGTGTCCGAAAACTCTCTTGGATGTCGCATTATCAAGAACCAGTGGTGTTCCAATCGCGCTTGTAATTTCTCGGAGAGTACGTTCAATCCAATATTCCTGCGGCAGTTCCAACAATCATATCCAAACTTGTGCATGGGTGTTTTCCTATTTGTACATATTGAAATCTTTCGTCCATTCAAAAAGTCGCAAGAGTCATGGTTTCATATTAAAAATACCCATCGTCCAGACTACAAGTTGATACACTTCGGATGTAAAAAAGAACTCATAATAATCTCTACCCCAAGATAACAGTGTCCAAGGTCCGGCAGTTTTCCACTGTTTTTGAAGCTTTAATTGAATGTCCTTTGAATTGTACGGCTTATCCCCTTCTCATAAGTATGTTGTGAAATTTGGATACTGATAATCTCTCCACAGATTGACGACTTCGACAGGTTTTCATTCGATGAGTCATTGTGTGTTGCGGTAAGGCCTGAGAAAAAGAGAGTGGCACAGATGCTCTTAAAACCGCAGCTGGTGGTGTCTGCACTGTAGTGGCAGTTGACATAACCATCGGTACCGTGAGCTCTGCCTGCCAATCAAATGGCATGGAGGAAGAAATTTCCAATCAAACAAACAGGTAATGGTAATGACAACTGAAGGCTGAAAAAAGAATCTGTGATGCAATAAGAACCAAAAGAAGAAGAAGAAGAACTCAGACACTGATAGTTTATCCTATGTATAAGATGTAACCCACATACGCAATCCGAATTCTCCACCACCACCACCACCCATTCCTATACCAGATAATATCGTTGATGTAGAGCTTCTAGTTGATATTCAGTTTCCATTTTTCGCAATTTCTGCAACATGCTAAAGCTTCTAATGTTGTTAGGAAAAATATTAGAGGTTACAGAAAAATGCAGTTAGCCAAACTTGAAGCTCTCAAAGAAATCTTTCAAAGGGGTATATCTAAATGTCTATCTAAGCCAAGATCCAAAAGAAAACATGCATCTACATATAACCCCACAATCCTTCAAACTCCACCAAACATCTTGTCAACTTCTAAATCTGCAGAAGCAGATGCACTTATTCCAGAACCATAAATTGTACAAGAACCTCCAACCAACAATGATATGGATCTTGAACCCAATACCCTCCCAAACACATGTCTCGGCCACCATTCTTGTATCTTGATATTTCAACACCTTTTTGACCTCTCTTTACACCAGACCAACACAAAATCTACTCAAACTCTTCCTATCCATTCCACCAATAACACTGTCAATCCTAACAAAGTTCATTAACCATCCATCTCAGAAAGGATTTTGATGTATACAAAGAGAAACACAGATTTATTGGAACATATGAGAAGTCTTGCTCGAAGTGTATCAAATCTCAAGCAGCTTATAGCAGACGTGAAGAAGAGGACACTGGCTCAACAAGCTCGTCTAGATGAATTGAAGACAAATGTGAAGATTCTGATGGATTTGTTATTTTAGGATTTTTAGGATTTTTTTTGTATTTCTGTTTATTTTTTTTCATAATGAAACTATACATTGTACAATGTAAAATCTTATATTCTATATATAGTTTACTTATAATTCTGTCATTCTTCCTTATTTTTGCTGATGACAAAAAAGGGAGAAAATATATGATAAAAGGGAAGTAATATATAGTGATAACAAGGGGGAAACAACGTCCACAATATCAATTTTTTAAATAATGAAAAATAAAAAATATATTGCGCTTAATTGTTAATCTTATCAGACTCTGATAAGGTATTAGATTAGACTTAATCGAAGCTTGCAAACCTCTGTGTGATTAAACATCTGATATCTTATTGATGTTTTGATATTCTATATTGATATTTGTTATGATGCACTCAAAAATGATTAAGAATGAATTTAATTAATTGGGATATGACTTAGGGGGAGCTTGTAAACCTCGTCTTAATGGACTATCACAGAGGCAGGGGAGCTTGCAAACTTCAGACCCTAAAGTTTAACTGTTAATTAGATTAACAACAATTGTTCAAAATACTTGTGTTTGTCACCATCAAAAAGGGGAAGATTGTTAGAAAAATAATGGTTCATACGATTCCTCTAGGTTTTGATGATAACAAAGTATTGAAGAACAATTATAATACTAACATATGTTCGAGTGTGCAGAATCAAAGAATGAATCTATCATGAAGAATGAACATATGAAGAACATAGAAAAGATCAAGAGAAGCTTAGAAGACTATGATAGAAGATCTAAAGGTATATCAACTAGAAGTCAACATCCTTAGAAGAAGGATGCCTCATAGAAGCCGGAGAGTTACATCAATAGATTTTGTGAAGGTCATCAGACTCAGAAGCTGACTAGCATACTTGGATGACCCTCAGATTTGAGAAAATCTTGAGGGACCCAGAATCCACGTAGACTTTGTCTTATTTTGTGACTTGTCTCTATCATAGTACCTGATAAAGCAGATCTTTTGTCTACTTTTGTCTAGGTATGCAAACAGACAAATGGTCTCAAGAACAAAAGAAATGCAACAGATAATTATATTTTATGCAAAGAAAATTCAAAGGACTATTCAACGGAATTATCCATATAAGGTAAAGGGCCAACACTCTAGATTGAAGCTTCTCAACGACTTTATTTGCGATAGATCTCTTCTCCAACCTCTTTCAAATGGATGCCTATATAAGGAACTGAATACCTAAATAAGAATAACAAAACTCTGCTATTTTACTATGACATTACTCTGTCGAATCTAATAGCGCAAAACACTTAGGAATTTTGTATTCAATTTTATATCTTAGAAAACCTAAAGAGTCTATTCATTTGTTTAATTTACATTACCATTGTTAAATTCAGTGTAAGAACAAATTAACTTGTTTACTTTTGTAAACATTTAGAAAGTCTCTCGCCCGCGTGCTTGAGCAGATAAGTCTCTTGGTGAAACCTTGAGCACCTAGAAAGTCTCAGTCAGTTGTGATTGATCAAAGGGTCGTCTCAATCAATCAGTTGTGATTGAGCAAGGAAAAGTCTCTTGGAGTTGTCCTTGAGCAGGAAGTCTTTAGGTAGTGTCCTAAAGTAAGGAAGACTTTAGCAGTTGTGCTTAAGCAAGAAAGTCTCTTCGAAGTTTCCTTGAGTAATTCGTAATCCAGAGTGATTATAGTGAAATCCCTTGGAATGCAGGGGGACTGGACAACTCCTATGTTGAGGGATGAATCAGTGTAAAATTGTTTTGTGTATGCTATCTCTCTCTCTCTCTCTCTCTCTCTATATATATATATATATATATATATATATATATATATATATATATATATATATATATCTTTGTGTTCTCTACTTAATCCGCTGAATTCAGACTCTCAGTCAGAATCTCCATCCCTTAGATTTTGACCAGGTTTTGACACTTAGAAGAAGAAACTACAAAAAGCCAACACAATTCAACCCTATTCTTATGTTTTTCTCAGATTCAGTTAGTATCAGAGCTCGGTCTGTGCTCTATCACTTAACCGTGTCACAGTCAAAGATCCAATAAGAAAAACATGTCCTCTGTTAACGAGCCTAGCTAGCACTTCATAGAGAACTACCATGCAGGTGTGTACTATGATCGCAACACTCCCAAAGTTAAGGAAAACATCTATCTTAGGAAAGGGCAATATTCAATGGTAATGCTTCTCAGTAAGGAGAGGTTACTAACAAAAGTATTGTCTTTTCAAATTGATGGATGAATCCACTTGTTTATTTTGAATGTATTTAATCTGTGATGCTTTATAAAAGGTTTCGAGTATCCTCTTACTCGTTCTAATAAATTTTTATTAAAAAAAGGATTTTTATATTTTCAATTATGTTTATTTGATTGATTCTCTTGTTCACACCAAAGATGATCTAGAGTAGCTCCTTTAGTAAAAAAGATCAATTCCATGAATTGAAATATTAAGAGGAATTGACAACACTTATTAATTGCGTTTGCAAACATGTTACAAAAGTTATTTCCAAACATCTATATATCAATCCTCCATATTAAATTACAAATTGCTATTAATATGATTTAATTATTTGTAAAGTTCCATCACACCAATGATAGAGAAAGCAAGACAAACAACTTGAATCTTAGAAAATCCAGATTGTTTTCCCAAGCTCTCATATTCCTTCACACTTCTTTCCATTCCACCAGCTGTGACAAACATCATGTTATCAGCAATTGAAAGCCATCTAGATACATTTGTTGGTTCTAGATCTTCTGGTTGCAAGGGTTCTATGAGAATGAGCTTTCCATTTGGAGGTAAAGCTTTGTAACAATTGCTAAACATTTTTATGCACTTTTCATCCGACCAGTTATGGCTGACAGCCTAGAGCAATTAAATATAATCCAAGGATACAAAATACATTGTTAAGAACTTTCTAATAGATAATCAATGATATAATCACAAATTCTTCGGTTAGTAATTGGTTGGTTTTTTTCTTCTTAAAAAATCACAAATTAATAATCTAAGATTAATGCATCCGAATAAAGATCGGTAAACACCCTTAATATGTACATCTGTTTGTACCATTCTGAAAAATTTCAGTTAACCAAATATATGGTATGTGTGACCACATTTTTTTAGTTGCATGACCACTATTTAGAAAATGAAAAATATGGTCACGCAACTAAATGCGCGTGACCATTATTTTTGCACTTAGTTAACCAAATAAATTCTAAAAAACTAATGGTCACGCAACTAAAAAAATCTGGTCACATAAACCATATAGTTGGTTAACTGAAATTTTTCAGAGTAATATAAACGGGTGTACACATAAAAAGTATCTACCTATCATTGCTATGTTACTTTTAATAAATTAGTATTTTAGCAACATATCTAATGATATATATTGCAAATTTTAGTTATCACTTAACATATTTCTTCTAAAACAATTAGTAGCTGTATTGTAGCAAATATGTCCTTAGAGCTGCTAGCTTTTACACCTAATTATTATTTAGTATGTTTTAACGAGACACATAATATTTTATTACAATTTAGTTATAACTTGCTAAAACACTTGTATATCAAAACTAAAACTAATGGGTATAGGTCAGCAAATTCCATCCACACACATACCTTGATCATTATGACATCTCCTTGTGGAACACTTTCAAACATATTTCCTCCAACATATTCAATGCCTAAATGAAATTTGGAAATTTTCAGTTAATAATATTGGAAATTAAATTGGTTATTATATATACAAAAATAAATTATTACATGAGAAATGGATTACCCGGAAAAGGTGGTGTATTTTCAATTACTTGAGGAAGGTCAAAATTAATTGCCTTTATTGATGGGTATTTAGATAGGATCATTTTGAGACTTTGCCCTGTTCCACCCCCTACATCAACCAAAGTTGATATTCCCTCAAATCCTTGGTATATTTCAAGGATTCTTTTCATGTGAGTTGTGCATGTATCCGTCATTGATTTGTTAAATATTTCATTTATCTGTGGATCTTTCTTAAAGTATTCAAACATAGTTATTCCATGAACTTTTTTGAATAGGTCACCCTCTGGATCAATAATTGCTTCCTTAAAATTCAACCTACACATTATATATGTTTTTTTTTACATATATCAACAAGCTATTAGCAGGTAATATTTTTCCTTTAAAAGACAAACATGTGTTCAAGAATTCAAGGCTAAAAAAGGAAAGGATGTTGTCATGTTAAACTAAATTAATTTAAGTTGATAAACTTGTGCGTATAATAAATTATGGGATCAAATCACCCATATTCAAACTTAGCGGCTACAATAATTAAAAAGATTATCCCTCAAAAAAAAAAATTAAAAAGATTAGATGAGCTATATACAAAATAATCAACCTGTCCGTTGAATTCAAAACTTTTATAAAGCATATCAAACTTATAAAATTTCGTATAGTAGGTCACAAATTATTTGACACTCCATTGTAATAAGATGACTTGAACATGTATTTATAAGTGGGACAATCCTCACTTCATAAGTCGGTTTGTGGGATTGTGTTATGCTCAACCACGATTAATAAGATATATAAGGTCTCCTCCATGATTTGTTGGGCCATCTGCTATCAGGTTTTTACTATCGGGTCACCCACAATTTGTTCCACGAATCAATCCTAATAGTGCTAGTCATAAATGGTCGTGTGGTGGAAATAGGCTAGGCCGAATTAGACTTTGCAAGGCTGGCCTGCCAATTTTTTTGAAGGCATAAGCCTAGCATGCGACCTGTCATAGATTTACTTTTTAGGCCTGAGTCTGACCTTCTGAAAGTCTGATACAACCTGCTAGTCTGTTTAAAAGTCTATTTCATATGAACATCTTTAAATAAGCATTGTGATATAAGTTTAAATAGACTAGCGAACTAATATATCAATTAAATTAAACTCTCTTATGATAATCGATATGAGTTTTTAAAGAATTTGATTATATATTGTATCATATTTCAATTCTAGTTTATAATAATACATTTAAATATGCAAAAAATTAATGTATACTAATAAACTTAAATTACTGAAAAAGTTAACAAATTTTTATTTTAATTTAAAGTACAAAATATAATATAATAATAACTAATATTATTCATATTTACTTAAATATGTCAGTCTAATAGGTCTATGAGGCTTTTTGAATCGTTTGTAGTCTAACCATTTAAGCTAAATAAGCTTCTAAAAAAGCTTAGGCCTTCTCTATTTTAAAAAAAAAAAAAGTATGGCTTGACTTGGTCTGTCGTAGACTAGGTCGTAGGCCCCTGTAGGTTGGTCTGACCTATTCCCATCTCTAGTCGTGTTAAAGAGTCTCACATCAGACGGAAGAAGACCTAAACATGTGTTTATAAATAGGGGGGCAGTCCTTATTTCATAACTTTGTTTTGTGAGGTTATGTTAGACCTAACCACTCATTCTAAGAGATTTATTTGACAGTATTTAATAGATAAGTATATCTTTCTCACAAAAATAATAGTTCAAGGTCACCAGATTATAAATTTCAATCCTTACATGAGTTTTTATTTTTTATTTTTTATTTCTTTCTGGTTTTGAGGAATTATGTTTTCATACATGAGCATATTAACTACTCAATATGTTGTAAATTGACTACATCAATCAAGGTATAGAAATACTTACCACACCATTGACAAAGCAGGATGAGACAAATATGATGTGAATGAGCCCAAATAATCACCATTTTCATACTTAACAAAATATTTACCAGATGGTGTGATCCCATAAACTCTCACAATGCTACCATCATCATTGGTCCGATTAGAAACAGACAGAAGAGTGTAGCTTGCAAGCAATCGAAACATACGATCGAGCCTATTCGGCAAATCAGAGTGTTGTGTTGGTAGCTTTGAAGCAATTTCAAAGGATGACATGAAACCACCATTATGTGAACTTTCCTTAGCAATGATATCAAATAAATTGAGTTCAATTGCAGCGTTAAGAACTGCAGGAAACACTAAATTTGCACCTAGGATCATAGCTGAGAGTGTATCATTGTCATCTATTTGTGGGGTGGGAGATTCAACCACATGATTCTCTTTCTCATTGGTATAAGACATGTTTGTTTGTTTTGTTTTTGTTTTCTTTTTTTTGGCTTAGTTTTTGTGATCCTTTGATGGTGTTTGTTTGCTTTCATCAAGTGTTGTTTTTTATAGCCAGATTTGATTGGTACTTGTGCGTCACTGTTTCATTTAGTGGGGTTTTATAATTTTTTAACAATTCTATTACTCTGACCCGTTACTTAATATTATATATATGTTTTTCCTTTTCACTATATACATGCATTTTTGTTGATGAAAACTTAATCATGAATGTTATGCCACAAATCTTAATCGTTTATGCTTGTTTTTGTTTTTTTTTAGGTTTTAATACACTATTGATTTTTTTTTTTCAATGTGTTCTCGGATTAAGCTGTTGATTGTGCGACTAGTTTGAGCTTAAACAAGGTTAGATCGTTTTGTGGGAATGTTAGGAATTAAACCACGAAGAGAGTCTAATCAAAAGACTAGTTTATTAGCGGGAAAAACTCATGTCGGTAAACTACCATATTGAGCATTTAATATTCGACGTGAGACTCTTAACAATGTCGTATTTTAAGAATCGGTGTCAACATTGACTTTTGCTACAGTGACATTGATCTGATGGTAGCATTTTTCTCTTTAGAGATTTCGCTCATCTATTACTCTATTAACATTGACACAGAGTAACATTTTCCTCTTTAGCGGTTCACTTGTCTATTAGTATTTAATAATGGGGTTCTTTAATTGAAAATTCTATGGTGAAGTCATGAGAATGACTTTTCTGGTGAAGTTAAATGACTAATCATTGAGCATTTGTGTATTTAATTCATACTACATCAGATTAGATTATATGGTGTATTGCACATTTGCCCGTAAGACGTGTCATTACATCTTTATTTATTGCAATTGTGTCCCTGATTAAATCAAAATTAAACATAGATTCTCATTTGTGCACTAAGATTGAAATTCTCCTTAATACTTTATACGAGGGCTGATTTGTAATAAGATAAAGTTTAGCTTTAGAGTGATCCACCAGCAGGACACTAGGTGACATAATATCGGCAGTTATAATATTGGCTAAACAATATAACTTTTTTAAAAAAGTCAAATTTTTGACTTCACCGTAGAAACCCCTGTATTTAAACTATCATATAGCTTTATGTGGCCTAGTGCTCACCAAAAACATCAATTGCTTAGATTTCAACCAACGAGGAGAGTCTAAAACAAAAAACTAGTCTGATACTCCTTCCATTTTTAAATATAAGCAAAATTGACTTTTTAGGTTCATTCATTTAATGATGTATGTGGTTCATTATGAACCACATACATCATTAAATGAATGAACCTAAAAAAAGTCAATTTTGCTTATATTTAAAAACGGAGGGAGTGGGTAATTAGATGTTGATTCTAATAATCACATTTTTCTTGAGTGTCCTTTTGAAAGGAAAATATGGATTTAGCTCGGTCAAATCATTCAGCTTCATATTGAGAAAATTGCTTTTCTGACTTCAAAAGCTTTCAAAAAACATATGAAAAATACCAAATTGTCTCCAGCGCTAACTAATTACCGTTGGCCTATTCAGCAACAGTTAACTACCGCTGAGGCCAACGCTTGTTAACTACGGCTGCATTTGTGGTTCAAATTCCAGTAGTTTTCTCCTTCACTTTTTCCCACATATTTGAACCTGTTTATACATACCATTTTGAACATATTTTTTCAATCATTTTCATCCAATTTCACATTCATCAATTCTAAAACATATAAAAAAGTAAAAATAATTTTAACATGATAAAAACAAAACGCAATAAATAATATAAAAGGTACGAAAATGTCATAGAAATATCACAAGGTACGAATCATGTCATAATAATACATCACCATCATCAAATTCAAAATGTACATAAAAAAGCCTAATGATAATCAGCCATGCTGCCTACGATGCCTATGCCCCATGCGCTGCCTGGCAATTCGATACATAAGGGCAAAGCGAACAGTACTGCCAATTCGGATCATCTTCTGCACCAACTCCTCTTTAGTCATCTTGTCTCTCATGGCCACAACATCATCTGATATTTGCACGACATCCCTGATGATCGTCAATGTGTCGGACATCTCTCTGGCGCTTCTCCTCTATAAGCTGCTCCCGATTCGCTGGCCTGGGAGGAGATCCGTCATCAGGTGGGATAATCCGAGGGTGAGAGACTTTGGCATACCAAGTCATGTAGCAAGGCTTATGTTGTCATGCTCTCTCACACCTCTCTCCCCAATCAGTGTAGCACCCAAACTGCCTCTTCACCCGCTCAGGTAAATGGTACACCCTTTCCTTCCCGCACATCAGTCATCCCAAGTAAGTGCAAATAATCTGAAAAGGGCCCACCGCTCTTTGATCATCATATGTAGACCACTTCACGTCATCCACCTCTAAGTGATCCAAGAATCGACGGTAATGGTGTACAGTTGTATGTCCTCTGCTAGTAAGCCATCTCGCAGCACATGGTCTCTCTGGATTTCAACTCTTGTTAGACTTCCTTGGGTACGAACGTGGCAAATGCTCCAAAATCCATCCCTACGAAAAAATAGTACACAAAAATAAATATTCGAATTAAATCCTAAGTAAATCTAACAAAATGATAAATAGATTATAAAATAAAATCATCAAAAAAATATTAAAATAAAATCATAAATAAATGTAGACGAACTTAGAAAGAAAATAATCTAAGATAATGATAAAAAATTTTTTTAATATGTTACCATAAGAAGAGTCACACATCCAGCCATTGTCTTATTACAAAGATGGGCATAATCATCAAGAATCATACAGATAAGCCAAAGTCATCCCTCCCCACGACCAGTTCTCACTCACGTCGATTTGTTTGTTCGTTTTGTTAGTGAACAACGCACTACCGACAAGATATAGAAGAAAACTATTCACACACCAACTCCTCCTCCTATCCCTCTCCATTATCTATCCCTTGTCTGTGGTTCATCCAACCATTTAGCTTCTATCAAGTGCTCCTCATAAAGCTGCTTCAGTGTGGGATAACTAATATGAGCACCATACTTACTCTTTGACACATCACGAGCAGCAACATCTGACATGCCCAACAACCTAGTCATCAATGCAATCCCATGGTCCCGATCCACCTTCGCGTCATGGTCTAGCATGAGGACCTCAATTGAAAGGTGTAGGAGATTAGACACATCGTCCAAAGTGATCGTCATCTCCCTCATACGTAGATGAAAATCATCGGTCTCCGTGTGCCACCTCTCGCAGAGAGCACATATCATGGCATGGGTCACACTCGAATACCCGGTGTATATCAGATCAAGTAAGCCAGACGTATCCACATGATCCCAAAACCACCTAAAATGTTCCTTCGGCTTAGAAAGCTCTCTCACCTTTCTCCCTGAATTTACACTGCGATACTCCTTATCATACCACATCTGAAAATCAAATCAATTTAGAAATTATCACTACAAAATTTAATCACTTTAAATCACCTAAAAATAAATCACTAACATTTAATACTTAATAACTAAATAACTAAATCACCTAAAACTATTAACATTTAATAAAACTATTAACATTAAATAAAACATTTTAACATTTAAATCACTAAAGAATGTAAAGAATTTAATAAAATGTTTTAACATTTAAATCACTTAACGAATTTAACAAAACATTTTAACATTTAAATTACTAAAGAATTTAAAATTTTAACATTTAATAAAAAATTTAAATAATTAAAACACATAATTTTATCATTCACCCATAGAGGGATCGCCACGTCCTTCGCGTAGTCGGACAACAATGACGTGTCCCGAGGACCTCCATGAAAGGGAGGCCCTACAATAGGCACGTCATGTGCCACCTCATCACAGTCACAACGCTGCCCAGGCTCGGGATCAGCCGCAGGCGCATGCACATGACCATCGCCATCCTCTACCTCAACATCATTGGCCTCATCATCCTCGTTCTGTGCCACCTCCTTTGTCTGAAAAAACTGAGATGCCTCCTCCTCCGGCTGATAAAACATAGCGTCCTCCTGCATTCGATCATATCCATCAAATCCCTCCACATGCCCAGCATACTCCTACGCTTGTGTCGGATCAACCACCTGCAAGTAATCCATATGTAACTGTGGGCCCGAGCCCTCTCCACCTAGCCTCACGTCCTACGTCTCCGGGTCTTTAGGACATACGAGTTTGCCTCCTGCCGCTCCTTTCGATGGCTAACAGTAGTCGCCTGTTTACCTTTGCGCATCCTATCCTCTCTATTACGTCGATGCTGCTCGTCCTCCTCCCCCAGACATATCTATGCAAAAAGAAAATCAAGAAAATATAAATAAGTGGACAATTTATTTAGGCATATATGGTTATTCTATCATTATGTCCAAACTAATCAAACTTGCCAAAAAAAAAGCAAAAATACAAACTTATAATCATTATAACATATATAGTTTATAAAATTTAACATATTTGAAAAGAAAAATAACAAAAAAAAAAAACAAGAATATCTCACTTAGGCATTTCATCAAACACGCATTCTAAATTACTAACACAATTAGTGTTAATTCAACATCAAAACAACTACATTGTACCTAAACCTACTCTAAACAACAATGCCAGCAACAACCATACATTATAACATCTAAATCATGCTTAATTTGCAATTTTCTAAACTAACCTAAAACTAACATTTTGCTCAAAATTAACTAAAATAAAGTCTTAAACAACCTACATTGCATGTAAATAGGAAGAAAATGACTTACTTGTGATTTACTTGAAGAAATTTGAATGATTTTCGCGCAATTGAAGTTTGGGTGATTTTGGATTAAATTTGAGACTGTTTGGTTTATGTTTCTGTAAAAAAAAATGAAGTTTCAGTTCTTGTTTATTCCCATATCGCAACGGTAGTTAACTACCACTGACCTCAGCGGTAGTTAACTGTTGCCGGATATGCCAACGGTAGTTAACTACTGCTGGAGGCAATTTTGTATTTTCCATGTATTATTGGAAAGTTATTGATGTGAGAAAAGAAATTTCTCATATTGATACCACTTCCATTCTCATAATAGAGGTTGGTCCAACCAGTGCAAGCTGATAGTTTAGATGTTCTGATCAACATGATTAATGTTATTGACATTGCAGAAATAAAATTAGGTTCCATGGAAAACATGTTCACTGGAGTTCAGCTACTAACGTTATTATTTTAAATGTTTTGCTAACGAGTGCTCTAATGATATTGTTTAAGGATTATATTAAAAAAAAATTGTTTTGAAAATACAATTTGTTCTTTTTGTCAATGCAGTAATTACACAATATTTTTATATAAACTTACTACTTTTAATACTCTAACAAGTGCTCTAGAGACACTTGTTAACATTTAACTTATTTTTATTATGTCTTTGGTAAGAAACATTTCTAATGCCGTCTTCTCTAGTAATATGCAAGAGTTCCAAATTCAGAAAGCTATTTTGTTCAATATTCACACACATAAGGTGCCTTGTATCAAAAAGGTCATTTATAGCATCCACCACTTATTACTTGGGTTAAATGTAACACTAATGGTGCAACTAGAGGGTGTCCAAGACCCTTTGCTTATGGGGGCATTTATAGTGATTATAATGCTAACTTTTTGGAATGTTTTTCTTTCATTATTGACTATTGAAAATGCTTCTAAAAATGGTTGATTCACTTTTTGTTTAGAGATTGATTCGCAGTTGCTTACTTTGATTTTTAAATCTCCTAGCATAGTTAATTGGAAGTTAACAAACAAATGGCTAATTACTTGGATATGATTAAGAATATATCTTTCATGATCTCACATATTTATCGTGAAGGTAATCATTGCGTTAATAGGATTGATGCTCTTAGTTTTGACTTTTGAGAGATGTTTTTAATAGGAATATGGTTTTGCATCATCATTTTCTTTTATTTATACTAAAATTTAGGGTGTTGCAATTGATATGTGGTGGTTTTAGGGGGCCGACATAGTTTGAATGTCAATTATGTTATATAATGTCTTTGCACTTCAATTTCTGCTTTAAAAAAAGTACCATATTCTGGCTTATCTTTTCCTTAGTATCAATGTGGAACACCAAATAGAAAATGTCTTAGAGTGATCATTGTCCTTTTGATTTTTAACTATGGTATATTGTATGCTGAGAGAGTACGTATATGGAAATGTCTTTCCCTCCACAAAATATGAGAGATAGAGCGAAAAAGTCACAATGACTTTCCCTCTACCATTAAGTATATGGAAATGTTTAATTGGGTTCTTCTTTTATGTGTCTATTGTGTCTGGGTTTGAGTAGGTCCTTCATTCTATTTTATTATTATCGTTTTGTTTTCCGTTCAATGAAATTTGTATATTATTAATATCCAAATGTAAAATGTTTGGTGTACATTCATGTAGGTGTATACATTTTGAGAAAGAAAAAGACAAGAGAGGGTATAGATGTGACAAAAAAGAGATAGTGATCAAGAGTGTTAAATGGATGCAAATAAAATCGAGATGTCTTATGGCTGAGTCTAAGATAATCCAACAAAATCGGTTTGTGAAGTGGAGATTTCTCCAACTTATTAACATATATACCATATTTTATTCAATGTGAAACTCATTAGCACATCCCATCATGTCTAACACTATTGAGTTTGGTACATTGATATATAAATGGAGGGTGCATTGACAAAGAAAACTTGATAGCATATGACACAATGAATCTTGAAAGAAGTTTTAATACCGTTTTAGAAGTTGTGGTTGAGTTGATCACAACTCCATAAAACAACCTTGTGATGTAAAGATTATATCCACTTATAAACACATGTTAATGTCATATTTTTTATGATGTAAGACTCTTTAACAAGGTGTTGCAATATCATAATTGTA
The DNA here is from genome assembly GCA_946800305.1 of Medicago arabica. Lineage (NCBI taxonomy): Eukaryota > Viridiplantae > Streptophyta > Magnoliopsida > Fabales > Fabaceae > Medicago > Medicago arabica. Next base: position 4,012,144 of record OX326969.1, read on the forward strand.
TTGAAATATATTACCTCACTAAAACATTTTTTTTATGTAACTTAAGAACAGTTTTCAATCCAAACAAGTTTAAATAAATCTTTTTTCCAAAGTCAAATTTCGAAAAGTCCACATGTCAAATTAGTTAATTATATTAAATATATACCATGTTTTTGGTTATAAAACCAAAACTTTGAAAATTATGACATAAAACATATGTTTTTATATGATTGTCTGGAAAAATGGTTTTAAATGATGCAAGAAAAATCATCATACAGACTAGCAATGGTACATGTACGTCATATTCACATTATCAATGGGGGAAACAATATTATTTAGTCTCATCATCAGTACTCGGCCACCTTAAAAGAAGGGTTGCATTATTTTATATATGGAATATTGTCTATTTATTATGCTTCTAGTCAAATTACTTACTGCTGAAATATGTAGAAATATGTAAAGATTTGACTATATAAATAGAAGTTTTTTGTGTTAATATTTCTTCCACTAATAGTTAGTGAGTTTTGTTATAGCTAGATTTATCTCTACTATTCAGTATATGTAATCTGAATTATCGATTATAGTGAATTCTTTTCAGTGGCTTTGCCCGTGGATTAGTCAACACAATGTTGGATACCACGTTAAATCTTGTTTTGTTTTTCATTCTGTCTTTTACTATTATTGTCATTATTCTCGTTTCTGTTATAACAAACTAGTATCAGAGCTTGGTTCGGATCTGTTCAGACGGGAAAAATGGCTGGAGGTAAAGTTTGAAAGTCGACAAGTTCACTGAGAGGAATAATTTCAGTTTGTGGTAGATCAAGATTCGAGCGGTGCTTAAACATTAGGGTCTACGGACTCCTTTGTTAATGCCTGCGCCAAACCCTCTACCTGCTAATTTTGCCACTCTAGAGGAGAAAGAACATTCTACGTTGCTCCTTGTTTTGGATGATCATATCATCACCGAGGTTGCTGAAGAGGATACCACTGTCGGTCTGTGGTGTAAGCTAGAGAGTATATACACGACGAAGAGCTTAACCAACAAGTTGCTTTTGAAGCAACGTCTGTTCAGTCTGCCTATGCAGGAAGGTATGTCCCTGAGAGAACATCTAGGTCCCTGAGAGAACATCTAGATCAGATGAATTCAATATTATTAGATCTGCGTAATATTGATATTAATAATGATGATGAGGATGATGCATTGATTTTGTTAGTTTCTTTACCATTGTCATATGAGAACTTTAGGGAGTCTCTCATTAGTGGTAAAGATTCATTGTTTGCGGAAGAAGTTAGGTCAGCCTTTCACAATAGAGAACTGCGACATAGCTGTAATGGCACTGTTTCGGATGGTCAGGCTGTTGGGCTAGTAGCAAACATCAAAGATGAAGGTGGAGTTATACATGTTTGCAAGGGTTCAAGTGTGATTATGAATGGTGTGAAGCGGGGTACTCTGTACTTTCTACAAGGTACTACGCTAACTAATTCTGTTGCTATTGCTTCCTCCGAGATTTACCAATAAGATATGACGAAACTGTGGCATATGAGGCTTGGGCATATGAGTGAGAGGGGATGCAAATTCTGGCTAAAGATGATCTTCTTTGTGGGCACAAGATAAAGGATCTTGGGTTCTGCAAAGACTGTGTTTTTGGGAAACTACATCGCAACAAGTTTCCTAAAGCGATTCATAGAACAAAGGGCACACTAGATTACATCCACGTTGATTGTTAGGTGTCTTCACGTGTGAAGTTTTTGGGGGGTCATAGGTACTTTCTGTCGTTGATTGATGATTATTCAAGAATTACCTAGATATTCATAATAAAGCATAAGAGTGATGCTTTCAAGAATTTCAAGAAACGGAAGGCATTAGTGGAGAATCAAACTGGGAAGAAGGTAATAGGACTACGAACTGATAATGGTTTGGTATTCTCTTGGTCTGAGTTTAATGAGTTTTTCAAGACTGAAGGGATTGCCAGGCATCGTACGGTTAGAAATACACCTCAACAAAATGGTGTAGCAGAACGTATGAATCAGAGAATTTTGGAAAGAGTTTGGTGTATGCTCTCGAATGTTGGGTTAACAAGAATGTTTTAGTCTGAAGTAGTTAACACAACACGCTATCTGATAAATCGTGGACCTCACATAGGTATAAATTTGAAAACTCCTTATGAAATGTGGTATGGAAAATCTGTCGATTACTCTAATTTGAGGGCTATTGGTTACACGGTCTACTATCATGTCAATGAAGGGAAGTTGGAGCCAAGAGTGAAAAAATGAGTATTTATAGGTTATGGGGATGGTGTGAAAGGATATAGGATCTGGTCCCCATCTGAGAAGAAGTTCACAATTCCGGAAGACTGTGGTATTGAGAAGCATGTGGAACATAGAGAAACTGAGACTACTAGTGAAGTAGAGGAAGGCTCTCCTCAACCACATTCAGAGACAGAAGCATCAGTTGTTTCATTAGCATCAGGGGAACATCACAATATAGCTCTTAATCGCTCTAAAAGAGCTAATTTTGGGGTACCTCCTACGAGGTATGATTATGAGGACATGGTTTCCTATGCTATACATGTTGCAGAGGAAGTGGGTCTTCATGAGCCATCCACTTTTGAGGTAAACGAAGTGGGTACAACATACAACCCAGTGGATATGTATACCAAGCCGATTTTGCAGAGCAAGTTTCAACATTGTTTGAACTTCCTCAATGTTAGAAGTTGTTGATTGCCCTTGGAGAGGCAAGGCCTGAGGCAGAGCAGGCTCATCTGGGCATTTCGTGTAATGCATTTGGCACATATGGTACTTCAAGTACATCTAGTGCATCTGGTTATGACACATCTTGTCGTCAAGTACATCCGGTTATCTGGAGAAGATTTAAGTCAAGGTAGAGATTTGTTGAAATATGCCTTGAATTAGTGTTGAGAAAATGTCCCACATAGGATAATATGAAGAAATATGCAAAGACTTGGTCATATAAATAAAAGCCTTATGTGTTAATATTTCTTGCACCAATAGTTAGAGGGTTTTGACATAGTTAGCATTATCTCTACTATTCAGTATCTGTAATTTGAATTATCGATTATAGTGAATTCCTTTCAGTGGCTCTGCCCGTGGATTAGTCAGCACATTGTTGAATATCACGTTAAATTTTGTGTCGTTTTTCATTATGTCTTTTACTATTATTATTGTTATTCTCGCGTCCTCTTATAACACTTACAAATTGACATTTGTTAAAAGGAAAAAAAGTATAATATTGGGGGATTTATTATGCTTCTAACCTTTTCTGTGATGTCTCTATACCCTTTGGCTGCACCATTTCATTTCTATTAAACTGGGAGAGATTGGGACTTAGCTTACACTTGCTGTACTAAACTTACTCCAATTTCCGTCACAAAACCTTCAGTTTAGTATCCACTCTGAACTTAATGAAACCAAAACGCCATCCCCATTTGTCCACCATCTTTGGTACATAGACATCACATACCCTCCAATGGGACCATGTTTTTGCATCTTCAGAGAATTTTATGACAAAAAAATAGGTTGTAGATTGGTTTACATTATGAATGTAACCCTGGTGAGTTCATATTCCCTCCATTTACCCAACATCCATCTATTCCCTCCATTTACCCACCATCCATTTATGAGAGAGATAGACACAAGTGTGATATCAATGGGATCCATAAATTCAATGTACTTTTTGATGGTTATAGACCGTGTATTTATAATACATGATATGCCACTTCAAATGTGAGAAAGAAACCTTTCACCAAAAGATGCATTCTTTTGAAATCATAACTTCTGATTCAAGAAATGTATTGGTTCACTTACAGTTTTGTGATAACAATGAAACAATACATTTCAATCAAATCTATGAAGAGTTACAATCACTTGAACTCATAAACATTAAAAAATCGCATAAAACATATGTTTCTGGCAGCAAGAATCGCACTTAATGCCCGTACGGGCGCCTAGCACCCGAACGAAGTTGTCAAGGGCACCCAGTCAGAGAGCCAACACTTGGTTTGCTTTTCAAGGCGCCCAACGCTGTGTTCTGAAAGTTTTTCTTATGTTTTTCATCTTGTAGTTAGCTTAGGGTCTTCCAATAAGTTAAAGATAATTCCATTCTTTTCAAAATCACTTGCAGATAATGTGAGTAACAAAAACCATAATGAAAACTGCACGTCATATTCCCAATTAAAGCGATTCACTTATTTGTAAAACTCCATGACAATATTATTCTTTCTGGTAGAACTCTAAGACAATATAAAATAAAGTGCCACAAGCAACTTGAAATCTAGAAAATTTAAAGTACATGGCCACAATTTTATGGTATATTACAATCGATGTGTGACTTAGTTTTTATTTTTTTATTTTTTGACTGTTTGTGACTTGGCTATTTGTAAAGTTCCATCACTCCGAGGATGGAGAAAGCACGACAAACAACTTCAAGTTTAGAAAATCCACATTGTTTACCTAAACTCTCATATTCTTTTGGAGTTCTTTCTTTTCCTCCAGCTGTGATAAACATGATGTTGTCCACAATTGAAACCATCTTAGATGCATTCACTGATCCTATATCTTCTGGTGATAAGAACTCCACAATAATGACCTTACCATTTAGAGGCAAAGCTTTGTGACAATTGCTTAAAATTTCTAAGCATTTTTCATCCGGCCAATTATGGCACACAAGCTACAACAGTATAAGCCATGAGAACAAAATTAGAATCGATATGATATTAGCAAGAATTAATAATTTATAATTAATTAGAGAATAAATATGTATACCAACCTTAAGCATTATAGCATCTCCTTGTGGAACACATTCAAACATATTTCCTCCAAAATGTTCAATTCCTAAATTTTATTTTGAAAATTCTTCAATATTAAATAATCTAAAGAAAGTGGTCACTAAATATAAAATTTGAGATGCTATCAAACGATTACCTGGAGAGTTTGGTGCATGTTCAATCACTTGTGGGAGGTCAAAGTTGATTCCCTTTATTGATGGATATTTGGATATAATGGCTTTGAGACTTTGTCCATTTCCACCTCCTACATCAACTAGTGTTGATATTCCCTCATATCCTTTGTATATTTCAAGGATTCTTTTCATGTGAAGTGTACATGTATCAGTCATTGATTTGTTAAATATGTAGTTTATTTGTGGATCTTTCTTAAAGTACTCAAAGATAGATATTCCATGAACTTTCTTGAATAGGTCAATCTGTGGATCCATAACTGCATCCTTGAAATTCAACCTATATTACAAAAACAATTTGTGTAGGTAGAAACAAGCTATATTAGCAAGTATGATAAATACATATATTGGACAACCAATACATCAATATTAAATTTTACTTTAGCCAACACTTTATGAACTTATAATTGGTTATTCACAATAAGTGTAAACTGATTTTTCATTGACGTACAAATCAAATAAAAATTTCCCATTTCATCACAATAATTCACTTGCCAGTGCATTTTTAAATTAGTGGTATGACATGAAAAATTGGAATGCAAGACTAATATAAAAATAAGGTCAAATACCTCTTTTGGTCCTTTAAGTTTGACAAATATATCATATTAGTCCTTTATGTTTTTAAGTTTTAAATAGGTCGTTTAAGTTGTTAACTTATTACATCGTTACCCTTTTAAGGACCTATTTGAAACTTAGAAACTTAAAATATTTCAAATAGGAGCACTAAATTAACAACTTAAAGAACCTATTTAAAACTTAAAAAACTTAAAGAACTGATCACGTATTCTTGTTAAACTTAAAGGACAAAAAATGGTATTTGACCTAAAAATAATTTACACTTACAATATTGGTCATTTATGGGGTCTTTTAAGTTTAAGGTTTGTGTTCAATTAGTCCTTCCATTTGTTTTTAGTTTAAAATTGGTCATTTATGTTAGTAAAATTGTACACATTGCCCTTTAAATCATAAAATATTGTACAAGGATCAAACATTTGACCTACTCAATACAATATGTTAGTAAAATATATATCAAGGATCAAACATTTGACCAACTCAATACAATATGAGTAATATTGGATATTGGACACTATAAAAATCTTTATTTTGATTATATATAATAAAATATTGTATTTTAATGTAATGATTTTTCTTTCATTTTTATCTTTCACTTAATTAGTTTTTTATGATTTTATCCTTACTTATAATACAAGCGAAGAGACCGACAATTATTGTCTGTTTTTACACTAGTATATTGTTATAGATATATACTCATAATGTTTGCTAAATAAAATTTATGGTTTAGTTTGTGATACTCCTTATGTTCATGATTATGTATATCAAATTCCAATTATACTGGTCAAAATAAAGTAGTTCAATAGAATGTCAATTATGGGTTGTCTAATATGGATTTGAATCAAGATCCACCATTAGGAAAATCAAAATTAAGGAGGAAAATTAGTGACGGAAAAAATAAAATCCTTCATAAATTCTTTTGTCGCAAACTTTAGTAAGGGAATTAGAGAGGGATTTTACGTTTTTCCTCTCTAAATTATTCTCACTAATTTTTGTTTTTTTAGTAGTGGGAGTAGATCCTTAACACACTCTTAACAAGTTCAACAATCATATTCGTTAATTTTATATCATGTATGTATAAAGTTATTAAAAATTGAATCAAGTCTCAGTTTTGACCATGTGTATAAAAATTCACCCTTTAAGATGAATAAGCGAAGATTATAGAATTCGATCTTTATCCTTGGATACTGCAATGTCCTTGCAAATTGAATTACGCCTTATATGGACACTATAATTAATTAATGAATAATGATAGGTTGACACCCTTAATTTATACATTTTTTTGTGCCACTATTTGAAAAATTTCAGTTAACCAAATATATGGTCTTTGTGACCACATTTTTTCAGTTGTTTGACCACTACTTTCATAATTTATAAGCTGAAATTTGTGGTCACAAAACTAAAATGCACGTGACCACTGTTTTTTCAATTAGTTAACCAAATAAATCTAAAAAAATAGTGGTCACGCAACTAAAAAAATATAATCACACAGATCATATAATTGGTTAACGTAAATTTTTTAGAGTGATACAAAAGAGTATACACATTAAAGATGTCAATTGTTAATTAAGTCAATCACAACAAAATAACCATCTTATTGAGGGAAAAACACTTACCACGCCCCTAAGAAAGCAGGGTGACACAAATATGAAGTCATTGACCCCAAATAGCCACCATCATTTTCATTACTAATAAAGTTTTTGCCAGATGATGTGATACCATAAATTCTCACCATGCTACCATCATCATTGGTCTTAGTGGAAATAGACAGAAGAGAGTAGCTTGCAAGCAAGCGCAACATACGATCAAGCCTATTTGGCAAGTCAGAGTGTTGTGTTGGTAGCTTTGAAGCAATTTCAAAGGATGACATGAATCCACCATTATGTGAACTTTCCTTAGCAATGATATCAAATAAATTGAGTTCAATTGCAGCGTTAAGAACTGCAGGAAACACTAAATTTGCACCTAGTACCATAGCTGAGAGTGTATCATTGTCATCTATTTGTGGGGTGTAAGATTCTACCACATGATTCTTTTTCTCATTGGTATGGGACATTTTTATTTTGTTTTTGACTTAGTTTTTGTGATACTTTAAATGGTGTGTATTTGCTTTCATTAAATGTTGCTTTTTATAGCCAGGTTTGATTGGTACTGTGTGTTACTGTTTCATTTGGTGGGGTTTTACTCTGACCGTTACTTTTTCTTTGGGATACTCTGACCCGTCACTTAAATTTATTTATTTTTAGGTGGATCCCGTTACTTGGATATTATAAGTTTTTTTCCTTTAAAGCAAAGACTAGAAGTATTATTGTATCCAAGAATACAGAATATATATGTCTTTGACTAAATTTATTGATTGGATGTGCATATGATTAAATTTAAAGCTAATTTGAACCAAACATAATAAGAAAGACCAAAGAGTGTCGCATAAAGACCATAAACAAAACAACGTTGTATTTTTTTATTTATTTTTTAAATAGTAAAATGACAAAATCACAAAAGAAAATAATATATATATATATATATATATATATATATATATATATATCACTTATTATATGCCATTGTTTAGATTATATTGTATATGTTTTCAATTTTACTCTATACATGCAATTTTTGTTGGAATATTTGTGTGAAGTTGGAAGAAAATTGGAAGATTAAATACGAAATAATAAGATGTGAATTTAAAAAAATAGAGAGTGAGAGTCCCACATAAAATAGAACAAACACATTAACAGTGTTTAAGTAATATATCACTCGTCAGCAACGAGAGTTTTATCAGTTAGACATGTCAGAAGACAAGTACTCATGGAATTCAGTTACGAAGGAGAATGTTTTATCATGCAATATTAGCTAATCACAGGTTTAATTATCAGTGTCGGGATAAGCACGATTAAGACGAAGGGTATTTTGGTAATTGCAGTCAAGATAAATGAACCAAAAGTTCATATAAATTAATGTTGGAGGTGTATATCTCAAATAGTTTTCTACAGTAATTAACCGCACAGTTGTAGCTGAATTTGTTTTATCCTGAAGGCGGCAAATGGTTGATAGTCTGACTTGCACAATTTTAGCTAGTGTCACAAAACGTATTAAAGAGAACAATATGGTCGTGACTTAACCTAGTAATAACTTCGGTAGATATTCTCTATCAAAATAGAATTTAAAAATTCAAAACCAACCAATTCAAGACGGGGCAATGGCAAAAACAACAATTTGTTGTTGAAAACTTAATCGTGAATGTTATGTTATAAATCTTGATCGTTTAATATTTATTTTATTTTATTTAAGGTTTAAATACACAATTGATTTTCTATTTCAATTTTTTCTCGGATTAGGCTATTTATTTTTTGGCTACTTTGAGCTCAATTAAGGTTAGATCCTGTAAGTAGTGGTTTATGGGGATGTTAGGAATTAAACCATCGAAGAGGGTCGAAACAAAAAACTAGTCTATTAGATGGAAAAATTCATATAATAAAGTTTTGAATACCACTCTCTCTGCAAAATCCACTCCCGCTCTGCAGGCAGGACGAAAATACCCATGCGCAAGTTAACTAGCGCAAGTGTAATACTGTGCATTAGTTAACATGCGCTGCATGACTTAACTTGCGCACTTATTTATGCAAAACAACTTTGAGGATCTCTTTTGTCAAAACAACTTATTCAAAACAGCTTATTTATGCAAAACAGTTTATTAGGATCACTTTTTCAAAATAACTTATTCAAATTAGCTTATTTATGCAAAACAACTTATTAGAATCTCTTTTTCAAAACAACTTATTTATGCAAAACAACTTATTTGGATCTCTTTTTTCAAAACAACTTATTCAAAACTGCTTATTTAAGCAAAACAACTTATTTGGATCTCTTTTTTCAAAACAACTTATTCAAAACTGCTTATTTAAGCAAAACAGCTTATCAAGATATCTTTTTTCAAAACAACTTATCCAGAACAACTTTTTTATGCAATACAGCTAATTAGGATCTCTTTTTACAAAACAACTTATTCAAAACAACTTATTTATGCAAAACAACTTATTAGGATCTCGTTTTAAAAAACAACTTATTCAAAACAGCCTATTTATACAAAACAACTTATTAGAATCTCTTCTGTCAAAACAACTTATTCAAAACCGCTTATTTATGCAAAACAACTTATTTGGATCTCTTTTTTCAAAACAACTTATTCAAAACAGCTTATTTATGCAAAACAGCTTATCAAGATCTCAATTTTCAAAACAACTTGTTTAGAACATCTTTTTTATGCAAAACAACTTATTAGGATCTCTGTTTTGTATAAGCAAATTGTTTCAAATAAGTTGTTTTGAAAAAGAGATCCTCAAAGTTGTTTTGCATAAATAAGTGAGTAAGCTAAATCACGCAGCGCATGTTAACTAACGCACAGTTTTACACTTGCGCTAGTTAACTTGTGCAGGGGTATTTTCGTCCTGCCTGCAGGGCGGGAGTGAATTTTGCAGGGGGGAGAGTGGTATTCTAAAGTTTTTGATTGTCACGCTCTTAAATGCTTACGTTGATAATGGCTTTCACTCTACTGCTACTGATTCGATGGTAATATTTTTCTATATCGATTTCACTCATCTATTTACTACTTTGTCGACGTTGTCTCAATAGTAATATTTTCCTCTTTAGCGGTTTCACTCATCTATTAATATTTAATGGGGTTCTTTAAAGTATCATATATGTCGGAAATTTAAAAATGATTGCAGTACAAGGTAGTTTATGAAAAAACAGCTTACTAAGATACAATTTTTATTAATGAGCACTTATGAATTAACATAAAAATTCATTTATTTACTTAAACTATTTTTCATAAGTTAAAAATCAATTCAAACGGATCCTAAATTCGACGAGTAATTACGAGATAGATGGTTGATGGATGCAAAAGAGATGCATAAATTAAATTTCAGGGGATTCAAGACCCAAATAATGTAGAATATAGGGTATAATTTATAACATTGAGGGGGTTCACTTGAAACCCTGGCTTGCATGTGCCTCTCCCAATGGTAACAACCCCACCAATATTCGAATAAGAAGGATTAACACGTAGGTACTAATATTATAATGATTGAATTGATAGTATATGAAGTGGGGAAACAATTGTGTCTTGGCAGTGGATCACTCTTAAAATGCCATAAATTTCAATTGAGACCCTTACAACAAATGTATTTCAATGGCTAGTCTAAGGGTCACGTCGCTCAAGCAAGAGTTTTAGGCCTCTAAATTTTGGGTTGGAAAAGGTGTCAAAATATTTTGATTTACTTATGAATATATAATACGAGAAGTTAAGAATGAATGTTTTTCAAGTTGAGCTGGTAAAAGCAAATGGCTCATACACACTTCAATGGTTGCTAAAAACACCAGTATTTTACGAAAATATCCCTATCGACAGTTAGTGATAGAATTTTGGCAAGTGTACCAAATACTATCGAAGTAGTAAAAAAATATCGTTCCCACAAGGACTGGTTTTAATCTCAAAAAGTCAAATACGTTATTAAATTAGGATGTAGTAAAAGTTATTTGGTTTTGCCACTAGGCAGTAAATTTGTTTAATAGCATAAACGTAGTAACAGAAAATAAATTGATTGTTTTAAATAAGAGAGAGATGAGTTAGGTCTTCGAATCATCTGAGTTCCCCTAATTGGTCACTGAACCTATTCTTATGAATGATTTTTTAGTTTCACGATAGTTAACAAAATAGTCCTAATCAATCCCTTGAGTTAGGACACTCTTATAAGATTACAACCCCTAATCCCTTAGGTGGTCTAATAATCTTCGAAGGTTTGAAGAACGTTAACCTAATATCACTAATAAAGAATTATTCATTCCTAGACTAATTATAATTATTAGAACAATTCAATTAGGTCAAAGTCGAAAGCTGTGGTCAGTAGTCGTTCGTTCTCACCAAATCATATATATATGTGATCAGAATATATAAAGCATTAAGAACAATTGAATTGAATAAAAACTAAATTGTCATTCACAATAAATAGAGTTTCACATCAACATATGTCAATTAGGGTTACAAAGAATCATCTCAGACCTAACCTCTAATGGATTTAGCTACTCATAATTGAATTTATAAATAACATAATCATTAGAGGTAACAATACATACATGAACTGGTTACAAGGTGAAGAAATCGTCCCTGCAGCCGTCTTTCAGTGTAAAAATCGCACTTTGCTCTTCTCAAATCGTAACCCTTGTTTTTAGAATAGCCTTCAGCTTAAATAGGCACAGAAATTCGCCTAAAATCGTGTCACGTTTTTGTGGAATCGTGTCACGATTTTCCTTGTATAACAACTTCGAAATTAGGGTTTCTAGAAATCGTGTCACGTTTTGGTCAACGTGACACGTTTTTGCCTTGGCAGAGAGCATGTTTTTGTCTTCTTGAATCGTGCCACGTTTTGTACCAATCGTGACACGATTTGGTCCTTCTTGAATTCTTCAGTTTTTTCTGCTTTTCTTGCTGCTTAAGTTACCTTGTGAACTCTAAATTGTGATAAAAATACATAAAAATTACGTAATGACAGAGTGTCATCACAACCCCAAACTTGAACTATTCCTTGTCCTCAAGGAATTTACTTATGAAATTGAAATTAGACAGTAAAATAACAAGTACCTGATCAAGCGATAGTACCCAAAAGTTCAACACCTTACTAGCTAAAGATGAGCTAGTTTGACTTGTTAGCATCCACCAACTCACAACTCCACGCAACAGTTTGAAAAGGGTTCACACATAGTCGACATGCAATCTACATATTACCATAAGCTTGAAAAATTTCTAAACGTCAATCAAAATTAATGTCACTGCATACTTTGAGGTCTTCAAGGGTTATAACGGGGCTTAGGTGAAGGTGGGATAGTATTTGGATAAGTAGGCTACACAAAATCATGAGTTAGGCACTCCTACAGAAATTAAAACAAAGATCCAACCCCTTCATTCACCTTTTAAACAACAATATGTAACAGTACTAGAGAACATTTGTAACTTCTTTTTTTTATATATATATTTGGACAATCGAGCTTACAATTACTCGGCTTTTCAATAATATGTCCCTTTTTCATTCTTTTTTTTTTCCTACACCATTTTTGTGTATATTTGTCATTGATCACATTTTTCTTTTTGTTCTCTTAGTACTACCACCCCAAACTTATTTGGTTGCAAATTCCAAAAGCAACCCCAAACTTAGTATTTAGCAACAGTTTACAATGCCTAACTCAGATAACAAAGTGGGATAAATCCTAAAAGTCTCTAAGCTTGGAATGTAGTTTGTCACCGAACAAAAAGTTCTAAACCTACCGGCTCAATTTGGCTACAAAGAGGATATAAATTCAATAAGAAATCAGGGTAGGCATCAAAAGGCTCACATGACCAAGCACTTTTGCCTCAGTATGCAATAACAAAAACCAATCAACAGTAGAGAAACAATGCAAGTTCTAGAAATGTAAAAGCATGTAACACTCTTATATAAGTAAATTGAAAAATAAAATTTGGCCATGAACCTTACAGAGTTTAGATTTCTGGGAGTTGTGACTACCTATCATTCAATGTCGTACACTTCGCCTTAGAAACACAAGTCACTCCTCCTTTTGAACTTTTGGAAATACCACTTGAACAAACATTTGTTATCAAACTGTAAAAGTTCATTTAAACAGGTAAATTCATCAATAATAAACAAGTGCAAGATCAATCACAAAATAGGGGAGTTACAACTTAATTATAAAAACAAAGCAATAAAATTGTTCAAATGAAATGAAAAGTACATCATAAGATAAAAAAGTTGCTGAAACAAAAGAAAGAAAAGAAAAACATCAAAAGAGCTGGACCATCAGTAGTCCACTCAATCCTCCATCTGGTTCTGGTCAATCCATGTGTTCGGGTTCTCCTCAGCATAAGAATCCTCCCCAAAATGATATCTGGAGTTAGCACCTCCAGCAGCAAAATCAGCCCTAATCTCCTGTTCTCGATCCTGAGCTCGTCCTCTGGTCACATCAAAATAATGGTCCATTGCTTCCTCGGACCCATCAAAGCGCTCAAAAGACCCAGTCATAGGCCTCCTGTTTAGGGCAACCATCTCTGAGAATTCCTGCCCAAACCTCGGACGGTTCCAGTACTCCTGATCAGAAACTTCATTCATCCAGTTGGAATGGCCAAACATGTAGTCGAGCACCAAAGGATGGATGGGCGCGTGGGTGAACTGCTGACTACTCCCCTCTCCATGCACAGATTGCTGTTGAGGTGGAGGTGGTTGTACCGGAGGCTGTTCCTGTTGTTGTGCAGCTGCTTCTTCCTCTCTTCCCAGCTGTAACAGACGCTCTTGGTAGTCTTTCACAAACCCAGCTAAGTATGTGTCTGTCAGAGGCTTCATCATCGGGGCATCCAGATCATTTGCATACAATTGACAGTCCGCCTCTTCACATAACCAGTTAATGAGGCTCAAATGTGGTACCGCTTTCTTTGTACCTGTAGCAAAAAGAGCAATGTTGTCGGCAATTAACTCACCAACATTAATCGGAGCTCCATCTAGTATTGATGCCACAACATGAACACGTGCTAATGGAATCTCAGATGTGCACGAAGTTCCCTCCAAAGTTTGCACCACAAAAGATGCCCAGGCTTTGGGAACCGGCTTGAAGTCCGACTTCAACAGCATCCGTTTCCCTCCTTGCCACTTAGCTCCTTCAACACACAGCTGCAACAGAAGCTCTTCCCATGCCTCATCATCCCAACTCCCACAAGTCTCCCTCCTTCTCTTAACATCGCATTGTTCCGGAGGAACAAGCTTCAACAAATCATTAATTGCAGCAGGTGAGAAATCAATTACCTTACCACGAACATACGAACTATACCTCCTCCCAGAAAATCTAGCGTTGGCATAAAACTCCAAAGCCAAAGTCTTGTTGGCTTGCTCAAATATCATACCATTCAGCCCATGCCAATCCCTAGCCGTCAGAGTCTGCTCAAATTCCGGATTACCGAAAAGTTTAGGAAGCAAGAAGACTCGCTCTTGAATCACCCTAAAGTGTTTAATAGCCTTGAAGCGATCACGAGCCTCTTGGTTGAGGAATCTGTCTGTGGAAGGTGGTGGTGGTTGGTTTGAAGGTTTAGGTTTAACGGGTTGTTTTCTTTTGGCGGTGGTTTTAGCCTTTTTGGTTGGTTGGGATTTTTTTCTTGTGTCCACCATGGTTAGGGTTAGGGTTATGAAGTAGGGTTTGAGAAATTTGTGGAGATGACGAATTTGATCGGATAGATGATGATGGTGATGGTTTAGGTTGATGAAGGGGTGATTAGATGATGAAAAGATGAAGAAATTTGGGGAGAAAAGTTAAAAATTTCGCAGGTTAGGGTTCTGGGAGAAATTTGGCAGAGGTTGGCTACTTTTGGAAGTGGATGGAATGAAAATCGTGTTGGGTGTATATATAGGCTGAGAAAATCATGTCACGTTTGGCCAAAAACGTGTCACGATTTTCCTTTGTAACGGTCAGATTTTGTAACCACCATAATCGTGTCACGTTTGGGTGAAACGTGTCACGATTTTCAAATTTTTAAAAATTTCTTTCCCAGAAATCGTGTCACGATTTGGCCAACGTGACACGATTTGGCCTGGCAGTAAGGAAAACTTTTTTAACTTAGAAATTTTTTTGACCTTCAGAGGGAGGTAAAATCGTGTCACGTTTTACCCAAAACGTGTCATGATTTTGCCCAGTTTTGAACTTGAAAATTTTCTTCCTCTGTTGTTTCAGCTAAAATATTTTTGTATTTTTGATTTTTTGAAAGCAATAATAAAAATAAAGTACTACCTGAACTTAAAGATGTGGGTTGCCTCCCACCAAGCGCTTCTTTACCGTCACTATCTTGACTGTCAAGGACCCTTAAAGGTCCGTCAGAACAAGTCCTACCCTCTCTTTGGGTAGGTCGCCACCTAGATATGGCTTAACTCTTTGCCCGTTCACCTTGAAACTTCTGTCACCGTCTGGCGTGGTTAACTCAACAGCTCCATGAGGTGACACACTCTTGACCACAAATGGTCCTGACCACTTTGACTTGAGCTTTCCAGGAAACAGCTTCAACCTGGAATTAAACAACAAAACTAGTTGCCCAGAGTTAATATCCCTAGATACTAAGTTATTGTCATGATATCTTTTAGTCCTGGCTTTATAAATGAGCGCATTCTCATATGCTCTAAGCCTCATCTCTTCCATCTCATTAAGTTTCAAGAGTCTTTTCTTACCAGCGGCTACTTGATCAAAATTTAAGGCCTTAATGGCCCAATACGCTTTATGTTCTAGCTCAACTGGAAGATGGCAAGCCTTACCATACACTAACTGATAGGGCGAAAGCCCTATATGAGTTTTGAAAGCTGTCCTATAAGCCCACAGTGCGTCATCTAATTTCTTAGACCAATCCTTCCTATTTGACGCCACTGTCTTTTCAAGAATCTGCTTTAGTTGACGGTTAGAAACCTCTACTTGTCCACTAGTTTGAGGATGATAAGGAGTTGCAACTTTGTGCTTGATGTTATACCTTCTGAGCACATTTTCAAGAAGATTATTGCAAAAGTGCTTCCCCCCATCACTGATCAAGACTCTAGGTGTTCCGAACCTAGTGAAAATATTTTTCTGCAGAAAGTTGACCACCGTCTTAGCATCATTAGCAATACAGGGTATCGCTTCAACCCATTTGGTGACGTAGTCAACACAGACAAGTATATGGAGATAAGAGTGAGAAGAAGGAAAGGGTCCCATGAAATCAATGCCCCAACAATCAAATGGTTCAATTTCAATGATTCCAGTGAGGGGCATTTCATTCCTTTTGGAGATGTTACCTGTCCGTTGGCACTTATCACGCTGCTTAACAAAGTCCTGACAATCTTTGAATAAGGTAGGCCACCAGAATCCACTTTGCAGAACTTTTGCAGCTGTTCTTTCCCCACTATGGTGGCCTCCATAAGCTGAGCTATGGCAGTGCCACATAATCTTATTAGCTTCCTCACCTGCAACACAACGTCTAATTAAACCGTCAGTGCTTACCTTAAACAGATAAGGGTCATCCCACATATAATGGTTGGCATCCTTGAAGAACTTCTTCCGTTGAGAATGGGACATCTCATCCGGTATGATGTTACCGGCCTTAAAATTTGCCATGTCGGCAAACCATGGCCTAACATTCACAGTGAATAGCTTTTCATCCGGAAATTCAGCCATAATGGCCCTTTCTTTCTTTGTAACCTCATTGTTCTCTAGTCGCGACAGATGATCAGCCACCACATTTTCGACTCCCTTTTTGTCACGAATCTCAAGATCAAACTCTTGCAACAAGAGAATCCATCTCAGTAAGCGAGGTTTTGACTCCCCCTTGGTGAGGAGATATTTAAGAGCTGCATGATCTGTAAAGACAATGACTTTGGAGCCAATTAGATAAGAACGAAATTTTTCCAAAGCAAATATTACCGCAAGCAACTCTTTTTCAGTAGTGGAATAATTCACTTGATTTTCGTTCAAAACCTTGCTTGCATAGTAAATAGCATGGAAAAATTTGTTCTTGCGTTGGCCTAGGACTGCACCAACAACATAATCACTTGCATCACACATTAGTTCAAAAGGTAAGGCCCAATCAGGAGCAATGATTATTGGTGCAGTCACCAACTTAGTTTTAATCAAAGAAAAAGCCTCTAAACATTCAGAATCAAAATTAAACTCATTTTCTTTGACCAAGAGGTTACAAAGGGGCTTGGCAATTTTTGAAAAATCTTTTATAAATCGCCAGTAAAAACCAGCATGCCCCAAGAAGCTCCTCACTCCTTTAATATTAACAGGAGGGGGAAGTTTCTCTATAACCTCTATTTTTGCCTGATCCACCTCAATGCCCTTAGCACTTATTTTATGTCCCAAAACGATACCTTCAGTTACCATAAAATGGCATTTTTCCCAATTTAAAAAAAGATTTGTTTCGGTACATCTTTTAAGGTCAACATTTAAATGGAATAGGCATTGATCAAAAGACTTACCGAACACGGAGAAAGCATCCATAAATACCTCTATGTTCTTCTCTATCATATCAGAGAAGATGGAGAGCATGCACCGTTGAAAGGTTGCTGGTGCACCGCACAGCCCAAAAGGCATCCTTCGATATGCAAACACACCAAAGGGACAAGTGAATGCGGTCTTCTCTTGATCTTCCGGAGCTACAGCAATTTGATTATACCCCGAATACCCATCCAAAAAACAGTAAAAAGCTTGGTCAGCCAACCTCTCTATCATTTGATCCATGAATGGTAACGGAAAGTGATCCTTTCTTGTTGCTGTATTCAACCTGCGGTAGTCAATACACATTCTCCAACCAGTGACGGTGCGGGTAGGAATCAATTCATTTTTATCATTAGCCACCACCGTAATACCACCTTTCTTAGGCACAACATGAACCGGACTCACCCATGCACTATCAGAAATAGGGTAAATCATACCAGCATCGAGCAGTTTTAGAACTTCCTTCTTCACCACTTCCTTCATTGTTGGGTTTAGTCTTCTTTGAGGTTGAACCACAGGCTTATATTCGGCCTCCATATGTATCTTGTGCATGCAATAAGCTGGGCTAATACCCTTTAGATCAAAAATGGACCAACCTATGGCTTCCTTGTTCTCTCTCAACACCCTCATTAGCTTTTCTTCCTCCAAAGGTGTTAAAGTGCTGCTTATAATTGCTGGTTGAGAAGTATCTTTGCTAAGGAAAACATACTTCAATGTAAGAGGTAAAACCTTCAATTCTGGACTATTCTTCTCCTCGTTGCTCAAGGATTGAACTCCCTTAGAATCTTCAATATGTAACTCTTCAATTTTTACCGATCCTTTCTCTTGCTTATTCGCCTCAAGTTGTGCAACACACTCTTTAATCTCAAGGTCTTCATCAGCTTCACAAGTTTCTATAGAGTTCACAATTGTTCTCTCCATAGGTTGTGTGGTCGGAGGTTCACATGAGTCATCTTCTACTATTTCTTCAATAACATCGATACGGTAACATTGCGGATTGTCACTTCGGTGCTTCATGGCTTCAAAAATATTAAACACAACCTGTTCATCTTGGAATCGTAACATGAGTTCACCTCTTTCAACATCAATCAAAGCACGACCTGTTGCAAGGAAAGGTCTCCCCAAGAGTAAGGGTATGTCTTCATCTTCAGCAAAATCCAAGATAACAAAATCGGCAGGAAACACCAGGTCATTAACCTTGACCAAAACATCTTCCAATATACCATAAGGATAAGAGATTGACCTATCAACTAATGTGAGAGTCATTCTTGTAGGCTTAGGTTCCCCACATCCTAGCTTCTTCATCATTGATAGAGGCATCAAGTTTATACTTGCCCCCAAATCACATAAAGCTCTTCCGACGTCTAAGTTGCCAATGGAGCATGGAATAGTAAATGTTCCTGGATCTTTCATCTTCGGGGGCAGCTTCTTCTGGAGTATTGCACTACAATTTTCAGAAAGTGAGATGTTCTCATCATCCTTCGGTTTTCTTCTTCCAGTCAATAATTCTTTCATAAATTTAGCATAAACAGGCATCTGATCAAGTGCTTCACTAAAAGGAATATTGACCTGTAGTTGAGAGAAAAGTGCCATGAACTTCTTGAATTGTCCTTCTTCCCTTTTTTTCTTCTTAGCCAAATGAGGGTACGGGAGCTTCACATAAGATGGAATAACCTGATCCTTGTCCCCATCCTTCAGCAATTGGCTTTTACCTTTTCTTAAGATCGAATCAACATCTATTAAATTATCATTTCCTTCTTTCTCAAGAGTTTTTTTCTTCTTTTCATTTTCAACTACGCCATTAGTACTCTCTTTTTCAACTTCGCCGTGTTCATCTTCATCCACAGTTATTCCTACCCCAACATTCTTTTCAACTAATTCACCATCATCCTCCTCTTCAACAACTGTGTCACTCTTCTTCTAGTTTTGTGGAGCTGGAGGTGTTAACACCCTCTTTCTCCTCAACTCTATAGCATTACAAGTTTCATTCTTAGGGTTTTCTTTTGTATTACCTGAGAATCCCCCTTTGTTCTGCTCAGCCAGTTGCTTTGCCATCTGCCCTATTATAGTTTCAAGCAATTTTCTAGAGGCCTCATTGTTCTTTCTTTCAGTTTCTTGACTCTTCTTCATATCTTTAAAGTTTCCTTGAGTCATCTTCATGAAATTGATCATAGTCTCCTCTAGAGCTGAAGGCTTCCTTGGTTGTTGCTGTTGTTGAGGGTTTAGTAACAACATATTCAAAATGTTATTGTTGGAGTAACTCAAGTTAGGATGTTTGTTAAACCCCGAATTAAAGTAAGGATTCTGTCTTTGATAGTTTCCCATGTAGTTCACCTCTTCACTGCCTCCTTCTGGAACACACTCGCCATTGGCATGTCCCTCTCCACAGAAATCACACTTGACAGCAGCAACTTGTTGAGGTTTGTTGGATATCATATAGCTATGAAATTCTTTAGTAAGAATCTCCAGTTGCTTATTCATTGCTGCTTGGTTGGCTAGGATAGAAGTTTGATCACTAACAGTAAACACTCCCTTCTTCTTCTTTTCCGCATCAGCACGGTATTCATTTGCAGCCATGTTCTCAATTAAAGCTTGTACTTCATGGTCAGTCTTCACCTTCAGGCTTCCTCCAGCTGAAGCATCTAAGAACATTCTGTTGTTGGAATTTAGCCCCTCGGTAAAGATTTGAAGGTATTGTTTCTCAGAGAACTCGTGATTTGGGCATCTTTTCAGAAGCAAATTGAATCGCTCCCATGCATCATATAGTGACTCGTTTTCCCCTTGCCTGAAATTTGAAATTTCCTGCTTCTTGTCCCAATACTTAGACATAGGAAAGTATTTCTCTAAAAACTTCAGCTCAAGTTCCTCCCATGTTTGGATGGTTCCACTAGGTAAAGAGAGTAACCAATCCTTTGCTCTTCCGGTGAGAGTAAAAGCAAACAACCTCAGCTTCTTTTGGTTTTCAGTGACCGTAGCTGGAGGTACACAAAACTCACAGGTTTCATGAAAGTGGCTTAAATGTTCATGAGGACTCATCGAATCAGACCCATCAAATTGTTTCTCCTTTAAGCCATTTTGAACAGAGGTCTTGATGTCAAAAGCAACAGGGTTAGCAGGTTGGAAGGTGTGAGTTAGTCGACCACGGTTGTTGGCTAAACCATAATCTCCCAACTTCGGCCTTTGTGGTTGATCTCCCATGGTGAAAGAATTAGGAGAGAGGATTGATTCAGGTTCAACTAGTGTTGAATTAGGTATTTGTTCACGAACACCCGGTGGAACTGACTTTGATTTGGCTAACCGGACGGTTTTCCGATTAGCTCTTGCAGTTCTTTCGATCTCAGGATCGTACTCTAGGTCGTCTGAACTTCTTCTACCTCGCATAAACAGCAAAATACCTTAGTAGCACTGCACAATGCAAATTAAATAATGAACACTGAATCAATTTAGTATTTTTAAACAGAAAATAAATTGCAGAAATCCTAAATTAAAACGCAATTGCCTTGTTGAAATAAATCAACAGTCCCCGGCAGCGGCGCCAAAAACTTGATAGAATTTTGGCAAGTGTACCAAATACTATCGAAGTAGTAAAAAAATATCGTTCCCACAAGGACTGGTTTTAATCTCAAAAAGTCAAATACGTTATTAAATTAGGATGTAGTAAATGTTATTTGGTTTTGCCACTAGGCAGTAAATTTGTTTAATAGCATAAACGTAGTAACAGAAAATAAATTGATTGTTTTAAATAAGAGAGAGATGAGTTAGGTCTTCGAATCATCTGAGTTCCCCTAATTGGTCACTGAACCTATTCTTATGAATGATTTTTTAGTTTCACGATAGTTAACAAAATAGTCCTAATCAATCCCTTGAGTTAGGACACTCTTCTAAGATTACAGCCCCTAATCCCTTAGGTGGTCTAATAATCTTCGAAGGTTTGAAGAACGTTAACCTAATATCACTAATAAAGAATTATCCATTCCTAGACTAATTATAATTATTAGAACAATTCAATTAGGTCAAAGTCGAAAGCTGTGGTCAGTAGTCGTTCGTTCTCACCAAATCATATATATATATATATATATATATATATATGTGATCAGAATATATAAAGCATTAAGAACAATTGAATTGAATAAAAACTAAATTGTCATTCACAATAAATAGAGTTTCACAGCAACATATGTCAATTAGGGTTACAAAGAATCATCTCAGACCTAACCTCTAATGGATTTAGCTACTCATAATTGAATTTATAAATAACATAATCATTAGAGGTAACAATACATACATGAACTGGTTACAAGGTGAAGAAATCGTCCCTGCAGCCGTCTTTCAGTGTAAAAATCGCACTTTGCTCTTCTCAAATCGTAACCCTTGTTTTTAGAATAGCCTTCAGCTTAAATAGGCACAGAAATTCGCCTAAAATTGTGTCACGTTTTTGTGGAATCGTGTCACGATTTTCCTTGTATAACAACTTCTAAATTAGGGTTTCTAGAAATCGTGTCACGTTTTGGTCAACGTGACACGTTTTTGCCTTGGCAGAGAGCATGTTTTTGTCTTCTTGAATCGTGCCACGTTTTGTACCAATCGTGACACGATTTGGTCCTTCTTGAATTCTTCAGTTTTTTCTGCTTTTCTTGCTGCTTAAGTTACCTTGTGAACTCTAAATTGTGATAAAAATACATAAAAATTACGTAATGACAGAGTGTCATCAGTTAGCTACCAATGAACTAAACCGGCGGTAGTTAACTACCGATGATGTTATTTTCCATCGGCAGTTAACTGTCCCGGAGCTTCAAATGATAATATTTTATTTTTATTATTGCGGCTTAAATATGCAATTGGTCCTTGCAGATATAGCAAGTTTTGGTCCTTGTAATTTTAAAAAAAAAAAAAAAAACACCCTTGTAGAATATTATGTCTTTTAAAAAAGTCTCTGGCCCCACTTTAAGACTGATTTGGCATGACTTTTGCTACGTGGAAATTGCTGACTGTGCAACTTTTACCACGTGGCATGCCATGTAATTAAAAACTGAATTTATGTATTTTGGAAATTATATTTACTTAATTTTTTAAATGGGTAATATGCATATATGATTAAGCTAACCTTATCATTCCAATTTCTACATTTCCAAGACATGCGCCCTTGATTCTCACATGTGTTTGCTATATAAATCTTCATAGGTAGGTTACAACCACAAACACGTAACATAAAAGGAATCTGGTTACGACCACTGTTGCGAGTACCACCATTTCTGGGAATCGAAAATGAGTGAGAACATCTGTTGTTTGAAAACCCTCTACTGCTTGACATCTTACCGCAACGATTGAAACAGATGTATCGATTGATTTAACAGGAGAAGAAAGGTGAAAACAAGGGAGGAAAAGCATGGTTTAATAAACCCTAATATGAAGAGGGGAATGAAGAAGAAGAACCCTAGGTTCTAATTTTCCCTCCCTTTCTCCTTTTATAAACCCGTAAATTAATTTTTTAATATTTTTAATTTCAAAAATTAAAGAATATAATTTCCAAAATACAGAAATTCAGTTTTTAAGTTTCTATTTACATGGTTTGCCTCGTAATAGCCACATGGTAAAAGTTGCACTAGCAGCAACTGCCACGTGGCGAAAGTCATGCCAAATCAGCCTTAAAGTGGGGTCAGGGACTTTTTTAAAAGACAATATTTTGCAAGGGTGTTTTTTTTAAAAAAATTACAGAGACTAAAACCAAAATTGTCTATATTTGCAAGGACCAATTGCATATTTAAGCCTGTCTTTTATTGCTGGAAGGCTTTCATTTTGATTATTATGATTGTGGGTGGACAAAAGAAGCTAGACAACCACCTGTCTATAGAGACTTTCACAAAGCAACAACATGTGGAGCATTTATCACTTTTCAATGTTGATAGGGAAAAATCCAAAGGCACTTTGTGAAGCATAAATTATGCAACATGATTTTTAATAATATGATTATGCACACATGTGTATCATCCAATCCAAGAACTACATCAACATGTTCATGAGTCAAAATAATTTGCAACTCAACCAATGAACTTGTTTTTTTGTGCTCAAAGAATGAAAATTATTGGTGTTATGCTCCGCGGAAGATAACTGCCAATGGAAAATAACCACATCGGTTGTTAACTACCGTTGGTTTTGTTCATCGGTAGTTAACTGCCGATTGGGTTATTTTCATAAAATATTGATGTTTCTTAGCAACATTCAAGTGTGAATAACAATAATCAATTTGTTTTAGGCCTCTAAACTTGTTGGGTTGGCTCTGTGTATTCCCTTAGTATTTGTGATTTCTGTGGTAGTTTAAACAATCCCTTTTAATGACCATGCGCACACCTTAGGTACTCATGAGTGCTCTATAAAGACATCTAAAGTCTTTCAAAGAAGGCAGCCTACCTTCGTACACACATGTGAATCTATCAAAAGGCTATGGATTCATTAAGAACATAATAATGCTCAACCTCAATTTAATAAGAGGAGATTCCATCAAGTTCGTCTCATTAGAACCACCCAACAACTAAGTTTGGATCTGATCTAGTTCTAGTTTCCTCCAGTTTTCTGCAATCAATGCAAAATCGGTTAAGAATACATGGCATCTAAAAATAATGCAGAATTTTTATGCAATGTTGCTTCTCAATATTGCAGATTTTAAGCAAACACAAATCATATATTTTTGTGCAGTTTAATCAATTTAAGGACCACACAGCAGCGGCGAATCGGCGACTGGTCGATGGTGAGGCAGCATGTCCACGACAGGAAGAAGATGAATTGATGGTATTTTTAAAAAGGAGAGGAAACAAGGAACAATAAAACGATAACTTTGCTTTTTTAATCCCAGCCATTGGTTATTCATTTGACATGGGTCATTCATCGAAACAAAGAATCGGGAAACTAGAGGAAATAAGGAATGGAGCAGATCCAAACTCCCAACAACTAGGGCTATGAACTCATTAAAAGATAAAAGCTCAACCAAACACCAATACATTACCACATTTTATAGAGATGGCAAGTGTAATGCAATAGAGTATTCACACGGCTTCATTTTACCATGGATAGGATCCACCATATTTTCCTCGATACAAAGACTTAAGCCCGACCTCCCTCGGTGATTCAAGTACTAATTTCCTTGTTACACCTTTAGTGAGAGGATCCGATAAGTTCCTCTCATATCTAACAATTCTAAGGAGATCACACCAATTTTCAACATTTCTCCGACTGAACTGTGTTTGACACATATGTGATTCCTATTTCCATTATGCACACTATGCATTACAATTCCAATAGTTGCATGTGAATCATTACGAAGAGAAACCGGCATATATCGTTTCCCCCACAATGGCACATCTATCAAAAAAAAAATCAAGTTAGATAAAGAGAAATGAACTTTGATTCCATAGTATCCTTAAGATACTTAAGTAAACGATGAAGTGCAGTCTCGTGTTCATTACCTGGATTATGAGTATATCTTAGTCTACTGACAAAATTTGTTATGACAGGTCTAGTACAATTCATGAGAAACACATCAATCCCCTATGATTTTACCATATTCAGTTTGTGAAACACTAGAACCATTGTTTTTCTTAAGATGTATGCTAGATAACAGAAAGTTTTCACATGTAATTCAACAAAACAATCAAACTTTTTGAGTATTTTTTCGATATAATGGGACAAACACAATGAAAAACTATTATCACTTTTTCTCATTTTAACTCCAAGAATTATATCGGTTTCTCCAAGATCTCTCATATCAAATTGAGTCTATAACAATGATTTGGTCTCCTCTACTACAATACCATTAGTACTAAAACTTAACATGTCATTATTATATAGGCATATTATCACACTCATGTCCAAACAATTTAGAGTAAACACAAGTGGTAGTTAAATTCACAACATAACCATCACTTAAAAGAGTATGGTCAAATTTTTCATACCATTATTTTGGAGTCTGCTTAGGCCATATAATGATTAGAGTAAACACAAGTGTTAGTTAAATTCACAATATACAGTTTCTTTCTTTTGTGTTTAACCCACAACTACTATTTTGGCCTTAAATTTAGCAATGTTTCCATATGTTCTTAATTTTTTTTCTAAACACCTATTTACATCTAATTGTTTTACTTCCCTAAGGCAAGTCAACCAAACCCCAAGTATGATTAGACATGATGGAATCTAATTCACTTTTAATTGGATCTTTCCAAAAATTAGCAAATGGAGGCTACCGCCTCATTACATGTTTTAGGATCTTCCTCAATCAAAAAATACAAAGCCATCATTTATTTTATCAATATCATTGTTTTTACTCAAGAATGCAGCAACAAAATCTGGCCCAAAAATAGTTTCTACTTTTTTTCCTTTTAGTTCATCTAGGTTCATTCACTTGTTCATTTAAAGCAGGTGAAGAAGTAGGTAAAGATAAAATTACTAGAGTAGGATTAGAAGAACCAACCACATTATTAACTTCTTTCTTCAACGAAAGTTCTTGCTAAAAATATTATGCATCTCTAGATTCACAAATTCTGCATTATTAACTGTTTTCAGCATATCCAATAAATAAACAATCAAAAGTTTTGGTTCCTACATTAGCCCTCTTATAACCTCGGTAGGCTTATCATAGCTAGAAAACCCAACACTTTAAAAAAATTAAGTTTGCTACAAATCCTTTCCATAATTCATATGGACTCTTGTCTATCCTTTCATGAGGGATCCTATTTAGCATAAACCAAGAAGACAATACAGATTCCCCCCACATTTGGTAAAGCATGCCAAAACGTAATAACATATAATTCGTTATTTCTTTTAGTGTTATATTTTTACGTTCATCTACACCATTTTATTGAGAAGTATAAGGGGCATTAGTCTCATGGATGATTCCGTTTTTTTCACAAAATTCCTGAAGAAAAATAGTTTTGTATTCAACACCCATATCAAACCTAAGTTTATGGTCTAATTAGTTTTCAACTTCTGCCTTACATTTAAAACATTTCTTCATCCTCATCTTTTGACATCCTCATCTTTTGACTTAGGTTGTGTTCGATGAAAAGTTTTTCTCACTAGCTTATACCGATTTAATCCGATTCTTTCATGCAGTTCAATCAGTGACATATTGATTTGATCTTTGACTTAGTAAACAACACCATTACTAGGTCGGTGGCCGGTTGGATTTTTAAAACTATGGTTAAAGAAATAACATTTTTTTTATGTTGGAAAATAAAAATGTTAATTTAATATTTTTGTATAGTTTGTACTCCTGGATAAAAAAAATTGTCTCATGGTTTTGTGAGGGACGAAAAATCCTTTTTTTCTTCGGTCATTTATTACTTGTTTTGTCGAGTCTCATGATCAGTTTCTAAATCAAATAGGGTTCTATAGTCCAATTCTATGTTTTTTCGGCAAACCAAACACACTCTTGATGTGTATGCGTCGTTAGGATCTTTCGAAGAAAAAAAAAGAATTCAAAGATCATATTTGTTAATTTTATATGGTATACAAAGTTATTAAATATTGAATAAGTTTTCAAGTTTGACCGTGTGTATTTTATTTATTTTTAGTTTGAGTAAGATATTGATTAAAGTGAATAAGTGAAGATTCTGAGGTTAGAACC
Organism: Medicago arabica; assembly: GCA_946800305.1. Taxonomy (NCBI): domain Eukaryota; kingdom Viridiplantae; phylum Streptophyta; class Magnoliopsida; order Fabales; family Fabaceae; genus Medicago; species Medicago arabica. The sequence continues at coordinate 4,039,335 of OX326969.1, forward strand.
TTAACTCAAAAATATTGTAATGTCCCAGCAAATTGAACTATGTTCACATGAACATCATCTATATATTTTGAAATAACCATGTTAATTAAGTCAAACAGAAAACAAAATAACCATTTTAATAAGGGAAAAACACTTACCACACCCCTAAGAAAGCAGGGTGACACAAATATGAAGTCATTGACCCCAAATAGCCACCATCATTTTCATTACTAACAATATTTACCCGATGGTGTGATTCCATAAACTATCACAATGCTACCATCATCATTGGTCCGAGTGGAAACAGACAGAAGAGAGTAGCTTGCAAGCAAGCGCAACATACGATCATGCCTATTTGACAAGTCAGACTGTTGAGTTGGTAGCTTTGAAGCAACTAGATCGCACTCCCGTGCGCACGGGTCAATGATGAACATAATAGATTAAAAGCAGTTTAAACTTAAAATATCATCATTTTTCTAATTTAAGTTGAAGTCGGTAGCTTTTATGTATATAGGGTGACAACAAATTAAGGTGCATAGAAGAGTGCATGTATCTATGTATAGATATAGCCTTTATGTATAGAGTGGCAACAAAATCAATGTTTTCTTATCAAGGCTAACATAATCTTTTTATGGTTGCATAAGAATGTATCAAAGATGTGGATAATAATAAGATTTTCATATAAGAAACTTTGATACAAATGACATGGTTTGATTACAATTTCTATGTCTTGATGTATAACATTCACTACTAAAAAAAATCCATTTTTGAACGGAATTTCAGACGGATTAGGGACGGAATTTACGAACATTTCCCACAGATTTCGGACGAAAATATGCTTACGGACGGATTTCAGACAGATAAGGCGTTGTCCGAAAAAGCCGCGTCGTTTTGAAAGTCATAAAACAGTGCACATATATATGCCTAGATGTAGCCTTTATGTATAGGGTGATAACAAAATCATTGTTTTCTTGCCTAGACTAACAAAATCTTTTTATTACTTCCTCCGTCCCGCAATAGATGACCCATTTGAAAATATGCAATTTTGACCTAACTTACTTTGACCATATTTTTCTACTAATATACAAAGATAAATAATATCAGATAAGATGTCGTTAGATTCGTCTCAATGAGCATTTTCAAAATATCAAATTTTCATAATTTTTTCTAATATATTATTCAAGATATTTAAGCTCAAAATTATGTATTGGTAGCGTAATAGGGTCAACTATGTCATATATTATGGGATGGAAGGAGTATTGCTTAAGAATGCATCATAAGATTTGGTAATAATTAGATCTCTTGTTATTAATAATTGCAACTTCTATGTCTAAATGTATAGTCTTTTCTATTAACCGGAAATATTGTCATTTTCCTAACTAAAGTCAAAGCTTGTATGTAGCATTTATATATAGGGTGGCGATAAAGGTGCATAGAACAGTGCACCTATCCATGTTCGAGATGTAGCCTTTATGAATAAGTGCAACTTCTATGTCTAGAATGTAGCATTTATGTATAGGGAGACAACAAAATCATTGTTTATTATCTAGGCTAATAAAATAATTTTATTGTTGCTTAAGAATGCATCATAAAATTTGGTATTTTTTTTTTTTTTGAAGAGGCAAAATTTGGTAATAATTAGAGTTGCATAAAGATTTTGATGTAGAAGAAAACATGCAATATTAAGCTAATTGAACCAATGAATAGAGGTAGCTTCATAGATGAAACTATGATACAAATAGCATGGTTTAATTGTTGGATATCATTAATGAATAGAAATGTCAGATTGCCTTGCATTTTGGAGCTCATGTGAGGGCATTTTAGTAAACAAAACTATGGCCAAACCTAGGGTTTGCTTGCAACATTTCTTTTCATTTCATTTGTATATAAGATTTCAAAGATATCAAATAAATTGAGTTCAATAGCAGCGTTAAGAACTGCAGGAAACACTAAATTTGCACCTAAGACCATAGCTGAGACTGTATCATTGTCATCTATTTGTGGGGTGGGAGATTCAATCACATGATTCTCTTTCTCATTGGTATAGGACATTTTTTTTTTGGCCTAGTTTTTATGATGGTTTGTGTTTGCTTTCATCAAGTGTTGTTTTTTATAGCCATATTTGATTTTATTTTGGTGTTTGTTGATAATGTCTGAATAGCTAGTATTTTTACAGTCATTTTTAAGTAGTTTTCAGTTAAATTGAGTCAATTCAAGGTGTTTTTATAATCAAACTGAGAAAAAAAAAGAGGATTTTGAAATATTTAATTGTTTTAGTTATTCTTATTTAAATTATCTCTAACTAAACAAGTTCTTGGAGTTTTTGTTCTCTATTGTTTTTGATAGGTTGAATTGATGAAGTGAACTTATACTCGAGAAGTTACCAATGATTAGATCAAGCATATAGTTGAAGTTTTGAAGCATGAAAGACCAATGAGCAATGTTCTACAAGAGAATTAATTTTCAAGGCATGGGTTGAATATGTTCCTCTACAACACTTTTGGTAAATATGTGGTCCCCACATGTTAAAATACACACCCAAGATTAGTCACCTCAGATTACTTCCAACGTGTTACCACATGAAATGATATATCTCATTTTAATCATGTGGTCCCACCATAACAAATCACCTTGATATGAAGGATTCAAAGCACGTGATTGGAGGAAGGGAAATTGGGTTCTCAAAAGGGCTATATAAATGAATAAGAAAAGGGGGTTACGAGGTTGGAAAAACGGGAGGAGATCGAAAAACACAGCGACGGCTGCAGTTTGGGAGACCAATTGGAGGGTGAATCAACTGGCTTTGGTCATCATTCAAGTGCAAATTTATGTATAATTTTCAATTCTCTTTTAGCTTTTGACAAACATTATGAATAGCTAATTTTACTGTTGTTAGGGATGAGATTATCTAGATGACAACTTTTGTTCTATTAATTTTTTTATTATTGAAGAAGTTTATTGAATCATTTTTCTTATCTCTGTTCTTAATGCTTTTATTGATTGGCCGCCTTTAAATTGATTTACGGTTTATATTATGAAACGGAAGTTGAATTTATAAATGCTTTAGATAAGAAATTCTTGTCTTTGTAGTCTAGGAATAGATGCAAACCCTTGAAACCAATTACGAATTCTTGTTCGATCATGATTAATTCTAATCTTGAATCCACTAAGGAATTATGGGTTATTTTAGGATTAATGATTCTGTCACTAAGGAATTAGGGCAAGAATAAAGTAGAGAAATCGGTAATGATTCGATACGTCGATTCAATATTCATATTCATATTCAAGTTGATCAATCAAGATAGTCATCCAGTAAAACTCATCCCTGACAACTTTATTATATTATAAAGTTCAAACCAATTTTACTTTGCTTAATTTTCATTATAGCTATCAAACAAATTCAGTACCTTTTTGTTCAATTAAGTTATAAATATTATTCAACAGTATAACATGATCCTTGAGTTCGACACTCGGTCTTACCGTTTTAATTTTACTACTTGCACGATTTCGTACACTTGTGAAAATCGCTATCACTTGTGTGTCATTATTTCATTTGGTAGGGTTTTATAATTCTTAAACAATTCTTTTAATCTGACCCGTTACTTAAATATAAAATATATGTTATCTTTTAGCCTATATTATATAAATGTTTTTCTTTTTTCAGTGTACATCTATTTTGTTGTTGAAAATTTAATCTTGAATGTTATGCCATAAATTTTAATCACTTAATTGTTTTTTATTATATTTTTTTCTGTTTAAATAAACAATTGATTATGATGGTGTAACATTATAATCTTAATCGCAATGGAAGCAGATCGTCTGCTGCACATCTATTCTTCCCACTCTCATGTTCCTTGTCCCAAGGATGTGAAAGGAAATCAGAATTAGAGAGGCAGTGGGAATTAAAAAAATTGATTTCCGTTTTATGAGTCATCACGAATTTCACGTGAATCAGTAAAAGTATTTATTACTTTTTGAAGCACAAAAATCATCTTGATCACAACAAAGTAATGTAGCAGCGCCTCTATGTGGCTATAGGTTGAATTATGTTAGTTTTTTTTTCTTCTTTTTATACTAAGTCCAGAGTCTGATAGAGTTTAGAGTCTAATACATCGGATGATAGAGAGAGGGTGAGGGAGGGAGAGGGGTAATTATATTGGTTTCTTCCACAACCGGTAGTAATCTAGTCTCCCTTGCTCTTCTAAGGAGAGTTCACTAAAATCAATTATACTGAGTGTTACTACGTTTTTAAATGAATTTAATTAACTTGTATAGAACTTAGTGGGAGCTTACAAACCTCACCTTAAAGAGCTATTGGACTTAGGGGGAGCTTACAAACCTCAGATCCTAATAGTCAACTTATTAATTAGATTAACAACAATTGAACCTTTTTAAATACAGTGTTTGTCATCATCAAAAATGGGGAGATTGTTGGAACAAAATTAGCATATCTAATTGACATTTTTTAATACCTTGTTATCAAGAAAACTCAAAGGGTAATGTTAAACACATTTTGTTCCAACATATTATTGTCCTTCATTGTCCTTTTTCTAAGGATAAGCATCCAAAACCTTCTTTTTCTTCATAATATACGTTGCTTCAGTCTTTTAATCCCTTCTGCATTTTTTTATCTTCAAATAACCAATATAACTAACTGCAGGGTCTTTAACACAGCTTCTAATAAATCTTCAGACTCTGGGTGAACTTCAGACTCTAACAGTCAGCTTTTGGATGGTCTTTAGACTCTGAACTCTTCAGACTCTGACTTGCAACTAAGCTTCTTTAGAAAATTATTTTTCTCTCATTTGCTCTTCCAGAACCAATACTTTGCTTTAAGACTTATAAATTTTGTATATGGTCATGCACACTTTAATAAATATTAGCATATTCAATTGAACTTTTAATACCTTGTTATCATCAAAACTTTAAGAGGCATTATTAAACACATTTTGTTCCAACACTTAAGAGTGTGGGCAATCATGTAAACAATGAGGAATATCCTCTATGGGTGAAGAGCAACGGGTGCATCTTGGAGAAGCTACCATGTTACAATGATGCCAATATGCATTAAAAAAAGGAAACAATCTCTTTTGCCTATTTTGGGTTGACTTTTTCTTCTAAAATTACCTTCAACTTTCAATGCATATAACTCATATAACTAATAGATAAGAGTAAGTTCATGGGTTAAAACAAACGAATTATATATGTCCGTTTTTTTCCTTATCATTTGAAAAAGATAGTGAATGAGAGTGAATTCAAGTATTAAAAAAATGTAACAACACAATCTTTTTTGGTATCACACAAAATATATCGTGTAACAAACACGATATGAGTATATGACCAGTTTTTTTCCTTTATCCTTAAAATAAGTGTAACAAACTAGATCAAGTATATGTAATTATAAATATAATCAATAAGAAAATGATCGTTATTTTTATTTTATATATAGACAAACCAAAATATGTCGAGTTGGTAAATAATTTCGTCATATGCTTTGATGATAATTTAAAGATAAATCGATGTACTAATAATTTCCATTAATATTTACAAAATTAAAAAATTGTAATCAAAATTATATAAACAAACATAATAACATATACACACCTTTTGTTGATGGACAAAATTGGCAAGAGCGCAAAATCACACTACGTAATATTAGTAATTAATAAAACTTATTTTTAAGCGTGAAAGTTAAGTAAAATTGAATAGAATTGTGTGAATATATGCCTTGACAGGAATACTTTGGTTTTGATGATTGACAAAAGAAGTCTTAAAAGAACAAATATGCAAGAAGCGGAAAAGAAGATTCAAGTTTTATAGTCTTGAATTTTATTTTTATTTTTGTTAGGACTTTTATGTAAGTGGTTAAAAAGCTCTCATGAAAATAAATCAGACACTCACAATGATTTTCATCTAAAGTGATTTTGCATGAAAATATTTTTGACTAGAAAAACTAAATTTGATTTTAAAAATTGCATATTCAAATATCATCATAAAATATATTTTTGGCATGGTATAATGCCTCAACGGTTATTTCTCTCAAATATATCATCAATTACATTCATTTGGATAGGCAATTTTATACAATCATATCATTGACTATCAAATGTATCTGTTGGCATTAAAATTGTCTTTCTTACCGTTGCAAATATTTTCATATGCCATATTTGGATTTTACTTTGTAAACAATGATCTTACACAAAATGGCATCAACGGCTAGTTTTTCATTGTATTTTCATTTTGCACTATAAATAGGTGCCTTGTGCTAGCATCTTTGGAACAACTCATATTTGCACTAAAACTTTGAGAAAAATATTATTCGTCACTCTCACTATTTTTACACTTGCTAATATATTTTCTTGAGAGCTCTTTTATACTACATAGTTTAATTTGTAGTACTTGTTCTTCAATTTGTTACATCTACATATTTGGTGTATTACTTTATTATTGTAACTCTTATTTTGTATTGGGTGCGATCCCAAAATTTCAAGAGAGGTGATATCTCTTGGGTTTAGAGGCTCTTCTACAAAAGATTGTTTTGTTTGAAGAGTGCTCGCTTATTTGTAAATGTTACTAGCTTATCCCGTTTAAAAACTAGGTTAGTGAAAATCTCAAGGGGTTTTTCTTTGGGGACTAGACGTAGGCCTTGGTGTTTTAGGCCGAACTAGGATAAATCTTTTGGTGTCTTTTCTCTCATCCCTTATCTCTTTTACTTTATTTGTTATTTATTTTAGCAAAATTTCTCTAGTTTTCATCTTTATTAAAAACCTTTATAAGAACTTTATTTTATTTGGTTAAAATCTTTTTTTAAGTGCTTATTTAAATTGATTTTTAAAGAAACACAATTCACCCCCCCTCTTGTGTGTTTGAAGTCACTTGTTCAACAAATTGCAGAGTTGAATTCCCTCTTCGTCTTTGTTGGAATTAAACTTTACGAAATAAACAGTTATGTGTGCTACTTATGATTTAATGAAACAAGAAGAAAAAACTCTCACAAAGCTTCTCACAACAACTATGTGTTGGACTAATATAACCTTGGTTATGTACGATGTTGTCCAAAGAAGGGAGTATTAAACGGCCGGAATTCAAACTTGATTTTTTTAACCTCTATAAAAAATAGTAATTAGAAAATTCAATGAAACTGATATTATTTAGGGTTGTCAATGCCTACTTTTATCCTACAGATCATTCTTCAAGATTACAATTAAATTAACCAATTGAAAAAAGCTTTATGAACATGTATGATCTAATTTAAATCAGGCAGAATAAAAGCATAAACTGAATGAAAACTTTATTAATAATATCCAAACAATGAGAAGGGGGTTCATCATGGAACCGTAATCAAGAGGTTTAGTTGATCATGGCAACATACATCATATCAAAACAATAGAAAAACATACCCTAGAGAGAACAAGTGAAGGAATAAATCCTGCATTGAAGCTCTGATATTTGACCCTTACCATGAACTGTCAATGTTCGGAAAGAGTAAATATGAGTGGAAAGGTCTCTATGTATAGCAAATGATTGGGTATGGTTTAGGAGAAAAAAATTAGGCTTTTTGCACCGATATCGCTTGGAAACAAGTTGTAGGCAAAATTTACCTGCATTCGGGTGCTAATGGCGCATGTAGAGGCGCTAATGGCACCTAGGGCAGTAGCAACACTGCCTCGTGAACTAATGGCGCATGGACAGGTGCAAATAGCGCTTGAGGCTGCCTTCGATGTGCGAATTCTTGCGTTTTAACCCCTTTTTTATCGTTCTTTCGTCTAGAAACTCCTAGGAACTTAAAAAGAATTTTCTTCACTTTGTATTGTATTCAAAAACCTTCTAAGAACTATTTCCTTCAATCTTCATATCCTTCATCCTTCATGTGATGTCTTGATTTGTCGATTTACATGATTTCTCACTACAAAACACTCAATGCACATATGAAGTTGCATGATATGGGATAAAAGTTGATTATAACGACTCGCGTGAAAACAATACAATATGTTCCTCAAACCATTGACAACTTCGCTATCTCTTAACTTATTTGTCTTTAAATGCAAAGAAAAGTACTAAAAACATAGCAAAAAATGTCATATGATGCTATGTCATCCTTAGCGCGATAAAAAGAGCGAACAGACGGACATCTTAGTGTCGTCTTTCCACTAGTATATATAAATTTTCTTTCATGTTTTCGTCGTCTTAGTACAACATTGTTTTGTTCGTCTTCTTTGAGTGACGTTGTTTAGCCTTCCTATTTTGTTACGATGTTTGGTCGGTTCAAATTTACTTTAAATTCGACCCAACACAGATCCAATCAACAACTTTGACGTCATCAACGTTACAGATTCAAAGTCATGTGTATTATAGACATTTGAATATAATCATATTTCTAATCTTATATGTACTTTGTCGTTTTATATCATTAACAGAAACAATGAATGAATATTAATTATTGGCTAAATTACATCAGTTGTCCTTTAAGTTATTTAATTGTAACACATTAGTATTTTAAGATTTTTTTTCCCGTATCACCGAGGAATATTGCACTCACTCAAATATTCAAAAGTTAGTTTCTCCATTAGGAATATTGAATACTATTATAACATCTAAGTACACAGGTCCACCTAAAAAATAATTAAATATAAGTAACGGGTCAGAGTATCCCAAAGAAAAAGATAAGGGTCAGAGTAAAACCCCACCAAATGAACCTGCGACACACAAGTACCAATCAAATCTGGCTATAAAAAACAACACTCCGATGAAAGCTAACAGTAACACACCATTTAAAAGTATCACAAAAACTGTACCCAAAAAAAAAAAAAAACATGTCCTATACCAATGAGAAAGAGAATCATGTGGTAGAATCTCACACCCCACAAATAGATGACAATGATACACTCTCAGCTATGGTACTAGGTACCAATTTGGTTTTTCCTGCAGTTCTTAACGCTGCAATTGAACTCAATTTATTTGATATCATTGCTAAGGAAAGTTCACAAAATGGTGGATTCATATCATCCTTTGAAATTGCTTCAAAGTTACCAACTCAACACTCTGACTTGCCAAATAGGCTTGATCGTATGTTGCGCTTGCTTGCAAGCTACTCTCTTCTGTCTATTTCCACTAAGACCAATGATGATGGTAGCATGGTGAGAATTTATGGTATCACACCATCTGGTAAATATTTTATTAGTAATGAAAATGATGGTGGCTATTTGGGGTCAATGACTTCATATTTGTGTCACCCTTCTCTCTCAGGGTTGTGGTAAGTGTTTTTCCCTTATTAAAATGGTTATTTTATTTTCTATTTGACTTAATTAACATGGCTATTTTAAAATAATAGTTATTTTAAAATTTGTCCATATGAGCATAATTCAATTTGCAGGGACATTAAAGTATTCTAGGGTTAAAATAATAACCTCAGACTCTTCACTTATTTACTTTAATCAATATCTTAAACTAAAATAAATAAAATACACATGGTCAACCTTGGAAACTTATTCAATATTTAATAACTTTATATACCTTATAAAATTAACAAATATGATCGCTGAATTTAGTTTTCTTCTTCGAAAGATCCTAACGACGCATACACATTAAGAGTGTGCTTGATTTACCGAAAAAACATAAAATTGGACTATACAACTCTTTTGTACTCTATTTGATTTAGAAACTGGTCATGAGACCTAACAAAACAAGTAACAAATGACCTAAGAAAAAAAGGATTTTTCGTCCCTCAGAAAACCATGAGACAATTTTTGTTAACCAGGAGACAATTTTTGTTAATACTTTAACCATAGTTTTAAAAATCGGACCGGCCACCGACCTGATAACGGTGTTGGTTTATTAAGTCAAAGATCGGACCACTAAGTCATTGGTTGAACTACATGAAAGAATCAAATTAAATCGGTTGATTCGATTGTGTCGCTCGGTCTCTATACAAAAAATCTCTTATTAAATTGGATGATTCGTTCTCTAAAAAAAATAATTACACTTATAAAAAGTAAAAAAATTAACATAATTCACAAGTTTATTTTTCGAATTTAATTCATTGACCATGATATAGTTACCTAATCAAATACACAAATTAATTTAAAGCACAAAACTGATTTTCACAAAAAGAAATATTCATTTTTATTTTTGACAAAAAGAATATGCTGTTAGTTCCAACAATAGTTACTAAACACTTTTTTGAGTTTGATAGAAAATGACAATAATGCATATATTTTATGACTTAAATAACTATATGCAATGTTACTAACCTAAAGGACCAATTTTAAACTAAACCAATTAAAAGAACTAATTTGACACAAACGTTAACTTAAAAGACTTCACGATGTAAATTAGTTTTATCCTGGCTTTCAATGGGAGCTTCCAATTTTTCATGTCTTAGCACTAATTTTAAAATGCATTGGAGTGAAGTATTTTGATAAATGGAATTTTTTTATTTGATTTGTACACCAATGAAAAATCAGTTTACACTAATTGTGAATAACCAATTATAAGTTCATAAAGTTTTGGCTAAAGTAAAATTTAATATTGATGTATTGGTTGTCCAATATATGTATTTATCATTACTTGCTAATATAACATGTTTCTACCTACAAAAATTGTTTTTGTAATATAGGTTGAATTTCAAGGATGCAGTTATGGATCCACAGATTGACCTATTCAAGAAAGTTCATGGAATATCTATCTTTGAGTACTTAAAGAAAGATCCACAAATAAACCACATATTTAACAAATCAATGACCGATACATGTACACTTCACATGAAAGGAATCCTTGAAATATACAAAGGATATGAGGGAATATCAACACTCGTTGATGTAGGAGGTGGAAATGGACAAAGTCTCAAAATGATTATATCCAAATATCCATCAATAAAGGCTGTTAACTTTGATCTCCCACAAGTGATTGAACATGCACCACCCTATCCAGGTAACCATTTTATGGCATCTCAAATTTTGTATTTAGTGATCACTTTTTCAAGATTATTAATATTGAAAAATTGTCAAAACAAAATTTAGGGATCGAACATGTTGGAGGAAATATGTTTGAATGTGTCCCACAAGGAGATGCTATAATGCTTAAGGTTGGTATACACATTTATTATCTAATTAATTATAAATTATTAATTCTTGCTAATATCATATTAATTCTAATTTTGTACACATGGCTTATATTGTTGTAGCTTGTGTGCCATAATTGGTCCGATGAAAAATGCTTAGAAATTTTAAGCAGTTGTCACAAAGCTTTGCCTTCAAATGGTAAGGTCATTATTGTGGAGTGCTTATCACCAGAAGAGCTAGGATCAACAAATGCATCTAAGATGGTTTCAATTGTGGACAACATCATGTTTATCACAGCTGGAGGAAAAGAAAGAACTCCAAAAGAATATGAGAGTTTAGGTAAACAATGTGGATTTTCTAAACTTCAAGTTGTTTGTCGTGCTTTCTCCATCCTTGGAGTGATGGAACTTTACAAATAACCAAGTCACACATTTAGTAAATAATAAAATAACTAAGTCACACATCGATTGAGTATATCAATAAATGTGACCATGTACTTTAAATTTTCTAGATTTCACAAGTTGCTTGTTGCACTTTATTTTATATAATATTGTCATAAGAGTTCTACCCAAAAAATAAATATTGTCATGGAGTTTTACAAATTAGTGAATCACTTTAATTGATCGTTAATTGGGAATATGACGTGCAGTTTTCTTTATGACTTTTGTTACTCACACATTATCTGCGAGTGATTTTGAAAAGAATGAAATTATCTTCAATTTATTGGAAGACCCAAGGCTAACTACATGATGAAAACGTTTAGAACATAGCGTCGGGCGCCTTGAAAAGTAAACTAAATATTGACTCTCTATGACTGGGCGCTATAGGTTGAGTAGGGTTGTTCCTAACATTTTATGGGTCTTAGGCCAAATTTGAAAGAAAAAAAAAAGACCTCCTTATATAATATATCATTTTTTATATAAATGAGACGTGCATTAATTATGACGATTGATATCCGAGCATAGCTCCCACCCAAGTCACCATAATACAATGTTTTGAAATCTCAGCTACGTTGACACCTCAAAACATTGTGTGTCAAACACACCCCATCCTATATATTATTACTTTTGTAGATGGTCGTTCCTATATTGTAGGTCTTCCGCTCTCCATGAACCTTCTGTATCTCCCATTTGGCCGTCATCAGATAGTTTGAGATATACTTTGAACTATCACCAACACTGTAAAGATCAGGAAAGTGCGCCAAAAATCATCCCTGCATAAACCAAACAAATCACAAATCACAATTATAAGTTATTACAAAAACAAACAAAAAAACAAAAAACAAAGGTGTTAAGGTTCAAAAGTGACAATTTATTACCATAAGCAGTGTAGTGCTTCCCCCAAGAGCTTTGCCATTATCCAAAGAGACCTCAGGTAGACAATGATATAGGTAAGCCAATGCCATCCCTCCCCATGAATAATCGTCCATCGTCGCATAGTCCTCCATCGTCCTCGGATATATCAACTTGATGTGTTTGTTGCTTTTATCACCAAACAATTAACGTCCAACTAGATATAACCGAAAACACTTCACGCAAGCATCTCTGCGCCTATCCCTCTCATGTATCTCATCAATCGTCTGTGCATCTTTCAATCTGGTTGCAACAGAGAGGTGGTCCTCATAAATCATCTTCAACATCTTATAACTAATGTAAGCACCATATTCGTCCTTGCAATTTGTCACAACAACAGTCTATGGCACACCTAAGTGTGCCACCATGAGCTCCATTCCACAATGGGAATATGTAGCAGACACGCGACATCATCCAAAGTAATGCTCATCTCCTCTACAATGGGAATATGGATGAGGCACATTGTCGTAGCCTGTATAAATCAAATCATGGAGACCGCTCGCCCTCACCGTACCCCAAAACCACACCTGATTATGTGGTGGAAGTCGGAGATCCGCCACCTTTGCACCATGATTAATTGATTTAACTTTACGGCTCTTACGAATCTGAAATAATAAAAAAATACAACATACACATTTTAAACAACACATATTTAAAACAACATAAACATTGTGAATATTTAAATAACAAAATATTAGACATAACGATATAAATTTAAATTTAAATTCGCGCGCGTAATTTAAATTTAAATTGGCACGCTTAATTTGAATTTATATTTGCGCGTGTCAATTAAAATTTAAATTGGCGCGCGTAATTTTAACTTATAGTGGCGCGCGTAATTTAAATTTATAGTGGCGTGCATAATTTAAATTTAAACTGACGCGCGTAATTTAAATTTATATTGGTGTGCGTAATTTAAATTTAAATGTACGCGCTAATTACATAAATTATCGCTTATAAAAAAATTACGCAAACAATAATTTAAGACAATTAAAAATAACACTTACATTATTTGCATTATACCACATCGGCAATGCAACATGCGAAGCATTAGAGGACAAAAGAGATATATCTAGAGGTCCTCCAAAAAAGGGAGGCGCATCAGGTATCTGCTCTGGGGCTGCCTGAGTTGCAAGATCATCCTCGTCTAGTTGAGGCACATCATCCTCGCCTTCATGAACATCCTCGCCATTTGTGACATCGTATAGTTGATCCTGATATTTAGGTACTGAGTCAAGTCATCCATCTTTGACTGTGTAGGCTCTGTAGCCTAAGAATTTCCTTCACCATCATTGAGATTCGACTTCCGGCCTATTTTCCTCTTTGGTATATGCACGTTTACCCTCGCCCACCTCACACTATTAGTCATGGAAAGTTTACCAAATATCAACCTAGATGTGTGAATCTCCCGCTCCTACTCCTGATGAAACATATCTACACATAATTTTAAAAAATTACCTTCATTGAAAAAAACATTAACAAAATTAACAAATTACACATGGACTTCTACACTATCATCATTAAACTAAGAAAAATAGCATCAAAATACACATAGACATCAAAATTAACAAAAATATACATTCATTGACTTCTACACTATCACAATCTAAACAACTAACATCAACATTTTCATTTAGGCATTTTAGACAACAATATAAACAGCATCACAACACAATCTAAATGACATTCACATAGGGGCGGACCTGGACTAGGCATGGTGTGGCAAGTGCCACACCAGTTCAGGTCCAGTTTTATTTTTTTTAATTTTTTTTATTGGCTCACTGTATATTTTTATTTATATATTAATACAAACACCTAATTTTTTTTTATGTTGATACATGTGTCTATATCTTTACTCATATATTAATACGGGGACATAATTTTTTTATAATTTATACACATGTCTATATTTTTACTCAACCTATATATATTTTTAATTTATAACTGTGTTTACACTTTAACTTATATATTAATTCGGGGATCAATTTTTTTTTTATAATTTATACACCCCTTCTATGCAATTGCGACTTGCTTAAAAAAAAGATTATTTTCTTTGCGATTTATAATAAATGGAAAATAGATTATTTTCTTTGTAATTTTGGTTGCTATAACTATTTTTAATATAACTTCAGATTAAATTTAATATTATTTAAATATTTGATAAAAAAATGTGCCTCACAAGTATTGAAAGTCCAGATCCGCCCCTGCATTCACAACATAATATAAACAACATTCAAAACCACATTCAACTTAAAAATAATCTAAACATCATTCCCAACAACTACAGTTATCTATAACATCATAAACTAATTAAATAATCAATGCGATTCTCATTTAAGCATTTTGTCATACACTTTGAGTGCAATGTATGAAGCATAATATCATTGTGTTAATTGAACTCAAACATCATTTAAACAACATTCACAACAACTACATTGATTTATAACATCAGAAACTACACATGCAATCTACCAAAAGTTCAATTCCTACATCAACCTTAACCACATGCAAACTACCAAAATTCACAACAACAAAAACTACACAAACTAACATTATGATTACAAATGAGTAATATTACTTACTTGTGATAAAGTGGAAATGATTAACTTGATTTTCGTCTAAAATGGAATTAGAAGAATTGGAGAGAAATTGACAATTTTTGGAGGAAATATGCAAATGGGAAAACTGATGCTTCTGTTCTGGATATGTACAGGATCGAATCGACAGTTAACAATCGATGGAACCGACGACAATTAACTGCTGAGGAAAACTTCGGTAGTTAACTACCAATGGTAATAACCGGCGGCAGTTAACTACCGAATGGACATTTGCGTATTTTACAGGTGTGTGTTAACCTTATATGAAGTGTGAACAACAGTTTTCAAAAGTATAACCCTAATATCATATGAAACATATCATTAGATACCAAAAGCAGTACCGCCATTTTCATTCTTCTTCAAAGTTTCTGGCAAAATTTCAATCTCTTCAAACTCTATTCTAAATTAAACTTGAAACTATTACCAAAAAATATACAAAGATCTAAATCTATTTATCCTATTTTCATCCCTTGATCTGTTTAATCCTTTCCTCCATGCCATTTCTTCGATCTAATTCATCATCTTTCCAACCCTCTAATCATCTTTGATAAAATATTGTTTCTTTTTTGTTGTCAAATTGTGAAAGAGATCTCTGTTTTTTTTTAATTTAAAACAACTAAAGAATAAAAAGCAAAAGAAATAAGAAAGTGAAAAAAATTGGAAGAAAAAAAGGTTAAAAAATGTGTTCTTGGTGAACCGGACAACCAGGAAAAAACCGAAGCAGTTCATCGGTTTTCATCGGTCCAAACCGGTTTTTCCCCTTTTGTCTCGGTTTTGCAAGAAACCGGTTCTACATGCATGTCCGTATCGGTGATTGATTCGGTCAAACCGGCATGTCCGGTCCGATTTTAATAACATTGGACTTTTTTCGGTCTATGTTTTTGCTTTAGTAGAGACTAGGTTATTAATAAATTTTGTTGTGAAAAAAAGTTAACTGTCGTTGAAAAATACTGAGCAACATTTAATTGCCCTTGAAGTCAACATCACATAAGTGCAAAACTTCAACGAGGGTATTTGCAAAACGTTATGTTGACTAACAGAAGAATTTGACGGATGAGGTAGATTGATCAACGTTGTGCAATTTCAGAGGGGTAATTGAAGTTTTGTTAACGTTAGGGGGGTAATTGACGAAACTTACAATTTTATGGGGGTAATTGCCTATTTACTCACGCAGAAATCATGGCATTCCATGGCACATACATTATAGTTAAAATTGAACAAAAGTAGTGTATTTCTTTGGATATTGACAAAACACAATTTGTTGAAACATTGGTGAGAAGTTATAAGGAAATTGAAAGGTTGAAGATTATACTCAGAGTTAGTGTAGTGTGAATTGAAAAAATTGTCTGGAAGTCTCAATATAACATATACTCCATTAATTAGTAGTGTTTAAATTGTGATATTTTTTTTATGACGGGTAATGAAATAAAATGTTGATTTTTTTAAAAATTCGTGCAAATCTCTTCCCATAATTTTAACGCACGTTATTTGTGATAAGATTGAGTACACTTCAACATATTTTACTATCTTTCCTCCATTCATATCCAATCAGTTTATTTACTCCACTTTTGCATGTTGTTTTCTTTGTCACCTTATCCAAAAGAGTTCTTGAACTGGTCAAATTGCTCATGGAATTTTAGCTAAATTCAGTTATGAATGTCTCTATAAATAAATGACTCAACTCAGTTTATATATCACGCCAAAGTGTATTACTGGGTTATCGACAACTTTTTATAACTTCTTCCACTTTCTACTTGATGTATTTTCGAGTCACTTTCCGCTTTTTTTATGTCCCTTTTGAATTAAAAGTGTTTTCAAGACCATAGTCTCTTTCAAGATATAATGTTCCTTCAAAAATCTTAAAGATCAAGGAGAATGCGTGAGTAAATTTTTTTTAAAAAGTGCAAGTCATATTCCCAATAACAATCGATTAAATTGATTTACTTATTTGTAAAACTCCATCACAAGATAAAATAAAGTGCAACAAGCAACTTGAAATCTAGAAAATATAAGTACATGGCCACATTTATACGACATATTACAATCGATTTGTGACTTAGTTATTTGTAAAGTTCCATCACACCAAGGATGGAGAAAGCACGACAAATAACTTGAAATTTAGAAAATCCAGATTGTTTAGCCAAATTCTCAAATTCTTTTGAAGTTCTTTCCTTACCACCAGCTGTGATAAACATCATGTTATCGACAATTGAAATCATTTTAGATGCATTTGTTGATTCTAGATCTTCTGGCGATATGAAATCCACAATAATAACCTTACCATTTGCAGACAAAGCTTTGTGACAATTGCTTAAAGTTTCTAAGCATTTTTCATCCGACCAATTATGGAACACAGACTACAACAATATAAGCCATGTGTACAAAGTTAGAATCGATGATATTAGCAAGATTTTATAATTAATTAGATAAATAAATGTTCATATTTATGTATTTTTTAATGGCACACACACATATATATATATATATATATATATATATGCCACTAAAAGATGATGATCACTTTTTATATATTTATGTATGTATACCACCAACCTTAAGCATTATAGCATCTCCCTGTGGAACACATTCAAACATATTTCCTCCAACATGCTCGATCCCTAAATAAAATTTGACAATATTTCAAGATTTCATAACCATAGGGAAAGTCTTTCAAAACAAATAATCTTGGGAAAGTGGTCACTAAATATAAAATTTGAGATGGGATCAAACAATTACCTGGAGAGGGTGGTGCATGTTCAATCACTTGTGGGAGATCAAAATTGATTGCCTTTATTGATGGATATTTGGATATAATCATTTTAAGACTTTGTCCATTTCCACCTCCTACATCAACTAGTGTTGATATTCCCTCATATCCTTTGTATATTTCAAGGATTCTTTTCATGTCAATTGTACATGCTTGAGTCATTGCTTCGTTAAATAAGTTGTTTATTTGTTGATCTTTCTCAAAGTATTCATAGATAGGTATTCCATGAACTTTCTCGAATACGTTTATCTCTGGTTCTATAATTGCTTCTTTTAAATTCGACCTATATCACAAAAATGATTTTTGTTTATAACAACACAAACGATAACATGACATTTTTTTTTTTACTATGTATATCGAATTTCAAATAATCTGATAGTGGTAATTTTTAGCTATCGAATAAATAACATATTATCGGTCATAATAAAGATAAAACGATGAAATATAAACGGAGTTTGATTTGAGTACAATTTTATAAGTTTGGCCTATATTATCATATTTGAATTCATTATTAAGATTTTTGAATTTCACATCATATATGGAGTTATTATTTGATGCAATTGTTAAAGTTAACATTTGGTGCTATTTGATCGTTTTTTTCCGGTCAAATAACACATTAGGTGTAAATATAAGTGAAGAATTGCGAGTTTGAACCCGCATGCTATTAAACCTTATCCCGTATTTATTATAACTATATTAAGTAAGGGAGAAACTCTTACCATACTCCTAAGAAAGCTGGGTGATTCAAATATGAAGTGAATGAGTCCATATAATTATCCTCATTTTCATGATGGACAAAGTATTTACCAGAAGGTGTTATTGCATAAACTTTCACCATGCTACCATCATCATTGGTCCGAGTGGAAACGGACAGGAGACCGTGGCTAGCAAGCAACCGCAGCATACGATCAAGCCTATTTGGTAAGTCGGAGTATTGAGTTATTGGTAACTTTGAAGCAATTTCGAAAGCCGACACAAATCCAACACTACTTTCATGTGATATTTCCTTAGCAATGATATCGAACAAGTTGAGTTCAATTGCAGCTTTAAAAACTGCAGGAAACACCATATTGGAAGCTATAATCTTGGCTAAGAGGGTATCACTATCATCTATTTGTGGGGTGAGAGTTTCCACTACATGGTTCTCTTTCTCATTGGTATAGGAACCCATGCTTTTTTTTTCTTTCTTTGTTGGGTGAGTTTATGCAAATTGTGATGGTTGTGTATTTACTTCTTTCAAGTTTTATTTTTTATAGCCACATTTGGCACTAAACGTTCAATTTCTTGTTAATTTCTGTCACTATCTCCTTTTGATGTGACACTTAACAATTCTATAATTAGAACGTTAATTAATAACGTTATACTAATTAAATGCTTTCAATGAAATTCTAGTTAACATATAACCCTAAAGTATTATGTGTCACTTTCAATACACTCACATGCAGGAAACATAAAATGTGACTCAATCAATCTAGAACTAAAATATACTTGTTCCTGCTTCAAAAGTATTTGTAATAGATGACCTGCACTTTTAATACATCTTTTAACTCATCGTATGAGACTCAATAAATATATTGCTTTTCTTGACTCCAAGATATCACTTGGAAACACCAAAATACACATTTTTGAGACTTGTATCTCCTTTCTAAATCTTTGGCAATTTTTATATTTTTTGTTTGCTTTTAAAAACCTGTATATTTTAGAAATCCAAGATAATGAGCTTTCTTTAGCATGGTCAAATCGATAGTTCATAACAGATCATTTATAATGTATAAACTCTATAATCAAAAGAAAGTTGTTTGGTAATGCCATTCTCTTCTGAGTTTATACGATTTTTATGGATTTATAACATATTTTGAGATATTTTAAATAGTGTTTGAGCTTATTTTCTCTCTCAATTTCACCCTTAATATCTTAATTAAAATATTAAATATCAATTTTTATAAAATAAACACTTCAAAAAAAAGAATTTATAAAATAATTAATGTTAATAATACTAAAATTAAGGATGTATTAATTTAAATATAAATTAATTAAAAAAATCTTAATATTTGTGCAAACATCAGGACGTATGAAAATCTATATATATAATATATATATATATATATATATATATATATATATATTAAAAACGAACAAAAATAAGCTTTAACATTCTCAACTTTACATGGAAAATAAAATTCAAGTTGAATATCATTTTCTGGAAGCGTAATTTGTGATGTCGCAGAAAACACGATGAAGATGAAAAAGAGAGTTTGCAATCGATACAGAAAAGTGGAGAGATCGGTAAGAGTTAAGAAAAAAGAACATGAACTTAGGGAGAAGAAGAAGCTGCAGGAACGTTCACGGTGAAGGCATAGAGACAGTAAAAGTGAGAGAAACATGTTTGATTCTTTGGCAAAAAGTGTCACATGAATCACTCAAAGCTAACATTCAATAACAGCCATGGCCGTTTCGGAGTAGAACACGTTTAAAGAGATAACGGTGTTGAAACGATGAAGAAAGGAAAAAATGTCAGAAATAGCGTGAGAAGAGAGAAAGCAACACGCGTGAAAAGGGTGAAAAGAGAGTAGTGTGACTCGTTAAACCTCTCTTTTAATCACAGCCATCTATCTAATCCAATAGCCACTATTTAATCCTCTCACCCTCTCATTTAAGAAGTCCTCTCATTTGAAATGTCCTATATATATAGGGGAACATATCTTGTGAGAACCAAAATCATATATGAGAAACAAGAACTATCTATATCAACCATCAGATTTAATTAACACGTAAGATTTAATTATTTCATTGTAACCTCCCGTATAATTGATATACAAAATCACAAATTAATAAGTTGCGCTACTGCTGAGACTGCCTAGACTAATCCCAAGCTCTCCTTAAGAGTTTTAACACTGCTGACTTTGGTTAAGCTAGAAAATATTCGTTCCATCTCATCTAAGCGCTCATGGGTCTCCTTTATATCAATTTGATGCTAGGTGTTTACCATTTTTTTTGTATTCTTTTACCTTTTATCTATTAATCAATTTTATTGGAGAATGTTGCAGCATTTATTTACATGTTGGAGATTGGAGAATGTTGCAGCAAACAAGAAACTAAAGAAATTGTAAAATCTAATCTGATAATTATCTGGAGAAGGGACAATAAAACGCTACTTAGGGAGGAGTAGAGTAAATTGTGCCCAAATTGTAGCCCGATTTGTTAATTTGTGATTTTGTATATATCAATTCACGAGAGGTTTTAATGAAATAACTAAATCTTATGCGTTAATTAAATCTGATGGTTGATATAAATAATTATCGTTTCTTATATAAGATATTAGTTCCCACTGGATATGCTCCATATATATATATATATATATATATATTAACCTCTGATAGTGATACTGAGTAGTAACGTAACAAGATTAAATTGCATAAATTTTTGTAAAAAGAAATAGCATATACTTTTCATAATAAGAAAGATCAAATAACATAAACAATAGACAAAAGAAAAAAAAAAAGTTCCAAAAATTAAATAGCATAACCAAAGTCTACAAAAACGCGTGGTTTGCGACAAGAATAGTATTTTATGTAGATAAAATCTGCTTGAAATGAATAAATTTTCAACATAGATGCCAACAGCTGTGCATATATCAGTTGAATTCTAATTTTAATTACTATAAGTAACATAGCCTGCCAAATATTTATTTCAAGAGCAAAATAAAATTATATGTGACGATATAAGCAAGATAAAGTCAGCTGATGTTTGTTTTTAGTTAGTAAGTCAGCTGATGTTTGTTGTTAAAATAATGATATAAGATCAAAGAACTATAAGTGAGAGAAAGACATCTGATCTGTAATATTGTTCTTAATTTAAGGTGGTGAAGACTTTATTAATATTTCAATTTGTGGTATATATATATATATATACATATATATATATCTTTTTTGTCACATTAGAAAATGAAAGGAAAAAAGAAAAGGAAGGAAAACAACTTGGTCCATAAAAAGAACATTCTTAAATCGTCAACTAAGTAACGATTCATTTCTTCCCTAGACTCTATTTTCTGCAATTTTTTTTGGGGGGGATGTGAGGATGTAAGGAAAATATCTTGGATAAAATGGGACAATATATGCTTACAAACGGAGAATGGAGGTTTGGGGGTGAAAAGGTTGAAGGAATTTAATATTTCTTTGTTAGGTAAATGGGTGTGGAGGTTCTTGGAAGAGCGAGATAGCTTATGGAATGTAGTTCTCCGGGCCAAATATGGAGAGGAGGGAGGGAGGGTGCGGTTTGGGGAGGATGGTGGATCGGTTTGGTGGCGGACTTTAAACCAAGTCCGTTCGGGGGTGGGAGTTGTGGATAATAGGTGGCTGTCAGACAACATCGTTAGGAAGGTGGGGGATGGGTGCTCAACTCTGTTTTGGGTAGATCCGTGGTTGGATGGTTGTCCGCTAAAAATGGCATACAATAGGTTGTATCATATTGCGGACAATAAACTGGCTACGGTGGCGGAGATGTGTGAGTTAGGTTGGTGTGCTGGAGGTGAGGCGTGGAAATGGCGGAGGAGATTGCTTGCTTGGGAGGAGGGGTTAGTCTTGGCGTGTGTGGAGCGTTTGTCTGCTTGTGTTTTGCAGGTTGGAACGAGTGACAGATGGGTGTGGAAACTCCATGCGTCGCAGTGTTACACAGTGAAATCAGCTTATTCTTACTTAACAAATACTGATTCAAATCTTAATGAAGGTTTCGATAGCTTTTTGTGGCTTAAAGCGGTGCCGTTGAAGGTGAATATATTTCTTTGGCGCCTTTTTTTAAATAGGCTTCCTACTAAGGATAACCTGTATAGGAGATGTGTTCTTGATGCTGCTCAGCTTCCTTGTGTGACCCAGTGTGGGGGCTCTGAAGATTATAATCATCTGTTTTGTTGTTGTAATTTTTATGGGCGGCTTTGGTATTTGGTTACGAAGTGGTTGGGCTTCGAGGTGGCTCTTCAGGGTAACATTCTCCTTCATGCTCACCAGTTTTGTGGTCTTGGAGGTTTTTCCAGAAAATCTAGGCATGCGTTCACTACTATTTGGATCTCTACTATTTGAATCCCTTGCCGAGAGAGTTAAAGTTCAAACGTTTTGGTGGCTGAAATCTTCTTATGTAATGTTTGATTTTGATTACTATGTTTGGAGGCAGACTACTCTTAGCTGTCTTAAAGCACTTGTGTAATAGGTAGTTTATTTGGTGGCTGTCTGGCTGTTTGTGGCTTAACATTTTTGTAATTGTTACCTTGCAGCTCTCTTAAGCACTCCTTGTGCCTGAGAAGTAGTCTGTTGTTTTATTTATTATTCTTAATTTCTTCAAAAAAAAAGAATTTGATCAATTAGCTTTGATATTTTTAGAATATCAATGCAAGCATTTCCTTTATGAAAAATATGGTGGAGGAACATATAGGAGATGCTCTTAGCATGTACTCTAATAATCTAACATATTATCATATTATACCACATCTATATCTTCTTTGAGCAGTACTAATATATGAAAAATTGGAAATTTTAATCTTGTAAAAACTTTTGGAATTCACCTACTAAATAATAAGTTTTGCTTCAACGGTTGGATTGGTGAAAGATAATGTTTATAATGAGTTATTCTACAGGTCACTCGAAAGCTCGTCAATCCTTTCTTCAACTCATTTGGTTACTTTGTGTCTGGCTGGTTTAGAATGAACGCAACAATAGGCTTTTTAATAACATCCAAACCAACGTTGATAAGCTAGTAGAAAAAGTTAAATTTTACTCTTTTTGGTGGCTTAAGCCAATAAGGCCACTTTTATATTCGGTACTCAAAGATGGTGGTCAGACCCTTTAATATGTTTGGGTATTGACTAATCTTTCCTTTGTTTATTCATTGTATGACTGACTGTTTATAGTGGTGACTCTCTTTAGTACATCTTGTACTGAGGTGGTTCACAATGAGTTATCAAGCTATTTATAAAATTACTCTTCTCACTTATGGAATTGTCCATTTCCTTATATTTACGACAAATAATTGCCACTTGCCATTTTTCAGTGGCAATTAACTGTCGTTGACACTTTTAAGATCGGTTGAACCGACTTAAAAAATGATTGAACAGATCTTAAAAGTGTCAGCGACAGTTAACTGCTACTGAAAATTACCGAACTGAAAATTACCGAACAGCAGTAAACTGCCGTTGATATAAGGGAATGAACAATTTTAAGAGTGAGAAGAGTAATTTTCTTATTTATAGTATATACACAAATTGAAATATTGGGCTTTCACAAACAAAAAAAACCTGTAATATTGTGCCTTTTTTAAGGTGGTGAAAACTTTATCAAAATTTCAATTTACGGTGTATCTACTCTTTGATTAGTATTATTTATGAAAAATGAAAATTAACTCAAATTTTAGTTTTACTCCTCACAAACCTTGTAATACCTAATTTCGCCTTAACACTTTTGAACGAATAAAAAAATTGAAGTTCCGGCAAATTCAATCCTGTGCTAGTTGATGGAATACTTTTTAAAATTGACGTATGAATTGTTTGATTAAATGAGACAATATCCATGTCCTCTTAAGCTTAGCTCAGTTGATAAGGACAATGTATAATATATGCAAGGTTCGGATTCAAACTTCGACCACCACCAAAAAATAAGACGATATTCATGAATTTTTATCGTTACTTCTTACATATTTAAAGACTAAAATAACTATTATCCGATTTAATTTATTGTATACTTTACTTATTTTCCTATAGAGAAGATGATTGACAAAAAATGAGACAACCAGCTTTGCCGGTCTTTGTATGTTGCATGGTATT
The DNA here is from genome assembly GCA_946800305.1 of Medicago arabica. NCBI lineage: Eukaryota > Viridiplantae > Streptophyta > Magnoliopsida > Fabales > Fabaceae > Medicago > Medicago arabica. The sequence goes on from OX326969.1 coordinate 4,063,898, forward strand.
TTCTTAATCCTAAATTGCAGTATCTTTCTAATTTTATAGTTGAGTAGAAAGGGTTATTTATGTTAAATATTTATCACCCACGTCATATCTAGCCGCCACCCACATTGTCTCTTCTCCTTCATCCTTGATCCTCTCAGGAATGAAGTCATTTAGGGAAATTTTTAGTCCAAAATCTTCCCTTTCAATTGTTTTTTCTTCTCTTTTTATCAGCATATGCAGTTTTGAAACCCACTTGAGTTGATCCGGTGGTATTGACTTGACACGTGTGAGTGTGTTCTTCCTTGAAATCTCGTATTTGATTCTCTCCGATCTCAATTTGGATGGGATAATTTAGCTTCTTCAAAAACAAAAAAAAAGATATGCAGTTTTGATAAACTTTTAGTTTTTCTTCGGTGTTTTATCCATAAATTCATCACCTAACTGCAAAAGTATTGTTTTTTTGTTCGTCTTGATGCAGTTTTATTTGATTTCATGTCTTGTTATCGTGTTTGTTCGGTTTGTATTGATGAATTTTCTTTGTTTAATGTTTATTACAAATTCAAAAATGATTTTGACGTCCTTAACGCTATAGATTTAGAGGCATGAGTACTCCAGACACTTTTATTTTGTCATATCATATGCATTCTTTTTTGTTTTTATTGCTATAAACATGAGTAATATAAGTTTGTTCACAAATTCATCATTTTTAGTCTTAGCGACTTTGAGATTTTTATTTTCTCGACCAATGTAATTTTTGTCCATTTTAATGAATGAATATTAATTTCTTTGTAAAAAAAAGTTGATTAGGATGTTAAATAGGGTATAATTAGTTGAATTCGTTGAATACCCTCTAACATATGCGCCTTTCTCCACTGTCCTCCACTAACACAACGACCCTTCTCCTCCTCGAATCCAAATCTTGCAGGTTCAATGTAAATCCTGACTCGGTAGTTGTGTGCTTCGCCTTCATGGTTGCAACCCCAAGAGAGCACTCTAAACCCCGAAAACAATAATCATACAATAAATTCAAATAATTCAAGAGCTTAAATGTTATGTTTACATTTTTCCAAACATGTATAACTTGGTTTCCATAAATTTTTTGCAACAGAAGACATTCAACATACATAAAATCTCATCACCAAGAATAAATGCTCAAAATCCAAAATAATAATCTAACATGTCATGTATCACATCTCATAAACACATCTCCAGAATACAATTCAACTCTCAACATAAATAACAATAAGTCTCAAAGGTATCAAAATAAAGACTCAAGACCGACACCATACATCAAAGCCTAACTAGACTATAAGCGGAAAGAAAACGAAGAAGCATCAATGATAGTCCTCAAGCAACAACAAAAGAAAGCAATCGCCTCAATCCTACAAATCACCTACGCCATTCAAAGAAATGATGTGTTGGTCAACCAAATGACCACTGGGAGTTAGATACCGGTCGCGTAAGCAATTATATTCAAATGAATAGTATTAAAGGATTTCAATATGCACATAGGGATAAATATTCCTACAATCCTATAAAGCCATCAACGTGTGAATAATTATGAATGCAAGGATGCCAAATATTGACTGAATAATGCACAACAACAATTTACTTTAAATATTCTCCACATATCTCCACATATTACATTATCAGAACAATACATTCATACATCAACATTTATCAAGTAATAAGTCATCTCTACATATTCATCATCTAGCATTTACCTCTACATATTCGAATCAACAATCATAAACAATTGTCAAGTATACATCCCCACAAAGACATAGCATTGCTTCATATAGCATACATCACATAATAGACGAATAACTATCCATATTATGAAATTCATCATATTAAACACCCAATCATCATTGATTCATTCTTATTCTATCATATCATCATGAACACAAAGCAATTTATAAGTTATCCGAACATAAAACCTCATTTTAACAAAGTTCGTCTATTTTCACAAAAACTATCATTTTCCAAATAATTCACCGAAAACAATAATGCATGTTCAAACACATCAACAGGCATATCCACATATCATGTATGATCACAGTAGTTAATACATATACACATCATAGCTTGATTCCATTTAATTCCAAAGATTACCTAAGTTCGTCTCATTTTATCATTTTTCAAAAGAATTCCATTTCTAATGTTAAACCAAGTTTAGAGCTCACATACACCTTTCAAAACCATTTTTAAGTCATCGTTACAGAAAACAAACCTTAACCCTAGCATTTCATTTGAGAAAAACGAGTTTAGGAAAATTTCATGTTCTTGAGCATTTTCAAACAAATTTCAATTCGATTCACAAAAATCATTTCAATCCAATTCAATTGATGTTTCAGTATGTTTAGAAGTGAAAGCATCAATTAAACACATCCAAAGAAGCATTTAGGAAAGTCTGGATCGACCCACAACTGATTGGAACACCCAAAATCATGGGTGTTGCACTGAGCAACTCGTCATGATGTGGCGGAGGTTGAGTCTTCACGGTGGAGGAGAAAGGTGTCTGGAGGCACGTTAGCAGTTTAGTGCTTAAGTCACTATATGAGAGAGGTGGTTATGTGCGAAAATACTGAAAAATGAAGTGTACCTTGAGGGTGATGTCGAGTCACCCTTATATAGTCACAGTGAACGCTGACCACCTCCGTAAAATGTGGTGTCCACTTAAGGAGCCATTGGAGATGACATGAACGGTAGAGATGAGGCCAAACCACGCTCTTGTCTTGTAATCTGCACATGGCTTCTTGTGTTATTCCACCGTTTCGATCTTGTTTGTCTTTGGCCTTAGGCCTATTTGGCCATATGTTATTGTGATTCTAACTTATCTGAAATATTAACTAGCATAAATTTAGTAACAACAAAATATAAAAAAGTAGTGAAAATCTTTCCTTGTATATGGGCTGTTGTAAATTTAGTAACAACATGAGAAAGTGACAACATCATATATGTTATTGGCTAAGCAACAATTCATCCGATAACCTTTTTGTGACGATTTTAGATTAACTCTAGATTATTTAAAGTAAATATTCAACATCACCACTAGATTAAATTATAATATTAAAAATTAGTTTTTCAAGATTTATATAACAAATCTTAATCAATTATTTGTGCACTCTTTAAAGGATGCATCACTATGGAATTAAATTCATCAAAAATTCAAGGAAAATAAAAGTTGAGTTTTTAGATTCTTCGAGAATTTTGCACAATCAAATCAATTCTTTATGCAATCATTAAGAGATCAATTATAATTTACGGAAAATAAAAATTGAGTCTTTAGATTCTTCATAGAACTATACACAATAAAATCAATTCTTTCTGCAATCCTTAAGGATGCATCACTATTGAATTATTAAGAAATTGATGGAGAATAAAAATTGAGTTCTTAAGGAACTATATATAATCAAATAAAAACTTTATGCAATCCTTCAGAGATGCAACACTATTGAATTATTAAAAAAATTCATTGAGAATAAAAATAAGTTATTTAAGTTCTTTTGGAATTTTCCAACATATTTAGACAAAAAATGAAACTTTTGAATTCTTTCAGAATTCATAGAGAACAAAATTTAGATTTAAATTCTTCTAGAATTCATAGAGAATAAAATTGAGACTTTAATTTATTTTTAAGTTCTTCAGTGACTATATAATAAATATGTATAGTATAAGATCAATCCTTGTGCAATCGTTCAAGGTTGCATGGATGTTGAATTCTTTAGGAATTTATAGGGAAATAAATAAACACTAATTGAATATGATTTGCACAGTAGCATATCTATAAGGATTTGATTCTGATTGATGAAATCTTAACACCGTAGTCAATAATCATCGATACAAAACTAAAATTTATATACATGTTAAAATAGATTGATAATGACAATTGGTTAAATCATTGTGTTTATAACATGTTGTGGAACTCTTTGAATAAGAACAACAATAAGAACAAGAATAAAAAGAAGTTGTGAAGGAGAGAAAAAGAGAGGGAAGAAAGATAATTCTATTATTCTTTTGAGTGTACATCTATATTACATGTTTATAGAAAAATATATAATATTACACATGAACCCTATTTATAGAGAAATAGAGAAAATTAAATTCAAGCAACTTGGAATATTCATAACATAGATAAATTACAGGCAACTTGGAATCTTCCCAATTTAAAGTACGTACATAGCTAAATTTATTACATGTCAGACAATTCATACGTACAGATTTTTTTATTATTAGGTAAAGATCACTCTCCACATTTATACTCCATATTATAATTGATATTTGACTAAGTTATTTATAAAGTTCCATCACTCCGAGGATGGAGAAAGCACGACAAACAACTTTGACTTTAGAAAATCCAGTTTGTTTATCCAAAATCTCAAATTCTTTTGAAGTTCTTTCCTTACAACCAGCTGTGATAAACATCATATTATCGACAGTTGAAATCATCTTAGATGCATTTGTTGATTCTAGATCTTCTGGCGATATGAAATCCACAATAATGACCTTACCATTTGAAGGCAAAGCTTTGTGACAACTGCTTAAAATTTCTAAGCATTTTTCATCCGACCAATTATGGCACACAAGCTACAACAATATAAGCCATGTGTGCAAAATTAGAATCGAAAATATTAGCAAGAATTAATAATTTTTAATTAATTAGATAATATAAATGTTTATATTTATTTATTTATGTATACCAACCTTAAGCATTATAGCATCTCCATGTGGAACACATTCAAACATATTTCCTCCAACATGTTCCATCCCTAAATAAAATTTTACAATTTTGTCAACATTTCATAACCAAAATAAATATAAACTTTGAGATGCAATCAAACAATTACCTTGAGAGGGTGGTGCATGTTCAATCACTTGTGGGAGATCAAAATTGATTGCCTTTATTGATGGATATTTGGATATAATCATTTTGAGACTTTGTCCATTTCCACCTCCTACATCAACCAGTGTTGATATTCCCTCATATCCTTTGTATATTTCAAGGATTCTTTTCATGTGAACGGTACATGTATCAGTCATTGAGTTGTTAAATATGTTGTTTATTTGTGGATCTTTCTCAAAGTATTCATAGATAGGTATATTTTTTTAACAAACAAATATGAAATATATTAACAATGCACTAGCAGTCCTTTAGCACAAGATGTACCGAAAAGACAACTAGAGAAACAAGCAGTCCGGTCACAAATACAACAAAGGGTCAGCCAATATATGCCTAAACACGACAAAGGACTCGACCACCACAAATGGTCACCAAAAACAAAGGTGGTCTTATTAGCTTTCAGCCACCACAAAGAATAATACTTCACTTTATCTAGTAATTGAATCATGGAACTTTCTTTCATATTAAATAATCTATTATTTCTTTCATTCCATAAGACCCACACAGTCAACAACCAAACAAGTTGCAAAAAAAACCGTCTCGCCTTCAAGCCACCTATGGAGTGAATAAACTGAACAAAGTGACTAAAAATATCACAATGATCAATGCCATCAAAGCCAATCCAAACATGAACTTTCTCGAATATGTTTATCTCTGGCTCTATAATTGCTTCCTTCAAATTTGACCTGTATTACAAAATAATATATATTTTTTTAATAAACTATTTGAATATGATTTGCAAACATAACACATCCCTTCCCAACTACTCCAAAGCTTTCGTCGTCCTCATATAGTGGTTCCTGGTTGTGGTGCGACCAGATTTCTACTCTGCATCACCGATCCACTATTTTTGGGTTGAATTGTCCTTTCGTCGACGATATTCTCAATTTCGTTGTCAGTTTGAAAACCCATATAGGTTTTGGTCCAAGATTTTATTAAAACATGCTATTATGGTGATTTGTGGTCACTGTTGTTTGGGTTCATAGCCTTTAGGCGATGGTAGGTTCAAAACAGTTGATTAAGTGTGTAGTTTAGGTGTTGATTCAAATCCTCATTGTCGTAGTTATGGGTTTCGTCCAAATGGATTCTCATATCAGGTTCGGTGTGTGCAACCATCATTGGGCTCGAAAGAGCTAGTTAGGCTTGCGGTATTCTGATGCAGGGGCAGTTGGTACATGAATCTGATCCGTGTTGGCGGTCGGTTCATAAACCATATCTCAAAAGACGGTTTGTCTCATGTTCGCTTTCTTTGGAGTTGGTTGTGGTATTGTTGTTGAGCCAGAAATGGCTGTTAATTTGTTGTAGATTGTACTAAACGGTTGGCGCGTGTGGTTTCACTAATTACCGTGTTGGCGGTCGAATTCACTCCCCACCATCAATTGTTCGTGGTTTCGTAGATTGAAATGGGACTATGTGGACTCAAAAGAGTCGTTAATGCTTGTTGATGTTGTTGCACGGAGTGGATGGTACGTGATCCTATTTTGTGGTGACGATCATTTCATTTGCCAAATTATAGACCTGTTTGGTACTCACAAACGTCTATTGGTAATGGTGTTCATTTGTTAGAATTTATTAGGGTTGGATCACTGTGCTATTCTTTTTGATGTATTACCCGTTAGGGTTGATTCACATGGATTGACTGGGCAAGTTTTATGTCCTCATAGCTTTGATGTAATTTTTCCTTTTTTTTAATCATATACATGAGTAATTGGCAAAAGATTAGGGTACCAACTTAGCTGGGCACATTCTTTTTGATGTCATTTTCCTCTTGACTTATAAAAAAAATACTATATAGAAAGAAAATAGGGGGTTTGGGGAGTTTTCGGCTAACTTTTTTGTTATTTCAATTTTACCTTTAAAAAAATTCCTTTAATAATGTTATTTCTGTGTTATTAAAAAAGATAAAAAAAATTGTTTTATTTGTTATATTATTATTGTCGTTGAAAAAAGATAAATATAATCTGTTGAGCTTGTTACAATTGAAAGTCACACATATCTATTACTTATAATTTTAATCTGCATAATTTTTTTTTATATAAAATATCGTTTGTAATTTACATGCAAATATTTTATAATATATTGTTGATAATCAAAAGCAGAAAAAACGGACACATGAATACTCTTTTTTTCGCTAGTATATTTAAGGTTTCTAACACAGTAAACCCTAATTCATATAAAAAGTTACATATTAATGGAAATATTTAGAAAGATATTGAAATTTTTATTTTTATTTTGGTATAGAAAGTAAAATAATATTTAAACATTTATTTAACGTGTCAATCATTAAATTATGTTGCATTATTTTTTGTGACTATGCATATCGAATTTCAAATACTTTTAGAGTTTAACGATGGTGAGTTGATAGTGCAAAACAACTTTGTGCACATAACCAATGAAAATATTTAGTTAAAAACAATAATTTAATTGATGTGGCAATTCTAAATGTTCTGATCGATTGTTTGTGCAAAATTGTTTTGAACTGTCAATCCACTGCTATTAAACTCATAATTTTATAGTGGTAATTTTGAACTGGAGATTTTTATTTGTAAAACTTTTTTATACGTGCTCTAATGAGATTAAATAATGATGTCATTTTTTAGGTTAGTTTCTACAATTTATCAATAAATATTTAGTTGTCGTAATTGGATTGGATGCATACGATAAAAACTTTTACATTATTGAATAAATAACGACATTACCGGTCAAAATGAAAGTACAGCGATGGAATATCAACTAGTTTTGATTTGAATACAGTTTTATATAAGTTTGGAATTATATATTATTTGATTTGATGCAAGTGTGAAAGTACTATTTGATCTTTTTGTTTGGTACAATAAGCTAGTGCCGGATCACACACATCAAATGTGAATATATGTGGAAAATTGTAGATTTCAACAGGCTCTAAATGTTAGAACATAAATCAGTAAAAAGGAGAATAAGGAAAACGAAAAATAACAAGAAAATGAGACACGAATTTGCTTATACAGTTCAGTCGTGTCTATTTATGTGACTATAGAGAATCCATATATAGTTCCGCATATGTAATTTTTTATACGAATTAGGGTTTACAGTGTTAGAAACCATATATATATGAATTAGTGTTAGAAACCATATATAATATTAGGGTTTGTCTTTTTTTTAGAGAGAATATTAGGGTTTGTCTAACATGTATAATATTGTATGTGTTAGAGCAACTAAACATGAAAAAAAAAAAATTGGTAAACAACAATTATTTATAAAAAGATACTTTACATATTAAAAATTAATACACAAGTTTTAATATAAACTTACTTTTTTAAACTTTTAACATGTGCAAATGTGCAAATTTATATTTGTTAGAAAAATCCATAATACTATGATCCAAACTAGATTGCAACTTAATCATACCACAGGATAATAGCTCCCCACTCCGCTAGTTCTCCTCTCCAACAATTAGGTCTAATACACGTTTGAGGTCAAACGCACAGGTATGAGTGGAGGGAGCTTCAGAACGCTCTGTTAGCTCAACTCTTTCTCCGTCCCTTACCCCTCTCCGGTGTCCATGTCAGTGTAAGCGCACGCGCGCGTGTATGAGGTTTGCTAACTTAGACCAATAGGAAAAAAGTGCACCTTTTTATTTCGACAAAAATATCCCTCATCTTTAATATGTAAAACTAATAGCTTGAGGGTTACTTTAGTAATTTTCATTAAAACATATTTGTTAAGAGCATTGCTATTTATCTAGAGAGTTTTTATCAAGAATTTATCAAGGAAATCAAGGAAAGTAATGGTCTGTAATTAAGGAAAGGTGTTAGCAAATACACTGTCTTGAAATTTTCTTGATAAATTTTGTCACTGTATCTATCATTTCCCATTTGTTAACTTGCACTAATTTGCTAACATAGACCCACTTTTATTTTATTACAAATAGTTTGAGAGATATTTTAGTAATTTTCATTAAAACATATTTGTTAACTTGGATCAATTTGCTAACTTAGACCCACTTTTATTTTATAACAAATAACTCGAGGGATATTTACTAAACTACCGCCTACTTTAAATTGGTTTACACTAGTGGATATTGATTTTTTTTGGCCAAATAAAAAGGTGTCCTTACTAACTTAGACTTTCATATTTTTTGTTGGTTTAAGTTAGCAAACATATATATACACACACGAGTCATGCTTAATTAACACGTGCTATTATAACTATAATTCATCTCGATAATCATGTGTCGTAAATAACTATATTATAGGGGAGAAACGCTTACCACACCCCTAAGAAAGCTGGGTGATTCAAGTATGATGTGAATGAGTCCATGCGATTATCCTCGTTTTCACGATGGACAAAGTATTTACCGGAAGGTGTGATACCATAAACTCTCACCATGCTACCATCATCATTGGTCCGAGTGGAACTAGACAGAAGACCGTGGCTAGCAAGCAAGCGCAGCATACGGTCAAGCTTATTTGGTAAGTCGGAGTATTGAGTAATTGGTAACTTTGAAGCAATTTCGAAAGATGACACAAATTCAACACTGTTTTCATGTGATATTTCATATATTATCAATGATATCAAACAAGTTGAGTTCAATTGAAGCTTTAAAAACTGCTGGAAACACCATATTGGCACCTAGAATCATGGCTAAGAGGGTATCACTGTCATCTATTTGTGGGGTGAGAGTTTCTACTGCATGGTTTTCTTTCTCATTGGAATAGGAACCCATGTTTGCTTTATTTATAAGCTTTGTAATGGTGGAGTGATGGGTGAAAATTTGCTTCCTCAAGTTCGGTTTTTATAGCAAGAATTAGCACTATCTAGTTTAACGGGTTTCTAGTATTAATTACTCCCTCTCCCTCCGTTCCTTCGTAAGGATCTTTTTAGAAAATTAACATAAAAATAGCGATGTGTATTTTTGCATATTTCCTTCCTATTATACCCTCATTTTAATCCATCAATAAATTCCAATTTTTTTGCACACACTTTATCTTTCCAATAAATTTAATATGTTATATTTCTCTCGTAACAAATAATTGTCAGTTATTATCTTCTTTTTTTGCACACTCTCTCATAACAAACAATTGTCTATTTTCTAAATATTGTGCACATTTTTTTAATTATTTTAAATCGATATAAAAATTATTCCAAATTCACATTAATCAAAAGTTAAGAAAAAATTAACTTTCTTCCAACTCCTTTAATTAAAGTTAAGGCTTCGTCCATGGCTTCAACTAATGCTAGAGTCACACTTGAAATTTTTAACAATTGTTATTCCTCTTATTTATAAAATTTTAACTTTTCTTGGAACAATTGTTTGGAACAATTTTTTTTTTTTTTAAGAATTTGAAGATAATAAGAAACAAACTTTGTTTGAAAAAAAATAAACAGACTTTGTTTAAAAAAACAAACTTTAATAATTTTCCAAATAGATAACATTAATTAGTTTTATTAAAAAAGATAAAAATAATTGACAAAGGGTATAATTGACAAATCGTACCCTTAAAATATCAAAAAAAACAGTTAAATAGAAACGAAAAATTCACCTTAAAAACACACTTAAAAAGGAACGGAGTGAGTATTTATTATTTATTTCTGCTTGCCTCGGTAACCAAACAATTCAATTACTATGAACATGCATCTCCAATGATATTATTTTAAGGAATCTAGTATAAATTCTATACACTACTAATAAACGGTCACTATATATTATTTTTTGAAAGAACGGTATCACTATATCTTACTTACTAAAGCTTATCCCCAAAGCTATCATTAACCCTAATTTTTTCCCCCTAATTTTTCCCTCCACTTTTCTAAACCATTGGATGTTGATCATTTATGCGCCATTCAACATCAACCGTTGATCATCTACACTTAATGCAAATACTAATCACCATTCCACTTTGTAAAAGCCACTTCTTTCAACTATTCCCCACACTCATTTATTACAAATAACTCTCTCTCCCTTCTGCATCTACCAACAAATAATTATGAAGTTTTGATACACATGCATCCACCCTTTCATTTTCCAATGCCACATCAATTGTGGTCTTCTCTAGACATCAAAACTCTAGACATATATTTCTCTCTCATGAGAATTGAAAGGACATATAGCTCTCTTATTTTTCAATGTCTTCTCTGCCATTTCCCACATTCATCTTCAACTCTCTCTCTCATTGTTTCTCGGCCTCTCTAAGAAACCATTCTCATACTCGCTTCTCTCTCGACCCTTTTCCTATATAATTGAGTAATTTTATCCGCCGTACCGACTCTACTCTCACCCAAGGTCATTACCGGCGGCACTGTTCTTCTCAATGCATGTTGTTCTTCTAAGGTGATAGTGACCGCCACTTTGATTTTTTTTCTTCTACAACTGTCTCTCTCGGCCCTTAAACTATAAGATGTGTTTCTCCTCAAGCCATGTTAATCCTTTGTTTTACATCACTCTTCTGCCTTCTTTTTTCACTTTCAATCCCCAATAATCAAAATTTCAAACTTTCCACAACCCATTTCACCTTTTCTTCCGTTCTATTTCATATTCAGAGATAAGATTCAACTTTCCAGTAGTTATCATCTCCGGGTATCTTCATCGTAACGAGTTTCAGAACATTCATCGTAATCATCTTCAGGTACTTACTCTACTCTAATGTATTTTATTTTGTTTTGTTCATGTAGATATTATCATTTTAAATATTGAAGTTTTATGAGCAACAACTAGCACATTCTTTGAATTCAATATATGAAGATCCCTATCTTTATTAACAGGACAACATCAAGAGGTTCCTGAAGGACATCAAGAGGTCAGAAGTAAATGCTTGAGAGAGAGATAAGAGGTTCTCTTGAAAAGGAAACACAAGTTGATCATAATGTTTTCCTTATAGGTGAACAAGTATGTTATCAAAATTCTATCGATGATATGGGTAAATTATTTTTTATTGGGAATTTGAAGTGTTGGTATGAGGATTTAGAATTTTTTTAATTTTTTTTTTGCAAAAGGATTTGGAAAAACTGTAATTGTCAATTGAAATAAGCATTAATATGTCGTGGCTAGCAGTTTCTGTTTGTTAAATGTGCGTCTTTTTTGAAAGTCACAATAGAAATTTCTGAATTATTTTGATTTTTGAACAACAAAGGTTATGTCATTGTGTCTATTTTACAGGTTTTACAAGGTCATTAACCCTTTTAACATTTGGTGAACAAGTATGCATGCAGTGTTGTTGGTTTACGTTTCTCTTTCAAAATTTTATTTTCATACATCAGTTAACAGAATTTCTGCTAAAAGGGCTCACAAAATACTTTTTCCCTGTATCAATACTTTTATAGGAAATTGTTAACTATAATGAGTTTTAGTTCTATTAGTTTAATATTAGTTTAATATTAAGTAAGTTGGGCACTTAAGGAAGGTTTGGTGCAGATTCATTGAGACAAAGGCTAAAGGAAGATTTGGTGCGGATTCATTGAGACAGAGGCTAAAAAAGGAGTGGTGAAGTTGATCTAACCAAATCATGTTTATGAATTACAATAAGGTTCATGTTTTTCATCATCCAAGTTTTGATTAAAATATTCATGAATCTTATGTGATTAGTTTTTACCTTATAGATTTCTACACTAATTATGTTTGATATAGCTATTTTTTATAATCATCATGCTTATTATAATTTTAAGCTATTATCTTATGATGAAACAAAATTACATAGATTGATGCTTATTCCTGCATCAATGGCTTTGTGGATCAATTACCGTGCCTTTTCGTTTTTTTGATTTTGTGTTTTTTAACGGCTACTATTTTTCTGTGCATGTGCATTTACATTTCTCTTTTCTTTTATATCTTTATTACTTGGTCTATGAATAGGGTAGATGAGTGTAGAATTGTGCAAAAAGTCAAACTACCAGCAGGGGAAATGAACGTATCAACAAAAAAAAAAGGTTTATGAGATCATTTTTCTTACATATTTCGTATCAAATTTCAGTTCATTGAAAGATTTACATTTTTTGTTTGAGCACTTGATGAATAAATTTGAAATTGTGTTTGAGTTGCATATGTGTGCTTTATTTAACTTGAAATCTTCCTCATTTAGTTTTCAATGATTTGATAACTACAAAGTTCGAAGTACCATCCCTCATCAGTAATTAAACATATATGATTTTGGTTTGTTTGCTTCAAAAGATATTTGTTTTGTGACAAATCCATGGAGGTAGTAGTTTTACCTGAAATTTAGTTATTTATCTTATTATCTTATGGACATTTGATCGTTATGTGGATAGGTTACTTAAGATCTCCAAATAAGTTATGCTCCATTATATCGTTTGGCTGCTATGAAAGAAGTAGAGAAGACAAAAATTTACTACAACCAAATACAGTTTTGATGGTAACATCATTTTTTATAACTCTTTATGCTGAAAAAAATTTGAATTTAGCTTTTCTTCATTCAAATAAGAATCTTTTAGGCATTTTGTTGTGTTGGTGGATAAATTGTAACAATCCTTTTGACTGACATGAGTGATAAATTTTTCTTACTCTGTGCAGATATCATAAATACTAACTATTATGCTGCTTTTAGTTTGCAAAATGGCCAAGGTAAGAAAAAATCAACCTCATTACTGATTTTGTTCTGGTGTATAGAGTAATAAATTTTCATTTTTATTCTGATTTAATTTCAAAATTTGATGGGTTGGTTTCACTTTGAAAAGGACCATCTTGCTTTGGTTATTGAATTGATTATTAGCATTAACTTAGAAACCTTCTCTTTGTTTAAGATGAGTTTTACTTTTATTCATGGTTAAATAGCAAACTTTGTTTAAGACACCAGTGAATGTGTATTGGATAGGCATTTGCCACTAGCAAGAGACAGCTAATAGGAAGAATTGAGCATTAAACCACTTCACCACATCCTAAGGCATGCCATTTAATCTATGCTTAGATAGTCATATACCCTTATTGAGTGATTATTGTTCAGTTCTTTTTACGTCACAATTTGCGCATGACAACTTATGCACTTTCCATTAAATTATGGACAGATTGGAAAGGTTTTAAGGACCTCCATTGAGATTATTTCAATGTCAGTACAAAGAATAGATTTTGTTGATTTCACCTCCAACACAGAAGTTACTGTAACTAATGAATTAATCTTTGTCCCTGCAGAATTAAAATGAAACATACAATGGCTTGCATAACTTCTTCACTATGGTTTGGAGCTTATGTGCTTATCCTCTGTAACTTTAGGTTTGTGAATCAATTATTTGTGACACAAACATCTAAACTAAGCATCAATTATTTGTGAGTAGTATATGAAGTTTATTTTTCTAGAAAATATCAATGCTTTTAAACCAAATAGGTGTTTATGTGTCAATTCCTTTTTGTGAAATAAGTTCATGAATTGTATTTCTTACAAGGCCTTTGAAATTTCCACTATTCCTTTTATTCCAAAACTCTTAGTAGACATGGACTTAAGAGGCAGAAAAAGAGAGAAGAATTAAAGAATAGTCATTATAAAGAATTGTCAAGTGTTAACGTTTCATTGAATCCTTCAAGGCTTCATTGGATTCTGATGTATTTTTTTATAATAATTAGTGACTATTCTTATATTAGACAACATATTATAGGTAAAGATGATAAAAAGTTGGATTTTATGTAACCTCAAGAAATTATCAAGTGTGTCTAGCAAAGGTTACTATTTTACTGGTGGCATAAACTTTAAATTAACATTATTAACATTATGTATTCAATTTCCATCAAAAATATTTGGTTAAGGGTTGATTTGGTATCTAACGCCAGGATCATTCTCAGACAAAGTTATTCCAACAAAACATTTCTTTGTAATTATATCACAAACTCTAATCCCCTGCTCTTTTTAATTTTGATAACCGGTGAAGAAGATGATGAACATACTAATATAACTTCAAATGTGTTCTATAAAAAGGTTTTTCATAATTTATTACTAAGTATGTTAATGTATTATCAATTGTATTATACGACTTATTTAACACTTTATTTGTATATATTATATTCAAAATGACCCGTGCGACGCACGGGTCGAAGTTCTAGTATCATTTATTTGTGAGGTGAGAGTTTTTCCTTTATGGTTTTCTTTCTCATTGGAATAGGAATCCATGTCTGTTTATTTGACTTATCTGGTTTTTGTGTGTGATGGTAGAGTAGTCGTGTGGTTTGTGTAATTTGCTTCCCTCAATTGTTGCTTTTTATATTCATCAGGTAT
Source organism: Medicago arabica (assembly GCA_946800305.1). Lineage (NCBI taxonomy): Eukaryota > Viridiplantae > Streptophyta > Magnoliopsida > Fabales > Fabaceae > Medicago > Medicago arabica. The sequence continues at coordinate 4,078,973 of OX326969.1, forward strand.
GGTTGTATCGCATTTTCATTAACACCCTTTTGTGGGAGATGCGTCTCTGCCTGACCTATGGCCTATAAAATCTATTATGCGCTGCTTTGGGTTGACATCGAGTCTAAGGGTCAATTTCTGTTAGAACAGTATTTTGGGGGTCAATGTTGATCATGATATCTTGAGATTGATCGAACGAAAATAAACCTAGCATAATCTAAAAAGTTAAATTTAATTAGAAACTAAGAACTAACACTCAAATCTAATAAATAACCTAATCCTAGTAAAAAAATATAGTAATAAAATAAATTGACCTAAAAATATAAATTAAACCTAATCTAAAAACAAAAAATTAAAAATGAATATTTACAAAATAAATTTAGCAAATTTCCTTGTCAAAATATCAACAATCTCCAACGGTAGTGTCAAAAACTTGATGGACAAATTAGCAAGTGCACGTTATCGTCTCCATATGGATTGATTTTCAACTAAGCAATTAACATAATTTATTTGAGTAAAAACAGTAAGAGTTTAATGGATTTGCAAGTTTTCAATTGGCTTGCACAATGCGCGATTAAGTTTTTGATTTAGATGTTTAACGGAGGGAAGTTCAAGTATTTGTGCCCAAGAAAGGTTATACTTGCGATGTTCCCCTAACGATGAGTCATAACACTGACAATCATACATATATTAAAAAAAATAAAAATAAGCAATTTACAACGGTTCTTGTTCGCGCACCGGCATGATAGTCAAATCATATATGTTAGCCTATAGATCAATTCAACCACTAGTTGAAAAGCATTGAGAGTGGAACATATACAAATTAAATCAGGCAATTGAATCATAAACTGAATAGAAAACTTCACTAGTTTAATCCAATAAATAAGTAGAGGTTCATCATGGTACCCTAATCAAGAGAGGTTTAGTTACACATGCTAACCGACATTATTAACAAACAATAGAAAAACATACCATAGAGAGAACAAGAGGAGGAGAAAAAAAAACCTCTTCCTTGAAGCTCTGATGTTTGAACCTTGCCTTGTACTACTAGCTTTCTGATTGAATTAAAGTGTGTGCAAGAGTCTCTATTTATAGTTGATGACAGGTCATCTTACGTTATTCTTAAAATGTTTTTTAGATTGTTTTAGTAGGATTTAGCAGTAAAAATGAGGAGTATTAGAACGAGTGGCTATGATTTCGGGACTTTTGTAATGGTTTCTATATTTAAGCCTGTAATTCTAGTTTTTCCGAAACATAGCAATTTTAGGGGGTTTTTGAAGTAATTCACGAAGAAATCATGCAAATCGGAAAATCAAGAACATTCGAAGAATTATGAAGATTCAAGATACAAGAATAAAGATTCAAGAGGCCTCAGAAGACTTACAAGTGGGAGGAATTATGTTCCCAAAGTCCCGAGGCAAGTTATTTGAAGACGAATACCTAAAAGCGACGGAAAATCGGAGATTGGGCCCGGAAGAAAGACAGAATGCGCCTAGGGCATTTGAAAAATGCCTAAGGCATGATCTGACAAGCCACGCGCCTAGGGAATTTACCATGCGCCTAGGGCATGCTTTGAGCTTGTCTCTCATGCGCCTAGGGGATTTCTTATGCGCCCCGTGCATGCAAAAAGTCGGGGCGTAACTGTCTTTTCCTGCTTCCATTTTTTGTAAAGCTCGCACTTTTAGCCCAAACCCAGGTAGAAACTCTCACTATAAATACTAACCTTCTTCATTCAGAATTTCTCATTCAGAACTATAAATACCAATCTAAGATGAAATTCTGTATATTTTTGTTGGATATTTATTTTATTTAATATGTCCTTTATTTTATTTATTTATTTATTCTTTCGTTCGCTATTAAGTATTTTTAGGAAACAATTTTATTTCTGTGAGAGGTGCAAGCCTAGATTAGGTACGTAGGTTGTGACATGGCCTAATATTGCTATCACTAACTAGATGTTTATATCTTGATTATTATATCCTTTTACTATTAACTATCTGTCTATAAAGTAAGTGATTATTAACTAGCCAAAGATGCCATAAGAATTGTTGATCCTAGTCGTAGGTACCCAATGGCTAGAAACCGTTGGGTTGGGTGGTGCCTTATCGAACCTAGGAATTAACTGGTTAGTAATTAAGGAAACAAGCACCTAGTTGTCCGACTTAAAGTTGTAACCTAATAGAACCATTCTCTTGAAACCCTTAGTAAGGTAGACGTAGATTAGAGTTGCCCGTTTGTAGAACTAATAAGTAAGCGTAGAGAAAGTGTGCTATGAGTGTCCTAAGATTCATAGATGGGAAGACCTATGAATACCTTGGCCTTAATTGCCTCGGGAAACACTGGAAATCCAATAAAAAGTTTATGTTTCAATTACCTTTGAATTAGGAAGACCCCGCTGTGCTCTCGATTTTCGGGTATCAAAATCATTGATCGGATTTGAACCTTTAATCATTGAACTCTCAACTTTTATTCGCGGGAAGGGAAAGAGTGAGTAAAAACCCTTATAAGACCTTGGATTCGGAGGTTGGTTTCGATTGGGGAAGGTGTTAGGCACCCGAACCGACTATGGTATCCCATAGGAACCTTCTACCTATTCTCTAATCTTGCGCTAAATTAATTTTACTTATTAAAAAAAGTTTTAGAATTTAAGTAAAAGAAAGGAGAAAGATGAAGCATGTTTTTGGTTATTTTTATTGATTTGGAAGGGTCGAAACCCTTTGCCTACTTACCCAAATAAATCGGGATCAAAATCAAGTAGTTCGGCTAAAGAACTTATTTGATGAGTTGAATTGATTTTAACATTTTTTGAAAAAAAAGATTTTAAGATGAGATGAGAGGCCTCAAGGCATGAGAAGAAAAATACGGTGAAGTTGGTTAATTTTAATTGCACGAAATCCATGTCTAATGTGGATATTAAATTGATTAACATTTGATTAAAGAAAATAAAAAGAAAGACACTTGGATTACAAACCAAGGTTTACTTAAAAGAAATTTGAATTTGATTTTTGATTTTTTTTAACGAAAATATTTTTCTAAACTAACGGCGAACTCGCGTAACGACGGAAAATAAATAAACGTAAAGCGATAAATAAAGTGATAAAGTGTCGGTGCATGTGTCAGTGCGTGTGCCGGTTACATATTACATATCCTAAATACATTCTATGGTCTCAAAAGAAAAATGCGCAAAAAATAAATTACATCATTTCCTAATTACAAACTAAACCAAAAATAAAATAAATGACAAGAAATTTAAATATGCATGCAATATTTCTAATGAGAATTATTTCTATAAACTAAAATGCAATTTAAACAAATTAGAACAACAAGACAATAAAATGCAAACATATGAAATAAACATAAATGCAAGGTATACAAAATTAAAAGAAATAAAAGTGCATGAGAAGTTTTTTTTTTTAAATGCTTAAATGAACAAAAATTATATGAAATAGAAATTTAGCTATGAACTAAACAAAAAATATGCATGATGTTAAGATTAAAATGCTAATTAAAAAAAAATGCAAGAAATATAGTTCAAGCATTATGCGACTTAAAAAAAAGAAAAGAAATAAATCCATGAAATAAAAATAACACAAACATTACTATAAAAGAAAAATATGCAGGGAGGGGGTGCAGGCAGTATGGTGGGGGTACAAACAGAAACAGAAACAATCATACTGGGCCAAAGGAACACAAGAAAACGGGCTGGGCATGGCTGTGGGTAACCGGTTCGGTTTGACCCGAACCGGTTTGAAGAGGGAGTATAAAATATTTTTTCATGGCTTTTCTTCTCATTTTCTTCCAAACCTCTCTCTCTCTAAACAAAAAAACAACACAAAAGTTCTCTCCCTTCTCTCTAGAGAGCTGACACCGGAGAAGGAAAGAGGATGGGTGGCCGGAGGTACTCCGACGCGGTGGCCGGCCGGAGCGCCGCCGCGTCGGAGCGGTGAACTTGCTTTTTTTAAAAAAAAATTTCACCATCCGATTCATTTCCCTCTTCTAATCATAGATCCGGCTTTAGATTCTCAAAAACAAAACACCACAGCCCTAGATCTACGAATAAAAATTCACAAAAATAAACATACAAAGGTTATGAAGAACTACCTTGTTCTTCTTTGTTTTCGTTTTTCTTGTTCTCTGCGTTTTGTATTGATCTTTTCGGCCTTGCCTTGCTTTTTTCGGTTCTGTTCTTTTCTACTTCTTCTTCTTTTTCGTTTTGTTTTCACGTTTGGTTTGGATTCGGTTCGGCCGTTTGTGTTGTTTATGTTAGCCGAAAATGTGATGGTGTTGATGTTTGATGTTGATTCGGATTTCGAAAATGGTTGTTGTTGATTCAGATTTGGCCGAATTTGTGTTTGGTTGTTGTTTGGATTTGGCCGAATTTGGACTATTTGTGTTGGTGTTGGTGATTTTGAGTTTCAAAGTTCATGAAGTTCATGTGATGTTCTTCATGTTCTTGAGTATTTTGTGAGTTTTGATCCAAAATTTTGGAAAGAGAAAGTGATTTTATTTTTTTTGAGGACTTGATGGATTTCTGACTGATTGTGACTTGATTCTGACCCTTCTGACTCTAGAGACCATTCTGACGCGTGAACAGTACTTTTATAGTACAAAGTCTCTGATACACTGAAAATGACGAAAATACCCCTGCTGTTTCTTGGAGAAAAAGTTGGACAGGACCAATGACAAAATGACAAGTGTACTGAATGACTTAAAAAATATAAAATCTGATAAATAAATAAATAACAACAGCTAAATAAAATAAAAAAGAAATAATTAAATAAATAAATAAATAAAAACGAAAATTACTAATAAAAAGAAGAAAAAAAAAATGTCCCGTCGGAACCAAAAAATGAGGTATTTTAAAATACCTCTCTGCCGAAATTTCGTCTGATACGACTGAAATACGCGGCTTTTCTACGCTAATAAAATAATAAATCAATGACGTGAATAAAATGAACTTTAACAACGTAAACTTTACGCTAAATAAAATACGCATAAAACGCGGATAAAAATTACGAAATTAATACGCGAGTGACATTAAAAAATAAACGACGAAAGAAAAAATAAATGCGATCACAATACGAATAAAAACAGATATTACGGGAATTAGCGCGCGAACGAACGACTGAAAACGATCAACGTACGAAAAATAAATTGGTCAAAATTTGGGGTATGACAGATGCCCCTATTTAAGTTTCTCCGTCACGAGGATTTAAAAAGACGAAAGTTTTTGAAACGACGGGTCGGAGAGACTTAAATATCAAGTACACCAATTTTTGACCAACTCAGAAATCGAGAAAGCTCTATGGATGTAATGATATGAGTTGTCTGTTATGCAAGTACGAATGCAATGACGACGAAAATACTAACTCGAGAACCAAATAAAGTGTTACTGGGGAGAAAAATACTGTCTATTACCTTTACTGGGGATGAAATACGGTCTATTACCTTTACTGGGGTAAAGACGAACATACGAAGGGTAAAACTGTCAATTACCTTTACTGAGGTAAAGACGAACATACGAAATGAAAACCGGTCATTACCTTTACTGGGGTAACGACGAACATACGAAAGGGTAAAACTGTCTATTACCTTTACTGAGGTAAAGACGAACATACGAAATGAAATACTGGTCATTACCTTTACTGGGGTAACGACGAACATACGAAGGGTAAAACTATCTATTACCTTTACTGGGGTAAAGACGAACATACGAAATGAATAACCGGTCATTACCTTTACTGGGGTAACGACGAACATACGAAAGGGTAAAACTGTCTATTACCTTTACTGAGGTAAAGACGAACATACGAAATGAAATACCGGTCATTACCTTTGCTGGGGTAACGACGAACATACGAAGGATAAAACTGTCTATTACCTTTACTGGGGTAAAGACGAACATACGAAATGAAATATCGGTTATTACCTTTACTGGGGTAACGACGAACATACGAAATGAAATACCGGTCATTACTTTTACTGGGGTAACGACGAACATACGAAGGGTAAAACTGTCTATTACCTTTACTGGGGTAAAGACGAACATACGAAATGAATAACTGGTCATTACCTTTACTGGGTAATGACGAACATACGAAGGGTAAAACTGTCTATTACCTTTACTGGGGTAAAGACGAACATACGAAATGAAATACCGGTCATTACCTTTACTGGGGTAACGACGAACATACGAAGGGTAAAACTGTCTATTACCTTTACTGGGGTAAAGACGAAACAAAAACAGGGTACGAACGAATACTCTTTATACGAATGTAGCTTAAGCAAGATACTGGGGGAAAATTGAAGGGTGGGACCTGCCACTTGAAATGAACTTGATTGGTAAGCAAACCGAAATGAACATAGGTAAAATGCATATGAATGATATCAGTATGCATGATATGTATGCATGAATGAATGAACATGTATGAAAATATACTGGTGAAACTAACGAGACAAGATTTGGCAGGTCGTAAGGGTAGTGACCCGGTATTACAGTGCCAACACTTAGCATTCTTCACTGGGGATAATATCACTGGAGATGAATCAAATCACTATCGGAGTACCATCCGTTAACCAAACCAAAGCTGGGTAAAGAACATATAACCCAAAAAACCTGGCTGAGGTCGTCATTTCTGAACTGAACCAAAGTACCTTCTCAAAATCGTGCTTCACAAAGTCATTGCTTTTTTGTATCCTTTTTCTTCCTTTTTTTTTTTTTTGAAATCCCTAACTTTTGCCTGGACCGCCCTTTCGGGTTTTCAATCCACCGGGACGCTCATTTTTGGCTTAAGCCACCCTTTCGGGTTTTCGACTTAGCGAGCTTTTCTTTTTTTTTCTCTCTTTTTTTTTTTTTTTTTTTGCAAGACTATGATCCTCTTCGTTGAATCTACCTGTGTTTGAACGAGTGTTGACATATGCTTCCATGATACATAAATCTACAAATAATATGTTTGTCATTTTTTTTGTTTTTTTCAAAAGAAAACATAAAAAGTAAAAGAATTTTCAAAGTTTTTACTTCAAGTATTGACATTAAAAATGGAAGAAGAAAGTTTGCATATAGAATAAACAAGAATTCCAAAAGAGTGCACCGGCTCAAATTAATGTAATAGGGTGGTAACCGGCCAAAGGCATGGCTCCACGGATTACAAAAGTTGGAAAATGGTAATTACATGGGAAGGTACATTGAACACAATAACCACTACATTCCTTAACAACTTTGAACCACTGTTTAGATGCTTTAGTATCGGAGGACTTCTGACAGCTAAGGTGCCCCAAATGGGTGATGCTTGATCTGATGCAGTTACTTTGTCATAGTCCTTAACTTTTGCATAGGCTGCCCTTTCGGGTTTTCGACCTATCAGGATAAACTCTTTTTTTTTTTTTTGTGTCTCTAATTTTTGCCTAAGCCGCCCTTTCGGGTTTTCGACTTACCGAGACGCTCTTTTTTGGTTTAGGCCGCCCTTTCGGGTTTTTCGACCTACCGAGTTGTTCTTTTCATATATCTTTAGACAAAGTATTTCTTGACTGCATCAGAATTCACAGGACGAGGTAAATCTTCTCCATCCATAGTTGCAAGGATTAAAGCACCACCAGAGAAAGCTCTCTTGACCACATAAGGACCTTCATAATTGGGAGACCACTTGCCTCTGGGGTCTGGTTGAAAAGATTTGATACACTTGATCACAAGGTCTCCTTCTTTGAATTCACGGGGATGAACCTTTTTGTCAAACGCCTGTTTCATCCTTGACTGATATAGTTGTCCGTGACACAAAGCGGTCATGCGTTTCTCTTCAATCAAATTCAATTGATCGTACCTACTCTGGCACCATTCAGCTTCAGTTAATTCAGCTTCCATCAAAACTCTCAAAGATGGGATTTCCACCTCCACAGGGAGCGCTGCTTCCATACCATATACCAAAGAGAAAGGGGTTGCCCCTGTTGAAGTACGCACTGAGGTACGATATCCATGTAAAGCATAGGGTAACATCTCATGCCAATCTTTGTAGGTAACCACCATCTTTTGCACGATCTTCTTGATATTCTTATTTGCAGCCTCGACTGCACCATTAATCTGAGGTCTGTATGGAGAAGAGTTGTGATGTTCAATCTTGAAGTCATCGCACAATTCTTTCATCATGTTGTTGTTCAAATTTGTACAATTATCCGTGATGATCTTGTTAGGAATACCATAACGGCAGATGATATTATTCTTGATGAACCGAACCACTACTTGCTTGGTCACATTGGCGAAAGACGCCGCTTCAACCCACTTGGTAAAGTAATCAATAGCCACTAGTATGAAACGATGTCCATTAGAAGCTTTTGGTTCAATCCGACCAATCATATCAATGCCCCACATGGAGAAAGGCCACGGAGAAGAGATAACGTTGAGCATAGATGGTGGTACATGGCTTTTATCTGCATAAACCTGACATTTGTGGCATTTCTTAGCATGATTATAACAATCAGCTTGCATCGTTATCCAGTAAGAACCTGCCCTCAATGCTTTCTTAGCCATTGCATGTCCACTGGAATGAGTGCCAAAGGGACCTTCATGTATCTCATGCATCAATAAATCTGCTTCACGTTCATCCACACACCTAAGCAACACTGCATCAAAGTTTCTTTTGTACAATACATCTTCATTTAGGAAGAAATTACCAGACAATCTTCTTAAAGTCTTCTTATCTTTGCGAGATGCTCCAAGCGGATACTCTTGAGTTTGAAGGAAAACCTTGATATCATGAAACCATGGCTTGCCATCAGCGAGTACTTCAACTGCAAACACATAAGCGGGCCTTTCGAGGAACTGGACACTGATTAATGGCACATCATTGTGACGATTTACTTTGATCATCGAAGACAAAGTAGCCAAAGCATTTTCCATCTAATTCTCATCACGGGGAATGTGACACAACTCCACTTTGTTAAAGAAAGTTAACAAACGTCTTGCATAATCTCTGTAAGGGATCAAACCAGCATGGTGAGTTTCCCACTTCCCTTTGATCTGATTAATCACCAAAGCTGAATCTCCACATATATCAATATTCTTAATCCTCATATTGATTGCTTCTTCAATGCCCATGATGCAAGCTTCATATTCTGCAATATTGTTTGTACAGTCAAATCGTAGCCTTGCAGTAAAAGGGATGTGAGTACCCTCAGGTGTGACGAGGATTGCCCCGATTCCATTACCATAGGCATTGACGGCCCCATCAAATATCAAACCCCATTTAGATTCAGGATCTGGACCTTCACCAAACAACGGTTCATCACAATCTTTCATCTTCAAGTACATGACCTCTTCATCAGGGAAATCAAACTTAACAGGTTGGTAATCTTCAACCGGTTGACGAGCCAAATGATCTGCAAGGATACTCCCTTTGATTGCTTTCTGAGTATGGTATTCAATATCAAATTCGGCCAACAACATCTGCCAACGAGCAATTCTTCCTGATATCGAGGACTTCTCCAGGAGATACTTGATTGGATCCATTTTGGATATCAACCAAGTGGTATGATTGATCATATAGTGTCGAAGACGTTTGGTAGCCCAGGCTAAAGCACAACAAGTCTTCTCAAGTGCCGAGTATCGGGATTCGCAATCTGTAAACTTCTTGCTTAAGTAATAAATTGCATGCTCTTTTCTACCAGTTCCATCTTGTTGTCCGAGTACACAACCCATGGAATCTTCTAACACAGTCAAGTACATGATCAACGGTCTTCCTTCAACTAGAGGGACAAGAATTGGAGTTTCTAACAAATACTCCTTGATACTATCGAAGGCTCTCTGGCAATCTTCCGTCCAAACGATCCCTTGATCTTTTCGGAGTAGCTTGAATATCGGCCCACAAGTAGCAGTCATATTAGAGATAAACCTGGAGATATAATTCAGTCTTCCGAGAAAACCTCTGACTTGTTTCTCTGTTTTTGGAACGGGCATATCCCGGATGGCTCTGACTTTGTCGGGATCTACTTCAATGCTCTTCTGACTAACAATGAAGCCCAAAAGTTTCCCTGATCGGACACCGAAAGTACATTTATTAGGATTCAAACGGAGCTTGTACTTTCTCAACCGTTGGAACATCTTCAACAGATACTCAACATGTTCTTCTTCAGTACCAGACTTGACAATCATATCATCCACGTAAACTTCTATCTCTTTGTGCATCATATCATGGAATATCTTGGTCATACCCCTCTGATAAGTGGCACCAGCATTTATCAAACCAAATGGCATTACTACATAGCAGAAAGCGCCCCACGGCGTGATGAAAGACGTCTTTTCTCTATCTTCAGGAGCCATCTTGATCTGATTGTAACCAGAGAACCCGTCCATGAAGGAGAAAACTTTGCATTGAGCAGTACTATCAACCAATACATCAATATGAGGTAGAGGGAAATCATCCTTCGGACTTGCCTTGTTCAAATCTCGGTAATCAACACACATTCTGACCTTACCATCTTTCTTTGGAACAGGCACGATGTTGGCCAACCACTGAGGATACTCGGATGTAACTAGGAAGCCTGCATCAATCTGCTTCCGCACTTCTTCTTTGATCTTGAGGGCCATATCAGGATGTGACCTTCTGAGCTTCTGTTTGACCGGAGGATACTCAGGTTTCAAAGGCAAGCGATGTTCTACCACCTCAGGATCTAATCCTGGCATGTCTTTGTATGACCAAGCAAAAATGTCAGCGTACTCTCTGAGCAGTTCAATTACCTTTTCTTTGACGGTAATCTCCAATGACGCTCCAATCTTGATCTCTTTTTTCTCTTCCTCGGTACCCAGATTGATCAACTCTAACTCTTATTCGTGAGGCTGAATGATCTTTTTCTCTTGCTCTAACATCCATCTGATCTCGTCAGGAATCTCATCCTCCTCCTCTACCATAGCCTCGTAAACAGGGGATTCAAAATTGGGCAGAAGCATAGGGTCACTGTGTTCAACGGGCTTATGTATGTTCAGTCTGCACATGATTTATGATTGATTTTAGTAAATGAGTAAATGCAGACTTTTGAATTTGATTGATTTTTTTTTTTAAAAGAAAAAGAGAATGAGTTTTTTTTGGGATTTTTCTATTACCATTTTTCCAGAAAAAGCAGTAAATAAAAAAAAATAAAACAGTCATGATAGAAACGACGTTTTTCATTAATAACGACAATACTTGAAGATGAAACCCAAAAGCCCTACATGATTTCATTTTCATCTGGGGCAGGACGAAAAGAGTTTTCTTAAAAAAAACGAAAAAAGTAGACAAACATATTACTCAGACAAATGCATCACAGAAGGAATATCCACAGCGATCCAATTACAGCAGGCTCCTCCGGGTGTCACAAAGACAGGTGCAACCTCTTCCGACTGATCCTCAAGGATAGCATTGGTTTCTGGCGGAGCGTGAATAAACCCAGCACTATGGAAGATGCCCTCAGCTGGCTTGAAAATTGCGCTCGACTGACTGGTAGAGAAACCGAGACCTTCTTTCCGCTTGTTCTCAGGCAGTTGTACCAACTGACCCCAGCCTCCTGCTTTTCCACCTTGTACAACTTTTTGGGCGTCCTTCAAGGAGGCCATACAAGTTTCACTCTTCTTAGCAGCTTCTTCCTCCGCAGAGAACCCTTGAAATGAAGTTCCTTCTACATCATCAGCACCAATATAGGAAAAAGCGGACAAATGACTAACCAACAAAGCTGATTCACCAATTACCGTTATCAACTTCCCACAACTTACAAATTTTAGCTTCTGATGAAGAGTGGAGGTCACAGTTCCAGCCTCATGGATCCACGGTCTTTCAAGTAAACAGCTATATGAAGCTTGAATGTCCATAACCTGGAATGTGACCTTGAAAGTATGAGGGCCCACCGTAATAGGCAAGTCTATATCTCCAATTACAGACTTCCTAGATCCATCAAATGCCTTTACCATCACTGCACTCGGCCTCAACTGATCGCCACGGTATGCCAGCCTGTCCAAGGTAGTCTTCGCCATCACATTGAGGGCGGAACCAGTATCTATCAACACATTCGACAGCGGGTCTGATTTGCAAAGGACAGAGATGTGCAAAGCCCAGTTGTGGTTTCTTCCCTCCGCCGGGAGGTCCTCATCACTAAAGCTCAGGTTATTACATGCAGTTACATTCCCAACTATGCTCCCGAATTTCCCCAGAGTAACATCGGGATCCACATACGCTTGGGCCAAAATCTTCATCAAAGTGTCTCTATGAGCTCCAGAGTTCATTAGTAAAGACATTATGGAAATTTTGGACGGGGTTTGCAACAGCTGATCGATTATCTTGTATTCACTCTTTTTGATCAGCTTCAAGATCTCATCACTATCTTCCTGAATGATCCCCTCAGGTTGACTGGCACCTTTACCCTTATCAAAATTTTGCACTGGCACATTCGGAGCAATATTCTCGTTGCGCACAACAGTGGGGAGAATACGCCCACTTCTCATTACTTTGCCCAAACCTGCTATATTTACGACAACATCTGCAGAGTGCAAAGGTATCTCTCTACCATTCTCCACGATGGTTGCCTCATACCTGTAGGGTATGGCCTTCTGAGAAGTATAGGGAATAGGTATTGGTAAGCGGATCACCAGGGGAGTGACGTCTGGCTTCACACTATCACGGGATACCTCAAGATTCTTAAACACCGGGGTAATGACACAAACATTCCTGGATTCCTTCTTGACAATCAACTCTCTTCTGTCAATCAGTCCTTGTATATCCTCCTGGATTTGCTCACACCCTCGGAGATCCACATAACACACTTTACAAGCATCGTGATCGTGGTTAAACATGTTTGCTTCGCACATCCTGGCGTGGATCGGGACCAAAGGAGTTCTGACATCTTGAGCCCTGAGAATTAGACCCAAATCCTGATCCTCTTGAATCATATTAACAGCCGGTCCATGAGGTGGCAGAGGATTATTCTGAGTGTTGGGATTGGTGTCCTCGAAGGACAACTCTTTGCTTTGAATCAACCTCTGAACCTCTTCCTTGAGCGGGTAGCAGTGCTCAATGTCATGCCCAGGTGCCCCTTGGTGAAAGGCACAGGTAAGGTCAGCACGGTGCCATGGAGGTAATGGATTCTGTAGGCGAGGAGGCTGCCTGATCTGCACAAGATTTCTTGCTAGTAAAGAGGGTAGCAAGTCTGCATACAACATGGGTATGGGAGGAAACTCTTTCCTGGGAAGGCGATTTGGTTGTTGTGGGGCTCGATTGCGAGTTTGTTGTTGCTAAGGTGGTGGTGGGTAGTATGGTTGTTGGTAAAAAGGTTGCGGATACGGTTGTTGGTATAGTGGTGGGTAAAATGGTGGAGGCCTTTGGGGCGTTTGTGGGTGGTAATTTTGGTTTTGTGGAGCTGGAAAAGGTGGTGGAATATTGGCAATGAAGGGGTAGTTTGGATATATTGGTTGGGATCCACCCTGGGCTATCATACTGACTTCCTGAGCACTCTTCTTTGGATAACCATTTCCAAACTTCTTGGATCCATTAGACGACCCACCTGACGAAGCACCCGACGAACCACCTGACACGCTACCTTCTTTGGCCAAAATTCCCTTACGGACCAAATCTTCAATGCGAACCCCCGCGTCAACCATCTCAGTAAACTTCTGCGACGCGCAACCAATCATCTTCTCAGAGTAGTAAGGACTCAAAGTTTCAAAGAATAAGTCAGTCATTTCTCTCTCTTCCAGAGCTGGGCGAATTTGGGCCGATTTTTGAATGAAACGGAGAGCATACTCCTTGAAAGACTCTTTATCCTTTTGAGCCATAGCTTGCAGTTCCCTTCGGGTGGGCCCCAGGTGTATGTTATACCGGTATTGCTGTATGAAAGCACTGGCCAGTTCTTCGAAGGTGGTGATACCCTTCAGATTCATGTACCAAATTTGTGCAGGACCAGTCAAACTGTCTTGGAAACAATGAATGAGCAAAGGTTCATTGTCTCTGTAAGCTGTCATCTTCCTCACATACATGACCAGATGGCTTTGTGGGCAAGTATTCCCTTCATATTTTACGAAATCCGGTGTTTTGAACTTGGGAGGCATTACCACATTTGGGACCAAACAAAGATCGTGCACATTCTGACCATAGATGTCCTTACCACGAAGGGCCCTCAGTTCTTTCTGCACTACGTCATACTTCTCTTCCAGATTTACCATTTTGTCATCTCCTGCTACACTACCAGAATGATAGATTGGTCCTTCCTCTTGCTGGGCAGTGTGCACAATGGGTGCCGTATGATTCATAACAGCTTGAGGGAATGATTGTCCTGGATGGAAAAGTGGTGTTGCCTGTTGTCCATAAGGAATTGGCATTTCTGGGCCGGCAAAGCGAACACCTTCATTAGTTGTGAGAGGCATGCCCCAAGGGTACTCTCTGGACATGTAGTTCTGAGGGTGATAAGCAAATCCAGGAGGACGAAGACCTTCATTGTACATATTTGATGCATCTCCAAAAGAAAAACCAGTCGGGGTGGGCTGTGTAGTACCAGCAGACGTAGCAGAAATCACAGCAGTAGGGATCGGTTGTGTAGGACCAGTATGGGCAGACGAAACAACCACAGGAGAATTAGGTGTAGCAGAGACAACAACAGGAATCGGCTGAGCATCAAGAACCGGTTGGACTGGAATAACATCAAGAACCGGTTGAGCAGCTGTCGTTTGTGCCTGAGTGGCCATTATAGCTTCCATCATAACTGTTAACTTATCCATCCCTTCTCTGAGCGTAATAACCTGTTCCTTGAGATCCCTGTTCTCTTGTTCCATCAAATCCATCTTCTTCTTAACAAATGCCCGAGTGTTGTGGGTATGAGAAGGCTTGTACTGAATACGCCGGGCCACTTTCCTTGACTGAGGCAGAAAGGAGAGAATTATGAGACTCGGTTTTGACATTTTATGAATGCAGTACGATGCATGATATGCTAAATGCAAAAACAATGCAAAAAAAATTTAATTCATCGAAGAACTTATAAGGACAATTTTTGTAAACATAAAAACCTTAAACATTCATTACAAAATAAAAAACAAATACAAGATAATTCCCTTTTTAACAAACTGAGCCAAGGGATAGACTCCAAAGTACATAACAGAAAACTAGGAAAATACATAAAAGGAAACAAAAGTGAAGATCTCAAGCTCTTGAAGTAGACTACTCCTCCAAATCTGAATGCGGACCAGCAAAGAAATCTATGCGTTTCTTCTTACTACTGGGAACCTGTTCGAGTATAGCATCTTTCACCCTGATACGCTCTTTCAGCTCAGCAATTTCCTGATCTTTCTTGTGATTTTTCCAATTCTCTTCTTCTAAAAGACCCATGAGAGTGTCATTCTCACGCTTAGCTGCATGATATTTCTCTTTCCAATCGACACTTTCGCGCTCTGACTCAGCCAAACGCGCATGATACTCCTCCATGGTCTTAGGAGGTAAAGGCACTGGTATTGCTGGAATAGTTGCAGTTAAGGACCTTAGTAGGGGGTAAGGCATCCCTATTTGAGCAACTCTATCAATGACCCAATCGATGTAAGATTCATGAGTTACACTTGACTTATACTTCAACTGGCTCTTGTTCAACCTGATAATGGATCGCC
Organism: Medicago arabica; assembly: GCA_946800305.1. NCBI lineage: Eukaryota > Viridiplantae > Streptophyta > Magnoliopsida > Fabales > Fabaceae > Medicago > Medicago arabica. The sequence continues at coordinate 4,094,553 of OX326969.1, forward strand.
AAGCTTGTACAAACTGCATTCTCTTATCATTAACATCCTCCTTGTACAAGAAAAACTCGCTGGATAAGAAGAGGTAAGCAGGTCTCATCCTCATAGGGTACCCGAACTGACGTCTGGCAAGAAGCGGGTTATAACTGATGCCCCCGTGTATACCAAGAAGAGGCACATTGGAGAAATCCCCACAATGGTCAATGATCACTCCAGTATCATAAGCCGAGTTGTACCACACTACATCATTTGGGGTAAGAGCCATGAGCTTCTCCGACCATGGAATGAACTCAGATCGAATTTTAGGGCGAGGTAAATGTGAGGTAAACCAGGTGTAGAGCAAGGGTGCACGACAAATGATAACTCCACGTCCTTTAGACGTACAATCATGGATTGACAAGTAGGTATCAGCAAGCAAGGTAGGGACAGAGTTCTGGGTAATGAAAATCTGGATAGCATTCATGTCAACGAAATTGTCAATATTCGGGAATAGCACAATACCATAGATAAGTAAAGCAAGGATGGCTTCAAAGGCATCGGCATTGGATCTCTCGGAGAAAGTGGTGGCTTTTTGGTAAAGGAAATTGAAGGGTAGGCATTGGAGACCTCCTTTAAGGGTGAGATTGGCTTTTATCTCGGAGATTTCAAGATGAAGAGCAGCCGCGATGGTTGAATACTTGGGTGCGGGTTCAAGACCATGGAAAGGTACTTTGTCGAGTATGGGTAAACCGATCCAATAAGAGTACTCCTCAAGTGTGGGCATAAGCTGATAATCCGGGAAAGTAAAACAGTGATAAAGTGGGTCATAGAACTGGACCAAGGTATTGAGGAGTCCTTCATCGACATCCGTCTTGAGAATACTAAGCAAATAACCATACCGCTCACGAAAGTGGTCCGGGCTAGTCAACCTCCTTGCTAGCTTCCTTAAATTCTCCAAATCCGGTTTCTTGAAATCATACTTCTTAGTCCTCTTCACAATTTTCTTCACAACACCCTCCATATCTAATATGTTTACAAAAAGAGATTACATAAGTCCTTCGATGTTTTAATGGATGCAAAAAGTATCTATGTATGAATGCATGTATGCATGATTATGCTAAAGAACATAGAAAACATGGTGAGGTTAAGTACATAAAGTTGGAGCTGAGGGTAAACACACCATTTGGTAAGGACTAAGGTTTCAGATGCACTTGTAACCAGGGTTCTAACAAAGTTCCCAAATTACAACCCCCTTCGAACTTTATTGGATGCCCGGAACAACACCCGGTCCAACAGCGTCCGTAGGAGAGTCTAGTTTGAGCGTAGCATCGCGTGTCGACTAAGACCAAGACAACACTTGGTTAGCCACCGCACTACATCCTAATGGCCAAGATGGGTTAAAGGTAACTAAGGTCCTTAGCTTCGACGGAAACTTAAAAGTAATAATGTCTAAGCGCGACAACACACGCCGACGTATATCACTTCAAGATCCTCCGCTAAGTGTGGTTATATCACATGTTCCACCACACGAGAATACTCTCGGCATGTCACTATGATTCTACCACTCCTATCTTATATTTCACTCAAGCCCGGGTGTAGGACTTATCTCGCCACTCACAAAAAAGTAAACAATTAGGCACGTATTTACAAAAGCATAAGCAAATAATAAAGCGCAAAAGTAAAGAAAGATAAAATAGGCTTAACCCTCTAAAAGGTCCCCAGTGAAGTCGCCATTTCTGTGCTCTCGATTTTCGGGTATCAAAATCATTGATCGAATTTGAACCTTTAATCATTGAACTCTCAACTTTTAGTCGCGGGAAGGGAAAAAGTGAGTAAAAACCCTTATAAGACCTTGGATTCGGAGGTTGGTTTCGATTGGGGAAGGTGTTAGGCACCCGAACCGACTATGGTATCCCATAGGAACCTTCTACCTATTCTCTAATCTTGCGCTAAATTAATTTTACTTATTAAAAAAAGTTTTAGAATTTAAGTAAAAGAAAGGAGAAAGATGAAGCATGTTTTTGGTTATTTTTAGTGATTTGGAAGGGTCGAAACCCTTTGCCTACTTACCCAAATAAATCGGTATCAAAATCAAGTAGTTCGGCTAAAGAACTTATTTGATGAGTTGAATTGATTTTAACATTTTTTGAAAAAAAAGATTTTAAGAAGAGATGAGAGGCCTCAAGGCATGAGAAGAAAAATACGGTGAAGTTGGTTAATTTTAATTGCACGAAATCCATGTCTAATGTGGATATTAAATTGATTAACATTTGATTAAAGAAAATAAAAAGAAAGACACTTGGATTACAAACAAAGGTTTACTTAAAAGAAATTTGAATTTGATTTTTGATTTTTTTTAACGAAAATATTTTTCTAAACTAACGGCGAACTCGCGTAACGACGGAAAATAAATAAACGTAAAGCGATAAATAAAGTGATAAAGTGTCGGTGCATGTGTCAGTGCGTGTGCCGGTTACATATTACATACCCTAAATACATTCTATGGTCTCAAAAGAAAAATGCGCAAAAAATAAATTACATCATTTCCTAATTACAAACTAAACCAAAAATAAAATAAATGACAAGAAATTTAAATATGCATGCAATATTTCTAATGAGAATTATTTCTATAAACTAAAATGCAATTTAAACAAATTAGAACAACAAGACAATAAAATGCAAACATATGAAATAAACATAAATGCAAGGTAAACAAAATTAAAAGAAATAAAAGTGCATGAGAATTTTATTTTTTTTTTAAATGCTTAAATGAACAAAAATTATATGAAATAGAAATTTAGCTATGAACTAAACAAAAAATATGCATGATGTTAAGATTAAAATGCTAATTAAAAAAAAATGCAAGAAATATAGTTCAAGCATTATGTGACTTAAAAAAAAAAAAAGAAATAAATACATGAAATAAAAATAACACAAACATTACTATAAAAGAAAAATATGCAGGGAGGGGGTGCAGGCAGTAAGGTGGGGGTACAAACAGCAACAGAAACAATCATACTGGGCCAAAGGAACACAAGAAAATGGGTTGGGCATGGCTGTGGGTAACCGGTTCGGTTTGATCCGAACCGGTTTGAAGAGGGAGTATAAAATATTTTTTCATGGCTTTTCTTCTCATTTTCTTCCAAACCTCTCTCTCTCTAAACAAAAAAACAACACAAAAGTTCTCTCCCTTCTCTCTAGAGAGCTGACGCCGGAGAAGGAAAGAGGATGGGTGGCCAGAGGTACTCCGACGCGGTGGCCGGCCGGAGCGCCGCCGCGTCGGAGCGGTGAACTTGCTTTTTTTAAAATTTTTTGCACCATCCGATTCATTTCCCTCTTCTAATCATAGATCCGGCTTTAGATTCTCAAAAACAAAACACCACAGCCCTAGATCTACGAATAAAAATTCACAAAAATAAACATACAAAGGTTATGAAGAACTACCTTGTTCTTCTTTGTTTTCGTTTTTCTTGTTCTCTGCGTTTTGTATTGATCTTTTCGGCCTTGCCTTGCTTTTTTCGGTTCTGTTCTTTTCTACTTCTTCTTCTTTTTCGTTTTGTTTTCACGTTTGGTTCGGATTCGGTTCGGCCGTTTGTGTTTTTTATGTTAGCCGAAAATGTGATGGTGTTGATGTTTGATGTTGATTCGGATTTCGAAAATGGTTGTTGTTGATTCGGATTTCGAAAATGGTTGTTGTTGATTCGGATTTGGCCGAATTTGTGTTTGGTTGTTGTTTGGATTTGGCCGAATTTGGACTATTTGTGTTGGTGTTGGTGATTTTGAGTTTCAAAGTTCATGAAGTTCATGTGATGTTCTTCATGTTCTTGAGTATTTTGTGAGTTTTGATCCAAAATTTTGAAAAGAGAAAGTGATTTTATGTTTTTTGAGGACTTGATGGATTTCTGACTGATTGTGACTTGATTCTGACCCTTCTGACTCTAGGGACCATTCTGACGCGTGAACAGTACTTTTATAGTACAAAGTCTCTGATACACTGAAAATGACGAAAATACCCCTGCTGTTTCTTGGAGAAAAAGTTGGACAGGACCAATGACAAAATGACAAGTGTACTGAATGACTTAAAAAATATAAAATCTGATAAATAAATAAATAACAACAGCTAAATAAAATAAAAAAGAAATAATTAAATAAATAAATAAATAAAAACGAAAATTACTAATAAAAAGAAAAAAAAAATGTCCCGTCGGAACCAAAAAATGATGTATTTTAAAATACCTCTCTGCCGAAATTTCGTCTGATACGATTGAAATACGCGGCTTTTCTACGCTAATAAAATAATAAATCAATGACGTGAATAAAATGAACTTTAACAACGTAAACTTTACGCTAAATAAAATACGCATAAAATGCGGATAAAAATTACGAAGTTAATACGCGAGTGACATTAAAAAAATAAACGACGAAAGAAAAAATAAATGCGAACACAATACGAATAAAAACAGATATTACTGGAATTAGCGCGCGAACGAACGGTTGAAAACGATCAACGTACGAAAAATAAATTGGTCAAAATTTGGGGTATGACACCCGCATGTAAGGATCATCGTGCAATCAACAGGTGCAGTTAGCCATCGGAGGGAGAAGCCTAATAGGTACTAGTGGCTAGAAACCGTTGGGTCAGGTGGTGCCTTACCTTATTAGGAACATTCCAACGGCCTCATCACTTGTATAGTCTACCTAAGATAAATAAACGCGACATATTGTTACTTATTATCCAACAATAAATATATATAGGGGATTCAAAGAATCCTAACCACTGCTTACTTTTCTGCAACCCAAAACAGGTAAACTTGCTCTGTTGCAAACAGATAAAAATTGCAAGTCTTTCAAACTCTTAACTTTTTATATCGTCACCTATAAAAATAAATAAAGTGAATTGTTTGGACGAAACGACAATCCATGTGGATACGATACAATACTTATCATTTTATTACTTGATGAAAACGACTGGTACACTTGTCATAACCGATTAAAAAAATAAACTCATCAATAGTGCATCATTCTTAGAGGTTAAGAAATAAGAATCAGGTTTTTTCCTTCGATCCAGCTTGGAGAACAAGCTAAAAATGCACTTTTACCGCACATGTGTCTAACCATTTAGGTCTTTAATGCCTTTTTCGATCAATTAAGGAAAAGAAATAGGGTCCATTCATGAATATATCTCATGAAAATACATGGGAAAATACACGACATATTCAAAGGACAAAGAAAATGACATAAGCATGTCACTTCTACACACTAACAAACAACTCATACTTGATAGACATCCAAAATGTTATGGATGAGTAAAAGAACGATATGGACAATAAAGAAAAAAAATTATGAATGAGATGAGCGGTATTTATAGGAAGAGTTTTCACTTGAAGTTGGGCTTAAAAACTGGGTTTTTCCACTTAAAAGTAGCAAAGAACAGTTCTAGCCCATTTTCCTCACACTTGGGGCGCATGGCTGCTAGCCCAAATGTAATTTTCCACACTTAGGGCGTCTGGCTAACACTGGGGGCGCATGGTTCATGCTTGGGGTGCATGGATCATGCTTGAGGTGCCTTAATGCAATTTTATGCATGTAAACACATGTTTCTTCGTATTTTTGGGTGTTTGCTTCCATCTAAGATGTCTTGGGATTTGGGAACATAATTTCTCTCTTTGCAATGTCTTCTGAGGTGTCTTGAATCTTCATTCGTGGTATTCCCAAAGTTTTCACAAGTCTTCAAATGTTTTGCTTTGCCGATTTGCATGATTTCTTTGTGAATTACATAAAAACACCCTAGAATTGCTATGTTTCGTGAAAAGTATAATTACATGACTCAAATATAGAAAACACTACAAATCTCCTGAAATCATAGGAAATTGATTTAATACTCCTATATTATGGATGAAAAACTAACTAAAAATGACTGAAAAACATGCTAAGAATAATGTAAGATGACCTGTCATCAGATGTCTATCCTTATTCTTCCACCTTCCTATAACCATCATTAACGAATGACTGATTTGTGGTCCTTAATTTCTTTGATCATTCACTTGCTTACTTGTTTTTTTTTTCAAATAGGACTCATATTTTACTGTAATGACACACTTGTAAAGAGAATAACACAAAAGCTCTCATCTTCTCCATATTTGATCATCTTCTCTATTTTTATCTTGTCATTTAGTTTATTTAATAACACGTTATCAACACAAAACTCTGCCAAATTAATGGCTTAATTATCATGGAGGCTATATTCGTTGAGTTTTCCTTCTTCTCATCATATTTGCACTAATTAATCTAATTCATATGATCATGATATCATTTTATTTTTCTTTATTTTTATTTTTGTGTTTGTTTGGTTGAATTACATAGATTGAGTATGATTCAGCCATAAACAATAGCAATGGATTTACAATTGTTACAATGAAATATGTCGAAGAAACTAAAGAAGCAATTTGAATGTATGATGGTTCTGTAAGTCTGCTTTTAATATTAAATACTTCAACAATTTTTATCACGTATCTTTTCCTTTCTATTTAAAAAACTTATTAGAATTGCAACATCTGAAAAATTCTAGATAACTCTTAGATGAATGATTTCATGTTATACTTCATGCAAGAATTTTACAAATACATTAATATTTAAAGAATGAAGAAAGATTTTTGTCGGTTCGTGTGGAAAGAAAGAAGAATAAAAAATGAAGATTTAATACTAAAATATTAGCAAAGTTTTAAGTTGGTCCATAGTTTTAAAAATCATATCAGTGTAGGACTCTGAGCGTACTGAGCCATTGACTCATTGGTCGAACCACTAGGTTAAGAAGGTGAGAAAAATATAAGAAGGGGTTGAATTGTGTTAACTTTTTCTTCTTTTTAAACTAAACCCAGAGTTCAGAGTCTGATAGAGTTCTGAGTCTGATAAAATGTTCAGAGTCTAATGCAGCGGATAATGTAAAAGACATAGAGAAGAGAAATACACAAAACAATTATACAGATTCCTTCCACAATCCATAAGTAGTCTTGTCCCCTTTACACTTCCAAGGAGAGTTCACTAAAATCAATATCTGATTACAAATGCTCAAGCACAAAAGCAAGAGGCTTCCAAATACTTAAACACAAAAGCCAGAGATTTCATATGCTCAAGCATAAAAGCAAGAGACTTTTAAAATTACATAAAAAAATGTTTGAGGTTGAACACTTGATATACAATCAGTGGTGTTCACAATACAAATCAGATAAGACTCTTGAATTTCTAAGATATGAAAGTTGTTAAAAAAATTTAAGTGAACTTTGATGCACAATAATTTCTGCAGAGTTTTGGCACTAGTAAATTGTTGGTGAGTCTCTTACAATCTTTGAGTCTTCACTCCTTTATATAGATGTGTGAAAGATACGTTGATGATTGCCAGCACATAAAAAGGATCGTTGTTGAAGCTTTATCATCACCAATGATATGTTGCTTGATTTGGTTAATGTCCTATGAAGGAATAATTTGAATTTCATTCCTTGTATAGAGAATTGACCAGCGTAGACACAACTGTTGTATGTACTATTGCAGACGTTAAAAGTGGAGTAGTGGTTGTACAATTGTACTATGTCCTTTTCCTGCGTTCTTTAGTGGATAAACATCAAATGCCTTCTAATTCCTCTGAAATAGTCATTGCTCCAGGCTTTTATTCCTTCTGCAGTGATGTGTCTTCAGAATAACAAGTTTTAACTAACTGCAGCTTCTAGTCTTCAGACTCTGTTGAACTTCAGACTCTGATGATCTTCAGACGCTTGATGACGTCAGCTTCTGGTAGTCAGCTTCTGATGATCTTCAGACTCTGGTAGTCTTCAGACTTTGTCTTGCAACATAAGCTTTATTTGTAAATTCCTTTGCTCTCTTTTGTTCTTTCAGAACCAATACTTGGATAAAATACTTATAAATTTTTGTCTATGGTCCTACACACTTGAACAAATATTAGCATATCCAATTGACTTTTTAATACATTTTTATCATCAATCCTTAAGGTGGTAATTTTAAACACATTTTGTTCCAACAATCTCCCTCTTTTTTATGATGATAAACACTAGTATTAATGGTCAATTGTTGATCTAATTAACAAGTTGACTTTACGGTATGAGGTTTGTAAGCTCTCTCTGAGTTTGATAGTTCTTAAGGTGAGGTTTGTAAACTTCCCCTGAGTTCTATCCAGGTTAATTAAATTCATTTTAAACTTAAAAACGTCACTCAGAAATAACTTCACATGTAATCGGAGACTAAGAGATGAGAAGAAGGTTCTCCTAAATTAATTTTAAAATTAATTTAGTGGGCTCAGAGCCTAAATGTACTATATCTACTCCCATTTTATCATCAACAAAAAGAATAAACATAAAAAGAGAAGTAAAAAAAAATATGAATTATTTCTAAGCAATATATCATAGCATGATTGAAATTCATATAATCATTAAGTATCAGAGCATAATAGTCAAAAATAGTATCAGAAGCATAACTAAAGAGTATTATGAACATAAGCAACATAAGGATAAACACAGAAACATGAACAACAAAAAACAATGGTGTGCAATTTAAGGTTGTTGTTGTTTCTTCATCATAGTCATCATGTCTAACATCATAGCCTTGAGATCTTCTGATTGCTTCTTCATTGTGCTTTCCAGATCCTCTGATCTTTTTGCATGTGCTTCTTGATATGCTCTATGCTCTTCCTTCAATTCAGCTAACTGTTTTCTTAGAGATTATGAAATCAGCTTCTGCTCAAACAATTCTTCCCGAAGATTCTCAACTCTCTTGTCTTCTTCATGGTCTTTCATCTTCTGTTCTTCAAGAGCTAGTTTTTCAGATTTGATAAGAATTTTGGTTATCCAAGAAGGTTTCAGATCCTCTTTCACAAACTTAGAAATCAGTGCAGAGACATCTAAGTGACAGTCTAAGTCCAGTAGGCAGCAGGCATCTCCGACTTATGTGGAGAGGGTGACCACATGTCAGGTATTGGTGGATAAGTTGACTGATTCTACACTTGTGTCAGGTGGGGCCAGCAATGGTGTGAAGGAGTTAAGGCATGCAAATGCTCCTTTACTGGATTTTACTAAGGATATAAGGTCGGGTACATCATGTTCAACCATTTCCTCGTCTAATGATAACCAAAACCAGGTGCACAAGAATAGTGAGAAGGAAAATATTGTAGACATGGAATATCAGTTTCAGAGAAAGCGTATGCGAGAGGACAAAAAACCTGTCGAGGATTCTACAAATCATATAAACCAACATTTTTTATCGGCACATCCTGGTAACCAGGACTTCCGGGACCAATGATTATTTTGAGTTTAGAATTGTCGGGGATTGGGCAGTTCGAGTGCAGTTTCAAATCTTTGAAACCTGTCCCGGGGACACAAACTAGACATTCTTTTCATATCTGAAACATTGGCTAATACACAAAGCATGCAAAATATTCATGTTATGTTGGGATATGATTCATGCCTAGATGTTTATGTGGAAGGTAGAAGCGGTGGCCTGGCAGTGTTTCAGAAAGATGTTTCTAATTATCGTGTGTTAAATTACTCTCAAAATTTCATTAATCTAATTGTGGAGGGTGAAGAAGTTGGTGATTGGAGATTAACTTGTTATTATGGCTTTCCTAGACGTGTTCGTCGTCGTGATGATTGGGATTTACTTTGGGAGCTGCGAGATATGTCATCTCTGTTGTGGTGTATTATTGGGGACTTTAATGACTTGTTGTCTCAACAAGACAAAGTTGGTATTCATCCTCATCCTAATTGGTTGTGTATGGGTTTCCGTGAAGTAGTTGATGATTGTGCCTTATCCGATATTGAATTGCATGGTCACCCATTTATGTGGATAGAGATTTCGGGTACCAATCGAGTGTTGGAAGAAAGATTGAATATGACTATGGGAAACTCCGAATGGCTGCAACATTTTCTAAAAGTCAAACTTGCTTACTTCTCACTCAGATCACACTCCAATATTGCTTGATATTATCCCTACAGTTCATCAAAGGTATAATTATTATTTTAAATTTGAAAACAGTTGGCTTTTAGAGGATGATATTGAGGAGGTTGTGGTGGATGGCTAGGGTGGTACTATGGGGTTGGAACTCGGTGATAGAATTGAGAATTGTTCTATGAAGCTACAAAGTTGGGGTAGGAGGAAGAGAGTTCGGTCTAAGGAAAAAATTAACCATTGTGTTCGCATCTTAGAGGAACTTTGTTCCCATCCGAATGGTATGATGTGTATGCAATACGTCGCAACCCGTGAGAAGCAAGCTCGACTACTTGTACAGAAGGCGGCCATTTGGAAGCAAAAAGCATAAATGCACTGGTTGAAGGAAGGGGACATGAATACTAAGTTCTTTCATACATTAGCGATAGCCCATGGCAAAGTGAAAAAAGTTAGTAAGCTCCATACAGATGATGGGAGGATGGCTACATCGCAATAGGATATGTGTAATGTGGCACAAGGTTATTTTGAGCAATTATTTTATGTGAATGCTGGAGTCCATGAACCGGTGCTGGATTTGATGAGCCAGTGTGTTTCGTTGGATGACAATATTATGCTTACAACACCTATTACAAAGAATTGCATAATGATCTTTTTCATATGCAACCGGACAATTCCCCAAGTCCAAATTTTTTTAACCCGACATTTTATTAAAGATTCTGGCATGTATATGGTGATGATATTTTTCAAGCAGTGGTTTCTTGGTTGGATCATGGTTATTTTCCTTCAAACCTTACATAAACAAATATTTGTTTGATCCCGAAGTGAGAAGACCTGGATAATATAAAGGATCTTAAACCTATATCTCTTTGTAATGTTTTGTATAAAATGGTGTCGAAGTTGCTCACTAATCGACTGAAATAGTGTTTGGATAAATGTGTGTAAGAGGAGCAGTCAGTGTTTGTCGAGGGCCGCTTCATACTGGACAACACGTTAATAGCTACCGAGATAATTCACTCAATGAAGAGGAAGACGAAAGGATGGTGAGGGGAATTGGCTCTCAAGATTGATATTAGCAAGACTTGTGATAGAGTGGATTAGGGGTTTCTTCGTGGTGTGCTTATGCGAATGGGATTCAGTGAGAAATGGATCAAGTGGATGATGATGTGTGTTAGTTATGTTACTTAGTCGGTGCTTATGAACTTTGAAAGGGTGGGGTCTATCGTACCCGACCGGGGTTGTGTCAGGGTGACCCGTTATCACCATACTTATACATATTGATGGTTGAGGACCTCTCAACTCTAATACATAAGGCAGTTAACAATGGTGATATTCATGGGGTACAAGTATGTCGCGCTCCGCACTAGTGGTGTCTCACCTGTTGCTTTCAGACGATTGTTTCTTGTTTTGCAGGGTCAATGTGGTGGAAGCACAACATTTACTTACTATTCTTAAAACTTATGAGGCAGTATCTGGACAAGAAATTAATTTATCAAAGTCGGAGGTGTTTTTATGTTGCAATATGAGTGGGGCGGCGCAGGAGGATTTGTCACACATTATTGGTGTTTGACATGTGATAGGTACCGGAAAGTACTTGGGATTACCTTCGATGATTGGTAGAGATAAGAGGTTCGTTTTTTCTTTTAATAAGAACTGCATTTGGAGACGAATAAATGCATGGAGGGGACGAGCATTATCAAAGGCGGGTAAGGAGGTTGTGATCAAATATGTGTTACAAGTTATTCCTTCATACATAATGAGTATTTACCTTCTTCCGAATTTAGTTATAGATTATATTGAGAAAATGATCAATGCGTTTTGGTGGGGAGGCAGGAGTAACAACCGAGGGATTAAATGAATGGCATGAGAACGTGTGGCATGCCCCCAAGGAGTTTGTTGGAATGGGGTTTCAGAATTTCAAAGCTTTTAATCTCGCGGCTTAATACATCCTCCAGTCCCTTCACTTATTTTATTTTCTCACTTTGATCCCTTAATTATAAAGTATTTCAATTTAGTCCCATAAATCATCTGCCGTCTACTATTTTGATCATTTCCCTTAAATTTTTAATGTATATTATTCTTGATATCATTTTAACCACTTGATTACAGGTCTATAGTATTTAAGAGTGAACCATCAACACTTGATTTTTACAACTTTCTTCATCTTCTATCTTCATCTTCTTTTCCCTTTGTTCTTCACCTTCATCATCATAATACCTTCATCAAAAACCCATAAGAAGAAAAGAGCACAAAATTAATTCACTTCAACCCAAATTCATAACACCCTCTTTTATTCATTACTTTCAAATCCTTAACCTCACTTCCAAATCTTTATTTCCCCTATTTCCACTTTAAAATCCATTAATCACTTTAAAATCTTTCCAAAAAAAAAAAGCAGCAACCACAACATCTGAAGGAAAAAAATTCAAACATACCCAGAAAAATAAATTCTCATCATCGTCAACAACAACAACCACAACAGCAGCAACATACATCAAAGATAACTTCTCCCAATTCAGAAAAAAAACCAGAAAAAACTATTTCTACAAATTTTCATCATCATCATCATCAACACAACAACAACACAGATTCAACAACAAGCAAATCAAATTCAACCCTTTTTTGCTTCCTTTCATCATCATCACCATGAATTTAAAAAAGAAAACAAGAAGAAATGAGGAACAAATTGAGAAAGAGAGAATAAAGAGATCCAAATTCAACCCTTTTTTCTTCTTTCTTTCATCATCATCATCATGAATTAAAAAAGAAAGATTGAGAAAGGAAGAAGGAAGGAGGAACATATCCAGGAAGGAGGAACAATTTTGATTTCATCATAGATCCAGAGAGAGTAGAAAGGTTTAATTTTTTTCTTTTTATTTTAAGAGAATGAGAAACATAAGCAGGAAGACTGAGAGAAAGAATAAAGAGGAATCCATGATTTTTTACATTCAAGAGTTGGTGTTCTTCCTCGATTCCAAATTCAATTTCACAGTTTAATAAATAACTGATTTTTTAATTTTTATTTGAAGAGAAATCCATGATTTTTTTTAATTCTATTTATTTTTGTAGAAAAAATTATGAGTTTTAATTTTTTTTTCGATTTTTTTCCTAGGTATGTTTGAAATTTGTTATGAATGTATGAAGATTGGGATGAATATGAAGAAGAGATGGAGGAAAGAAGATGAAGAAAGGTAAATAAAGATAGGTGTTGATGGTGCACCATTAGAATTAGTAGACACTCATCATCAGAGGTCTCCATTTAACAAAAAAAGATCAAACCGTTAAAAATAAAAGATTTAATAAGGTCTATGGTGGACCACCTATAAAGTTGTTCACCTTAGACATTTAAGGTTAAACACTAACGGATAAGACCAAAATAGTAAACGACCAAATTAAGACACTTTATAGTTAAGGGATCAAATTGAGGAAATAAAATAAGTTAAGGGACCGGGGGATGTATTAAGCCTTAATCTCGCTATGGTAGCTAAACAAGGATGGAGCTTTCTGTCTAAATCTGAATCTCTGGTTGCTAGAGTGTTTAAATCGAGGTACTTTCCCCAGTCTTATTTTTTGGGCACTAAACTCAGTTATAACCCGAGATTTGCTTGGCAGAGTATTTGGAATTCGTGTCAGTTACTTTTATTTGGTTGTAGGTGGACAATTGGACATGGACAACAAGTCAGTGTAATGAATGATCCATGGGTTTGAGGTGTTCATGGTAGCTGGATTGAATCCCCACAAAGTCAAAGTGTGCATAGTTTGCATGTGTCTGATTTGATAGCTGACGAGAAACAAATTTGAGACATTGATAAGATTGAATCTTTGTTTTCAGATGATGCTCAACACACCACTATTTGCGGAAGTTCACAATGATAGAATAGTGTAGATGATGGAACGTAACAAGAGGTATACTGTTAAGACTAGTTATAAATTGGATATGATGGAGTTGGTACATACTGATCGATTCCATGTTGAAGTAAACTGGCATAGAATCTGGAATGGTAAATTTCCCTCATAAAGCGCATAATTTTTTATGGAGGATTTGTAAGGGGTGTGTTCCGACGCGTCTCCGACTACAATCACGGCATGTACAATGTCGGGCGAGTTGCCCCTGGTGTGATACGACTATTGAGGATGATTGGCATGCTTTTGTGGGTTTTACGGTGGTGCGTGAGAGTTGGTATTGGGCAGGACTTTCGACTGTGCTGCAAAGGCGAGATGGATCTGAGAGCAGTTTGACCAATTTTTGTTTTTGACATGTGTTGTTCAGAAAGCCGAGACATTGCTAGTCGGATGGCTTTACTTCTTTGGTAAATATTGACTGCACGTAATGATGTCATTTGGAACGACGCTCTTAACAAGCATTGGAAGGAAAGCACTAGATGCATGACAGCAATGGCAAGAGATTCATAAACAACCATCACCACCGGTTGTGCAACACAGGTTGAATAGAGTGCAAGGTAACAACTCAGTTTGGGAGAAACCATGCGAGACATGGTTGAAGTGTAATGTGGATGCCGCGTTCCATGATTGTAACCATCTTACATCTTTTGCTTGTTGTGTTAGAGATCCACGTGTGCAATTTATTCGGGCTCAAATGAAATGACAACGAGCACATATGGCAGTGATGGAGGGGGAGGCAATAGCCTTACTCAATGTCATTCACTTTGCTGATGTAAACAGATGAACCAAGTTCTCTTCGAGTCCGACTCAACTACTCTAATGCAAGTTATATCGTCTCCAGGTCATGGTGATTCAGAATTCTATGTTATTGTTTATAGTATTATTTATCAGTTATCTTTACATTCCAACTTCGAGGTGAAGTTTGTTAGGCGACAAGCGAACATGATTTGCTCATACTTTAGCTAGGACGGCTTGTTCTTGGGCTAGTTGCCGTATTTTTTTTTTATCCTTCTTATATTAATGATAATAGTTAAGTTTATTTTGATATATATATATATATATATATATATAGCCATTGAATTCAATCATGAAAGCTATGTTAAATCTTATACACAGACACATATAGCCATTGAATTCAATCGAGAAAGTTATGTTATTAGTTTTAAATCTTACGGATTCTGTAAAAAGAAAGTTAAAAATCTTAATGGTTTGAATCAAAGTGTTTGCTGATTATATTTTATTTCATTGTGACTAAACGAAATAAAAATAATATCTTCTTCTTCTTTATCTTCTACTTTTTGCCAGTTTCGATCCATGATAGTCAGCATCAAATAATCTTTCAAAAAACAAAAGTCAGCATCAAATCAAATAAAAGTAATAATAAAAGAGTACAATGACTACTTCATTTTTATTTCTATTTTTGACTCTCGGTTATTCAAAGTTAATTTCAAGTGCAGGTGGCATTGTTTGTCAAAGGGGTAGATTAGTATTACTTAAGTCTACAGTGAAGTAACTATTTTATAAGGAACATGTAGAATCTTGAAGGCAGCCGGCATTATTTATCTTTGTATGAAACTAGTAAAAGACGTGCTTTAGCAATTCGCTATTTTTCTTTTTTTTATTAAATAATATAGTGATTAGAGCTCACACATTTTAAACATGGAAAAATATGGTGTTTAAGGTTTGAACTCCAGCCCCTACATATAATATGTAACATTCTTATTAAGCTAAGCTTACTTGGATTCTATCTTTCTTTCTTTTTCTGATAAGCTTTAGCAAGTCTTTAGTTCGCAGGTGATATATAAAAGTCGATATTATAAAATAAAGAAAATCTATTAATAATTTTCAAATACTAATAATATTTTATTATTTTTATAAAAGATTTATTTATTTTATATATGAAAATCTATTGAATTTTTGCATCGCACGGGAATACATTCTGAAAAATCAGTCCAAGTGGTTAAACTCTAATCTATCCTAACAAATATTCACTAATCAAAAGGTGCAGTCCAAGTGGTTCAACTCTAATCTATCCTAACAAATATTCACTAATCAAAGGTGCAACCCAGCAGACTCGTGTACGAGCGCGAAACCAAGTTACAAAAAAGAATGAAATGAAAAGTGAACATTTGCGAAGAACAGTCAGAGATTAAGTATGGCGAATGGATCGACGACACTTCCTTGATCAACGTCAAGCATAAATATCTCTTTCGAGCAATATCATAGTAAAGGTAGACATGACCCCTCGAAACCTGCAAATCTCAACAAACCTGGAATATCAGAGAATCGAAAAATCATACCACCAAACACCACAATTTCAAACAAACGCGTAAGGACTCTCAAATTGAGGGATGAGTCCAATACGTCAGTAACCATACTCTTTCGGGGTTTTGAGTCAAGAACCATACTCTTTCGGGTTTACAAAACAAAACCACAACGAATGAGATAAAAGTCTGATGCCGCCCAACACTGTACCAAAACATAAATCAGAAACAAAAACAATAAGAAATAAAAACCAAAACAGCCCCGCAAGTTCAAAATGATCAAAAACAAGACCGCTAATCTGAAAATATATTTTTACTAGTTTGAGACTCGTTTTGGGAAATGTTTTACCGTAAAACTATTTGTATATTTTAAGTAATATAATATAAATCTTCAAGTCAAAATATGCCTTTTAAAATGTACACAAATTTGTTGGCAAAAATGTAAATTAAAATTAAGAAAGTCATATTTTTATTTTGGATAATCGGTTTTTCTTTTTCTTAACTTAAAATACAACTTTTGTGATTATTATAATGGAAAATACTATTTATCTAGAAAAATAGCATCAAGAATTTTTTAAGACACAGTTGGCAAGTTTTAATTGCATGATTTATTTGTTCACTTCCTATTTTTCAGCCACACCTCCTTGAATTGTGGCAAATAGTGCATTGTGATTGGCTACTCTTTATTCTTGAAGAATTCTTGATGTTATTTCTCTTGAGATATAGCATTGCTCAAATTGATATGTCTGAGAACATAGATAAAGAATGAACAGTTACGATACACCGTACACGTGCGATGGAGAGCAGGTATGGTAGAAGAGATGCTCGAATGAGTTTCTATTTTTTAATAGACCAGGAGAAAGGACAAGCATCAAGGGAAAATCACGACATCCCAACTAGGTTAGCTCCTTGAAGAGATTTTCATCCTATTATGCCTTTATATTATTATTTTTTTTAAAGTGAAAAAGTATGTATAAGAAGGGATACCAAATCAAAACCCTCGTAGAAAAAGATAAGAGGAATACAATTCGGTTAGTATGAAATTATTATTTGATCAAACATTTATTTTATTTAATTATTTGTCAAAAAAAATTTATGAGGTAATATTTTAAAATTCTATATTATGTTTTGTTAACTTTTAGAATCTTGCAAGATTGTTTCCTTATTTTATAACCAAATATTTGACAATGATTTTCTTCTTTCTTTATTCCACAATATATGGTTTGTTTGCGTTTTAGAATTTTGCAAGATTGTTTCTTTATTCCGTGACCAAATACTTGATTATATTTTTTCTTCTTTATTTTTTCATAAGATTTTTAGAAGGCTTGAATTATAAGGAAAACATAAATGTTTCTCTAATAATTCTTGATAATATCTTTTTATGAGTTAATTTTCATTTATTTCCTTTAATTTCTTCGAATCTTGTATGATTTTTATCTTGTAAATATTATATGCGAGATATATATATTTTCTTATGAAAGAAATTTATTTGATCATGATTTTATATAGATAATATACAATTTGAAGATGTCAAACTTTGGAAAGATATCATATTGATAACTTACGTTGCCCAAATACTATCTTGAAAGAAAAACAATAAATGATATATAAAGTTTTTACTTGTTCAAGAAAGCATGTGTAAAAGATAAATTAAGGATTTAGAATATTCATTATATATAGTTTCATTTCGATAGAATTTTGATGTCGATCAATACTGATTCAAATGGATTAGAATAAATGAAAAAAGCATTACTTTAAATCAGAAGTTTACAAAACATGCTTTACATGTTAATTTTGGTTGTATTAAACAATCTCCGAAGGATTGATCAAATAATGATTTTATTTATCATTAGTGATATAGTTCCCGAAGATCTATAAAATTATTTAAGACTCTGAAAAGTTAATGTATTTTTACATGAAGAAACAAATTTGCACATTGAGATTGCATTATATTCCTCTAAGCCTCATAAATATTAAAATTATGTTTGTTGTCAACTCACAACTAGAAGTTTGTGAGATTGTTTTCTCAACTAAGTTGATTAATAGGGCTTCAATACACTTTTGACCCCCTATGTTTGTCGTCGTAGCAATTTTGACCCCCTAACAAAAACAATGCAATTTTAACCCCCTAATTTTTCCAACTATGCTGAGAAGTCACCACGTGTCCTAAAAAAGGGGTCAGAATCTCAACTTTTTTGTAAAGTTAAGGGGTCAAAAGAATATTTCCCTAAACATCGCAAAATTAGGGGGTCAAAATTGCATTTTTTTGTTAGGAGGCCAAAATTGCTACGACGGCAAACATAGGGGGCCAAAAGTGCATTTAAGCCTTAATAGTTTCTTTTTCGAACTTTTCAAAAAATATTTGATAAGTACCAATTATCAATTGAAATTCATATAGAACAACTTGTAACATATGGTTATTAAATCGACTTGAAAATCCGTTCTTTAGATATCTAAAGTTAATTGTATGATTGATACTTATGAGACCACATCTTCAAAACTCTACTTTGGGAATCACCAATCAAGTATGTTGATATATTTATTTGAAACAATCCAACAAGTTATTATACGTAAGCCCTCCCCTTAATTTATAAATTATTATAGGTTGACAATCTAATAATTTCATTCTAAGTGAATTTTTGGATGTGTTGAGTATATTTCATTTGCTCTAATATAATGTGATGATCGAAATTGACAAGTGCACTAAATCGTAACAAGTAATAAAATAGCAAGTTTATTGTTCTCCAAAACGATTGTCGTTCAACTTAGCAATTTGCAAGACTTGTTTTAAGGAGTGAAATTAAAAGAGATTCAAATAGGTTTGCAGAGGTTTAATTGCCCTGTCCGATGCAAGATTAGGTTTGTGATACAAATGATTAACAGCGATTAGGGAATCCTTAAATCTCCCTTTGTCTTTGGAATTAACTCAAGAAACAATCAATTATATGGTGTCTACTTATGATTTAAGAAACTAAATTAGAAATCCTTATTAACCCAAACGACAACATGTGCGGTAAGATAACCTAGTTATTATTACAGTGGTACTGAAATAAAGATTTAAAAATTACGAAGTTTCATTCTTAATTTCATTAACTATAATTAAGAAATAAGAACTTGGGACCACTATGAACAAACTAAATTTGGGTTGTCAATCCTATTCTCTAAAGATCAATTTTCAAGATTGCCGATACGAATTCTCAATTGAAAAAACATTAAGAACAGGCAAGAGTGGATTAAATCAGAGACAAGAAAAATCATAACATAATATAAACTTTATTAATTGAATTCAACAAATAAGAAGGAGTTCATCACTCTAATCAAAGAGGTTTAGTTGCTCATGGTAACATAGATCATAACAAAATAATAGAAAAACATACCATAAAGAGAACAAGAGGAGGATGTAATCATACCTTAGAACTCTGATGCTTGACCCTTTCCTTGAGCTGCTAGCTTTTTGAATGAATAATAATGTTTGTAAGGGTCTCTAATTATAGCAAATGATTACTTACAGTTAAAGAGAAGAAAACTAGACTTATCTCCACCGTTTTAGCTTGAAAAACAAGCAGCATGCAATTGTTGCCTGCAACCGTGCACTAATGGTGCATACAGGGATGCAATAGGTGCATGTTCATGCGCTAATGGAACACGAGGAAGCCCATGTGTGCGAAATCTTGTGTTTTTGTCCCATTTTATATCTTATTCCGTCTGAAAACTCCTTGAAACTTGAAATGAATTTTCTTCACTTTGCATTGTCTTCAAAAACCTTATGAGAACCATTGATTTTCAATCTTCATATCATTGGTCCTTCATGTGATGTTTTGATTTGTCAATTTACACGATTTCTCACTACAAAGCACTCAAAATATCTATGAAGTTGCATGATTTAAGAAGGAATGAATTACAATGACTCGAGTGAAAACAATACAATATGTTCGTTAAACCATTAACAACTCCTCTAATTCCTATCTTATTTATCTTCAAATTAAAAAAAAAGTACTAAAAACATAGTCATAAATATCATATGATGCTCCGTCATCACAACCCCAAACTTAAAATGCATGCTTGTCCTCAGGCAACAGAATAACAAGTAGTTAGAATTTACATGAATTTAAAGTATAAGAACAAACTTTTTCGGATATTTTGCTTAGATTGTCACTATTCCCACCATCAGACTTAAGTAGCTCACCACTTCCATACAATCGGAAGAAACTTAGAGAAGGTACTCTTACTTTCAACCACATACAATTCCAAGATACAGGTATGTACCTCTTAAAGCTAGTGAGGATGGTCAAGACATTTGCCACACTCCATTTATCATGTGATTGTACCTTGCTATGAGATTGAAACAATTTTAAACAGACATTCTATGTATACATTATCGCACACACATATAGAGGTTTTTTTTAAGGTTATAACGTTGTTGAGGTAAAGGTGAGATATATTTGGAAAAGTAGGCTACAAACACTTTGGAGTTAGTTTCTAAGGATTCCCTATTTTAAATACTTTGAAAACTTTGTCCTCCAAGCTTGTAACTTTATTCATAAATTGTGTCACAACCAATGTTTATGAGGTGTTGGCTTTGTTTTTGAGTCAGTTCAATTATTTGTGAACTAGTAGAACTACTTATTCTTTTTATTTTATTTTAAAGAGACAAAACTTTTGTTTTTATCTCTTGATTTTCTGTTTTTTTTTTTTGTAGATCATCACTTTGATGTTTTGTTTATAATTTTCTTTTCAATTTTTTTCTTTGATAACCAAGTTTTACTAGTACTCCACCCCAAACTTAAGATGTTACGAATTTCAAAGAGCAACTCCGAACTTAATTTCAAACAATGACAAGTATTTCACTAATTAATCTATCTAACTCCAAAAAGAAATCAATCAGATACATGATGCAAAGTCACGTAAAAGTAACCAAGAAAAAAATTAGTGCATAGAGGCTCAAAGATGTTTCACAAAGGATATATAATGATAATTCAGAGTGGCTTGAAAAAAGGCTATAGTTACCAAAACACCGTTTTAACCCAGTTATCCTCCCGTCAAAACAAAACTCAGTTCAACATATATAATCACACAAACACTCAAGCAGATGGAAAAACAAATTGCCCCTATCGACTGTCCATATCGAAAATCTGCACATGTGTTGCAATAGACAACACCTTCCGACCTAATCTCTAAAATTGGTTTTGGTCTGTGCAATCTCAAATTGGTTTATGTTGATGCAAGCTCTAATTGCTTATGAGGGAAAATCCAATCTTTTTTTTCCTTAAGGAAGCGTAGTTACTGGAACAGAGGAATTAATCTCTACCCATATTCAAGAATTAATCTCTACTCATTTCAAAAATAATTAACGGTGAGGTGATAAACCTTTAGTGGCAAGATTATAGTTCTTTGAACTATAATCCAATGTTTTTTCATGATAAATTTTTAATTCTTCACAATAGACTGTTCCATAAAGAAAAGTTGCTCTGAATATCCAACGAGGGTGAACGGAGTTAAAGCGAGGATTAATGGACTAGGTAGGAGAGTTTGACGTGGAGTATATAATCTAGGTGTTATGTTATTATTGGAGAACAGGATGAACAGTACCCTAGTTACTGTTTCTAAGTTTTGTCCTAAAGAAAACACCTACATATAAATTTATACTTTCTAAAATTAAATTACCACATACTTTCTAAATAGAATAATAGTTCCACTTTGAGCCTCTAAACCAAAACAAAATTAGTGAAGAAAATAATCAATGTCACTTAATCCTCTTAATCAATGTTAGGACTTAAGCTCGTTAGGAGAGTCCAATCCAAAAAAAATACTCGTTTATTAGGTGAGAGAATCTCATGACTTAAATACCACATCAAACACTTTTATCAATGTATGACTCATAAAGATATCCAAGTGAATTGTCTAATTTTTTTTATTTTATTTTTGGAAAAAATGCACATACTATTTATAAACTAGACTTTAGATTAAAACATTTGTTTATTTCAATATCAAGTAGACTTTAGATTACATTTGTTTATTTCAAAAAAGCGAAACTAAACTTTAAATAAGATAAATATCTTATTTTATCACAAATTAATCACTCTTCCTCAACATGAAAAACATACACATAAACGGTAGTGCAAATAAACATTAAAGGACATCTATCAAGAGTGAAATGACGGAAACTAAAGTGTGAGAGCTGCCAACAGTGTTTAAATATGAGAGTAAAACAATAATTAATCTATATTTATACTTAAATTTAAAGAAAACAATATCTTTCGACTCTTTTAAACTGACTTTTTCTCTTTCCGAAAATGTCCAACAGTGTCAAAGTGTGAGAGGGTGAGTGCATACACGTGCAGGGGCGGACCTGGCCTCACAAAATCAGTGTGGCACAATTTATTTTTTGCCTCAACATTTGCTTTTTGCATTTTTTTTATGGCATTATTAGTTAAAATAAAAGTTAAAAAGCAAAAATAGGCATTGCAAGAATCGAACCCAGGTTCCATTGGTAAAAGAAACACACCTTTGCCACTCATAACACCATACATATGTGATTAAATTACAAAATTTGAGTTATATAATATAATATTTAGCTAAAAAAATTAAAAAAATATATAATTGGGCCTGGACTAGTGTGGCACTTGCCACAGTGGGCCTAGTCCAGGTCCGCCTCTGTACACGTGCTTGCGTGCGTTCATGTGTGTACTATTACCGTCCAAATCTTCTTATAAAAATATTTTTTTTTAAATTAGCATGATGCTAACTAATGTCCTATGACATTTATTAATGAAAAGAAGTGTATTAAAATTAATATTATTTAGACTTTTGAAATGTTGACTACACAAGGCCAAAATAGTGACTCCTTATGTTTCAAAATACATGTCGCAATTTTTACATTGTGCATTATTTTTATAGCTTATTTTGATATAAAGACAAATGTTAGCATGTAGTCTCGATGAATATTTTTAAAATATTAAATTTTTATCACTTTTATTTATATAATTATTAAGTTATTAATGGTCAAAATTGGATATTGACATGCATGCGTTGGTTAACTGCGATATGTTATAATCCTTTGAGGTTTTGTCTGGTGTGTGGAACAAGTTTAATTAGAGAATGGACACGTGAAAAGACAAGGCTCGGATTTTAATAAAGGAAGTTGGTTTAAGATTTGGGGGGGGGGGGGGGGGGGGGGTTCAACAATAAAAAAAAAAAACACTAAATATTAATAATAGTTCCACTTTGAGCCTCTAAACTAAATTAGTGAAAAATAAAATAAAAACTAATCAATGCCATCTAATCCTCTTAAACTAATGTTAGGACGAGGAGAACCCAATCCATAAAAACTAGTTCATTAAATAATAGAGCCTCATAACTTAAATATCAGATCAAACATTTATATCTAATCATCGTATGACTCATAAAGGTGTCGAAGTAGATTAGCTAATAATTTTATTTTATTTAGAAAAAATACACATACATTTGAGGAAGAAGAGTGATTTATTTTATCACAAATTAATCACTCTTCTTCCTTCACATGGAAAACATACACACAAAAACGGTAGTGCAAATTAAAATTAAAATAGGGACACCTATCAAGAGTGGAATGACGGAAACTAAAGTGTGAGAGCCACAACACTCCATTGATCATAGCTTAAATTTACTCACATTAATGTAGGCAAGCAACATGAATGTACTGTTGGAGGTAGCTAGGACGACGGAGAACACCATGAAGACGTGGAGGATACGACTCCGAACGACATCAACGGTGCATGCAGTAAGAATCACTTTTTACTTTTATTGCAAGTGAAGGATAAAACATCTTAGAGAATAAGATTTTTGGTTATCTTGAGTCCATTCTGCGCACCACATGTAGTTTTGAATATTCGTAAATAATCATAATCAAAAAAATACTTGCAAATAATGCTATTGTTTGAAGTAAATGCATGTCATTTTGTAATTTATTTTTAGCTCAAAGTAAGATTTCTCTATACTATCATATAATGTCAAACATTCTAAAAGTAAGACACCCAAGGGCCAAGGCTACATTTGTCCAACAGAGTTTAAATATGATAGTAAAACAATAATTAATGTAAATAAAGACAGAGTAACATAACAAATTATTAATTTTAATATAAATTTAATTTAGTTGATAAAAGTTACATACCTTACAAATTTTCTCTATTATAAAATATTTTATCAATTTTTTAGGATAATATTTTATCAATTATAATTTTTAAATACCATATTAAAAATGATTTACATTATATATATGTGAGAGGGTGTGAGCATACGCGCGCATGTGTGCGTGCGTTCGTGTGTGTATCATTACCGTCCAAAACTTTTTATGATTTTTTTTTAATTAGCTTGATGTTAACTAATACCCTAAGACATTTGTTAGTAAAAAAAAGTGTATTAAAATTAATATTTTTTAGATTTTTAAAATGTTGACTACACAAGTTCAAAATAGTTATATTATACTCCCTCTGATCAATATACTCCTTGACTTTCTAAATGGTATGCGTGGAACAGATTTAATTAGAGAATGGTCACGTGAAAAGCCAAGGCTTGGCTTTTAACAAAGGAAGTTGGTTTAAGAATAAAATATAAGGGGGGTTCAATATTAAAAGAGCACTGTACACAACAAATTGCACACACGACTTACGTGCTGAAACTCAAAGTCACGCATAATTACATTTTTTATTTTTCTATTTTTGTTGATTTTACCACGCTAAATGCATTTTAGCTTGTTAGATTTAATTCAAGTTAGTTTAGATATGATTACTGTTTTAATCAAGGTTGTTTGATTAAAACACAAGATAATCGAATTGGCTAGAAGTTTGTTACACTTAACTAGTTTTTAGCAAAGTTTGTTAGGGCTTGTGAGATAACTTGCCCCACAAGCCATGTAACTAAGCTTGTAAATAACCATGCTTATAAGTGTATTTCACAACTAATGAATTTACAACATTACAAAGAATAAACCTTCTCTTTCTCTCTTCTTCTTATTCTCTCTAATTCATCAAAATAAAAAACCCTAATTTCTTAGAACCCTAACTTGCATTGCAAGAAATAGATTGTTGCGCTAACAAATTGGCATCATGTGCCTTTGATTCTGATTTAGGGGTGTAAGAAAACTTCAATCAAAATTATCAAGACGCATAAAGACTTTAGGAGAAACCATGAATGGTAACAGTAATTTCAATACTCATCTTCCAATTCTTGATTCTTGAAGGTAGAAATTGGGAAAGATGGAGTGTTGTGATGAAGAACCTGTTTGGGGCACAAGATTTATTTGAGATTGTGCAAAACGGTTACAATGATATAGCTGCAAATGCAGCTAAAGTTCAGATGAATGCACACAAAAAATTAAAGAAAAGGGATTGCAAGGCATTGTTCATGATTCAACAGAGTCTTGATGAAGGAAACTTTGAAAGAATTTCTAAATGTACAATATCAAAGGAAGCTTGGGATATTCTTGAGAAGTATCATGAAGGTGATGATAAGGTGAAATAGATAAATCGTCGGTCAATGAGAAGGAAGTTTAAATTGATGCAAATGGATGATGAACGGAAGATTGCTGATTACATCTCCAAACTAATCAATGTTGTAAATCAGATGAAGGCTTGTGGTGAGACAGTTACAAATAAATAAATTGTTGAGAAAATCATGAGAACACTATCTCCAAGATTTGATTTTGTAGTGGTTGCAATTCAGGAATCAAAGGATGTGAAAACTTTGAAGATTGAAGAATTGCAAAGTTGTTTGGAGGCTCATGAACTAATGGTTTCTAAGAGAAGCAGTGAAAGATCAATTCAATAAGCCTTGCAAGTTCAAACTATTAAGAAAGATGATTCTGATAAAAATAACTTCAATAATGGGAAGAATAACACTAAGGTAGGAACCTGGTCTAAAGGCAAGAACAAAGGTTCAGAAAAGGTGAATCTTCAAAGGGAGCAAACTCTTATCAAAACAAGAAGAAATTTTTTAATAAGAAGAAGATTCAATGTTTTAATTGTGAGAAATTTGGTCATTTTGCTTCTGAGTGCTGGTCTGGTAAAGGAAAACAAGCAAAGAATGATGAGGAACAAGCTAAGATTGCTAAGGAAGATTTAGATTCAGACACTGATGGTGACAACAACTAGTAATGAAAGCTGCAATTCAAAAATATGGTTCTTAGATACTGATTGTTCTAATCGTATGACTGGAAATAAGGATTGGTTAAGAGAAGTTGATATTGGAAAGAACACAAAGGTGAGGCTTGCTGATCATAGAACACTAGTTGTAGAAGGAATATAGAAGATTGCTATTGAAGAAAGAATGGAAAGATAACAATAATTGAAGATGTACTCTACGTTCCTGGCATGCAGTGTAACTTGTTGAGTGTGGATAAGCTAGTTCAGAAGGATTATTCAGTTACTATGAAGGATAACTCCCTGAAGTTGTTTGATAAGAATCAAAGGTTAGTGTTGAAAACTCACCTTGCAAAGAATGGAACCTTTCAAACTCATATGAAAGTTGTTGAATTGAATTGTTTATCTGCTGTTGTGAAAGAGAAAGATGGTTGGTTATGGCACTATAGATTTGGTCATCTCAACTTTAGAAGTCTTAATCAATTAGTTGATAAAGAAATGATCATGGGAGTACCAAAATTGGAGATACCTGACAAAGTATGTGATACTTGCTTGATAGGGAAGCAACCTAGAACTGCATTCAATTCTAGCACTGCACATAGATTAGAAGATTTCTTGAATGTAGTATATTCAGATGTGTGTGGCCCTTTGGAGGTTCTTTCATTGGGGAAACAAATACTTCATCAATTTTGTAGACGAGTTTAGCAGAAAAATCTGGTTATATTTAATCAAAGCAAAGAGTGATGCTTTTGATATATTTCAGAAATTCAAAATCATAGTAGAAAAACAAAGTGGAAAATCTATTAAGATTTTGAGAACTGGTGGAGGTGGTGAGTATACTTCAAAGGTGTTTGAGAAGTTTTGTGAAGATAATGACATAGTTCATGAAGTTTGGCGGTTTTGAGATCGGTTTTGGTTGCATCTCAAGGTCCTTTCATCACAACGAAATGAGGTGAGGTGGTGGAGGTTGCGACAATGATTTTTTTCCGATCTAGTGGAGGTTCTCTCTTTTTTGTTTTTTTCTTTCTCGCAACCATTTCTTACCTTTAGAAGCTGCATCTAATAAAATGGAAGAAGCAAAAGGTAGTTACAACAAGAGTTTGTTGTTATCAAAAGGGGAAAAAAAGACATTTATCATGTACTTTACAAGGTTCCTTATGGTGATAGTCCTTATGTTAAAGCCAAACATGATTAGGTATACACACACACACACGCTTCAATTACTCTTTTTATTATTTGGTGGAGATTTTTCCGATCTGGTGGAGATTATGAGGAATTGCGTTTGGCAGTGATGTTCTTTGATTGTATCGTTATGACAATGCTGATTTTAGATGGTGGTAGTCATAGTTAAGTGCTTTTTGAGAAGATGAACACATAGATATAATGGTCTTTTCACGTTTGTTTGTGAAGCTTTTTAGTCCATTCACATCAAGTTTTGTTGAGTCAGATTGCCACGTAAGTTGATCAGCAACGTGACAGTAATTAACTAGGTTGAGTGACTAAATTTTAAGTGATTAAACTTTACAATGACAAATTAAAATAATTAAGATAGACATGAACGCAACTTAATACTCGTCTTATTTACATGACTAAAAGGGTAAATAAGCCATTAAAACGCAAGTCAATTCAAACCAAACAAAAACATTCAAGGATGTGAGCAGATATATATGTTTTGTTATCTCAAATCAAAGTAAGGACTAAGAAACAAAATGAGTAGTTGCAAAACCATGTTGTGTTCATCACTCTCATCCACCTTCAAATTCAAACCTTCTCTCTCTTCTTCTCTCCGCCGCCACCACAAATCCACTTCACGATGCTACACTACACCACAAACCGCCGCTATTCCTCAACCAAACGACATAATCCACAACATCCTCACTTCCAACGAAGGTGTCACCACTCTCATGAAAATGCAACGAAAACCACTTCATCACCAACCTCCTCAACCTCGTTGGTTCCCTTACTTAGACAGTTTTCGATGCGAAAATGGTTACGAGGTTACTAGCTCTGAAATTATTGAAGCTGTTGGGCCGTGTATTTCTGAAACGAGGAAGGAGAGATTTGGAAAAGCGGTTTTGAATAGAAGCTATAATGTTTGTCTTGTTGTTGAAGGGTTGTGTGATTTTGGTAATGTTTCGGCTGCGTTTCGGTCTGCTGATGCTCTTGGTGTTCAGTCTGTTCATGTTGTTTCGTCTGATGCTAACAAAAGGTGTTTACATTGTTGTTGAGGTGAAATTTGATAATGGATTTTGTTTTTTTTATTAGTTTTTCAATTTGTTGTGTATTTTTTGTTTGTAGACGGAGTGACAATATTAGAGAGTTGGAGTAGCACTTATAGTAGAAAAGACGGTAAAACTAGGTTTAGGTTGTTTGGCATTCAGAGAGAAGACGTATAGATGTTGTAGTAATGAGAGTGGATCAGACGGAGTATAGTATCACTAGAAGCAATGATTGACCTAGAAAAAATATAGTATCACTCGAAATATTGTTTATGATAAAACATTATGGCGTAATTTGATCCATGTGGCTGACCCACTTAGTGGGATAAGGCTTTGTTGTTGTTGTTGTTGTTGTTGTAGACGGAGTGACAAACACCACTGGAAACACACACACACACATAAAGTGGATATCTTGGGTTCGAGCCTAGGTAACCACGGAAAATGTTCGGCCTAACAATCTCAGCATTCCCAGTTGAGCTAGGCTTTACGAACTCAATGGATTTGGTTTCATAAAGTGATTTAATATCCTAACTGGTGCTTGAAATTATAGGACTCATGACTCAGTCAGTCTAGTTGTTCGCATTATCGATATTTTAAAATGATCTTTGAAATTGCAATGTTTTAGTCAAATTCGTCCTTCAGTTGGTGTTTGCAGGGACTAGAATGATATTAAGTTGATAATATCGAAGATGAATTTGAAATTAATTGAATAATGTTAGAGATGCATTTGATATTAGATAGATGGACGATCTTGATTAATATTTTACAATTCTAGAGATCTTTTTGGAGAATTGAAATATTGATAACGCGGAGAAGGTTGTTACATATCTACAAATTCAATTAAATTGGGTTGTTTTCTGTTCATAAAATAGGTTTGATTTATTGATTTTTGTAGAATTGAAATCACCTTAACCTCAGGGTGTGAATATGTTATGGTGGAGTAATATTTCAGTTGAATATATTCTATAGTACGGTTGATATAGTGGAATCAAAATTGCGTTTATTTTATGAAGTCCCCTCTATTGTAGAAAATTTTGTTATTATATATGTAGCACTAACACTTCAGGTTGAAGGCATGTCCGGTGCCCTACTATATTCTTATATTATCTGTGGTGTCTTAAGTGTCTATATCTGTGTTTGTATCAATGCATCATTAGTTATTATTGGTGGTGATTATTGTTAAGATTAGTAGGTTATTTAGGTATGATTATGAGTTGGTTAGGAGAATTGGTTAACATTAGTTAGTGTAATTGAGGTTTATAAATAAGACCATACATGCACTCATTACTCATCTTTTAATCGATAATTCATATGAATTCTAAGGGTTTTTCATTTGTATCAACCTAACAAGCCTACTTCTCATATGAAGTTCATCTTCAACTTTTTGATGTTGTTACTTATAATAATTATAAAGGGTGTATGATACACTGTATCATTCTAAATATATTTTCCATTCTCAACCATAAGTGTAGTTAAGCCAACGGTAATTTATGTCGAATTATTGTATATATGTTTTTATTTTTACCTTTCTTGAATAATGTTACTTAAATTTAGCCAATCTCATGAGCTTTTTATTGTCCAGATCAAAACTTTTCACAATTATGAATTTGAAGTTTATGAATTTAAATTTAAATGAAGTTAAGCAAACCGTTATTGCTACGTGTAACATAGTTTGCTTGACACAGGTATAAGGACAATCGCCATGTAAGCATGGGTGCGGAGAAATGGTTAGACATTGAACTTTGGGACTCTACAAAGGAGTGCTTTGAATTGTTGAAATCACGTGGTTACCGAATTGCAACGACTCATGTGGGAATTGATGCGGTATTGTTTGTCTCTGCTATCTTTGTTAGTTTATATCATGATAAATAGTCTGAACCCGAACCCTGTAATCATGTATTGATGTGCTGTACTTATATTTATATATGTAAATTATGTCGAAAATCCTCATATGTCAAACAGTGAAGTTGACTGACCTTTTCTTGCTGTGTATAGGTTTCTATCTATGACATGGACTGGTCCTGTCCAACTGCAATAGTAGTCGGGAATGAAAATAGGTTATTTCCTTCATATCTGTCTCTTGTCTTAGTTGTTTATTTATCTATGACGTAATAGATGTCTTATTAGTAAAGCTCGTTCGGTTCAATTTGACTTAGTTTTGAAAAATAATAATATATATTTCCTTCATATTGGTGCTTTTGATATGCGGTTGGATTAAGAAAATTCCATGTAATACTTTTGAAGATGCAAATGTGAGCTTGTTTGTATGTTGGATCAATGTTAAATAGTTGTTCTATTTCCTGTAACTTGGGCTCGATTTTTCTGCTCAGATTTTATTTATATTTAAGCGGGGTTTTGTTCTTTTTGCAGGGGTATTAGTGACGAGGCTTTGGCAATATCGGATTTGCACTGCAGTATTCCAATGAAAGGGATGGTGGACTCTTTCAATGTTTCAGTTGCTGCAGGAATCCTCATGCACCATGCTGTTTGTGATAGGATTTCTCGAACGGTAATGATTTTAATTTTATAGGTTATGTGGTCTAGTATATCTGTACATATCAATTTCAATCTGATAGAGATAACACTTTGCTGGTTAGAACAGAAAAATGAACGCCTTACAGTTCTATGCATATTGGAAGAAACAAAATCTTATATTCTTGCTCTTGCAAGAAATTAATTTAGTGTCTAACAGTGTTGTATGGTTAAATCAACCTTATTTTAATTTTAATAATAACAATCCAATCACTATACTGCGTGTGTTCTTTCCTCCATGGTTATTCCCACATTTTTTGGTTATTTAAAGTAACACTACTGTTCTTGTTTTGTTGATGTGATATTAAAATCATGTATGGTTCTATAATTTATATTTGGTTTTTTTGCATCTCATTTGGCATTTAGTGAAGTCTGAATTTTTCACATCATATGCAGGGCTGTCATGGGGATTTGACAGTTGAAGAAAGACAAATTCTACTGGCAGAGTTTTCGCTGCGTCATAGCAATAGTGCGATCAGTATTGTCGAAGATTATGCAAAGCGCAAGGCATCATTATTGACCTAGCAGCATTCACACCAGGAAGTTAACCTACTAATTGTATGTTCTCCCGTCATTGACAATGAGACAGGCAAGCACTAGATTACCCTGATTCATATTCCTGAAAACAAGCTAAGCAAATGCTATGTTGCAATCGCCTAAGCATGGCGGACAGGCCTTGCAGATGATAATGGAGAACTCGCCATATAATGCCATGCTTCTGTTAAAACTGTAATATTTCCTTAATGTGCTTACTATCCCAAATCTTCGTAGCCATGGGAAACAATGCAACTTATGTGCAATATTTTTTTTGTTGAGTTTTTTGGTATTATTGACTTATGAGGACAAGGATTTTATGTTCCTAGTTCGATTCATTTTGACATACAGTAGTTTGTATTATAATCAAGGAAGCACAAATGTTATGCTCAAAGAATGATTGGTGTCCTATATCACCATTTGTAAACAACAAAAAAATGTAAATGGTATGCTGCTTGTTGGAATGCCATATTATTCTGTCTTGATAATTTCTTTTCTTTGTGTTTTTAGACTGTTATTATTTGGAAATCCTTTATGAGATTTGAAAATTTGTTAACATTAACTTACTGTCGAATCAATCAGGAGTACTTGAGTTCAAACCCTAACTGAAACAATCTTTGGTTGAGTTTTACTGACCTCAGCCGAATTCAAAATTACTAGTGTCCGTTTTCCTTAGAAACTAGAAGGTTAAGACAAAATAGAAACCCAAATAAAAAATGATGATTTTCTGCATTATAATGCTATGAGCCTCATCTGAAAATTGCTATTCAATCACTATAACAATACAAGAATTACACTCATGCCTATCGCCTATGAAAAATTAGACGACAAGACAGCTAGAGAAATCAGTGCACTACTACACAACACAGTAAGGGACTCATTGTTGGGATCATTTTGCAGAAAATATGTTACTACAACAAGTTGTGTAGAGAATGGGTCACGATCTTTCATATTTTTATTTTTTTGTATAGATATGTGGACAGTGGACATATTATAATGAATCTTCACTAGAATTTTCACCAATGGAAATGCTTGATGATGAATACCCTGTATTAGCAGGACCAAACAATAATTCCAGGCAGAATGTAGGGCCACATATTGATCTTCCTTTCTTCCCAACTTTGTCCAATTCATTTACTGTGAGCTGCAAAAAGAAATAGTTACAAAAGTGAACACAGTCAGTTGAACTCACAGTGGATTCTATTGTTGTTATTTTCAATGAGGAATGCGTGTAACTGCGTGCTTTTCTTAATGTGGGAAATTCCGGTCTCAATTCAATGACTGAGATCAAGTAATGCGTGTAACTGCGTGCTTTTCTAAATGCCGTGATTCCAGGCTCATTTCCCTTCAATGATATCAGTTTCCTGAGAAGGATGAGATTACCTGTAGTAAGCTGTTCCTAATAAAAGCTGTATTAAAGCAGCAGTAGAAAAGACGGCCTCCAATCATTTTCTCATAGAATATCACACGTACATCTCCGGTTACCTGATAGATTGCGAATATTTTAGAGACTATTTATTACGTTTCTATAGTTCAGAGATCAAATAGAAGAGAAAATGATAATTTAGGTACAAAATTAACGGTTTACTTGAAAAATACTGTATTATGTTCGATAAAAACCTATAACTTACTTGTATAGGTTTATCAAAATAATGGTCCAAACAAGATTTCTGGTATATTGCAGGACTCTCTGTATCCATTTGAACTACAACACGAGGTTCTTCTATTTCTGATTGTTTTCCGTCTTCATCACCTTCAGGAATAGAAATATAATAGCGAGGACTGTTTGTTCTCTGATAACCTTTCTTAACTTCTCTACAGCAGCTCCTACAAACCTCCACTGATGGACTGTAGACCTCATTAGGAATCTGTCAACAAAACAGGAATAACACATGTTGGTAAGTATACAGAGAAAACTTTGCAGCTTATCTTTATTTAAAGATGTTCTCAAGACAATTGCTAGAGTTTGAAAGTGTCTCATGTAGTCTACGATGAATTGATACTTAAAAAACGTTCAAACCTTCAATGATAAATGACGTTGCCACCTTTAAATAGCATTTCAGGGTCCTCTACGTCTTTACGACTGAGACAATGGCTTGGTCGTGTTGATTCAAAAAAAACAAGAGAACACAAACATAAATTGAGTTGAGGTAATAATATTTGTTTTTTTTTTTGTTTTTTGACGAATTGATACCTATTTGGTTAGTGTTTCAGTCGTAAGGACGAGTAATATTGTGAGCTTATACTTACATGAAACAAATTAAATGGCAAAATTGATGTGAATTGTTTATGGTCTGTTTGGATTGAATTGTTTAAACTTACTTAAGTGCATAAGTATTTCTGAGATTTTTTCGAAAAATTTATGGAAACATATTTCATAAATAATTGTGATGAAACTAACCTCTTGCAGTTCTGATATAACAAAGAATACTGTGTCAATGTTGACAGTGTCATACAACCGGACTCGCCGCAATTCTCTGCTACAGGGTTGAGGCAAAGTCACCTTTGGAGGTCCATATCCAGCACCTCTAGGTACAGAAAGTAAACTTTCCCAATACCCTACATAACGTCGTTGGCTTGGTATCGATACCTGATAAGTGTAAAGACTTTTCATACTCTCAATCAACCATAATGGTTAGATCGTTAAAAACGTTTAACTTTAATCAAAACTCTTTCTAAAGACATACATATGATTAATTCTGATATGTTGATAGTGTAAAACTTTTTACACAGTTGGTTGCTAAAGATAAATTCACAATTCACAGGAATTATACCTAACATTAACTTACTCCTTCATTATTGGTAGTCCTTCTGTCTGCATATAGTTGAAGAGCTTCATCTGCTGACATGCCGCAATAAGTTAGGTATGAACTCACCATCAAACCAGTTCTACCTTTACCTGCCTGCATCATTGAAATCAAATGAGAAGAAAACATGTAACTTGTTGTAGTTAAGAGCTTAAAAAACGGTTGAGATTGAAAACTGCATGACGCAAATATTGCATCAAATCCAAATTTCATTGTATACCAGAGAAGAAATTATTGTATAGATATTTTGAATTGGAATTGTGGATGGGAAATCTCATACCATGCAATGAATAACTACAATATTTTTTGGGTCACGTGTCAGCCAAGAATTCACACTTTCACAGAAATCTTTAATCATTTCAAGAGATGGAACATGATTGTCATCAAAAGGGTATTCTTCCACACGACCGTAGAATTGTGCTGGATCATAATGTTCTTCTATACACAGATTATAGACCTGAAATTTTCAAAAGTGGTATGCTTCAATCATTGTTTGTCTCTCGTGGTTACATTTTCGAACAATTTTCGAGTATCGGTCCATAGTCCGAGAATTTACTTACATAAAGAACTAATTCACAAACATGCTGGTGGATTCAAACTTGCATACCTTATAATGTTCAAGATGTCTCATATCCAACACAGATTTGACTTGCCAGAGAGGATTTCTATACATTGCTCTCATACGTTCAGCAGGAAATGACATTGCTAATACTCTATCTGTGATATATGACATATCAAGATCATAACCAGCAATAAGCATTCTTCTCCTTTGCTTGGATACCAAGTTACGAATAAAATTCTTGGTAAGGTAATGAATCATCCGTTCGTGTAATTGCAAACTTGTTGGACTACTAATTTTGGGTGGTGAACCCTGCTTTGTAAGTTTCAACCCCATTTCAGGTTGATATGCCAGGTTCCACACTGACAATAAGGTACCTACCATAGAAATAATCACATGTAGTAAAAGGTTAGCAACATATTTTCTCTCCTCTTCAAAATTGTGAAATGTAAAAAAAAAACTTATATCGTTGACTCCTTTTTTACGTTACGATTATAATGATAAAACCATGTTTCTAAATTGTGGTTGCAGTTATGCTACGAATTTTGATATTGCACGAAATACAGACAAATTTGGCCAATGTGTCCGCAATTATGATTGTGACGATGAGAGACATCTAAAATCATTATATTTCGGCTGCAATTACTACAAATGTTCGACTTGATTAGACTTTTGTCATGCAAAACTTATGCCATAGGTATGTTTTAATCAAAAAATTTATCGGTTTCAACATAGTTTTAAATCATCGTTTAAGAATCGGAACATCAAGGTTTCATAGACCCTTTTGAAAACAATGAGAAAAGATAAACAGAAAGATTAAAAAACAAAATGTGGTACCTAATGAATCTGAACATGTAGAAGCAGATTAGTGGGTCTAGAATTGAAACAAGCACAATCCAGGGCTCCAAAAGAATTGAGGAAGCCCCAGAGAAAGGCAGTATGAGGAGGATGATGATGAAATGAAAGGTGATGATGAGAAACTTGATGATCCATGCTGTTGTGATGATAGGTAGGTCGGTGAGAGAAAAAAATGGAAATGGGATTGGCAGATATGGTTGGCTATATTTAGAGGTAATCATGATCTCACTTCCAATCAATTTTTCTCTATATTTGGACACAACACAAACCGTTATCATAGGAAATGCTTCTTTTTGTTGTTTGTCTATTTCTTTTCTGTTGCTGCCAAATCACACTGCTTTTCACAGAAGTTACAATTAACTCTTATTTTAAATTATCTATATTTTATTTGCATTATGAAATTAAATAAGTACTCATGTCAAATATAAATAGTTTTTTTTTTTTTAATTATATCATAGGTGCGAAGAAACCGTCGCCCGTCGACATATTTGTGTATAATCTTCGTTGAAGAACGTAGCTGACTACCTTCAAGCCAAACTTTTCGAATAAACAACTATTTTTTGTTCAGAAATATGTGATGTGTTGTCACAATAGTCCGTGGTTATATTAAATTACAAAACAATGCCTAAATGAGGAATCTAGTTGTTTATCTCAAACTACGCTTTTTTGCATAAATAATCATTTTGATCCTTAAATATGTGAGGTGTTGTCACAATAGTTCTTGAATGTATCAAAATTACAAAAACAAATCTAAATTAATCTTTTGTTAGTTAATTTAATCCTCAAATATGTATTTTGTTAGTGTTGGAATGTGATTTCACTAGTCAAGTTGGTGTGTAAAATCATTTAATAAAAGACACATTTGAGGATATTTTTGTTATTTCGATATATTCAAGGGTTGTAGTGACAACGCCTCACGCATTTAAAAACTAAATGATTGTTTACTCCGTTTTTTGATCCATAAGGATTAAATTTGACGTCTCGCTTAAACAACTCGAGTTAGTTTCCTCTGACCAATGTAATATTGATAACAAGTTACTCATTTGAAATTTAAAATACATAGTTCCCTATTTTTGTTTTTAATACAAAGGAAACTTCTTAAGATTGAAACAAATCTGAATCTAGTACCCTTCATTATTTATGCAATAAGTACAAGGCAGCCTCAAGAGGAAATTGTTCAAATACAAATCCCATACAAATTGAATGGACAGGAATTCAATGATTCCTGAATCACTATTTTTCTCTCTTTTTTTATACATATCATGAATGATTTCACGATTTTAAAATAGCAATTTCAAAGGTCTGAAGGGTTTATTTTCACATAAAATTCATTGAGGATTGATAACCCCAAATTAAAAAATCAAATAAATAAAAATAATACCAATCATGGACACTAGTTTATCACATGGTTTTAAATTGCAATTGCGGTCGCGGTTGCACTGAGAATCTTTATATTTCCGCAAAATGCAGAAATATATGGCCGATGTGGTCGAAATTGTGGTTGTGATATTGCTGCGGAGAGTTCAAACTTCTTTCTATTGCATACACAAACTTTTATCATTCAAGATGATCATGTGGCCTAATTGACATGAACATTGCAGCATACTGCATGAGCCTACGCTCAGTGCCTCCATTATCCCTTACAGGAGTCACTGGACCTCTAGTCCTCTGCCTGTAGCGTCTATAAGCAAGTTGAATGTTAACCGCAGCCCATGTTCTCCAATTCGACGAGTAGTATCTTGCCGTTCTCTTTAGCCTCTCATTTGCAAATTTGTATCGGAAATGATCGGTTATGTACCTTAAGTTTTGAGCGTCAAGACCGAATGCTTCGGTTGATTCAAGACAAACAAATGTGGCCGAGGAAGCTGGAAGCCGGTCGATAAAAGGGCGTCTAAGGCACCAAGAAAGTAGTTCATCGCCTAAGAAACCTCCTGGTTCGAGGACACTGGTTGCTACAATGCCTTTGCTTAGACTTTGGTTTCTCTTTATTCGTCCGCGAACAATGAACACCATCCTCGGTACAGGATCTCCTTCTCTAATTATCTGTTTCACAAGGATATATATCAAAGAATTAAAAAATCACAAAGGACAATTTGAAGTCGTTTTTCTAAATGCAATGATTTTTGTCTCAGATGTCTATTGTTTATATGATTATATAATTAATACCTTTTCATCTCTAGAGAAGACTAGAGGCTTCACCCTGTCACAGATGTTGTCAAGAATAAGATCATCCAAGTTGTGAAACAATGGTACCTGTCAAACAGACACTACTTATATATCACAAAGGTTACTAAGATAATGATAGGAAATGAGTATTGTTAACTATATATTACTAAGTCCATGATTATTAGTATCTTACGATACATGTGAGTCGTATCTCGATTCGATACTAAATTGAACTCAATTGATATGAATCTCTAGTGTGTGTCTATTTCGACATGAATCCCATTTAATTATGATGAATTATAATTCAGTGTGACGATTCTGGATTCATTCTAATCAATCATTACCTAAACTTAGTGTAGCCAAATATGTCTATTGTCAAATTTTTATAACAAACACTTTTCTTTTACAATCTAATTTATTTCATTTGCAGGTTTGAATCTTTCTTACCTTTTTAATGAGGTCCAAGCAAAGATAGCGCTTGATGTCTCTCCTCAAACCCTCAGGTAAGTCTTTGATCAGTTCCATCTCATCCTCTCCTCCCATGGCTGCCCATCTCTGACGTTCAAAATGTCGAACTCTTTGTCTTAATCGGGATGGCAACTGCCTCCTCCTCATCCACCATTCCATGTCTCGACATCTCAGCTGCATTTTTCTCTTCTTTGCCATGACAGCATGTAGGAATACCTTCATAGTAGAAATAGTCTCATTGTTAGAAATATCTAGCATTTTTCATATTTATTTGTAACATATTGGATTGGATTGCCTGCAGTCACCAATTCCACACGACACATTTACGCAATCATCCCATCATCGATTTTTGGATCAAGATTAGACTGTTCAGAAAGCAAGAAGATTTGAGTTTTTTTTTTTAATCCTAAAATACTGAACTTAAAATCTGGACCGCCTATCCTTTATCCAAAAGTCACCAATGTGCTGATTGCATGAATATGCGAGTTGTGATTGCCTGTAATCCAAA
Source organism: Medicago arabica (assembly GCA_946800305.1). Taxonomy (NCBI): domain Eukaryota; kingdom Viridiplantae; phylum Streptophyta; class Magnoliopsida; order Fabales; family Fabaceae; genus Medicago; species Medicago arabica. The sequence continues at coordinate 4,133,401 of OX326969.1, forward strand.
TCCAATAATAGTCTACTTTGGATACCTGGATGTTTCCGATCAACAAAGTGAAAAGTAATAGTCCAGCGAGTACAATACATATGCTAAAAATCACTTCTAGCCAGTTACTTGTGGGTTCAAGATCATTTCCAAAAGTGCTGCAAGAATTAGTATGGATTAGGAAAAACATAGACGCTAACTAAATCAAGGGATTATTATGTGAAATAGAATATTATTTGGATACATCTTAACCAAACACATCGAGGAAACATTGTTAAAATTAGGCTTTCACCAGTTACTAGGATTGTATTTTAGCATTCCAACAGTTCAAGATAAAATGAAGTCATACTGTTTTCATACAAGTTATAAGCTGTTTTCATAAGCTATCCTGGAGAACTTATGGAAATAAGTTGGAAACAGATTATAGACACGTCATTAGTTATTTTCATAAGCTCTCCCAAACGGTCCCACAAGTGTTTATTTTGGTAGATAAGTTCAAATAAGTCAATTCAAATAGGTCAATTTACCTGAGGGTCATCAAACCCCAAAAAATGGGATAAAGAATCTTGACAGCCAAGGAATTGCTGGATATGACTGGAAGTGCCCATTGGTAAATCCCGTATTTGAAAGGTCCGTCAACATCTAAGCATATAGGCTTTGACATCATCGTTGAGTTTCCACCGCATGGATTTCCAATTGTTCCTTCTGGTAACAAAGACTTATAGCATACCTCCTCCGAACATGCCAGAGAAAGATTGCATCCAACAGTTCTTTCACACTGTTGTTGAAGGCATGATGCAACGCGTTGAATCGCAAGAACATACCAACACCCTCCAGCAACCTATAAATTATAGCATGACCTTTTATCTTAGAAGCGTTTATATAATATAAACTATCTCTGTTACTTAATGATAACTTGGTAATAGTAAAAAAAAAAGGATAGCCTGGTGAACTAAAGCTCCCGCATACGCAGGATCCGGGAAGGGGTCCCACCATTTTGGTGTATTGTATGCAGCCTTACCTTGTTTTTTACACAAGAGACTGTTTCCAAGACTTGAACCTGTGACTTTCAGTCACATGACAATAACTTTACTATTACGACAAGGCTCCCCCTCTAACTTGGTAATAGTGATGAGGCTAAAATTTTAGAAGTTGCGAGGTTAACTTACGTGCGAAGCAATGAAATAAGCAATGAGATTGAGTCCAAATCCCCACCAAATGGTGCCAAAGATGTAGCCTGTGACTTTTTGCATTCTTCTCATCATTGATATGCTATGGTAAACCTTAGGGAGAAATTGGAACAAAAAAATCAATAGCAATGTTGTCATAATGATTTTAATTCTCTCTTCTCTTATCAATTTTGGTACTACTAGCCAAAACACAACCTGCAAACAAATCAAAATCAGATTGTAAAAAAAAAAAAAGCTTATTTAGAATTAACAAGAACAAACATACTTCTTCAAAAAAAAAACAAGAACAAACATATAAAGGACTAGTTATCACTTATGTTATTTTTGAAAAGAAAGTATATCGAATGTGTCATATAAATTATATGTTACCAAATAAAAGTTTATAGTTTAATGTGATAGTTTTGATCAATTTATTAAGAACAATTAACTTATTGAGCTATTTACAGGTAAATTGGTTGAGTCATTTTGAAGCAGTAATCAAATCTAAAACAATGCAATAATCAAGTAACATGATATCAACTTTTTTTTCCTTCACATATGTGCCATTTTGCGCGGGAATTTGACTAGTTAAAAGAGAAACAAATTATAGAATTCTAGAAAATTTAAGTTCTAATTTGTAATGAAAATGTCATATTAAAATTAAATTCCATAATTCAAATGGTTAGTGTAACAATTTAAAAGCTTATTTTTAGTAAATCATACTAAAAAAGTGATTCAATTCTAATTGATTTTTTGCCTAGATAGACTAAATGAGACATTTTTGTTGGTTTAACTAGGATTTGTGGACTCAATTCTAATTAATTTAATATGCCGAAAAACTAAATATGGCACTTTATTAGGTTAATTATAAAATTATAACTAGATAATTTTTTAATTAAAAATATGCATACTAGAATATTTTATTTTTTAGTTAATTTGTTTTCAACAATTTAATTGATTTTTTAGGTTTAACAATTTAATTGATAAAATGTGTTTATGGGATTCACATAACATTTTTGAGTATTCTTTTAGAACTTTTTTAGATTATCTTTTATTGTTCAAAAATTAAACTTTATTTTCATGAAACAATATGGATGTTGAAAAATTACTTAACAAAAATAGAAAATATACCCCTCCAAAAAAATAAAGAATAGAAAATATCAAACTGTTTGTTAGTAGACCACAATATTTCATGAGTCGATTATTTCGTCCTTTTTATCCAATAATAAATAAACAGTTTTTCTTATTTACAAAATATAATCAAGTTGGTCCCAAATAAGAACCACGTAGAACTATAAGTTGAAAAGCATCAATTTGATATTTGAGAATCTCACGTGTGTGTGGGGCTGTAGGCCAATTAATCATTGATAGTAAAACATCTTCCATAATTGTCCTTAATAAAAGAACAAAAGATTAAACCCACGTTTAACATTTTTAAACATAAAATTTACACTTTTCATTTTTTAAAAGTGCTTCTTTGAGTACCAATTTGAATATTTACTCTTTCTTCAAAATTTAAAATTATTAAACTAATAAAAGTGAACTCAACTATCTATTCAAGTGTATATAATATAAACTATAAACAAATCAAACTAAACTCTATGTAAGTCAAGCATTTATTCTTTATTGATTTAATGAAAGTAAACCAAGTAGTACCAACAAAACCGAGGCATTCTTCTATGTTCACAAGCATAAACAAACAATGTTTGGTCACACATGCATTACAAGTATTTTTCTCAAACTACTAAATTATTTTATTATAAAAAAAAAATACTATTAATTTTTTTTTTTTGATGTATGTGTGCCCAAACACTATTCATTTATGTTTGTGACTATAATAGAATCTCGATCTTAAAAAAAACAGTAACTATTAAAAAAGTAAATTATTTGATGAATTTTTCCAAGACTTGCGACAACATGTGAACCAAAAATATATACCTAGTGGACCACATCAAACAACTCAAACATGAACAATATCATTTCATCTAAAAGTTTAATTTACAAAAACAAACTAAATATTGTAGAGTTTAATTTCTATGCACTGCTAATCATGTGTCTGAATTTAGAGGATATTATTAATAAAGTCAAAATGTTTTCATTGATTAGATGATTTTGATTCAGTGATGGTGTAAAATATCTTTGTCGGTGCATATAAATTAAATTCAAAATCATAACCTGCAAAATAGTTTTCCATGCATGAACGGAGTATTTTAAAACTAACCTATAAAAATGATGATTTGATTGAATACATAGTATGTAGAAGAGTGTATAGTCGGATATTTTGACTAACCAAACTATAGTCATGTATAAACCATTTATATGATTTTAAATTCCTAATCATAACTATATTTTACCGTAAATTGGTTATATAACAGGTTATAATGTATGTAAAAGAGTTTTACATTGTCGATGTATATGAATTTAAATCCCACAAAATATTATAATGATCGAGTAAAAAAAAATAGAATAATGGAAAATTGATACCTGAGGAACAGGAAGAATAACAAAAACATCAAACCAAAAACCTTTGAAAGATCTCATATAATGAGAAGCAATGGCACGTGCGTCCCACACGAGTTTCCCACATCCAACAACAAGTGATTCTCTCGACACATACGCTAATCTAAACTGCAACCAAACATGAAACAAATGCACCGCATCAACCACCGTACGCGCCACCGTAACAACCGCCGCTAAACCACCGTCCATATACAAACACGGAGACCCTTCTCTTCCTATAGACAGCGCGTAGAAAAACAATGGATCAATAGCTAGAGCAACCCCACGCGCTAACAACAACGCGCGGTTGGATAATTGCACGCGCTTGCTTCTTGGATCTAATACTTTGCCTAAAACTCCCCAATTTGGCTTTGACACTGCTCTTGCGAATTTTCCGGGACGGTTTTGGATTGGAACTAGATAGGAACCGGCGGATGCTTCCCATTCGGGTTGGTGACAGCTATCTGCACAGCTGGTGGAGTGAAACACTGGCACACCGACTTGTGTGCAAGCGTAACACTCCACCATGCTGATTACTGGGTTGTCGTCTGCTGGGACGGCAACTCCAGGGTCATCACTGCTATCACCAACGTTGTTGATTGTGTTGCTAGGATTCCTTCCCAAGAATTTTCCACCAATCCATCTATAACAAAAAACATACATCAAAATTTTGTAAAACTCAACTATTTCATATCAAAATCATCACAAAATTGCACTAATACACTATTAGTAGAAAGAAAAAACATATTATCACTACATAAAATGAAGAAAATGGTTGAAACTACATAGATGGAATTTGATCCAATGGTTCATAATTGGTGGATAAATAACTTGTGTGTAATCACTACATAAAATGATAAAAAAATTCATTAGAAAAATGTGAAATTTCTCTCTAATTCATTCGTCACAAAATTTAGTGACAGTTTACAAAGCGATTTCATATTTTCTATCGTTAATTAACATATTTAGTAGTGATTTTTTGTTAGCATAAATTGAAATACTAACAGTACTTCATCTGATCTTAAATACAAGTAAAAAAGTTTGTGTATTCAAACTAAATTTAGACTGAATACCTAAACTTTTTTGTTATTTGAGACCGGAGAGAGCACATTTTAATTTAATGTTTGAATTATGTGAAACAATTGAAATTGGCAGAGTGATTGATGATACCTAGGGAGAGAGGAGAAGGTGGGCATGGTTGATGATGAAGAGTAAGAACCATGAGAGAGTGATGAATCAAAGGAGTACTATTAGTTACATGAAAGAGAGAGTGAGAGGGTAGGGTTAATATGTGACAGTGAAGAGCACATGGTTGTAAGTGTTGGAAAATGAACAAAGAGTAAAAATATAAATGCGAATAAGATGATGGAAATGAAAAGAAGATGAGTTTGATTTTGCATGTGAATTTGGTGAAGTGAATTGAAACTGGTGCTTACGGTTACGCAACGTAGAATGGATGGTAGTGTTTTGGGAAGTGAGAGAGTGTTGTGTTGTGGGGTTGTCAAACGTTGGTGTTTTATGTATATGTGTACGTGTGTAACTTCCCCTATGTTTTTTTGTTCTTTGCCGTTTTCTGAACAATTTAGGGACCACTCTTGGTTCTTACTTTGGCTACTTCTGCACAGCTTAGCTGCATTGCTTACAACCAAGTTTTAAACAGTGGCCAAGTCGTGGCGCGGTCTTTGATATTGTAGAGAATTGTGATCAAATATGGTCGACGAATCTCAACAATAGACACGTTGTAGTTTCGACAACATCAAAAACCTTTTTGTCGCGTCTAGGTTGGTCGTAGTAGTTGTATACTTTTATTTAAGTTTTAGATTAGACTTAGGCCCGATCCAACTAACAAGCACCAGACGAGCTACATCAACTATAGACCACGTCGAGGACTACGCTAAGAATCACACTGAGATGCACAATGTGATTGCCTCAATGATCTTAATCGGATCACAATGATTCAGTGTAATTTCTCACTCTCCACAATTATAAATCCACATATATCATAAGTAAAAGCTATAGACATTCTTTTTGAAAAATTTCTCACTCTACGTGGTTATATACCGGCTTGAGTATTAGAATATTTGCATATATATCCCGGTGGCGGAGCTAAAAAAATAAAAAAAAGTTTAAGTGGCCCGCAAATATAAACAATAATATGTATACACAAAATTTATGTTTTATTAAGCATTAAGCACAAATGTGATCAACAAAAAATTAAAATACATTCTTTAAAAATTTAAAATAATTATCTATGTATTTCGAATAATTTAAAGTGTGATAGTAAAATCTACGAGATCGACTTAACCCAAAAAAAAAAAATCTACGAGATCGATCCTAGAGAGGCTCCACCAGTAGATATATCACTCTCTCAGTAAAACTCAAATCTCTATTTTCCACGTACTTCACTTGCCATCTAAGATATGTCCTGAATGAATTTAAATAATATTCACAATTCATTTTATTTTCTTATCCTCAACATTGCACCACAATAAAGCTTGAGGAATGAGTCATGCATGTTCTGTGGATATAACTTTTTAAGAGAATAATAAACGAATAAATTGGTTCACATTCCAGGATCAATCAAGATCGAGTGCAAATTCATGTCGGAGTCAAATTTGTATCCCCCCTCTTCAATTATCTGTTTGTTAGCTAATGATGAGAAATGTCGCATCCACTCAATCAATGTCACAAGTTTTCAACATTTAACTGATTTCTTCTTTTAATTAATTTCTTGATAAAAAATTCATACTTCAAGCGGTTGAGTTAATAAATCTCAATTCAACTGGTTAAGAGTACCCAAAATGTGATCATAAACTTTAGGTTAATTAAGTAAATGGTTCTATAAATATTCAGAATTTTGTTTAGTCCATACAACATAAAATCACACTTTTTAGTCTCTGTAAAATTTTCCGTCATTATTTTTAGTAACTATAAAATTTTCCACTCAATATTTTTAGTCCCTATAAAAAATTTACGTCAATATTTTTTATCCCTAAAACACTAAGGGAAAATGTCACAAGAACTAAAAAGTGTGATTTTATTTTGTAGGAACTAAAAACAAAATTATGAATATTTATAGGGATAGTTAACCCTAAACTTTTCTTTCATGTCAAAATTCAAATTAGAGTCTATTTTCTTCTAAAAATTGAAACACTAAGATTAAAATCAAAATAGGCAAACCAATCACGAAAATTAATTTTTTTAGTTGGGTACATTGATAGAATCGTATTTTGTTTTAGGGAATATATATATCAACGAATAATTGATCGAACATGTTTGAGGATATTATCTTATATAATTTATAATCTACAAATTATTGTCATATGGGTGTTTTCAGCCTTGGCCCAAAGACATCACAGCAGCAGGGACATAGCATGTATATAAACAACAAAAAATCTTATATATGTTTGTGTTATTTGAAGTATATTTTACGATAAAGGAAATTAATATACAGTAGAAACTCTTTAAATTAATACTCGTAAATTAATAAACTCTCTAAAATAATAAATTTGTCCGGTTCCGATTTGGGCCAGTGTAAAAAATTGAATAATTCAATAAAATAATAAGATAATAATTTTTTGGGAGATCCCTTTATAATTTTCGGTCCCAAGAAAATCATAAATTAATAATTCATAGAAACTGAAAAAATATATATATTACACTTTGTTGAAATATGATTCAATAGTTGTTTGTTTTCCTTTAAAGTTCAAGTCTGTTTGGAGCTCATCTCTAACTTTTCTTATTGCATCCAATAGCTGAGGTGTTGTATTTTTGTATTGTATCATAAAGTTGTGATGAGTGTTCGACGCCATAAGTGCTTCCTTTCGCGTAACAGGCTCCAAAGACACCGTATCATCTTCGTCGTCATCCTCTGCATTGTTCTCAATAAAAGTACGCACAATATCTTTCAAACTCTGAACCTCCTAACATGCTTCATTTTCACCTGGGTAGTTCATTAGATTGTCGATATTCATCTTATTACGATAGCCACATTGATTGATCATAGTCTGGAGGTCTTGAGTTTCTTCATCAAAAGTGGATTCATCCAAATTTCCTACAACGTCACTAGCTGAACGAATTTTACAGTGTCGGAAGCAATTCGCTATTGTTTCTTTTCGAACATCTATCGTCCAAGCTGGGATTTCCAAATTGATAGCATCAAGGACATTTATCTTCCATGGATCAGATTGTCCCACCTCATAACCTTCTAATATTTTGCGGTAAAACCTTATACGGTAATGCATCTTGAAAGATCTTATTATCCCAGCATCGCAAGGTTGAATCTTTGATGTCATGTTGGGTGACAAGAAGAACAACTCAACGTTTCTTAGCCCTTTAATATTTCTTGGATGTGCTGGACAATTATCCACCACAAGTAGAACTCTTCTACCATGCATCATTTGGTCAAATGAACGAACATATTCATCAAAAAGCACACTAGTCATCCATGCTTTTTTGTTAGCTCGATACTGACAATCCAAGCTATTCATGTTGACATTCTTGAAAAACGAGGCTTTGCATATTTCCCAATAATCCATAGAGGGATTTTTTCAGAGCCATCTTCATTGCAACAAATAACTACCGTCAGCCTTTCTTTATCTTGTTTTCTTCCTTCAAGTTGTTTTGTTACTAGTGAATGATCAGCTTGTAGCCTATAAAACAACCCAGTTTCATCCATATTGAAAACATCTTTCATAGGGAACTGATCAATTTTCTCTCGAATCGATACCAATTTCTGCTTCATGTCTTGTACATCAACAGACCCACTATCGCCAAAACGGCGAAATGACTTTATGCCATGTCGGTGCTTGAATTTTTCAAGCCATCCTGTAGAGAAGTTAAAATCTGAATCATCATGAGGGTACAAGAGTTTCATTGTATCTCTTGCCTTCTGCAAAATTAATTCTCCTGTGATATTCACACGTTCTTGATGCTGTAGAAACCACTCATAAACAACCTTCTCCATGTCAGGATATTTTGCTGGTTTGTGTCTTTTGATCTCTGCTCTTCCCTTTTCTATTTCAGCAGAGAGATAGTCATTTGACCGTTTAAGTGTGTTTGATATTGTTCCTTGACTAACTTTCAACTGAAATTTTCCCTCAAGCCATCTCTGCACGTCTTTTTGTGTGCTTGCAGGATTATCTCTCTTGTACTCGCACAACTCCTTACGTATTTGATCTGACATAGTTGATTTTGCAACACCTTTTAGATGAGAAGTCATCTCGTGAGTGAGATATGGTTTGAATACTTTTAACACATTCATGTAATTTATATATGCCAAACTTGCTTAAGAATACATTGAACATTCCACTTGTTTACATTTACTATACACTTCAAAAGTCAAAAGTCATATTTCCAATGGATATGAATACAATATTTATTAATTTACATTGAGTCCCAAGATTTGCTGCAACGTAATTCTAAGAGATATAGACTAATTTGCCTTTTTGTTTGGTATGTACAGTATAATTACTTAAAAACTCTTTAAATTAATAATTATTAATTTATCGATAAATTAATAACTCTCTAAATTAATAAATTTCTCCGGTCCCGACATTATTAATTTATAGAGTTTCTACTGTAATGTGAAAGAAAATAATAACAAAAATTTGTACAAAAAGAAAGAAAATGATTTTTTAGCCAGCCATAGATTTTTTTTTGTTCAAATCATGGGAATTAAGAAAATTGGTTATAGTTTTTAATTTGTTTGTAATTACTATTGTTTTTACAATTTTATCCTTTAAGAGAAAGTTAGTTTATGTTTTCAACATTATTTATTGTTAATTGAATAAAAAGATATAAAATAAATGTTAGTAAAGAAATGATTAATGTAGTTGAAATTGAAAAAGAGATCATATAAAAAGGGACAAAATAGGCTTTTTCTAAATTACCTTTGAAAAATGGTGGGTAATTTACCCACCAACCAATGAAAATGAGCAATTTATTAGTGGGGTCCAAATAGTTCATGAATACCACCTAAAAAGATGAATGTTCATTGGTTGAGGTAAATTACCCACCATTCTTCCATAGGTACTCTAGTTGTCACCGACAAAATAATTCTCAAAAGAGTTTTATAGTTATAAATCGAGGTAGTAGTAATAGTACACGCACATACATATGTGTGTGTGGACGTGCGGGTTATGATCCTTTAACATCATATGTAAGTATTTTGACTTACACCAAATCTAATTCGTTAAATTAAATTAATCCAACGGCCGATAGTCTCTTAACAAATAAAATAAACCTTTAAACATGACTTTTAAGTTCTATTTTCTTCTTCTAATTTCCAAGATCGAAACCATTTTGATAGCTGTACATTTTCAAATCCATAAATAGGTATTTAGAGTTATTGTATCCACATGGACTCATGCGATACTAAAGCTTTTCAATAACTAATAAATTTTAAAGTATACAAAGAGGTTGATTTTACAAGAATTGATCTAAACAGTTAAATGGGAAACAATAACTGAGAAATAATATTTGATGGGATTAGGTTTTGTTAACTATTCTCCCAACATAATGACATATCCTCTTGATTGACTACATATTCTTAATGTTTCAACTATGCCTTCACTTATCACTCACCATACAGCTCCATATATGGTCGATAACGGGAAATATATGATATCTATTAACTTATGATGTCTCGCTCAGTTAATCGATGTGATAACATTAAGTTCTGATAATAGATTGTGATAACGAATCTAGTCATATGCATCGTAACTAGTATCTACAAATGGATATATTCCATGTGCTTTAGATCAACATTTTATTTTTGGGTCTTTCTAAATTTGAATGATCAATTTCGGATTGTCTTTCTAAATTTGAATGATCAATTTCGGATTGCATGTTGAAAAATCATTAAGCACGAGAATCGAAATAGAGACAGAGTGAAACAAAACTCATGTATAACTAGTCAAATCAAGTATCTACATTAGAATCATAGAAAGCTATACATAATTCGAACAATAAAGATACTTAGATAAGCATATATTGCCTTACAATACATAATCAAGAAGAGATGGAATAGTTGTGATGTTGAATTCCTTCTTCTCCTCGCTTGGTCTCTGAAAAATGGTGGTTTGACCTTTATTTATAAGTTTTCGAAAGTGAAAATCTGTTGGGCAAATAGTATGCTCCCTCAACAAATTGCATTTCTTCACCCTGAAGCAATTATTAGTTGTATAGTCAAACTGCATAAAATTTTCCTAGCGAAATAAAATTTGCATTGTGAATGTTCCATATTCGCTTAGCCAAGTTATTGCACTAAGTCAAAATACCTGGCTTAGCCAAAAATTAAGCTTTGGATTCTTCATGTTATTGATTGCTTTCAAAACTACAAAAACGGAGTGCATATCCTCTCCATTTTCTTAAGAAATTGAGATCTCAAGTTTATTGCATATGACCTTGACATGTGTCACATTAAAAAATCAATGACTAGGATTTATTTTAAAACAATATCATTTAAAAATAATAAAAATCAGAAAATTAGAATGAGAATACGAAGAACCGTTTCACTTCCTTCACCTCAATATGGTCATAACCAATACTATGGTGTTCCTAACCTCCTTCTCCTCATCACTGGCAAAATCTAAAAAAGAATAAGCCAGCAAAATAAAATACAATGTGAGTTCCTCTAAGTTGATATGAACAATTGAACATGTATGCAAAGGTATCTGTCAAAATTGAAGTATTAGAATGCCAAGGGAAAACCTTCATGTCTTTGTTGTCGTAATATAGAAAAACTTCATTTGAGTTCAGCCATCACATGATATAAGTTCAACCATAAACACCGTCTCAATCTCAAATTAAACATCAATAGACAAAAGAAAGCATGAACAACGGCGGATCTTGAGTTAATTTGTTGGGGGTGCCAAAATAATATGTAATATAAACATAACAATTTTTGAATAAAATATAAAAGTTATAGTAGAAATATTAAAAACTAGGTGGGAGCAAGACTCGAACCTGCGACATTTCGCTAAAATCTTGGTCCCCCTTTCATTGCGACCAAGGAAAATTTGTGATATTTCTATGCCTAGTATCAATCCCTGAGCATGAATGAGAAACTCAGGGAGATGGAGAAAGTGTATTCTCTCCCTTCGACAGCGGCAGTGGCAGAAGAGTTTACTTTGAGAGGCACGGCGACGGCGGTGGTCGAGGGGTTTACTCGGAGAGACATTTCAAAGAGATGAAGAAAGTGTATTCTCTCTCTTCGTATTCACTATTCCCACACATGTTTTATGACTTTTTTTTCTTGAGCAAATCTCGAACATTGATTTTTTAATGTGCCACGTGTCAAGCTCATATGCAATGAACTTGAGATCTCAATTTTTTAAGGAAATGGAGAGGATATGCACTCACAAAAATGTGTATGGGAAAATTTTAATTCAAATTTGTAATAGTATAATAAAATTCCATTATAAACCTAAATTTCTAGTGTATACATGAAATAAGGATTTTTAATATGATTTCTTATAAAACAAGTTAATAAGTGCCTATATAGGTAAATCAACATCATTTTTTGATACTTATCAGACTGCTTCCAAATCCTTTATGCGGGTAGACAAGGAGATTGTAGGTGAGGCATAGGTCAAAGTTAAGGATATTGAGTAATCATCAAGACCCAATCATAGTAGATAGGTTTAATAGTTCATATTTAGGCCGTTGATGTGTTGCGGGACTAGTACTTTGGATTTTATGGCATCAGCTCTGACTATAAATGATACTTAATGCTAAGATGTTGAGACATGATAAGATTTTGAGTTGGATATAGACTATATATGATATCAACATGATAAACATTACTCATATCATGTGTTTGATGCGCACATGATAACAAACATGATACCATTTTTTATTATAATTAAATGAAGAAATTACTCTTATAATTAATTAAATATTTTAAAAATGACATGTAATTAATTATAATAACAAATACATGATACCATTATTTTAAAAATTACACCATTTTAAAAATGACAAAATATCATGATAAATAAGGAATAAATTTATAATCCTATCAAGATAATTTCTAACTTAACCAGGATAAAAATTACAAAGACAAGTCAGAAGACGATAGAAAAATAGTTTATTTTATATTATCACTTTGATGCATCAAACATGAGATTTAATCATGATATGATTGATATTTCATATCATGTCTCTCTATCCTGACCATCAAATGGGCTAGGGTTTATATCCTATTACATTTGATTTTGATATTTCTATAGTTTCATTTGTGACTTTTTTAATTTGGAATTATTTTCTGATATTTTTATCATATTTACGTTTTTAAAAGATTCGGGGTAGAGATTGTCATGTCGGTCCTTGAAATAACTATCAAGACAAAAAAAAATTTCGGTATTTAACTAACAAGACAATATGGTTTCTATAAGGAGCCTAAATAATTTATTTTTTTGACAAATAAATAATTTTTCTTATCATCTATATAATTTCTTTGTGTTAACAAATATTATTTTGATGTTCCATATGTGGGATTTTGAACTCCATATAATCAGTCAAAATTGCATGTTTAATGAATTTAAAAAAGTGGGTTCAATATGATTAAAATATTAATTTTATGCATTTGAAGCTGCAAAAGTGTGTGAATACGAAATAGGGAAGATAGATTTAACAACTTAATGATAAAATCTCTCATTGGAGAAAAAATTACATTAGTATCATGAAATTGAGTTGGCATGCATCAGAATAGTGTTATTGATATTTAGGGGTGGAAATAGGTTGTATGAAACTAGCCTTTGCATGGTCTGAATTTAGTCTTAACAGAAAGTTTAAAGTTTAAATCTGATGTATTTTTGTCAAGTATTTACCATTATTTGTCAAGTATTGATTGGCAAGCGGAATTGGCAGTCCCGGTCTCTCTGCCGTCAATTCAGGTACATAACATTCCAACAGCAGCATCCTCTACTTCGGCTACAGTTACAATTGCACAATTGATCACCGCTCCACCAAAATCCTTTGCGGCTGCAGTAAGGGGTTCTCGCTCTCCTCCGACGGAAGAATCTCCTTATCTGGTACCTTGCATTAAAGGTCATTCCCTTTCCATACGAATATGCTAGGATGAATACGTTAAAGGCCTGGAAGATTGTCAATATGAATTATGTGGGAGACTAACCTTGTCTAAAGGCGACAAACCTTACACCGCTCGCGATTTAGCCTCCAAACTTGGCAAGATTTGGAAGATGGTTCCTCTTGGTGGGGGTTTCTACGATTTTTTTATTTAAACATCAGGGTGGCTTCAGTCTGATTTGGACAACGGGTACAATTTCACTACAGCCAGGACTCCTTCGCTTCTCCCAATGGACGAAGGATTTTAACAACAATGCTCAGACACAAACACATGCCTCTTTATGGATCAGACTTGTAGCATTGCCTCAAGAGTATTGGCGCGAAAGAACATTGAAAGAAATTGCGAGCGCGGTGGGTACCCCAATTTCTATTGATGGACTTACACGTAATAGAGCTTTCGGTCACTATGCACGCATTCTTGTGGACATTAACTTATCAAAGCGGGTTTATGATGAAATCCTTGTTGAACGAGAGGGGTTTACTTTTAACGTAGAAGTGCAATATGAAAGACGCCCTCTGTTTTGTCATCATTGTTATGTCATTGGACATAATGTCATGAATTGTAAGAGGTTGAATCCAGAGATTATTAAGGTCCCTGATCGTGGGAAGAAGTAGGTTACTGATGCAACTAGCATTCCACCACGTGTTGGGAATGGAGTTTCTTCATCAGGCACACTATGTTACGTTCCGAGTGTTCCCTTACCAACAGCTGCCCCTTCTGCTGAGAAACATGTTACTGTTCCCACGCCAACAGCTGATACACACGCTGTTGTCCCACTACCAACAGCTGAGACACGCGCTGTTGTTCCCCCACCAACAACTGCCATCCCCTATAATAATGCAACATCTGATGTCCCCCAGCCATTAGCTGCAGCCGGTGATGCAGCAGGTACCATTTGCAGCAACTTGCAAGATTTTTCTGAACCTATTCCTCAAAGTAATCTACCTCGGCCTAATATACATGTTTTGGAGATAGCAGAATTTGTAGTGAATGATGATGTGCAACTTGTTAATCAAAATAATTTTCTGTTGAACACGACAATAAACATGATGATGATGGCGTTGATTTTTTATTGATGAAGATGGTACTGCAACACCCGCGCCCAAGAATACAACTGCTTCCATCCCTCTAGATTTGGCAGCAGTCCAACCTACTCAAGTTACGCTTTTGTCTGTACCTGATCCTTTGGTGGCTACTTTGACAGTTGGCTCTCAGGAAAATAACGAGCAAGTTGAAGTTCTTTCTGGGTCACGCCCTTCCTTGGCGTCACCGGTTGTTGTAGAGTGGTCTCTCGAAGCTAGCGCTAGCATGACAATACCAGAAGCTCAAGAGGTTGTCGTTTTACAACAACAACATGTACATCCCAGCAAGAACATTCAACACGGCCTAGATCTATGGGACAGAGTTCGTGAATATGATGAAAGATCAGCTGCTGAAGACTTCACGCCGGTCCTTACAAGGAAGCAAAAACAAAAAATTAAATTGCAACAAGTCTTGGCAAAGCAGCCCTTTGAAACCGTGCCCGGGGTGATAATCATCAGACTGCTCAATGAATTTCCTCCCTTGGAATGTTAGAGGTATCGGTATTTCTGATACTCGGATTGCTTTAAAGAATTTTTATATGTCTCATACATATGTTCTAATTGCATGGGTCATTCAGTGCAAGGATTGGTTTGGCTGTCTTCTCTCCTAATGAGTTGAATGTTGATTTCTTTAGGGATAGATGTGGGTTACCCAACTACAGATTTTCATAATTTGTTTTATGGTGTTTTTTTTTGTTGTTTTCTTTATTTTTGCTTTCTGTTTTCTCCTTGGAGGGTTTTGGTCTAGTCCCCCTCCTTTGAAATTATTTTTCCCCTTTTTTTGTAATAAAACTTTAGAGTTTGACGACATGGGATGAAGGTTTCTCGGGGTGTCAACTTAGTTGAGATGTCGATGTTGCCTCTTGATGTCTGTCCACACTCCTTGCTTATAAAAGAAAAATTATCATTAGACCAAGGGAAATTTGATATATTTCCACCCAAATGATATTTAATTGATAGTATTTATCAGACTTAAAAGAAGAAAAATGACATAAAAAAAAGGATGATTTATCGGAGAATAAAAGAAGCTCTTAACGTAAATACTAAAATCAATACAGGAGACATTCAACGAACAATGATTAACTGGTCTTGTTGAGTGGTAACTTCTCTCGTTGAGAAACTGACAATAAAGGAAACAACACATGGCTCTCATGGAAGAGCTAGCTAACTACCTCAATGTGGGCCTGATCATGCAATTATAAGATTAAATATATTATTAATTTTCCTTTTAATATTATTTTTCAAATAAAAAAATTAAATTAAATGAGATTAATCAATATTCTAAATCAATGTAAGTTTGAATTTGTATATGTGAGATATGTCAATTGGTAGGAACATTGAATGTAATATGCATGAGTCAAGGTTCTAACCATAAATTCCTCACTTATTTACTTTATCGGATGAATATCTAGTCACCACTAAACTAGTTGATAAAAAAATATGTAAGCTTTAAATTTTTCCAGTCACCCCCAAAATATCTGGTTACATCCTAAAATGATTAGAATATCTTTATATTAATAAAATAAATGATCTATTGTACTATCCAATAGACTAAGTCTACGTAAATTCGGTTTAAGTAAGTCATATAAACTGAATTTATGGTCGTTCATGCAATATTAGTCTACGTACATACATTATACCGTACACAACATGGTTCACTTAAACCTCTAAAACCAAAGAAAAAAACAAGTCTACCTAAGACGTAAGTCATGTAAATTAGTTTATAACGTGTACATAAACTGAGTTTACACGAGTCATGTAAACTAAGTTTCTAGTGGTATATGTAAACACATGTTACACTATACCTCTAAAACCGAAGAAATAACATGAAATCGAAGAGAATAGAAGAACAATATCCAAACACAAAGTGACAAAAAGAAATTGAAAAAAAAAAAAACATGAATTCTTATAAAATTATCTATAAAGAAGCAAAATTTCATTGATGTTATTGGACATCCATGAATGTTTACGCGAGAGTAAATGAAGATTTAGAGTGAGATGAAAAATGGGTTTTGAAAAATTAGATACACAAGGACAATTTTGGTATTATCAATAAATATTAATAAAATTTGTGTAACGAGAAATGTTTGAGGTGTAATTAAGAAAATCATAAGTTTTTAGTCTCTATAAATAAATTATTTTTCTTTTTTAGTCCTCATAAAAAAAACCATCGTAGAGTTTTAATCCATCCTAAACTTTTTTTTTTGACAAAATCCTAAATTATTATTTATTGAGACATGTTTTGAAAATTATAAAAAATTCATGCATTTTTGGAAGTTTAAAAATTCATATTTAATTTATTTCATATTAAAAAATTATAAATTTTTGTGAAAGAATTTTTTATAAGCTTCTAACCAAGTATGCAAAAATTCGTTAAAATAAATAAAAGTTTAAATAACTAAAAAAAATTAAATTTAATAGGGTCTAGAACTTCATGATGAAATTTTTTATAGAGACGTAAATTTGTCGCTTTTTTATGAAGACTAAAATCAAAATTTAATATATTTATCGGGACGAAAAATTTATTTAATGGTAATTTTAGTCCATCAGAATATTGTAGTTTGTAAGAATAGTCACTATTTTTAAAACTTTTTACAAAAAATATGATACTTTTAGTCCTCCAAAATAGTCCCTATAAAACACAAATAGGGGCTAAAAATGAATAAATTTTTTGTAGAGACTAAACATGAAAGTTTGTAATTTTGCAGAGACTAAAAACATATTTAATATAAAAAAGATATTACAAATTATGAGTTTTTTTTAAGCAAATGTGATGCATACGAGAAACTTTATGCAACACCTTAGATATATTAATATGAAAAATAAAAGAGAATACAAAATATTGGAGGGGGGGGGGGGGGGGGGGGGGGGCATGATAAACCTAACATAGTCAAATTACCACACAGTTGGCCCAAACGGTTATACATGCATTTCAAATACAACCAACGTGGCCTAAAAGAAACCGAAGCAAACACACATACCACCACACTCTCCGGTAGGGGTGTTCGCGGATTGGATTGGTTCGGTTTTAGAAGGAAAAATCATCAGATCCAATGTCTTCGGTTTTGTTATTTGTTCATTCAATTGGTTTGGTTTTAAAATCAAATCAAATCCAATCCAATCCAATTTTTTTCGGTTTGGATTGGATTGGTTTTCGGTTTTCATTGTTGTATAGAATTTTTAATTTGTATTTAAGAAAATAAGCTTTATGTTAATGACATTTCATAAAAAATAAGGTTAAGAAAAAGATGAACAAGTGGAAAATAAAATCATCGTAAAGTAAATAAAATAGTAGCCTTATAAGCAAACAAAGTAGTAACGATTCAAGAAAAATTATCCAAATATTTATGTTTTACAAAACCATATGAAACACAAAATTAAGATCAATAACAATTAACCAAAAAGTTCCACTCTCTCAAGAAATGAAATCCAAAAATAGATGATTGCGGTTTGGATTGGATTGGATCGGTTTACACCATGTGAACCGAAAACCAATCCAATCCATTTAAAATTGCGGTTTTTTTTCGGTCTTCGGTTTTCGGTTTTCTTTCGGTTTTCGGTTTTTCGGTTCGGTTGCTGCGGTTTGCATTGGATTGGATTGGATGTGAACACCCCTACTCTCCGGTGAACCTGCATACAGCGCAAAAGCATATAGCAAAAAATGTTATATGAACCTTCACATCTCACAAGAGTTTAAGAACGATGACTCCAACTATACAAGACAACAACAGTTTGAAACGGTGACGGTGGCATGGCTCCCACAACCACCACCGTCTGGAGAACAAACCAGCAATGGTAACTTGAACCAACGCCCAGTTGGATTTGTACTGACAAACAACAATGTATATGGTTTTCGCCAGCCCACAAGAGAGACGATGAGACCATGCACAATCATTACCTCCAATTTCGATTAGGATCATGACCCCAATCTAACCAAACGAAGCCATCAAATGGAGGACGCCAAAGGTTTGTGGTTGAAATGGGTTGTGCGGAGGAAAGTACTCATCGCAACACCATGAGGGTAATAAAAATAAAGATCTAAAGTATATTTAAAAACTGTAATTATTTCTTAAGACTTTGTTTGAGAGTTGACTTAAAAAAGATATTTTAGAAAGAGAATAACACAAAAGTAAATATAGTGTAAAAATTATTTTTAGATAGAGAATAACACAAAAGTAAATATAGTGTTAAAATTATTTTTTCTATAATAATTTTGAAAACTAAAATAAAATATTGTGTCTTTTTCTCTCTAAATAAAAGATTCCATTTCAGATAAGAAATTTATTAGGGGGACTTCCTTGGCTATGCTCGGTTTGTTCGCGATAAGTGGTGTTCTTTTGATGTTAATGACTGGGGAGATTTTGTCTTGAAAGAGAGGCTCAAGTTGATGAAAGGTAGCTTGAAGGAGTGACATCAGAGACATTCTCAAAATTTAGAAGGGAAGATTCACGGGGTGAAGGAGCAGATATCATCCCTAAACACTAAAGGGGGATGTCTGATCTTTTGGAGGAGGAGATGGCGGAGCTTCATGATCTATCTTTGAATTTGCATGCTTTGTCACGTGTTTAGACAAGTATGTGTTGCCAGCATGCAAGATTGAATTGGTTAAAAGAAGTTGATGCAAACACACACAAATTTCATGGGGTTATGTCTTCAAGACGGCGATGCAATGCCATACAGTTGACTCAGGTTAATGGTGTTCAAGTCGAGGGGGTTCAAAATATTCGGGAAGCCGTCTTTAATCACTTTTGACTCCATTTCAAAGCAGTCAATGTGGAGCGGCCAGGGGTGGAGGAACTAGATTTCCGCCGGTTATCTATGGATGAATCTAGGAATCTCACTCGACCTTTTATGTTGGATGAGGTGAAGCATACAATTTAGGACTGCGACAGCTTCAAGAGCCCAGGGCCGGACGGTATCGGTTTTGGTTTCATCAAGCAATTTTGGGTGGAATGGAAGAATGACTTTAAGCGCTTTGTCAATGAATTTCATCGCAACATGAAGTTGACTAAGGGAGTCAATGACATGTTCATTGCGCTCATACCGAAGGTGGATAGTCCCCAACGGTTGAATGACTTTCGACCTATATCTCTAGTGGGTTGTATGGATAAGGTGTTGGCGAAAATTCTTGTAGATAAACTCCGTGCCGTTATTGGAAGTGTGGTCTCAGATTCACAGTCAGCGTTTGTTAGAGGGAAGTAGATTTTGGATGGTATTTTAGTTGCGAATGAGGCAGTCGATGAGGCACGTTGTTTACATATGGAAATTCTTTTATTTAAAGTTGATTTCGAAAAGGCATATGATTCGGTGGAATTGTATTATTTGGATATTGTTATGAATAAGATGAACTTTCTAACACTTTGGAGGAAGTGGATTTCTGAATGTGTCGGGACAGCGACGACTTCAGTCTTGGTGAGTGGTTGTCCTATGGAGGAATTTCCTTTGGAAAGGAGGCTTCGGCAAGGGGACCCTCTTTCCCCATTCTTTTTTTGTTAGCAGAAGAGGGTTTTAACATGTTGATGATGACGTTATTGGATGCAGGGCTGTATCACGGCTATCATGTGAAGTGTGAGGTTTATGCGTGTCTATCTCATCTCCAATTTGCACATGACACTTTGATATTAGGTGAAAAGAGTTGGGCGAATGTGTGTTCTATGCGGGAGATGTTGGCAATTTTCGAACAGGTGTCTGGGTTGAAGGTTAATTTCCACAAAAGTTTGTTGACGGGAGTTAATGTCTCATATTCTTGGTTGCATGAGGCTGCTATGGTGTTGAACAGTCGTGTGGGAACCATCCCCTTTGTGTATTTGGGACTGCCTATTGGTGGAGACGCTCGGAGGTTGGAGTTTTGGAAGCCTCTAATGGACCGTATTATTTCTATATTGTCGAATTGGAAAAGTAAGTTTCTTTTGTTGGGGGGTCGTCTGACTCTCCTGAAATCTGTCCTGTCATCTCTTCCGATTTACTTTCTTTCCTTCTTGAAGGTACCCGTAGATATAATTTCTTCTATCGAATCTTTATTAAAAAAAATATTTTGGGGGTGGTGAGGATTTTAGGAAAATTGCATGGGTTGATTGGGACTTTGTTTGCTTACCGAAGGGGGACGGTGGGTTAGGTGTGAGAAAGTTGCGCGAATTTAATTTAGCGTTGTTAAAGAAGTGGTGTTGAAGATTGTTGGTTGATTCAGAGGGTTTATGGTATCGAGTCTTAAAGGCTACGTACGGGTAGGAGGGGGCGGTTGAAGAAAGGGGGGATATATAGTTCGTTGTGGTGGCGGGTGATGTTTGGCATTCGGGGAGGTGTTGGGATGAAGGTGGGGAGTTGTTTTAATGAAAATGTGCATCGGGTAGTTTGTGGTGGTGGTACCATATATTTTTGGACGGGCCATTGGGTGAATGGCGCCCCTTTACGGGTGAAATTTCTTCGCCGTTTTTATTTGGCCAAGAATAAATGGGTGACGGTGGAGGAGATGGCGAGGGGAGGGTGGGAGGAAAGGAGCGGTGTGATAAGTGCTCAAAAGTAATATATTTCATGTGTTTGTTTAGGCCTTTTAGTGACTTGTTTTGCAAGTTATATATGGAAAAGCTCCAATTTTATGCAAATATGTCATTTATGCTTTATATGCCTTACTCTACCCTTACTGTACCAAGAATCACCCATAGTTGCAAAGGCCAACTCGCTTCAAGCGAGTTTCTTGCTTAAGCGAGAAATGTCCAGGGATCACTCGCCCTCAGCACGCTTTCAGCAAGGTTCAACAGCAAAGGCCAACTCGCTTAAGCGAGAAATGTCCAGGGAGTACTCGCTTCCAGCAAGGTTCAACTACAAAGGCTAACTCGCTTCAAGCGAGTTTCTCGCTCAAGCATGAAATGTCCAGGGAGTACTCGCTTCCAGCACGCTTAAGCGAGATTCAGCAAGTTCAGAGCATAAGGTCCACGTGGCAGTGTTTTAGTGGCCAGCGTGGGATTCTTAGACAACTCTCTTAAGCAAGTTCAGCACGCTTGAAGCGAGTTTATTCAGACTCAGGACATATAAATAACTTTCTCTCTCTTTCCTTGGTATCTTTGTACTGTTTTATTCATTTTCTAGTTTTCTAGAGTGAGAAATAGACCATTTCTAGTGAGAGAAACACAAAGCAAGGGTGTTAGAAGTAGATTATTCCCAAGATTTGTAGAGATATCATGAATCTTAGCATGAAATCTTCATCTTTCTTCCATCTTTTGCAAGGCTATCATAGACATATGTAGCTACATCTATCCTTGTGGGTTTTGAGGTATTCAAACAAGCTATTATGTAATCTTTTGATCATTTAATATATGGTTCTAGCTCTTTTATTCAATATTGTTATTATTCTCGTGTTTAATGTTTTATTTAAGATTTGAAATGTTAATGAAAGATACTTTTGAATCTAGAGATTAGAATAATAATCTATTAAACCTTTTATTCTAGACATAGAGTTTAGGTTTTGATAATCACTTTGTAATCAAAGAACTTAATGTTATTGGATCATTTAATAGGTTGAGAAATCATCGATTAAATGACATAATAGATATCACAATGTTATTTAGACATAAATAATGTTGTTGAGTGATTGTGACAATATCGATTAAAAAACTAGAATCTGGTATGTGACGAGAACGCAATTGTTACGCTTAGTTGAAGAACTCTAACCCCAAGCGAAATTGCCATATCCCGTCACTATTTAGTTTTATGTTAAATAGTTAGAATAGTTTAAACAAACAAACTTTGAAACCAAACATTTAAGATGATATTTGACGTTGAATGGTTTTAGATACACGCTAGTCCCTGTGGAAACGATCCTAATATACTCACGTGTAAATAGGAATATGACATTTAAAAATCTTACATCACGATACATGGGGGTGGAGTATGCGTCTCTTTCCGTTGGAAGAGGAGAGTGTTACAGAGTGTTCTGTTTTGCTGCATAATATTGTTTTGCAGGAAAGTATTCTTGACAGGTGGAGGTGGATCCTTGATCCCATTAATGGTTATTCCGTTAAGGGGACCTATCAGTATCTCACGACGATATATGCACCTCTTGAGAGGGGTATGTTCGATGTTGTTTGGCAGAAGCAAGTTCCATTAAAGGTCTCGATGTTTGCTTGGAGACTCTTTCACAATAGATTACCAACCAAAGACAACCTTGCACGACTGAGAGTTATTCAGCAGGATGACAACTTGTGTGTTGGAGGGTGCGGCTCCTTTAGGACCGCAATACTTTTTTTTCTTCGGGTGTCACACCTTTAGCAGCGTGTGGTTCTTGGTTTACTAGTGGCTCGTCATTTCTTTTATCGCACTAGACAGGGATCATGATCATCTTCTTCAGTTTGGGCACTTGGCAGGGTTACCGCGATTCATACATACATTCCTGAAGATAATCTGGCTTGCTTGTGCCTGGGTTATTTGGAAGGAAAGAAACAATCAGAAGGCTTTGGATTCGGTTCACATAGCAGACAAGGTCAAACTATTGTCTTTCTTGTGGATAAAGGCCAAGATGTGCACTTTCGCCTTTAGTTATCATGATTGGTGACGACACTCTTTACTTTATATGGGTGTTATGGTGTAATCTTCTTTTTGTTATTCTTTAGTTATTTCATGATGTTTTTTATGACAACAAAGACATAACTTTGTAATGTGTTTGGTGGTTCTCTTATGCACGTCTTATGCGAGATGAATCACTTGTAGTAATGAATTCCATTTTAACTTGTTAAAAAAATAAAAAATACCGCAAACTTTCAAAGCCGTACACCTCTTAACAAAAACAAATAATTTTACCCTTAAAAGAACCGATATTTCTTTTTGGGAAAAACCCGATATAATTTTTTTGGGGGAAAAAACCCCGATAATTTTAGAATAAAATTTAAAAGTTCATAGAATACAAAACATGACTTATCCTATAAAAAAAATTGAGTTATCTTAGTTTAGGGTCTCTGAGTTTCTCAAATAAGATACTCTTATTATGTGCAAATAGGCTAATCTCAGGTTGCTGATGTGTTGGCAAAACATGACATTTCTCAAATGAAATACTCTTATGAGTTTTTTTATTGTTCATCTGATTTCATTTATCTTGTTTTGTTAGCTGACAAATTTGGGCTCCGTTTGGTAAAATTAAGCTATAAGCTAGCTGATAAGCTGATTGATAGCTCAAAAGCTGTCTGATAGCTGATGACTGATAGCTGATAGCTTATAGCTGAAAAAGCTCGCTTATTAAAAATAACGTGTTTGGTAAAATTAGCTGTTGATGTGACTGATAAATATAAAATGACATAACATGACATGTTTTTTTTAAGTATAAATTATATATACATTCTTTTACTTATTTATTTAATTTTAAATATTTGCATTTATTTTGAATTACTTTCATCACCAAAATGATAAATGTTTTTTTTTTATGAATTATTAATATTTTTTATTTCACTGAAATGGTCTTGCTATTTGCTGTAGATTTTATTTAAAATTATGTTATATTATATGAATTAAAAGCAAGTTAGAGAAAAGAAAAAAAAATACATGGATAGAAACGTGCAAGTGGTTAGGTGCATCGAAATATAAAAAGTGGGTAGTTTCTTTTCCTTGTAATATATAAAAGGTGGGTAGTTACATATGAGTATGAGTAGTTTTTTCTTATTAAAAAATAATTAAATAAAATTAATAATGTTAAAATTGGAAGAGAATATAAAAGGCTAAAAGCTATAAGCTAAAAAGCTACTTAAATTAGCTTCTCAAGAAACTCGTGAGAAAAGCTAGTTACCAAACACGTCATGTTTTGATCCAACATGCTTATAAATTAGTCCAACAAGCTATAAGCTAACTTATTTGTGTTACCAAACACAGTCTTGATATTTTAATTCCTAGACGATTTTAATTTTTCTTATTGTTTAGAGCTATGGCCCTTTTTATCATAAAAAACAAGTTCTACAATATACACAGACATATATTGAACTCTTTATAAAAATCTTACCATAGATATAGTTTTGGACCTTTTGGTGAAGATGATTGTTAAATCGTTATCATCTTCTACGTTTCTATCTACTATTATAGATCTTTCATGTCATAGCCACATATGCATAAAGAGCCAAAGTCCGGCAAACCGATCACTCCCCACCATTGCAAGAAAATGTCAACATAACGGCAGTTTCAAAATAAATAGCAAAGATACAATTTTATCTTTATTCATATAAAGATCGTTTGTAATGTTTGATTTATCAAAAGAGAAACATGAAAAGTTGGGTTGTTAAAAAACACATGAAAAGTTTGTCATGATTATAACCTAGATCCCCTAAAAAAAATGATTATCACCTAGATGTGTGATTAATCCAAAAACAATTTAATTCATGTTTGATTCTTAGTAACAAAAATCTATTTTAAATAATTTGATTATGTAAAAGTTGATTTTGAATAAACGTGCATTTTATTTTGTGGTCACAAGAAATTTATTTTAGATGAATTGATTTTGATTTTAGTTGATGTGGTTTAAACGTGGAGTGATTTATATATGGACATATTAAGTTAAAAGTAAATTTGATTATAAAAATTATGTTTTAAGTTAAAATCATTTCTAGAGATAAAATCAATTCTACCTAAGGACATCCAAATATATCAAAAATCAATTATATGCATATAGAATTAATTTAGCTATATATAAAATTGAAACCAAACATACACTAAAAGTGAGTTCAATATAGAAAATTAATTTATATTTAAATCCATCTATGTAAAAGCTTTTTGAACAATTAATTCAAGACTAAAATTCAATTCTAGCGAAAAATCTCTAGATTATATATTTAAGTTAAAAAATCAATTCTTGTTTCAAAAAAGTTAAAATTCTTAAGACAAAATTAAGTTTACTATAAAATGTTTAAACATCTCAAAATCAATAACACATATCTAAAATCAATTTCTATTCTTCAAGAAGTTGAACAAAACAAACAATAACAGCATGTCAATAGATATCCAGTGTTCAATTTGTAGCAGCAACCTTTAGAAACCACAACATTTATTTCTAGAACTTTGAGGTCGAAAATCACTTAAGACAACCCAACACAAGCACAATTATTCTCAAATAATTGAAAAACAACAAAACCCTTATCTTTGTGGGACCTTAATTTGATTTGAAACTTCCGTACAAAACTAACAACTTAAGAGTTGTACCTCTCCTTCTTAATTAATTTTGAAGTGAAATTGAAGCAATTGAACCATACACATGCACCAGGACACTCAAAGTACTCATTCAAGAATATGTCTCCGTCTTACATTAAGAGTGTGTTTGGATGGGGGATTTTGAAAATTCAAGAGAATTTGAAATTTTAAGGAATTCAAATGCTTCAATTGAATTCCCTTCATTTTTAAAATTCATTGTTTGGATAAAGTGATTAAATTCCTTCATTTTCAAAATTCATTGTTTGGATGACAAAGTAATTGAATTCCTTTCTTTAATTAAATTTTATTTCTTATAATTTCTTCCATTTTTAAACTAATTAACTGAAAAACTCCTAAACAACTAATTAATTTAATTTTTTTTTGGTCATAATTTTTCAAATTTCTTGAGTCGATTTCATTTTTATTTTTTTTACAATCGTTCACTTCTTTTAATAACTGAAACAAAATAATTAATTTATTTTCCCTCATAATTTCTTCTATTAAACATTTGGTATATTATACATGAATTATTAGCAAAATCACGTGAAATGGAAACAAATTTCGATTATTCTTTAAAACGTGACTTAAAAGAATAGAAAAATATTTAAACAAAAAAAATTTCGCCAATATTTGTATTATAAGAGTTGTAAGTACACATATAATCCACGTGTCTAATATTTTTCGCCACTTCGAAAATGACATTTAAAAAGATAACCAATGTATCTAGATGTTATTTTACTCATCGTAGACAATGTCTATAGACAAGTATAGACTAGAAATAACTACTAAATGTAATAATCTCCACCAAATGCGGTATACACAAGTATAGTAATTAAGTCCCATTGTAGTCGTCATCTTTCCATTGTCACAAGTCCACCTATAGTCGTCATCCTTCGATCATCAACTCCACAAATCAAAGCATAATATTAACCACAGTTCATCAAAACTCATATAGAGGATAGATACATGAAAGACATATAAGGAGAGTTATATCATATGTTACTCGAACAATCTGGCAATATTTATGCTATAATCAGGAACCAAAAGAAAAATCATGATATCAAAAGACACGACAGTGGATACAATGCTAAATGCTAAAATATGCCAAAAGAAAAATCATGAATGGAATTGTGATCAACTCAAGTAGGAGGATTAGTACTCATTACAAGCAGCAAAGTGTATGTAACTCTTAATGTATGTTTGGATGAACGGTGAGTTCGGTAAAATCACGGTGACAATGTGCTCCAAAGTGCAACTTCAGTCCAAATATGGTGACTTTCCGTGATTCTATCATTCTCAATGTGAGTCCAAACATGCATGCATGTTCATATTTTATGTCAATGGAAAATAAATAATACAAGCAGCAAAGAAATTAGGCTATGAGGAATTGGATCCCTATAAAATCAAACTCAAAATTGTTGGCTACTGATTGCTTAAAAAGATTGGCTAGATCTACTATAAAATCAAACAGGGTGATCCCTATATAATCAAACTCCGTAGTTGGCTATTCCTATATTTTATGTACACCATGCACATCAATATTGTTGGCTACTGATTGCTTTATAGACATATTATACACAACAATTGCTTAAAACTAGACCCTAATCACCAGCTTATGAGCCCAAAATAAAACATGAACTTGGCAAACAGGGTATTAACAGGAAATAGGGATGCCACTATCTATAATGATTAATATTAACACACTCAGAATAGTGTACGTACTATGTTTCAATTTAGAAACAAACTAAAATATCAAGGATAACATATACAAAAACTAAAACATGCATGAATTTGAAGTATGAAATACCTTGACATATTCATTCCATGCATTTTCATCTTGAACATTAACCATGAATTTTGCGCCATCCCAATCAAATCCACTTTGACTGAGAATATCACTTACTATCCCGTACCATCCTCGCCAAAGTTTGATGCGGTTTTTCACATTATCTCCGATAAGCTGGACATTAAAACGTGCAGACAACACATCAGCTGCAGCGTTGTATGCCACTGTTTTCCATGCTCCGTCACTCTGGCGACCCAAACTTCTTTGATCTCTAAGTGCCTCAGCTAAAACACGCTCCATTTCCAAATTCCACGTGAAGTAACCTCTTACATCCTCTTTCTTTTCCACAATGTTGCTTTCATCCCTCTTTCTTTTTCCCTTTGTCTTGTGGCCCAAACTTCTTGCACTGACTAAACTAGGATCCATTTCTTAAAATCAAGTAAACACACTTATAACAATTAGATATCAATAAGGTAGAAACACAATTTTTTAAGATAGCAAAAAAATTACAAACACTGCAACTAGCAGGTAAAACTATCAAGGATTCACAAACTGATTCCCTGCCACACCAAAACAAACAGAAACTAGCCAAACACCACCAATTTAGAAACCAATACCTAGCTAAACCTAGCAGTACAACACACAACCACTTACAAAACAAAAACCAAAAACAGCCCCAAAAATAAACACACATAAGCTGTAAACCTGAAAAATAGTAGCATCAGAAGCCAAAATACTAGGAAGATCTCAAGACCAAAAAGACAGCAGACAACAAACCAATAGCAGCAGAAACAAGTCACTGAACCTATAATCAACTAAACCTAAGAAATATTTCTTTTAGCTTGATATTCAGCAAACATTTCCATCGCATAAGCGTCACGAAACGTTGTCCATTCTTCAGTCACTTGAACGCTTTCGACTTCATCTACACCATTAGTCGCTACTCTTTGCGTTTGTTGGTTGGTTAACTCTTCATCAACAACAGATAAAAGCTCCAAGTTTTGATCCTCTAAAATTTCATCACTTTGTTTTTCTTCTATTATAAAATTGTGCAACACGAAACAAGCATTAATAATTCTAATTTGTGTTTTGATATCAAAAAAAGAAGGAGTTCTTAGTATACTCCATCTTTTCTTCAATACCCCAAATGACCTTTCAATTACATTCCTTGCACGTGAATGACGGAGATTAAACAACTCCTTGTAATTTTGAGGGGTGTTTCCATTCCAATCTTTGAGGTGATATCTAGTCCCTCTATACGGTGCTAAAAAACCAGGGCCATTTGTATATCCCGCATCCACAAGAAAATATTTTCCTACAATGATTTTCCCAAAATAAAGAAAAAATTCAAGTTGCTGCATTTGATTCATTAAATAAATAAAGTATCACCATATTCATAATGTTACCATTTGGAATTCGAAGACAATTTCGACGCTGTAAAGCATCTTTCAATACTCGAGAATCTCTAGCAGACCCTTCCCACCCTGGTAACGCATAAATGAACCTTAAATCTGGACCACAAACTCCTAAGACATTCGTTGATATGTCACCCTTTCTATTACGATATCTAGGCCTATCTTCTGCAACAACTGTCACTGGAATATGGGTCCCGTCAAGTGCTCCAATTGAATTCTAAAAGCATTAAAAAAAATTACAAAAATTACAGCAACAATAACTACTTAAAATGGCTTATAAGTTGTCAAACAAATTTCAAACTTACCTCAAACCATTTCCATTTATTTGCCTCTGGACCCTCTAGATGATAGTCATGAAACTTCAAATATTCCCGGCTCACTTTCATAACAGCTTGAAGGACATTATTGAATTGCCTACTTATTGTTTATTTGGATCTACAGTAACTAAAGTGCACTACTCTATATTTTAGGTTGTGAGCAAGGATATGCAAAAACATTGCGACAGCTTCAGTTGTAGAAACATTTCTTGTCCTTACCATTTGCCCTTTCTCTTTTAAAATCTTACAAAGCTTAAAAAATGTCCTCTTACTAACTCTTAACTGTTCAATACAATCAGCTTCTGTTCCTCTATATAAACGATTTAGAAAATTGCGCATTTCCAATTCTAAATTTCGAGCCGGTTCCTTAACAAAATATGTGTCATAATACCAAGTCATTGCACCTAAAAGCATAGTAACAACACTAACAACAATGAACGTTGTTTCCTCAAGCTCTCTCATCTCTTCTTCATCTCTTTTACGTTTTCGTGAAGCTATCGAATCATTGACTATACTAGTGTCCATTTCAGCTTGAAATCTAAAGACACAAAAAAAAATATGACTTGAAATTTGATAGAAAAAGCTTTCAATATAGTAATAGCCTATCAAAAAACAAGAGCAGTATCTACTCATTAACAAAAAGTCAATAAAACACAAACTACAAGCTTACACAGTGAATTCAATAAATTCAACAAATTCAAAAATTCTAACAAATTCAAAAATTCTAACAAGTTCTAACAAATTCAACAAATTCTAACAAATTCAAAAATGCTAACAAATTCTAACAAATTCAACAAATTCTAATAATAAGCACTGAGATGTATCAATTCTAATAGCGTAAAATCAATAAGCACTGAGATTTATCAATATAAGCAAAAAAATGTAAATACCTGAGTTAGTGAGAGTCGTGTGTGATGAAAACGGCGGCGAGGAGAGAGAAAACTGTCACGGAGAGGAGAGACAGCAAACGGCGACGGCGAGGAGAGAGAAGCACCACCGCAGAAGGAGAGAAGGGCACGGTGAAGGTGAAGGTGAACGTGGTGAAGCTCGCGAGAGAAAACTGAGAAAGGTGAAAAACGCGTGAGAAAGAGAGAAACGCGTGTGTGGGGAAAATGGGAGAATTTTGAAATTTTTGTATTTTAGGTGTTATTTTAAATCCATCAAATTTTGTAAGAGAGATATTCTTATCTAAATGCCTTGAATTTTAAAAATGACTTAAATATTTTCCCAAACAGTGAAATTTGGACCAAGTCAATTTAAATACTCTAAAAAATTACTTTCCCTCATTAAAATGCTCCATCCAAACACACTCTAAGTGTTATTCAAGATTATGACACTTGCTAAAACAATTTTTAAGTGTGTGCTTATTTCCATGATAAAATAATTTTTATTAATTAAAGTGCTCTTAAATATCGTTTTATATCGGTATTTGAAGATATTTGAACTCAATATACTTTGATGTTATAATGTTAAGCTCTTATCATTTAGTTAATACCTCGAGTATAAGTTTTATTAACTAAAATATTTTTATTAATAAAATAGTTGGTGTCGTCCGTAAGACTAAACTTATTTGACAATGTCAAAATTATTAGGTTGGACATCGTTGGAGTTTAAATGTGAGATCTCCACCTTTATATGTGATATATAGTTTCACGTGATGTATGTTACTCCATCTAAAAGACCAGAAAATAATAGTAAGCGGCTCTTCTAAAAGTAAAGTTAGTTGAAGGTCTCTATTCTTACTTGGAGATTGCTTCGAGATAGGCTGCCAACTAAAATCAATCTTTTAAGACGTAGCATTCTTCAACCTGCGGCCATAAGGTGCGTGATGGGTATGACGAATCGGCAACTCACTTGTTTCTCCATTGTGAAATTTTTGGTTCGTTATGGCAGCATATAAGGAATTAGATTGGCATTTCAGGAGTAGATCCGCTTAATCTTCATGATCATTTCTTTCAGTTTACTAACTCTATTGGAATATCTTGGAAGCGACGTTCTTTTATGCAGCTTCTTTGACTCTTGTGTGTGGGGATAGTTTGGAATGAACGGAACAACATAATTTTCAAGAATGTCCAAACTACCATGATAGAACTTATGGAAAAGGTTAAACATAACTTATTTTGGTGGCTAAAAGCTAACAATGCCAACTTTGTTTATGGCACTCTTAGATGGTGGTCAAACCCGTTACTTTGTTTGGGTATCGACTGACCTTTGTTTTGTAATTATACAGTGACTGTTTGTTTTTAGTGGTGGCCTCTTTAGTACACCTTATGCTTTAGAGGAACCATCACCGTTGTTAATATATTCTATTTTTTATTCTTAAAAAAAAAGTTAGTTGAGTTGTTAAATTGATTAAGATATACTAGAAAATAATGGTAGCCATGGCTAAAAAGTAAATAATGTTTTTATAATTGGTATTTAAAATAAAAGAATACTAATATAAGACAATTAGATATTTCTGAATATGGCTCAATATAAGGGTATCTAAGTTGTAGGTGTTGAGCATAAGTTTTTTTTTTTTTTTGGAAAGAATAAATCTTTTTAAGATATATGTGTACATGTACGTACAAGAGTACAATAATCGTATCTAGGTTTTAGACTCTTTATGAGATTGTTGGAACACTAGTGAGTTTGTGAAGCTTTTGAAATGTAAACACAAGTGGAGAAACTAGTGTTAAGTGTGAATTAAAAATTCTATGTCCCACATTGGGTGTTGTGAATGATCCCGATGGTGGTATTTATAGCTTTTATGTGGGCTTGTTTTAGCGAGACTTAAGTTCCAAGCAAACTGGATTTTAGGTCTTTTTACTTGATTCTAGATGCTTCTAGAAGTCAGCGCCTCTGGAAGGACACGCCTAAGCCTCAGGAGCCCTTCTGGAGGACACCTAAGCCTTTCCTAGAGGGTTCATGAATTAACCCTATAATCTGTTAAATACAATCATGAATTACAGGATTAATGAAATTGTAATGTCAGACTCACCCTTACCTTAAGAAAATTGAGCAGCAGCCTCTTGGTTCTTCACTTCCTGTTTTCTCCCTTTCTCTTCCAAAACTGAATTGTACGTTCTGTCTGTTTCTAAACCTATTTTTCCCCTTTTATGTTTTCTACTAACTTATCTTATTTACTCTTTCTCCCCCAAAACTCTCTAAAATCTCAAAACAACCCTCATCTCAATATTTATTTTATTTTCAAATCTTATTTTATTAAACAATAAAATAATTCACAACACCTCATAAAATCTCTAAAATCAC
Organism: Medicago arabica; assembly: GCA_946800305.1. Taxonomy (NCBI): domain Eukaryota; kingdom Viridiplantae; phylum Streptophyta; class Magnoliopsida; order Fabales; family Fabaceae; genus Medicago; species Medicago arabica. Next base: position 4,166,150 of record OX326969.1, read on the forward strand.
ATAAATCACATAAATATTTTCTATACTCTATAAAATAATTAAATAATCAAAACGAGCGTTACACCCATCCCCATGAATCTTCCCAAAAGGCACCAACCCTTTTCCCAAGAGCCTCCTCTTTTGGTTCTCCAAGATTCACATCTTGAAGCTTTGAACCTCACCCAAAGACACACAACATTTAATATCTAAGACCCTAAAAGTTTCCTTCATTAGTTTCCATGAGATTCACCAAGCTTACCTAACAAATGGGTCAAATATTGCATATATAGTGTTCAGATCCGGGCAAAACCGTGTCACGTTTTCCCAAACCGTGACACGGTTGGTGCGTACGACCCAAGGTACGACCAACCTTATCCTCAAAACGTGCCCAGCAAGCTAAAAATCGTGTCACATTTTTTGAAAATCGTGACACGATTGAGCACCCAGAAAACATGTGCCTACCAAAATCGTGACACGTCTAGCAAATCGTGTCACGATTTGCAACTTTCCCAAATCACAATTTTTGGGTCAATTCTCAACAGACTCTTTACACACAACCTCACGCTTAGGACTGTACATCTAGAGCGTGACCTGAGTAGCCAATAACGATTGGCCTATTGAGACTTGGATAAACTATGATACCATATTAGGTTAAATAATGAGCTTAACTCATCTTTCCAAAACCAACCAGCCAGGAAGGTGAGGACTGCCCTTACTCATAAACTCATTTTCTGGTCTTATCTCATCCAATACGGGACTCCTAACAAGTAACATGACATAAAGATAGAGAAATATTGATAAAATACATACCTTAAACGGCTCGTCCATTGTAATATGACTCTTTGGCAATTTGAGTACAACAAGTGTCTTTGGCTGAAAATTATCAGGAAGAGATGTTAAAGGATATTTGTTCCATTCAAGCAATCTCAAATTATTTGGAAGATTTTGAGGGGCACCAGAAACTTGTCCATTCCTAACTATGAGGATTCTAAGCCTTTTCATATCATCAAAGGTGTTGGCTTTTAACTGAACTTCTTGTTTTAGGCTAGGCATGTCCAATACAATGCCTTCAATTGTATCAGTTCCCTTTTTTGAATTCAACCACCAAACAGCAACCATTGAAATGACAATTTAACAAATTTCAATATTAGTGAAACTTCAAAGATGTTGTCTCAAAAGAAAATTAATGCTCTAAAAGTTAAAACATCTTCAAACTTACCATGTTTTCTGTCAAGACTTCAAGAACATCCTCATGATCCCATAATCTTCTCCGTTCGCTCGGATCAAACGGCGACTCCTTTCGAGCAATGTCTTTACCTAGGTCTTCTATAAGATCATGCATCTTAACTGAATTGGATTCACTGATTGTTACAAGAGATTTGTCAACAAGTACTCCAATGCCATATTTCGAATAAAAACGACTTGCATCTAGTGTCTTTTCTACATCCGCCTTCGGATATCCTTTGAAGAAACAAGCAAGATCAAGGAAAATTTCCTTTTCATTATCATCCAAATTGTCATAGCTTACTTTAAGGACATTCAGAATCTCCTTGCTTGGAATTGTTTCATATTTATTCAATGCACTTTTCCATTCTTCAATTGTTTTGCCAAATAAATCTGAACCTATTACATTCAAAGCTAATGGATGGCCTTTTGCATATTTCAGTACACTCTTTACTATCTCCACATAACTTTCATCAGGTACATTTTTTCTAAAAGCATTCATACTAAACAGTTCAAGAGATTCATGATCATTCAGTTCTTTCACTTCATATAATTTTTTAACTCCATGAGCAGCTAGCAAATGTTTGTCTCTTGTTGTTATGATGATCTTACTTCCAAAACCAAACCAATCACGGCTTCCGACCAATGATCTTAACTGTTGAAGATTATCGACGTCATCAAGAATCAAAAGTACCTTTTTGTTGCGAAGCCGTCTTTTTATTATAGGAATTCCTTTGCTCACATCATCCAATTTGATATTTTCATCTAGCAAATGAAGCAAAAGGGTCTCTTGCAAGTGTACTAGACCATGTTTCATTGAATTTTCTCTTACATCAACAAGAAAACTTGAACTATCAAATTTTCTAGAAATTGAGTTATATACTGCTCTAGCTAGTGTTGTTTTACCAATGCCACCAATTCCACAAATTCCAACCATGCAAACAACATCATCATCATCATTAGACTTGATATCTAGAAGTGACCTTATTTGTGAAATTTTGTAATTCAATCCAACTGGATGATCAGCTATATGTAAAGGGGTAAGATTTAATTTCCTAGACATTTCTTCAGTAATCTCTTGAATTAATTCATATTCATACCTGCAAAATTAATAAGAAAATTGAAGTCCATTATATTAAATAAATTAGCTTGTTAAGTACAATTGATCTTCTTGATCTCAAACAATTATTAAAAATAATGTCCATTGGCAAAAGCGTTCATCTATGATAATATATAGAAGAGTCATTAGAAAATAAAATATATAATAATGTATTAGTTTTTTATGAATGAAATTATTTTTTGGTGTGAACCGGGTATCCTTTGCACGAAATTGCAAAAACTATTTCTTTGAGCCGAGTAGGATCGCAATGGTTGATAAAGCTCTCCCTCAAGAGTTATAAAACTGTTGTATTTCCAGGCGGAATTCGAACTCATGACCTCTAGTTAGGTTGAAAGAGATCCTTGCCCATCTCATCCAAGTGCTCCCGGATGAATGACATAAATATAGTGAACACGGTTAAGTTTACTCATATTTGATATCGCTAAATATGTTACTCCATTATGTTAAAGAGTCCTACATTTGACAATAGATGGTCTGAACATGCGTTTATAAGTGAGGGCAATCATCACCTTACAAGTCGATTTTGTGGTGTTGTGTTAGTCTCAACCACGATTTTTAATATGATATCAGAGTCCCAGTTAAGATCCATTAGGCCACCTGGTATCGTGTCAACCACCATTTATGTTCACGAAACAAGTCCAATAGTGTTGGTCGTGAGGGGGTTTGTTAAAGAGATCCACATTGGACAAAAGAGGGTATGAACATGTGTTTATAAGTGGGGGAAGATCCACACCTCACAATTCAGTTTGTGGGGCTCTAAGACATTCATATTTGTTATTTTTAGTTCGTTAAGTAGTTTAGTGGGCAGAAGTTCACCTCTCTTTTCTTTTTTTTTATCAAGTAGCCTAGTTGCTAGAATTCACCATTTTCAAGGTGAATAAATGGAGTGTTCAGGGTTCGAACCTCGACCCCTGCATATAACAATGCATGTCCCTACCAATTGAGTTATGCTCACGGGGACTAGAAGTTCACCTCTTAAGGTGAATAAGTGGAGAATTTCGAGTTTGAACCCTATCTCCTGTATATTGTAATATACTTACCAACCAAGCTATGCTTACGGAGGGACTTCCTCCGTCTCATTTTAATTGTCACATTTGGGTAGAAAATGATTAGTTAAATTGATTTCAATGATAAAATTAATCTTATTTGCTAAAAGCTCTGATTATTTGGAGTTAATTAAGTTGTTAAGTGGAATGAAATTTTACAAATAAGGTATATTAGTGAAATAACCATAATAAATATTGGTTTTGTTGGACTAAATTACAAAATTTTCTCTATTTACATTGAAGAGAAAATGAACTCATTCATATTTAGATTGATCTCTTACTACTTTACAGGAGACCAATATCTCTATTTACACAATCATTTATTTATTTTTAGTAAGAAATGACTCTTCATGTATATCACAAAGTGGACATTAAAAAAGAGCAAATGACCTCAAATTTTCGACAACTTAGAAGCAACTCCTTCATTTTGTCGGGAGAAGTGACTCTTCATTCATGTACTACATCTGTTCCTTTCTAATCGTCAGTTTTTAACATTTTACGGAAACCAAGACAATTAATATACTTTTGAAACAATAATCTATATTTTTATTATAATAACTCTATCCATTTAATATATCATTTCATATATTTTTTTCTTCGTAATAAATAACTAAAGATAATATTGATAAAACGATATTTAAGGTTGCATTGAACTTTGAAAGTGACAGTTAAAAAAGAACAAAAATCTTCTCTAAATTTTTTAATGACAAATGTTAGTAATTGTGTTTTATCATAAGTCATTTTACGACATCAATGCATCATTAATATGTTACCGTCGATCCGGTCCGTTTATCCCTCTATTTTTGACGGTCTAGGTCGAAATTTTGAAATCACTTTCTATAGTTGGCTCGCCCCGCTTAAGTCGTTGAAAAAGCAGGGCCGACATGGGCGCGGATCGACTCGCTTAATTCGTTTTCAATTTTTTTTACTAGTTCAAGTATGTAATATTCAATTATTATTTGAGTTGCATAAGTGTATAGGACAAAGACACGTTAGCATTTTCTTTGATGCAATACTTGCCTATATTTTGCCTCATCCATAACTCATAAATCACAATGCATCTATCGGTGGCTTCTCAAGATGATTTACTGATTTATTATCATTCAATTGAGCTTGTATAGAAATATTCCTTACAAAAAGGTCAATAGCAATATAGGGTCCTTGTTTCATTGATTAAATTCATTGTTAATTGTGTTTTCATTAAAGTTATTATAGGCCGTTAATTATAATGGATAACGTTATTTATACTTGGATTTTATTTTAGATTGGCGGATTTACCTTATTTTGCGATTAATTAAGATATTGAATTCGACAATTTGTTAATTATCTTGTTTTTACCACAAATTTAATTGCTGTCTATTCTTTTATATTTTTTTATGATAAAACCAACATATATATATATATATATATATATATATATATATATATATTGTAACAATTAAGTTGTAAAAAATATGCATTAAAAAAAGATTTTATTTGGCGGGCTGGCCCACCAATTTATTTGACCATCTAATTTGACTCGGTTCACCTCGTCTCATATTAAGCAGGTTTAGACGGGGCTAACCTACGCGAGGCTAGTCGGCACGATTTGTCATTCTTACTTTTCATATCAAACCTTTTACCATTCATCCTTGTCTCTTCTTTCAATTCTTTTAATATCTTTTTCTCATGTCATTGATAAGGTATAATTTTGTAAAATTAGTCGTAATTTCTCTTTTCAATACAAAACTAACTACACTCATTATTTCTATTAATATATATGAAAATGTAAAAACAACTTCTAATAAAATACACAGGAAGTAGTTTTTTTTTTTTTTGACAATACAGAGAGTTGTTGTTAGATTAGTTTTTCTCTTTCATCTGAATTGAAGTCAGGACCTCAAACTTCTTAATCTTAAGCACAAATCACTTAAGCTACCAACCCAATCCCCGAGAATTATCTTAATCTCAAATATTCAACCTTTTTGCATTGATTTGAAAATTGGAATTGATTTCTCAACCAAAAAAAAAAACCCTTTAGATAATTGGAAGAAAAATGTAATATAAATTACCAAAATATATGATGAATGACTTGAAAGAAAAGCTATCTAGCAAGGTAATAGATATGGTTATACCCATGTTTGAAATGCCATCCTGATAAATTTGCTGCTCTTGAGAGTGCACTTCTCCATTTACATACTTTTTCTTCACTAATTTTGGGATTTTCTTCATGCTTAGCCATTGACCTAGCAAAACTTTCCCTCTGATTTCTTACATTTGAAGGATCAACATAGTAGAAAACTATACGAACCAATTGTCCCTTTTCTTCCTTACACTCCATGATCTTGACAAGTTCATCAAGACACCAAGTTGAGGATGCATAATTTTCTGAGAAAACAATGATAGCAATCCTAGACTCATCAATTGCTTGGAGAAGATCTGTTGAAATCTCTTCTCCTTTCTTATGTTTGATGTCATCTTTGAAAGTATTGATTCCCTTTTGGCACAAGGCATTATAAAGATTTCCTGTGAAACCGTAACGAGTATCATCGCCGTAGAAACTCACAAACACATCATAAGTCCAACCATGGTTGAAGGAATTTGAGGAAGAATTTTTCATTGTCTTATATACCAAGCTATATATGCTTTCAAAGATAAGAAGAATGAAATGATACAACATAAATTGCCATAAGACCTAGGAAGCTATACATAGCATAACCAATCTTGTTATGTACACTTTGGTTTATTGAAACTATTGAAATTATCAAAATGGAATTTAAAATAAAAGTCAATGAAAAAGAAAGCTCGATAATATTGATGTTGGTGGCAGGCATGTCATGTAACTTTGGCTTCATTAATTTTTTTATGCACAAAAAGACATGATTGTTTATATTATATAAAATAAATGAATAGATTATATTCAACAAATGCATATTATAACGAAGCATATGCTACCAAAATGAGTAGATTTTTTAATTTCTCATTCTTTCTCTTTAAGGAATATCCTTCAAATGTGCATACAAATTCAGACTTAGTACTTAAGAGATTTTTAGGTTACAAACCCCGTTTTTTTAACTCGGCCTTTTTTTTTTCAACTTCACTCCTTTGCGTCGTCGAAGAGTTTGCCACCAATGCAGCTTCTTTTGCCTATGTCCATGCATGGAAGGCTTCGGTTTCTTTGCATGCCGGATGTGTCTCAATAGTCCTTCAACAAGTCTGTGAAACTGACCGACCTGGTTTCCGCGAGGCATGGCTTTTGTAATAGCCCCTCTTGTTGTCTTAACATTTTGATTTGTTATCATCAAATGCTTGTTTTTGTGATGGAAAACATTTTGCACATTATTCCACGTTGAATTTTTAGGACCTTCATAAGATTGAATTCTACCATTATCATTATCATGATGGTGATGGTGATGATGATGGTGGTGGTGAAAGATTAGTCCCAACTTATTTTTCAGTCTCTTTAGGCCTCCAGTTGTTTTCTTAGGATTTGTCATACTATGATATCCATAAGATTTAAAACTTCCTACTCTTTGTGAAGGGCCATTTTCTTTATTGAGATATGAATCACTACTCTCTTCCGAGCTACCTTCATATGAGGCCTCAACTATCCTTCCTGATTTGGAACCTTGTGTCCCAACTGACAAAGAGGACTCCTCAGATTCACTACTAGCATTGGCACTGTCTTCCTGAGAAGTCCATTGAGAAGAAGAGTCGGAGTTAGAGCTTGATTCCGCTGGTTCACGAAGTTGTGGTCGAACCGTGGTCTTCAAAGGTTCAACATGACCTGTCTTATGAGTTCCTCTCCGGTCCAAAACCGGCCGGTCTCTTTGTTGTTGGAAATTCACCTTTATGTCACTTGATCTCTGGTCCAAGAGAGTTGGTTTTATTACCATCTGATGGGGCAGTGGCTTTTCTCTCCTGGCAATAGAGGGTTTGGATCTCGCAAACTTCTGTGCATGGAAAGGCTCGGAATTCAATTCCTTATGATTCTGATCATCAGGCTTAGACCAACTTGCTACTGAAGATTTTCTGACCAAACTTTCTCTATTTGTTTGAGAAATAAACATGGAAGGCTTCTTAGTAAGATCATCTTGATTCAAAGGAACCCTTAAACCTCGAATACACTCACTAGCTTGATTCCCCAAGTTGGTATCACCACTAACTAACCTTTTCAATGACTTAACTCTATCCATTGTCGCCATGTTTTGTACTAAAGGTTGAATCCTAGTACCATTTCTCAATTCTCCTCCTCCTGATACCATCTGTGTATTAATATGCTTTAGTGTATCCACGTCTTTTGTAGATTCGGCATTAGTATGAAACCCACAATTCTTATATGCTGCATGACTCTGACTCAATGATTCATTTCGAGCCAAAAATGGTTTCTCAACTGCCTTTGCTGGTATCAAATTTTCACCTTTAGAACTTGAATCACATGTGTGCTGATTCATTAACCTATGTTCTTCCGAGATAGATATTTTCGAACTCAACGGACTTCTAGCAGCACTGTCTTTTCTTTGTAGTTTGGGACTTCCCGGATTAGCTACTTTGTCCAAAGGATCGCGAACTGCACCATTCTTACTGGAATCGACCAACTTGGAACAAAGTTTAAAAGCCAAAATGCGAGATTCAATTCTTTTGATTGCATTAACCAAATCATCAGAGAAATCACCATTCTGTTCTAGACATTCAGCAAATCTTGCAGTACCAGAAGTGCATTCAGCTTCACGAATATCACTCATCAACGACATATTGTTTTCTTTTTTGCATTTACCACCTTTCATGTCTAACATTTGCAATGATTCTTCTTTGTGCTCACCAAGACAATATAAAGCATTCACATTATTATGCTGTTGTTCGCGATGATCACTCTCTATTTCTGGTGAAATACCATCACTAGATTGATTTTCTTCCTTCACTAAATTCTGTTGCATCATCATACCACCTAAACTGCTTGGTGTATTACTTTTCGTTCCTTCGGTATCAGAGATGCTAAAATTTAACAGCTTTGCAGGTTCTTTTTTACAAATTAAGTCCAGCGGAGGCTGTTCATCCTTCTGTAAAGCTATTTCACTCCGAGTTTGATATTTTTCCAATGTTTGATAAATGTTTGTTGCAATTGCAGACTTTGACTGCGGCGTGGTCACAAGTTTTTCTTGTTCAATGGATGTCTCGTTCGCTGCTTGTGTTGCTGTGACCTGTGAAATCAGCATGTAAAAATATAAATCACTTAACAAAAGTTTCTCATTCCTCCTTAAAAGTCAGGTGAGTGCTAAATGTAGATGCATTGTTGTTCCTATACAATTACATTTTATTGGTGTCTTAAGTAGAAAAATTTAAGTCATGAGTTTTATTTCTCATATGATCATTTCAAAGCTACCCTTAAGTTAGATAATCACAAATTTGCCGCTGTCAAACGACCTAAGTTGTCTTAGATCAGACGACACACATTTCAACCTTCTACTTTGACTTAGTTTTACCAAAGTTGGAATATAATCCCGTTCAACTTTTTTTTGGACGAATTATGTTATCTTAGATCGAGATCGCTTGACTGCGTAAAAGTCTTCATTTCTCAGTTGAATATAGTCCGAATAAAATTTGGAGGCTTCCCTACACTCGGAGAATCATAAATTTCCCGGTCAAGAAACCTGGGTTGCTTTAGATCAAATGACTCATGTTACAACTTTTTAGTTCGACTCAAATTGAAAAACTTGAAACCTAATCCGTCCAAAAAACAATTTAACAATCTAGGTTGCTTGATTGCATCAAATTCATGAATTCTAAATTTAACAAAACCCAAATCAAATGACGATTTGACACCATCTCCATAAAAACCCAAATAGAACAAAAATGGAAAAGAATCATCGTACAATGATGAAAAGTAAGAAGAAAAACCTTTAAATGAGTCTCAAAAACAATCTCAACAGCAACATCAAGTAAACTTTTCAATAAAACTCGAGCTCTCTCAACCACCTAAGAGAAACAAAAACAAAAAACACGAATCATGGAAAAAGCCAATGACAATTAACTTCAACTTAAAAAAGAATTTACATTAAAAAAAATAGCATGTACCACGAAGTACCGACATAGACACAAAACCAATATTTGAAGTAATTTCAGAAAATGACATAATTGAATGTAATCGCATTTATCGGTGTCCGATTACACAGAAACATATGTCTAACACTCGAACACCGAACATACTTTTGATCAAAAGTGTCGGTGCTACAAAGAGCATGCTATGAAACACCGACAAACATTTACATCAGAATTAATTTGACAAAATGACACAATTAATCGTAATCATATATGCTGATGTCATACAAAGACATGTGTTGTCAAAAACATATGTTGTCAGACACTAAACATGTCTTTGATCAGAAGTGTTGGTGCTATGTATTATGAAAACACTAACATTTTCTGAATTCGAATCTTTCAAAGCGATACTGTTATCTTCAAGAAGTCTATATAAGAGTCTAATAGCACATAGATTCTCATGCGCTTCTTCAAATTCCATCGAAATTTACCACAAGAAAGTGTTATCGTTTTTGATTTGGAAAGTAAGGTTTATATCAAAATGTGAATCAACTGTAACACTAGATGCATATGGATTAAGAATTTGTTGATGAAAAATGAAAATAGTTAGAGAAGAAAAAGAAGAAACGGAAACCGTAAAAATGCATATAGTTTTTTATTTTATTTTATGAAATGGCTATAATACCCTTGCCGAAGTGAAGAAATAGATTTGTGAAAGTATAATACATTGCTATAACTTCTATTTAGACAATCCACAACATAGCACCTCAAATTGGGTGCTTAAATAGGTCTTATGTGTCTACATCATTAGTTCTACGGTAATACTTAGTAAGCACCAATTTTCTTCAACCCAGTACGTCAAAATAATTTATTAAATAGGTCCCACAAATTATTTTATATCATTACATTTCAACAAAACTTATTTAATTTATTAAATAGGACCAACAAAAAATAAAGAGAGAGATGGGGCTTCCATAACCACTCTTCTTCATATGCACCCATATATTTTACTCCGCAATGGAGTGCTTATTTAATGTGGTGCTAAGTAGGTTAAACACCCACCATTATGGATGGTTTTACTGTTCCTAATTGCATCTAAGTTTAATTTAATCCGTTTTGAAATTTTAAACCAACTAGAAAAAATCACATTAAAGAAAAACAAACCGTAGAATAAGGTGGAAATTGAACACACTTGGTGCAATATTGTGGTTTGAGAAATGCTATCAACACAGATTCTAACACTCACTTTTTAAAACACTTTTTTTGATTGGTTAAAATTCACATTGACCCACCAAATTTATATGGAACACACATAATTTGGTGGGACCTATGTAAATTTTAACCAATCAAATAGAGTGTGTTGAAAAGTGGGTGTTAGAATGTGTGTTGCTAGTATTTTTCGTCGTAGTTTTCAGTGAAATGGAAGCATAGTACTAGGGTAGGACGACATTCTGCTTGTGGACACAAAATATGTAACACTACAATTTGCGAATAAAAATACAGTTTATGAGGATTTGTTTTGTCGTCGAAAAAGAGTTAGTGACGGAGTTTGTTGTATATTTGCCTTTCATTTATGTGTAATTTTTCTTTTTACATATTTATAAAAGACAATAATTTTAAATTTTAAAAACCCTAACATTTTGTAAAAAGAAACCCTAACTTCTAATAAAAAGGGCTAATTGAATCTAATTGTCCAAAGTTGGCATTTATGTAACGATTCTTTTGATTTAACACCGTTAATTGATCAAGTAAATATTTTAATCGAATAACAACAATTTATTCTAATTTAATCAAGAGAAATGATGTATGTCGTGAGAACTAGCATCGTAAGACCATTGTGATGTTAGTTCTTGCAACATACATAAGTCTCTATATTAATCCTTGATAAATGGTATATTAGAATCCATTAGCTAAATTTATAGACCACTAGGTCAACCTTAATTAAATTTATATTCTAGAAAACATTCAAATCTAGTAACCAAACAATTTTTCAGACATAAATACTAAAAATAGACATTGTTCATCATTACAAACCTCTTTTATATATATACCTTGATGAAATATAGATATTTTTTACACAATTTTTCAGACATAATATATAAATGTGACCATTGAATATAATTTCTCATTGCAACAACTGTAATTAAGTTTCTAAATTACAAGTGATAAATTAAGTCCATCTTCTTAGCGTGAATCACTATATGCAACTACTTTGCGTTGTAGAAAATTCTTAAACCAGATCTCAGACATTTTTGAATATCTTTTGATGTCATTATTGTAATCTACAAAGTATATTCCAAATCTCATGGTGTAACCAGAAGCCCATTCGAAGTTGTCAATCAATGATCATGCAAAATATCCTTTCACGTTAGCATCAACCCTAATTAAATTTGGATACATCACACATTATAATAAATTTAGAAAAAATGGTGCCCTACTTTAGGAACATATAACTAGTGTTGTACAAAAAAAATAAAATAATTAGTGACTAAATTTAGATGGAAAAAATTAAATGTACATGTCACTAATCTCTCATCACAACATTTTAGTGGGAGAATTAGAGATAAATTTCACATTTTCTTCTCTAAAAATTACGTGACTATTTTTTTCTTCTTCTTTTCCTAGTAGCATTTAACTTATAGTTTGACAAAACTTACTCAATTGCAGTTTGAAGATAGTAGAGATGATCATAGTAGTAATCAACCCTAACGGTATCTTCAAGGGCTTTCTCTAGAGAAAGTGTTGGATCATCGAGCTCATCCATGCCTAAATATAGATTAACAATATAATTGTTTACCATATACTATATGTTACAAGGATATAACCACTAACATAAATTTCCTAATTGTTAAATTTTAGCATAAATAAAAACTTAAATGTTCACCTTAAAACATAGATTGAAAGTGAATATAAATGATTTATTGGTAATTACCATTTTCAGTGATGTAAATCAAAGGGTTGTTATACTTGTTTTAATATAGAGCAATAGTTCATGAATTCCCTTTGGATAAATTGACATCCAAAATGAAGCAGCCTGCATCCCAAGAAAAAATTTAAAAATAAAAAATAAATGAAATAAGAAAATTATATGTGTCCTTTAAAATAAAAAAACTATAAATGTAATTTTTTTTGAGGTAAAACCAATATATATAGTTGTATCGGCAATTAAACTATTATCACATTCATACCGTTGGACCAATAGGTATTCCATTGCGCTCCTCTGTCAGAAATAAGAAAAAAAAATCATACCCTATTTCCAACCATTATATTTAGGGAAAATGACTTATGATAATTCAAAATTTGACGTAGAAAGATAAGTAAAATTTAATTAAAAATTATTTTAGTTAAAATTTGAATTCGAGTACGTCTGGTGAAACCTACCTTAGCAAAAACGCATTTACCACTTCATTCCAACTACGTTCTCTTACATATTTAAGATCTTATAATCATGTAAAATCTCTTCATAAACACGCTTACATATTTGTAAAAGAAAAATGCACACTTACGTGTAAGAATTACAAGTGGATCTGTAATGTAGCATGGATTGGCTTCACTTAATTCAGGTGCATTAGTTGCATAAGTGGAGGCATAATAGTTTAATCCAATAAAATCAAAGGATCCTTTTACAAGCTTAGCTTGATACTTTGAGAATTTTGGTAATCGACTCCCTACCAAAGACCGCATAGAGTTTGGATAATCTCCTATTGTTAATGGATCCATAAACCTGCAATACATTATTTAAAAGAGTTAAATATGTTTGCTCAAAAAAAAAAGTTAAATTAGTGTAACCAAAAAAAAAAAAAACTCCAATGAAATTAGGAAGGTTCATTTTTCGTCTAAGTAAAAAATCACACTATTGAACAATATATAGTTCCCGCAGAACTATCATATAAGCTTTTGTTAAAAAAGAATTATCTTGTAAGCAATATTAGTCGATATCATGCTGAAACAAAACATGTTTAATTATCTTTTAACGATTTTTCACAGATATATTTAGGATATTATTAAAAATATAACTTTTTAACATGTGATCAATTACTTTTGCATTTTTTAAACATAAAAAAAAGTTTAAATAAAAGTAACAAAAATTTGAACTATAAAAACTAAATGAGTTAATTACCATCCAAACATGAAATCAATGGCTCTTTGTGCGGCACGATGATCCAATTCAGTATCATAGAGTGGCATTATCCAATGAGAAACTAGTGTTATCCCAATCTTACCCTTCTGAAATACCTGCGTAGACAAAGGAAAGGAAAGTTTTGGGTCTCAATATAAATATTTCCTAGTAATTACGAAACACATAGGATCCAACACAAGTTTCATTGCCTAGAGATAAACAACGTTGGGGCGACTGTCATTATATGAACAAGCATGACAATTGCTCTTTAGCCATTTAACAATTGCTCGTAGTCACATCAAATAACCTAAAATACTCGCAACAATAGTTAATGATCGTTCATGTAACGCTTGAGGCTGACAAGGGAGAGGAGTAGTCGTCGGTGCATAAAGCATGACAATGAGCGGCTCCTGACAACTTTTAGGCAAACTGAATCCACATCGGAATGAGAGAGATCATAAAGTCGTGCAGGTATGAGAATGCATGGTTGAAAGAATGCATATATAAGTATTGTTTGGTACTACCTATATCAACAAGATGCATATTCTTATTTAGTAGTCCATATCAAAAGAACTTCGTATTTTAGAAAGCGTGCGAGTGAGGACAAAGCACACTGAAAAGACTCAGGTTGGATTATGGAGTCGATCGGCAATCTTTAAAGTCGTATGAGATGTTACCGTTTGCATCACTTTTTAATTTGTTGACTCACTTTTTGAATTGGTTAAACCGATTTAAAAATTGATGAACGATAGTTAACCGCCATTCAACAACGAACAATAATTAATTACCGATCGGGTGCTTTTTTAAGTACCTAAAGAGAAATCCTCGACAAGCATTTAAAATATATTGATTTACGCCCGATCTAAATTCTTTGATCTGTCACAGGTTATTAAATAGAGTGAAGATCCTCTCCGGTAAATGCTTAAGCAAAATCTTTACTCCCTTAAGATATTTTTATAGGACAAAATGTGCGTTCAAAGTTTAACAAATACATATACTTCTTTGTTTATGTAAAAAAACAATGTAGTAAATTACTACATGAGGTTGTGGAGATTTGACTTAAAATCTAAGACATACAATTTGTGAATTGATATTTTTTAATTCAAAAGTAAAATGAAACCTGATACTTAGTTTTGTAGACATTTACAGCTGATGCATGAGCAAGTAATTGATTATGAGCCACTATATAGGGTTCAGTGGCGGAGTCTCCACCGGTGCAATTTAGGTTTTGCCAAGGTGAACATCGTCCCGGTGCTAACAACCCTTCTGCATAACTATGTTTGGCAAAGGTCCATGGTTCATTCAATGTGATCCAATGCTTTACTCTATCTCCAAAAACTTCAAAGCAAAGCTCTACATAGTCTCGAAAATCATTCCTGATATAGTGATAGTAAAAGGAACAACAAATGATGATATGCTTAACTTATAAATGATATTTAATTTTCTTTGGTTATAAGGAATGTGAATTACACTATATGTGGACTTAGAAAGCCACCATATTCCTCTTCAAGTGTTTGAGGAAGGTCCCAATGAAAAAGGGTCACAAAGGGTTGAAGACCTACGCATTTAAAGATGCAATTAAATTAGTATTTTAAAAGAAAAAAATCATTAGAAAAAATTAAAATAAAATAATGCTCATATATGATAACCTTTGGCAAGTAGCTCATTGATGAGGTTGTTGTAATAATTGATTCCTTCCTTGTTTACACCTCCAAGCTTTCCTTCTGAAATCAGACAATGAATTTAGCATTTAAATAAAGGGCAAATGTTGATAAAACAAAAAAAAAATGATATATGAAAGTTGTGCCAGTTTATTTTTCAAAAAGTTGAAAATAATTTTTTCTCTATAAATTACGGTCATTCATCATTTACATATGTCTTTAGAACGAGTAAGGATACTCTATATTTGTTAAAATAAAATGGACAATACAACATGAATGAGATATAGACACAAAAATAGATAATGGATCCTACCACTAAGTGAGTCATATACCAATAGATATACGTGGTGGCTAAAGCTATTAAATAGGTGTAAAAAGCCATTAAATATGTGTAAAAAGCCGTTTCTATAACTCTGAAATTTTTTCTAACTCCCTAATTTTTCGATAGTATAAGCTATTGGGACGGCAATTTTCCGTTGGTATAACAAATTATTGTAGCCGGCAGCCGGTATCCGTTGGTATAAGTTTTATTGCCTATACCAACGAGTTTTGGACCTTTACCAACAGGTTTTTGCGGTTGTTATATGACAAATTTCTTAAAGTGCATCTTTGTGTCTTTATCTCTTCAAATAGAAGAAATGGAGAGGATCTTAAGCACATGTTAGGATTCCCATAAATAAATTATCATTAATTAGAGTCATTTTACATAACAACTATTTTTTTCTCTTATAAATCATTAAGGAAATGAATGTTCAAAAGTAAAAAATAAAAATAAATTTGCTTCTTAGTCCTAGTTTCTTACTTGGAAGTATTCTAGACTAAGAGATAGAAAATCTATAAGCATCCATGTTGATGTCTTTCATGATCTCAACATCTTCCTGTATTATTAATATTTTCAAAAGAATCTCAACAATATATGCTTTAGCATTATCATTTAATTATATTAACAATGCACAAGTGAAATCATCATGGACATATATATGTTTTGGAGCTTAGTATTGCACACCTTATAGCGATTGCTACGTCTCCATTGCTTCTGTCTTTATCTTTTCTGTGTCAAAAAAGAAATAATAAATTAAAGAATTAAACAATTAAAGAATTATATTACCTATCAAATGAGAGTACTTGTAGGCCCATAGTCTAAACCCTAACAGTAGTTTTTTAGCAAAACCGATCGTAAGAGAGAAGCGACGACAAAGCAGCAACACATGTAGGTATTGTGCTCTTGAATTGAATCTTATTATAATCTCTATTAATCAATTTCATGTTATAGTGTTTATGTGTATTGTATTGATGGTATGAGATAGGGTTTTGTTTCAACAGGAGAAAATTTCATGCAATTTTCTGATTTCGAAAGAAAGATGGAGGCGGAGGATGAAAATTGTAAGCATCTCTTTAAACATAGCAACATAATCTCTTTTTTATACTGATACTTATTGTACTCTCTCAGATTTTCGTCGTAATGAAATTAGGAAAATTTTGGATTCTGTTGAAGAAGATGATAATGAACCGTCAAAACTATATACAAACAAGTTGTTCACACTAAAGCCAGCTCCTCTGTATGACGATTCGTTAGTCATTGAACTTGGAGAGTTTAAATGGTATTCAACTTTCTTAATTTTCTATTTTATATATTCAAGAGTGAATAATTGTAAAGATATAAGTAAAGATTTATATGCCAATGCAGGATTTTCATAGCTTGTTGGTCTCCGATGGGAACCTCGTTGCATTTTAAGTTATTTGTTGACAGAGACAACAATCCAAGGTTGAACTTTTATGCACTGAACACAGTAGCGATAATTCACCCCCTTGACTACCGGCTAACTGAATGTTCAGGTAGGTTTTTCAAAAAAGTTATTATTATTATTATTTTTCAAAGAAATAATAATTACTAATACTAACCATTTCATTTGAGTTTATTCAGATCGATTCCACTCAGTTTGTAAGGCTCACCTGGGGTATGTATTTGATCTTGAGCGTGCCCGTGAAAGAGGTTTTCTTGACGCTGAGGGTAATGTTAAAGTAGAATTGCAGATTCAGATGTTTGGGTAAGTCGTTATGTATGCATTAGAAATCTCAACCTCATTCTACTGCTGTTGGTCAATATACTCATAGAAATTTTATCATATTACTACGTATATTGACCAATAATTATAGACATTGGGTGTCACTGAATTCCATGCAACTCATTGTATGATTGTTTTTAATGCAGAGAAAATGTCTTCGCGCCTCTCCTTGTAAACAAGTATCGAATTGAGCTTTTTTTGGCCTCTATGCATATTGTTGACAAAATTTGTTCTAGTTTTATTGAAAACACAAAAGATAATTTGAAGAACAAGTGGTCAAGGTATTTTTTTACTTTTTTTCTATGAGTAAGTCGAAAATGATATTTTATTTATTATTATGGAGTGTTGACAAAAGATTGATAATTCAACAAATTGCTAATTCAACAGCGGCCCTCTATGTACTCTGGCGCCGATTCCAGAATCCATCTGCAAAGATTGATAATTCAACAGCTTGAAACATAACAAAAATTGATAATTCAACAAATTGCTTATTTCAGAAACTTATGTTCAAACTTGAATTGACAAATTTCCAGCAAGAGTGAGATCCATAACATTCATGGAACATGATACAAAATTATTCATTACAAGAAACTCTACCATACCATTTTTCTCCCAAGTTTTTAATTTTTGGTTAGCCATGAATGATAAACCATTGGGTTTTAGAGGGAAAAAAGATGATAAGTAAAATTGTATTTTTTTTAAAATTTTTTTGCATACAGAGAGAGAAAGAGATAGGGTGCAATGAGAAGACAGTTGAAGTTATATTTAATTTAGTATCAGTAGACCATGATAAGATTTGATAGATACTCAAATCAAAGGATGGAAAATATTGGTCCATGATAAACCAATTTTTTAACCGGTCCATTATATACAGAACCTTGTAGGAGTCTTTGTTGTACAAATGTTGTGAATTTAAATGTGATACTCTTAATTTATGAGATGAAATTTTGAAACCCATGTTCTGTTATTCAACAAAAAAACGAGCTTCATACTCCCTCAAATTTTTTGTTTGGTAATTAACCAACTTGATTTTTCAATATTTGCAGATTCTGTACTTTCATGGAAGAAATTGGCCAAATTTCAACGGACCAAATGTTTTGGGAAGAACAAGATGTTATTAAGGAAGCCTTGGTGAATCACTTTTTTGTAGATGGTGTTGTGACATCTCCTTTGCTAATGGAGATATTATACAATGGTTATCAATCAATAAATGCTAACAATACTGCGGCTAAGTTTGTCAGAATTGAGGAAAATAGGTTTGGATTGGTTGGTGATGTGCCATCCTTATTTAATAGGGTTGTTGGTCTCGAGTATAAACCTATACATGAAAGCATTGGCACAAATTTTGGTTGCATGATTGTGGAAATATTTGTTCTTGACTATCTATTCAGGTACCATATATGATTTATTTATTGACCCGGGTCTTGTTTCTTTATTTTAAGTATTCTTGAGATTGTTTGATTTAAAAAATTAGTTAATAATAAAAGTGTGATACGAGTGTTGCTAGGCTTTTGGCTTGATATCCAGTAGACTGTGCTGGCTGATCACATTCTAATTTTTTATTTAATGGATGCAGGAATAAAATTGAGGTGAACTTTACTCGAAGTGAGCTCAATCAAACTGAAAAGAAGTCCAATAAAAAAAAGAAGAAAAAGGTGTCATACATATATGTTAATTTATATGTTTGTTATAATTTTTATCTGTTTAGCTAAAAAAAAATCTTGTTTTGTAGGCTAAATCAAGGAAAAATGATAAATGTGTAGAAGAGATTAACCAAACGGTAAACTTGATTTTGGACGTAAGTAGATGGCTTTTTCGTTTTGTTAACTACTTACCAGAAAATGTTTGTGGCTGCAGCAAAATGATGAATCGATTGCAGCAGATTTGGAAGAGGATACATTTACTCTGGATAGTGTGAGAGCTTTGCTTAATGACTTGTTTATGAGTGCCCTAAAAAGGCATGAGGTTATTGCTACTATGACAAATGAGATTGATACATTAATTGGGGAACAAAAGGAGCATGTTGCACGTGCGTTGAAAAAAGGGGCGACTGAGTTGTACTTGGATGCACAAAAAAAGGTTGCTGCTTTGTCTGTGGAGGTGGAGAAAGAAAGTGGTAAGCATCTCTTTTAACGTAGCAACAAGATCTCTCCTTGTGATACTCATACTTATTTTCCTCCTCCTCTCTCTCTCTCAAATCTCAGTGCGCTGGTCTAGAAGAATAATTTGGAATTTTATGGAATCCTATTGTTGAACCTGGTAATGATTTGTCAAACATATATTTAAAATTTTCGTTGACACGAAAGCTGATTTCTGGATTATCTTTCTTAGTCATTAACCTGAGTATAAATGGTGTGTAACTTTCTTAATTTTCTATTTATATATTGAAGAGTGAATAATTTTATGGATTTGTTGAAAGAGTAGAGATTTATGAATAATTATTTTACCAAAACAATGACTCACTTAAAAAAAAAAGTCACATTATTTTAAAATGTTTAATACACGTGTACTTTGTCAACTCAACATAACACATATTTTTTCAAGCATGGGTGTTTTTAAAGCTCGGGTAAAAAAGTTGCGTGAAAGCGAACAACATAAAAAAACTTATGGATTTGAGAGTATATGGAATAGTGAGTTACTAGACAATTATGCTTCTGAAATATTAGACTCTTTATGAAAATTTCAAATCAATTTAAAAATACCTAATAAATATGTTTTTTAAGGATAATAAACAATTTTGTCGGAACATTTTCTGAAGAAAGGAATGTAAGAAAAGCAATAGCACTATTTGCACTTACTAACAAAAAGATGGAGTCAAATATAGCCCACTACAAATTATAAAACAAATAAATCCACCTAAACCCTAATACTAGTTTTTTTTGCAAATCCGATCGTAAGAGTTGAGAGAGAAGTGGCGACAACGCAGCAACACAGGTAGGTATTGAGCTCTTGATTTGAATCTTATTATAATCTCTATTGATCAATTTCATGTTATAGTGTTTATGTGTGTTGTATTGGTGGTTTGAAATAGGGTTTTGTTTCAACAGGTGAAAATTTCATGCAATTTTTTGATTTTGAAAGAAATATGGAGGCGGAGGATGAAAATTGTAAGCATCTCTTTAAACATAGCAACAGAATCTCCTTTTGATACTCATACTTATTGTCCACTCTCTCTCTCTCTCTCAGATTTTCGTCATGAAATTCGGAAAATTTTGGAATCCGTTGAAGAAGATGATGATAATGATGCGTCAAAACTATATACAAAGAAATTGTTCACACTAAAGCCGACTCCTCAATATGAAGATTCTGTAGTCGTTGAACTTGGAGAGTTTAAATGGTATTCTTTCTTAATTTTCTATTTTATATATTCAAGAGTGAATAATTGTAAAGATATAAGTAAAGATTTATATGCCAATGCAGGATTTTCATAGCTCGTCGGTCTCTGAAGGGAGCCTTCTTGCAGTTTGAGTTATTTGCTGACAGAGACAACAATCCAAGGTTGAACTTTTATGCACTGAACACAGTAGCGATAATTCACCCCCTTGACGACCGGCTAACTGAATGTTCAGGTAGGTTTTTAAATAAAGTATTTTTTTAATTTTTTTTAAACAATAATTAGTAATTACTAATACTAACACTTTCATTTGAGTTTGTTCAGATCGATTCCACTCAGTTTGTAAATCTCACCTGGGGTATGTATTTGATCTTGAGCGTGCCTCTGAAAGAGGTTTTCTTGATGCTGAGGGTAATGTTAAAGTAGAATTGCAGATTCAGATGTTTGGGTAAGTCGTTATGTATGCATTAGAAATCTCAATCTCATTCTTCTGTTGGTCAATATACTCATAGAATTTTTAGCATATTACTAAGTATATTGACCAATAATTATAAGCATTGGGTGTCACTGAATTCGATGCAACTCATTGTATGATTGTTTTTATTACACGGAGAAAATGTCTTCGCGTCTCTCCTTGTAAACAAGTATCGAACTGAGCTTTTTTTGGCATCTATGTATATTGTGGACAAAATTTGTTCTAGTTTTATTGAGAACACAAAAGATAATTTGAAGATCAAGTGGTCAAGGTATTTTTTACTTTTTTTCTACGAGCAAGTTGAAAATGATATTTTACTTATTATTATGGAGTTGACAAAAGAGTCACAAACTTACGCGATATTGTTAATTTAATTAATAGATGTGTATGGTTTAGCATTTGAATTTTACTAATATATGGTGGAACGAGTAAGCATGTCGTCATTAGTCACCCGTAAGCAGAAAACAATAAATATTATGAACTTGTGTTATTGTATGTTTAGCATGTCTTGGTTGATTCGATTTTTGTTTTGTTTTTGAAGGAATGTCTTGGTTAATTAGATATTCATAATGCTTCATGAGTTCAAAATTCAGTCTTGTGAATATCACCCTCTTTCATTCGAATCTGATGAGACCCTGATTTCAAACAGATTAGCATACTCTCCTCAGGTTGAGCTCTAAATGCCAAATAATTGACATAAATAATAGTAACAAAACGATATAACAAATTATGGTGGCAAATAGTGATATTTTTTAAGTGAACTGATCCCTTGTAAATACTGCAATGTTAAACAATGGATGGATTAATAATCCCGTTGCCGTAATGGAATTTACGAGGACGATAAACTATCACCAAGAGAATGCCCCCACTTAGATGAGAATGGTTCTCACTATTCCAGTCCCACTTCCATCTCCAAAACCAGTATGCTCTTCTTCACACCCCTTCGGTCAATCTTTTCCTCCATACCCCTGCTGCCACGTGTCCATTTAGTTACTCAAATCAATAGATCATCATTCCTTTTGCTCCCATTGACCAAAGGATTCTCATGTTCCCCTTCTTTCTCTTCGTTGCTTCCCATTTTACCCATTAACTTATACACGTGTCAATTGTTCTTCCCAGGGCATATCAAATTGTGTGTGATCCTACTATTAGATGGTTATCCTTAATCTCTTACTAATTATATTGATCCTAGTGAACTTGTGTAGTGTAATTGTAACGAAGTTTATAAGTATGTAGTCATGGGGCCTAGAAAATGACGAATTGTGTGATTAAGTTATGATTATCCTAAAGGATTAAAACTTGTTAAGTTTAAAGAATATATGTTGGGAAGCTAAATATTAGATATAAGAAAATCTAAGGTTTTTTTATATGTGCATACCATGATGTACAGGTAAGAGTAAAACAGAAGGGAATTTATCAGTATTATTCATGTGCACAAGAGGTGTCTTTAATATCCTTTCGGAGAGATGAAAACCACTAAATAGAATGACTTCACTAACTAAAACGTGAATTGTGGAACCCTAAGTCAATTCCACTAGCACTTCCTTAGAAATAGGAATAATTAACTACAGGATTGGAACAATATAGCTAAATAAATCAGTTTCAACAGTACAAATGTTGTACAAACGTTGTAGGAGTCTAAGTTTGTATTTGATGCTTTTGTAGGAGGGTGCCATTTAAGCTGGACCCACGATAGTATTGGTCCATTGTGGACCAAAATTATAGGCATTGGATTAATAAGTAAGTACAGTAATACAATACACCTTACATATATGATTATTTCATTCACTCCAAAATTTCCTCTTGCTTTTTCTCTTCTTTTTTCTTTTTGATGATCTGCTTTCTCTCTCTATTCTATCTGGGATTGAATTAAAATTCGTAATTGGAGGAGAAAACCTCAGTGAAACGGCATGAGTGTTGATTAACCTCCAATAGAATACCACACTCACACCATCGGTAATGCTCAATATCTTAGATGCGACCCAGATTGTACCACCGCCACCTCAACCCAGCGGTGCAACAGCGGCCCTCTATGTACTCTGGCGCCGATTCCAGAATCCATCTGCAAAGATTGATAATTCAACAACTTGAAACATAACAACAATTGATAATTCAACAAATTGCTTATTTCAGAAACTTATGTTCAAACTTGAATTGACAAATTTCCAGCAAGAGTGAGATCGATAACATTCATGGAACATGATACAAAATTATTCATTACAAGAAACTCTACCATACCATTTTTCTCCCAAGTTTTTAATTTTTGGTTATCCATGAATGATAAACCATTGGGTTTTAGAGGGAAAAAAGATGATAAGTAAAATTGTATTTTTTTTAATTTTTTTTTGCATACCGAGAGAGAAAGAGATAGGGTGCAATGAGAAGACAGTTGAAGTTATATTTAATTTAGTATCAGTAGAGTAGACCATGATAAGATTTGATAGATACTCAAATCAAAGGGTGGAAAATATTGGTCCATGATAAACCAATTTTTTAACCGGCCCATTATATACAGAACCTTGTAGGAGTCTTTGTTGTACAAATGTTGTGAATTGTAATGTGATACTCTTAATTTATGAGATGAAATTTTGAAACCCATGTTCTGTTATTCAACAAAAAAACGGGCTTCATACTCCCTCAAATTTTTTGTTTGCTAATTAACGAACTTGATTTTTCAATATTTGCAGATTCTGTACTTTCATGGAAGACAGTGGCCAAATTTCAAATGACCAAATGTTTTGGGAAGAACAAGATGTTATTAAGGAAGCCTTGGTGAATCACTTTTTTGTAGATGGAGTTGTGACATCTCCTTTGCTAATGGAGATATTATACGATGGTTATCAATCAATAAATGCTAACAATACTACGGCTAAGTTTGTCAGAATTGAGGAAAATAGGTTTGGATTGGTTGGTGATGTGCCATCCTTATTTAATAGGGTTGTTGGTCTCGAGTATAAACCTATACATGAAAGCATTGTCAGAATTGAGGAAAATAGGTTTGGATTGGTTGGTGATGTGCGTTCCCTATTTAATAGGGTTGTTGGTCTCGAGTATAAACCTATACATGAAAGCATTGTCACAAATTTTGGTTGCATGATTGTGGAAATATTTGTTCTTGACTATCTATTCAGGTACCATATATGATTTATTTATTGACCCGGGTCTTGTTTCTTTATTTTAAGTATTCTTGTGATTGTTTGATTTAAAAAATTAGTTAATAATAAAAGTGTGATACGAGTGTTGCTAGGCTTTTGGCTTGATATCCAGTAGACTGTGCTGGCTGATCACATTCTAATTATTTATTTAATGGATGCAGGAATAAAATTGAGGTGAACTTTACTCGAAGTGAGCTCAATCAAACTGAAAAGAAGTCCAATAAAAAAAAGAAGAAAAAGGTGTCATACATATATGTTAATTTATGTTTGTTATAATTTTTATCTGTTTAGTTTAAAAAAGTCTTGTTTTGTAGGCTAAATCAAGGAAAAATGATAAATGTGTAGAAGAGATTAAGCAAACGGTAAACTTAATTTTGGACGTAAGTAGATGGGTTTTTCATTTTGTTAACTACTTACCAGAAAATGTTTGTGGCTGCAGCAAAATGATGAATCGATTGCAGCAGATTTGAATGAGGATACATTTCTTCTGGATAAAGTGAGAGCTTTGCTAAATGACTTGTTTATGATTGCCCTAAAAAGGCATGAGGTTATTGCTACTACTTTGACAAAGAAGATTGATACATTAATTGAGGAACAAAAGGATAATGTTGCACGTGCTTTGAAAAAAGTGGCGACTGAGTTGTACTTGGATGCACAAAAAAAGGTTGCTGCTTTGTATGTGGAGGTGGAGAAAGAAAGTGGTAAGCATCTCTTTTAACATAGCAACAAGATCTCTCCTTGTGATACTCATACTTATTTTCCTCCTCCTCCTCTCTCTCTCTCTCTCTCGCTCTCTCTCTCTCTCTCTCTCTCTCTCTCTCTCTCTCAAATCTCAGTGCCCTGGTATAGAAGAATAATTTGGAATTTTATGGAATCCTATTGTTGAACTGAACCTGGTAATGATTTGTCAAACATATATTCAAAATTTTCGTTGACACGAAAGCTGATTTCTGGATTATCTTCCTTAGTCATTAACCTGAGTATAAATGGTGTGTAACTTTCTTAATTTTCTATTTATATATTGAAGAGTGAATAATTTTATGGATTTGTTGAAAGAGTAGAGATTTATGAATAATTATTTTACCAAAACAATGACTCACTTAAAAAAAAAAAAAGTCACATTATTTTAAAATGTTTAATACACGTGTACTTTGTCAACTCAACATAACACATTTTTTCATAAAGCTCGGGTATAAAAGTTGCATGAAAGCGAACAACATAAAAAAAACTTATGGATTTGAGAGTATATGGAATAGTGAGTTACTAGACACTTATGCTTCTTAAATATTAGACTCTTTTCACATCAATTTAAAAATATCTAATAAATATGTTTTTTAAGGATAATAAACAATTTTGTCGAAACATTTTCTGAAGAAAGGAATGTAAGAAAAGCAATAGCACTATCTGCACTTACTAACAAAAAGATGGAGTCAATAATAGCCCACTCCAAATTATAAAACAAATAAATCCACCTAAACCCTAATACTAGTTTTTTTTGCTAATCTGATCGTAAGAGTTGAGAGAGAAGTGGCGACAACGCAGCAACACAGGTAGGTATTGAGCTCTTGAATTGAATCTTATTATAATCTCTATTAATCAATTTCATGTTATAGTGTTTATGTGTGTTGTATTGGTGGTATGAAATAGGGTTTTGTTTCAACAGGAGAAAATTTCATGCAATTTTTTGATTTTGAAAGAAAGATGGAGGCGGAGGATGAAACTTGTAAGCATCTCTTTAAACATAGCAACATAATCTCCTTTTGATACTCATACTTATTGTCCACTCTATCTCTCTCTCTCTCTCTCTCTCTCAGATTTTCGTCGTAATGTAATTCGGAAAATTTTGGAATCCGTTGAAGAAGATGATGATAATGATGCGTCAAAACTATATACAAAGAAATTGTTCACACTAAAGCCGACTCCTCAATATGACGATTCTTTAGTCATTGAACTTGGAGAGTTTAAATGGTATACTTTCTTAATTTTCTATTTTATATATTCAAGATTGAATAATTGTAAAGATATAAGTAAAGATTTATATGCCAATGCAGGATTTTCATAGCTCGTCGGTCTCTGAAGGGAGCCTTCTTGCAGTTTGAGTTATTTGCTGACAGAGACAACAATCCAAGGTTGAACTTTTATGCACTGAACACAGTAGCGATAATTCACCCCCTTGACAACCGGTTAATTGATTGTTTAGGTAGGTTTTTAAATAAAGTTTTTTTTTTTTTAAATAATAATTAGTAATTACTAATACTAACACTTTCATTTGAGTTTGTTCAGATCGATTCCACTCAGTTTGTAAGGCTCACCTGGGGTATGTATTTGATCTTGAGCGTGCCTGTGAAAGAGGTTTTCTTGACGCTGAGGGTAATGTTAAAGTAGAATTGCAAATTCAGATGTTTGGGTAAGTCGTTATGTATGCATTAGAAATCTCAATCTCTTTCTACTGTTGGTCAATATACTCATAAATTATTTACCATATTACTACTTAGTATATTGACCAATAATTATAAGCATTGGGTGTCACTGAATTCGATGCAACTCATTGTATGATTGTTTTTAATACACAGAGAAAATGTCTTTGCGCCTCTCCTTGTAAACAAGTATCGAACTGAGCTTTTTTTGGCGTCTATGCATATTGTGGACAAAATTTGTTCTAGTTTTATTGAGAACACACAAGATAATTTGAAGATCAAGTGGTCAAGGTATTTTTTACTTTTTTTCTACGAGTAAGTTGAAAATGTTATTTTGCTTATTATTATGGAGTTGACAAAAGAGTCACAAACTTGAGGGATATTGTTAATTTAATTAATAGATGTCTATGGTTTAGCATTTGAATTTTACTAATATATGGTGGAACGAGTAAGCATGACGTCATTAGTCGCCCGTAAGCAGAAAACAATAAATGTTATGAACATGTGTTATTGTATGTTTAGCATGTCTTGGTTGGTTTGATTTTTTTATGTTTTGTTTTGTTTTTGAAGGAATGTCTTGGTTAATTAGATATTCATGATGCTTCATGAGTTCAAAATTCAGTCTTGTGAATATCACCCTCTTTCATTCGAATGATGACACCCTGCTTTCAAACAATGTTAAATGATATAACAAAACGATATAACAAATTATGGTGGCAAATAGTGATATTTTTTATGTGAAATGTGGGATAAATTCCCTTATAAATACTGCAATGTTAAACAATGGATGGATTAATAATCCCGTTGCAGTAATGGAATATACGAGGAGTATAAACTATCACGAAGAGAACGCCCCAACTTAGATGAGAATGGTTCTCGCGATTCCATTCGCACTTTCATCTCCAAAACCAGTATGCTCTTCTTCACACCCCTTCGGTCAATCTATTCCTCCATTCCCCTGATGCCACGTGTCCATTTAGTTACTCAATTCAGTAGTCATCATTCCTTTTGCTCCCATTGACTAACGTGTCCATTTAATTAACTACAGGATAGGAACAATATAGCCAAGTAAATCAGTTTCAACAGTACAAATGTTGTACAAAAGTTATAGGAGTCTAAGTTTGTATGTGATGCTTTTGTAGGAGGGTGCCATTTAAGCTGGACCCACGATAGTATTGGTCCATTTTGGACCAAAAATTATAGGCGTTGGATTAACAAGTACAGTAATACAATACACCTTACATAAATGATTATTTTATTCACTCTCCAAATTTTCCTCTTACTTTCTCTCTTGCTTTTTCTTTTTGATGATCCGCTTTCTCACTCTATTCTGTCTGGGATTGAATTGAAATTCATAATTGTAGGAGAAAACCTCAGTGAAACAGTATGAGTGTTGATTAACCTCGAATAGAATACCACACTCACACCACTGGTAATGCTCAATATCTTAGATGCGACCCAGATTGTGCCACTGCCACCTCAACCCAGCGGTGCAACTGCGGCTCTCTATGTACTCCGGCGCCGATTCCAGAATCCATTGCTGGAAAGATTGATAATTCAACAACTTGAAATATAACAACAATTGATAATTCAACAAATTGCTTATTTCAGAAACTAATGTTCAAACTTGAATTGACAAATCTCCAGCAACAGAGTGAGATCCATAACATTCATGGAACATGATACAAAATTATTCATTACAAGAAACTCTACCTTACCATTTTTCTCCTAAGTTTTTAATTTTTGGATTAATCTTTGGTTAGCCATGAATGATAAACCATTGGGTTTCAGAGGGAAAAAAGATGAGAAGTAAAATTGTATCTTTTTTTTGCATACTGAGAGAGAAAGAGAAAAGGTTCAATGAGAAGACAGTTGGGGTTAAATTTAATTTAGTATCAGTAGACCATGATAAGATTTGATAGATACTCAAATCAAAGGGTGGAAAAAATTGGTCCATGATGAACCAATTTTTTAACTGGTTCATTATATACAGAACCTCGTAGGAGTCTTTGTTGTACAAATGTTGTGAATTTAAATGTGATAGTCCTAATTTATGAGAAATGAAATTTTGAATCCCATGTTCTGTTATTCAACAAAAAAACAGGCGTCACACTCCCTCAAATTTTTTGTTTGCTAATTAACGAACTTGATTTTTCAATATTTCCAGATTCTGTACTTTCATTGAAGAAAATGGCCAAATTTCAACGGACCAAATGTTTTGGGAAGAACAAGATGTTATTAAGGAAGCCTTGGTGAATCACTTTTTTGTAGATGGTGTTGTGACATCTCCTTTGCTGATGGAGATATTATACAATGGTTATCAATCAATAAATGCTAACAATACTACGGCTAAGTTTGTCAGAATTGAGGAAAATAGGTTTGGATTGGTTGGTGATGTGCCATCCCTATTTAATAGGGTTGTTGGTCTCGAGTATAAACCTATACATGAAAGCGATGTCACAAATTTTGGTTGCATGATTGTGGAAATATTTGTTCTTGACTATCTATTCAGGTACCATATATGATTTATTTAATGACTTGGGATCTCTTATTATATTAAGTATTCATATGATTGTTTAATTTTAAAAATTAGTTAATAATAAAAAGTGTGATACAACAGAGTTGCTAGGCTTTTGGCTTGATATCCAGTAGACTGTGCAGGATGATCATATTCTAATTATTTATTTAATGGATGCAGGAATAAAATTGAGGTGAACTTTACTCTGTCAAATTGAAAAGAAGTCGTACAAAAAAGGAAACAAAAAGGTAGGCGAAGCATTGTGTTTGTTCAATTAGATATCGGTCAAATTTGTTTACTCGACTGTATTTGACAATCCACAGAAGATATGTAAGGGGAAAAGGAAAAAAACTGGTCATGAGATGTATGAATTAGCTACCTTTTTAGAAAGTAATAGTGAAACAAGAACATATTCTTTAGAAGGTTCTCTCAGATATTGTTTGGAAAGAGGATGTACCTAAATTCTATCCTCATGATTAATTTGATATTGTCTGCTACGTTTCTTTGTTGAGATAATTATCATATATTTCAAGCAGACAGCATCAAATTAATCATTGTTGAGATAATTATCATATATATTAAATATGCATGCGACAGATAATTGAGAGAAGGATCAAGCTGGTAATACCATGCTCTTGATATGGAACTAGTTCGCGGATCATCTGGCATGTTCATGTCAGCGAAAATATACTCTTGATATCTTAAGTGCAAAATGCTAGATTGCAAACCATCCACATTTTCGATGGAAGAGAATAGAAAACTTGCTCTTGATTCAGGCCCTCCACACTATCGTAGGCTTATTGGTGGCTTAATTTACCTCACCATAACTCGGCCAGAGATTACTTATTATGTCAACATCTTGATTCAGTTTATGCGGTCCTCTTAATAAGCTCATTGGGACGCATCTATGCGTGTTCTAAGATACTTCAAATTTTCCCTAAAGAAACCTATCTCACCCTAGTTGCTATTGTGATTCAGATTGGGCATCTTCTCCATTAACTCGTTTACAACTGGATAGTAAATTGCTTGATTAAAAAATATACAATAATTTAATTCATCACTTTAAATATTAGTTGTACTAAATAGTATGAGGGGAGAGGAAATTAGTTTTTGATTAAACCCATGACTTATATCTCATTCAACGTTCCTTAGTTCATATTTTGTGTTGTTAATGAATTGAGCTTCTAAATTAAAACTGTAACGAAGATGAAAAAATATTAATTTAACAATTAACTACTAATATTAATTGTTTAAGGGGTAATTGCCATTTTTGTCATTGAATGTCTATGAGTAGTCATGACAGTTCTTCATTGTATCAAAATTTCAAAATAATCTGAGTGTTCACTTTGTTAGTCATAATAGTCCATCATATTGATATTAACTATTTTCATATATGTATTGATACAAGAATACATAAGTTAAGTCACGCTAGTGTTAACTTAAACTAAGTTAAGTTGCGCAGCGTGACTTAAGTCACGCTAGTGTTAATTTTTTAAAAATCAGCGTGGGTTAACTCACGTTGTCTTTTGTACTAAAACTAAGTTAAGTCAAGCAGCTTGAGTAAAGTCATGCAGCGTGAGTTAACTCACGCTAGTGTGATTTTAAAAAAAAAAAGACAGCGTGAGTTAACTCACGCTGCCTTTTATACTAGCGTGAGTTAACTCACGCTGGCACCAGAACAGACAGGTAGGGCAGTACCTACTGCTTCTGCCTCTGTTTTGCAAATTTCATTCATTATTTCATTCATTCAACCAGAACTGACAGACATGCATTTATTCAATCATAATAATTTTGAAGCACAATTTTAAAAAAATTAACACAAATGTCATAAATAAATAGGCGCATAGGCGCAAATGTAAATGAATTACATAAAAATCCAATAGAATACTACAAATATACAACCAAGCATCCAGGAAAAAAAAAGAAGACTACTCCTGAGGACTCCTCGACCTCCTCCTCAGAACCGGCTGCTGGTCAAACACGCTAGCATCAGAACGGAGGTCCTCCACTACTCCTTGGATGAGTGGATTTGAAAGCACATCTGAAAGCTGAAGCAAATACTCCACTCTGCCTGTCATGGTGCTAATGACCTGCCTCGGATCCGGTGGATGTCTGCCCCAGTCCTGGTCAACCAGAACATCATGGTAGACCGGTCTCGGTGTAACACCCCGTTTTCCCAAACATAAAAATTTCATAAATAAATCAGAGTATTCACATAACGGAATGTCACATTTCTTTCGTAAAATCGTAAACGGATTAAATAACTATTTATCCTTCAATTTCATTAACAAAAATCTTTAACGTATCGCAGCGGAATTTATTTAAACCTCTAAAATAGTCTTCGACACAAAGGCCTCGTCATAAAATTCATAGACACAAGCTATCATGGGGACCCTTCTATATCCTTAATCATATGAATATTTTTCAAATAATCAATATCAATTACATAGGTCCCTAGAATGTAACTTTCACTAACCGTAAGATCCATTAAAATCTTCTCAGCAATGAAATTAATCACTCCCCCCACCGCTATCTTCGTACCTTTGGCTTGACAACCAACAAAAGCTAAATGGCTTAAAAGGTAGTATCCAGTGTTTACAGGACGTTTGTTAACCATAGCCCATAAAAGGAATAGTTCATCGGTCCTCAGCGTTCCCGTTTCCGGCCTACCGAACATGGTGCAGGCCATAACTCTATGCACGTAGCGGAAAACAGAGTTATGTATCATTGAAGCTTTGGAAGATTTAGACTCGTACTGGTCCCGCCCAGAAATTTGTGCCCAAAACTCCTGTGGGTCATAATCTTCAGGCTTAGTATCATTGTTACGAGATGTATGAATGAGCCCCGTGCTTGCGAACCCCATTTTGTCACAGAATTCAGAGAGGGACATGTTAAACTCTTTGTTTTCCAAACTAAATGAAACTTGGTGGTTCGGGTTAGTGTAATTATCTTTATCCTTGGTAAAACAGATGGTACTCAAAAACTCAATTGTTTCCCTTTTGTAGGTATGGTACACGGTTCCAAGAAATTGAGTCCAACCTATGTTATGAAGTAGTGTCATAACATTATCCTTTATACCTAATTTTTCTAAAGTTAATTCATCGGGATACCTGCTCACCGCTATTTCTCTGTGGACATGGTTGTTGTACCTCGACCTTTCAGATGTGATGTTCAGGATTAGCTCAAGGTCATTAGTTTTACCATTTTTCTTCTTGCCGGAGGAACTGCCAACATCATCAACAACCTTTCTCTTGGATGACATTTTTCAACAATTGTGTTCCTGTCACAAGTAGTTGAGTCGTTTGTGTCGTGTGACAGTTGAATATTGTCATTGTGTTTTTTTCTAATTAGTGGTTATGTTTTATTATGTGATCATGTTTGACTGACTAACTTTAATGTGATTTTTGTGTAATGTTTGAAGTTACTATTTGTTATATATTGTTTAAGATATTTAAGCAATAATTAAATTCATTTTTCTCTTGTGCTCAGAATTTCGAGGACGAAATTCTTTTAAGGGGGGTAGAGTTGTAACGCTCTACTTTTATTATTTATTATTTTATTGAGATTAGATGTCTTTTTATAATTTAGTCAATTTATTTTGATGAAGTGATATTTTGTTATGTTATATGTTGGTATTTATTTGTATAATATATATGTTATAAACTCTGAGAAAGAGCACATGTAGATTATATTAAGCAAGACCGAGGTACTTCCATTGAAAGAGGATGATGTACATAGGGTGTATGAGCTTCCAATGGCGGGGAAACAGATTAACGTTGATCTCTGCTCTGATGCAACAATATAGAGATTGAGGAAAGAATTAGGATTGGATGGAAATTATTCTCCTTTTGTGAAGTCAACAGATTTGGAGAGAATATTGAAGACACTAGAGAAACCAAAAGTGTGGGTGAAGGTGCAATCTGTTTTACCATTCACAAAATTTTGTGCCTTACTAATAGTAGCTTTGTATCTCTTCAATATGCGCACAAATTAGAAGATCCAGCTGGGGTATCATCTTATAACTGGTG
This sequence comes from Medicago arabica, assembly GCA_946800305.1. NCBI lineage: Eukaryota > Viridiplantae > Streptophyta > Magnoliopsida > Fabales > Fabaceae > Medicago > Medicago arabica. The sequence goes on from OX326969.1 coordinate 4,199,311, forward strand.
CTAACATGTTCTTGGATATATGAAAGAAGGTCTGCAAACTCCGGAAGTTGCAAATCCATTAGCGGACTTCCACTTTCTAATGGTGATCATTCTATATATATTTGTATTTTTAAAACAACTAAGTGGTGGATTTTTAAATTATGTGTGTGCATGTTTTTATTGTGCAGATTAATTACATGAAGAAAATGGGGAAGAGAAGCCCATTTTTGATAGGGAAATACAAGCGGCCGTCACTTCGTGATTGGGATGTCAAGACGGAAAAGCAAGACCTTCAGAAGGTCCATGACCTTTTGGGACTCGAGCATGGACTGACGGCCGGGGTAACCAGACTGTACAACACCGACGAAGGTCCGCTTGTATTGTGTTTTGATGCAGATACTTGTCCACTCTCTAAGGTGAGAGAAAAATAATGATATAACTACTATTTATGCAATATTATAGTGGAAATCATTAATATAGATTAAATGATTTTAAGATGTTATACACTGCAACCATTAGTATTGTTAAACCAGATATCTTAATGATTTCCAACATAATATTAAACATATACATAAAAAAATTGAAGGCAGAGATGCATCTTAATCATTGTAGGTCTTGCAGTTTTTTTATACTTGAGAAACAACTTTTCTTTTTCTTTGACCAAAAACTAATCCAAAAGTACATTTGTCAGCTGCCTTTGTCTCATATTCACTGAAAAGTAACAGTTGTCTTTGTCTCATTCATTTTTAATCCAGCAGGTAATAACAGTTACTCATATTATTCAATTGTTACTTTAAATTTCACACTTGCATCATTCCTGCTCCAATTATTAATCAAATTTTGAAATGCTCATCATGTTCATAGGCTTATGAATATATAATATAGTTAACCAAATTAATACATCATAAATTAATTACCTAAAAATACCTTAAATACTATCAACCTTAGACTAGATTAGACATAATGAAATACATAATTCATTGCTTAGAGTAGATTAGACATAATGGAATACTAGATTAACTAACAACCTTAATTAAATACTAGATCGAGTATCACTAAAATTTCATCCCTGGGCACTGACACGGTCGTGTGTATGCTATGCACGGTCGTGCGTGATTACACTCTGTTACACTGTGTTTACTTGTTGGGAATTCGCACGGTCGTGCGTGAAACTTGCACGGCCGTGTGCAAAGACTCTGCCAGCATTTGTGGATTCAACTCACACTCAGGTTCTAACCCAGCCAAGCCAACCCATCATGAACATCATGACATACACAATGAATTTCAGCTTCCAAACTGAATTTTTTGTCCTTCCCAGCTCTTCTCTCATTAAAGATAGCTCATCAAAGTTACTTCTTTTCAAAGCAACCATCTCCTCAATGGATATCTTCTTCAATTCATCAATATCTTTTTCCAGATTCATTTTCACTTCAACCATCAGTTCTTTGTTTTCCGACTGGACCACCTCCATTAATTTTTTCATCTCAACCAATTTACCTTCAAATTCTTTCTTAAGAGCATCAAACTTCATCGCTTGTTCAAGTAGCACAACCTCCAATTCATCTTCAACAATTGCTCCGTTATAACCACGATCCATCATTTTACTTTCAATAGTTTGTGTACTTTCGGTTTCGCATCCTATTGGGTTTCGCATCCTATTGGTTCACACCACCGGAAAAAAGCACATCTTTTGTCTGGCTTGTGCTTGCAACGATAGAACAACCAGTTTGGATTTTCCGGAGTCATTGATACTTTAATCGCTGCTACATCGTGACAGTAGCATATCTTGTTCCCATATCTAATCCATCTCACTCTATCTCTGGTGTTGCTTGATGAGGCCATTGAAACAATCAAGTTTTGCCTGTTACAAACTAATAACATCAAGTTAAATTATAAATAATTTGTAACAATTTTAAATTCAATCCAAACAATGTTAAATATCATTACAATTTCAAATTCATTCAACAACATTATACACCATGTCAACTTTGATTCTCAAGAACAAATTGGTTGCCCTTTTCAATTCTCAATTTTTTCCCATAAATTAAAATTAAAATTCAAAATTGAATGGAAAAGTGAAAATTTAAATTGAATAAAAGGGGCAAATCGAAGGTAGAAGGTGGAAAACATATTTCAAAAGTAATCAAACTTGAAGAAGAAGGTGGAAAACCAAATCAAAATCGAAAATCAAAATTAATATTGAAACTTATTCAATTGGTCCAATCGAAAATCAAAAATCAAAATGAGAGTCAAACCAAATCAAATTTGAATAAGAAGGTAGAAAACCATCTTCAAAATTGAACAAGGTAGAACACCAACAGAAATTTGAACAAGGATAAAGATAAAGTTAATAAAACATACCCTGAGTAATTTTTGAGGATGTGTACGAGATGAAGCAGCCGTTGAGATATGGAGATGTTGGATCTAGGAATCAGTTGTATGGAGAAGTTGAAGGTCAAAGCATATGTAGCGTATGTTCAGAGAGATTGGATCTGGAAAGGATTGAAATGGTATTTGGATTGGAAAATTATAACCTAAGTGAAACCAAAGGAAAGAAATTTCTTTAAAATAGTGCAATAATATCATAAAATGCTTGTTTGGTAGTACCAAGTTATATGGTATGTTTGTTTATAAAGATTGTTTGGTTGAATAGAAATTGGATACAAGTAAATATATTATCTACTAATTATTTTATTATATCGACTAACCAAGCTGAACATAACAATACTGAATGAATCTTTCAATAATACTGCAAAGCTATGACCAACTTGCATATCTCTTCTCAGTTTTTTTAAGTAGTCGCATGGGCGAACCTGTACTAGGCCCACTGTGGCAAGTGCCACACCAGTCTAGGCCCAATTTTACACACACACACACACACACACACACACACACACACACACACAAAGTAGTCGCATGGGCGAACCTGTACTAGGCCCACTGTGGCAAGTGCCACACCAGTCCAGGCCCAATTTTACACACACACACACACACACACACACACACACACAGTTAAATATTATATTATAATTAAAATGCTTGGTTGGATAGAAATTGGATACAAGTAAATATATTATCTACTAATTTTTTATTATATCGACTAACCAAGCTGAACATAACAATGCTGAATGAATCTTTCAATAATACTGCAAAGCTGAACATTAACAGTACTGAATCTATCACTATGGGAATCTTCCAATAATACTGTAAAGCTGAACATTAACATTACTGAATCTATCACTATGGGAATCTTTCAAATAATACTATAAAGCTGAACATTAACGGTACTAAATCACTCACAACTCTTACCCTAAATGAAAGAATCTTAAAGTCGGATTACTTGGACGAACGTTCAATGACTAATCACACACTTGTTATTATTGACTAACCAAGCTTACAACTCTAACCCTAATGACATCTATAACCATAATGACAAGAATCTTTGAGGTAAACTACTTTCAATATTTCAAAACGACTGATCAAACTCACAACTCTTACCCTAAGTGAAAGAATCTTGAAGTCAGATTACTTGGACGAACGTTCAATGACTAATCACACTCTTGTTATTATCGACTAACCAAGCTTACAACTCTTACCCTAACTGAAATAAACTTATACGGAAAGTACTTTTATGAATGTTTAATGAATAATCAAACTGTTCATCGACTAATCAAGCTTACAACTCTCACCATAACAACAAGAATATTCAATCAAGAGTTCACAACGACTAGTAAAACCCACAACTCTTACCCTAATAGAAATAATCTTATACGAAACGTATTTGATGAATGTTAATCAATTTATATTTGTTATAGTTATTATTATAATTAATTTGTATTATAAAATAAATAAACATTAATAATATTTTATTATAACGAAAAAACATATTTTATATCTATATATAGAAAATAACATATCTATATATAGAAAATCACATAATACAATTTTATTAATAAAACTCAAGAATAAAAATATGGCAACTGATATTCATAACAATAAAAAAATTAAAAAATGATACAATGAACCAATTAAATTGCATAATAATTAAGCACGACCGTGCAAGTTTAACACACGGTCGTGCGTAGGTGCAAGACATATTGAGCACGACTGTGCCAAAATCACACATGTTCGTGTGTATGGTGCAGAACAAATTCAACTATAGTAACAATGATAATACGCACGACCATGTGTTTAATCCACACGGTCGTGCATGGATCCAGAACATATTTTGAGGCTAATTCCAGTGATTTTCCACACGGCCGCGCAAAATTTACCACACGATCGTGTGTATGCTTTAGTACAAAAACTTGACTTTGCTGATAATCTACCACGACCATGCGTCAAATCCACACGACCGTGCTTAAGTTAAAAACATAAATTAATTTCTTTAACCCACCCATTACACGCAATTTATTTATCATATAATTTTTCATAATTATAAGCATCTAATTTACTAAATTTTTATTCATCTTCGTATTTTTTCATACACATACAAAATGTAATTTAAGGTGCCAAAAATAAAATTAAGCATAAACTCCAAGCTCTAAACATAATCTTCGGCCAAGAACATATTTTTCCAAGATTGTTAGGATTTTCCAAGAACATATGCAGAAAATTATCTTCCAAACTCATTATGGAGCAAAATTATCAGCCCATATTCTTATAAGGGTTCAACAAAGCCCAATACAAAAGCTACAAAAAAACCAATAAAATATTCTGAATTAATCATATGGTGGGGCCGCTTGTACATAAAACAACCTTCAAAGCAGCAGGTCACCTTTACAATAATTGCCTACAATCTCAATCGTCCGAATTAAATAGTAATATATCAACGGTCCAGATTGAATATCAGCACCTTTTTACACAACTTGTGTATGGTGCACAAATTCACCATTTTTGTATACCAAACGCCACCGTATATATAGAGTAATGTTTTTTATGCCACGTGTAACTTCCACGTTTATTCTTAATATTTTTATTATTTTTATACTTTTTAAAACAAATATTTTATTTGACATAAATATCTCAACAAACTTTTGATCTTATCCATTAAATATTTTATTCAATTTTTTTATTAAATTCCGAATATTTTATGTAGTAAAAATATCTCAACAAACTACATGTAATATTTTCAATCGTCCTTTCGATTTAAAAAATATATAGAATACTACTTTTAGGGATTTTTTTTGAGGAAAGGAATACTACTTTTAGGGAATTAAATACTTCACTTTATTTTTTAAATAATTTTTGGTCTAATTAATTAATGTCTATTTCACTTTTAACATTATTTGTTTCAAAAAATGTAATTTTTTGTTTAAAACTAGTTTTTTCTTCGAATTTTCAAATATTTCTTTCATCATCGTTTAATTCAATTAATTTTTCTTTTTGAGGAAAAAAATGGTTTCTGTTAGTTATTATATTATCTTTTAGCAGCATATTCTAATGCAAAACTAAAAATATAGAAGTTTTTGTCAATCACATATTCACGTACTTTGAGCACAAACGACGACAATCTTAACTTTCTTTTGATCTAACCTTTTTCTTTCAGGTCTGGCAAATACCAATTCTATTATATCTTTCACATATACTTTGATTTTTAATATATATATATATATATATATATATATATATATGGTTTTGTTATTAGAAGACAACTTTTATGAAAGTGTTTTTTAGCATTTTTTTTTTTTGGATAAGCCAGGAGAGAGGACAGACATCAAGAGGAAGCACCGACATCCCAAATAGGTTGGCAAACGGAGAACCTCAATTCTATGGACATTTGCCAAAAGACACCAACTAATTTCTATGAAGGTGTCTTTTAGCAAGTTATAACTAAAAAATGGATAATCACACCTTGAGATGTGGATTGCTAAGAGACACCTCCGTAGGTGTCTTCTAGCAAAACTTATATATATATATAGGATCCGTTGACACCAGATGTCAATGAATTCGTTGACACCAAATCTCAACCGTTTATTTGATTCGATCAAAAAGTTCATATTTATTTACTTGAGATCTCACATGATCATTAGTTTCCGCATTTTCCCTGATCTTTATTATGATTACTAAGGCTAAAATATATTTTAAAATTATCAATGATCAAAAAATTGGATTATTTCAAAAACTCATATGCCAAACCTAAAATTTCACAAATAAATTGAAACTCATCAAATACACTTTTCTGGAATCTTAGATTTAATACTTTCCTCTCCAATTTCTTTTGTTTTCATAAGTATGGCATAAATTGAAACTCATCAAAAACACTTTTTGGAATCTTAGATTTAATACTTTCCTTTCCAATTTCTATTGTTTTCATAAGTATGGCATAAATTGTCTACTTGGCCTGGAGTCGGTGTGAGGACCTAACCATGAAGGAACCATGAATAATATTAACAAACCGCGTTTATCAATGATTGAAAAATAATACAGTATGTGTGTTGAGAGAAAGGGTACTCACGAAATAAAATTGTGATAATTAACCATTTTTTACATTCATATATAATTATTGTTAATGATTTACCAACTAATATTTCCAATTCATTCCAAACGATAATACATTTGAAGTATTTTAATTATTCACTTATGGAGTATTTCAATTTTGCAGACAAGAGAATAATGAGGATCATGATATGATCATGTTTCCAATTTAAGTTTTATAATAATTGAAAACAATAATAATGTGTGATTGAAAGAAAGGATACACAATAAATAAAAACATGACACTATTATTAGCCTTTGATCTAATAAAATAAACGGTTGAGATTTGGTATCAACTAGTTCGTTGATACCTGATGTCAATGGATCCTGACTTATATATATACCACTTTCTAATGCTACTTTTTAATATAACATGTTTTCATTTTTTTGATTTTTGATTTTATTTTTGAAAACAACTTTTCAAACATCTTAAAAATTTCTAATGATATTCACACACTCATAATACCTTCATTCAATTTTGATTCCTGAATAATCAAATCATAAATTTCATCATTATTTTTTTTTTCTTTCAGAAATTATGGCTACAAAATCTGACTTCAATGATAACATAACCATCAATAATAAATACAAAACATGAAAATTCAAGATTAAGATGATTAGAATGTGGAGAATACCTAACTTCAACGATTGAGACCAAATTGATTTAATCAATATAGATGGTATTATGAAAGACACATATTCTGAATCACAACGGTCCTGTCGTGGATGTCCATAAAATAATTGTTTCGTTGGGGGTTAGAGAGAAAGATAATTGATATCACTGTTAGAGATGTGAGGATGATTATGCGCCATTTGTTTTAGGTACTTACGACTTCCTTTCTCTTTTTTTTTTCCTTCTTTTTTTCTTTTTGAAAATCGAACTTCTTTCATTTTATGCTAATTTAAATTATAGTTACCAAGGCTTACACTCATGTTGATGTTGGTGTGATTTAAATATGTATAACCTTCAGATTAAGGTGATTGATCACACCGATTCAACTATTTTTATTATATTAGACGGTGAAAGTGTAAATTTTTTGAAAAAAAGTGTTGTTGACTTTCAAGAGTCTTATGTTGCAACGGTAAAATATTAAATTTACACTTTTATTTTATTTTATTTTAAATTTATTGATTGATAATGTTATTGTGAATTCATTACTAAATTTTACTCCGTGACAATTATGTGAAATGTATGAGTTATATCTTCGCCAAATCAAATCTTTCTGAGAACGCAAATTTTTGTTCACGGTTTAGGTGAAAAAAATATTTCTTCAACAATATGGAGCCGAAAAGTTTCACAATACCAAGATTGTGTTATGATCATTCATTAATAAGCAACGTTATTGGGAATTACAAATTGGAACTGGTCAGATTAAACTGGTGATTTTTTTTGTACAATAATTGATTACATTTTTAATATCAATTATGTTTTTTTTAATGTAGGGCGATTTTCAACAAAAATTAGTTATGATTGTTTTTCATAATTTTAAGGGCCCATTGTAAACTGAATGTTCTAAATTGTTTGCTAACAATGACCATTTGACCAATACAACAAAGATCGATTATGTTAAAATTATTTTAGCATTGTCTTTTTTACGAAATCATTTTTTAATTTTTTTACATGATTATAACAGGCTACTTTCACTGTTCAAAGTGAGATGAATTCTTCGAATCTATATATGTTTATGTGCATAAAATTTTGTTTATAATAATTAACTCGGGCAACGCCGGGTATCTAAACAAGTTTATAAAGTGAAACCGAAACCGATAAAATCATATGCATATAGGAACGATGAACATAACCAGAGAAATAAAAAATAAATAATAACAATGATATAGGAATAATCGAAACTGGATTCATGAGATTTGAAATCGATGGCACCTGGTTATTTGAAAAATTGAGCGGCAAAACTGGTTTGGTATTCGCCGAAGCTGATGAATATTAGAGGTCATAGCACATCAAAAATTCATATTGCTGATTTTACGTATAGGTTACTTTTACTGATTTCCCGCACCAACTGTACTTGCAGGAGTACAATAATTGTATCTACGTTTTAGACTTTTATGATATGCCTTGAGAATGATCCCAAGGGTGGTATTTATAGCCTCTATGTGGGCTTGTTTTAGAAAGACTTAAGCTCCAAGCAAGCTGGACTTTTGGCCTTTTTACTTGATTCTAGATGTTTCTAGAAGTCGGCTGAGGCGGCGTCTCTGGAAGGACGTGCCTAAGCCTCGAGATCCCTTCTGGAGGACGCCTAAACCTCAGGAGCCCTTCTGAAGGACGCCTAAGCCTTTTGTAGAGGACTCCTAGGCCTTTATGAATATATTGACGGTCCAGTACCTACCACATATCACAAATGAATGTGATTCATCTTAAGGTGTTTCAAAAGTGAAGAATAACTTAAGAATATGTAATATTTATCATGTTCGAGATTTTTTTTTAAGCAAATGGAATGTAAAGGGATTTGCGACATCCTAAGTAGATTAAAATATCATGAAAAAATAAAAATTTATATTGTGGGGACATGAAACCCAACCCAGTATACTAAATAAAAAACAAACAATTGCAAAGGGTAAAAGGATCCCAAGTCCTAATTCAAAGCAATCAATTGTGCACAACTCAACAATCCAACAAACCCACATACGGGCACAAAACAAAATTACAAAAAAAAAATGGGTGAGCTAATGAACACTTAACTTGGATCATTTTTTTTAACAGTGAATAAACCCAGTCGCTAGAACAGTAACAAATTCATATACCAACAATTCACTATGTGAACAACCTTGAACACAAGGCCATATATAACGGGTGTGGTTATCATGCATAAGGAATCCTTATGCACCCTGCATAAATCCCAGCCCATTAACCGGTTGCTCAACATAATTGCTTCATACACCCCCAAGCGAAACCAAACGAAACAACACGGGAATCACCATCATAACCGTCATTCAAACATCATAACCGTCATTCATCATCACCATCACCGTACCGGAATCATCATCACCATCACCATTCACCAGAACCATCATCACTGTCATTCATCATCATCATCACCGTCATCGAAATCATCATCATCATCACCATTCAAACGAAACAGCAAAATGATGAAAACAAAACAGGTTCGAACTTATTCTCAAACATCGGATACAGTTTTGATGTGAAGTGTCATTGAATATGATTAACAAAATTATTGTAAGTATAAGGTTTGAACGCTATAAATTTTTCAACAAATTGGTGAAATTTAATTAGGTAAGTTTGTTAAAAGTAACAGAAAAGTAACATTCAGGAACAAAAAAACCAACAGAATTGAAACAAACAATTTAAAAAAATTAGTGTACAGAGTTTTACAATTAGGTGATCACTAAACCATGTTAAGACTTAAAATTAAATGCGGCACCTTTCTTCCCCTCGAGTGCTTGTTTGTGGTATGGATGATTCATTCTGAGCCTAACCATTATCTACACTAGAACTTCTTTCTTTTCTTTTTCGGGTTAGATATGTTCCGGCACTCAAACTTCTATTATCTTCAGTTTCAGGTACTTACATCCCTTTTTCATTACTTGAACTCTTATTCTCCTCGGTTTCAGGTTGCATTTCAATCGGATTGTCCTTGGTTGTGTTTGTTTCTTTTGGAACTGCACCATTTTTCCCAGAAGTTCCAACATTTCCCTCAGCTATTCTTCTTTCCAAGGTTTTCGCGGTTGTAGTGTAGATCCATATACAAGACCTACAATGATTAAGATGCATCTCTGCCTGCAATTTTTTTATGTATATGTTTTATTAGGATTTTCAAAACCATAAAAACACAATATTAGTGTTCATATTCTGTTAATAGGTAAATATTTTCTAGAGCTACCGGTTAATGTTGAACACATTGTTAGTGTTATATTATATCCAAAAGGAACATTGTTAGTGTTAAACCATTACACAATTATCTTGGTTTCACATACAAGACTATCAAAACCATTAAACCATAATTATGGTTTCAATAATAATTTCAATGTATAACATCTTAATCATTATTCTAAACCATGTAACAATAATAATTTCATTAAAAACCATTACACAATTATCTTGATAGTTTTTATTAGCTTGCACTTCATTGATAATTTTTTGTATAGATTAAATGGTTTCATGATGTTATACACTGAAATCGTTAAACCATACTTATGGTTTCAGTAATCCATTCCCTGAAGTTTGTTTCAATTCATCAAAACTATCAATTGCAATACCCTGATATATTTCTTCAAACTCTAGAAATTTAATTGATGCAAGAACATATCTCAGTGCAGTACTTACCAACAAAGAAATTTAAACAAAAAAATTCATCATAAACTAGTACAAATCCAGAAATTCATCAACATCTTTATACAAACTCAATAAAAAAAATATTAAAACTAATCCAGGAATTCATCAACATAAAAATTAATCGGAGATTACATATCATGTTGGACGTGCTAGCTTTTGAAGCATTTCTTCATAGTATGAAGTTGTTGCCTTCTCCACATAATTTCTTTTGCAATTGCTTGAGTCGCTTAATATTGTGGAACAGATTCCAATTCTCAAATCCATAATTTTTGCAACCTTGCCATTCTTCCCATGTTTTCTCATTTTGGACCAATCTTTGAAAGATTCCATTTGGGTATTGCCACCCTCCCATTCAGCAAGAAACTTCATGCAAAAGACTCCACTACTGTCTTTGTCAGTTTGAGTAGGCACCTTTGGTATTTTCCACTTAAATGTGTTAAACTTGAAAGACATTGTGATTTTTCTTTTCTTATACAATTCTGTCACAAATGCTTCCACCTCCTTCAGCCATACATCAAACATCTTTTTGTACGCAGTCGATTCGCCATTCTTCATATGCAATCTCTCTCCGGTCAAGTTGTTCATGAATTGAAATTTTGGCTCTTGAGATTCACAACGAAGCATACATAATGACTACCCGGATTCCCAATTAGTGTTGGCGTCATGATCTATTTCATCAATAAAATAATCAACACCATATAATTTAAACAATCAATCTGTAGAAATTTTCAAAACTATATTGAATTGAGTCTTAGATATTCTAGACTTGTAAGGTCAATAGCCTTCCAATCCATGTATTTGAACTTTTTCAGTCTCTCGATGAATCTTTTGCATGCAACTGGTTTCGTTATATCTAGGGCATCAGGTCTTTCCATGTCAACCTGTTTATATAAAATGAGTAAAATCAATTCCAAAAAGATCTAAACAGTATGTAAACTTTTAACATTTATGGAATGTAATGCATGCATAATTGATGAATGGTGTAACCAGTCTTGTCATTTTCTCATTTGGTTGATTCCAGTTCAAGCAATTGACTCAGACATTTATCATGAAGCATGACACTCATTCATCTTTTTAAAGTGTCCATAAGTCACTCCTTTGTAGAGTGAAAGCATGAGCATTATTATCCTAGCAGTACAAAATCTCTGTCCTACATTATTATTAAGCATTTAGGATTTGTACTACTAGTATTTGATCTGAGATTACAACCTGTAGTATAGCCAAATAATACAACCAATTTGGCAAAAAAAAATTAACATTACTATCAAAACCATTTTCTTTCTGATTTGTCTTAATCCCACTTACACTAAGCTTCTGATTTGTCTTAATCCCATTTATGTTAACTATGCCATTTTACATTAATGACTCAACATAAGCTATAGTTTATGTATGCAGTCCCACCTATGATCCACGTCAGCCAATTTTGGTTCTTCTAGAACGCGTTAAATAACAATAGTATAACATAAGAAGCTATTCTTAGCAACTAAAGAACATGTAATCATGAAAATACAACCACACTACCTAGTTGGACCAAAAAACAAGAGAAACATGCATGCCGACCTACCTGCTCAAGGCCACTTTGTATTTAGTAATTGCAACTAGGAATATGAATTTTCTTGTTGGCACTTGAAAATTAATGGTTTCAGCTTTATAAACTAAATTGCATGCTACTACACTTTTCTTAATTAGAATAGTTTAATTTCTTCAAAATATTATTAGTAGTAATATTGCAAAGCTTACTAATTTATATAATTTGTCAATAGATATTTAAAATGGTTTTCACTTACTTATCATGTGAAATGCTACATGCAAATGTTGATATATCCTTCTGCATCTTAGTTGCATTTGACTCGTAGACAGCTTCATTGTATGGGCTTGCAAGATATTTTGACTTCTTCACAGCTCTTCTACGCTCAGGGTATGTGCCACTAGAATAAACCATATCATGCTTCTTTCTTTTCTTTGTCTGCACAGTTTCGACATTATCCAAGTTGATTATTTCATCTGGTAACACCGACTTTAACGGAGTTACACTGTCAAATAATTTACATAATTGTTAGTTTGCATAATTTAATTAATATTGTTATTGTGCAGAATTTAATTAATCAATTCTAAAGTAGAATTATCACATTGGTTGATTCTTACTCTAAAACAAAGTCCCCCTTCACATTGCATTGTGTCTTAACCGATTAACTATTGCATTGTTTCTTCACTAACTTTGTCTTCACTGAATCATTATTATTCAACCTGAAACCATTAAAAATCATTTTGGTTTTCAGACGTCAAATATCAAAACTATTGGCAAACACTGTCAATGTTTAAAACACATCATATATATAAAACCATTAGTTAGTTATTATAGTTTTACACATCACAAATTAAAAATGTGTTCGACATTAACTGTTATAGGGTGCGGTTATCATGAATAAGGAATCCTTATGCACCCTGCATAAATCCCAGCCCATTAACCGGTAGCCCAACATAATTGCTTCGTACACCCCCAAGCGAAACCAAACGAAACAATACAGGAATCACCATCATAACCGTCATTCAAACATCATCACCATCATCATTGTCATTCATAGTCATCATCACCGTACCAGAATCATCACCATTCACCGGAACCATTATCATCATCACCGTCATCGAAATCATCATCATCACCATTCACCGAAACCATCATCACCGTCATTCATCATCATCATTATCATCACCATTCAAACGAAACAGCAAAATGATGAAAACAAAACAGGTTCGAACTTATCCTCAAATATCTTTTGCTTTCAAGTAATTACAATTAGTTTTGAAAGTGTTTCTGTTAGTTAGAAATGGTTTTGTTTAGATTGGAAAGTAATTGCATCTGTGTAACACTAACTGACAGTTTAATTTCGAATTGGGGAAAATCAACTCAAACAAATAGTTTAAATATTGTATATGTTAGTTGGAAATGGTTTCAGAGTGTTGATTTGGAAATGTTAGTTGTAATTTTCCAAAACCATTTTGCTGTGGAAATGGTTTCATATGTTAGGTGTTCATATTGATGGATGTGTTCCTCATCCTAAATGTTTGTTTATGAAATTATAATCATTCTGAAAATGGTTTTTGTACTCCAAAACCAATAGTTGGCATATCAATTATGTTCACACTTAACAAATTTTAGATTAGATAAATTGAGATACATGAAGAGTTTAGTTTATGTATTTATATAGTTCACAACTTACCTTATAGCAGATCCTATACAATTGACCTTTCTGATTAAAGACTTTTATTGATATCTCACTGCAAAATGCAACCTTTTCATTGGAGATTAATAGGAGACCACCTAGAGGTGTAACGCCCTACTTTTATTATTTATTATTTTATTGAGATTAAATGTCTTTTTATAATTTAGTCGATTTATATTGTTGAAGTGATATTTTGTTATGTTATATGTTGGTATTTATTTGTATAATATATATGTTATTTGATGTAGAAATATATTTGTTATTTTGTGTGGAAATATATATGTTATCTAGTATAAAAATATATTTGTTATTTTGTGTAGAGATATATTTGTTATTTGGTGTATTATTATTATTAGGCTAAAATATGGTTTTGGTCCCTGCAAATATGCCTAGTTTTGGTTTTAGTCCCTGTAAATTTTTTGTTTTGTTTTTGATCCCTGCAAAATATTTTACTTTTGAAAATAGTCTCTGGGACTATTTTCAAAAGTAAAATATTTTGCAGGGACCTTTTTCAAAATCAAAAGATTTTGCAGGGACTATTTATCTAATAAATGGGTTCAGTCATCATGTGTCACGTGTGCAAATCATCACAAAAGTGGGGCTAGGGACCAAAACCAAAACGAGACATATTTGCAGGGACCAAAAACAATTTTTTTTACAGGGACTAAAACCAAAACTAGACATATTTGCAGGGACCAAAACCATATTTTAGCCTTATTATTAAGTGGGAGAGAGATATATTTAATTTATAAATAAATAAGATTATGAGGAAAAAAGTAGTTTTGGGGTGTAAGAGAAATTAGGGTTATTATATTAGGTAGAGAATTGAAAAGTTAGAAAACAGAAACACGTACAAGAGTTTTGGAGAAAAATGGAGAAGACCTTAGAAGAGAAGAACGCTGCTGCTAATTCAGGAGTAAATCTAAGGTAAGGGTGAGACTAACCTTCTTTAATCATAATTATATGGTTCTGAAATAGGGTTTACATGTTTGTTGTTGTTTTATTTTGATGATTAGAGAAGTTAGGGTTTGAAAAGAAGTTAGGGTTTTGAATTGCAATTTAATTGATGAAATTCGTGCTCTAGTTGTAGTGATATGTTTGGGTATGTTAATTTGTTGATAAATGAGTTGTTGATGATTGTTGTTGTTAATGTCATATTATGAATTGAGTATGAATTATATTGAGTTGTTGTTGTTGATTGTGATGATTTTGAATGAATGTGAAGTTTGAATAATATAAGTTGCTTTTTTTCTGATTTTTTTATCTCTGCCCCGAATTTTGAAATGAAAACTGGTATTGACCGGTGTAGAATTGGTCTTAGGTGTAAATACGAAAGTTGTAGGTATGGATGTTAGTTTTCTAATGTCGTTGGTCTGACGTCAAAATGATTTATAAAAACTTGAGTTATGGTCAAATTATTGCACATAGGTCACAGTGAATTTTTATGGACTTTCTGCACAACTTTTTCGAATTTGAAACGAAAACTAGTATTGATCGGTACAGAATTGACCTTGGGTTTAAACATGAACGTTTTAGATAATTTTGTTAGCTTTCCAGTGGCTTTGGTTTGACGTGAAAATGACTTTTAGTTTTTGAGTAATGATGAAAATACTCCAAGGAGGTCTTAGCAAAATTGTACGGTGACATCATTCTCTGTTTCATGTTTTTGCGTCTTTTTCACACGTCTCTGTTTTGAATTGGTCTTTGGTATAAATATGAAAGTTGTTGATAATTGTGATATCTTTCTAGTATTCTTGGTTTAACATGGAAATATGTTATGTATAATTTATTATGTTTTTACAAAAATGCATGATGAATTGTTGATGTTTGAATACGATGTTATATGATGAATTGTTGATGTTTAAATACGATGTTATATGACGTTGTTTATGATTGATGAATATGAAATTATGATGTGAAGTTGTTGTCGTTGTCGTTACCACAGTTGTCGACAATGTCTTCAAAGTTGTAAGTAGTTTGTCAATGTTGTTTAAGTTGTAAGTTGTTTGTCGATGTCGTTGAAGTTGTTGTTCGTCAAAGTATTGGTTGATGAGTTCATGCATAGTCATTAAAGATGAGGGCTGATGGCCTTGAGAGCTTTGTTCTAAAAGATGAGGGCTGATGGCCTTGAGAGTTATTACTCTAACACGATGAGGGCTTATGCCCTAGGAGCTTTTGCTCAATAGCGACGAGGGCTCATGCCCTAGGAGTATATTTATGCTCAAAAGCGACGAGGGCTTATGCCCTGATTGGTACCACATGCATATAAGTTGTCAAGTTGATGAAGTTGTTGTTGCATATGTCGTTGATATTAAGTTGTCAAGTTGATGAAGTTGTCGTTACATAAGTAGTCGATGTTGTTGTTGTGTTGTCAAGTTGCCATTATATTTAATGAGTAATTATGCGAAGCATCTATGTTGTATAATGGTTGTTTAACATTGTTAAATTTGTTGTTATTTATGTTGTTAAATTCTTTTAAAGAATTATATGCTTATTATTATAGAATGTGAAATCTCACCCCTTCTGCTTGGAAATATTGCTCTTCGTATGAGTAACTTGCAGGTGGCCAAGAAAAGTGCAGTTGAGAGTAATCTCCGCCGTGTCTTCTAGGATGCTCTGATACGTAACGGGATGAAGATTGTTTTGTTGCATGTTTCCTTGTTACGTATTTCCTTTTAAACAATGTTGAACTATTTTTATGAGAATTTATTTAAGATGTTGATGATGTAGCCTTTTATAGTCAAAGACTATTTAAGATGTTGAAATTATTTCCGCTGCATGTTTGTTAAATTTTTATAAAAGCAGAAGTTTTAATAAATAGCAATTTAGCTATATTTATATTTGTTGGATTTTTGTAAAGTTGAATGTGACACTCTGTTTTTAAGTTGAAAAACTCTGATTAATCTATGTTATTTTAAAGTTGGGAAAACGGGGTGTTACAATTGGTATCAGAGCAGGTCGGTCCGTCCGGCCAAGTAGTTGAGTCGTTTGTGTCGTGTGACAGTTGAATATTGTCATTGTGTTTTTTTTCTAATTAGTGGTTATGTTTTATTATGTGATCATGTTTGACTGACTAACTTTAATGTGATTTTTGTGTAATGTTTGAAGTTACTATTTGTTATATATTGTTTAAGATATTTAAGCAATAATTAAATTCATTTTTCTCTTGTGCTCAGAATTTCGAGGACGAAATTCTTTTAAGGGGGGTAGAGTTGTAACGCTCTACTTTTATTATTTATTATTTTATTGAGATTAGATGTCTTTTTATAATTTAGTCAATTTATTTTGATGAAGTGATATTTTGTTATGTTATATGTTGGTATTTATTTGTATAATATATATGTTATAAACTCTGAGAAAGAGCACATGTAGATTATATTAAGCAAGACCGAGGTACTTCCATTGAAAGAGGATGATGTACATAGGGTGTATGAGCTTCCAATGGCGGGGAAACAGATTAACGTTGATCTCTGCTCTGATGCAACAATATAGAGATTGAGGAAAGAATTAGGATTGGATGGAAATTATTCTCCTTTTGTGAAGTCAACAGATTTGGAGAGAATATTGAAGACACTAGAGAAACCAAAAGTGTGGGTGAAGGTGCAATCTGTTTTACCATTCACAAAATTTTGTGCCTTACTAATAGTAGCTTTGTATCTCTTCAATATGCGCACAAATTAGAAGATCCAGCTGGGGTATCATCTTATAACTGGTGCTAACATGTTCTTGGATATATGAAAGAAGGTCTGCAAACTCCGGAAGTTGCAAATCCATTAGCGGACTTCCACTTTCTAATGGTGATCATTCTATATATATTTGTATTTTTAAAACAACTAAGTGGTGGATTTTTAAATTATGTATGTGCATGTTTTATTGTGCAGATTAATTACATGAAGAAAATGGGGAAGAGAAGCCCATTTTTGATAGGGAAATACAAGCGGCCATCACTTCGTGATTGGGATGTCAAGACGGAAAAGCAAGACCTTCAGAAGGTCCATGACCTTTTGGGACTCGAGCATGGACTGACGGCCGGGGTAACAAGACTGTACAACACCGACGAAGGTCCGCTTGTATTGTGTTTTGATGCAGATACTTGTCCACTCTCTAAGGTGAGAGAAAAATAATGATATAACTACTATTTATGCAATATTATAGTGGAAATCATTAATATAGATTAAATGATTTTAAGATGTTATACACTGCAACCATTAGTATTGTTAAACCAGATATCTTAATGATTTCCAACATAATATTAAACATATACATAAAAAAATTGAAGGCAGAGATGCATCTTAATCATTGTAGGTCTTGTATACGGATCTACACTACAACCGCGGAAACCTTGGAAAGAAGAATAGCTGAGGGAAATGTTGGAACTTCTGGGAAAAATGATGCAGTTCCAAAAGAAACAAACACAACCAAGGACAATCCGATTGAAATGCAACCTGAAACCGAGGAGAATAAGAGTCAAGTAATGAAAAAGGGATGTAAGTACCTGAAACTGAAAATAATAGAAGTTTGAGTGCCGGAACAGATCTAACCCGAAAAAGAAAAGAAAGAAGTTCTGGTGTAGATAATGGTTAGGCTCAGAATGAATCATCCATACCACAAACAAGCACTCGAGGGGAAGAAAGATACCGCATTTAATTTTAATTCTTAACATGGTTTAGTGATCACCTAATTGTAAGACTCTGTACACTAATTTTTTGAAATTGTTTGTTCCAATTCTGTTGGTATTTTTGTTTCTGAATGTTACTTTTAACAAACTTACCTAATTAAATTTCACCAATTTGTTGAAAAATTTATAGTGTTCAAACCTTATACTTACAATAATTTTGTTAATCATATTCAATGACACTTCACATCAAAACTGTATCCGATGTTTCATATTATGTTTTGTATTTCACACGTGTACACGCTTTAATGTTTCATATCTGCACAACATCGACACATATAAGAATATGTATAATTCTTATTTTCTCAAATTATTACTGATATCACCGTGTCCGTTATATGTGTTGGCATCACCGCTTCATATATCATATCCTTAAAAGTTAAAATTAATATTGTATTTTAGGAGTATACAGAAGTTATGTTCGTTTTTGAATAATGATGAAAATGTAGCAGATGAGATCGATGCCAAAAGCATTGATGATAATGATGTTGATGAAGAAGATAAGATTGATGCCAAAAGCCTTGATGATTCAGAGAGGAAAACATGCAATATGAGTCTTTCCTTTACATAGGAAACAATCTTGAAGTGGCCAGAGTGTTTTGATGGGGGAGAAGCTTCGAATGCAGGGTAAAAAATGAATATATATGATGTGTTTTAATGTTTTTTAATTTGTGATGTGTAAAACTATAATAACTAACTAATGGTTTTATATATATGATGTGTTTTAAACATTGAAAGTGTTTGCCAATAGTTTTGATATTTGATGTCTGAAAACCAAAAGTATTTTTAATGGTTTCAGGTTGAATAATAATGATTCAATGAAGACAAAGTCAGTGAAGAAACAATGGAATAGTGAATCGGTTAAGACACAATGCAATGTGAAGCGAGACTTTGTTTTAGAGTAAGAATCAACCAATGTGACAATTCTACTTTAGAATTAATTAATTAAATTCTGCACAATAACAATATTAATTAAATTCTACAAACTAACAATTATGTAATTTATTTGACAGTGTAACTCCGTTAAAGTCGGTGTTACCAGATGAAATAATCAACTTGGATAATGTTGAAACTGTGCAGACAAAGAAAAGAAAGAAACGTGATATGCTTAATTCTGGTGGCACATACCCTGAGCGTAGATGAGCTGTGAAGAAGTTAAAATATCTTGCAAGCCCCTACGATGAAGCTGTCTACGAGTCAAATGCAACTAAGATGCAGAAGGATATATCAACATTTGCATGGAGCATTTCACATGATAAGTATGATAAGTAAAAACCATTTTAAATATCTATTGGCAAATTATATGAATTAGTAAGCTTTGCAATATAATTACTAATAATATTTTGAAGAAATTAAACTATTTTGATTAAGAAAAGTGTAGTAACATGCAATTTAGTTTATAAAGCTGAAACCATTAATTTTCAAGTGCCAACAAGCAAATTCATATTCCTAGTTGCAATTACTAAATACAAAGTGGCCTTGAGCAGGCAGGTTGGCATGCATGTTTCTCTTGTTTTTTGGTCCAACTAGGTAGAGTGGTTGTATTTTCATGATTACATATTCTTTAGTTACTAAGAATAGCTTCATAGGCTGTACTATAATTATTCAACGCGTCCTAGAAGAACCAAAATTTGCTGACATGGATCATAGGTGGGACTGCATACATAAACTATAGCTTATGTTGAGTCATTAATGTAAAATGACATAGTTAACATAAATGGGATTAAGACAAATCAGAAGCTTAGTGTAAGTGAGATTAAGACAAATCAGAAGCAAAATGGTTTTGATAGTAATGTTAATTTTTTTTTTTGCCAAATTGGTTGTTTTATTTGGCTATACTACAGGTTGTAATCTCAGATCTAATACTAGTAGTACAAATCCTAAATGCTTGATAATAATGTAGCACAGAGATTTTGTACTGCTTGGATAACAAGGCTCATGCTTTCACTCTACAAAGGAGTGACTTGTGGACACTTCAAAAAGATGAATGGGTGTCATGCTTCGTGATAAATGTCTGGGTCAATTGCTTGAACTGGAATCAACCAAATGAAAAAAATGACAAAACTGGTAACACCATTTATCAATTATGTATGCATTACATTCCATGTATGTTAAAAGTTTACATACTGTTTAGGTCTTTTTGGAATTGATTTTACTCATTTTATATAAACACGTTAACATGGAAAGACCTGATGCCCTGGATATAACGAAACCAGTTGCATGCAAAAGATTCATCGAGAGACTGAAAAGGTTCAAATACATGGATTGGATGACTATTGACCCTACAAGTCGAGAATATGTAAGACTCAGTTCAATATAGTTTTGAAAATTTCTACAGATTGATTGTTTGAATTATATGGTGTTGATTATTTTACTGATGAAATAGATCATGACGCCAACACTAATTGGGAATCCAGGTAGTCATTATGTATGCTTCGTTGTGAATCTCAAGAGCCAAAAATTTCATTCATGAACAACTTGATCGGAGAGAGATTGTACATGAAGAATGGCGAACCGATTGTGTACAAAAAGATGTTTGATGGATGGCTGAAGGAGGTGGAAGCATTTGTGACAGAATTGTATAAGAAAAGAAAAATCACAATGTCTTTCCAGTTTAGCACATTTAAGTGGGAAACACCTAAGGTGCCTACTCAAACTGATAAAGATAGTTGTGGAGTCTTTTGCATGAAGTTTCTTGCTGAATGAGAGTGTGGAAATACCCAAATGGAATCTTTCAAAGATTGGTCCAAAATGAGAAAACATGGGAAGAATGGCAAGGTTGCAAAAATTATGGATTTGAGAATTGGAATCTGTTCCACAATATTAAGCAACTCAAGCAATTGCAAAAGAAACTATGTGGAGAAGGTAGCAACTTCATACTATGAAGAAAATGCTTCAAAAGCTAGCACGTCAAAAATGATATGTAACCTCCGATAAATTCTTATGTTGATGAATTCCTGAATTAGTTTTAATGTTTTTTTTATTGAGTTTGTATAAAGATGTTGATGAATTTCTGGATTTGTATGAAGTTTATAATGAATTTTTTGTTTTAAATTTCTTTGTTGGTAAGTGCTGCACTGAGATATGTTCTTGCATCAATTAAATCTCTAGAGTTTGAAGAAATATATCAGGGTATTGCAATTGATAGTTTTGATGAATTGAAACAAACTTCAGGGAATGGATTACTGAAACCATAAGTATGGTTTAACGATTTCAGTGTATAACATCATGAAACCATTTAATCTATACAAAAAATTATCAATGAAGTGCAAGCTAATAAAAACTATCAAGATAATTGTGTAATGGTTTTTAATGAAATTATTATTGTTACATGGTTTAGAATAATGATTAAGATGTTATACACTGAAATTATTACTGAAACCATAATTATGGTTTAATGGTTTTGATAGTCTTGTATGTGAAACCAAGATAATTGTGTAATGGTTTTTAATGAAATTATTATTGTTACATGGGTTTAAATCAATGATTAAGATGTTATACACTAAACTTATTACTGAAACCATAATTATGGTTTAATGGTTTTGATAGTCTTCTATGTGAAACCAAAATAATTGTCTAATGGTTTTGAAATAAAACAAAAGACCAAATGTGATAAACATTTAAACCATTACTCACTAACTATAGTACACACTTGTAATATTTAAAACAATTAACAAATGTGAATTAATCAATCAGTGACCACTTTACAATTTTTTTGTAAAGCCTCATCATCTCTCTTTTGGTTCTTCCGTTGTAAAACGAATTTCTGCCTTTGTCTAGATTTTTCAAAATCACTTTGAAACCAAATATAATTCTGGTTTAATGGTTTCTTATAAAATAAAAGAACAATGAAAATTATTATTGTTAAATGGTTTTAAATAATGATTATTACTGAAACAATAAGTGGGGCTTAATGGTTTTGTTAGTCTTCTATGTGAAACCAAAATAATTGTCTAATGGTTTTGTAACAAACTATAATCATCAATACGCAACAACAAAATATTCCCAATAAACTCTAGTACAAACTTATAACATAAAAACAATCAATCAGTGACAACTTTTTTTTAAAGCCTCATCATCTCTCTTTTGTTTCTTCTGATTTATAAGGAATTTCTGCCTTTCTCTAGCTTTTTCATAATCACTTTTAAGTCGCTTATTTGACTTAATTGGATTTGGTCTTTCTTTGAACTTTGCTGCAGTGGACTTCACCCCAGCAGATGGTTCACCGTGTAATAGGGATATGATGGACTTTCTCCCCCATCTTTGTACTCACAAAGAAGCATTACCCACTGACGAATCTCCAAATTAAACAATCTCCACGAAGATCTCCATTTATAGATGCAAATTAACATCTCTAGATCAAATTGTAGGTTTAAAACTGATGAGAGGTGTAAATTATTGGTTGTATGAGACAGTGTTTGGAATACAAGAAGTGACCCCCAAAATAAATGGAAAGCTCCAAACCCCCAAAAGAGTTAGAATACTGCCCTCTCCTGCACAAAACGCTCGCACTCAGCTGAACTGACGAAAATGCCCCTGCGTGATTTAAGTCACGCAGAGTATCTTAACCCACACACGTTATAAGCTCTGTGTGACTTAAGTCACGCACCACTGGCATGTGCGCGAGTTAACTCACGCGCGTTGGCCGGTGGTCAGAACTCAAGAACACATGTTTTTGTGGACGGTGGTCAGTTTTCAACCTTCAATCAACACGATTTTTTACCAAGTTTTACACGTTTTTTTACCACATCAATGATATTTATAACATATACTACCATTCCCACCTATAAATACCCCTCCATACTTCCCTAATTCCTCACAACATATCACTTTCTCCTCCTCCTCACTCTCTCCCTCTCTTTCTCTTCTTCTTTTTTGCTTTTATAGTATCTAGGCTCTTTATACCCCTTTAGGGCATCATGGCTTGAGGTAAAATTAGGTTTGCTTCCTTTTACTCCCAAAATCTTTTTACCATGGGCAAAAAGAATCATCATGGGGGTATAAAAGAAACCTAATTCAAATTTACCTCAAGAGATCTTGATGTCTTTTTTCCCAACAAGACGGATTACTATTTTCCCCAAGAGCTATTGATATATACCAAAGAGGGTGAAAATAACTTTTTACCCCAAGAGGGTAAAATATATGTATTAATTATTTTAATGTTTGAATGATATTAATAAAATCAGAGTTATATTTATTAATTTTGTTTTTTATTTGTATTTATTTTATGTTTATGATTATGTATTGAATAAATAAATATTGTATTTAATGGTATCAGATTTATTTAACTAACGCTGCGCTAGTTAACTCACGCTGCGCAAGTTAACTAACACACAGTTTTACACTTGCGTTAGTTAACTTGCGCATGGGTAAAATTGGCATGGCTGCAGGGTGAGAGTATTTTGTGCAGGGGGAGAGCACTATTCAAAGAGTTATGGATTGATTTGGACTTGGATTGTTTGAAATTGAAATCCATCCAATTTTCAGTTGTTAAAAGCGATAATTTAGAGATCATAAAAGACATTAATTTGGCTTCTACCTTTTCCACCCTATAAGTTACTCATGCGTCCGATTTTTTCCAAAATACTATTTAATTGGATTATATAATCTGAACCATGTTTCATATGATATAATCCAAAAGTTTGTACTGCCTAGACTTAGAAAACAACTTTGACATGTAATATTAAGAAGGCATAATTAGAAATCACAAAAAAAAAAAAAAATATTGTAAAGAGACAAAAATGAATCAAATTATCATTATATTAATAGATCATCTTTCAAAGTATATTTACATTTAGGTTGAAGCTTATTATACAAAATTATCAAACACCTAATTAAACTTGTGGTGCTGAGCAAATTCTCATTTCATTATTAGATGGAGGGGAAGAAGACTGGGGCAAGGTTTATTTCCTCTTTTAAGAAAATGAGACTTTGGTGATCAATCTTACATATCAACTACTGGTCGTAGCCAAGCGCCTCATGCGCAAGGCTTATGGTAACAGGCACATGGGCACTTTAGGCAGCCCCTCGTGCTTGTAATTTTCGACCCTTTTTTAGGCGTTCTTTCGTCTTGCAATGTCTTCGAACTTCAAATGAATTTTCTTCACTTTATATTGTCTTCAAACGTCTTCTAAGAACCATTGACCTTCGATTTTTATATCATTGATCCTTCACTTGATGTCTTGTTTTGTGGATTTACATGATTTCTCACTAAAGAGACTCAAAACACCGACAGAGTTTCCTGATTTAGGGTAAACTGAATTACAACAATCAAATATGATTAAGTCTTCTAAGAACCTTTTTTTTTTTTGCACAAGCTAAATTAACTTACCTAAATTGACACCAGAGAGAATCGAACCTGAGACCTCAAGGAGGAACATACTCTCAGTCCCAAACATCTTCTAAGAACCATTGATTTTTCAAAGAAGGTAAATTAGTCCACCTAAATTGACACCAGAGAGAATCGAACCTGAGACCTCAAGGAGGAGCACACTCCGAGGTCCCAAACATCTTCTAAGAACCATTGATTTTCAATCTTCATATCATCGACTCGAAGATAGAAAATTTATACGATGGTGGTCGGGCTTCAGCTTCCGGTGCCTTTGGTTAAATGGTTGGCTCCAGAGGGAGCTTCGAACACGGATTTATATCATTATGGTTTTGAGCTGTGTTACATGGCCATCATCTCTCTCTGGCTCATCACACCAGCTGGCAGATGCGGCACCCGCAACTGTGTGGGTATGGTTGAGTTGGTGTCAATTGATGTTTCGCTTTACTGACCTTTGTTCCTCTAGTTTTTGTTTTTGATCTATTTGAGATCTGCATGTTTTGGTTCTACGTATGTTGTGTAGGAGAATATGGGCTTGTTTTTAATCTACCGCAAGCCTTCGTGATTGAATTTGAGACTCAATACTTACTATATAGACACGTGATGGGGACAATTTGAGTGACAGTACAATTGCCATTATTGACAACTTGGCATCAACAAGATGCGTATTTAAAGGATCAACAAGATGTTATGTTTTCCGTCTACAAAAATAATAACAAACAAACAAGAAGGTATGTTTTTTTTGTTGAACGAGGTTATGTTTTTTTTTTGGGTCAAGTAGTTTAATAGTTACAGTTTACACAATTAAATGTGAAAAAGTGGGGTGTCCGGGGTTCGAACTCCGACCCCTATATATAATATACAATATCCCTAGCAACTGAGTTGCTCACGGGGATTGAACGAATTTATGTTTATTCAAATACAAATTCATATTGTATATCAAAACAATAAATGATGAAAATCAATCAAAATGGTCCGTCCTTGTCTTGATGTTGAAAAAAGAAAATCTAAATCTAGTACTCAAAGCTCCTCTCAAAAATAAAATCTAAGTACTCCATGCTGAAATTTCAGTTTCTTTTTTTTTTTTATATTAAATTTCGTTTGCAAGAGCAAAAGACTTTATCACTTTTTTCATGTGTCTCACGTGATCACTTTTAAAGTTTTGATGATCCGGTTAAATTTAATTATCTTTTCAATATTTCAAAATTTGAAATTCAAAATCTACAATAAAGTTTCATGTTATTCAAAATAATGGTTTCATACAAAGGTTAAAATCTACAAAGTGAGAGAACTCATAATATTGCTACGTAAACTCATTTAGTAACCCATAAAGTGCTGGATCTAAAACTATTTAAGATGCAATTAAATGAATAATGTCAACCGTTAATTACCAAATCAAAATAAATATTGTAATTACATCATAATAAATCATAAATTTGCTAAAATAGCAACACTTGATTTTCTCCTTTAAAAAAAACACTTGATTTTCTCATTTTATATATTGCTGTGATTATATTTTTTAAAACTTAAAAGGATTTTATTTCTTTTATATACTCTATTTTCTCCCTTAAAAAATACTATACTTTCTATTTCCATTAAAAAATCTATTTTTTTAAAATATTTTTTTTTATATAAAGATGTGAAAAGCATAATATTACCAAAAAATGAAGTATAAATGTTGTCAAGAAAGTTAGAAAACATTTTTTTAAGAGGAAATTTAGAAAATCTTGTACCCGCCAAAAAAAACAAAAAATCTTTCTCTCTTATTTTTAGATTTCTATATAACAAACGCCCTATAGTGTAGTAACACGCTCAACCAAAACCAAACCAAACCAATAACTGTTACAATCTCTTGAACCCTAATATTCATTTCAAATTTTGAAACCAGAAACTGTTACATTTTGTTCCTTTTTTCTTGTTTTTTTGTTAAACCCTAACCCTATTTTTTCTCGCTGTGAAACTGTGGTGTTATATAACAAAGGTACGTGTTCTTTTTAAACTATGATATTGGTTTGGTTTTTTTTTGTGAGAAAATTTGTGGGTTCTATGAAACATGTGATTTTCATTGAGTTTTGAAAAAAGGTTTCAAAGTATACCCTTTTTCTTTAACTTGTTTCGTGTTTTTTTATTGAGTTTCGACGTTTTTTTTTTTTGTTTTTTGATGTGGGCTTGTGCTGAGGAATTAGTTTAAGGTAAGTTTTTCTTTTCTTTCTGAATATTATGAATATATTGTATGAAATTAATTGTTGTGTATATGTTAGCATGAAATGGATGCTGCACGGATCTTTTGTTTTGGATGCATATTTTTAAGCACTTGAATAACATTCTTGTATTAGATTTTCTAGATTTAAGAAGAAAATGACCAAATGAATCTGTTTGTAATGTTTTAGATTTAAAGTTGTTGTTTTCTTCTCTATTTATTTATTTATTTAGTTCATTCTTTGCTTGCGTATACATGGTTTTAAATTGTGGTTGCAACCACGATTTAGGTTGCATTGTGAATCTTTATAATGCCAAAAAAGTGGGTGATACTATTGAAATTGTGGTTGTCATTTGCAATTTAAACACGTCCATTGTCTAGTGATATGGCATCGACATATATATTTATATTAAATCTTTTTCATTTTCTTCCATTATTAGCGGTGTCCATATGTCTTGGTCGTATATGTTTGAGTTGTTGTTTCATAGATATCCTTAGATAAGTGGTTATTACATTGTTGATTTGCTTGATGTGGACCTTCTGGTTTTACTAGTGTCGGTTAAATCTTAGAGATGCACAATTGAAACACCTATACATGCAAAAAGTTTGTTTATTAGAAGTGACAATGCTGTTCTATTTTTGAAATTGGGTGGCTGAAAATCATGAATCATGAATGAAAGGAGCCTCTTAGTTTTTTTTTTTTATTTTCATCAGTTTTTTATGATTTCATATCTTTTTTATGATTGCTATTTTATGGCTTGTTCTTATTGCATTTATTGTTTCACGTATATCATTTGAATTCAAATTCTGCTGTTATCTTATCTATTATATATCTGTACATTATTTCCATTTATAGATATGTCAATTTTCGAATTAGAGATCATAAAATTAAATATTTTGTTTTGCAACTTATAAAGATTATGATTTGTAAATTATTATTCATGAAGACTAATTATTAAATTTTTATCTCATATCACCTTATAACAATTTAGATATTTAATAATTACTCTCTATGTTTTTCTTGTGCTGAAATTTTGAATAGGCTTTGGTATTGCATTTTCTGTTATTAACCATTGAATAGTGTCTTCTTCTGCGATTTCAGGATTGTTTCTCTAATATCAAATGGCAGAGGAATGTGTTGATGTACCAGTGATTTCTGGAGTAACTATGTCACGTATCGGAGAATTAAGAAGAAGACGCTCTTCTGGAAAAACTAGTCCAGGAAACAATGAAGAAAAACTTGTTCCTCATTATCTTCGAGATTCGACAGGTTCCTGTCATGATTTTTGCAAATATGGGATGAAGCTTGCACTTGAAGAAAAGAAAAGAAGTTTAATACCTAGGATAGCTGAAAGAACACAACTTCATAGAAGTACACTACAGAACCTTGCTGAAGTCGTAACATCAGGTGTCAAACTTCGCGCATCAATAAATTCCAAAGCAACGAAGATGTCATTGGTCAAACACGGAAAATCAACTGATTCTGAGGTCCGGATTTCTAATGTCTCAGACACGATCAAGGTCATTAAAACTGGACCTGGCGAACCAACGAAGATGTCATTGGTCAAACACGGAAAATCAACTGATTCTGAGGTCCGGATTTCTAATGTCTCGGACACGATCAAGGTCTTTAAAACTGGACCAGGCGAGCTAGTTAAATCTGGCAATGAAGTTGTGGTAAACAGGAAGAAAACATCATTGGTCGGTGTGAAGCGATTGCCCCTCCTTCCAAAATCGCAGAATTCCATTACCTACAAAACAAGGAGGCAAGAAATTTCATCAAGTTCTATCGTGGACACTACACCAAAACCAATTTCCAAGAGGGTTGGAGCTTCATCAATATCAAATTTCAAGAAAGAGGAACTACTATTGAAATCAACCTCTCAAAGGGTGAAAACTCATCCAGTATCAACTTTTCAATTGGCCAAAACTTCATCAAAATCCACTTCCAAGACGCAAACTTCATCGAAGTTTTCTTTAAAGAATGTGACTTCATTGAGTCTAGATTCCTCCAAACTAGATTCACCAAGGGCTTCCTTGTCTGCGAAATCTTCTCGAAGAAGAGTTGCAGGTATTAATGTCCACAAGAGCCTGAAAACTGTGTCGCGTGTTAAGAATCATCCTAAGCCTAAAAAGGTTGAACTTGAGGAACACTACAGTGAGGCTGAGGAAAAGACTCTGTATGTAGTCAAGATAGAAAATGAAGACAATACTTTTCAATCTGATCAAAATACAATCCAAGATATTGAATTAAGCCCCTCTAAATCATTGTCATCATCCAAGTTTTCATCACAAGAAGATCAAGAGGAATCTGAATATGCACCAAGTGAATTTGAGGAGGATTCTTTTCCAGGAAACAATGGAAAAGATAACAAGGAAACTTTAGAGATATTGGATTTGGAAGTCGAGAAGAATGAGAAACCTCAAAAGCATGAGATTGAAAATTTGGCTGAAGCTGAAATTGAGAAAAGCAGTCCAACAGGAAACAATGGAAAAGAAAACAAAGAAAGTTTGGAAACATTGTATTTGGAAGTTGAGGAGAATGAGAAATCTCAAAAGGGTGAGATTGAAAATTTAGCAGAAACTGAAATTGAGAGAAATAGTCCATGCAAGCTTAAACTCAGAGGAGGAAAAGTGTTGAAGGAAAATGCTACTGATGGTGACGAAACTGTTGCTCGAACTGCTCTTGAGAAAATTGTTTTGAGACATCAAGATGTGAAGGGGAAGAAAGATGAACAAGTGTTGTTGAATAATGTGATTGAGGAAACAGCTAGTAAACTGGTTGAAACTCAGAAGGGTAAGGTGAAAGCTTTGGTTGGTGCATTTGAAACTTTAATTTCTCTCAATGAGAAAAAAACATGAGAGAATGCTCTCAATTGATGTATCGGTAGACATTTTCTAATTATTTCGTTTTGTGTATGTTTGGATCGTAGAAGAGTTTGACCAAATCACAACGGATCGTTGTGATTTTGTCAAACTCGATGTGATTCTGAACATTCATTTAGTTTGTAAAGAAATAATAGGATAATAGACCAAAGCTTGCAAGTTAACAAGCTGAAGGTTAGATTTTCCTTGTTTGTTGAAAATGAGTTAGAGTTGAAAGGGGAACCTTTGTATTCTGTTCACCACTCATCATCAATTGCATCAAATAGTTTGAGCAAACATGCATCATTCTATTTTTGAATTCTTATCTTTTGAATCAAATAGTGATGATATAAAGTTATTTTGTGCTTATAGAAATGCTTTTAGTTACAACCTTAATGTTTTCATAGGGAAAGTGATTTTGAGTTAAGCAGTGTGATTTTGTTAATACCAATAATTTATTTAGATGCATTTGACGGTTATTCTTTGCATTATTAAGAATTATGATGGTCATAAAAGCAATTTAAAACATTGATTCTAACTTTCTTTTACTCATCACCATTTAATAATATATTTTTGAGAGAATCAAAATACAGAAAATACATGCTTTGATATATATATATCTTCACATTATAAGAGCTTAAAAAGACTGCCGATGAAATCAACTGTGTGAATATATATCTTAAAAATCGTACTGAATTATGAACCGGTGATATGTTCAAATCATAGATCAACTCCCCCGCCCCTTGCCCCTCTTCTGGACCTTGAAGTGTTGATCTATGGTCCGTGAGTTTGCAACGCTATGCTAGCTCAGCTCCCTCGCCTCTTGCCCCTCTTCTGTGTATATGAGCCATACTCAACATTTGTTTCTTTAGCTCCAGAGTTGAAGCAGCCTCGAAGTCGATTGGTTTCACAAGAACAAACATATGTTAAAGAAACTCTAACAGTACAGCAACAGAGACTAATTTCAAGATCATGGAATTGGAAGAGAAAAAAACTAGCAACATCAGGCTTCAACCTATTCTTCTAAGAAGCACATAAAGGAGTAGGATGATTCTTCAACCTATTCTTCATGACTTAGTAAGTTGGTATTGGATTTGTTTTTCAATCACTCTTGAGGTTTTTCTTTCATGTTTATATTGATAATGTTAAGTTGATAAGAATGAAGTCCCACACAGAAACTACTATAAATCCAATATATAATGCATTAGTGTTAAACATGATATGAAAATTTTATTTCTGATTTCAATCTCATGTCAACCATGCATAGTGAGTGATAACACTCCAAGGAATTTGAAAAAGGTCAAGCAAATTTGGAAGATATTGATTTGTCCAGCACCATTAATGACGGATTTAGAAAGGAGTCAATTGAGTATATGTTTATTTTCTATTTTATTTGTTTTTTCGGGGACGGGTATAAACACAAGTAACAAAAAAAAACGAGAAATGACTAAAGCCGTGACGAGATGCATCGTCGCTGCTATGCCTCCTTGCCACACGTTGTCGTCATCGCCGCCACACTCTAAAGCCAAAGAAAATGAAATCCAAACCTCTCAATGCACATATCCATCAGCTTCACCCTCTCTTTACAAACCGGTATTCTCTCGTCATCTTACTAATGCTGATTGAAATATGGGGAAAGGATTGAAATTTTTTAGTACTATGCATTCATACGTAACGTTGACAAATTTCCAATAATAGAAAATGACGTGTTAGTCTCCGTGAACATAGACCGGTTGGTAGGGATATTGCAATATGTACCAGTGGGGTTTCAAACTCCGGAATTCCCACTCCTTAATCTTTAGCCACTGGACTATTTGAAAAAAAATAAAAAATCTCTAAAGATAATAGATTAGTTTCTTGTGATCCATGCCACTACATATTGCATGAGCTAAAGATAGATTATCTCTAAAACTGTGAAACACGTTCTAAAACTTCTCTATACTCCTACAATAAACTAGAGAAGGTATTAGCATGGACATGGAGACTTTGAACAAAGCATAACAAAAACAAAAACAAAATAAGGCCACTTATTTATCTTCCCAGACGACTATCAGATAACCATAAGATCAGAACTAAAAGATATAAATACACAAAATTGGTACTCTATTTGAAATTCAAAAATATAAAAGATATGTAAAGTTCTAAAGCAAACAACTATGAATAAGTTAAGTACCTAGATCGATTATGTTGGAGCTTCTACTAAGATCAATGCAAACATTAGATTGACGAACCAGTGAAACAGAAGGATGGGCGAATAAATAAACAAATGAATCTTTAAACTCGATCAATTGTGAGATAAAACAAAGAACCTTAGATCGAATGCAAGATTAAACGAACGAAACCACAATAGGAGAGCTGTGTGGATTCAAGCAAGCTCCATGGACTTGGTGTGACATTTCTAATTCAGTTTGGATTTCAACGTAGCAAATGTGATCTATCTCTTCTCCTCTATCACAATAATGGAGTACGCCGCTATATATTAACCTATGTACATATATATCCTAATCAACGGTTCTTTTTCAACACTCATTCAGGACTTGATCCTCAGGCTCAATACTCATTTTCTCCATCTATCATAAATACAAGATGGTACTTCTTGAACTACTACAGTTGTATAACAAAACAATATAGGCTACAAGTGGGAATAGGTATAACAAAACTTCCGAAATGGGAAGAACATGTCATAAAGGGGAAAATTGGAATATCAGTCCAAATCTCAATATGTAGAATATAATCTTATGCAGAAGAATTAGGTTCAAGTGATAAAAAAAAAAAAAAAAAAAACTCATGTATGATCCAAATAAAATATTGTATCATGCAAATACATTAGTCAAACTGCCAAAAGTCAATAAATTTTTCTTATCAAAATAATACGTGTCGATATTGATCATGTTTTAATATTTCTGTTTTCCTATTATTTTGATTTGGTTTTACGGTAACTCTCTCTCACGCGCACGCGAGCGCACACACAAATGAGCAGGCGCGCGCGCACACACATATCTAGTTTTAAGGCAGAAAAAATTACATGTGGGTGGATGAAGAATACAGAACTCAATTATGGGATGACAATAGCTCTGTGCTTAGAAAGTTAAAATGCTGTAGAGATTATTGGCTGCCAAAACAATAGTAATCTACACTATTATAGCAATCATTCCAAAAGAGAGTACCAATGAGAAGAGAAATGCTATTATTCATGACAAAAACAGAAAATAATGGAGAAATGAAGATGTACTGTTGACATAATCAAAACATAACCAAATACTTGATGAGATAGTGTCCATAACATATCAATGCTAATCTAGAGCAGCTACGCTACGGCCACGGCTCTAAATTAGTCATTTCTCCACCTTAACGGTTCTTATAAATTGCTTCAATCCATATTGCAAAGCAGATGTTGAGGTCAAAGATGCTTTTAATATGCTAAGTCCCTGTAACATTTAATGAATAAGCTAGTAAATTTGAAGTAAGCAAATGAAAATAAATACTAATGATAAAGAGAAATTCTTACCTCCTTCACACCAATTTTGATAACTCTTTCTTCCAAATCAGATAGAGGAACTTTTGATCTTTTGAGAAATGACATTGTTGATATTGACGACATTAGACTCACAAACAAGCTATCAGTCACCATGTACATTGACGGTCCTTTAACATATGATGATTTTGCAATAGAGGACTTAGGATCAGCAGCCATTTCAATCGGTACAAAATTTTCTAGAAAACGAACTTTATCGTGAGAATACACCGCTGCTTTTGTAAGATTAAGAACACACTTCCCACTTTTGCGATCATAGTAAGTATGACAATACTTTATAGGTAAGGTAGCTGCACCAATCGGTAAGAGTTGGTTGATTAGCTCAAATTGTGTCGCAATGAGAGGCTTAGTTAGTTTATCTTTGAGCCCCTCTGACATTAAATATATATCTGGACTCAAGTCACACAAGCTATTGTATAAGTTATCAATGCAGTTTAAAGAAGAGAATCCTTGAAGCATTTGTAAAACCCCTCCTAAGGGGAATGTTAGAAAACTAAAAACAAAGTCAATAAAATCATCCCCAGCTTCAACAAACAGAATTTGTTCGGTCGATTTTCTTACGGTAACTTTCACAGACATCTGCCTATCGTCGTCCGATGGTAGCTCTCCAATCAGAAACTCTAAATTGTTTCTTCGGTTCAAATTAACAACAAATTGGTTCTTCTTTAAAATAAAACTGGTCAAAGCAGCCTTTGAGGTTAAAGATAACTTGAGAAGATCAACTACCTATAATAATTGAATAAGAAATAATCAATTAGAGAAATAATCAGTATATAAAGATGATACAGAAGATGAGAAAACATGCCTCTTTCTTGTCGATATCAACAGTTTGTTCTTCAATAGCATCAATAGCATCAAGTCCAAGCTTTTGCAGCAGACGTAAACTTGCCCCAAAAACATTAAGCATCACGTATAGATCATCAGAAATGATAAAAGTAACATTTTCCTTAACAAAACCGTTGTCTAGATTTGAGTATTCGGGGAATACTTCTCTATTCGTGACTTTCCCGCAAAAGCATTTTTTGTTCCTAAAAATACTCAAACAACATCCGCTGTTCTTTATTCTGCAATCCGAATTCTCGCACACAAAATACTGCACATGCGTGTCGTCTATATTTAGTTTAATCTTCTGGCAATAATCTTCCATCGAGTTTCTAGGATTGAGCAGCATTTCTTTGCAGGTATGTGACACTAGATACTGTTGGTCAAGTTTCGACACACTTTGATATAATGAGCTAATGCTACCAAATTTCACTGCTTCAATATTTGAATCCTTAGACACTAATCTTGCAATAGTACCTAGAGGCATTGTTAAGAAGCTTAAAAGAACATCGACGAAATCCTTACCAGCTTCTGCATACAAAACTCTATTCCTTTCTTTGTCGATTAAAACTCGCAAGCTAACTTTGTCAACTTGATCAACTGATTGAGTTTCAATTGCAGCCATCGTATGGCAAGAGTAGAACACAAAAATGCAAAGATGGTGTCATAAAATACTAACAACCAACATATGCTTATAAAGAGTTCTTGTTTTGTTCTAGTTTCTATACGACTTTGGAAAGGGAAATATAATTAATCACGTAGGATAGTGTAGCCATTAAAAGCACTTGTTAGGCCAAACAAAAGGTTTGATTATTTTGATGCTTTATTAAAAATGTAAACAAATAACAATGGGTTCGGGGGTTATCGAAGAGACTAACCATATCTTCTTGAAAGAGTGAAAAAAACTTGGTGGAATTGAAAGCGTTAATTGAAGTCTTAGTATCATCATTAATATTAGATCATCCTCAATGGCAAGGGTTTTACACGGGGGCATGGATTCTCTCCCGTAAAGTTTCCACTAGAGCAGGTTCAGCACATCTACATCATTAATTTATTTTTAATTATTAAAACTGCATTGATTACAAGGAAAACATGGGTTGAGATTGAGATTTCACAGGACAAAAACTGCACTGGAGAGGATCCTCTCCCCACATCCGATATGATATTATTTTGATAATCCTCCTCCATGAATGTTGTGTTTACGAGGATTGATTTTGCCATCTAAAAAGGTCTAGCGGCACAGCTTGTTGTTCGCTTGTCTTTTATTCAAATATAAATAATGAATGAAACTTATTTTAATGTAAAAAATAAATGATTAATACTCAATCCGTTTCACAATACCCGTCGCTTTTGGAGAATTTTTTTGTTTTACATTATTTGTCACTTTCAAGTTTCAATGCAACATTAATTATTGGTATGTCAATAATACCCTTACTTATTTATTGTAGATAGAAAAAAATATAATTAGGGGTGGAAATGGGTTAGGTCGGGTCGGGCTTTACAAGACCTAAGCCTGACCTACTTAAAAAATTAGATTTCTGCTCTTCTCTCAGCACAAAACACTCGCGCCCAACTGAATTGACAAATTTACCCCTGCGCAACTTAAGTAACGTTGCGTTACTTCTTATGTACAAAACTCATCAGTCCATACTCCAAGCACCATTCTCTTTCCTTCCACCTTCAAAAATTTAAAAGTGCAAATTTTTTGGGGCAAAATCACCATTCCAAATCATTGCAAATCGTCAGGATGCAAGTTTCTACGCTCATCAAGCACCAAATATCAGGTAATGTATCATCTAAAATCATCTCATTTTGCTGATTTTTGTGTTTGGTTCGTTTATATGTGATTATGTGATTTTGAGAAAAACGATGAATTTTGGTTATTTGGATTGTTATGTGATTTTGGAAATTTAAGTACATATTCATGTAATTTGGATCGTTTACGTATTGTTAATTGTGATTACGGGTCATTACCGACGAATTTGTGTAATTTTGACCATTTGGATCGTTATTTGTGATTATCTGATCGTGAAAAAACGATGATTTTGTTTAATTTTGTTCGTTTACGTGCGATTATGTTATTTTGTTGTTAAACTGACATAATTCAGTTCAATTATGAGCGTGTAAAAATTACAGGTCAAAATAAACACACTTTGCATTGAAAGCATATCAGTACATCATTTAATGGTGTATTGATATATCAGTAGGCGTGAGCTAACTAACGCATGTGTTAATGGCTGCGTGAGTTAACTCACGCAGTGTTTTACACTTGTGTTACTTAAGTTACGCAGCGTTAATTAACTAACACATAGTTTTACACATGCGTATGTTAACTAACGCATGGGTATTTTGGTTAGTTTGGCCGGGTGGGAGTGAAACTTGTTGGGTGAAGATCATAAATCTAAAAATTATAGGCCTGAACTTGACCTATTACCCGTCATAGGCTCATATTTATGGCATAGACCTTTTTATATGCCTGATGAAGCCCAAAAGCCTATTTAAAATCCTATTTTATACTAAAACCTAACCACATATGTAAGGCTACAACTACATAAGAAAAAATTTATCTAGACCGAAAGCACACAAATAAGTCTACTATTAATTAAAGAAATCTTACGAAAATCTAATCACACCAATATACTTTCTACTAAATAACCAAATCATATAAAAGACTCGATTTTAGAAAAAAAAGAACTTCAAAAATATTAATAATAGAAGAAATATTATAATAGAACGCTAAATAGGCCGACCTAACGAACTTAATAGGCTTTTTGTAAGCTTTAGCCTGACCTATTTTATCAAACATGCTTTATAAAAAGTTTGAGTGTAGTCTTCTTATTAAATGAGTTGGGCCGAGCTAAGCTTTAAATAGGATAGGCCATAGGCCCCTGTCGGACTCTGGCATGTCCCCACCCCTAAACATAATGAAATAATAATGGTTACATGTATTATAGAAAAAACACACATAATTTAATAAAAAATAACAAAGTTTATTTGATTTCTTGGTATCTGTAAATTCCTCAAAAGCGACAAATATTGTGAAACGATGGAGTATCTATCTTCTCATTATGCCCTTTACTATTTATTGTTTTATCTTTTTCCTTTTTTTTTATGTTTTTTATATCATTAATGAAGAAATTTTTTGTAAAATAATTCATAATTACTCTTTTGTCTACAAACTTAATTACATTTTTTAATATATGTAAAATTTCTACAATGACATATAATTTGGAACGGAAGAAGTTATTTCTATGTTTAAAATTCTTAAAAAGTTATCGGAACATTCATTACTAATACCAAAAAAACTATGTATTTATTATCATTCCAAGAAATATTTAGTTGGACACAACCCTAAATCAAAATTATTTGAGCACATACACATGAATGATAAAATTTAAAAGAGAAATAATTAAATCACATATATAAATATCATTTCACTTTTAAATTTTATCATGTATATGTGTTCAAATGAATTTTATTTAGGCTTGTGTTAATTACAAGAGTTGCTCCATTTTCCATTAATAAAATGAGAAATGATATTTATACAATCATTTTGTGACAACTTTTTAACAATTTTTTCTTCCATACTTACATTATGTTCTTATTCTCTCTTACTTTTTATTTTTCTATTGTTTTTGACCAATAAAATAAGAGAAAAAGGAAGTTGTCATAAAAGTTGCTTTAAATGGTTGTTCAAATATGACTACTCTAATAAAATTGTCTTAAACAAATTGATATTTGAATAACATTTTTTGATAACTTTTGTGACAACTTTCTTTCTCATATTTACATTAACTTTACTTTCTCTCTTTATTGTTTTGGTTTTTGTATCAATACTTCATTTTCTTTGTAAAAAAAATTGCTCAAAAGTTTTCATATATATAACAGAACTCTAAAAAAAGTCTGCTTTGATGCCAATTATATGAAAATGATTTGACTTTATTTTATTCTTGGTTTAATTACAGTTTTAGCCCCCAAACTTTTTCAAAGTTGCAATTTTGGCCCCCTAAGAAAAAAAAACTACAAAACCGCCTCATAAATTTTGCACATGTGGCCGTTTTGGTCCCCAAAACGAATTTTGACTCGGTCTACGTTGACGTGGCACCCTAAGTGAAGTGTCACGTGTTATTTATTTTTTATTATTTTTGGTCTTGGAGGCCAAAACTGCTACAGTACGTTGCAAAACTTAGGAGACAGTTTTGTAGTTTTTTTTCTTAAAGGGCCAAAATCGCGACTTCGTGAAAGTTAGGTTGCGAAAACTGCTATTAAGCCTTAATTTTTTATTATAGAATTAGCTTATATGATAGGCGCTTAATTAAGTAGTGCATCTAAATCTGCTTTTATGCATGATTTGTGGGATTTGTGAATGCTTAACTTTTAGGTGCTTGAATTTTGATGATTTGGTATGTGAGTGGATGTTGCTGCTAAAATGAGGAATGAGTCCAGATATATTGTCATAGGGACTAACTAAGCCTCTTACCAATTGGTGCAGCTAATCAACCAACTCTTACCAATTGGTGCAGCTACCTTACCTATAAAGTATTGTCATACTCACTATGATCACAAAAGTGGGAAGTGTCATCAGTCTTACAAAATCCGCGGATTATTCTCACGATAAAATTGGTTTTCAAGAAAAGTTTGTACCATTTGAAATGGCTGCTGATCCTAAGTCCTCTATTGCAAATTCATCATTTGTTAAAGGACCGTCAATGTACACGGTGACTGATAGCTTGTTTGCGAGTCTAATGTCGTCAATCTCTAATGTCATTTCTCAAAAGATCAAAAGTTCCTCTATCTGATTTGGAAGAAAGAGTTATCAAAATTGGTGTGAAGGAGGTAAGCATTTTCAAAAGAATTGCGGTTCATCGTTATTTATTTTCATTTGCTTGCTTCAAACTTACTTATTCATTTCATGTTACAGGAACTCAGCATATTAAAAGCATCTTTGACCTCAACATCTGCTTTGCAATATGGATTGAAGAAATTTACAAGAACAGTTAAGTGGAGAAATGACTTGTTTAGAGCCGTAGCCGTAGAGTAGCTGCTTTAGATTAGCGTTGTTATGTTATGCATGGACACTATCTCATCAAGTATTTGGTTATGTTTTATGGAAATATTTTGAACATGTCAACAATATGCATCTTCATTTCTCCATTATTTTCTGTCTTTGTCATGAATAATAGCATTTCTCTTCTCATTGGTACTCTCTTTTGGAATGATTGATATAAGTGCATATTAATACTGTTTTGGAAACCAATAATCACTACTACACTTTAACTTTCTAAGCACAGAGCTATTGTCATCCTATAATTGAGTTCTGTATTCTTCATTCATCCATATCTAATTATTTCCACCTTAAAATTGGATTTGTGTGTGTGCACGCGCGTGTGAGAGAGAGAATTACGGTAAAACCTAATCAAAATAATAGGAAAACAGAAATATTAGGATCAATGAAAATAGTAAAAATGGGGTCGAAGTAGCCTTCTACGGCTTTGGTGTAGCAATGAAATGGATAGAATTTAAAAAAAAAAAAAAAAAACTATCACATATATTGATCATGGAACCTTAATAACATGCAAGACAGTAGAAAATAAGAGAAGAGGAAAAAGAAATACATTTCAAGCACCCATCCAAAAGCTTTATCAATTTCGAGATCTTTCTTGATAGCCAAGGAATTCATCCAAGGATGAGCAATCTTCTTAAGGGAATGTATTTGTTGATGTATCAACGCATGTATTGTTTTC
The DNA here is from genome assembly GCA_946800305.1 of Medicago arabica. Classification (NCBI taxonomy): domain Eukaryota; kingdom Viridiplantae; phylum Streptophyta; class Magnoliopsida; order Fabales; family Fabaceae; genus Medicago; species Medicago arabica. The sequence goes on from OX326969.1 coordinate 4,239,469, forward strand.
ATAAGAAAAATTTATTGACTTTGGCTTATGTATTTGCATGATACAGTATTTTATTTGGACCTTACATGAGTTTTTTTATCACTTGAACCTATATTCTGCATATTGTGATTTGGACTGATATTTGAATTTCCTCCTTTACTGACATGTTCTTCCTATTCCCACTTCTAGCCTATATTATATTGACATGATATACAGTGGAGTGCATCACACAGTGGGAAAAATCGATCGAAACCTAAGAACCGTTGCATTAATTAAAACAATGAGTATCGAGCTGGAGGATCAAGTCCTGAATGAGTGTTGAAAAAGAGCCGTTGATTAGGATATATATATCATCTACGTAGATTAATATATAGAGGCGTACTCCATTATTGTGATAGAGGAGAAGAGATAGATCACATTTGCTAGGTTGAAATCCAAACTGAATTAGAAATGTCACACCAAGCCCATGGAGCTTGCTTCAATCCATATTGCCCACCTATTGGGATTTCGTTCGTTTAATCTTGCATTCGATCTAAGGTTCATATGTTTCATCTCGCAATTAATTCATTAGTTTGTCGTCCATCATTCTGCTTTGTTGGTTCATCAATCTAATGTTTTTATTGATCTCAGCTGAAGCTCCAACATAATCGATTTAGGTACTTAGCTTATTCATAGTTGTTTGCTTTAGATATGCACATATCTTTTCTCAATTATGCATATAACACCAACATCCTATTTGTTTTGGTCAAATTTGGATGGGGACTTGATGAATTTGTAGAAGTATCTTCCAGTCACTTTTATGCACCTTTTTTCTTACTGTGATTCTGATTTGGAGCTTCACTTTTCTACTTGAGATTTATTTCCTACTGCATTGTTTTTTCTCTTCCTTTTGTTAATTTTGAATGTTGTATACATCGTTTGAGTGTCGTTAAAGTCGCTTGTGCTGGGTGGCAATCAATTTGTTGGATCACATATTTGTAGATAAGACTAAAAACATGGTTTATCTATTCGAGTCATAGCAGTTATGGTGTTTTTTCATATTTGCGACAACTATCAGTCCATCATGGTTTATGTATTATAATAACTCTTAATTCTTATATTTTGGATATACAAAGAAAAGTAGCTTATATACACTAGTTGGTTGCGTAGCTTAAAGCACAAGCAATTGTAACAACCTCAACATCTTATTAGCTACATTTTAGCAAATTAGTAACAAACTTCAAAACAAAACTAACTGAAAGTGTGATTAACCATTAAGCATGATTATCACTAATCTAAACTTGAATTAACAAACTAACATCCTCCCTTAATTCAAGTTTTCACTTCCTTCATACCAATCAAACTTCTGAGATTGATGAACATGTCAATCTTCAATGCCTTAGTGAATATATCTGCAAGCTGCAGCTCAGTGGGGCAATGGACAATCTGCAATGCACCTTTGTTCACTTGCTCTCTCAGAAAATGGTATTTAGCCTCTATGTGTTTGCTTCTCCCATGCAAAACTAGATTTCTTGCTAAGCTGATTGCAGATTTGTTATCTATGAACAATTCAATTGGTCTGCTACCTTCTATCTCCATCTCCTTGAGTATATTTTCAAGCCATACTGTCTGGCATGCTGCCATACATCCTGCAATATACTCAAATTCACAGGTTGACAATGCCACAACTGGCTGCTTCTTTGCACACCATAAAATTAGGGCATTCAGGAACTTGAATAGGTAACCTGAGGTGCTTCTTCTATCTTGTTTGTCTCCACACCAATCAACATCAGAATATGTTATTAGTTCCATAGAGCTTTCATTCAAACATTTAGGAAATAGGATGCCATACTGCAGTGTTCCTTTGATGTATCTCATGACTCTTTTGGCTGCCACCAAATGAGATACTCTTGGTTCACTCATGAATCTACTGATTATGCCAACTGCATATGCAATATCAGGCCTACTATTGCATAGATACCTTAGTGATCTCACTATTTGCTTGAACAATGTAGGATTCACAAGTTCTTCACCTTCATTTATCACCAATTTCATATTTGTCTCAGCAGGTGATGATGATGGATTGCAGTTCATCATATAGAACCTCTTCAATATATCAGATGCATACTTCAATTGATGCATTATCAGTCCCTCTGCAATTTCAGTAAATTCCATGCCTAGAAAGTATGTCAATTTTCCTAAATCTAACCTTTCAAACTCACTCATCATCTGAGATTTGAATGCTTCTATCTCATTCATATCACTACCAGTCACTATCAAGTCATCAACATATAAGCAGATGAGTAGTTGATTACCTTCAATTCCTTTCTTCACATATACACCATATTCTGACTTGCATTTGACAAATTCTTGCTGCACAAGAAAACTGTCAATTCTTTTGTTCCAAGCTCTTGGTGTCTGCTTCAGTCCATATAACTCTTTGTGTAATCTATACACCATATTCTCCTTCCCTTTAATTTTAAAACCTGGTGGCTGTGTCACATACACTTCTTCATTTAAAGGACCATTTAGAAAAGCAGATTTTACATCGAAATGATGCATTGGCCAATTTCTTCCACAAGCTATAACAACTATCAATCTCATAGTTTCCAGTCTAGAAACTGGAGCATACACTTCAAAGTAGTCCATGTCAGCCTTCTGCATGAATCCCCTAGCTAATAATCTAGCTTTGTGTTTGGCTACTTCACCATTTGGCCTCAATTTTAACTTGAAAATCCATTTTACATCTATAAGTTTCTTGTTAGTAGACAGTTCATTTAGTTCCCATGTGTTATTTTTATTGATTGAGTTCAACTCCTCAATCATAGCATTCTTCCATACATCTTCATTCAATGCTACTTCATAGTTAATTGGCTCTGCATCAGCCAATAATGCAAAATTAACTAGATTGTCTGGAGTAATTTCATGTTCTGCCAATCTTGTTGAAGCAAATCTCTGTCTAACTGAAGTTCTAGTAGCCTGATTCTCTTCAACATGTACTTCAGGTTGAACTTCACCATCAAGTTGAATTTGTTCAGCTTGATTGTCTTCTTCAATTATTGTGGGAACTGTGTGACTGTAACTCTTCTCTTTCTTATTCCAATCCCATGCTTCATTCTCATAGGTTTTAACATCTCTACTAATCACTATTGAATGATTTAGAGGATGATATAATTTGTATGCACCTGTTTCATGATAGCCAACCAATATCATAGGTTCACTCTTGTCCCCCAACTTTGTTCTCTTTGCATCAGGGATGTGCATATAGCATAGTGAACCAAAAACTCTCAAATGCTTTGCTGACTGCTTGCATCCTAACCAAATTTCTTCAGGAATTTGATTAAGTTTCTTGGTGGGGCATCTGTTTAAGATGTATGTTGCAGTTCTTACCACTTCACCCCAAAATGTATTAGGCAACTTCTTCATCTTTAGCATTCTTCTGGTCATGTCAAGCAGACTTCTATTTCTTCTCTCAGCCAAGCCATTGTGCTGTGGAGTATAAGGAGTAGTGACTTCATGTACAATGCCATTATCTTCACAAAACTTCTCAAACACCTTTGAGGTATATTCACCACTACCATCAGTTCTTAAAATCTTAATAGACTTTTCACTTTGCTTTTCAACTAAGATTTTAAACTTCAGAAACATTTCAATTGCTTCACTTATGGCCTTGATCAGATACAACCAGAGTTTTCTGCTAAACTCATCAACAAAACTGATGAAGTATTTGTTGCCCCATAGTGAAGGAGCCTCTAAAGGACCACACACATCTGAATATACAACATAAAGTAGCTCCTTTGATCTACTTGCTGCACTAGAACTAAATGCATTTCTGGGTTGCTTGCCCAACAAGCAGGTGTCACAAACTGTGTTAGGTATCTCAATTTTAGGTACTCCAAGAATCATATCTTTATCAACTAATTGATTAAGACCTCTAAAATTGAGATGACCAAATATATAGTGCCATAGCCAGCTATCTTCATCTTTTAACATAGCAGACAAGCAATTCAATTCTACAGCTTTCATGTTTGTCTGAAAAGTCATATTCTTTGAGAGAAGTGTTTACAATACTAACCTTTGATGTTTATCAAACAACTTAAAGATATTATCCTTCATTGTCACAGAGTATCCTTTCTGAATGAATTGACCAACACTCAGCAAGTTGCACTGCATTCCAGGGACATAGAGAACTTCTTCAATTGTTGCCATTTTTCCATTCATTCCTTCAATAGCAATATTCCTCATTCCTTCTGCAACCAAGACCCTATGATCTACAAGTTTCACCTTTGTATTCCTTTCAGGATCCACTTCTCTTAACCATGTCTTGCATCCAGTCATATGATTAGAGCAACCAGTATCTAAGAACCAACTTTCTGAATTGCAGCTCTCATTACTAGTTGTTGTAACCATCATGAACAATGACTCATAATCTGAATCATCTTGTGCAATCTTAGCTTCCTCTTCATCATTCTTTCTTTGTTTTCCTTTACCAGACCAACATTCAGAGGCAAAGTGCCCAAATTTCTCACATTTGAAGCACTGAATCTTCTTCTTATCAAATTTTTTCTTCTTTTGATTAGAATTTCCTTCCTTTGAAGATTCACCTTTCTTAGAACCTTTATTCTTGCCTTTATTCCAGTTTCCTCCCTTAGAGTTATTCTTCCCTTTCTTGGAGTTCTTCACATCATAATCATCCCTTTTGATAGATTAAACTTGCAGGGCTTGTTGAATTGATCTTTCACTGCTTCTTTCAGATACCACCAATTCATGAGCTTCTAATAAACTCTGTCACACCTCAATCTTCAATGTCTTGACATCTTTTGATTCCTGAATTGCCACCACAATAAAATCAAACCTTGAAGATAGGGTCCTCATAATCTTCTCAACTATTTGTTGATCAGTAATTGCTTCACTACAAGCCTTCATCTGATTTACAAGATTGATGAGTTTGGAGATGTAATCAGAGATCTTCTGATCATCTTCCATTTGCATCAACTCAAACTTCCTTCTCAATGATTGAAGTTTAATCAATTTCACTTTATCATCACCTTCATGATACTTTGAAAGAATATCTCATGCTTTCTTGGAACTAACAGTTTTTGAGATTCTTTCAAAATTGGTTTCATTAAGACTTTGATGAATTAAGAACAAAGCCTTGCAATCTTTCTTCTTCAATTCCTTGTGTGCGTTCCTTTTCACATCTGTGGCATTCGCAGCTAAATTATCTACACCATTCTGCACAATTTCAAGAAACTCTTGTGCTCCAAACAGATTCTTCATCACTGAACTCCATCTTTCCCAATTGCGTGCTTCAAGAATTGGAAAATGAGTGTTGAAACTGCTGCTACCATTCATGGTTCTTCCTTCAGCGTTTCTTCTTGATTTTGCGTGATTGAAGATCTTGATCAACCCTTAGAACGAAACCACAAACTCTTGATGTCAATTTGTTAGCGCAACAAATCAATTGCTTGTTACACAAGCAATAAGTAGAAGCAGTTTTTCTGGTTCGTTAGGGTTTTGCAGATTTAATTGTTGTGATTTAGAGAGATTGAGAAAAGAGAAATATTGTGTGATTGAGAAAAAGAAATTGTATTATATTGAATGCTTCAGAATATACAAAGAAAAGTAGCTTATATACACTAGTTGGTTGGGTAGCTTGAAGCACAAGCAATTGTAACAACCTCAACATCTTATTAGCTACATTCTTACAAACTAGTAACAAACTTCAAAACAAAACTAACTGAAAGTATGATTAACCATTAAGCATGATTATCACTAATCTAAACTTGAATTAACAAACTAACAGTATAGACAAGTTTTAGAACGCGTTTTGTGTTGTAGAAACATAGTTTTAGATATAATCTATCGTTAGCTTATGCAATATGTAGCAACATTAGGATCACAAGAAACTAATCTATGCAGGCGAGCTTATATTTTTTTTTGGGTTAATAGGTCTTTATCTCCCTATAATATAGGTCATTTTTGGTTTTCCCCCTGTAATTTTTTTTTTTTTTTATTTACCCCCATGTAAAATATTTTTGTTTTGATTTACCCCCCTAATAGGCCAAACAAAAACCAATTTTATTTTTTTTCAAGAAATTTTCGTTTTTCAAAAAAATAATTTTACAGAGTGTAAAACTGGAAATGACCTATATTACAGGGGGGTAAAGACCTATTAACCCTATTTTTTTCAATAGATTTTATGTATACTAATAGTATTATTAAAAAAATGTATACTCATGGTTTGTTATACTTTTTTTTTTAGAGATTGTATGTATTATGATAGTTGTGATAAATATTACTACAATATAGGTTTCTTGTAAATAATAATAATAATAATATTGGTCAAGGTTTTTTTCTTTCTAAACGTATCCTTTGTTTAATTTTTTTATTTATAATTTTTATTTTACTTAATCAAATAGTTTAATTTAATCCAATTTAATAATATCACAGAAAAACTAAAATAATTAAAATAAAACTAGTTTTGACAAGACAAAACTGATTAAATTTACAAAGTTTTATCGACGGAATTTTTTTGCACCCTCGAACTCAGAGTCCTGGATACGCCACTGATATCAACTGCTTTAAACCATTAAAATTGAAAGAAAATCACGATTGGACTGTTCAAATAACTAAATCGTATACAATGTCAGCTTTTTGTTCAACTGATTGAATCATTTGGTCCGATTTATAGAACATCGCTAAGGATACAGAATTTGTGTGCGTCTAAGACATGTCACGTTACAAAAATGACTTTCCATTATCTCAGTGTTGCGTCATAAGACGCTGCGCCACTTAAAATCCTACTCCGGTGATATCAATAGATAATTCTTCAACAGTTAGAGATTTTAGGAGATTGGTTGAGGATGCTTCACATGTTTTGTATCTCATGTGTATTTTGTGCAGCAAGTGTGGTTTCAGAAACAGGAGTGACTCAAGTGTGTTTTTGAATTGAATCAATTAGAATATGCTTTGAATTAAGTGTTCATTAGAAACATTTTTATCGAGTCAGTGTACGTATTTCCAAAAGATTAGCAACACTTTATTTTTTGAATAAATTAGCAACACTTAAGTGCATGCACATGTTTTTATTTATTTAATACCTATTAACAGTTTGACATTTGCATTTCCAAATACGAATATGCTATATGATGTGCTGATATTCTTTCTTTATTCCTTGAAGCAAAATCATTTGAACGACTCTGATTGTAAGATTACAAATGAACTTATGTTAGTCATCCATACATAGAACACTTAATGTTTAACAATCAAATGAGATGTCCCACTATCACATGTACTTATTTTATACGTTTACTTCACAAATTTATATAATATAGTATAGAATTCATTCTATGGATTTGGCGTGTGCCTTATTTGCAAGGTTTGTGCCTTTGTATTTTGATTTAATCGTTCTATCAAATTCTGACTATTTTTGCTTATATTTTATGATGAAGGGAGTATGCCTTGTATTCGGGTTAGCGTTACGGATAAATAGTTATTCTTACAAATGTGTGAATTGTTTCAAGAATCCATAAAATAAAATTATTATTAGAAAAAATTAGTTAGATATTAGATTCGATTCTATTCGGTATTAATTTGAATGAGCTAATTTAACTTCTAAAAAAAATATATATTAAACTAAAATTAAATGACAAAAATGTCTAAATTGTTAGATCGGACGACGTGATTGAAGTTCAAACTCCGGCTTCTCTATTTATATGTGTGGGGTTTATATTGACTATTGTCGTTTTGTTTACCTATCAACAAAAATGATAGTTGCACAAATTCCTATGCCAAAGTCTTAATTACTCATACATATGTTACTCCCCGTTTCAATATACTCCCTCTGGTCATATATATAAGCAAAAAGTAACTTTTTAGATTCATGGAATAATTATTGCATTTGGACACATTTATATACTATGAACATTAATCATTCAATGAACCTAAAAAGTTACTTTTTGCTTATATACGTGACCGGAGGGAGTAATTGATTTAGCTTATTGTTTCACATATCCAATATACAACTTTGACTTTTAATATTTGTAATTAATTATATCAGTAAAATTTATAATAAAATAAAATGTTCATTGAAAAAAATTTAACATCTTATGCATAAGTGGAAAAATATGATGATTTTTTTTTTGACAAAGTAAAGTAAAAATAAAAATGGAGGTGAGAATATATTATTTAGTACTTAGCTTGAACATGTTGTGGAATATGAGGATAATTGTACCATCCAATTAGTATTTGCAATCTGTTACAAGTGTTGGACTCTGCGGAATAAAAGGTGTTTTGATGGCATTACTTTACCAAGTCCTGAAATGATGAGTCAAAAAGCAGGTGTTGCAGTTTCAAGCTTCAACGACGCTTCTAATTTTCCACTTATCTTCCTATTCCAATGCTGCATTATGATGTTCGGTGGTTACCTCCCAGTCCCGACCATTATAAGTTGAATGTTGATGCTGCAGGCCTAGATGAAAGTGGCAGTTGGGGGCTCGCACCTGATAAACGAGATTCCAATGTGGTAGTGATGGAAACATCATGTTGGTATCGCCTTTCGCTACCTAATTCTGATGCGGCACAAGGTCTCACCATGCTGTTGAGCGTCGAGTTTGCTAAAGACTTGTTGTTCCGTAACGTTGAACCATACTCATATTCAACAAATGTGATTGAAGAGGGAAGAAAGGTTAAACCTTTGATAACCAAATGATTGAATAACCATAGTTAACTTGGTTAGTAAGCTAATTCTTACTAAATTTAATTTGATTAGTATGATAGTTAAAGTGTGATGATTATAGATTAAATGAACAACTAACTTGACGAAAATAATATTTAAAGAGTTTTCATTCTGGTAGACGAAAGGTCACACCCTCAATAATAGGCACGTGCAATACACCTAGTTGGATGTCATAGTTATTGAGTGTTCTCGATTATGTTCTACTTTTAACAATATTAATTTTTCTCAAGTTAGAAGATAAACTAATCAAGCTGTTCATTATTTAACTAAGTTTGCAAACTCTATTAATTCTGATCTTGTTTGAAACGAAAAAATTTCACCTTGTATTGATGCTACAGTGGCATAATGACACTTTTGATTAATGGAAAGATCGGGTTGCTATAAAAAAAAACTAAATCAATTGTTTTGTTATGAGTAATGATATTTGTACGACTATTCCATGATAACTTTTAAAACAACATTTTTCTCTCTCTTTTTATTGATAAAAAAACAATAAAGAAAGAGAAAGAATAGAATAAAAATACGTTCTCGTAAGGGATATACATTGTTATATACATACATGAGTCGAGGTTCAAATCAGACATCCTACTTATTTACCTTGAAAACAACAAATTCTAGCCACTGTCGTTTGACAAAAAAATACAGTAAAAGTATAAAGAATTTATTTGTTTAAAAATTGTCGCAAATTGGTTGATAATTTTTAGTGAATTGTAATTTTCATCTTTAATAAATTTTCTTTTAAAATAATCTACATGGTGCCAGCTGAGAAATGATTATGTCATCCATAACCAACACGTGTCGAAACATTACTTGGTCTCATAATTTGGATTATAACAAAGGCACTATGATCCAAATGATTGTCCTAAAAAATCTTTGCAACTTGCAACAATCTCTGTTCTTTTCTGCATTGTCCTTACTCCTTTACCTTCTTTATTTCTTTATCTTATTACATTTCTTGACCAAACTGCCCCTCATTTTAGCTGAAAATTGTTTAACACTGTTGTTGATAACTTCTTATTCTCTCTCTCTCTCGATTGTTCCAATTGCACTCAGAGGTGGGTTTTTCTAGGGTTTCGAGGTAACTTTCTCTCTCACTGTCAATCTTTGATTCATTCTACTATAAATTTGATTCGATTTGTATTGGTTTATTTCTTTATTCAAAGTTCTTGTCAATTTTGTATTGTTAACTTGATTTGAATTTTATTGATGGAAAATTTCTAGATGATCTATGATCTTGTGACCAGTTGATGTGGATTCAAAAATATTTAGAAGAACTTTATTCTTTTGTGTGGTTCACTGATTGAATTGACAATTTTTTTTTGTGTGTGTGGTGGTAGATTATTGTCGTTTATAGCTAGCTGATAACTTTGGTCATTTTCTTTTAAGTAAAAATGTATGATGGGTTTTTACAAAATAGCTCGTTAAGTTTTTAAGTCTTTGTTACAAGTTCAAAATTGTTACTCTTACTAAACGTTCCGATCGTTGATCGAGGAAAGGTATCCTAAATCAAATTTTCCATATTCTGCATTTTTTTATCAAACATTCCTTCTGCTGAAGATCGTAACAAATTAAGGTCGCACCATCACCATGATTTTATTCTCCAGCTTGTTGTGCAATATTAGACAACGTGTGACACTGCAACACTACCATATCACAACTTGTGTGACGGTATTCTAGGGACATGCGACGTTTGACTATGCACATCAGCTTGAGGATAATTATGTTGATAATGTGACTTTCAGTGTGTATTGATCTCTGGCTAGAAAAGTGTTAAGTTGATGAAAAAATGCGACGGTGTTTGAGTAGAAGAGAGAAGTTATTGATTTTTTATCTAAGATATCTTACCTCCAATTAAGGAAGGCGTTTAGTACCAGTAGCAATTACTATATTTTTGTAATCAAGATTCTCAAAAATGGTAAGCTTCGTGCGGGTAAAAAGACTTAAAAAGCTATTTGGTACAAACAGACCCATCAACTGATTGCCTGCAGATACAAACACATACATTAATTGATGGGTTTGGGCTGGCACTGGCTTATTTGAGTTTGTTTACCGACATAAACACTTGCCTGAGACTGTTTGGGGGAGCTTATGGAAATAACTTATTACACGTACATAGGCTATTTTCAGCTTATTTTCACAAGTTTTGCAGGATAAATAATGAATACAACTTATATTTTATAGAAAAATGATTTGGCTTTATTTTATCTTTTATTATAGAATTAGCTTATACATAAGCATTGTATGATAACTGGTTATGTTACAAGCGCTTAATTAAGTTCTTTATCTAAACACGACTTTTATGTGTGATTTGAGGGATTTGTGAATATTTGAACTCTTAGGTGTATGAATTTTGATGATTTCGTATGTGAGTGTATGTTGCTGCTAAAATTAGAAATGACTTGAAGCCAAATTGATTGAGTATTGTTTGGATTTTCTAACTTAATATTTTAAGAGCATGTTTGGGGACACAATTTTGAACACATGAGGGAAATAAAACAAGGTAGTATTTTTGTAACTATACTTGTGATGGAAACATATCAGCAGAAAATGAGAATAAGAAACCAACCCAAACATATTGTAAATTTGTAGTCTTCGTTTTCATTTTTGGAGATGAATTGTTGTAAAACTAGTAAGCTCAAAGCAATTGAAGTAACGTTAAACTTGAAACCCACAACACACTGTTGGAAGCAGGAATTTAATTTTTCTTTTCTTGAACTGGTTTGTGAGTACTATGGATTGCAACCCTTTTAGTTGAATATTAATTTTGTTTTGCTTAAGTATATATTGGTATATTTCAATATGATTCAATCAGTAATCTTGATCTTGCTGAACTTTTCATATTATTGTGAAATGTTTTTTTTAAAGAAAATTCAATGTTTTAAGTTTTGTCTATTTGGTGAGTGCCATGATGTTTATAAACTGATAATTTTTATTCTTTTTAGTTTTGCTAGGTGAAGAAAATGATTATCACAAAGCAGTACCGATGCATACATTCAGCTAGCTGTCAATGTTCCAAAGGGCATCTAAGTGAAGATGCGATTTTCTTAGTGTTTCATAATTTAAAATGGAATCCTAAGTTGATTGCTGCTCTGTCATGTGTGTGCAAATGGTTTGACGATCTTGCCAAACGAGTTCTATGGAAAGAGTTTTGTCGAACAAGAGCTCCAAAGATGTTGTGTGATCTGCAGTCTACCGGGAGCCACGTTGTTGATGGGAACTGGAGGGCATTAGGGAAGCTTCTTACGTACTGTTCGGGATGCACGAAAGGTGGCTTGTTTAAAAACATTCAGAATCAGATCCCTGGTCACTTTGTGTATCAGACTCGATTTTCTAGAACATCAGGGAAGAGCTTTCTTTTGCCTCAATGCAGAACTGATGTTTTGTATGCATCTGATCCTTGTGAGCATCTAGATCAAGGTGAAGAAGGAGATATAGGATTCTTCCGTGGAGTTTTTAAGTCGTTTGCAACATCAAAGGTCAGGAAGATGCTTATTAGCAAAGGTGCTAAGCTTCATCAAACAGAAGTTTGCCCTTACTGTAAGGCGAAGTTGTGGAGCATGCAGCAAGCTAAAATGATTCCTCAAAGTGCTAGCTGCAGGTTGGGGTCTTATGAAGATGATATTGAGTATTTTGTGTGCCTCAATGGTCACTTGATTGGGATATGTACCCTATTGCCATTGTCTGATTCGGAAGAGGCGCCTGAATTGGAGTAATAGTTGAATGATTATCAGGTATTTTTGTGTATCTTGAAAACCATAACTTACTCTTTTTCTGTTCATTTTTACTTTTTAAGAACTGGACCCATTTTGTATGTTGGTAGGTAGAATTTTATTGTAGTTAATCATTATTCTTTACTGTTTTAAAATAGTTATAATAATCTATGATTTCTTTCTAGGTAGGGTAGGTTACATGAATCAAAAATCAAAAATCCCTATCAATTATTAGGTCTAAAGATCAACCATTTACTTCTAACTATCTTTTTCTGATTTGGCCCATATGTTTCCTTAGTCTTCCTATACTCGTCGTCTTTGATTTTCTGTCTTTTCCACACGGAACCATGCATAGCTAAAAAGGAGTGCTTGCCCCCGAAGCGACCAAAAACTGTAAACATCTACACCTCAATGTTATATATTTGCCGCTTCCCCTCTAAAAGTCATGTTTTAAATTTCCTCAACTTTTTTTTTTCTTGATGTCTAAACAACCTAAGATGAGATTGTACCATCGTTTCTTCTCTAATGATTGACTTTCTAGTCCTATCTTATCTTGTATAGCATTCTAATCTGAAGTAACATTTTCTGCAAAATAAATAATTTGAACATGTTAATACAAAAACTAGATAGAATCATTATTAATTATATTTGTGAATAGTTCGTTGGCTAGTGAATTTTCCTAACAATGAAAACTAGATGTAGAAATCGCCTCGAGTAAGACATTACTTGAGTAAATTGTATGTTGAATTCAGTGGAATTGTTGGAAACTCCTTTTTTCCTGTGTATCACATACTAATATTTATTTATTTTTTTATTTCCTGTAAGGATTGAGTCAATGGTTAGTGATGGTCTCATTAGATATTTTGCAAATGGTTTTGTTCAAACAATTGCTATATTTGCTCCAATGGAAACAAAAGACTCAGATTAACCATTGTCAAACTGTTCTGAACACTTTTTGACCACTTTCTCAAACATTGAATACTAGACCTGATTAAATTTGGCAAATGATTAGTAGCTATCTTCTGGTACCTCAGTGAGGGGTTAATTGAATGTGTTATGTGATTAAATTAGTTTTAAGGCTAATCACACTTGTGTTCTAAATATTTCTGCAGCTGTCATCATTCATTCTGACTCTGCTAAATTCAAGATGAAGAAGGCCAATGGTGAGCCTCCTGGGGTGGTTTCTGATGTGCTATCGCGTATGTTGGAAAAATGGTTGAAAAATTCTTCAAATCCATTTCACTTGTGTAGGTGAAGAGTACTCATAGTATAGGTGACTAGGATGTAGCATGATCCCTTTTTTAGAGGTGTTATTGTTGTATTATTCTTATTTTTATTCGACATTTATTGTTAATTCTATTATTTTCATGTCTGGTTGGTATGCTTGAATAGGATGTATGTAATTGTTTAAACAACTAGCAAAATTTACAGTGTGTAAGAACAAATTCGAGCAAAACAAGTTTTAGCACTCTGATTTTTTAGGTTATGTATGTAAGAACACTTGTATGCTTGGATAAGTTGAAATGTGTACATCCAAACATGACGTAAATAATCGTGCTAAAACGTGTAATTCTAAACATGAGCTTGTTAGCACTCATTTTCCTCATGATATAGTGCTTACAAAATAAAGATGAATTTCATTGTTGTTTTTACAGGTAATGATACACATGTCTATTATGTCTTGATCATTCAACATCTCAACTAACATAACAAAGATCAAAATATTCAACCTTGCATGTTCAAAAACGAGAAAAATGAAATTACTTTTTTTTTCCTTTTCCATTTTGACATACATTCTTTGTTTGATTGAGCAACGAGCACTCTTATTTGTGGTGGTGTGACGTCGAAGCAAGGATGACAATGATAGAGTGAAATAGTTATATGAAGTGAACCTAAAGTAGGGTGAATACAAATGGTCCAACTTCCCTGTTTATGTTTTTTTATCAGTGATGCTATATGTTAGCATCGCGAAGGGTAAACTCGTGAACCCATCACGAAGTACATTCCATAGTTAAAATAGTTTAACGGCAAAATGGCGGAATTTACGGAATTCAAGTAAGAAATCATGATATGTAATTGAAATACACGGGATTAATTCGTGAAATACTATTCGCTATACATAACATTATTATTTTGTTTGTTTAATAAAATAGGTTTAAAATTAGAAATTACAAATTGACTAACTTTTGATTTACTACCATTTTAGTCCATAAGTACATCTCATGACGTCGAACAACATTTTCACTTGTCACATCAAGAAAATTTGAAATGTTAGAAACTAATTTGTAGTACTAGCATACAATTATTTTGTGTCTTTTGTTGAGTCAGGAACTAAAATATGTCTAGAACTCACAATCAAACGAAAGTTTAAAATGAAATTTTATTTAGAAATGGTCTATGGGGGTTAAGATCCTCTCACTCAGCATTACTCATATACTCAGTAGTAACATTATCATGGGTTTGTTTAGCCAACTCTGAAGGATGCAACTCATTCAATAGATAACATTAATTCACTATATTTACAATGCTTTAGAGTGACAAAGGTTATACTTTGTCATGTATGATATTCGTATTATTAATCGATAGATAGAAAACATAATCACATATTAAATGAACCTATATGCTGAGAAATATGGAGCAGTAGAAAACATTAATTCAGGCAGCTTGTGAAGAATGCTCCAGGCTTTCTTGCGGTGTAGATTGTGAATCAGATTCAATCTTCCTAAAAACTAGCTTTTGCTGTGGAAGTTGATTGTTGGCTAATGCTGTGAGTTCTGTGTCTACTAAAATTGTATCCTCCTCTTTAAACTCTCCTCTCAGAATACCCTTGGCAAGTTCATTCTCCACATTTTGCTGGATCACTCTTTTGACTGGCCTAGCTCCATAGTTAGGGTCGTACCCCAAGCTTCCAAGAAGTTGGATGGCAGCATCTGTCACCTGGATTTTCATCTTGCGATCTGCTATTCTCTTCTGCACACGCTCCAACTGCGATAAAATGTAGAAATAGGTAGGAGTTAGGGATGTTAAATGACATGTAACAATATACTGAAAATCGTGCAAGAAGGCTTGATCTAACTCCCATTGCAAGGTTCAAAATAAGAGTTTGTGATGGCTATTGTGATTGCGACATCATGGTTTTTAATGTCTCAGCAACCCCAAAGGGACTACATTTACGGCTATATTAGTTGTGTTTAACCACGATTCATAATTTTGATATACTTGCAAGAATCGTCAATCAATATGGATATAACGGAGTCGATCAAATTTTAGAAAAACGGAAAGGAGTGGGAGGAGTGAAGTTACCTGTAATCTGACAATGCTACTAATTTGATCACGGTCGAGAGGCTGGAAGACAATATATTCATCAACTCTATTCATAAACTCAGGGCGAAAGATGGATCTTGCAGCATCCATTACCCGCTGCTTTATGGTTTCATAGGCTAATTCCTTAGGCGCTGTGTCATCATCCGCGTTTAGAATGTACTGCGATCCAACATTTGAGGTCATAATGATAACAGTATTGGTAAAACTTACTGTCCGACCCTGTGAGTCGGTTACTCTTCCATCATCTAAAATTTGAAGGAATACATTGAAGACATCCGAATGTGCCTTCTCAATCTCATCAAACAAAATAACAGCATAAGGTCTGCGGCGAACTGTCTCGGTAAGCTGCCCTCCCTCTTCGTACCCAACATATCCAGGTGGTGCCCCAATCAATCTTGAAACTGCATGCTTTTCCATGTACTCACTCATATCAATTCTTACAAGTGCTTCTTCTGTATTGAACATGTAGGAAGCTAGTGTCTTAGCCAACTCAGTTTTTCCTACACCCGTAGGCCCCATAAACATGAAGCTAGCAATTGGACGATGAGGATCTGAAAGACCTGCTCTTGAACGTTGGATAGCCTCGGCTACTGCTTTAACGGCAGGATCTTGACCTACAACACGCTTATGAAGTACTTCCTCTAAATATAATAACTTCTCCCTCTCAGACTGTTGAAGTTTTGAAACAGGAATGCCGGTCCACTTGCTTACAATTTCAGCAATATCACTCCCTGTTACTTCCTCTCTTAGCATAGACTTCCCAGAGTTCATATATTCATCTAACTCTTTCTCCGCACTCTCAAGTTGTCGTTGCAACGAGTTAAGGCTTCCATACTTTAATTCAGCAGCGCGGTTCAGATCATACTCCCGCTCAGCCTGTTGGATCTCAAGGTTCACCCTGTCTATCTGATGCATAAATACAGGACAAATTAGTATGTGTTGCCGACCATTAATCAATATAAATTCATTTTCTAATTAATTAATTTTCAATTATAGTTACCAAATCAAGCCATTTACTTGCACTAGTTTATCCACATGGTGAAAAATATTACAGAATGCCATATTTGAGAACCTTCGGTAATAAAAAAAGTACTCCCTCCATCCCTCAATACATGACCTAGTTGACTCTGACACACTTACCAATGCATATGTTTTATTTTTGATATCTTCAATTCTCTACTAAAAAAAATTATGAAAATTTAATATTTTAAAAATATTCATCGAGACGAATCCAACAACATCTTACATGATATTATTTTTCTTTGTGAATTAGTAGAAAAATATGGTCAAAGTATGTTAAGTCAATAATGTATATTGTCAACTAGGTCATGTATTGAGGGACAGAGGGAGTATATGATAACACACCTCTTCTTTGATTGATTGGAGTCGAGTCATGACAGACTTTTCATGCTCCCACTGTTCAGTCAGCTCAGCCTGTTTATCTTTTAAAAGAGAGAGCTCGGCCTCAAGACGATTTAACCTATCTTTAGAAGCTTTGTCGGTATCATTCGTAAGAGAGAGTCTCTCCATCTCTAGTTTCAGGACTGACCGGTTGATCTCATCAAGTGCAGTAGGTTTTGAAGTGATCTCCATTTTCAGTTTGGCAGCCGCCTCATCAACCAAATCAATAGCTGTATTTTGGAAGTAGCTAGCAGTTAGTGCTTTATGATCATTATTGATAGCAGTCTAGAAATAAATTTTAAATTGGAATTAAAAATAAATTTGCCAGAACAGAACTATAGTTTGATCATTTAAAACCAATCTTTCCAAAACAACTAGGATCTGTTCCTGTAAGTTTCTAACAGTAGTCAAGTGATACAGTATCATATCATTTATCCTTTGAATCTGGGAAACTATTCTCTAAGAACAACTACGTAAAAATTCTTATTCTGTTCTAACAAACATTTTAAATTATTTGTTTTCCATAAACCCGCAAATCAATTCACATGTTCCAAAGTACATGATTAAATCAGTCAGAAAATGTTTTAATCCAAAATTTAATTATCATTAGTCAAATTTGTAAGGCGTCATAGTAGTAATGTATTGGTTCCACGATAGTAATTTACCTTTGTCAGGCAAAAACCTCCCGCTGATATATCGATCCGAGAGAATTGCAGCTTCCACAAGTGCACCGTCAGAAATTCGGACTCCATGATGTAGCTCATACCTTTCTCGCAGTCCCCTTAGTATTGAGATGGTATCTTCAACAGTCGGTTGGTCAACATAAACTTGCTGGAAACGACGCTCTAGTGCTGGATCCTTCTCGATATACTTCCGATACTCATCTAGTGTTGTCGCACCAATACATCGCAGCTCCCCTCTACCAAGCATAGGCTTTAAGAGGTTACCAGCATCCATAGCACCATTTGTAGCACCTAACATACAAAAAAGGTATAATTGCAGTCAAATTCAACATGCTCATGTTACTTTCTAAATTCTATTAGGCATACGCTACATACAGAAGTCACATTTTAGGATAATACTATGGATTAAACTAAAGTTTATCATCTATATGATTAGATTCCTTGTCCACCAAGCGACATTTTCATCAATAAACAAATTTGCATCGATTTGATCTAACGACTTTTTGGTAAATAAACTAATTTGCATAACGTAATAGACCAGCGTTTAGCAGATTTTGATTTCCCAAAATCAGCTATCTGAAAATGAAAAACTTGGAAGCTTATTTATTACCTGCCCCAACAACTGTATGAATCTCATCAATGAAAAGGATTGTTTGACCATCGGATTCTGTTACTTCTTTAAGAACAGCTTTCAGCCTATCTTCGAATTCTCCTCGGTATTTTGCTCCAGCAATAAGTGCACCCATATCAAGGGATATAAGCTGAAAAGGGACCAGTGCATAAGATCGTCGAAATTAAAACTTCGGAAGGATTGTAAATAAGAAAATATTTTATTTTTTTCTCCTAAAATATAAATTAAAACTATACTGGCAGAGAATATAGTACGGATCCTTACAATGAAACTGAAAATATTATATTTTTAATCTTTGCATGTCAGTTTTATCAACAATAGCCTAAGAATTTTAATAAAGTACATACCCTACGGTTCATCAAAGCTTGAGGAACATCTCCTTGCACGATTCTTTGAGCAAGTCTGTTTCGATGGAAGAGATAGGTCAATATGCATAAACTTGTAAAGAAGATATATACAAATATAAAGCATCCAAATTATGGGAAAAGCAAAAACATAACTATTTAACCTGCCTGGTTTCATATAAAATTATGAGACAATCCTGAACCTCTGGTTAAACACATTTCACAGGTACCAATGAGGCAATGTTCACACCAAGTACTGAGCATATAATTGATCATATGGCTTCTTCCGTTCTAGTTTATTTTACCTCATATTACAAGGTATCACATTTTACTTTGTAGTTTAGTTTTTAAAATCATTGAAAAGAGAGGAATAAATTGTCATATCAAGATAATCAGAAATTTAACCAACTTTTCATTTTAAAGTATTAATCACTTAAGCCAAACTCCTAAACCCACTTCATAGTTTTAATAGATATCTTTGGACTCCTAAATTTGCATGCATATCATATTTTGAATATATTTCTTTATTTCCATTTAGAGAGAAAAAAGTATACCACGTTTGGATAAATATGGTAAAAAATGTTTATCATATGTTTAAATAAAATTTGTCTTGTTTACATGCGTACTAGTATATATGGATCGAGTTAGAGTCAGACATTGAAATTAAGATTTTATGTACCAGCTTGTAAAATCTATTCCAATAAGATTTTAACAGCATAAGTACTTAATAGATGGGAAAATAACCCAATCTCAGGGAGTAGTAGATAGAAGGAAGGAAGGAAGGAAGGAAGGACTAAGCACGCACCCTTCAGAAATTGCAGTCTTTCCAACACCAGGCTCACCAATCAGCACGGGATTGTTCTTTGTTCTCCTGGAGAGGATTTGGATGCACCTGCGTATTTCATCATCTCTTCCTATAACTGGATCAAGTTTTCCTGCTTTAGCCATTGCTGTTAAATCTTTTCCATATTTTTCCAAGGCTTCATACTTCCCTTCCGGATCTATAACAAATATAAAGTAAAGGTTGATCAATACCAAATGTAAGCAATCATATACAATACACAGCTCCTTAAAACTTGTAGAGAATTGTAGAGAAGTTCAATAGGACAAGATTAACTACTCAAACAACCCTTTTGACCTAGTATTTCCAAAACAGAAGTAGTAGCACAAGAAGAAAAATAAAAGCACATAGCTATAATCATATATTAAGAAATATAGAATGAAACAGATGGAAAATGTCATTACCTTGGTCAATTACTGATTGGCGGCCCCTAATGGACTCTATTGCAGACTTTAGACCCGGCTGAGAAATTTGAAAATCTTTGAAGAGTTGCTTCCCGAATCGTTGGTCCTGGATAAAACCAAGAACCAAATGCTCAACTGAAACAAATGAATCCCCGTATTCTTTCTTGTAGTCTCTGGCTCTCTGAACCAATGCCTCTAAATCACGCCCCAACATTGAACCAGCCGATTCCCCAATAACCTAACATAATTGAAAACGAGTCAAACAACTGAGCTTTTGGGGTACAGAATACAGAACACCAGAACAAATATCTCCGGCCTATTTGGGTTGACTTATTTGAGCTTGCCTAGTGGCATAAGTGATTGTTAGACTGTTTGGAAGAGCTTATGAAAAGCTTATGACATATCTATAAACTGTTTTCAGCTCATTAGCATAAGCTCTCCAGGATAGCTTTATGAAAACGGCTTATAGTTTCTATAAAAACAGTTTGACTTTATTTTACCTTTTGTCATACTAGTAGCTCATACATAAGCACTTTCATGATAGGCGCCTATGCATGAGCGCTTCATTAAGTTATTTATCCAAACAGGCCTTAATCCGCAAATAAGTACATTAGTAGTAAAGCTAATGGATCACCTTGGGTTGCCGCTGAATGAACTTATCAGTAGCTTCTAGAAGCTGAGTATTATCCACCCCAACCTTGGAAAAGATCCTGCGAGCAAGACCATTCTTCTGCTCCAACAAAGCCTTCATCAAGTGCTCAGTCTCTACAATCTGATGCTTGTTCTCTTTCGCCACCTCCGGAGATGAAACTATCGCCTGCCAAGCCATCTCTGTGAACTCTTGCTGTGTAATCTGCCATTGCATCAAAATTCAAAACCCCAAGTCCCAACATCAACCGCTGTACCTCACAAGCTATAGAGACATAACAAACAAGATAAAAATCGCTGTGATACCAAACATGTGCAAAGTTTACTGCTTCTATTCTAACTAGTGTCAAACCATGGGGTATTGTAACTAAAATAAAAAGAATGAAATTGAAGCTGATGAGATAATTATGATAATACCCTTCCAGTTCCAGTTGAAGAAGCTTCGCAACGAACAGAGAAACGCTTTGAATTTGTTCGAGTTCTGCAAATTCCATTTGCAAGAAACCGTTTTTGATTTAATGGAATAGAAGATTTGAGTGAAACGCGTTTAGCGGAGAAAGAGAGAGAAACACGATGATGATGAGTAAAGTACAGAGCATTGTTTCTTCTGTTGAAGGAAATGGGAAGAGAAAACGACGTCGTTGAAGCCATCACTGAATTGAATTGAAAGAAGAAAGAAAGAGTGATGATATTTATATAGTAATTCAGAATTTGAAGGAAAGAAAGAAAGAAAGTGTTTGTGTTTGCGTTAATACTGAGAAAGAGAGACTGTTTCAGTTTGATCCTTCAATGGATGAGATTGATGAACACCAATTTATATTTAAAGTTTTTTTTTAAAAAAAAAAAAAAAGTAATTTAAAGATCATAAAAACATGAATATAGCCGTTAATTTTCATTTTTGCCCAATATATTGAAAAGAAAAAGAAAATAAGAAGAGTGAGTGTGGAGCTTTCTGGGAAGTTCGTGAAGAGTGTCGATGTTAAATTACTACCACATTAAGCAACCTTTAGCCACGTGGGCCTTCTTTTATGGGATTTCAATGTCACTTTATACTATAGGTGACAATCATCATATTTTTATTATTCTTTCTTAGTTTTTTATTTTCATTTTTTTCGAAAAAGGAAAGTAGAATAAATAAATGAACAATTATTTTTATAGTAACTTACGTGACAATTAAAGATTTAATAAAAAATATATATTAATATTGATAGCAAAACCAAATAAATAATAAAACAAGAAACTAAGAAAGAATGAGAGTATAAGAGAGTGTTGTTCGAAAATATACAAGAGATCGGGATGTATAACTTATTTGGAGAAACATAAAAACAATCTAGTAAACAATTTGAAAAGGAATTATAACGAGTGTTGAGTTGCACAATACTATCAATAAATTACAAAGTAACTCAAATTTTGAACCAAAATAACAACCCAGCGTATCTAATGCAGAATGCGTAACTGGATTTAAAAAAAAAAAAATGGTGTGTATGTGTTTATATCCGGCGTACCCAATGCGATGCATCCACTATCGGTGACGGAACTAGGAATTTTATCGAGCCTGGACAAAATTTTGCCTGTAAATTTTTTATGTAACATAATATATAAATAATCATAAATCGAAATAAAAGAGATTCATCATTTTGTCGATAAAAGTACATTTTGAAATAAGAGAGATGTAACATAACATGTCAATAGTATGTTAAATAAAATTAGGAGGTAAATGTCATTTCTGAGACTTTTTTGCGGTGAATGTTCGAATAATATCAACATCATGAAGTGACTTGAATATTTCCCGCTCGGTTTAACATATTATTACATGATATCACTAATGAGGATGACTTAGGTGCCAAGCAATAGAGTTTAGTTAACTTACTTGCATAATAAGCTACTTCATTACCATAGTATGTTATGGTACACATGCAATTCTCTATAAATAGCCTTGTACCTATTGATTCATTAAGCAATAACATTTCATTTCTCTAGTTTCATAACATGGTATCAGATTTTCTCTCTTGGGAAAGTTTGTTACAGTCCTTGTAACCGTTTCCGTTGTGCTTCACAGATGCAGATTCATTGAATCTTCATCTTCTTCCTTTGGTTTTTCGCCATTTTTGTTGCTTATCTGCAACGTTTCTTGTTGATTTTGAGAGGAAATCTCGCGTTATTCCTCGTTGTTGAGCTTGATTTTGCTCAACTTGAACCTTTGTTTCTTTGATTCGTTTCTTCTCTCCTTCTTCGCTCTCTTTTCCATTGTTATAGCTTCATCTTGTTAATTATGGCGCGTAACAATAATCAGCAACAACACTCTGATTTTGAATCTTCCTATTTTGTTCATCCAATTGAAGGTATGAATTCTGTTATAGTTTCCCCCAAATTCAATGGTTCTAACTACCTCGCATGGAGTCGTTCTACGCATCGTGCTTTAGGTGCTAAAAACAAGCTTTCATTCATCAATGGAACTCTCCCTGTTCCTGACACTGATGATTTGAACCGAAAGGATTGGGAAAGGTGCAATCACCTTGTTCATTCTTGGTTAATCAACTCGGTTTCAGACTCAATTGCACAAACAATTGTCTATCATGATAATGCTTTTGATGTTTGGGAGGATCTCAAAGAACGTTTCTCCAAAGTTGATAGAATTCGCATTGCTCAGTTAAGATCTTGAATCAATACTCTTAAGCAAGGTACTAAATATGTATTTGATTACTTCACAGAGATGAAAGCTTTATGGGAGGAATTGCGTTCACACAAGCCACTTACCAATTGTCACTGTCCTTTTCAGTGTAAATGTGATGTTGTGAAAGTACCTAAGACTTATAGGGTTGAAGACCAGATAATTCAATTTCTTACTGGTCTCAATGAGCAGTTTTCAGTTGTTAAGACTCAAGTTCTTTTAATGGATCCACTTCCTTCATTTAACAAAGTGTTTTCTTTGGTTATTCAAGAAGAGAGCAACAATGCTTTTGTCCCTGCTATGTCTACTCTTGAAGATAGCAATATTTCCATTAATGCCTATGATGCAAGAAAGTCCCAAGGGCATGGAAAAGGTTCATATAACAAACCTCCTACTAGACATTGCACTTCCTGCAACAAAAACAATCACACTGTTGATTTTTGTTATCAAAAGCATGGCTTCCCCAATGTGAATAGGCCAAATTCACAAGCCAATGCCACTTCTGGTGATGTATCTGATGTCAACACTTCTTCTGGTGTATCTGGTTTGTCTCAAGACAAGATGGAACAACTCCTAGCTTTGCTGCAGCAGGCAAATTTGCTTCCTTCAGGATCTCCTTCATTGCCAGTCCTGCCACTAACCATATTAGTGTTTCTCCACAAATTTCTTTCAGCTGTGCTGCTCCTTCTTCCTCTTCTCCTATTATTGCAGGTATAATCAATGCCACTACTTGTTCATCTTTATCTGACTCCTATTGCTTAATTGACTCTGGTGCTAATGAGCACATTCGTTGCAATTTGAAATTGTTAATGGCTTCATTGTCACTGTTACTCATGCCGGTAACATCACTTTTAGTCCCCAATTTTCTCTTACCAATGTTCTTTATTCTCCCTCCTTTAGATTAAACCTTGTCAGCCCTAGTCAGCACGGTATCAAAATCCAAGTGCCAACAACTCCTTAAATAAATCAGCAAGCATAAAAGCTCCTTCGAGCTTGAAGAACCAGAGTGTAGACAAACAAGACACATTGAAACATGTAGATATCAACATATTTGAAAACAACAGAGAATTAAAAAAGTAAGGCACCATGTCATATTATAAAATATTATTTTTTATTATTGTAGATTATTAATTATTATATCTTTTAGAAACATGACTATAAAAAACACTGAAAACAAGATAAATGCGTCACTAAATAATATTGTTGTACAATTCATACACGAGACTCATAACGACATCTTTATCTATAATGAAATCTTTACTATTTTAAATATTTCTACATATTTTTAGCTTACCATTTCATAATATTTAATAACAACTATTTCAATGATCAACCACAATGTTCATCCACCAAAATTCTTCTCATTTCTATATTCTCTTTTGATCTCTTCTGTAATTGCTGATGTTTGATTCTATTTGGTGGTAAAAACAAATGTAGTTATGGTTTTTCCATTATAAAAAAAATCTCATTTAACTTAATTGTGAAAAGAGAAAGTAGATACAGACAAACCAAGAAAAAAAACCTCATTTAACTTAATTGTGAAAAGAGAAAACATATACAAACTAACAAAAATGACTGAAATTAAATTGTATATTTACAAGGTTATTGAAATGGATAATATGAGTGGAGATTGATGTGTTTGGAAATTAGAAGGGATGCTTGTGTTATTTAAGAAAATCCTAAAGGAATTCAAAATAATTTTCCCTTTTATCATTAATGCCGGCTTTCTCATTAGTTTTTTCTTATTTTCTCAATTAATATAGTATTGCATTGTGCTTTGATGCATAGCTCCCCTTCAGGGCCCGTGCTTAGCACAAGTTTGTTGTTAGTATTAGTAAAAAAAATGAAATGCAATTCGCAAGGAATCAAAATAACCATATGCATCCTTTAAAAAAATGCATTTCCTTTCAAGAAAAAAAAACATGAATTTGTTTTCAATATAAATAATAAAGAAGGATAAATCTCTATTTTCTTCGGTCAAGTCAGCGACTGTTCATGAACATATTCAATTTCATCGTTTGGTGGCTTCTCAAAAACATTTTCCTCTTCCTTCTACTTGATTTGTCTATATTGTATTTGGATAATTTTGCGTGACAGGAACTCTATAGAGTCTTCCAACAAAAGGGGAATACTATTAATCAACTTTTAGATAAAATTAAGCTACAATCCTTCTGGTGATTAAAGACAAATCATCCTAATTTTGCTTTTCATTACCATACATGCTGGTTTACCCTCATTTGTGTTTGGAAGCTGTTACTTAACTTCTTTTTGTTTCAGTCACTTTTTATGTTTCTAAACGAGACTTATATGACTTTAGCAAAAAAATATTGATGTAACTCATACTTTTTTTTCCTTAGTTCTCTTTAGACACTCTTTATACTTACGAGACTAAATGTTCTGATTTTTAACTCCATTTTAACTTTTTAAAAAAAATTAATAATAAAGGAAAAAAATACGCATCACAATGCAGGGACTCATGCAGGAAAAATCCATATAGTGAATACAATGGATAATTTATTTCTCATATGAAGTAGTACACATTTGTATTATTCAAAAAAAATAAAAATTACACATTTGTTGTAACTAGTTGAAACCACTGACTTTGTGGATCATCCAAACAAGCAGGATTATCATCAATACATATGCATTTTTTTGTAACTATCTTAGGTGAAGTGGGAGATTTCCTTTGCAAGCATAAATTTTGTCCTTGACTATCCAAGGTACCCAAATGAAGATTGGTTGCTGATAAAGTTTTCCAAAAACTTTGCTTGCTCTCGCAATCATTTAAGAGTTTCACTTGAGAACCATCTTTAATTGCTTCTATGCATGTATCATTGCCAACCAATTTGATTTGTTGCCCTACTTGATTCCACTTACTTTTGCCATCACAATCATCCAATACAAGTTTATTGTTATTCTTATTGTTCACTTTCACACATAGTCCACTTAATGGGTGATATATTATGTAGGACTTGCTTGAATTTGAACTTGGTTCTGCAATTAATAAAATTAACAATCACTCATCATCGTAAATTATTTGGATAAACAACTTATTTGCAATTTAAAGTAGAAACCATTATAATGTGATGTTACTATATTAGTTACCTTAACTAAAAAAAGAAAGTTTTCAACTAAAAAAAAATACTTTTTAAAATTTTAATAAGATGACTACACAAATTTTAATGTGATGTTACTATATTAACTACCTTAACCAGTGCCTCACGAGCACCGGTTAACATTACCCATGTCGTTTTCGTTTATGCTATAAGATGTTCTTATTTGCTATCTTGGAGAACTTTATGAAAAATTAAACTGAAAAAAGTAAAAATTATAAAAATTGTCATAAAAAGTTTCTATAAGTTCTTCCAAATGGTCTCACAAAACTTTATTTTTTTAAGGAGTCTCACAAAACATATGTCAATAAATAAATTTAAATTAGTCAATCCAAACATACCCTAGTTGAAATATCCCCTCTTATAATGAAGTCTTTTTTTTTTTTTTTAAGGTAAAATAGAAAATATTTTAAATAAAAGAAATAGAAAATATATTATAATGAAGTCTTTGCATTTTGCAGTATCTTTAGGAAAACAATTACTATGCTTGTAATAAATCTCTAGCAATTAACACATTTATGTTCTATTTGGTTCTACCATTTTTAAACAATTATATTTTATATGTTCCAACCTACCTATGTATTTTGTTATGACCTATGCTATAATTTCATTCCTATATATGTCAATTATACTTGTTAACAAAAAGTTATAAATGAACAAGTGTGAAATAAGTCTCAAATTTCATCTCAAAGTGTTAGAGACACTAAATTTAGAGGCAAATTTTATTCTCTACTCCTCTAACTTTTCATAGTCAATTCAACTTTATTAAGTAGTAAAAATGACATACCTAGAAGCTTCTTTTGCACAAGTTGAAATCTTTGAGGAAATTCTGGATATCGAAGTGATTTAAAATCAATATTCCATATACCAAAAGGCTCACTTGCATTACTTTCTTTATCTCTAATATAGTAAGAACCTTGTGCAGTCCATAAAGCCCAATCCAAGTCAACCCCAGCAAGATAAGCTAACATACATGACAAGAATCTTTGATTGAATCTTTGATTCTGGTCATCAATAGCAGTCAAGTCTACACCAAATTCACTCATAACCAATGGATTTGGGTTAGAACCACTCATGAGAAACCCTGCCTTATCATTCAAATTATTCATTACATTGCCACATTTTTTGTTCAATGGTTGCTTGTCCCAATCACTTCGTTCTCCAGTTGACCAAGCATAGGAATGTACCTCGTACACTAATTTGTCTCCTATGCTTATGTTTAGAGGATTTGTTTTCAAGAAGCCTAAATCAATGTCATAATTAAAACCAGAAACAAATACTAGAACATTGGGATTTTCCTTGTGAACTGTTGTTGCTCCTTGGCTCATGTACTTCTCCCAACTGTCTATCTTTTGACCTGGACCTCGTAGTTCATTTCTTAACCCTATTGCCACAACCTATAATTCAAAACTCAAACATTAGAAAAATTGATATTTTATGGGTTTAGGGTTAAGGGACCTAAACCCTAAACAATTAATTATTTCTGGTGGTGTTAATCTTATCCAGTGTTTAAAGAATATACTCTAAATTACTTATACCACATCACTTTTTAGATGATTGATAAAATCAACTATTAACCTGGATATTAAAACGTGGATAAATTATGTTTTATGAACTAAACCCTAACATGAATTATGTTTTATTAAAACGGAGGTAATACTTTTTTGATAGGTTAATGTACCCTAGTTTTTGGTCTCATATATGTGTGACTTTTTTTGTCAAAAAAAATAAAATACGTGTCACTGTTGCTAAATTATCCTTTGTGTGTAGATATATTCAATGTTAACTTTTAATATTTTAAGACAAATTTGTAGTATTAATAAAAGATTAATTTTAAAAAAGAGAGTAATAAACATATCTAAAATGTGTAGATGATTTTATATTCAGTGGCAAAACTCTTTTATAAACGGTCTAATAATTAAGAAAGGGGAGTAAATAATAACATTAATCATCCCGTGAGCTTAGTTTAGTTGATAGGGATATTACATATTATAGCAGGGGCCGAGGTTCAAACCCCAAACACTCCACTTCTCCACGATTTTCATCGGTTAAATTGAACTTCTTTTGTCGATTCAATTAATTACAATTTTAAGAACAACTTCTTTTAAAAAAAAGAACAACTATTTTATTTTCGTAATCCATACATGAATTTAGTAGGGCATTAAATTGCAATAAAAAAACTGATTAGATCTAGCTCTGACACTTGTCTTGTGATAAAATATCGATATTTATGATTACATTGAATTATGTCATTTTTTTAATATTTAATCAATACCGACATGTCCATGTCAATGTCATGTCTAATGTTTGTCTTGTGTCCATGCTTCATTGAATTTGATTGATTTTCGACATCTAAGTCCCATTATTAAATATGATAAAACGAAAACATGGTGTGAGATATTAGTTGTTGAAGATAATAGACCAAAAGCCAAAAGAGAGTACACAAAAAATTTGTGTAAACTTTTTAATAGTAATATAGATAGAGTAGTAGTATAATATAATGTCCTTAAAATACATCAAAAAAAATAATGTCCATTAAAAAAATGCAGTGTATTATATATTATATGATTGATAAAATGAACAATTAACCTAGGAATTAAATTTTTACATTTCTTATCTTATAGAAGAGAAAGAAATATTGTTTTATATGTACCTGAGATTTTCCTTTGACACGATTGGAAACATTAGAAAGTCCTTGTAACCATTCTTCGGGGTTGAAATATTGGTCACCAAAGAATCCATTCCCATCATTATTGTCACAACACCATTTAGGATCACTAACATGATTATCAGCCAAAACCATCATACCTTGTCTCCCAAACTCATCAATCAGAAAATCAAATGCTTCCACAACGGTAATATTCTCTAAAGAAGGGTTATAAAGACGAATTCCTAACCTAGAACTAGTGAGATTCAATTTGTCTAAATTTTCTCCAACTTTATAAGTTGAGTAACGAGTGAACATATGTGTTGCCCATGTGTATCTAACACAATCAAACCCTAGTTCCTTCAATTGACTTATAAGATCTTTTAAGGATTTTATCTCAAGACCTTCAGCTACCATTGCATTCATGTGACTTGACCAATTGACACAATGTAGCTTCACCCTCTTCCCCGTCTCATCTACTATCCATCTGTTGTTGGTTGAGAGAGGAAGAGAATTTGAATATGATGCAAAAATTGAAAATGCCAAAAGTAAAATTAAGCTCAAAGGTTTTCCTCCCATCATAAAATTTTAAAATTTATGATGTGAGAAAGTAGAAATTTGTAAAATAGGTTTATGGGTTTTGGTTTAGTCCCCTCGATTTCATGTTTTGTGCTTATATAGGATTTTTTTTTTTGCCACGTTGTTTTATTAATGATTATGAGTGTAGATATAAATGATAAGATATATTATTTTTCCTTTTCTAATTAGTTTAAATATGCCTTTTTATTAAAAAAAAAAAATGATGTATGAATATACCTTTAATTTATAGAGGTGATCTCTTGGTAAAAAAAGAAAAGTATTTTGGCCACGTTGTTTGTTATAATTATTATGAGCTAGATATAAATGATAAAATTGATTATTTTTCATTTTCTAATTTTAGTATGAATATGGCTTTTTATTCAACAAAAAAAAAGGTATGAATATGTCTTTAATAGAGGTGATCTCATAGTCAAAAAAGAAAAATATTTTGGCAACGTTGTTTGTTATAATGATTATGAGCTAGATATAAATGATAAAATTGATTATTTATCATTTTCTAGTTTTAGTATGAATATGCCTATTTATTCAACAAAAAAATAAGGTATGAATATGTCTTTAATAGAGGTGATCTCATAGTCAAAAAAGAAAAATATTTTGGCAACGTTGTTTGTTATAATGATTATGAGTTAGATATAAATGATAAGATTGATTATTTTTCATTTTATAATTTTTGTATGATTATGCCTTTTTTTTTTTTTTGAAGAAAGTATAATCATGCCTTTTTATTAAAAAAAAAAAAGGGTAAAAATATGCCTTTAATAGAGGTGATCTCTTAGTCAAAAAAGTTCTTTTTTTGGCGACTTTGTTTGTTATAATGATTTTTTTTTATGAAATAAAAATAATTGTTTTTTTGCACAAACCAAAATGATATATATTAATAACAACGATGATACACCATGCACAAGGCCTACGAAAAGTGAATCACCGATCAAGATTTACAAAGTCAAGGTGCCAAGTAAAGAGAGGCACTGCCCAAACAATCAAAAATAAATTGCTGTTGAACACCCATATAAAGGAGCGGGTGTTTCTATCAATCATAATAACAGTAAATAAAAGATGGATGCTTTGCTTTCACCCATAGAAAAGAGTTCAGCTTGAATTTTTCCATGAAAACATAAGGATGTGAAGCCACATTTTTAAGGATACGGTAATTCTGATCCTTCCAAATGACCCACACACAAGCAAACCAAATATCTTTCAAAAATGAATGAGTGCACCACGGTAGTCCCGCCATATAAGAAAACTGAAGGTGATGATCACGTAGCTCGCAAGGAGACACCGAAGATAAGCCTAACCAGTTCCATACATGAGACCAGAAAATAGTTGATGTTCCGCATTCCAAAAAGAGGTGCCGGCTTGTTTCTAATACCTCACAACCGGCTGCACACAAAGAGTCCGCAGCTTGAAGTATGTCCGGCCTCATTAGATTGGCCCGCATTGGAAGTCTATTACAAAGAAGGCGTCACACAAACAAATACACCTTCGCCGGAATATGCCTATGCCAAACATCGTCAACGAGACTCCTGTCCACCTGATCCCCAAAATTGGTAATAATACGGTAGGATTCCTGCACCGAATATCCATGAATAGGGTCCAGTAGCCAACTCCATTTGTTAGTAACATTAACCTGCAAAACAATGTTATGTAATAATAATGAGCACTCCCTCACACTTTCCTCCTCCCAAGCTAAAACCCGGTGTCTCCACACCCACGCCCTTCCCCCTTCCCCCCACCTCACACTCTCCATCTCCTCCACCGAGCACTCCTTATGCACAACCAAATAAAAGAGTTGAGGAAACTTGAATCGCAAAGGCGTTTTCCCAACCCAATGATCGAACCAAAATAAGGTATTGCGGCCATCACCCACTACTCGACGGATATTACCTTCATTGCCCTCGTTGAAGAGGGCAATGAAGCCATATGGCTCAAAGGCATGATTGGAGAAATGTGGATTAGTTAGGGGGTGTGTGAAAATACATTGTGACAACCATAATGTCGTTCATGTGGCAAATCATCAAGTGTATCATGAAAGAGCTAAACACATAGACATTCATTTGTATTTTGTTAGAGACATGATTAAGAGAAAGGAGATCATGGTGGAGAAAGTGGCATCAGAAGAAAATCCAGCAGACATGTTCTCCAAATCATTATCAAGATCAATGTTCAAACATTGCTTGGACTTGATCAACTTCGTTGAAGAGCAGATAAAGCATTGAAAGAGCAGCAAAGTGATTGATGGTTACATTGGCATCATCACTAATTTATCATCACACAAAAAAATTACACATTTGTTGTAACTAGTTGAAACCACTGACTTTGTGGATCGTCCAAACAAGCAGGATTATCATCCACACATATGCATTTCTTTGTGACAATCTTAGGTGAAGTTGGGGATTCCTTTTGCAAGCATAAATTTTGTCCTTGTTCATCCAAAGTACCTAGATGAAGATTAGCTGCTGATAATGTTTTCCAAAAACTTTGCTTGCTCTTGCAATCATTTGACACCTTCACTTGTGATCCATCACTAATTGCTTCTATGCATGTACCATTGCCAACCAATTTGATTTGTTGCCCTTCTTGATTCCACTTACTTTTCCCATCACAATCACCCAATTCAAGTTCATTGTTATTGTTCACTTTCACACATTGTCCACTTAATGGGTGATATATTATGTAGGATTTGCTTGAATTTGAACTTGGTTCTGCAATTAAGAAAATTAATATGCACTCATCATCATAAATTACTTACCACTATACAATACTATTTGGATAAAAAAACTTATTTGCAACTTATTTCCAAACAATCTCACAAAACTTATGTCAATAAATAAATTTAAATTAGCCATTCCAAATAGACCCTAGTTGAAATATCCTCTCTTATAATGAAGTCTTTACATTTTGCAGTTGCTTTAAGAAAACAATTACTGTGCTTGTAATAAATCTCTTGCAATTAGACACATTTATGTTCTATTTTTAAACAATTATATTTTATATGTTCCAATCTACCTATGTATTTGTTATGACCTATGCTATAATTTAATTTCTATATATGTCAATTGTACTTATCAACAAAAAGTTTTAGAAATGAACAAGTATGAAAAAAGTTTCAAATTTTTCTCAGTGTTAGCGACACTAAATTCAGAGGCAAATTTCATTCTTCCCCTCCACCAGCAGAAAATATACATTTAACATCAGGGGTTTTTAGTTTTCACATCAACACGGAAAATACCCGACGGGAAAGATTCATAGTTAATTCAACTTTATTAAGTAGTAAAAATGACATACCTAGAAGCTTCTTTTGGACAAGTTGAAACCTTTGAGGAAAATCTGGATATCGAAGTGATCTAAAATCAATATTCCATATACCATAATGCTCACTCACATTACTTTCCTTTTCTCTAATATAGTAAGAACCTTGTGCAGTCCATAAAGCCCAATCCAAGTCAACCCCAGCAAGATAAGCTAACATACATGACAAGAATCTTTGATTCTTGTCATCCATATCAGTCATGTCTATACCAAATTCACTCATAACCAATGGATTAGGGTTGGAACTACTCATTAGAAATCCAGCCCTGTCATTCAATCCATTCATTACATCAGCACATTTTTGGTTCAGTGGTTTCTCATTCTTGTGTTTAGAGAACTTGTTTTCAACCCAGTTGACCTCGTACACCAATTTGTCTCCTATGCTTGTGTTTAGAGAACTTGTTTTCAAAAAGCTTAAATCAGTGTCATAGTTAAAGCCAGAAACAAATACTAGAACATTTGGATTTTCTTTGTGAACTGTTGTTGCTCCTTGGCTCATGTACTTTTGCCAATTGTTTATGTTTTGACTTGGACCTCTTAGTTCATTTCTTAACCCTATTGCCACAACCTATAATTCAAAACTCAAACATTAGAAAAATTGTTTGTTTATAGGTTTAGGGACCTAAACCCTAAACAATTAATTATATCCAATAAAGTTAATCTTATCCGGTGTTTAAAGAATTTACTCTAAATTAATTATACCACATCACTTTTTAGATGATTGATAAAATGAACTATTATTGTACCCAAAAAAAATGAACTATTAACCTGGATAAATTATGTTTATACTACGAAGCACATATACGGACATAGACACCGTACACGACACGGACACGTTGATATCGCTAATAATTTGATAAAATTATATAATTCAGTATAATTATAAGTGTCGGTGTCAGACACGATACCGTTCGATATTGAGAGACGCCTAATCTGAGGAGAGTTCGTGCTTTATAGTGTTTATATGATTGAGATTTTCCTTTGATACAATTGACAACATTAGGATGTTCTTCTAACTATTCTTTGGGGTTGAAATATTGGTCATAAAGGAATTTGGGATTACTAACATGTTTATCATAAAAAAAAACATCATACCTTGTTTCCAAAATTCATCAAACACAAAGAAGGGTTATAAAGCTCAATTTAACCTAAAACTAGGAATATTCAATTTTTTCAAATTTTCTCCAACTTTATAACTTGAGTAACGTGTGAACATATGTGTCTCCCATGTGTATGTAACACGGTTAAACCCTAGTTCTTTCAATTGAGCTAAAGGAGGTTGTATACCTCTGTTCGTAATTATAAGACTTTTTCGAAAATATTTTTGTCTTTTTTATAAGATATCTTTGATATATTCAACTACATTAATTATTTTTTATCAACATACTCCTACTTATTTTAATCTTTTCCATCAATCGACAATAAATATTATGTTAAAAACATAAACTTACTCCCTTTCTTAAGGGATAAAATTGTAAAAACAATATTGTATCCAAAAATAATGTAAAAACTATAGTAATTACAAACAAATTCAGTATTGCTATCAACTTTTTTAATTCTCGTGATTAGACCAAAAAATCATATATTTAGGGATGGAGATAATATATTTTTTTATTGGTTAATGTACCCCAATTTTTGGTCTCACATGTGTGTGACTGTTTTTGTCAAAAAAAAAAGTGTGACTATTGATAAATTATCCTTTCTGTGTAGATATATTCAATGTTAAATTTTGATATTTTAAGACAAATTTGTAGTATTAATAAATGATAAATTTTAAAAAAGAGTAATAAATATATCTAAAATGTGTAGCCGATTTTATATTTAGGGGCAAAACTCTTTTTATAAATGGTCTTTTGGTTAAGAGTGGGGAGTAAAAAATAACATTAATTACTTTTAATTTCATCAGTTAAATTTAACTTCTTTTTTCGATTCAATTTATTACAATTTTAAGGAAAAATATTTCATTTTCGTAATCAATGCATCTGAAATTAATAGGGCATTAAATTGCAATAAAAAAACTGATTTGATTTATGTTGCTCCGACACTTGTCTTGTCCGACACCGATAGAACACCGACATTTATGTCATTGAATTAAATTTTTACAAGTATCGATGTGTATGTATCAATGTCATGTTCGGTGTTTGTGTTGTGTCCATGCTTCATGGAATTTGATTGATTTTTGACATCTAAGTCCCATTGTTAAAAAATTAGCACAAATAAACTCATTTGAGTTGTTCCAGTGGTATTGACTTAGGGTCTAGACTCCTCTTTGAGATTTCATGTTCGATTCTCTCAGGTGCCAATATGGATGGACTAATTTTAAAAAAAAAAAAAATTAGCACAAATATGTGCACTAACGAACTCGTTTGTATGATCCTCTCAACACACACAAAAAAAAACACTCGTCTGTATGATTTTCTATTTCAGTATTTTCCTATATATGTTATTGATTACTTTTTTTTCGATTAAGTTGATTTTGGGTTGAATTTTTTTTTTCTTCTAAAAGATTTGGAGTGTTGTTTTTGACAGTTAAGATTCTTGCATTTAAAAAAACTATAATTTATAAATATGATGAAACGAAAACATGGTGTGAGAGATTGATTAGTTGAAGATAACAGACCATTCGCCAAAAGAGAGTACATCAAAAATTTGTGTAACCTTTTTAATAGTAATATAGATAGAGTAGTAGTATAATATAAAATCCTTAAAAATTGTAGTGTATTATATATTAGATTAGATGATTGATGAAATGAACAATTAACCTAGAAATTAAATTTTAAAATTTCTTATAGAAGAGAAAGAAATATGTTTTATAAGTACCTGAGATTTTCCTTTGACACGATTGGCCACATTAGAAAGTCCTTGTAACCATTCTTCGGGGTCTGAATATTGATCACCAAAGAATCCATTCCCATCATTATTGTCACAACACCACTTAGGATCACTGACATGATTATCAACCAAAACCATCATATCTTGTCTCCCAAACTCATCAATCACAAAATCAAATGCTTCCACAACAGTAATATTCTCCATAGAAGGGTTATAAAAACCAATTCCTAACCTAGAACTAGTGAGATTCAATTTGTCTAAATTTTCTCCAACTTTATAATTTGAGTAACGTGTGAACATATGTGTTGCCCATGTGTATCTAACACAATCAAACCCTAGTTCCTTCAATTGAGCTATAAGATCTTTTAAGGGTTTTGTCTGAAGACCTTCACCTACCATTGCATTTAGGTGACTTGACCAATTGACACAATGTAGCTTCACCCTTTTTCCTGACTCATCTACTATCCATCTGTTGTTAGTTGAGAGAGGAAGAGAATTTGAATGTGATGCAAAAATTGAAAATGTGAAAAGTAAAATTAAGCTCAATGGTTTTTCTCCCATCACGAAATTTTAAAATTTATGATGTGAGAAGGTAGAAATTTGTAAAATAGATTTTTGGATTTTGTTTTAGTCCCCTCGATTTGATGTTTTGTGCTTATATAGGAATTATATTTGCCACGTTGTTTGTTATAATGATTATGAGTGTGGATATAAATGATAAGATTGATTATTTTTCCTTTTGTGATTTTAGTATGAATATTAAAAATAAATAAAAGGTATGAATATGCCTTTATTACATGTGATCTCTTAGTAAAAAAAGAAAAATATTTTGGCCACGTTGTTTGTTATAATGATTATGAGCGTAGATATAAATGATAAGATTGATTATTTTTCCTTTTGTAATTTTAGTATGAAAATGCCTTTTTATTCAAAAATAAGATAAACGAATATGCCGTTAATAGAGGGGATCACTTAGTGTCCCTGTAAACTTAGCTCACTTGATAAAGGAAAATGCATATTATATGCACTTGATAAAGGAAAATGCATATTATATGCAGGGATTAGGACTCGAACCCTAGACACCCTAGTTATTCACTTTTTAAATAAGAGGTGGTCTCTTATTAAAAAAAGAAATTTCTGGCCACGTTGTTTGTTATAATGATTATGAGCTAATATAAATGATGAGATATAATTTAAGGGATATAAATGATTAGAT
The DNA here is from genome assembly GCA_946800305.1 of Medicago arabica. Lineage (NCBI taxonomy): Eukaryota > Viridiplantae > Streptophyta > Magnoliopsida > Fabales > Fabaceae > Medicago > Medicago arabica. Next base: position 4,276,541 of record OX326969.1, read on the forward strand.
TGATTATTTTTCCTTTTCTAATTTTAGTTTGAAAATGCCTTTAATAGAGGAGCTTTTTATTTTTATTTTGTTTTGTTATTGGGTTAGATTCATGTCCTCTGTTTGGATTGAGAGAATGTAACGGAATGGAACAGAATTAAACAAAATGGAATGGAGTGGATCAGAGCGAAATAGAATCGTGATTCCATTCTATTGTTTGGAGATTTTACGATGTGACATAACAATATTTCCATTCCATTGTTTGAAAAGTGGACGGAACGGAGCACACTGTAAATTTTTTATTTCATTTTTATCCATATTTAAAAAACACTATAATTATGTAAAACATATTATTACTAACTTTATTTCTAAAAATAACATTCCTTAGGACATCAAGATGAGAATTTTATTCCTAGTTATTTAGAACAATTATGTTTGCTTAACATTATAATATTTCTAAGAACCGTAAAAGTAGAGATTATAATAGGTAATTACACTTGAATATATTTTGTTTTGAAGTGAAAAAAATATGCCACCTCTGCTAGGGTTTAGGCGATTCACAACTCACATGTGCCACTCCATTGAATTTGCATGAAGTATCAATTAGCTTGTTTTGGTTTGGCATAACAGTTGCGTGATTCACTTGTCAATTTGTCCAATTGTCTCACGTAATCAATAGTTGCCACACCTTGCTGGTACTTTCATGGTTTGTGTTCTTTTATTAACAAATACATCTTTTTTATTCAGTGGCAGAACAAAAAAAAAATTTAGGACGACAACAATCAAAATAAACTAAAATATATAAATCATATTGCACACACTACATTTAAGTTGTAATAAACCAAAAATATTTGGTCTCTATCTTTGCAAGTGATTATCAAATTAGTCATTGACTTTACTAATATTTCAAAATAGTCCTCGTCTTTGCCAAAAAAACTCAATTAAGTCCTTCGTCATGTGAAAAAACATAGAAACAAGGGTCTAATTGAGAAACTTCTGACAATATTCAAAATAGTCTATGTCTTTGTCAAAAGTTTCTCAATTAAACCCATGTTTCTATGTTTTTTCACATGAGGAGGGACTTAATTGAGAAACTTTTAACAAAGACAAAAACTATTTTGAAATATTAATAGAGTTATGAACTAATTTGAGAATCACTTACAAAAACAGGAACCAATTTGATGGTTTAGTCATCATTAAATACTTAAAGTGACATTTTACACTTTCTGAGTGATTTAAAATCATCAATAATTGACTCAGAATTAATACATGCACTAATTTCTCTTTCATATAAACTGACATGTTATCCGCTAGAAAATATGATTCCATCTTGTTCTCAATTTAACAATATGTACTGAACAAGAATGATTGAAATTGACAAAGGAAACAAAGTTAAGTGTACTAAACAAGAAAAGTGGGTTTATTAATGTATCATTTACAATTTTGTCAACTTAATTCTGCCACCTTCTAAGGTATAATTTTTTTTTTTTTTAGATGGGGTGGCCGTGGCTCCCCCTAGTTCCGCTATTGTTGTTATCGCAAAGTCTCAGATATTCAAAACCGTTTCTATTTCTGGTTCATTCTCTTGAGCCTCGTCTGTGGCCATGCCGTTTGATTGGCAGACCGAGTTTGCTGCACCGACCGTTCCATCACCTGCCGTTCGGGTGCAACCTTTGCAGTCAAAGAAACCTTCTACTCTTGCACCTTCCTTTGCTCAGGTTCTATCATCATCAATTCATCCTCCTTCCTACATTGAAGCTTTTCCGCAACCAACAATCAGAGGTGAATTGGTCAGTATTCGTATTTCGCAGACACCGTACGAGAAGGGAATTGAATTCTGTAAGAGAAATCTCTGACGGAGACTGATTTTGAACAAGGGAGATAAGCCGTATTCGTCGACTGAAATTCAACAGAAGCTTCGAAAACAGTGGAACACTTCAGGTCCGTGGTCACTGTTATCCTTGGGCAGGGGTTACTTTGAGTTTTACTTCGCTTTCGAAGAAGATATGCGCTCTGTTTGGCCAATGGGTACAATACATATGAAGCCGGGTGTAACGCCCACTTTATTTATTTAATTATTTTATTGGAGTATATAGTATATTATTATATATTATGTGATTTTAATGATGTTTGCGACGTATGAGATGATGTTGTGGTGTGACGTTTATTTTATTGTTTAATAAAATAAAATATGTGATGAAAATTAAGATGTGATATAATAACAAATATTTTGAGAGATGGGGTTGTTTTCATAAATAAGATAGAGTTGTGGGGTTAAGTGAGAATAGAAAGAATTATATAAGGGAGTTAGGTTTAGAAAGAAACAGTCAGTACGTTTCAGACTTTTGGCAAGAAGGGAGAAAAGTGGCTAGAGAAGAGGGAAACCCAATTCTGCAATATTACCAGGTAAGGGTGAGACTAGCTTCAATTATATTACTGTAATTCATCTATTTATGATTAACGAAGGAATTAGGAGGTAATTTTGAGGGATTTCATAAACTAGGGTTTAGGGGATTTTTGGATGAATTGATGTTAGGATGATGTGAATTGGTGTAGAAACCTGTTACAGAACCTAGATTAATCACTAGGACTATAATTCTGATAGATTAGAAGCATAAAACGAAGAATTGGACGAGTTTTGGCGAGGTTTTGAGCGAACCCGTAACCCCTCTGCGATAGCTCGCCATGGCGAGCAGTTAGGTATTCACTCGCGAGGCAAGCAGCTGAGCTCGCCGTGGCGAGCAACCCTTTAGTGCACGCGAGGCGAGCAACATCACTCGCCGTAGCGAGCAAGTGGCAGAATGCAATTTAAGTAGCTCGCCGTGGCGAGCAGTCCCACTCGCCACAGCGAGCAATGTGGTCTCAGGCCACTATAACTTGAGTTTTAGAACTCTGTTTCGAACGAGGCTTTGAGGGTAGACTTTTGGATAGCATTAGAGATGTTTAAGACCTAAATTAGAACCTGTAATTACGCTGTAAGATGATTTTAAGACGTTGGCGTTGATCTATGATTAAAATGATTATTAAGTGAGGTTTATGAACGAAGTATAAATGATGATTGTGATGATAACTATGTGCTGTAAATATATATATACTAAGTGTGCTGAGCTGCTGCCATGTATTGTATAATTGTATGTGTCGGTCAAAGAGTCGTAAATGATGTTTAAGATGTTGTATTAACTTGTTTAAGTATAGAGAGTCGAGTTCATGCATTTGCATATTTTGAGACGGTGGAGCTTATGCTCAAAGCGACGGTGGAGCAATTGCTCAAAGCGACGGTGAAGCTTATTAAAGCTAAAATATTGGTACCACATGCATGATGTTAAGATGTTAGAGTTGCATTTGTCGAGTCATGTGTCTGAGATGTTTTGAGACGGTTGTTTATGAAGATGTTCTAAGATGATCTGTTTATGTGGATGTTTGAGACGTTTCTGTTCTATGTGATGAACAATGTTGTTATTGTTAAGCATGATTATTTGAATTATATGTTAATATAATTGTTGTGAATCTCACCCCTTCTGTTGGAATTGCCGCCTTGTGGGCAAGTGCAGGTGACCAAGCTTAGGTTCGTCGATGTGAGAGGTTCTTGTGGAGTCTTAGGAGCTCTGATACGTAACGGGATGGGGATTATTATTATTTCTATTCCTTTTATGTATCGTGTTGATTAACTATGATGTTTGCGACGTAACTTGATTTGAGATGTTTTATGAGGCTTTTGTGCCGAGACTTATTTATTAAAGATTTTGAGAAGTTTATGAATTCCGCTGCTATGTTTGAATACTGTTTAAGAATAAATTATTATTCAATTTGATTTTAAAGATTTTATGAAATGTGACATCCTGATTTATGTGTTATACTCTGATTGTTTGAATGAAATTTTAAAGCTGGGATTTCGGGGTGTTACAATTGGTATCAGAGCAGGTCGGTCCGTCCGGCCAATTAGAGAGTCGAGTGACGGTGTCTTAGAGTTAGAATATTATGGTTATATTATTCTAACTTATGTTTGCTTTGTAGAGGAATAAGATGGCTGGAAGAAATGATGCTGCTGCTTTGCAAGCAATGGCCCAAGCTGTGGGAAATCAGAACAATGCTGGTGGAAACGATGGGACGAGGATGTTGGAAACTTTTCTGAGGAACCACCCGCCTACCTTCAAAGGACGATATGATCCTGACGGGGCTCAGACGTGGCTCAAGGAAGTTGAGCGGATCTTTAGAGTGATGCAGTGCGAAGATGGTCAGATGGTACGGTTTGGTACCCATATGTTGGCAGAGGAGGCTGATGACTGGTGGGTTGGTATTCGACCTATCATGGAGGAAGGAGGTGCTATTGTGACTTGGGCTGTGTTTAGGAGAGAATTCCTGAACCGTTACTTTCCTGAGGATGTCCGGGAAAAGAAGGAGATCGAGTTTCTTGAGCTGAAACAAGGAAATATGTCCGTGACTGAGTATGCGTCGAAGTTTGTGGAACTGGCAAAGTTCTACCCCCATTATACAGCTAAGAATGCTGAGTTCTCCAAGTGCATCAAGTTTGAGAATGGCTTGCGTCCTGAGATTAAGAGGGCAATTGGTTACCAGAAGATTCGGAATTTCTCTGAGCTGGTGAGTAGTTGCAGGATTTATGAGGAGGATACCAAGGCTCACTACAAGGTAGTGAATGATAGAAAAGCTAAGGGTCAGCAGAGTCGTCCCAAACCTTATGATGCTCCTAGAGATAAGGGTAAGCAAAGAGTGAATGATGAGAGGCGACCACAGAAGAAGGATGCTCCTGCTGAGATTACCTGTTATAATTGCGGGCAAAAAGGCCACAAGAGTAATGTGTGTCCTGTTGATGTGAAGAGGTGTTACCGATGCGGACAGAAAGGGCATATTACCCCAGACTGCAAGTTTGATGATGTTGTGTGTTTCAACTGTGATGAGCAGGGACATATTGGCTCGCAGTGCAAGAAGCCAAAGAAAGTTAGGACTACTGGAAGGGTTTTCGCGTTGACCGGCACTCAGACTGAGAACGAGGATCGTTTGATCAGAGGTACTTGCTATATTAATGATATACCTTTAGTTGCTATTATTGATACTGGCGCTACGCATTGTTTTGTTGCTTATGATTGTGCTGTTAAGTTGGGTCTTGTTATGTCTGATATGAATGGAGAGATGGTTGTCGAAACTCCAGCTAAGGGTTCGGTGACTACTTCTCGTGTGTGTTTAAGTTGTCTGTTGTCTATGTTTGATCGTAATTTTGAGATGGATTTAGTCTGCCTACCTTTGATTGGTATGGATGTAATTCTGGGGATGAATTGGTTAGAGTACAACCGTGTGCTTATCAACTGTTTTCGCAAGACGGTGTATTTCTTGTCTGAAGAGGAAGAAAGTGGAGCAGAATTTTTATCTACCAAGCAGCTGAAACAATTAGGACGAGATGGAGTTTTGATGTTTTCTCTGATGGCATCCTTATCTATTGAGAATCAAGAAAAGATTGACGAATTGCAAGTGGTGTGCGAGTTTTCTGAAGTATTTCCTGATGAGATTCCTGATGTGCCTCCTGAAAGAGAAGTTGAATTTGCGATTGATCTTGTTCCTGGAATGAAGCCTGTGTCTATGACACCTTACCGTATGTCAGCTTCTGAGTTAGCTGAGTAAAAGAAACAATTGGAGGATCTGCTTGAGAAGAAGTTTATAAGACCAAGTGTTTCACCTTGGGGAGCGCCTGTACTGCTAGTGAAGAAGAAGGATGGGAGTATGAGGTTGTGTATTGACTACCGTCAGTTGAACAAGGTAACTATAAAGAATAGGTATCCACTTCCGAGAATTGATGATTTGATGGATCAGTTAGTGGGTGCATGTGTGTTTAGCAAGATTGACTTAAGGTCGGGTTATCATCAGATAAAAGTGAAAGATGAAGATATGCAGAAGGCGGCCTTTAGAACTCGATATGGCCATTATGAGTATAAAGTGATGCCTTTCGGTGTTACGAACGCGCCGGGAGTATTTATGGAGTATATGAATCGGACCTTTCAGGCATTTTTGGATCGTTTTGTGGTGGTGTTTATTGACGACATTTTGATATATTCCAAATCCGAAGAAGAACATGCTGAACATTGTCTTGCAAGTATTGAAAGAAAAGAAGTTGTATGCTAAATTGTCTAAGTGTGAGTTCTGGTTGAAGGAAGTTAGTTTTCTCGGTCATATTATTTCCGGTGACGGTATAGCGGTTGATCCGTCTAAAGTTGAAGCAGTGTCGCAATGGGAGACTCCAAGGTCGGTTACCGAGATTAGAAGCTTTTTGGGATTGGCATGTTACTATAGAAGGTTTATAGAAGGATTTTCTAAGTTGGCACTTCCGTTAACGCAGTTGACGTGTAAAGGTAAAGCCTTTGTGTGGGATGCTCATTGTGAGAGTAGCTTCAATGAGTTGAAGAAGCGGTTGACGACAGCTCCAGTTTTAATTTTGCCAAAGCCTGAAGTACCTTTTGTGGTGTATTGTGATGCGTCTAAGTTGGGTTTAGGTGGTGTACTGATGCAAGACGGTAAAGTGGTTGCTTATGCATCCAGGCAGTTGAGGATTCATGAAAGAAATTATCCTACCCACGATCTTGAGTTGGCTGCAGTGGTGTTCGTGTTGAAAATTTGGAGACACTATTTGTATGGTTCGAGGTTTGAAGTGTTTAGTGATCACAAGAGCTTGAAGTATCTGTTTGATCAGAAAGAATTAAATATGAGACAGAGGAGATGGCTTGAGTTATTGAAAGATTATGATTTTGATTTGAGCTACCATCCGGGTAAGGCTAACGTAGTTGCTGATGCCTTGAGTAGGAAGACGTTGCACATGTCTGCTATGATGGCGGAGGAGTTCGAACTATTGGAACAATTCAGAGATTTGAGTTTGGTTTATGAAAGATCACATCAGAGTGTAAAGCTAGGAATGTTGAAGATTGACAATGATTTTCTGAATAATATTAAAGAAGCGCAGAAGGAAGATGTTAAGTTTGTAGATTTGCTTGTTGCGAGTAACCAGACTGCAGATGGTGACTTTAGAGTAGATGATCACGGTGTGTTGAGGTTCCGAGGTAGAATCTGTATTCCGGACAACGATGAGATGAAGAAGGCAATCCTGGAAGAGAGCCATAGAAGTAGCTTGAGTATTCACACAGGAGCTACGAAGATGTATCATGATTTGAAGAAGTTGTTTTGGTGGTCTGGATTGAAACGTGAAGTGGCACAATTTGTGTATTCTTGTCTAGTTTGTCAGAAATCGAAGATAGAACATCAGAAACCTGCTGGTATGATGGTTCCGTTGGATGTGCCATATTGGAAATGGGATAGCATAGCCATGGATTTTGTGACGAGTTTGCCACTATTCCAAGAGGAAACGATGCTATTTGGGTGATTGTTGATAGGTTAACCAAGTCAGTTCATTTTCTACCGATCAATATCACTTTTCCTATGGTTCGGTTAGCCGAGATTTACATTCAAGAGATAGTAAGATTGCATGGTGTTCCTTCGAGCATTGTGTCAGATAGAGATCCAAGATTTACTTCTAGATTTTGGAAAAGTTTGCAAGAAGCTTTAGGGTCGCAGTTGAAGCTGAGCTCGGCGTATCATCCACAGACAGATGGTCAATCCGAGAGGACGATTCAATCTTTGGAAGATTTGTTGAGGGTGTATGTACTTGAACAAGGAGGAGCGTGGGATAGTCATCTTCCGTTGATAGAATTCACTTATAATAACAGTTACCATTCTAGTATTGGAATGGCACCTTTCGAGGCTTTGTATGGAAGAAGATGTAGAACCCCGTTGTGTTGGTTTGAGTCGGGTGAAAGTGTGGTTTTAGGACCGGAGATTGTGCAACAAACCACTGAGAAGGTAAGAATGATACAAGAGAATATGAAAGCGTCGCAGAGTCGACAAAAGAGTTATCATGACAAGCATAGAAAGGACCTTGAGTTCCAAGAAGGAGATCATGTGTTTTTGCGAGTTACTCTGATGACTGGTGTAGGTCGTGCCTTGAAGTCGAAGAAGTTGACTCCAAAGTTTATTGGTCCGTATCAGATATCAGAGAGGATTGGGACGGTGGCTTATCGTGTTGGATTACCACCGCATTTATCGAATTTGCACGATGTTTTTCACGTGTCGCAACTGAGGAAGTACGTTCCAGATCCGTCTCATGTGATCCAAAGTGACGATGTACAAGTGAGAGACAACCTTACGGTTGAGACTCTACCCTTAAGGATCGATGATCACAAGGTGAAGTTGTTGAGAGGCAAGGAGATACCTCTAGTGAGAGTTGTTTGGAGTGGAGCGACCGGTGAAAGCTTAACTTGGGAGCTTGAAAGTAAGATGCTGGAGTCATATCCAGAGTTGTTTAATCGAGGTAAGATTTTCGAGGACGAAAATCCTTTAAGTGGGGGAGAGTTGTAACGCCCACTTTATTTATTTAATTATTTTATTGGAGTATATAGTATATTATTATATATTATGTGATTTTAATGATGTTTGCGACGTATGAGATGATGTTGTGGTGTGACGTTTATTTTATTGTTTAATAAAATAAAATATGTGATGAAAATTAAGATGTGATATAATAACAAATATTTTGAGAGATGGGGTTGTTTTTATAAATAAGATAGAGTTGTGGGGTTAAGTGAGAATAGAAAGAATTATATAAGGGAGTTAGGTTTAGAAAGAAACAGTCAGTACGTTTCAGACTTTTGGCAAGAAGGGAGAAAAGTGGCTAGAGAAGAGGGAAACCCAATTCTGCAATATTACCAGGTAAGGGTGAGACTAGCTTCAATTATATTACTGTAATTCATCTATTTATGATTAACGAAGGAATTAGGAGGTAATTTTGAGGGATTTCATAAACTAGGGTTTAGGGGATTTTTGGATGAATTGATGTTAGGATGATGTGAATTGGTGTAGAAACCTGTTACAGAACCTAGATTAATCACTAGGACTATAATTCTGATAGATTAGAAGCATAAAACGAAGAATTGGACGAGTTTTGGCGAGGTTTTGAGCGAACCCGTAACCCCTCTGCGATAGCTCGCCATGGCGAGCAGTTAGGTATTCACTCGCGAGGCAAGCAGCTGAGCTCGCCGTGGCGAGCAACCCTTTAGTGCACGCGAGGCGAGCAACATCACTCGCTGTAGCGAGCAAGTGGCAGAATGCAATTTAAGTAGCTCGCCGTGGCGAGCAGTCCCACTCGCCACAGCGAGCAATGTGGTCTCAGGCCACTATAACTTGAGTTTTAGAACTCTGTTTCGAGCGAGGCTTTGAGGGTAGACTTTTGGATAGCATTAGAGATGTTTAAGACCTAAATTAGAACCTGTAATGACGCTGTAAGATGATTTTAAGACGTTGGCGTTAATCTATGATTAAAATGATTATTAAGTGAGGTTTATGAACGAAGTATAAATGATGATTGTGATGATAACTATGTGCTGTAAATATATATACTAAGTGTGCTGAGCTGCTGCCATGTATTGTATAATTGTATGTGTCGGTCAAAGAGTCGTAAATGATGTTTAAGATGTTGTATTAACTTGTTTAAGTATAGAGAGTCGAGTTCATGCATTTGCATATTTTGAGACGGTGGAGCTTATGCTCAAAGCGACGGTGGAGCATTTGCTCAAAGCGACGGTGAAGCTTATTAAAGCTAAAATATTGGTACCACATGCATGATGTTAAGATGTTAGAGTTGCATTTGTCGAGTCATGTGTCTGAGATGTTTTGAGACGGTTGTTTATGAAGATGTTCTAAGATGATCTGTTTATGTGGATGTTTGAGACGTTTATGTTCTATGTGATGAACAATGTTGTTATTGTTAAGCATGATTATTTGAATTATATGTTAATATAATTGTTGTGAATCTCACCCCTTCTGTTGGAATTGCCGCCTTGTGGGCAAGTGCAGGTGACCAAGCTTAGGTTCGTCGATGTGAGAGGTTCTTGTGGAGTCTTAGAAGCTCTGATACGTAACGGGATGGGGATTATTATTATTTCTATTCCTTTTATGTATCGTGTTGATTAACTATGATGTTTGCGACGTAACTTGATTTGAGATGTTTTATGAGGCTTTTGTGCCGAGACTTATTTATTAAAGATTTTGAGAAGTTTATGAATTCCGCTGCTATGTTTGAATACTGTTTAAGAATAAATTATTATTCAATTTGATTTTAAAGATTTTATGAAATGTGACATCCTGATTTATGTGTTATACTCTGATAGTTTGAATGAAATTTTAAAGCTGGGATTTCGGGGTGTTACACCGGGTGTTTTGAGACTTTTTGAATGGACACATGATTTTAATATGCATAAACAGAAAAACACGCACGCACAAGTTTGGATTTGCTTAATGGAACTTCAGCAGGAATACTGGATGGATAGAACACTCCGGGAAATTGCAATCGTGGTGGGCACGCCGTTGGTAATTGATAACGCTACAACAAAAAGGTTATACAGTCACTACGCTAGAATTTTAGTTGATATGGACTTGTTGAAGAAGCTGTTCTAAGAGATTTTGGTCGAACAAAATGGTTTTTCCTTTCCTGTTGAGGTTGTCTATGAATGGATGCCAAAATTTTACACGCACCGTCAGAACCTTGGACATGACGTAACTAGCTGTCGTTGGTTGTATCTAAGGAAGGAAAATAATGAGCCTTCTGCAAATGTTGATAAAGGGAAGTCGAAGGTAATATATAAGAAGAAAGAATGGGTGCCTTTAAAATTGAATCCTTCCTCCATTGGCTCATCCAATGCCTTTGCGACCTTATATGTGACACTTACCCAGGATGTGGTTCCCGTGAAAAATGTCGCAACCAACACCTTTAGTTTTGTGTTGCAAAACGTGACTGATGAAGTTCCTCAGTGTGTCCCTCCTCAGGTGGACAAACCTGTGTTAACTTTGGTGACAAATGAAATGCACGATGACGTGCTATCTAGCGAGGTGGACAGAACGCTCCCGGTGTCTAATGTTACACGGCCTCCAGTTGCTTTCTGTTCTACCTTTGCTTTTGGTTGAGCACATTGACGTGAAGAAGAGTTAAATGAAGAGCATGCCGATATTGTTCCAACACGCAGTGCTTCCCCTCAACCTGTGCATAATGTTGAACCTCCTTTTAATGATTCACATGCTGGTGGGGAGGTCTCAACCACGGGGAAGCTTGTTGTGACCGATGATTCAGCCATTGATGATGTGAACAACTCCTCGATTGTGCGGGAGGAGGGTATGAAACATAGTAATCCATGCATTCAGCAAGACCTTGATCTCTGGCAGAGAATAAAAGATTATGATCAGCGTGCAGCAGAGAATCTGTTTGTTCCCGTATTATCCAAAAAACAAAAACAAATATGGAAAAAGTATTAGTTTGATGGAAAGTTGCCTTACCAAACCCTTTCCACGAGGAAAGCTTCACCTCCTGCCCAATGAATATTTTTGAATGTCCGAGGTCATCTCATCTCATATTTACCGAGAGGGTAACGTTTGTGCTGACAGGTTGTCTAATATGGGGCATGTTGTTCATGGGGATGTTTGGCTATCTGCTTTACCGTCTGAGTTGGGTTATGATTTTTTACGGGACAGATGTAGTCTTCCAAACTACAGATTTCCCTAATTTGTGGTAGCTTTTATTTTGCTGTTTTTTGTTACTGAGGGTTTTGGCCTACTCCCCCCTCTTTGTATATAGTTTTCCCCCTTTTTTATATAAAATTTTAGATTGACGGTATAGGATGGAAGTTCCTCTAGATGACAACCTAATTGGGATGTCGGTGTTTCCTCTTGATGCATGTCCCTTCTCCCCGTTTATCTAAAAAAACATGAATTTGTTCTGATCTTCGTGAGAACTTTATTCCTACCCTTTTCTTTGGAAAAATTTTTCTTTTCCCAACAACGTTTTATACCCGGAATAAAATTTAGTAAACTTGTAACAAGCATAAGCATGTATATTTCTATCGTTTTATTCCCATAAATCTGCGAATATAACTTGAAACAAACGCACCTTAAAGTTTATCTCCTTCAATTCAACACTAAAAAAGAGCTCATAGAACATTCTAATTTTAGTTTTTTAATTTTAGTTTGAAAATTCCTTTAATAGAGGTGCTTTTCATTTTTATTTTCTTTTGTTATTGGGTTAGATTCATGTCTCTTAGTGCCTTTTCTTTTTTTCTCTTTTATTTAATAGATTTTTGCCATTATAAAAAAGAATAAACACTCGATTCAGTCCTTAAACTATCACACACGCCAATTTACGCCATAAACTATCAAAATTAACCAAGAAGTCCTTTTTTTTGTTTTTGAAAGGAACTAAGAAGTCCTTAAAATATACTCTTATCCATCAATTTGCTCAATGTACCAATTCAATGAGGGACCAATTTGATAGATAAAAATACAATTTAGGTATCTTTTAGTTGATTTTAACGGTTTAAAATTAATTTGGTTATTGATTGATAGTTTAAAAACTAAATTGACCGTGAATTCTATATAAAAATATATATTTTAATTCAACTAGTGTCAAAGTTTATTTTTCTTGTAAATAAAATTATGGCGTGACACTTCAAAACATAATCTATTATCTATTAAAATGTTTATCTAATTTTAGGTTTGTTTACTTTTGAAAAGGTTTTGGCACGGTGCTCATTTTCTTTCATGTACTCTTTTTCTATTTTTGTTAATTAATTTTGGTGATGCTCCTTGCATCATCACCTTTGTTCAGAAATAAATAAATAATAATAGCAATATATCATGTGATTAGAAATTTGTGTGTACATCTATATACTTTAAGAAATATACTATTGAATTTTTTAAATCTATTATCTATCTATTATATAAAGAGTAAATTACAATGATAATTAAATAAATTCATTTCTTTATAATTGAAATATCTATGATAATTAAATTTAAAAATTTTGCTATTAATTTTATAATTTAGAGTATAAAATTAACTTTTAAATAACCATACTTTATTGTCTTTAATTAGTAATTTTTCACATATTTTAATTTTATTTTGGGTTGTTTCGTATTTTATAATACGATTTAAAACTATATGTTAAAGAAATTATGAATAAAAAATAGCGAAAAATATGTATTCGGATTTTGATTATATTTTTTTTTTAGCTAAAGTGCATTTTTCCCCCTTAAGTTTGTAAAAGTTGCAATCTAGACCTCCTATGAGCAAAAATGACAATTTTAGTCCCCTAAGATTTAGCCCCTTTGCAAAAGTGGTCTTTTTGACCAATTTTGACTTATTCAACGCTTATGTGGCAGACCACATGTATAATTATTATTATTTTTTTAAATAGACACATAATATTTTAAAATTAAATAAATGAAATTAAAAAAATAAACAATTCAAAAAATTGAAAAAGAAAAGGATGAGGCACGTGATCTTGATGAACCCAACACCTTCATCTTCTTCTCCTTTATCTTTTTCACCCAACAATTGTTTAAAAATCACAACACTCAAAAATTAAACCCAAAATAGTTTCATCATCATCATCAAACATTAACACAAATTTAAACCCAAAAATTCATCATTTTTATCATTTACAAAAGTTCATCATTTACATTTAAACTACTCCATTAGTGAAACCCAAAAATTAAAAAAAATAACGAAAATGTGGTTAAGATGAATTTGGATAGAGATAAATTATCACAAGGAACCCAAAGAAGATCACTCCCAGCATCCAGTTCCTATATCAATCCACGTGTAATGTAACCAACCAAAGTCATTTCCAATTATGAGTTATGAGACGAGGATGAAGACATAGATCTGAGTGATGAATGAATGAAGGAAGATCATGTGCCTCTTCCTTTTCTTTTTCAACTTTCTGATTTTATTTTTTTTTTTAAATTTCATTTATTTATATTTAAAATATTATGTGCCTATTTTAAAAAAATGAATTTAATAATTACACACATGACCTGCCACCTAGACGTTGAATAAGTCAAAATTGGCGAAAAGGACCACTATTGCAAAGGGGCTAAATTTTTTGGGGTCAAAATTGTCATTTTTGTTTATAGGGGGCCAAAATTGCAATTTTTTCAAACTTAAGGGAGAAAAAGTACACTTTAGCCTATTTTGTTTTTGAATGGAATGTATATATATATATATATATAGCGAAAAATAGCGATTTTTTTTATAGCGTTTATGGCGGCGAGAAGAGAAGGAGATGGTGAGGTAGATTTGTGTGATGAGAATTGATGTGTAGAATTGTAGAGATTTAAGTGAATCTGGGAGTAGAGTTGAAGAGATGATCAAGACAATAAAGTTGAGATTTAAGAACAAGAAGGTGACGGCACGGTAACAAATTTTCATCGATTCTGTTTGTTGCAACAAGAAGAGAGGGTGAGGTAGGAAATTGAGCGGGTCATTTCACCCAGAAGAGGATATGGAAGAGTGAGAGTCTGACTTAATGTGGGAGAGAAAATGAAAGAGGAAATCACGTGGTTTGTCTTAAATTAAAATCTAATCTGAACAGTGTATTTAATCTAAAGGCTGATGTTTCATCCTATCACCCTCTCATTTAAAAAGTCCTCTCATTTGAAACACTATATATATATATATATATATATATATATATATATATATATATATATATATATATATATATAATGGATTAAATCCGAAGTATTATACCAAAAAGAGCAAATAAAAACACCAACCCCCCCCCAAAAAAGAAAAACCCCCAGTACCCTGAAGAAGCCAAATCCCCTAACAACAACTCCTCAAAGAACCAACACCGCCAACAGTGATCAATTAGGCACCCAATAGAGATTTTGCTTCAAACGTTCAACTTCGACCACCACTCAAGTTCCGGTCTATCGGAGGAGACATCACAACAGCCTAAAAGTACCTGCGTCACAAACTTTCTCCCGACCTCAAATCAAAAGCAATCGATCCACAAGTCTCCCAACTCAAGTCAAAAAGGCACCCCTCAACTCATGAACCACCAGAGTAGACACTTTAATCTGTCCAAAAACTCGACCCACCAATAACCCGATGCCAAAATCCAGAGAAAAAGAGGAACAATAGCGCAAAGCGAACCAGCTCGAACACAAACAAATCAAAACAAACCACCAAATCAACCTGCATCACCACCATTTGAAAAGACCGGCAGGAAGGCTTAAGGTGCAACAAACGACTACTCCGTCAACACGAAGCATCTGCACACCTAGCTCTTTCGAGCAACAACAGCCAAACAACCAAATCGTAATCCAAGAGCAAGAGGCCTCCAGCGGCAAGGCTCTGAAGGAACAAAACGACACCACCAACAAAACACAGAAACCGACCCTGAGAAGAAAGTGAATCACCAAGAGATCGAGGGAGATCTAAACAGCCTCGACCCTAGACTCAAGACAGAACACAACACCTAGAACACAAACAAAGCAAAACAAACACAAACAAAATAGACCAAAAAGCATGGTCGTGAACCATCAAAGGGTCGAGGGAGACCTTAAACCCGCCTCGACCCTAGTCCCTTGACAGAACACATCCGTAACACACAACCACAACACAACAAAAACAAACAACATCGAAGACAAACGAAAAGACATGAATAAGACCAACAAAACCTAAACACATACCACCTACATCAGACAAACGCGATGGAGTGAAGGATGAAACAGTTCAGTAGGTACGATTGACGACTACTACCATCAGCATGAAGCGACTTCACACCAAATTCTTTTGAGGAACATTCGGCGAATAAAATTCACACCGATGAAACCGAACTTTTAGAGCCAGATCTAAAATCTAGAAAATCCATATTCGGATCAAACCTCTAACAGCTTCAAATTCCTGAACACAAAAACAAGAAAAAGCAAAGAAAACAAAAAACAATAGCAAACACCAAAAGGGCACGGAACAACCCAGCAGAACCGTTGCAACATTGACGATGACCGACCCGACAAATGGAACACACCAACAAACAACCCCTCATCCGATCCGGCGATACAACAGAGACAACACACCCACCAAACTCAAAAAGCACACATGAGAGAACCAAACCCACAGATCTCCAACAACCCACCGATGTCGGAGAAGAACGACGGCCGGAGAAGAACGGCAGCCGACGACGAGATCCAGAGGAGACTACGGAGAAGAACGCTGCTAGAGAATAATGATGGTCGACAACGAGATCCAGAGGAGACAACGGTCGGCGACGAATCCAACGGAACCCGTAGGGAGGCTTGCTACGGTGGTGCGGAGAAAGAAATCTCAACGCACCACCCTCCTAAAAGTTTACATCAAAAAAACACGGTTTAGATATGGAGGGAGAAAGCTGAGCCGGAAAGTTTGTTTAGGTTAGAGAGGTTGGAGAAAAAAGAGAAAGTTCTTAGTTAGCTTTCGATTATATTGAAATCGACCCGCAATACTATCTTTTATAAATGTCAAAATATAGTCATATATAAATGCCCCATTGAGCTTAACTCAGCTGGTAGAGACATTGTATTTTATATGCAGAGGTCGAATTCGAATCTCAGACACCACACTTATTTATCTTTAAGAGATGAATTTCTAACTCTAAACTACATGAAAAAAATTACAAGATCTTTTCTTCGACTACCAAATTAAGTCTGATTAAAAAAAAATTACCAAATTAAGTATTTATTGATTTTTTTTGTTGCTCTTTTCTAAAAAATAATAATAAAAAGAAGCAGGATCCTTAAAAAATCGAGACAAAAAAATAGTGACATGCAGGACAAATTTTTAAGAAATCAATATTTGAAACGATGAAAGTGAGTGTATATTAGTGAGGTGGATGTAAACAATTTGATAAAACTTATAAAGATAAGTGTAAATAATCAAGTTGGTGTAGATTGCTAACTAACACCTTAATAATATTAGGTGGTTTTAGCTTGCTAATTTACACCTTAGTATTTTTAGGTGGTGTAAATAATCAGCCCTATATATATATATATATATATATATATATATATATATATATATATATATATATATATATAGAGGTGAAGTTCACCATTTTGGATGCTTAAGTATTTATAATTGTATACATTTCTTATTTTATAATTTGTTAATGTTAATATACAACATAAACACTCAATCTCTACAGTTCAACGTATACAATGTACAACTCAAAAAAGCTCGTTGAAAAGTCCAAGCATAATATAAATCCACTAGTTCGTTTTCTCTTAGATACCTAACCTAAGTCTTCAATAAGTAATTTAACAACTCAAATCAGTGTTGTCAATTGGAGATTGCATAAAATAGCAGTTTGTTCAAATTATGTTATGCAACATTACTACAACGCCGTTATAATCACTGTTTGACAATATTATTATATACTAAATACTGTATTGTGTCCAACAATAACAATTCATTCAATTCCCGCTATACTTCCATAGTGCTGGTAATTGTCAACATTGACTCAAACAACAATTTTCTCAAAACAAATTAATCCCCTTTTTTCTTTTGGTAGTCCATGGTTGTTTGAATCAATTCTCCAACATTGAACCAGCTAATTCCACTATTATTACAAATGCATTTCAAGTTAGTTAGCAATTCACGGTTGAATTAGGCTTGATAGTTGGATTACTTGTAAAACAAGAAATTAGGTTGTTGAGTTAGATTTGCTAGTTTGCTAAAACTCTCATTGGATAAATATATAGAATCATAATGCAATGTATTACAATCACTCATAAATAAAGAATTATTATTTTACTCTCTTTCAATTGTCTTACTATTCCTTATAATATCAATTCTTCAAGCTGTTATGTCACTTATAACCTAAAACAACCAACATTGTGTGTACCTTAACACTATAGATATTAATCTTGCGACTATACAAGAATAACTCATTGGAAAGAAGAAAAAAAACGACGTTGTTAAGGCATTACTGCATTGAAGAATTGAAGAGTGAGAGTTGAATTGAGAATTGAAGAAAGAAAGAAAGAAATTTATTTTTGTTCTATAGGTTAGATACAATTGTTTAATTTTGACAATCTTTTTTTGTAAGAGTAGATGTAAAAATAGCAAATAAAGCATATTGCACCCTTTCGAACATAATTGATTATGTTGTCTACAAAGAGTTAGTTTAGTGATAAGAGTCGGACTTTGCACCATATTTATGTCGCATTTTTTTCAGTTACACTTGCGGCCTCCCCTCATTTTAGAACAAAAATAAAACAGTTACACGACATTTGTGGTAACTAGTTGAAACCACTGACTTGTTGGATCATCCAAACAAGAAGGATTATCATCCACACATATGCAATTCTTTGTGACAATATTAGGTGAAGTAGGTGATTCCCTTTGTAAGCATAACTTCTGCCCTTGTCCATCCAGAGTACCCAAATGAAGATTAGTTGCTGATAATGTTTTCCAAAAACTTTGCTTACTCTTGCAATCATTTGATACCTTCACTTGTGATCCATCACTAATTGCTTCTATGCATGTATCATTGCCAACCAATTTGATTTGTTGCCCTTCTTGATTCCATTTACTTGCCCAATCACAATTACCCAATTCAAGTTCATGGTTATTGTTTATTTTCATACATTGTCCACTTAATGGGTGATATATTAAGTAGGACTTGCTTGAATTTGAACTTGGTTCTGAAATTAAGAAAATTATCAAGACATCATCATCATCATAAATTATTTACAACCATACACTATAATAAAGTTATTATGCTTGTCACTATTCCTACTACTGACTTTATCCCTAATAGGCATGATCTTCCTAATTTTAGATTTAAAATGCTTTCATGAGTTTTTGGTTTTTGTAATTGTGTCCCACAAAAATATATTTTGTTGCATTTTTTAATATATTCTACGGTCCTACAAGTGATTAGCAAGATTTATGGTGCTAGCATAGTTTAGATCACATTCTTTATAGTGATGCCATTGCATTTTAGCTAAGTTTAGAAAGAGAAAAAAAAAATATTTTTTTTGGAATAAAAAAAAAATTATATTCTAACAATATCTATATCTAGTATAATATATTTGGTTCTCTATCAATCACACTTATGTTCTATTTGGTTCTACTATTATTGAACAATTTTATTTTGGGTTTATATATTCTATTCCTTATATATTCAATTCTAACAATATCTATATCTATATATAATTTAACCTGGCAACAAAAGTTAGAAATGAATAACAGAATAAGAATGAAATTCATTTTATCTGTCTCTTATTTCTATCAATAATGTAAGTTCTTTGATTAATAAAAATGTCATACCTAGAAGCTTCTTTTGCATAAGTTGAAACCTTTTAGGGAATTCTTGATATCGAAGTGAACTAAAATCAATACTCCATATACCATAATGTTCACTCACAATACTTTCTTTTTCTCTAATATAGTAAGAACCTTGTGCAGCCCACAAAGCCCAATCTAAATCCACCCCAGCAAGATAAGCCAAAATACATGACAAATATCTTTGATTTTGGTCATCTATATTTTCCATGTCCATACCAAATTCAGTCATAACCAATGGATTAGGGTTAGAACCACTCATGAGAAACCCTGCCTTGTCATTCAATCCATTCATTACATTAGCACATTTTTTATTCACTGGTTGCTCAATCCAATCATTTGGTGACCCAATTGACCATGCATAGGAATGTACTTCATACACCAATTTGTTCCCAATGTTAACATTTAGAGGCTTTGTCTTCAAGAAGCTTAAATCAGTGTCATAATTTAAGCCAGAAACAAAAACTAGAACATTTGGATTTGCTTTGTGGACAGTTGTTACTCCTTGTCTCATATATTTGTGCCAATTGTCTTCGTTTTGTCCTGGACCTCGTAGTTCATTTCTCAACCCTATTGCCACAACCTATTTAAAAGTCAAACATTAAAAAAGTTGTTTGTTTATTTTAATAAATAAAATAATGGATTTAGCTAGTACTCTTGGAATATTTATACAATAATAATTTAGGATACTTAACATTTTTTTTATAACAAAAATTTAGTATGTTTAATAAATCCCTTTAAGATATGAGGATTATTCACTAAAAATAATTAAAACTTAAAAAACTGATATTACTTTTTTTTTTAGATGCTAAGTAATGTAACTTATAAAATTTAGGGACACCTATATGCTGTTAAAGAGAGCACTTTCTATTTATTAAGGAAGTATGAGGGGATGTTTATGACCATAATAGCTTAAAATGAGAAAAAAAAAAAAAAAAGATTGTTAGAATTAAGTATCATCCAATGTTAAACTAATTTATGAATTTACTCTAAATTTCTATATACCACACAGATTTTTAGATGATTGATAAAATGAATAGCCTCTAAAATAAATTCTTATGTTTTTTTAAACTATCTATGTTAATCTTATTAGTATTTGGAAGAGATAAAAATAATATTTCTGTTAAAAACCTGAGGTTTTCCTTTGACACGGTTGGCCACATTGGAAAGTCCTTGTAGCCATTCTTCGGGGTCAAAATATTGGTCACCAAAAAACCCATTCCCATCATTATTGTCACAACACCATTTAGGATCACTAACATGATTATCAGCTAAAACCATCATACCTTGTTTTCCAAACTCATCAATCACAAAATCAAAGGTTTCCACAACAGTAATATTTTCCAAAGAAGGGTTAAAATTCCCAATTCCTAACCTAGAACCTGGAAGATTCAATTTGTCCAAATTTTCTCCAACTTTATAATTTGAGTAACGTGTGAACATATGTGTTGCCCATGTGTATCTTACACAATTAAACCCTAATCCCTTCAATTGGGCTATAACATCTTTTAAGGGTATTGTGTCAAGACCTTCAGCTACCATTGCATTCATGTGACTTGACCAATTGATACAATGTAGCTTCACCCTTTTTCCTGACTCATCTACTATCCATCTCTTGTTGGTTGAGAGAGGAAGAGAATTTGAATGTGATGCAAAAATGGTAAACGCCAAAAGTAAAATCAAGCACAATGGTTTTCCTCCCATCATAATTTGTTTTAAATGGTATAGAAAATTATTTGATTTTCCTCGTACTTCACCTTTTGTGCTTATATAGGAATATTTCGGCCACGATGTTTGTTACCAAGATCATGGCTTAATAAAAATGATAAGATTTATTTTTACTTGTTTTCTAATTTTAGTATAAATATGTTTTAATGCAACTAGTGCCGGTTTCATTTTCCTTAAATAAATTTATGTTGTGAGCTTGTGACATTTCAAACAATATTTTTTTTTAAGAAATTTCACACAAAATTTCTTGTTTCTTTTAAAAAAAACAAAAAATTATTGTCCGCAACGTATTTGTTTCCAGAAATATAGATTTGTTTCAACTTACTTTAAGCTTAAGAAAAACTTATCCAAAGTCTTTAGACTATAATTGACATTTATCCATGTAATGCAAACAATATTGTTTGCATTGTTTGCATTACATGGACAAATATCAATTATAGTCTAAACACCATGTTTGTTTTTAAATATCATTTATAAAAATATCATTAATTACTATATATATATATAATAAATGATTAATGACATCACAATATCAAACTTAATTTACGTCCTTCAATACTTCTTTACCAGATAATTGTATTACAAAAATATCCATTGAATTAAAAGATAGTATAATACTTTGACCAAGAAAAAAGATAGTATAATATTGATCATGTCTATAAAATTTTACATTAGTTGGAAATTTTTGATATTGTTGTGTGCAAGTGTGAGTAATTATGTCTCACATCGGATAGAAAGGTAAAGGTTGAACACCTTATAAGTAAGAGGACCCATAAACCCATTGCCTTAAGGTTTTGGTAAAAGTGTGGCGTCTCTCTCACTTGTGCGGTTGTTCTAGCCTCGATGTGGGCGGTCCCTCTAACTCCCCTTAGCGACCCAACAGTGGTATCAGAGCCTCGGTTCGACGAAGGGTACGACTGAGGCAGCCGGTCCGTTGCAGAGAAAGCAGCAACGACGATACAAACAAGTAAGAGCTTCCGCTTGAAGGGGAGCATGATAAATTGATGGACTCACACTTGAGGGTGAGTGTTGTGTGCAAGTGTGAGTTAGTCCCGTTATATGTTCCACATCGGATAGAAAAGTAAAGGTTGAACACTTTATAAGTAAGAGGAACCATAAAGTCATTGCCTTAAGGTTTTAGGTAAGAGTGTGGCATCTCTTTGTGTGGTTGTTCTAGTCTCGAAGTGGACGGTCTACCGAGCTCCCCTCAGTGACCCAACAGATATGTCAATGAGATAGATCAAAATTTACGTCTTATGAATTTTTTGCAAAACTAGTTAATTTTGATGTATTTTATTAACCCAAAAACACTAACCCAAAAATTTGAAGGAATATGTTAACAAGTCTACTCCTACTATCAGAGTATGTAAACAATTTTAAATGTAAAAGTAGCTTTGTATCTTTCCTTTAATTTTAAATAGGATTTTCAGAGGAAAAGCAAAATCTATTTATTAGCTTCTAGAAAGTATCAAGCTTCTTTCTTTTTGGTGGCTCAAGGCCAAGTTAGCTTTGTTTTCTTTTAAGTTTTATAAATGGTGCCATCACCCTTTTCTATGCTGGTGTGCTAGATGACTGTTATTATCATTATTGATAAACTTGTGATGTAACTTCCCAACTATTATATCTGGCACACCATGTGCTGGAGGAATAGTGTTTCGGGTTAATATATAATTCATTTTGATCTTATAAAAAAATTCCTTTAATTTATTAAAAAATAAAATAAACCTCTAAAGAAAAGAAAGTGTTGTTGTTTCCCAAGTTTCGTATAAATTTGGGCCTACAAAAAAATTGGTTCATCTAAGACCGAAATTTCTCAAAAATTGCTTTTTTGACATCAAAAGTTTCCTAAAAACACTTGTGAATGACCAAACTACCCCCAACAGTAGTAAACTATCGTTGGGAAAAACTGGCAGCAGTTAACTACCGCTGGCCCCGGCGGTAGTTAACTACCGCTGAATTCCTATCATCAATTTATGACTATCACTGTCCAGATACTACTCTTTGTCCATATACCAAATACAATCAAAATCATCCTATACATCCCTTTCACACCCCAAAACCGATTCAGATATTATTCAAAAGGAATAGCTTAATCAAAGTTACATCTAAATTTGAAATGCTTTAATATAAATTCTAGATTTGAGATGAAAATTTAATTCATGCACTTATTCCTTCCTCATTCAAAAATTCATTTCTAGATGCAAAGAATACAACTTTGCTGAGTTTAGAAAATATAGAACCTTTTGCACCATCCATACATATTTTTACCTTATCAAGTTTTATCGTTTTTTATTTGTGGAGATTTGAGAGTGGAACAAGAGAAGACGGGGAAGAATAAAGATGAACAGTGAGTTGTGGTTCAGTGTGTAAGAGAAACAAAATAATGAATTACCAATGTGGCCACTAAATAATATAGGCATAAATTTATGATAGGAATTCAACAGCGGTTAACTACTGCTGCGGCAGTGGTAGTTAACTGCTGCCGTCCCAGCGGTAGTTAACTACCGGTGGGGGTAATTTGGTCATTTATTTGTGTTTTTAGGAAACTTTTGATGCCAAAAAAGCAATTTTCAAATTTCTCAGTGTTGGATCATATAATCCTCATCCTCACATGATACTCTTACTGCACTTAATTTTTTCCCTCTTTCCCTTACCACTTCTCTCCTTGGCATACTGACTCAACAATCTACCTTTGTCACGTTCCGAGTTCCGACCACCATGATGTTCCACATGCAACACTTTATCCATAAGAAACAACTTCCTTCCTTTCATTCCCCAATCTTATGAAAGATATGATGTTGATGGCGTCAAGACCATTGTGATTCTTTTTTGCGGCAACAATCACTTTTAAGTTTGAATTTCTCATTGGTGTTAAGGGCAGATAAATTTGGCGCAACAGTGAGGGTGGTGAAAACATATACAATTAAGATGGGCAAATACTTAAATTAAGCTCTATCAAAAAAGTTTGGCCATATAGCGTCGATCCAAAGATTATCAAATCGTTGTCAAATTGCAGCATCGAAACAACCATCGGAACAACCAATGGTAACATTCTAGCATCAAATCTCAACTCAGAGGGTCAACTCAAACGTGTTACCATATCACACATCACAACTTGTTTGACGATTCAAATCTTTGGGTATACACACTACATGTTTGGTTTTGTTGTAAATTAACAAGAAACACCAGCACCATATACTTTTCCTGTTTACGGTTATGAGGTTTAAGTTTGTATAAGTGAGAAACATGTTTTTTGTTTAAAAATAACATAAAATAAAATATACAAATTTATCCGTCACTTAAATCTAATTATAAATAGATAGAATTTGGTTTTTTTTGGTAAAAAGTAAGTGGGAGTCCTAACTTACTCTTTCATGGCATGTGGCAAGCTATTCCCTCTTGGCTAGAAGCCAAACTTTTCTCCATACTGGATCGGCTAGCCAATAGTAGGCCTAAGACGGTATTCACTTCAAAATGAATGATTCTTTATCAAAATGAATAAGTTGCATTTGGGCCAGATTAGTAGAGTCGACATCATACTGCTCCTTGAAACCTAAATATTCTTAGGAGAAGTCTCTGATTTAAGCATCCAGATATCTTGGAAGAAGGTAGTATGGATAATGACATAAACTAATAAAGGGCGACCCTTGCATTTTCGATCGGCAAAGTAGTGATCTACCTACTTATACTGGATGGTTTGCTCTATATGAGAGGAGGAGGAGCGGCATAATTCATGATTAGGTGATAAATCTTCATGGAAAAGGTGGTTGAAGTCCTTAGAAAGATGAGAGAAGTCATTTACTGGAGAAACGATCGATTGAAAAGAAATAAAGAAATGATTGGCCAATGAAAGAACTGAAGAAACGATTGACTGAAAAATAAATAAAGAAAGGATTAGCCGATGAAGCACATGAAGAAAGATATTAACAAATTCTATAATCATTGATTTCTTATGAGCTTGGTGATAAGAGGGTGACAGATGGTAGTCGATTTTCTCAATCTCTTTGCAATCGAAATAGCTATAATGTTTTCTTGTTCCAACAAGATCAAATTGGATTCTCTTATCCCACGGAAAATAAATAATAGGCTGATAAGGAAATACATTTTTGAGTTCATGGTAATGGTGGTTGAGGAGATTCGGTAGGATTTGTTGTGATAATAGGATCAAACAAAGAGGTAACGATTTATTAACCAAGATGGATTTTAAAAACTATATCTAATATTTTGATGATAGCAATGTATTGAAGAACAATTGGCTACTCTAAAGTTTGTTCAAATGTACAAGATTATAGAATTAAATCCTGACCCTGAAACACACTGCTCTAAATAAAGAAAAGAAACTTTGATGCTAAAGACAAGCTCTGTTCTAAATATGGTTAACAAAAAAGTCAAAGCTATAATCTAATATGCATCAAGTTATGAAGGATGAAGGTAACGCTTCAAACAACATGTGATCAGTTTTATCCTTTCTGATGGAACGTCTCTTTCGGTGATCTATCACAATCAAGAGAATGTTTTGTTCTTGGTGAATTAAAATAAGACACATTGCAGAAACATACAAACCTTTGTGATAGACATAATGGATGCAACAGATAATTCCTAAAGAAGCAAATGAATTCCAAAGTATTATTTGACGGAATTATCCTTAAGAGGCAAAAAGTTCAAATATGAAGAAAACTTCTCAAGGAAGCTTGATGCGCTGACAATATCTTTAAGCAATGACTCTACTAAAATCTCATATAAAATGACCTTGAGCTTTTGAAGAAATATAGAAAACTACACGCTCTCAACTATGTCAAACCTCATATCAAATTTCTAGCAATTCTTACAACCTTTCATCTTAGTATTTCTTAAATGTTTAGAAGAAAAAAATCGATGCCTAATTTAGATTACCACTCCTTGAATCTGAAGTGTAAACAAACATCAAATTATTATAAACTGCTAATCCTGTTGGATTATAGGAAGTCCTCAAGGAGAGGTAGGAAATCTTAGACTTGTGTATCTATGTACATTTTAATGAAGTTTGATTATAGTGAAAAAATCTCTCAAGTGTGAGGGAACTAGATATACTCTGGATTATGGGTTGAACCATGATAAATATGTGATAATTTTTCTCTTTTGTTGTTGATTTTTCTCTTTAGTGGAGTACAAATTTCAAGGATGAAATGTAACATCTCAATTCTAATTAATGGTAGGGATAAAATAATTAATTAGAATTAAGTTATGTGGAAGAAAAGAGATAAAGGTAATTTGAGCAAAACAATATAAATACCCTTTGTGGATTAAAAAGAAAAGAGAAAATTCAGTTTTTTCTCTCTTTCATATTCTTCCTCACATCAGTTGCATATCTCTCTCTCTCTCATCTTCAATCACTTGTTGGAACTAGATGGAGTGTCAATTTGAGTGGAAAAGAGACTTTTGGTCAAGAACAAGAAGATTGAAGATTGGGGAAAAACTTGGAAACTCATAAAGCTCATCAAATTCTTGTGTGTTCAACAATAATCAAGGTGGGTAAAGGTGAGAAAAACACAAGAATGGGGATTGAATTATGTTGGCTTTAACTGAAATTCTTTCTAAGTTAACCAACTCAAAGGTAAGAAAACAAAGCAACAGAGGTAGAGAAAAATCAACACCAATAATTATCCTAGTTCACCACACAATCCAGGATTACGTCCAATCCCCTCAAACATGAGAGATTTTCCACTTTAATCAAACTTGATTACAAAGTACTTAGACATAGAAGTCTATGATTTTTTTTGCCTCTCCTTGAGGACTTTCTACAATCCAACAAGATCAATGTTTACAATAAAATTGATGTTTGCTTGCACTTAAGATTCAAAGAATGGTAAAATAAATTCAGCACAAATGTTTTTTAAATACTTAAGAAATTCTAAGATTCAAGTTTGTATGAATTTTTCCAAGTGTGTTAGCACTAGAAATTTTATCCGAGTTTTGACACAGTTGAAAGTGCGTGGTTGTCTATATTTCTTCAAACGCTCAAGGTCCTTTTATAAGAGTTTTGAATAGAGCCGTTTTGTAAAGTGTCAGGGCATTAAACTTCATTGAGAAATTTTCTTTAGATTGGAAAACATTGCCTCCTAAGGATAATTATGTTGAATAGTACTTTAGAATTTATTTGTTTCTTTTAGAATGATTTGTTGCATCTATTTTGTCTTCACATAGGTTTGTCTATTTCTGCAACGTGTCTTTTTTAATTCACCAAGGACAAAACATACTATTATCCGATAGAAAGTGATGTTTCTTTAAAAGAAGGCAAAACTGGTTAGATATTCTTCAGAGCGTTGATCATTAACTTGATCCTTCATAACTTTGTCTTCATATCAGAATTTGACTTCATAACTTGACATAAATTTGATAAACGATTTGACTTTTTGTCGATCATCTTCAAGTCAGAGCTTTGTCACAAGAGGTTCGTCTTACATCCAGCAATATAATGATGATGTTAATAATAGAGTAGTATTTGGAGTTGAGTAATAGGGATCTAGATGTGGTGGTGTGTATTTGGAGTTTCTTGGAGTGATTTTAGCTCATTGTATTTAGGCTAAATTACATTTTTAGTCCCTTAAGTAATTATGTGGTGTCATTTTGGTCGCATATTTAATTTACGTTACAATCTGGCCTATAAGTCAGTTATGTCCATCAGTTAAATCCATTCCATCTGTTTAAATTCAAAAAATGTTAATTTGTATATGTGGCAGATGACATGGCTAGTGTGGGTTGGACAACCACATCAGCTTCTTCCATTTCGACAACATTTGGCCCATTATCCACAACCACTTCAGCTTCTTCCATTTCCACAACATTTCCAACCTTATCTCCAACCCACACTGGTCACGTCATCTGCCACACATGCAACTTAACGTTTTTTGAATTAAAACATACGAAATGAATTTAACTGATGGACGAAACTGACTTAGATGGCTAGATTGTAGCGTAAATTAAATATGGGATCAAAATGAAACCACATAATTACTTAAGGGACTAAAAATATAATTTATCCTTGTATTTACGTTGTATTTTTTATCCTAGTCTAGATTAATGCTCATTAATTAATTGTCTTTTCAAAAAGAAAAAATATCAATTATAATAACAAACAAAAAAGTTTAAAAGTGTCAGCTCAATGGAATATTGTTAAATAACCACTAATTTCACATGTTGCAAAAAAAAATTAAAAAATAATAACAAATAAAATAAATCTTATATATTAGCTAAAACAGTTACACGTTTGTTGTAACTAGTTGAAACCATTGACTTTGTGGATCATCCAAACAAGCAGGATTATCATCAATACATATGCATTTTTTTGTAACTATCTTAGGTGAAGTGGGAGATTTCCTTTGCAAGCATAAATTTTGTCCTTGACTATCCAAGGTACCCAAATGAAGATTGGTTGCTGATAAAGTTTTCCAAAAACTTTGCTTGCTCTCGCAATCATTTAAGAGTTTCACTTGAGAACCATCTTTAATTGCTTCTATGCATGTATCATTGCCAACCAATTTGATTTGTTGCCCTACTTGATTCCACTTACTTTTTCCATCACAATCACCCAATATAAGTTTATTCCTTTTGTTCCCTTTTACACATTGTCCACTTAATGGGTGATATATTATGTAGGACTTGCTTGAATTTGAACTTGGTTCTGCAATTAAGAAAATTAACATCATTTATCATCTTAAATAATTTACAAGTAAGGTCTACCAAAGTTTAGATTTCAATAATATTTTTTTTCATGTGTTCTTAACATTTTTGTGTTATATTATATTCTACTTTTTTATGAAACGTTATATTCTGCATGTATTTGTTATGTTAACCTATGCTACATAACTTCATTCCTAATATATTCTTAAAAAAAATAAAAAAAAACTTCATTCCTTTTTCCATTTCTAATATTTATTGAAACCTAAAAATGACATACCTAAAAGCTTCTTATGCATAAGTTGAAACCTTTGAGGAAATTCTAGATATCGAAGTGTGTGAAAATCATAACTCCATATACCAAAAGTCTCACTCACAATAATTTCATTCTTTCTTATATAATAAGCACCTTGTGCAGCCCACAATGCCCAATCCAAATCCACACCTACAAGATATGCCAACATACAAGACAAGAATTTTTCATTCATGTCAGTCTTATTTTCCATGTTGATACCAAATTCACTCATAACCAATGGTTTAGGGTTAGAACCACTCATGAGAAACCCTGCCCTATCATTCAAACTATTCATTACATTGGCACATTTTTTGTTCAATGGTTGCTTGTCCCAATCACTTCGTTCCCCACTTGACCATGCATAGGAATGTACCTCGTACACCAATTTGTCTCCTATGCTAACATTTAGAGGCTTTGTCTTCAAGAGGCTTAAATCTGTATCATAATTCAAGCCAGAAACAAAGACTAGAACATCTGGATTTGCTTTATGAACAATTGTAGCTCCTTGGCTCATGTACTTGTGCCAATTGTTTTCGTTTTGTTTTGGACCTCTTAGTTCATTTCTTAACCCTATTGCCACAACCTATAATTCAAAACCCTAACATTAGAAACATTTTTATGTTTGTTTTAATACATAAAACAACAATGTATTTAACTAGTACTCTTGAAATAATATTTAGGATACTTAAGGTTTTTATAACAAAAGTATAGAGTGAATAGATGATGTCGCAATTTAAAATACGAAAACTCATTGAATTATGATTTCAAGAGAGCGTTAACAAATAAAGTGATCTCACACCTTAGTTGAGACTTGAATGCATGTTAGTAACACCTATATGTTGTTAAACAAAATACTTTATATTTTTTAAGAAAGCATGAGAGGGAGGGGGCTTATGACCACATATGAATAGTTAAAAATCTCCTAAAAAATTGTACAAAAAAAAAAGACTCCTAAAAAATATACATGAATTGTAGCAATGAAAAGAAAATTGTTTAAATATATTATTAAACAACATTTTTAGATACCATTTACTATTAGGTATTGTTTGTTTCTTTGTCTCAAATTGTATTATCGAATGGTAAAAGAGCAATTTAAGAAATAACTCTATAAATTTATTTTTAAAAAATGACTAAATAAATTATACCAAATAGAAGTAACTTGTAAGAAATAACTCTAAATTTATCTTTAAAGGTAATTTAGAAAAAAAAAACATGATAATTTATACGAACATGAGGTTTTCCTTTGACACGATTGGCAACATTAGAAAGTCCTTGTAACCATTCTTCAGGGTCGAAATATTGGTCACCAAAGAATCCATTCCCATCATTATTGTCACAACACCATTTAGGATCGCTAACATGATTATCAGCTAAAACCATCATACCTTGTTTTCCAAATTCATCAATCACAAAATCAAAAGCCTCCACAACAGTAATATTCTCCATAGAAGGGTTAAAATTCCCAATTCCTAACCTAGGACCAGTGAGATTCAATTTATCCAAATTTTCTCCAACTTTATTTATTGAGTAACGTGTAAACATATGTGTTGCCCATGTGTATCTAACACAATTAAACCCTAATCCTTTCAATTGGGCTATAACATCTTTTAAAGGTATTATGTTAAGACCTTCACCTATCATTGCATTCATGTGACCCGACCAATTGACACAATGTAGCTTGACTCTTTTCCCTGATTCATCTACTATCCATCTCTTGTTGGTTGAAAGAGGAAAAGAATTTGAATTTGATACAAAAATTGAAATTATCAAAAGTAAAATCAAGCTCAAATGTTTTCTTCCCATCCTTAAATTTTGAAAATAAGGATGTGAGAAACTAGAAATTGATATATGTTTTTGGGTTTTGTTTTAAATGATTTTCCTCACACTTCATATTTGTGCATATATATATATATATATATAGGATGTTTTTTTGCCACGGTGTTATCATGATTATGTGCTTGATAAAAAAATTGACTTTTTATTCTTTTCTAATTTTAGTATGAATATGTATTAATGCAACTAGTGCCAGTTTCATTTTCCTTAAATGAACTATGTTGTGTTGTTACACTTGTTTTGATTAAATATTTGTATTTAGAAATAGCCAATTATATTGCTATTCTTATTATTAATGAGATGCAATAAGGTGGCATTTAGAATGCACAAAGATGAAAGTTGTGCACCATCACCATGCTCATGCTTGATGTTTTTAGACAGGTGACGGTTTTGGTGGGGTTGGATTACCTGCTAAAATTAAATCAATAATAAAATGAAACATATTTTAATATAAAGTATTGGTTTTATTGTTTTTGCTGAATACACCCTCCAAATCTGAAAATACAGAGTAGCAATTCACACTAACACATCACCTCTCATCATGAATCTCACTTCAGTCTCCTTTTCCCTCTTCTTTCACTTGGATCTCACATAGAAGCACCATGAAAATACAACACTCTCCATTAAAGTTCAGATTTTCAAAAATTGTTACTCACCATTAACCTACACATTAACTTATGTTTCATCTTCTTCAATAACATTGTTCAATTATATTTCACTTTCCATTGAAGTTTGGAGACTGCAACTTAGTTTGGTTTCTAGATCTGAATTCATAGAAGTTGTTGGTTGATTTGTGAAACTTGAAGGTATGTATAAGAATTTGTTTATCAAGATTTTATTCTTTATTATGATGTACGGTTCTTGAATACTAGTAGTAATTTTCATTTTTGAAATGCATTTCGAACAAGCTGGTCACCATTGAAGTTGTTGTTCTTGAGTGTTCATCATTTTAGATTTTTTCGTTTTTTTTCAGTAACGCATGGTCGTGCGTAATATTGACATGATCGTGTCTCTCTACTCTGGAAAATGAACATGATGGTTGATACTTGTAGAGACACGGTCGTGCTTTATACTTGCACGACCATGTTCGCGTTATTGGCATTGAAATTGCTTTTTTTTTTCAACTGTTATTCTGAACTTTGCTTTCCTACCTTGTTTGGCTATCCAAGTGATTGTATCTTGATGACATTAGGTCATATAACACTTTTGTTATAGTTTTTATGTAATTTTAGTTTAGTTCAGGTGATTATGTATGAGTTAGAAGCTGCAAAAAGACTGATTTTTTATGCTGAAGCTAGTAGGAAATCATACTCCGATTTGTAGCATCGGAGTCCGATTTATGAAGCTGTTTTGTGACATTTGGTCTCGTAAAAAATCGTGCTCCGATTTATGAGCATCGGGCTACGATTTGGCAGACGCTCCAGCTGGGATCTAAGATTAATGAAGCAATCGTACTCCGATATACACCATTGGAGTATGACTTTAGCGTATATGAGAATTTTTCTATAAAAGCGAAGCTGTTTTCTGAAGGAAGGGTTCGAAATTTTGGAGAAAGAAACTGACTTTTGGAGCAGGAGATCTGGAGAGAAGGTGGGAGACCATCAAAACTTATATCCGGTTACCAATTTCATGTAATGAATCCTTCTTTTACATTAGTTATTTGTGTTTTAGCCATGAGTAGTTAGATCCTTTGTGATTAGGTCAAGAGATGATTTTGTTCTAGCTCATGTTTATGTAACCTGTAACTCTTAATCTTTATGAATGTCATTCTAGTTTATTCAGTATAAATTGTTCTTAATGCTTTTATGATTCTGACTCAATATAACTGATTTTAGAGTATATATGACTACTGACACTAGCGTGTAACTCTGGCATATTTATATTGTTCAATCTAACGGACAATCTAGGGATGGAGCGTTGTTAGGTTGTGATACTTAAATTAACAGACCTAAAACCTTTTATGATTATAGGTTCACCCAAGGGATTAGGGAATTATAATCAGAAAAGAGGGCTTTTGATCAAGGATTGACCTAAGCTATTTTGTTAATTTGTCTTAAACTTTATAGCATTCGTAAACTTAAGAAATAGGTTGCTAATGATTGATGAACATATGAATCGATTGACCTAGTCATCTCTCCATATTATTTCTCGAACCAATTTTAGGTTAACCATTTTATTTACATTTACAATTCAAACCAATTGCCTCAGTGCACCCCCCATTTTACAAACATCCTTAATAATAACGTTACTACCGAGTAGAAGTTGAAACAGTCCTTGTGGATACGAATCTTATAAATTTTATTACTTCGATATAAGTTAGTACACTTGTTAAATTTGTATCAAGTTTTTGACGCCGTTGTCGAGGACTGTTGAATCATATCAACTTGGTAATTTCGTTATTATTTAGGATTTCTGTCATTTATATTTTTGTTTATATATAATAAAATTGAAAAAAAAAATTATGATTTGATCCCTTCATGTTTATCTCATTATACTTTGCTGCTAAAAAGTTTATCAAAGTTTTGCAGCTATGATAGATAGGTTAGTAGACAGGTTACGCCTTTATGACATAGAAGAGATAGTTACGTTGGAGTATGAAAAATATATGCTATGTTGGAAGATAAAACAATGGGATGACAATATTTCAAGATTAAATAGATGTGATTTTTATGAAGGGAGTCATCAGGGTACAGATTGTGAAGGGATGAAAGGGATGATCAACATCGATTACAATACTCATCTTCAAAATATTTTAGATGATTTCTTGATATTAAATCAAGTTTCATTTGAGAAATTTGAAGTTCTGTGTGGTGATCTTGTTGGGAAAGCGAATGAATGTCAGAAGCAGCTGGTTGAGATGGAGATTGAGTGTCGTGTTGTTGTGGTGGAAGAAAATGCACAAGTGAGGAGTGTTGGTCTCTACCTGAAGTCTCAACCAACGGGGTTGAAAGAAACCATTCCTTTACAAAGGTATGTATATTCTTCTTTATGGTGGGAGAGCTCAAATGTTGAAAGTCTAGCAGTTGGATCATAGGAGCATCTGCTGCATTGCATGAAGTTCATGGAATTCCTACCGAACAAGAGGAAGAAGAAAGATGATATATTCTTTCTTTCATATTTGTCACCCTAACAGTGGCTGAGGCGTCGAGCTTAATGACGTAAAAGAAAGAGCTTGATGGGAGGCAACCCGTCATATTTTCTAATTTCGTTTATTTGACTAGTATTTCTTTTCAAAAATAAATAAAAATGTGTGTGACTGCTGTTAGTGTTATGAATTTTGTATTCCCCTATGTTTTGTAATTGCATTTACATTTGTTTATTATTAATGAATTTGCTTTTTTCTTGAATTTTACCAGTCTAGTAGCATTTGTTCATCAATGGTTTAGCAAAAGTTCAAGGAGGTAGAGCTTGCATGAGGTTCCTTTGTTGAAGTGTACGGCAGTGTGAATTTTGACAACTTCCATAAACCTCGGCTTGTAAGTTCCAAAGCCAAATTTTTATTTTACAATTTTCACAAATATGAGTGTTCCATGCTGATACTATTTCTAGGACTTGCAAATTTTCTTTATGTCAGTTGGTTACATCTTTTACACACTAAAAGCAAAAGTATATGTTGAACAAAATATAAATGAGATGATTGATATATGTGATGACTTAAGGTTTTGGTTCAATATGTAGTGTATTTTTTCAATTCCTTGAAAGTTATGTTTTTTTTAGGATTTTAAAAGTTGTTTATTTTAATAAATTCAGAACAAATTGATTTGATTGTGCAAAATATATGTATGCACGGACAATGTGTAACAATTAAAATTCCATTTAAGTATTATTTGATTACCGAGTTCCAAATTATTTAGGTCCTAGGAACTAGAAGGTTAAGATAAAATTAATATAAAATAAAATCTTAAATCCAATGTAGTTATATAAAGTACGTAAATGTCCAACATCATGATATCCATCTGCATGCCATATTGCTTCTCTTATTAGAAAGTGTTCTTTTCTTTCTTGATCGATTTTCTTGACCCACACCTTAAGAGAAGACAATGAATATGTTAATTGGTTGACGCATCTAACAATGACCTTATGAAAATATGGGCTTCTCGTCGTCTTCAATTAGATCTTATACTGCTTTGAGACGACTTTAGAGTTTGTCGGCATCAGATTGCTTAATTTTGTGTTTTTGTCTTTCCTTTCTTTTGATAAAAGCATTTGTTATTATTATTACAATGAGTAAATTTTAAAGAATGGTATTTTGTGCTTATTCAATGTCTTCTAAATAAATCCTTCACAATATCAAAAGAAAGTAAACACCTCCAAATAAGAGAGTTCATATCATTGAAATATCTTTCGAATGATGAGGGAACTAGTCAGGTATACAATCACTCTACTTAAGAATGAGCAACTATATTAGTCTTCCTTCCCATTATTTTAGCGAATTGATTAAATAAAATTGAAAAGTCAAGCAACCATAAGAGATTTATTTTAGCTCTATAAATCGTGTTAGAATAAAACTCGTAAAATTTTATCTCCCCCATGCCTCTATCGCTCTTTGAAAATTAAAAAATGGCCAGCAATTTTAACACATTTGGATTATAGAATCCAAACAGAAAAAAATAATTATAATTCGGATTTTAGAATATGAACACTCCTTTTACAGGCTACGAACCCCTTTGTGCGATTTTCTTCATTGCCTACCTTTTTGTTCAAATTCTCCATAATAATCTGATACACCCGTGGGCCGTCCAAAGCGTGCAACCTCTAGGCCCATAAAGCTGAATGACTATGTCACTAATCTGCCTGGCCCAAAGTAATAGTATTCTAGCATATTCTTGTACTAGAGTTTATCCTAAGAGACTGTTAGTGACTCATAGCTGTCAATTTATCATTTCTGTCCTTTATTTTACTGTCAACATTTTATCCTAAGATCAAAGGGTCACAATAGACCGCCTCACATGCTGTATAAAAGGATGAATGAGTAATAAATGAGTATGAAAATTTTCCCAATTATATAGTCTTAGTTAACCTAGTGTAGCAATAGAGAGAAACCCTATGACCGGTGCTTTCATTGCCTTTCTCTACTCATGACAAATACACCGCCGCCACAGCCACACAATCTTCCACCACCCATAACACCACCACAACCTTCACCCCTTGAGTCTGCCATCTCCGCTTTAACATCCAAAGTTGATGCTTTAGCTTATGACCTTTCCTCTCTCCGCCACCAATCTTCCGGTTATAACACACCACAACCACCTCCACCACATCCTCCACCGCCAAGACCACATATGAAACTCGAGGTTCCCTGATTTGACGGTAACGACGTCGTTGGTTGGATCTACAAAATCACCCAATTTTTCGATTTTCATAACACCCCAGAAATCGACCGCCTTGCTATTGCCTCATTTTACATGGATGGTCCAGCTTTAAGTTGGTTCCAATGGATGACCAAAAATGGTATCATCCACTCCTGGCCAGATCTGTTGATGACTCTTGAGACCAGATTTGCCCCTTCATTCTATGATGATCCAAGGGGGGCGCTGTTCAAACTTACTCAGAATGGGTCTGTCAACCACTACCTCAACGACTTCGAACGAATAGCAAACCGTATTGTTGGTTTACCACACCAATTCCTCCTCAGCTGTTTTGTCTCTAGTCTAGCTCCAGAAATCCGACACGAAGTTCAAGCCTTCCAACCCATATCAATCCCCCATGCCACAGCCTTAGCTAAGATACAAGAAGATAAACAAAACGACCGTCGCCGTTCATTTCGTCCCAAGACTAACTTCACCCCCTTTACAAATTCCACACCTACACTAAACACACCTTCCACTTCATCTGCAATACCCACTACAAACCCTATACCATCACCCCAACCCCCCTCCACATCAACACCAAAAATCAATTTCAAAAAATTATCTCCAGAAGAACTAATCTCCCGTCGCGAACGTAACTTTTGTTACAATTGCGACGAACGATTCACTCCGGGCCACCACTGTAAAGGCCGTTTCTTCCTTCTCATCTCAGAAGAAGAAGACCCCACCTTACCCACTGAACTAATCACAACCGCTGCCATTGAGGAAATTACCTCCCCCACCGATTCTGACACTGAAACCCCAGCCCAGCTAAGCCTTCATGCCATGTCCGGCTCTACAACACATAACACCATTCGCCTTTCAGGAATAATCACTAATCAACCCATGGCTATACTTGTAGACGGCGGCATCATACACAATTTCATACAAACACGTTGGCCAAATTCCTTGGTCTCACTCCGACCCCAACACCAATTCCGCTCCGCGTCATGGTTGGCAGTGGTGATACCATTGAGTGCACTCACAAATACACTCACGTACATCTCACAATCCAAGGTCACTCTTTCTTTTTGGATCTATTTGACATACCTTTAGGAGGAACAGAATTATTCCTTGGCGCACCATGGCTCCAAAGCATTAGTCCAGTCCTTATGGACTATAAGAAGCTGTCACTCTCCTTTACTCACTCTGGCCAACCCATTACCCTCAATTTTGCGGCTCCCTTCAAACCAAACAACTCATCATACCCACAAGTCAAACGGAGTGTCCAAACCAATGCACTCTCTTCCCTATTCCAACTACAAATCCTCCCCCCTTTTCAACATTACCAGAACCTCCTACCGCACATCCCGCAATACAAACTCTCCTCCAGAAATTTGATACCTTATTTAATCACACACCTAGCTTACCTCCACCACGACCCACCGACCATCAAATTCATCTCATCCTCAATTCCACACCAGTCAACGTGTGACCCTACCGCTACCCCTACTCCCAAAAATGCGAAATTGAACAACAAGTCTCCAGCATGCTTTCCTCTGGCCTTATTCAACCAAGCCGCAACCCTTTTTACTCACCTGTCCTCCTGGTCAAAAAGAAAGACGGCTCGTGGCGCTGTTGCGTTGATTATCGTGCCCTCAATGCCATCACCGTTAAAGACAGATTTCCCTTACCAACAATCGATGAACTCCTCGATGATTTGGGTAAAGCCTCTTGGTTTTCCAAATTAGATCTTCAGCAAGGATTTCATCAGATACGCATGGCACTGGATGACATCCCTAAAACCGCCTTTCGCACCCACCATGGGCATTATGAGTATAAGGTCATGCCATTTGGCCTTTGCAATGCACCTTCCACCTTCCAATCCACCATGAATGACCTTTTTCAACCTTTCCTTCGCAAATTTGCAGCTATTTTTTTCGACGATATACTTGTCTTCAGTAACACCCTACAAGAACATCTCACCCACCTACAACTTATCCTCACCAAACTCCTAGAAGCACAGTTCTTCCTTAAGCAATCCAAATGCCTTTTCGGACAGCGCCAACTTGAATACTTGGGTCATATCATCTCACAAAAAGGGATCCAAGCCGACCCCCTCCAAATTACAAGCAATGGTAGAGTGGCCTCAACCAACCTCAACAACTTTGCTACGCGGATTCCTCGGCTTGACAGGATTTTACCATAAATTCATCAAAGGCTATGCCTCCATCGCAACCCCTCAAACCAACCTCCTCAAAAAAGACTCTTTTATTTGGTCACCAGAGGCAGAACATTCATTCCAAAACCTTAAGAAAGCCATGGCATAAGCCCCCACCCTTGCTGTCCCTGACTTCACCCTACCTTTTGACCTTGAGACTGATGCTTCCGGCAAAGCCATGGGCGCGATGCTGATGCAACAAAACCATCCTATTGCATTCTTTAGTAAACAGTTCTACCCTCGCCTCCTTCGTTCTTCCACATATGTCCGAGAACTCCATGTTATTACAACAACAGTCAAAAAATGGCAACAATATCTCTTAGGCCATACTTTCACCGTTCACACCGACCACAAAAGCCTCCAGGAGCTCGTGTCCCAGGTGATTCAAACACTCGAACAACATGTATATCTCTCTAAACTTCTTGGTTACGATTTTAAAATTCAATTTAAATTTGGAAAAACTAACGTGGTGGTTGATGCCTTGTCTCGAATTCACACTCTCAACCAGTGTCTAACTTTGACTATGCCCCACTTCTTATTTTTGGAAGATTTAAAAAAAATCCCTTCACACCTTTCTTGAATTCATTACCCTCCATCACAATATCTCCACTGACCCTTCATCTCACCCTAATTTCACAATCCACCAAGGCCTTATATTCTTCAAACACAAAATTTGGCTCCCTAATTCCCACCCATTCAAAGAAAAATTACTCCATGAATTTCACAACTCACCCATCAGCGGCCACATGGGCATTCAGAAAACATACCTCCGCCTATTTGACAACTTCTTTTGGCACGGAATGAGAACCGATGTGCAAAAATTTGTGTCTGAATGCTCAATCTGTCAAACCACAAAATACGAAACAAAAAAAACCCACTGGCCTCCTTCAGCCCCTGCCATTACCCTCTGCCGTTTGGGAAGACCTTTCACTGGACTTCATAAACGGCCTCCCTCCATCCCATGGTTTTTCTGTCATTTTAGTCGTGGTTGACAGGTTTTCCAAAGGAGCTCACTTCGGCGCCTTACCAGCAAATTACTCCGCATTTAAAGTCGCCTCCTTGTTCCTTGACATCATTTGCAAACATCATGGATTGCCTCGCAGCTTGGTCTCCGACAGAGACCCTATATTCATCAGCCACTTTTGGCAGGAACTCTTCAAACTATGTGGCACAAAGCTCTGGATGAGTACCGCATATCACCCACAAACTGACGGCCAAACGGAGGTCCTGAACAGAGTCTTGGAGCAATACCTTAGGTCCTTTGTGCACAAAAAGCCCAACCAGTGGCACACCTTCCTACCCCTAGCAGAATGGTCATACAACACAACCACTCATTCAGCCACCGGCTTCTCCCCATTCTATGTCACATACGGCAAGGAACCTCCTTCAATTCCCCACTACTTAATTGGTTCCTCCATAATCGAAGCAGTAGATACTCTACTTTCATCCCGTCAAGACATCCTCACCACCCTCACAAAGAAACTACTCAAAGCCCAAGAAAGGATGAAACACTATGCTGACAAGAAACGTCGTGACATCACCTTCAACATTGGTGATTTTGTATACGTCAAACTCAGACCTTACCGCCAACAATCAATTACCGGCACTACCTACTCAAAACTTTCCAAGCGTTACTACGGTCCCTACCAAATCATTGATCAGATGGGACCAGTGGCATTCAAACTTCAACTTCCCCCCAACGCCAAAATCCACCCTGTGTTTCACTGTTCACTACTCAAACCTCACAAAGGCCCTCTGCACAATGCAGCAGAACAACTTCCACCAGAAGCCTTTGACAATCTACCAATCATCCAACCCCTCACGGTCTTGGAATCCAAACAGGATCTTTCGACCACACTGCCGCAACAAATGGTTCTCGTTCAATGGCAAGCCTGGCACCAGAAGACACCTCCTGGGAGAATTGGCAAGAGCTTTCTAAGACATTCCATCTTGAGGACAAGATGGTTTTCCCAGCGGCGGGTAATGATACACCTGTGGGCCGTCCAAAGCGTGCAACCTCTAGGCCCATAAAGCTGAATGACTATGTCACTAATCTGCCTGGCCCAAAGTAATAATATTCTAGCATATTCCTGTACTAGAGTTTATCCTAAGAGACTGTTAGTGACTCATAGCTGTCAATTTATCATTTATGTCCTTTATTTTACTGTCAACATTTTATCCTAAGATCAAGGGGTCACAATAGACCGCCTCACATGCTGTATAAAAGGATGAGTGAGTAATAAATGAGTATGAAAATTTTCCCAATTATATAGTCTTTAGTTAACCTAGTGTAGCAATAGATAGAAACCCTATCATAATCCAAGACTCATAATCCAATCCACTTCAAAATTAAGGCTCACCCAACTAGAGAGGGTTAACCACCACATAGACATACAATAAACATCGCATATTGCCAATTTTCGGCAACCACCGAACCTCATTACCATACTTAGAATTTTGCAAGTCCTTCCACAACCTATTATCATCCAATCCTCCCTCTTTTGCAATCTGCACACATCTGACCCAATGTGTTTAATCAGTATTGTTCACCCACACGAGGTTAACATATCTAAACATTATGGAACGCTCTTTACAGCATAGGAGACAAGCGTCATATGCATAAACAACTGATCCACTTTAATCCCTGTGATACTAGTCTTAAAGAAGTTTATTCGGAGACAACCTCAAACCAACATACAACTGTTTTCATCACACACGGATTCTCAACACTACTCCCCGATAAAAAGCGTATCACATGCATACTGGTGATGAGATACCACCAGATCAGAGTTTTTCATCTAAACCCCTTGAACATACCAAGAGTCACTGCCTCCCCGCATAAACCATATCCGAGCAAAAGATTAGTCTCATAGCAGTTTCAAATCACCTAAGCTTATGGAGATACATTACATTAGGGATCCATTAAAGAACCAAATGACCTAAATATAACAAGTTCCAACACACACACACAAATACAACCCTGAAATAATCATTTTCCGAACAAAAAATAAGACTTCCGTTTCATAATAGAGATAAAGTTACTATACAAGAGTAGCAACAATACAATATAAACAATAAGCAAAACAAAGCACATTCAAATATTCAACACAATTAAGTCTACAAACATTTTGCATCAAGCACAGGTATAACAAGAATTTCAAAATACAACACATTAGATACAGTACAACAAATGGTAAACTTGTAGAGAGTTCATTTTCATAAAGTGGTTGATGAAGGCTATGGCCAGAAGAAAAACAACTCCCATGAAAATTGTATAAGATTTTTGAACCACTAGATTCACAATATCCCCACCAAGTCAAGTACTCTTTGGATGTAGTAAAAATATGAGGCATACAGCCGAATAATTTGTATATGAGGAAGTCTTTGAAAGCCATAGATTGCGTGAAAACGAAGTGTCTCTAACCGTAAACACCTACGGAAAATGATGATGACATTTGCTATTCTACCTTGATGCTATAAAATAACACAACCACATTTGTGCTGTGCTGCATCGTTCGCTGCTTTCTTATCTGTATAATAAGGAGAAAAGTCCACCATGTCAATATGTGTCGGATGAAGCGCTAAAACTAAATGAAATTGAATTTAGCCAAACAGAACAGCAGTAAATTTAAGAAACAAGCATGGTCAAGTGTAAACATGTTCTATAAAGAGTTTAGTAGTTGTACACAAGTCAACAAGTCTATAAAGACTCTAATCACATTTCACCAGAGTATAAACATGTTTAAAGAAGTAATATACTGGATATGTCAAGCTGGTGAAATTTAATGGTCATATGTGTAAAACTTATTTTACTATAAGTCCTGTTTGGATAAGCAACTTAAGCACTTATCATATAAGTGCTTATCAAATAATCTATTTCATTAAAATAAAGATTAAATAAAGTCAGACTGTCTACATATAATCTATAAGCCATTTTCATTTAACTATCTTGTACAGCTTATAGAAATAAGCTGAAAAAGTTTATGAACATATCATAAGCTGTTTTCATATGCTCTCTGAAACTGTCTCTCAAAAGCATATGTCAGTAGATAAGCTCAATTGTGCCAATCAAAAAAGGTGTATAACTAAATTCTAGAGAGAATAGTAATCTAAAGAGACGAAAAAAGTTTACAGTCCTAGCTTCACCGCCGAGACTACATCAAAACTAAGATAGTTCAATTTACACAAATAATGGATGAAAAAACAAGGGATGACTTTTCCTTGACAGCTAAGTTATAGAATAATATCTCATGATTAATATGTCAATCAAGAACAGGTCTTATTATTTAAGAAACACCTATAATGAAATTTATGTAAAAGTATACTATTATAGTCAACCTTTGAAAAAGAATAATTTATCATTAAGCTGTGCTGTATTAACTCAAAAATAATAATATTTATAACTAGGATATGGCATTGTTGGAAATAAATATTAGACCTTTGTCTGTAGTAGGTGGTTGCACAACTACATGCATTGTTGTAACAGTACCAGGTGTATCACATAAAGGGCTCTGGCTCTGGCATTCACCAACTGTTTTGTTGTTCTCCAATATTTTTCCTGCACTGATTAACTTCAAATCTTTTATGGTCCTTGGCACATTCTCCTTATCTTCAAAACACAACACAAACTTACGGTTACACATCTCATGTATGAAATAAAATAAAAGGCAAAAAGCTTATTGTGAGCTCAAAATATATAAATATTTCAATACTGTTTCTAAAACTGAATCAGACATCAAATCGGAGAGACTTCTGGATTATGGTTCAAACGCCTTAAACCACTTGAATCGGGATGATTCAGAGTCGAACTGCTAAAATAATTAAACTATAGTGAACACCGATTCAAGGTTTCAACTGGTTGAACCGTCAAGCAGAGCAATCAGGAAATGATTTTTTTGAAACAAACAAGTAAATGAGGGGCAAATACCTACTTAAAAGAAATCCATATTTTTAGTTCAAGGCCCTATTCTAGGTCTTATCATGTTATATACTTGATTAAAGAACTATTGAACAGTTTTTCTTTTATGTAGTAAATGGCATTTTATAAAAAATAAACGCAAAGTATCCTTCATTTCTAAAGGAAAAACATTTGCACGTAAATGCATTCAACATATCTTCCACAAGCATATGCAGGATAGCATATCTTTGACACATAAAAATTCTAAATATCACATTGAACAGAAACGTATTTCAATTCCTTTTCTTTTCTGATCTCATCACAGGCTTGAAATAGTGATATTCTCTGTTACTAGAGCAGTAGTTACATCTATGGTCGCTTAAAAAGTGATGACTGCATACTAAAAGGAGATTATTTCTTCTTCATACTCAATATACATATATATATCTTCTAAAATCACTAATACATCAAACCCAAAAGCCTCAAATGAACATGCACCTGCTATCACCAGGTTTTCGAATCCATCTAATCAAACCACCTGCCCCTCTTAATTTTTTTATCAGTAGGAATCTAATTTGTTATCGCAAGGGTTTACAACACTTACACACCCCTGCGCGCCAACCACTTGCGCTAGACCCTGGTGGTACTTATATCTATTAATGCATGAGCACAATGTTTCTTACAACAACCGGAACAATACGAAGCATCGTCACAAATCTGACATAGATAATTCGGTTATTAAGCTGAAAAACCAAAAGGAGAAAGCATACAGAAGACAAACACATAACAACTAACCTTTCGGCCATTGAGCAAGAATACTTTCTTTCAATGTTGCAATACTAGTGGCGGCAGGAAAACTTTTGGGGCCAATATCAGAACCATCTGTCAATCTAAACTTGATCTCAAACTGCTCTTGGTTCCCGGTCATGCTCGGAGATCCAAGAAACTTGTAAACTTAAATCAAAATCTAATAGCTTATGTTGTATCTCAAAAACTATGAACAAGTTTTCCTTAGAAATCACTTCAATTGAGTTTAATTAATGAATACGAGACTATCATCAATCTCTTAGTTTTCTGCAAAAATAATACACAAACACAAAAATTTGAGTAAGATTTATCTGATATATATGCATCTATATATCAAACAACATGCAAAATTCAACATAGGAAAACAGATAAATCATAAATCATAGAAATTTTTCAAGAGGTTTTAAATTACACATGTCATGATTCATGAGAATAAAAAAATTGAAATCCAACAAGATCATACAAGAAAACATAATAACATATACAAAAACAAAAAACATCATAACATAATTCATAATTCAACACACTATCACCAACAAAAAAGGAAGATCAAATATCTTGTGCACCTAAAACAGATCTAATTTTCAAAAGGGTATGCATAAAATCAATAAAAATCTAAAATTTTC
This sequence comes from Medicago arabica, assembly GCA_946800305.1. NCBI lineage: Eukaryota > Viridiplantae > Streptophyta > Magnoliopsida > Fabales > Fabaceae > Medicago > Medicago arabica. The sequence continues at coordinate 4,321,078 of OX326969.1, forward strand.
AACTGGGTCAAAAAAAAAAAAATAAAGCAAAAAATTGGAGAGAAAAAAAAACAGAACAACCTTAAAGTTTTGATTTGTTTTTTTGTTGTTTTTTCTGAGTTGGCTATAGATGTCACTGATCTGAGTGGTAATTTGTTAAAATCACGAGAATGAGGTTGATAAAAACCTAGATTGAAGATGAAGAAGAAGAAGAAGAAGAAGAAGAAAAAGAGAGAAAGTTGGTGCTTTTTCTTCTTCTTTTTTATTTTACTATTATCTTTTTTTTTTGGTTTTGGTTGAGTTGTGAAATGAAATGCAATGCAATAATTGATATATAAAAATGGGAGAAAAATAAGGAAAGAGGGTTGCTTTGGAATTTTCAAAGTCATTGAAATTTGTGGTCAATGACTTCATTCTTTGTTTGTAGGCTTCTCTCCCTCCTCCTAATCTCCGAAGGCTGTGGAAATGGAAAAAACTAACTATCTTGTACATTTTTTATTACATAAAAAAATTATTGTCATTTGGTTTATATGAAGTAAAAAAGTATTTCAAGTTTCTTCTAGAGAAATTCCTTAAAAAAAGAAGTTTCTTCCGGACAAATATTTAGTCGGGGTTAATTGAGTTTTTGATTCTTATAAATATCTGCAGTTTCGTTTTTAGTCCTTATAAAATAAAATCATATTTTTTAGTTTCTGTAAGATTTTCCGTCAGCATTTTTTGTCCTATAAAATTTTCCATCAACATTTTTAGTCCCTGTAAAAATTTTACGTCAGCATTTTTGGTCCTTAAAATGCTAAAGGAAAATGTCACAGAAACTAAAAAATGTAATTTTATCTTACAAGGACTAAAAACAAAAACTGCAGGACAAAAAACTTAATAAACTCTGTAAGTTTTAGCCCGTATACGCTAATCTTTGCAATGCACTTTCACCATTAAAAACCTAATGTTATTATATAAAGTTTTTGTGTTACCTTGATTTTAAATGTAATTTTGAGTAAATTAGACGTCAAACCATACAGACTATTAGACTATCTAGGACATTTAGATAACATTTGCGTTATTTAGACACAATTCTCGACATGATATTTAAATAATGTATATTATTGAGTGTGGATATCGATCTCAATGAAAGAAAATAAACAGTTAGGAGGAAAAAAATTAATTAATTAATATATGGCGTTAATGATCAAATTTGTGTGGAGAAACAATATTTTTTAATAAACATTTTAATAAGTGGATTGGACATTCCCTCAAAACAAAAGAAAATGGATTGGATACCATAACCCGGGATCGGACTCAGAACTTTGTAGATGTGTGTGAGTTTCAGGTGAATGATTGTTAGCGGTCTATAAAGCAAAAAAAAACATTTTTGTTTGATTTTTTTTCAAATAGTCTACTAGCTATAATTTTACATTTTTAAAATGAATAAGTGAAAAGTTCGGATTTGTAGTCTAGCCCCTACGTATATTAAATAACATGGTCAAATTTTTTTGAGAAAATTGAACTATCGTAGAGAAATTATGTTCAAAGGTAGGGATTCGAACCCCAAACACTCCACTTTTTCACCTTAAAAAGGTAAATTTCCTACCTAATGACTAATTGATAAAAGAAAATATCTTGTAGAAATTATAAAAATAAGATAAAAACAACTTATATACTTATCTTAAGTTATTTTCATAACTTCTCTCAAATAATTTACAGATGTTTATATTAGGAGATACACTAGTATATGTCAATATAATCAATCCCTAGAGTAATATTCTAGAGATGTATAAATAATTTTGACATTTTGTATTTTTCTTTACAAACATTTTGTATGTTTTCTAACAAAATTAGTTTTGCGTTATAAGTGATTTTAAACTTTAAGTTGAAATTTGGAGTTTTTGCCCGCACAATTGATTTTTATTCTCTAATGTCAACGTACGCTTTACACGAATGTATCAAACCATAAGTTAACTTACATTCAATTCACTTTAATTATAATTAATTTCTCAAAAATTACGGTTGAGTCTAATACAATCCTACAAAATTGGCTTGTGACGTGATGATTGCCTACATTTGTAAATACATTGGCATACCATCTCTTATCTGACATGTGACTTTAATAACACTCCTTCATGCTTTGAATTGGACATCCAGAGCGTGGAAATAAATGTTGGGTGACCTCATAGGGGAAACTTGATAGCAGGTGGTTCTACAAATCTTAAAGGACGCTCTGATACCATCTTAGAAATCATGGTTGGGCCTAACACAATACATTAAAACCGGCTTGTGAGGTGACAATTGTCCCAACTTATAAACTCATTGGCAGACTATCTCTTATCCGATGTAGAACTCTTTAACACAGTTCATTCAAAATTAATATTTATGGTTGTACAACCAACCACATGGTGGTACTCAAATGAATATTGAGTCTCATTCAAAATTGAATCGATTTGTAGACTTATAGTATTTGAGTGTGATCCATATCTAGAACAATTATTAAACAATTATCAAAGATAGAATTTGGAAGAAGATCAATTTGTGGAGTAGTAAAAGTCCCTCAAAAGTCTGTCGTGAAGTTCTCATTAAATTTGTGCTTTAATCTATCCCTACGTACTTTATGAGTTTGTTTACTATCATTGTCTCCCTTTTTGATAAAATTGAAATAATGATGAATTCCTTTTGATGAGGTCATTTGGGGAGGTCAAAGTATAGGTATTAGCATGTTTCTTATGATAAATTGTCTATGCACAAGAATGAAGGACATATGAGTTTCAAATATCTACCTAACTTTAATCGTTGGACAAACAAGGCTGGAAACTTATGACAAATCCTGATTCATTGGTAGCTAGACTTTACAAGGCAATATATTATCATATATGCAATTTCTTTGAGTTGACTTTGAGACATAAGTCTAACTTTATTGGCGAAGCTAGAAGCATATGAATGATAAGTGATTTTGAGAATATTTCGGTTTGGTATAACAATTAAATTGCAAATGACGTTACACATATCCCACAAGTTGATGGAGATTTTCCTCTAGCTGTTCTAAGAGTCTTAAATTCCAAGCTACATGACCACAGGGAATGAAATCTAACTTTCATGCAGTAATTTTTTTATCAACATGTAGTTGTACATAGAGTGAACACACCACTCTACCCATCAGTGGCAGCATATCGACTCATCTGAAAAAAAGAAAAATTATGGTGAATACTCAGTTGCTAGTGCATACCATTTTTGTGTGCAAGAATTACTTGATACATCTCACTTCAAGGTACAAGGCTCTTGAAATCTAATTTGGAAGCTCAAGACTCCCCTAAAGGTAAACAACTTTATGTGGCGAATCTGTAGAAATTGCTTACCAACTCGTGTACGTCTCTAAAAGATAAAGGAGTCACATATCCTATGAATTGTTCATTGTGTACAGTGGACAATGAGGATCACTCCATTTTTTTTCAATGTACAAGAAGCGTAAATGTTTGGAGTATGCTGCATTTATTTTCTTCTAATTCAATTTTGCTGCAACTAAATATGAATAGCAACAATATTATTTTCAAAGCATGACATGATTCAGCTAAGGAAGACGCAACTTTATTTTGTAGTGTGTTGTAGGGTATATGGAAACAAAGAAACAACATAGTGTGGAACGAGGCAATTGATGTTCAAGTTTATGTTGTCGAGAGAGCAAAAGTTATGCTTCATGATTCACAAGGCACACAGAAGATTTTTGATACATCTTATGCACAATTGCGACAAGAAGGAAATCTGAAAAGAACAAACCAGCTGAGAGAAGATTTAAGTGCAATACTGATGTTTCTTTCTCCCACCTTTATAATAGTGTGGGAATATGAGTTTGTATAAGGGATGATACATACACTTATGTTTTGGCAAAAATCTGAATGGTTGGTTTACTTTGGTATGTGAGGTACATGTTAGCAAAGCTATTGAATTGTTGTCAGCTTTAGAATAAGTTCAACAATTACACTTGAGACCTATCGATTTTAAGTTTGATGTCAATTTGGCAAAATATGAATGGTTTACTCTAGTCTGTGAGGTACATATTAGCGAATTTATGAGATTGTTATCAGCTTTAGAACAGGTTCATCAATTACACATAGGACCTATCTGTTTTGAGTTTGATGTCAATTTGGTAAAATCTGAATGGTTTACTCTATTCTGTGAGGTACATGTTAGCGAAGCTATTGAATTGTTATTAGCTTTAGAATTGGTTCATCAATTACACTTGAGACTTATCGATTTTGAGTTTGATGTAAAAAAAATGGTGGATAATTTTCCATCTGCACATCATAATGTTAGAGAGTTTGAAATGACTATTCATAATTGTATAACTTTCTTTGAATAATATTATGACAACTTTAGTGTTGATTTTGTAAGACAAATAAATGAGGCATCCTATAAATTAGATAAGGCGGCCACATCCTCGGTTAGTTTCTAGATATTAATAGAAACTATTTTAAATACCGAAATGTAATGATTCTTTCCTAAAAAAACCTTTTGTTTGTGGGTTAGTTGTCTTGTTTTTCTCTAAAAGTTGGTGGGTAATAGCACACGAACATAGTTTTTTCCAGTAACAATCAAAATATTTTCATATATCATTCACCTATTTTTAAAGAAAAACAATGCTATGTCATTGATCATGAGTTTAACTAAGTTGATATGGATAATGCATAATATATGCAAGGTATATGAAAGTAAAAAAAAAACAACGCTGTTGGTTTATGATAGTAGCACATGAACATATTATATTGTATTTGGTTCCTCTGCGGCTGTAATATCACATGATCATTAGATTTATAGAGATAAATTCTCAAAGTTGTTTTTTTAAATTTAATATTCCTAACTACTATTATATCACCATACTGTAGTTGTAGAAGGCTCAAGTCCATATGTATTAGCCATGGAATATTTTTTGTCAAATAATAATAATAAATCAGGGAAGAAACACTTCACGCAAGAATTAGGAGAAAAACATTATCAAGAAAAGCATTTCTCTTTTACTATGGAATCAAACACAAATCACATCACAATAACTACTAATTAATAGAAGATGGGACAGCTTATTTGAATTCTATTCTATAGCCAGAATAATTGTAACATTATTTATGTACCAAAAAATTAAACGGAATATTTTGCAAGTAATGACATAGTTGCATGATTCATATTTGGAACTATGGATCAAATCTTATGTGAATGTGTCCAAAGGCTTAGTCCACTATGAGGAAAAAAAACAAGATTAGCAACCGATACTATTACACTGCAGTGTTCAACTTGAATTTTAAAACCTGATTAGGGAAATAGTCCTTATCTAAGAGCTGACTATCTTAATTTAGAACAACCACAACAAGTGGGACCTCAATATAGATTCCTCATATATCATATTGATGTAATCTACTTGTGGTCCATCTCTTATATGCTACCATGTTCTGATGAATGAGGATCATTTTATTAGTTTTCAATTATGAAGTTTAGTTAATTGTTTTCTTTTTTAATTTTGGCTAAAATGAATTTTTGGTCCGCAATTTAGGCAATTATATTTTAAAAATTTCAACTTTATAACCCGTAATTTTATCATCTTCGACAAAACTTTGATCCCTTTAATTTTAATTCAGTCAACGTTGATGTAGATTAGTTATCAGAAAATAAATTGATAAAAAGTAGATATCGGTTTTTCTCCTACTCAACTATTCTCTTCTCCAACATCTTTTCTACATCTTTCATAATCTTCACTTTCAACTTCTCCTTCCCATCAACAATGGCCCTCAAATTCCTAATTGTCGTTTGCCACATAATCAAACACGACACCTCCATCCTTTGTGACCATCTTTCTATTTAGACTTGCAGAATAAACCACGTTTCTATATTTCAGCTCTCCACGAGTGCCATCATCAACATAAACTGCTCCTCGCGAGTCAAAGTTCACTTTGAACTATTAACTCCTTTATAAAACTCAAGCTCTCTTTGAGCAACATATTCTCAAAGTTCCTCACGAACTATAACTTGTTGAAGATTCAAATTTTTCCATTTCAAGCTTGAAGTTTGACACAAACTACCAGTGTCATACATGCATCATGTTCTCCTTTAAAAATCATTCATTTGCAAACTAAAGATTCTTCGGAGTCACATACAACTCAAAGCTCCCACAAGCATGATATTTATCCTAACATAAAACATCAAACTGCTAAAAGTGTCAACTTTTAGGTTCATGTTGCTAACAAAATATAGCAAGTTCTATTGTTGACTATGAAGCCCGAATACTTAATACAATATAAATAAGATATCAATACGGTGATATGAAAACATTTTAAAATTCAAGATATATTACGGCCATGATACATTATTAAAAAATTAAATTGAAGTTAAATATATAAATGTACAATATATAAACATAATATTTTGAAGAAATAAACCCTAGGTTTGGATTTCTTTTTTCTTTTTGTTGAATACTAGGCGTGGATTTCATGTGTGTTTGAACGCTGATAATTTTTTATTTTTTAATTATTTTTTTAAAGGTAAAAATAAGTTGTGGGCAAAAAAAAGGAAAAAGATACACAAAGGTAAATTGTGTCGGGAGTAATAGTTAGCTCGCAAACGTGTTAGATAATTTTTTTCAAAAATAAAATAAAAATTAGTTGCTCAATACGTCCTAGATACGTGTGAAGACCTATCAAACGTGTATCGGTATTGGGTACATTTCGAACACGATACAATCATTTTTGAAGTATCGAGGCGTTAGAGGATAAAGTGCATTACATGTTTTAACTTCGTTTTTCCTACGACAGATTTATCGAGTTTCAACACTTGGAGGATTTCAGTATGAAAAATGTTACATGAACACCCTTTATTCACACACCCCATGCACTAAGGACGTTTTGGTAAATTCATCTCACAACCACACTTTCTCTTTCATCTTCTCTCCCTCTTCCTTGCCACATGTCAGAATTTTACGTGGGTGTAAGGGGTGTATTGCCACACCGAAGAAACACTTTCCTCATGTTTCTATGTTGCTTCTTAGGATATAAAAATAAGTAATTTCAAATTTTCTATTACTTGGTGATTACAAAATAAACGATCCATACACTTTTTTTTTTACGACGGGTGAAGATTCTCTCCATTTTCTAAATAAATTGAAAATGTCAATTACTATAGTTTTGGTGTATAAATGTGTAATTAATGTCTTCAATTCTTGAAACGTATGCATTTATATTATATATTTACTTCAAAACTATAGTAATTGACATTTTCAATTTATTTAAGAAATGAAGATGATCTTCACCCAAAAATGACACTTATATTAACACCAGAAACGTCGCTTCTTCCGCAGAAGGCGTGTTAAAAGAAAACGACCATAATTACACAAGATGTTCAATCAAAACTAAAGATGGAAAAACAAAGGAATAACTAACTTATACCCAAACAAAGAAGATGGTATGATAGCCAATTATGAACCCTAGAACAAAAACCGCATTAACCGCCTTCATCCACCAATAAGAATGAATTTTAACCTTTTGGACCATCTGGTGAATAGAAATTTCGGTGTTATTAAATTGCATATTATTACGGCCACACACCCACACACAATACCCACAAAAGTGGAAAAAATGATCCATACACGTTTGATAGACATGAGTATGCATCTTAATTAGCAGATTAATTTAACACCATAGTCATCATTTATACTAAGGTCTATGTGAAATGGAGCTTAGCTTGGAAGGCAGCACAAGATCCAAGAAAGAAAAGAAAAGTATGAATCACTAGAGGAACAAATATTACAGTTACAGAGTTAGTTATCCTCCAATTTATCCACATTTACCCTGTGCAGATTTATTTAACTAACTTAGCTTAGTTAGTTATAATTCAGCTTTCATGCCTATGTATTCACAGACTCACTATATAAGCTGGACTTTCGTTCATTTGTAATTAATCTTAGTTTTTGTATAAGCTATCAGCTGTTTTCATAAGCTAAAAACAGCTTATGGACATGTTTTTAGCTATTTCTATAGACATGCAAACTCTTTGTTCCATGCTCACGTACAAGCATGTATTTCATACATCATACTATTACTGCAACTTAATGACCCTGTTTCGATAAACAATTTAATTAAGCTCTCATCGCATAAGCGCTTATCATATAGCTGCTCATGTATAAGCTATTTCTATAACAAAAAAATAAAGTCAAACCTGAAAACAAGTTTTGGACATTATATATGCCGTTTGGATAAACTCTCTCTTACTAGAATTTACTGTTACCTCTTATTTCAGCTTAGACCTGACTACTATGCTTGGGCATGTGTCATTATTTTTCATTTTTTGAATTTCATATTGGTCATGGATTCACTTGAATAATTTTTTTTTCTAGTTTGTGATAATGTTAATGTGAAATGCACAAACAAAATGTAAAATTAATTATTATTAATAGTATCATGGTACATAAAAGATAGATTTTGATACTGCTTAACAACAAAAATCAATCACTGTTTGGTACAATCAGTGGGTTTAAAGGAGACAATTTTCTTCTGGAGGTCATAGCCAACCAAAAAGTTATGTTGTACTAAGTTTCCAATGAATACATTTCGTGTTTCTTGTGAGTAAAAAGCGAGGCAAACAACTTTGTGATCAATTTGAATAAAGGTGTTGATAGCTTTTAGTTGGAGATCGCCGCTACTAAAATGTGCAGTGATTATTGGAACCTCGAAATGTTCTAATGTGCTTTCATAGCAAAGGCTGAATTGCTGAGAAGGATCATTTATGCGCTTTAATTTTATCGAAGCTTCCATTGCTGATTCTAACCTTGAATAAACATCCTTTGGCAAAACAGTAATCGGTAAGCCTGCATTAATTACGGTATTTGGTTGTTTACTTGATTTGGAGGAGGGGTGTCCTAATTTTATTGTTGTATTTCCCACACTAAATGCTTCCAACGTTACGGAAATGGGATTGAGTTGTAGTATGGGTATTGAGACGGTCCCGGGACCAGAAACCACAACTGCATTTCCAAAATTGAGTTTACTTGAGGTGTTAGAATTGAAAAATTGCGGCACTAGACAATAGGAGAATTTTCCACCAATTGATGAACTCAATTGTGATACAAGAGACAAAGGTCCACCTACAAGGCCGATCGTGCCAGAAACTTTCCCCTCTAGTGGAGGAGGCACACTGTATTTGTGTTCACATCCTATCACAACTCTCGGGAATGAGATAGGAGTGTGATTGGTAGAGTTCAGAGTTAGCGTATCAACACTGAGATCTCCTTGTATGTAAAATGATTTATGGCCGATACGATACTCACAATTATGGGAAGAGCAATTGTTCTTATGCACATACTTACATGTGGAAGAAGAACATGGAATGTGTTTATAGGTTGAGGATTTTGATGGATTAAATATGGGCGATGTTTGATTGAGACATATGTTACATGGCTTGCATCGAAACGAAATCATATCACTTAACATGTCCAACATACCATAAATTTGTAATGGTGGGGAGCCAATTGAATAACTCATGGTGTAACCCTCAACCATCAGTGTTAAAGTTATTTCTGGTGTGTTAGTATGGGAAACATCCAACAACTGGTTTACATATTTGACTCGATTGAGGGAATGATGAACAACATTCGATATTCGCTGAAATCTTGTTTCCGTGGGATTATAGAATGGTGATCTTGGAGAGTCGTGATGGATGAGCTCCACACTAAAATTGTTTTGACTCTTAGAGAGAGATACTCCAGAAAAACAAAGTAAAAGAACGACAAGGTTTGCATAAGGTGATATTGACATAGTTGTAGGGACTAATTAGAATAGATAAACTGTAGTTATTAGATGATGATTACTAGTGAGATTCGATATGGTTTTTATAGAACCCATCTTTCAATAAATGTAAGATATTGTAAAAATATCTTGAATGGTATAATTCTTTTTGACTCAATTAAAAAATATAACATATTGTAAAAATATCTTAAATGTTATAATCCTAAATATAATAAAAGATCTTAAATAGTATAATCCTAAATATAGAAATCTTTTTAACATCTAAAATATTATAAAACCATTTGATATAAAATATATCATATTCATAAATAGTATATTTACTGAATACAAAAGAATATTTTTTTAAAAAAATACAAAATAATGTTCAAATATATAGCAATTTATTAAATACAATGAATAGTGCAATTTATTAAATATCGTTAAAAAAAATAATTTTTTTAGGAATTGTTACAAAAATTAATTACTTTTTAAACTTTTTGAACGGAATAAAATTTACTTTAAAAACAAAACATATTAAATACAACAAAATTATTTTTTATACTTAATTTTTTTGTCAACTAGTTTAGTGGCTATAAATTCATATTTTATAATGTGACAGATAAGTGTGGCGATCGAGATTCGAACCCTGACCATTGCAGAAATTATGTATTGTGACATAAATTATGTATCGTCCCGGGTGTTGGACATTAAGTTGAGTAATTATAACATGATGTACTACTCTATGCTATCCCTTTCTTCAACGAATTCGGGCAACCCACCACTGTTACTCGTCCCAGTCTAGTCATCTATGCCATCTTGCATTCATAATTGCGTCACATGCATTCACAGTATCTTAGGATAAAAAATAGGTGTACTTTGTATTTAAGTCTCTTCGGCCCGTAAAATCAAAGATACCATCTTCAAATCTCCGGATGAAGAAACTTAAATAGGGGCATCTGTCATAACCCAATTTTTGACCTAAGATCCTACATTCATACACCGACACGTGTCGTTTGACCCTAATCAGTCCCTAACATTTTCAGTAAAAAATTCGATTGAGAGGTATTTTAAAATACCTTATGTTTAGTTCCGTGACGGACCCTCTTCTCTCTTCATTTTTTTTTAAGTTTTATTTCCATCTTTTTGCTTAATCATTTTTAATTTCAAGATTTATTTTATTTTTTATTTCATTATTATTAGTCATTTTATCTCTTCATTTTTATTTTTAAAGTCCAAAGAGTCAAAATAGATCCGATAAGTCCAATAATGTCCAGAGATCGTAATCCAAGGAATTACAGACTGTTCACACGAAAAAAACAAATTCTGGAACCAACTTTCTCTTTCATCCCAATCCAAAAGCACAGTTTTTGTGCTCCTTCTCAACAAACCCTAATCAAAACTTGTCACTATAAAGCAACCTGCAAATCAACACGCACAGGGGGGCCGAAATCACAACTCATAAACCTGCAATTACACGCACAAATTCATCAAATAATAACCTACAACACGATTTTGTTTCACACAGTAACACACAGAGCCAATTTATCAACCAACAATCACAGGCCAGTCGTAAACACCATTTCCAATCCGTCCAAAACAACCACACTCGCAAATACACAATTTTTTATCTCAAAACCTACACAGTCATAAACACAACATTGATCTATCATAGGAGCACAAATCACAACTAATTCAACAACCAAAATCGTACTACAATCAATATCACCATCAACGGTCGCAAGCAGCACACATCAGGCGTTCATCAACCGCAACCAAATCGGCCGTAAGTCTCAGTTCCAACCACCGTCAATCCTTCACAAATCCAGAATCAAAATCAAAAGGAAAGAAAAGGTTAAATAAAGAGGTGATTTTTATTTCATTTATTCGTTTGTAGATCTAGGGTTAAGTGGGTGTGGGTTGAGAGTTTTAAGTTTGTAATCGGAATTAGGAGAAAAAAAGAAGAAGAAAGCAACAAAAAAAAAATCAAAAAATTGAATTTTAGGGTTCCGGCGCGGTGGCGCCGCCGTCAAAACCCTGGGTTCATGTTGAACCTCGCCGAAAACTTGTTTGTGTTCTTGAGGAATTTAAGAGAGAGAAGAGAGCAAAATTGAGAAAGAAAAAGAAGATAGAGAAAGACAAGAGGGGAATGAAAGAAAAACTCACCACAGCCTATTTATAGGCCCCTCTATTCTAATACATGTAGGTGCATGGTCCCACTGTGTACGCGCGCTTCCTGTCCGTTGATTAAGGATCCAACAATCTTGATTGCTCCCTTTCATGATCTGATTAGAGCCTTCTAATTTCCATCAAATGGCTCAGATTAGATCGAACAAGTCCAGCGCCCCTTTGAGCTCTTTTAAGCCCATTTCAGCTTTTTTTTATTTTGTACCCCCACCTTATGATTGGACTCCCAACATCTCATTTTTATCCTTTTCATGCATTTTAAATTTCCCTTGCATTTTATTTTTTCTTTAGCATTCTATTTTTCTTTATGTTATTACTTACTATCATTCATATATTTAATTATGTCATTTATTTTACAGCAAGGATATTAGAATGTAAACTAGGCTTAATGTAAATAATTTATTTTTTTTCTCTTGTCATTTATTTTCCCGCAGACTTTAGAATGTATATTAGACTTTAATATAAATAATGCATGTGTGCGTGTGTGTGTCTATGTTTCATTTTTTATGCTTTGTAGTTTAGGTTAAAAGGTTTGTGGTGATCCAATGTCACCACAAAATACCTCCGATTTTATTTTCTTGCTCCGATAGTCTTAATTTTAGTTTAATTATTATTCAAAAACAAAAAAAACATACAAATAACCACAAAAATCACAAGAACTTTTTTCACAATAAACTTTGATTCAAAAATCAAGTGTTCATTTTATCATTATTCTTTCATAAATCAAAATTGCAATCAACATTAATCATACTTTAAGTCTTTTCCTTTTAACATAAAAAATACAAACAAAGCTTATTTTGCTAATACAAAAGAAATCAAACGTTAATTTTTACCCCGAACTACTAGGCAAAAGACCTTGTCCTTCCAAATCAATAAAAATATAGATAATAGGCTTCTCTCTTTTCTTTTATCACTCTAATTCCATTTTCAAAAGCAAGCAAGTTTATAGCACAAAAATTAAGTACTACGAACATAAATGGTGCTAATAGAGAGAGAGAGAGAGAGAGAGAATTGTTTTGCAAGTTATATAAGGAAAAACAATCATTTATTGTAATTTTACCATTTATGCTTTGTATGCCTTACTCCACTCAACTTGTGCAGGAAATGACAAGCAAAGATCGAGAAAAAGTGCCCAAGTTCACAAGAAATTCGCTATTAGCGAATATTTCGCTGATAGCGAAAATACTCCATGGAGGTTTCACCGTTAGCGAAGTTTGGCGAAATTCAGGAAGCAGAATTGAAGAAATTCGCTATTAGCGAATATTTCGCTGATAGCGAAATTGGTCCAGGGAGTATTTGTCATTGGCGAAGTTGTGGCGAGATCAAAGAAATCCAACAGGATAAGGGCCACGTGGAGCCACCCCATTGGGGCAGAGGCAGATTTTCAGCATTTCGCTGATAGCGAAATAGTTGGCTATCAGCGAAATTTCGCAGAGACAACCAATATAAATAGTTTTCTCTTCTCTTTCAGAACATAACTACTGTTTTATAGATTTTCTGGTTTTTAGAGAGAGAATATAACATTTTCTAGAGAGAGAAACACAAAGCAAGGTAGTTAGGAGTAGATTCAACCCAAGATTTGTTGAGACATCATGGATCTAAGCATTGAATCTTCATCTCTTCTTCTTCCTTTGCAAAGCTATCATAGACATATGTAGCTACATCTACCCTTGTGGGTTTTGAGGTATTCAAACAAGCTATTATGTAATCTTTTAATCATTTAATATATGGTTCTAATTTATTTATTCAATATTGTTGTTATTCTTGTATTTAATGTTTTATTGAGATTCAAGATGATATTGACAAATACTTTTGGATCTAAGAAATAGAATAACAATTTATCTTAAGTTATCATGCTAGACATAAATGTTAATATTTGATAATCATTTTTAATCTAGAATTTAATGCTTTTGGATCATTTAATCGGGCGGAAAATCGTCGATTAAACGATCCAATCGACTTTGTGATTGTTTAAATGTGCGGGAAATCGACATTTAAATAATCCCTTAGAAATAACGATATCATTTGGACACGAATGATATTGTTGAGTGACTGTGATAATATCGTTTAAAAAGATAGAATCCGTTATTTGATCGAGAGATTGCAGCTGTTACGCTTGGTTGATATCTCTGACCCCAAGTGAAATAGCTCTATCTCTACTCGTTTTATTTTTATGTCGAATAGTTCAAATAGTTTTACACAAACAAACAATTTATACTCAAACACTTAAGGTGATATTTGACGTTAAAATGCTTATGAGACACACCAATCCATGCGGAAACGAACCTATTATATTCACGTGTAATTAGTTATATGACATGTAAAAATCTTACATCACCAACATCTTGTCTATTTCATCCCAACATGATGCCAAATCACCCACGCTACTCCTCAAATATTTTTTCAATACTCCATGAGCCGATTCAACAATGTTGGTGCTTCTACACCCTAGATGCAAGACTTTATTCTTCCATGCCCTCACAAATTTTTCCTTAAGGTTCAAAATCGTTTCTTCAACATATTTTATGAATTCCGAAAATGGGATGCATGCCTCTTTGAATTTCAATAAATTACTTGCATATGATTCCTCCGTAGGAGATTCAACCAACTCTCTCCAAGCGATCACGACTTTCTCAACAACTTCTCTATTCTTCACCTTGTTCTTCTTCAATTCTTTTTTGTCAACTTTTGCACCCTTGGGTGGCTTTGTGTTAACTCTGCAGTCCGTGATGCACTTAGACCTTACATTCTTTCCAATATGAAAAAAAACAAAGCATGGTGTATGTTTTAGGAAAAACTGTGCCAACGGCATTCATCAAAGCACCATCTCTGTCGGTGACAATCACCTTAGGCATGTTGTCTTTTGAGGACAAAAGATCTTTCACCATCGTAAGTGCCCAATGTAACACCCTATTTCTATTAAGCGGTAAAACGCGCGAACATACAATATATTCTAGAAACAGATGCTACGACAACAAACAATTTCATAATTCGCAAGTATATATTATCATGGTTCATAAAATATAGCAGCGGAATATATCAAATCTGTAGACAACATCTCCAAGTCTCATGATATTAAATACATAAAACATCCTCAAGACATAGAGTAATCATAACATAACTCCTCAAATCAACATATGATTAAATAAGTTTAACAATAAAACGCTATTCTAGATCAGAGCCCCTAATCTAGACGCGCGCAAAAGATAAGGAGGATTCCTACTCCTCAGCAACATCAGTCGAACAAGCTACTTATCCTGCACTCCATCTACCCGTCCGCACGGAAAGGTAGGTGGTAAACCACTGAGGGTTAGCATTACATCAACATAATCCACAATCAAGTATTCAAGAATATCATGTATAAAGATTACCAAATAATATAAACGTCCTTATACATATATATCCACACAATAATCCAATATCAATTCAATTCACCAATCAAGTTCACATGAACCAAATGCATCAATCACACATCACGACTCAATGCAATTCACGAAACAATGTATGCAATGTTCTAGACTCATCTAGATGCATGTGGTACCAAATCACCTCAAGGTCGTCACCTTCGTGATGCAACAAAAACATCGTTTGTAAGGTTTCACACCCGCCTTACAATGAACATAAGTTCCTCAACAAACAATGAATGCATGAACATATGACTCGACTCAATGCATATGTTCATACCATGGTCACCTCAACAATCAACATGCATATATCATCATGCAATCATCACCAAAACAATGCATATACAATTATGCAATCATCACCATCATTCAACAAGTATGCACACACTGACATACAATCAACGTATATTATTCATTCACGAGTCTCCAATTAATCATGTAAGATCAGTCACAAAAGGTTGCCACACCATTGGTCTTTAAGTTAAGTTTTCACAAGTTTTACTTATAATTCACAACTTTGAAAAATATTGAAGTAATGAATCAAAACCAACCAAACAAGGTTAATCGCCTAAGCCATGTGTACTCTTAGGTCACAAATGTGTGCAGTAGAGATTACATAAGCCTTTCATCGGTCAATCATGACTAATTCACAAAAATCACAAAGTTCGTCTCACTTTGTCATATTGCAAAACCAATTCATTAAGAGAAGGAAACTAAGTTTGATTCAACAAGGCATAAATTAGATGCTATTAAACATCATAATTAAACTCATAATACTCATAATTGATGTTTGGAAGCAAACTAAAAGTTTTGGGTTGAGTTAGAAACGGTTATACTAAATTTTTCGTAAAAGTCTTCCAAGACCCACTTGGAGTGTTTCTATCATAACTCAAAATCCACAAAACATTTTCAAGCGAAACCAACGCCATTAGAAAGCTAACTCAATTATCTAAAACTTTCATGTTTACACCAAAGGCCAATTCAAAACAGAAATGGGCGAAAAAGACGCAAGAATGCAAAACAGGGACCGCTGAAACTGCTTCTGAACATGCTTCTGGAGAAGCTCCTGTAGCAGCATCTGGAGAAGCTCCTGAAGCAGCTTCTGGAGAAGCTCGTGTAGCAGCTTCTGAAGTGGTTATGAACACTACGGATTTCAACTCTTTTTCACCCAAAATTCCCAATTTTGATCTCCCAATGCCCAAATGTGTTTCCAAAGGTTGTTTATATTATTATGTACATAAAAGACACACAAAACCATATAGAACTTGAAATTAAAACATCATTTCAACACAACTCAACAATTCAATTATTCTTCACAAAACTCTCAACAACAACACAATTCACTCCACAATTCCATAATTATAAACACCCATGGCATCAATCATCAACAACAACATCTCATAACAACAACAACAGCTATCAGTCATGAATTGCCCAACATTCCAACAACAACAACATTATTCTTCATCAATTTTTCACATAAACCCAAATATTCATTTTCATACATTTTTGACATGTTAATTCAACAACGATTACACAATCATCATATAATTCATGTTTACAAACATAATATCATCATCCAACCACGAAATTACAGAATTAATGCAATCAATCAAATTCATAGAAATGGGTAGAAATTAGAGATTTGAAGATTATGTGTGAAAACTATCCCTCTTACCTCTAACACCAAGAATCCTAGCTCAAGCTTCAATTTAGCTCATAGATTCAACCTCTCCTTTAGCTTCAACTCTCTTCTCTTGCTCTTGTCTCTCTAGCCTCTATTTCTCTACTCTTTGTGTTATGTGTGAATGACAAAGTCTAACCCTATTTTCTTAAAGTTATGGGTCAAATATTCACAACCCTAATGGGCCTAACCCATCCCAACTAATTGGCTCAAATCTAATCACACCACACCACACCGCTAACTCTAACCACTAACGGTAATTAACTAGAAACCTCAGTCTTAATTGATTATATCGATAACTTAACTTCTTACAATTAATAACGGTTCTAACTAGAATGCTAAAATAATTATTGTCATAAGGTTACTAAATTACCCTTCCTCGCAAAAGACTAAAATACCCTTAAGTCTAAATTATCAAAATACTCTCCTAACACGAAAACTCATGAAAATGCACACAGACATGAACAAACACACATAAAACAATTAAAATCAAATAGTCGTACAATCGGGTTGTTACACCCAAGTAAAGTTATCCTCTAGTTCAAAGTGAAGAAAGACGAAACCAACGGAATACGTCATTTTTGTAGAGGTGCAACTAACTATCTCAAACAACGGCATTCGGTAGTTGTTGGTTTTGTAAGTGGAGTCCATGACCAAAACGGTCGGAAAAGTGTTGAGCAATTTAATTGACTCCAGATGAGCAAAAAATATGTCTTCAAGAGTAGTTTCCTCACTATTGCATCTTGTGTAATAGACATATTTATGCTCCACCAACTTTGAAATCAAGAATTGTAACTCCGTCATGTTACTTCTTTCCCCCTTGCGCTATCTTGTTCGCACATTGTACACTTGTTTGATAGTTATCTCACTTTCTTTGTTATTTTGCTTCAAATTGGTGAGAATATTCTGAGGCACTGTCAAGCTCTTTGTCATGTTGATAACTTTTTTCTTCTCCTCCGCGCTAAGTCTACCCGCAATAAGGTGTCCGAATAACTTTTCATTCAAGTCATGGTTGTGCATTCCACAAAGCATTACAAGCCACCAATCATTGGTATACTTATCAAAGAAACCTTTCAACCTAAACGGACAATTACATTTCCTTAAGCCGATGCCTTCAAGGTTCAGTTTCTTCCTCGTCTTAGGTGACTTGTATATCCCACTCCTTTCACATTGCATCGTCAAGTACGGTCTTTTTAAAACGGATTTATCTATACAAACAATAAATTCGGCTCTCACCCCTTGTCGACGAACCTAAGCAAGTAACTCTTCTCGCTCTCTCCATCTTGCATTTGTTGTAAAAAATAAGGCGATTTCGCGAGCTTCGCAAACAACATCGATAGGTACCGGTTTAGGTTCTTCAATTTTATCTATGCGAGCTTGAAATGGAATTTTGACTTTAACGGTTGGTTTGACATCGCCGGAAGCTTCATTTTTGGCCGGTTTCGGTTCAACGTCATCACCCACGACATTGTCAACCATCTCACTATATATCTATTGAATAAAAAAAGTTACAAAGGAAGAATAAATAAATTACTTGTGGAACAAGCTAACCAAGAACAAAAGTGGCGCAAAAAATTCAAAAAAACAGGACTGTACAGTGGCGTGACTTAAGTCACACAACACATTAACTTGTGCTTGACTTAAGTCACGCATCCCTCAACACTTGCGCAAGTTAACTTGCGCACCTAGCCCTACTGCCTACGAAAACCAGACGAACCAAGCATAAAAACCAGCAAAATGAGATGAGTTTTGATGATACAATACCTGATATTTGGTGCTTGATTAGCATAGAAACTTGCTTCCTGACAATTTGCAATGATTTGGGATGAGGATTTTGACCCAAAAATTCGTAATTTTTGGGTTTTTGAAGGTGAAGGGAAAGAAAATAGTGCTTGGAGTATAGACTGATGGGTTTTGTACGAAAACAGTAACTCTGCGTGACTTAACTCACGCTGTGTGAGTTAAGTAGCACATCGTTACTTAAGTTGCGCAGGGGTAAAATTGGAAAGGCTGCAGGGCAGGAGTGTTTTGTGCAGGCGGAATAGCAGAATTCAAAATATTTTCCATAGATATTCATTACCATATGGACAAATAGTTAATCCTGAAAAATCAACAATTTACTTTGGTTTTTTCTCAAAACGTATATGAAGACTAATTTTCAAAGATTAAATCATTAGCAATTAGAGTATACAAAAGAATATTTTGAATCCTATGAAAATAAGATTTTCTAAGAACAATTTTTTTACTGAACTAAGAAGTTTTGACATCCCGACTAGGTTGCCACCTCCAAGAAACCTTCATCCGCTGCCACTCACTCATATAAATATTAGTACAAAAAAAGGAAAAATTTGTACAAGAAAGGGGGACCAAACCAAAACCCTCTAAAAAACAACGAAGAAAGAAAAGATGAAAATCAAACAAAATTATGGAAAACGATAATTTGGCATGCCATATATGTCCCTGAAGAAATCTTCCCTAATAAAATTAGGCAAATCATCCCACCAAACATATGAGAAGAAAGAACTTGAAGACCCAAAGTGAAACAATTATGTCATCTATTTCGCCAGATACAAGGCACCAATTCAAGTTTCTTAAATGCAATAAGAATCTCCCTCAATCCAAAGCGACCCTTAGTGATTGCACGCAGCAAATTCCCTAGCAATAATGAATCCAAGCAATTCAGCCTTAAAAATATATATGTCCCCCAAATTAGAAGAGAATATGCCATTATAAATGAGGAAACCATTCCACGAATGTTCGAAAAGAAGATCTTCATTGAGAACCCGGAGTTGGAGGAGCCTGAAACCGGGTTTTAATTACTGAGCGACTTGCCTTCTTTTTTTTGTGACTCTGATAAATACGTAATGAAGAGTGCTTCTGTGTTATTGTTGGTGTCTGTTAGAGCTTGTTGAATGATTTCAAAGTCCTTGTTAACATTCGAACAACGATTCTTTTTGAAAACAGAAAAAAGGATGTTGGCTAGCGAGTGACACATTGTCCCCTTCCTACGAAGTTATGGCTGGTTAGTCACATGTAACGAGCTTCAGAACTAACATTTCATTCGAAGTTGCAGATGTAGTCCTTGCTATTTCATCTAGCTAGTTGCAAGAATAATTATAACCATAGTAAAGTAAAGGACTAGAAGCACACAAAAATTACAGCAGTTTACTGTCAATCCGAAGCTACATCTAGCTCATTCCCTTTCTTAAGGATTTTCTTCACTTTTAAGACATTGAATGCAAATTTTTTTAATACCTCCTAGTTGTAACTCAAACTACGACACATCCTTGTTCCTTTTAAGCAACTTGTCTTCATTTGGCAATGCTCTATTACAGGAAATATGTTTTGCTTTTCAACACAATTTTTCTTTGAACCTTCAAATGGTAACAAACCAAATTTCAGTGTCTTGTTTGTGATTGATTTCATGTGGTTTTATCATGTGTATGATAAGGCAAGGTGGTTGCTTTATATGCCCCTCAGATTGCGCAACCTCTAAAAGTTACACTCCAATTCAAAAAAACAATGGTCGGGTCGTAACCATTTTATGTGGTTTGGAGTTATGATCCGATAAATCCTGTGAGCTTTTGAGCACTGCCAGACCCTAAGCGTTTACTTTTGCCCATTTTATCCCACTGGAGGGGGAAGTGATGAGGAAACAATATTTAAGCAACAACATTGTGAAGGCAACATGAAAAGAAAAATGAAGAGAATGAATATAGGAAAAAAGAATTTTCTGCACATTTCCAATGTCTGGTAGTCTTACATAATGAATAACAATATATATATATATATTTATCCTACAAACAGTTCCCCAATTGAATGGACCTGTAACAAAGCAATCTCATGCACTACTCCTAGAATTCACCATCATCATATGATAATAACAAATCAAAGTTGGTGAAGGTAAAAATTGGTAATAACAAAATTTAAAGAAACGAAAAAATGATTCTCTAGAAGGGGGGAACCTCACAAATTAACTGTCCTAGTAGTAATGTTCTCAACACCAACAAGATTGATGAAACAGGTCCTGGTGACTTTTTTTACCATTCAGTTTATTCTCCAATATTCAACTATGGAATCTTTGTTATATTGTTCCATAGAAGATCAATAATAGTATATCCTTTCACCAACCAAAAATATAGGATATGTTTTTCATGTCACAACTCAAGGACTCAAATGATTCTCAATGCCATTTAGAGACTGTAATAACTCTTTCTGCAAAAATGTAGGGAATGGTAGCAAATCCACCAACAAAGTTTTTAATCACTTTGCCCTCAGCCATTTTTTCTATCGTCTTGATGAAAATATCAAGACGCAAAAAATTTAGATGAAATTCGGTCCCTTTCATATTCACTGTTGTACAAATCAAACCATAGAGCTAGTCGGCAGCGGACTATGATTCTTGGATATGACAGTTCTTCACAAAATCATTTGAATAATTGACATACTTGGTCCAAAATGGCCGAAGATGTTCAAAGCCAATTGGTAACCAGGGTTTTGACTGGCCGTTATAGTGAATAACAGCGGCCTTTTTCACGTTCTCAATATTCGTATTGCTCTGATAGCCTAAGCCAAGCATGTGCCAAGAGGGATCGATTGGATGAACGTGACCTTTAAATGCAATCAACGCAGGAGGTAGGGTTCCTAGCTTCCACATTGTTAGGTTTGACCTCAGATTCTGCCATAGAGAAGTTGTCAATAATAATAGTCTTAAGTAAACAGAAAAATTGAAGAACAAATAACCAACCGAGAGTTTCCAACCTTCATCACCCTATCTCAATTTCAGAAAAAAGGAGAGGAAGGATTTCCTTTCTAATACAAAAATAATATTTTGACACAGATTTTGACAACAATTAGGATGGTTATCGCAGTTCAAATATGTGATTAATTACGTTCAATAGATACTTGATGAATATAACAAAGTGTTGCAACTCATTGATCATCCGCTGAACGTAACTAACAATGATTTTGAACATCATGAACTATGATTTTCAAGTGTTCAAATATACATGATATCCACTAACCATGATTGGTGTTCAAAATATACACCTGAAAGTCATGGTCAGTGACGTTCAGAATCGTGGTTAGTTGTGTCCAATGGATGGTTAATGAGTTATGACACACTGTAATCTCCATGAACCATCCATTGAACGTTATTAACCATGTATTTGAACAGCGCTAACCAACCAATTGTTCTCACATTTTGTGTCAAAATAACACAGCTATTCCAATAAACAAAAGCAAAGAAATGAAGCAAAAGGTCACCTGTGCTCCCACATAACTACTACCTTATAATTAATTTATCGATGAACACCAATTTTTAAAATTTTGATACACTGGAAGTTGTATTAGTCTGAGTTTATATGTTTACTTTTGTAACCAAAATAAGCCTGAGTTTATATGGGCTTTTACCTCTTTCAGCCAGGAATGATAAGTCTCTCTTATATTAGTTCTTCTCCATGCATCAAGATCGAAGATATTCATTCCATACGCCCATGCACACTCATCAGGGTCCAAATTATTTGATATGAGGGGATGAGAAAAATTGAAGTAGTTCCTAAAATGTTTAGACATTACCCAATCATCTTCTCCTCTGCATGTTTCCACGGCGCCATTTACCTTTCCTTCAAGGTCAATTTCCCAAAGTGCAGACAAGTCGCGTTGAATCACCACATCATCGTCCAAAAAGACTACCTTGTCAAGGTTTGGGAAAAGCTGCTTGACAAAACAAGACATATATAATTAGCATAAGTATATGAAACAAAACTTAATTAACATCTCCAGAAAATGTCAATGAAAGCAATGCAATGCAAAGCAATTTAAAATTAACAAATTATTTATCTACATGCCAAAACAACAACAAAAGGAGAGAGGGTCAGAAGGGAACATCACTCCATTCATTTTTTTTCTTTCAAAAACACACGAGCAAGGAAGCTGAAAAATAAAGAACAGATATACAGACACCAAAGCTATATAAATTTGTTGAATCATAGGCAGAAAAAGGAGAGGATGCTCTTATCAATGGTTTTCCTTTCAATAAAGGGTTTTCCCTTAAACAACTATGCTATCATTTAATTTTCCAATATTAACAAATTCAGAAATCAGATAACCTCTTTTATGTTCTTCCCCCACTATTTAAGCTGGAAACAGAAATACAAGCAACACACTCAATTTGGCATTCAATGAATGGTTTCATTTCATACATGGTCAACACAAATTTTTAAAAGAGATGAATCTACAAGACAAGGCAATTTATTTTTCAAAATAATAAACTAATCACTAAGAGTGTGTTGCCGATACTGTTCATTAAGCTAAGCTTCTGCTACTATCGCTTTCACCCGTCTAACCACCCAACAGTATTAACTGTCCACCCAACCATCGCTTATGGTTTTATTTTCACTTCAATTACTGGTTTGTGGAAAATTCAGACACTAAGTGCCCATAGCAACTTTTCCCACAACAATTCAATTCTTAAAGAATTTTTAAACATAAAATGCAGAATTTTACAGATAAATTTAAGCTCAGAGTGACCTGTTAATTACTCATTCATTATGTAACATGCAACACAATATATTCCGTAAAATGGAAAATTGCATCAAACATATGACAAAAGTTAAAAAAATGCACTATCATTTATTTCACAAATTAAGATTTGAAAAGTATCTACAATAATGAGAGATATGAAAAAAGAAAACAGGAAGAGTAATCATTGTTGAATCCAACCTACCTCTGGTAGGTATATGCGCAGATGGTTGAGTAAAGATATGTACTTTGGGCTTCTGGCTTGCAATTTAGATGCAAATTTACGTGGACTCGTGTCACTAAGATTGGTTCCGGCTAAATGATTTCCATGATAGTAATCCCTGATCCCATTTTGATTTTCTACAGCTTCAAGTACAGGAACATTTTCTCTAGTCAACCAGTCAAACTGGTGAATGCCTTTGATTTCAACTACAGCAGGGGCGACTGAATTTAGCGCAAACCACGAGTGCATACCCGCATAAGTTTTTTTATCGGTGATTACATGGAAGACTATCTTTTCAGGTTTCAGAGCTGACTGGACGGCAGAATTAACAACTACTGAAGCGGCTAATATGTTGTCAGTTGATAGTATAAAATGGTGGTAAGAGTTTTCGGAGAGTAAGGGAAGTAACTCTGGAGGCGGCAATTGTTTGCGTGCATGAGCATTTGATGAGTATTCATCAGTCAAACGCAAAGACAGACAATGAATCCCTTTTGGAATAGAACTTGCCGCAAAGTGTTTATTCATCAGCTCTGCAAATTTAGACTCCCTGATTTCTCTCTCAAATTTCTCCATCTGCATCACAAGAAGCGCAACATTTTAACAAAGATTGGTATAATCATTTACTACAACTTTCAATATAAGAACTATAATATCTAATGTAAACAAATGCGGTTGAGCCATTGCAGGATAAATGATACAATTTTATATATAAAGTAAGGTCTAATGTAAACAAATGTGGTTGAGCCATTGCAGGATAAATGATACAATTTTATATATAAAGTAAGGTCTAAAGCACAATAAATATTACTTTTAATATATGCTAAAAAATATAATTTAGATTTAGAGTATCATATATTATCTCCTAGGAATGGTTTTCATATTTCCTTATAAACCAAGATTTGTTTCCTTGTTTAATTAGAATTGGAATTTATAGGTTCATTGTTTTGTCTTCTCTCAACACCATAATGCATTCACGTCATACCAATATAATTTAATTATTGAGTATTCCTTTTCCTCCCTCTATACTTAAATAACCGACCTTGTAACAACAAATACAACTCCTTATGCTTAAATTCACATATCAGTCTTGTATATGCTTATAAAATTTCTGGAAGTCTTAAGAGGGTAGCATAAACCAATCACTATCAGGTAGGCCATAATTTATGAAGAGTCATCACCAAAAACGATAGAGATCTCAAGTAGACATGCTTTAGGCATTGATTATCTTCCTAACTACAGGGTCCCTTAGAGAATAGGGTCTGTTCTCTCATTGCCTGATTACATTGTAGAGCGCCACCACCAATTGCTTGGTTGCAGTAGCAGCCCCCTTTCTCGTTTCATGTAGGGCATTGTAGTGTGTCCGCGCAAACTAATTATGTCTGCAATTCAAAAGAATTATTTCTTTTCAAGGTAACGATTGATGCTAATAAAGCCCCTAATCAATGTTATGCATAGGGCTTGCTCAGAAACTGTTCCCCGAATCACTGTAACTCTAGGAAAGAATATCATGCCTTAGGTAGGGTCCTCTGCCTCAATATATGTTGCCTTAGAGACTGTATGAATTGGCCTATTTGAGCTTATCTACTGGCATAACCACTTGTGATACTCTTTGGGAGAGCTTAGGGAAACAGGTTATGACATGTCCATAAGCTGTTATTAGCTAATTTTCATAAGCTCTCCAGGATAGCAGCTTATAAAAATATTGTATAGCTTATATGAAAACAATTTGACTTTATTTCATCTTTTGTTGTAGAAATAGTTTATACATTAGCACTTATATGATAAGTGTTTATGCTAGATTCATTTGATTAAGTTGTTTATCCAAACAGATTAGTTGACATTCATACCTATAAAATGCATCGGTTATCCCAACCTCAATCTTTTAATGTTCAAATCTCATAATGACAAACACCAGAAAGAAACAATTTTCTATGTTAATGTAACAAGCAACTTACCATTCCCCTTAACATGAATGCAAAAGTTTTCGCATCATATTGATTGTTCTTCATATCAGAAACAAGTTTATCAAAGGAATCTGGAAGCTCTAGATCAGCTGGAATTTCCCCTGTCTTCACTTCGTTAAGAATCTTATAAAAATCTCTAACCAGTCTCTGCAGCACCATTAATGTAAAAACCAGTGGGTTCAGATAATTGGTATAAAATAAAACTTTATTCAATACAATATTAATAATAAAATCATTTACCCCTGAATCGTCAACCCTGCCAAGAAGCCTCGGTCCTAACCGCCTGCCTAAACAATCTGGAAAACAAATAAAAGGAATCGATTGATGCTCTAAAACAGGCATAGGTTGAACATCAAAGGAAAAAAAAGGCACAAAACAATCAACTATCAGAATCTAATCAAAGTAACATAAAAAAGCAAGCTACAGACAGCCGAGGTTATAATAATGATATTCTTAAAATCAACAGCTTTTATCTGACAGGAACCTTAAAAACAACTCATATCAGCTCATGAAATGTTATTCTTTATTAATATATCATAACACTGCGAAATGGTTTTGCAGTCAATAACACACAAAATATTCATTCCTTACATGAAATACTTAACAACTTACAAGTTACATCAATTGAATACACATCACCAAAACATCTTGATCACTAAATTTCGAGTTCAAGTGTAGTCTGAACCATGCAAATGAAGCTGTCGATATCAGATTCGTTACACCGTAAACTCTTAACTCTCACGTTCTACTTTCTACGAAAACTCAAAGTTCTAGCTTCAAGTAAAAGCGTCCTCAAACGCGGAATCAACTCCAATTGAAGCTTATAACGAAAAATACTATAATCAACCGATCTCTCTTTAGATCCTAAAATAAAGGGGCATAAATACAAACTCCAGGCAACTAAAAAAACTTCCCTCAAGAAAACCACTTAGCACCGGTTTGTTTTCACTGTAGAAAATCAGCCAATGCGCGTTGACTAACTCTCAACCTACAATGTATAGCTCCCACATAACCACACACTATTAAAAATCGATAAACGCACATTAACTACCTCTCAACCTACAATTTCTAGCTCTCACGTAGCCACACACCATAGAAAATCAGTCAACACGCGTTAACTCTCAGCCCACAATTCATATCTCCCACCTACCCACGACAAATCAGAAGCTAAGCTAACACAATTCCAAACACACACTTAACCAACTTTCAATTAATAGCATTTGCTCTAAAACACTTCCAAGTTCAACATCTTAATATTCAGATCATTAAAAAACATTCATTCTAAACATAAAGGCATCGCAACGCGACAAATTGGAAGCTGGCGGAATTTAAATAAAACAAGTCCAAATTCAATGCCTCAATATATACATCATTAAAACATCAATTTCAAACATAACCCAAACAGTTAACCAAACATACGATACATGAACATACTAAAGGCATCGCAACAAGACAAATTAGAAGCTAACATAAACTTAAACAAGTTACAACTGATCACATTTGCACTAAAACACTTCAAATCACATACCTTAACATTTACATCATTAAAAAAACATCAACAAATCTAAACACAAACAATTAAACAAACATACAATACATGAATCTATTTTAAGTTTGACTTAAATCAAGTTACACTTAATCACAAACTAAAAGGCATCGCTACGCGACAAATCCGAATTCCAAACTTACACTTAACCAAATTACAATATTAATACCATTTTAAATAATACAGTTAATGTTCCAATCCTTAATATTTATCATCATCATGATTAACAAAACATTAATTTGAAACATAGAATTAAACAAACAAACAAGACATGATAAACATATTTCAAGATCTAGCTATAAACAAAACAAAAAACAATAAAACAAAAGCAATGATATGATATAGATTATAAAGTAACATAATATGAATAATAATGATAATGAGAAAAGTAGTAAGTACCAAAGGAAGAGCACTTGTTGACACCTTCAAGGGTAACAAGAGCAGTGAGAATGAAAACAAAAGGTAACAAAAAAGCTAAGATAAGAATGGTATGAAAAAGGGTTCGATAGGAAATGTGACGAGCTGCGACCTTGATCTTCATCAAGTCAATAAACCCATTTTGATGATTGTTTGTGCTTGAAGAAATTGTGATACTTCTCATACTAGGCGAGAAGTGAAGCTGCATCTTCTTCTTTGATGCATATGCAGCTTCACATCCACCACTATAACCCTACCAACCCAATTCAACAACAAAATCAAGATAACCCATTTCCTCCAAACGCACATATTCAGATTCAGATCCAATTTTAAGATCAAATCTCAATCTGGGTCGTTCTCAGATTGATCAAAATTTCATTTTTTTGATTCTTGGTCTTTGAACAAGACCACCACATTTCAAGGGTTTTTTTTTGTTGGATTTTGATGAATCCTAGGATTATTTGGAGAAATTAATGTTTTTTTTCTTCTGGGTTGTATTTGTTTTTGTTTGTTTTTGTTTTGAAGAAGTTCAATGTTGTTCTCTCATGGATCAAAGAAGGAGAGAGAAAGGAAGAAAGGAAGAAAGAAAGAAAAGAAGAAAGAAGAGAGAGAACATCTTTTGTTGTGTTTTTTTTAGTTTTGTTGGTTGTTTTTGTTTTTTTTTTTAATTATATTCTTTAGTTTTTGTGCGGATCTCTTTTATTGGTCCGATCTATAATTTCTATTTTCTAGGAAAATATATTATTTATGATGAGAGAGAGAATGTGAAAAGGTTTTGTGAGTCAAAACTCAAAACCGTGTGTTGGGGGGTTAGAGAGAGAAAGAGAGAGAGAGGGGAAATGGGAGGGAGAGAAATGTGGTGAAAGTTTGACCTTGAGATTTGGGAGTAGGGAAAGATGTTGGAGCTAAATTTAGATGTTTCCTATGTTTGTGGAGAGGGTTAAAGAATTATGTGGATAGGATTATGTTAAATGTGGTGGTTAATTTTAGTTAAGTTTTGTTCATTTTGGTGTTAGTTAGTGTGAGGAAGTGTAAAGTGTGATTGTTAGAGAACGGTAAATAAGATAAAATGTGTGATATTAAAATTTTGGTTTGATGAAAAGATGTTGTGCTATTTTTGAACTAAAAGGTTCCATAAACTCTTAATACATGTAGTGGAAAGCAATAATACCCTTTTTATGGGAATAATGCAATAATGCTAGAGGTATAATAAAATGTGAATTTGATAGGATAAAGAAATGAGAAATTTGGGTACCAAAAAACTATAGCATACACATATAAAATTATGAGTAATGCTAGCAACACTTTCTTTTGTACATTCTCTTTAATACTCACTCTTTTATTGGCTTAAATCATTCTGGGTCTACACTTTGAAAATTGAACCCCCGCAAAATGGTGGGACATACGTTGATTTTATCCAATAAATGAGTGAGTTCTAAAGAGAGTGTTGAAAAGTGAGTGTTACTAGCATTTCTCTAAAATTATATTTTACATTTTAGGGAAACATTGTGATATCCATAAAAATTGATATGGCGAAGTTATTCTTTCAAATTTTGGATTTTATGCGGCAACAAAATTTCAGCTTGTTTGCTATGACTTTGTGGTATATATGAAAGTAATGAGATAACAAACTTTTGAACAATGTTGAGATCTCTTCCATGTGATAGTAAAGTTTGCGTATGAAACTTTGTTCGAGTTAAAGCATTGTGCAGTCAAAGAGAACAGAACAACACAATGTAAGACGCTATGTTCGGATTAGATGGTCGTTGATAGGTTTTGATGGAAAGTCTTGAAGTGGGGGCTTTGGGTGCAATGACGATGAAACAATCTTTCAGGAACAAGGGCGGTATGGTTTAGGGAGGTGTTTGAGGAACGACAGAGGTGTCATATAAGTAAAGACTTCTTGGTATATATGATTACCACAATCTCGAAAAGTAAAGGCATGAGGCTTAAAGGAGGCATATAGTAACATGAGTTTATATTGAGTGTCCATTGAAATTGACTATAAGCAACTTATCGACGACATCCAAAGTAAATTCAGTGTCAATTTTAATTTTTGTGCTATTTTTTTTTATAGGAGAGCGCCATTGTTGCTCAACTTATAGGAGAGCGTCATTGTTCTACTATATTGTTCTCAAGTTAAATTCAACTCAATAATCATATTTATATTTTAAAAATAATTTGTTCTAAAAAAATTAATTTAATAGATTTTAATTTTTTTAAAGATTATATAAAATGATAAATTTATCCTTGTGATAAAATCATACATTTTTTTTCAAAGTTAATTTTTAATTTCATATTAATTTTTGTCTTTTTAGCTTATACGTATATTTGATTAGATATTAATTTCATATTTTTTATTTGTATTTAATAAGGATGAATGAGTAAATTATTTTCTTATCTTATCAAGTTTTTTTTAACTCTTCGCTCATAACGACGATAAGAATTTTGATTAGAGAAATAAGATAAGATAAGATTTATGATTAATTTATCATCTTTTATTGATTCTCCTTAAAAAAAATCTTTAAGATTCTAGTGGTATATCTAAGACCTTTGACTTTGAGTTGTAAATTATTAAACTTTGATTAATTGTATATCAAGTGAGGATAACATATTTATGTAAAAATAATAGGAATAGAAATTAACCATTAAATTCTTTCAAAAAAAAAAAACCATTAAAATAAAATGTGCAGTCGAAATTAAAACTTTGTTTTGTCAAAAAAATAAAAATTAAAACTTTGTTTTAAATAACACGTGTGTCTCTCAAAGGAGTATGGAGAACCATGGATAAATACCAATTTCAAGGGCTTCCTATTTAATTTCAAGAACAAAAATTGTATCAAATTGGGGGAAATAAGGTGTCAATTTCTCATATGTAACAAGAAACAAAAAGAGCCGTAAACCCAAAACAAGAATTCCAAAACCAAAATGGTATCAAATTGGGGGAAACAAGGGGTGTCAATTTCTCATAATGTACAAGCAACAACAATGTATAAACCAAAAACCATAATGATAACAAGAATTCCAACAATGACGCCAACAAAAATTTCAACCTTGTACGATTTCGTCTACCCATGAACCTCTATTTTTGACTCATATTTAATTTGGTATAGATCTCAGGCCTAATTAAGAACATGGAGAAGAATTGACCATCTTTGAGCTGTCCAAGTAGCGGTGGTTTTAGATTCTAGTCACATGAATGGGAGAAACATGGTAGTACTAGTAACAAGACATGATTTTAAGCATCTGGTCAGCTATAAAACATTGACACTAACTCAAATATTAGATATGATATTGACACATAGACATTAATAATAATTTTTATGATCAAATGTTAAGATTTCCCGTGACTCTCTAAATGTAGAGCATTACTTTAAGACATATAGTTTATTTTTGGTTTAATTAATTTGTAGGTTCCCGAACTATTTGAAATTTTTTAAATAAGTCTCTAAACTAAATGTTTTTATAATTTGAACCTTGAACTATTTTTCTTTTTTTTAATTAAGACCTTGTATTAGTCAACCGTTAATAAGACCTTATGTTAGTCAACCGTTATTTAATGCTGACATGGACTATTACATGACAGTTATTTTACACATCATTAGCCACCTAATATCCATATTTTTCTATAACATTTTTTTACAAAAATAAATAGTATATTTTATTTCAAAGCCCTAACTTTTCTAACTTCTTGAAACAACAACGCTCCCTCTTACTCTGCGAATCGATGTTCTCCCTCTCTTTTTCTGTGTGAATTGACCTTCTCCCCTCTACTTCTTGCGACCTCTGACGAATCGAAACGACGCGCTTCAATCCCATCTGAATTCCGACAAAGCACACCCTCGGACGAAGAACTGAGGTATTTTATTTTTGGTATTCTTTCGTGGATGAGTCGGTGAAATGGTTACATTTGTTATTGATTTTTGAAAGATGCATTTTGTATACTGTGTATCGTGATGTTTTGTTTTTTATGCCACACAGCGAAAGAATTGTTGTATTGTGGTATGTGTAAGTATAAAACTCTTCTGCATATGCGATGTTGTGTTAGTTAGTTTGCCTTATAAGTTTAAGAGATTTGTTAATATTTTGATTGATTTAAGAGTTTACCTTAAAAATCATCTGCATATACGCTGTATGTGTTGGTTGCTATATTTCACATTTGTTAATATTTTGATTGATTTAACTACCGTGTTACTATCAATTTCATATCCATTCAAAATATGCAATTCAATTGTTTCTCAACAATGTTGTTCTTGGATTTCCAAAACTGTTGTATTTGGATTTTCAAATTCTATTATATACCGAAGTTATTACTAGATTGAGTCACGACTAGGTCGCTCTTTTTAAGACGTTTCGTGACACTGTCCAAAATTGTGCAATGCATACTATCAAAGTATAATTACTTGGTGTTTAATCTTCCAATTTTTCTTCCAACATCACACCAATGTTTCAACTAACAACAATCTACGGTAAATACATAAAGAAATGGCTTAAGTGTTTATTATAAGAAGGTCAAATATCTCCCCAGGTTCTTTAAGTTTCATGTTTGTTTCAGATAAATCCTTTAAGTTTCTAAGATTTCAGATAGGTCCTTTAAGTTTCAAGTTTGTTTCAGATAGATCCTTTAAGTTTCTAACGTTTAGATAGGTCTTTTAAGTTTCGAGTTTGTTTCAGATAGGTCCTTTATATCAACCTCCGTTAAGCCAAAGATGATTTGTCCGTTAAGTCAAACACGAAACTTAAAGGACCTATCTGAAACCTTAAAAACTTAAAGGACCTATCCGAAACAAACTTCGAACTTAAAGAACCTATCTGAAACCTTAGAAACTTAAAGGACCTATCCGAAACAAACTCGAAACTTAAAGGACCCATGGAGGTATTTGACCTTATAAGAATGATAACAACATATAGTGTTGGAACAAAATGTGTTTAACATTACCACCTTTAAGTTTTGATGATAATAAGGTATTAAAAGTTCAATTAGATATGTTAATATTTGTTCAAGCGTGCAAGAGCAAAACCATGGACTAAAATTTATAAGTCTTTAAACAAAGTATTAGTTCTGAAAGAACAAATGAGAGCAATGAAATTTACAATAGAAACTACGTTGCAAGTTTGAGTCTGAAGATATTCAGAGTCTGAAAACCATCAGAAGTTGACTGCCAGAGTTTGAAGTCAACCAGAGTGTGACTACCAAAGTCTGGAGTTAGTTATTATTTGAAGAGACAAGTCTGTAGAAAGAATGGAAATATGGAGAAATGACTATTTCAAAGGAATTTGAAGGCATTGGATGCTTATCTACTGAAGGAGCTCAGAGAAAGGACAATAGTACAATTGTACAACCACTAAGTTACAGTTGTGTCTCTGCTGGTTAATTCTCCAAACAAGGAATGTATTCAAATTATTCCCTCCTAGGACATTAACCAAATCAAGCAACAAATCATTGGTGATTGATCAAGCTTTTACAACAACTCTTTTGATGTGTTGGCAATTCTCCAACGTATTTTTCATACCTCTATATAAAGACTTGAAGATTTGGAGAGACTCAACAACGTTTTAACTGTGTCAAAACTCTGCTGAAATTGTTGTGCATCAAACAATTAGAATTTCTTAACAACTATCATATCTTAAAAATTATAGAGTCTTAAGAGTTTGTATCTGATTTGTATTGTGAACACCACTGATAGTATATCAAGTGTTCAAACCAAACTTATTCTTTGTAATTTGTTTGTTTAGAAGTCTCTTTCTTTTGTGCTTGAGCATATGAAGTCTCTTGCTTTTGTATTTGAGCATATGAAATATCTTGCTTGTGTGCTTGAGTATTTGAAGTCTCTTGCTTGTGTGCTTGAGCATTTATAATCAGATTTGGATTATAGTGAACTCTCCTTGGAAGTGCAAGGGGAAAATGATTACTTCCGGATTGTGGAAGGAACCTATATAATTGTTTTGTGTCTTTCTCTTCTCTCTCTATCTTTACATTATCTACTACATTAGACTCTGAACTCTATCAGACTCTGGACTTACATTATCTACTACATTATCTACTATATTTGCTGTAGTTGAATATGCAAATAATAGTAAGGATTAATTCTGCAAATTTGCACATGTTATGAAGTTTAAAATATTAACTATATCTTGAAACTTGTTCATTTTATATAAAATATACTCCCTCCGTCCTGAAATATAAGCAACAAATGGCCATTTTTTTTGTCCCAAAATATAAGCAAAAAAAAATAATGTTGACCAATTTTAATCTAGTGTTCCAAAATTACCCTTTTACATTTATGGAGCATGAACATTGAAGTTCAATTACCTAAGCATGTTTAAGGAGTATTGGAATTGGAATGCCACTAATATTAACTACCTGCAATAATGAAATTGAATTGGAATCATGGTTTACGGCATTGAAATCAACATGATTACCACTATTTTGTGTATTAAAATCATGGTAGTGGGATGTGTCACTTATGAAGTGTTTTTGTTTTCAATGTGTGTAAGGGTAAATTAGGAATGTTGTATTTTTATTTGATAAAATTTAGAGCAGTCAATGAAGAATTATTGATTTTCTTAATAAGTGTGTTTTTTTTTTTGCTTATATTTCAGAACGGAGGGAGTATAGTTTTTTAATAAATTGGTGTTGTTTTTCAATAAAAAGTTATTACCTTTGTAATGGATTTTCTATGTTTTGATTTCTTTCTCGTGATTTTTTTTAATTTGAAGTTGCAGAAACTACTTCAACTGGTATTGATTTTGCATCAACTAGTTGAAGTGCTAGTGTTGAAGTTGTTGGAAGTGAAAGTAGAATGTGAAGGTTCAACGAGATAGAAAGAGATAATGATAGATACCAGAAGACACTATATTAGATCTTTTTTTTGTCTTGTTAACGAGGAGGCACTCTTTAAGCATTCCAAAAGAAGAAATTATTCTATAAAAAAAGTCAAAAAAAATTAATTTCAAATGCATTGATTACATTAATTTTTTTTTTAAAAGTTATCTTTTAAAGGTCTTAAAGAGCGTTAATATTTCCCTTTTTATTTTGTGAAGATTTCATCGAGTTATAACTTTTGTTGTTTGTTTGATTTTAGCCGGATGAGTTGCTTAAACGTTATTATGTAACACAACTATATATTTTGGCTTATATGTGTTTTGAATTTATCAAATGGCAGACAAATATATTTTAGTTTAGTTGTGTTATGAATATCGAATTGGTTGTGTTTAATTGTTGAGGAGAAATGCCACATATTACGAACTTGGTTTGGTTAATTGAAAGAATAACAAATGTATATTTGATCTAAACAATGTCAAACTTCTAAAATTTAAAAATGATCATAAGTTACAGTTCACAGCAGAAAACATGTTATCTTTATTTCGAAAGACAAACATGAATTTTTTTAAAGACATGCATGTTTTGCTATTTGATATGAATATATCATTATTTTTTTTTAGATTGCCCAACTTTTACATGTCTAAATTTGCCTAAGAATCAATTTAAAAATGTAAATTAGTTCAAGGACCTATTTACAAACTTTAATTAGTTTGAAGACCTATTTATATAATAAGCCACGTCAGTGTTGACTAACGGTCCTCTAGCTGAATGACCTAATTAAAAAAAAGTTTAAGAACCTAATTCTAACTTTTTAATTTTTAGTTTAGGGACCTATTTAAAAATTCCTAAATAGTTTAAGGACCTATCGATTAATTAAACCTTTATCTTTTAATGATCAACTTTGTGTTTATTACAATTTAAAATTTATTGTACAATATAAGTTTTGTTTTTAATGTATTAATTATAATTTATTTTAGTAGTTCACTCGTATTTTTTAGTCAAGCTCCACCATCAATGCAATGCACATTTTAAAACCATGGAATATGTATTGAATTTTCTTAATTTACAACAGGATGACCATTGGTAATAACATTTACACAATACACATAAGATGAGAAATAAAAGTACACACTATCACATAATTATTACATCACAAACACACATTTCATCTTCTACAATCAAGCATCTGACCATGTAATGTCAAGGCCACCCCATTGATCTTGAGGCACACCTAAGGCTTTCCACACAGCCTTGGAAGCATCAACAATGTTGTTTGGACAAGGAGGTTGGTAATCATGTTCTTCATCACATCCCATTGTAGAGTCACACTCATCAACCACCGTGGCCACTACACTTTTTCCATTCGCACTTATAGTAATCTTGTTCAGACACCTGCTCTTGTCGTTGAACCATCCTGTGGAAAGTGCAACGACTGGAGTGTCATCAGAATGATACTGATTATCACACGCTGAAGGACCACCTCCATCTCCTCCTTTCTGGAAACTATTAAGTGTGAGGTATGCCTTGGTATGAGTAGATACCAACGGTGAACATTCATAAGTTGTGTACATTTTTCCTTGTACACAACAATCAGAGTCATTCTCTTTGTTGCATTGTCCAGATGGAGCTTTCTTTCCTCTGATTCTACCGTTTGGACGACACTTTTGGGCTTCAGAATACACACAGCTTGTTAAAACAAGAGTAATCAATAAAAGAAAAGAAAGTTTGTGGCAAAAACTCTTCATTTTGTCTATGCAACTCTATATTTCTCCTTTTAGTTCTTCTTCTTAGTGTTTGATGCTATCATAGAGCTTTTATCATGGTATTTATAGGAATCTTAATGTGTATTATGTAAGTTGATAGGCTTTGAAACTACAAGCAGGGCGTAGGGGTTAGTATTTGGGTCAAGGCAAAGAGTTCTATCCTGCCGTGTTTAGGTCAAATGACAACTACCTCAACAAAGGATTGCTTTTGAGGTCAAAGAACAAGTTTTACACCACTACATAAATCATCTCAAAACTTGTAATATTGCTTTAAGAGCATAATGCAATAAATGGTGGATTAATATATACATATATATTAAATGGTTGTTTTACTCAAAAAAAAAAATGATTGTAGAGCATAGTGCTATGTCTTGTCCAAATGATAAGTATACAGTCCTATAAGATCACTTTTGAGGTCAAAGAACAAGTTCTACACTACCTTGTTAAGCCAATTCAATATTTATTTTGAACACTAACCATTATTTTTTAGTTATCAAGTATGAAAACAGATATTTGTCTACAAGGACAAAACTTTGCTCTTATTTTGTCTTGTATTGATTTATTTTTTTTAAGCCAGTTTTGAAATGAATCATCAACCAAGGCCAAATGATTCATACAAGATACTTAACTGTAGTAATAATTAATTATTAACATAATCATTGTATGATTTTAATAGGAATTTTACTTGCCAAAGTTTCAGGGAATTGCCTCTGATGTTGACTATTTGATATCAGTTTAATATAGTCCCTTCAAACTATTAAATATATAACTAATTGATCTTTTTTTTTACAAAATATAACTAATTGATCTGTATGTTGTTTCTAACCTTTTTTTATATCCCTCAAAAAAAAAACTTTCTATTTTTTTATCGAAACCCTGAATCATGAAATATAATAAAGTAGGATGTAAAACTCGTTCAAATAATTTTAAGTTAACTCTTTGACCTCAAAAATGTTACAACCCTAAACTTTGACCTAAAAAATGTTACAACTTACAACCCTAAACTGTAGTGGTTGACATGGATCTGGCAATTAATCTCTATATATACTCTTTGAGAATTCCAATTCATGCATATCAAACACACAAATACTCGAGAGAAAAACACAATTAAATAGGCAATACAATATGAAGAGTTTTTGCTCAAAAGCATCCTTTCTTTTTCTAATTTTTCTCATTATCACAAATTTGTTGTACTCTGAAGCGCAACAATGTCGTCCAAGTGGTAGAATTAAAGGAGAAAAAGCTCCTTCTGGACAATGCAACAAAGAGAATGACTCTGATTGTTGCGTACAAGGAAAAATGTACACGACTTATCAATGTTCACCATTAGTATCTACTCACACTAAAGCATATCTCACACTCAACAGTTTTCAAAAAGGTGGAGATGGAGGCGGTCCTTCGGCATGTGATAACCAATACCATTCTGATGACACTCCTGTTGTTGCACTTTCCACCGGATGGTTCAACAACAAAAGTAGATGTCTCAACAAAATTACCATCAACGCAAACGGAAGAAGTGTGGTTGCCACAGTTGTTGATGAGTGCGACTCCACGATGGGATGTGATAAAGAACATGATTACCAACCTCCTTGTAACAACAACATAGTTGATGCCTCTAAAGCTGTGTGGAAAGCCTTGGATGTGCCTCATGATCAATGGGGTGGATTGGATATTACATGGTCTGATGCTTGATATTATATGTTATGGAAATACTATTTCTTTCATGTATTATTTACCCTTGGTGATTTTGTGAGTTTATTTGTGTGTAATCTTTTGTGTATCATATATATTTATCAGTATGTACATTTTCATTCTCTTTTTTTTTTTTTTACCATTAATGTATATGTTTTCTTTGAACTTTCATTTTGCCCTTAATCGACTTCCAATCCTTTGAGAAATGAAACAAAGACATCATTTTTATTTAGGCCTAATTCTGTAATTTTGCAATCATACAAGGACAGTGTATTCCTTGAATGATAAAGAAATTTGTAGTGATAGTAAACTTTGTGAATTTTTTTTGTTTGCTTGTACAACAAGCCTCCTAACAGTGCTAAAATGAACTGACAAACTTGCATTTTTGTTAAGGCTCTCTTCAAATCAGTAATGCATTGAAAAGCTTAAATCACAAGCAAAAGACATGGTGTTTATATCACTGTGAATTTGTGATACAAATATTACATAAACCCTTATACATAAAGAAAAACAAGCATTCCTGCACACTCTAATTACCTAGAACATCAATGGATAGCACCTAGATTAAGCAACTTGCATGACAGCGTATCTAAAAACTGTCGATTGTGACATTTACATGTGATTCTTGGCAACAAGGCAAAGGTGATTCTTCTTGTGTCTAGCAAGTCCTGGCAACCCTTCGGTGTCTATATCTTCTTTTGTCATCCCTTCAGGCATTTCCCAATCAAATAAGTTGAGAAGGTTTACGGTAACCATTTCTACTGTGGCGATTCCTAATGGTATGCCAGGGCAAATTCTACGCCCTGCGCCAAATGGAATCAGCTCAAAATCTCGTCCCTTAAAATCTATATCGTTGTTTAAGAATCTCTCTGGATAAAACTCGTCGGGGTCTTTCCATGTCTCGGGGTCCCTATGAATGGCCCACATATTCACAAACACTGACGTTTTTGGTTCTATTTTATATCCATTTAGAATGAAACCTTTACTGGTCTCTCTTGGGGCTAGTGGTGCTGGTGAATAGAATCTTAATGTCTCTTTTATCACAGCCTTAAAATATACAAGATTTTGAATATCATCTTCATCTATGAACTCTTTTCTTAGGCTTCTAATTTCTTCTTGAGCTTTCTTCATTGCTTTTGGATTCTTCATTAATCCAGTCATCACCCAAACTGATGTGGCTGCACTTGTGTCAGTTGCTGCTACAAGTAGGTTCTGTGATCATGAAAACCCAAGCAACTAATTAGAACATTATATCTTTGTTCTTTTCTATTTACTTGGCACTTAATTTTGCATTTTTTCTCTTTCATTGAGACATGTCAATGTGGCACTACATAATTGCATAGATATGCCATTCTACATATTGTAATGATGATAGAGTTTCATAGATAACAAATAGCTCATGATCAATGTAGTAATCATATTCTGGAAATTAATTGTATATTTTTCAAGAAACAAGTTATCCCAAGAGCTTGCTTAATATATACAAGTCAATACCAATGTATGTTTGTGCTACAATTTCAGCTTAATTTCTTGACATGAATGACTACACTTTGTTACTACAATCACTCCCACCTCAACTCACTGAGAGGTCTTTTAGCTAAGGGTAACACTTTTTGAAACTTACACAAGACTAATATCGATAAAAATGCGAGAAGGTGAACTTGAGGTAAAAACATTATATATATTAAAAAAAAGTTAGATCGGACGACTAAGTCTCGTATACAATTGGGGGGCTATTGGTTGAAACACCAAAAAAAGTTCCACATAACATAGAAATCGAGGTTAAGAATAGTTTATAAATATTCACTCTCCACTTTCCTCGTCCACCTCGGAGTCATTGCACAAAGAATAAAGCAGAAATTACATTAGACCCAAAGCGAACAATATCTCAAAAAAGAGTGTTCGGAACGCTATATAACAAATATTGAAAATTATGAGAACATACCATAAGGACGGCTTTGATGTGATTATTGGTGAGATCAATGGAGAGACGACCCTGATTCTTTAACTCAAGTAACACATCAACTATATCCTTCGCTTCTTCATCTTTCTTCCTATTATTAGGATTGAGATGTTCCTCAAGGACTTGTTCAAAGAACTCATCCAAAGCCTTGAAAGTGTTGTCAACACGAGCAATCGCCCCGGTGAGTTTATCAATCCACCCCATGAAAGGAATATAATCCGAAACAAAAAAGGAAAGGAAAATAGCTTGTGTTTCATTAAGCAAACCATGGAACCTGCTTTTTTCACCCCCTTCATGTTCATAACTTTTTCCAAAAGCAATTCTACATACTATAGAACTTGAGACAGACATTAGGATCTCACTAAGGTTTGAAATTTTGGAAGAAGAAACATGGTTAGATATCTTTTGTATCATTTGCTTGACCTCAGATTTTCTTACATGAGAAAAGCTAGAAATTTTTTTGGAGCTAAAGAAATGGACAACACAAATTTTTCTTATCTCTCTCCAACAATCATTATATGGTGAAAATATCATATCTATACCATTGTAAGACAATATTTGTGGACCATGTGATGGAGGTCTACTAGATACATCATGGTCATGATCTTTGAGAATTTCTTGAGCTAGTTTAGGTGAGCAAACAACAATTGCTTTCTTGAAACCAATTTGAAGAGAGAAAAGAGGACCATAGATTTTTGAGAGATTCCAAAATTGTAAATGGAGATTTGGAGTGTCAAGTTGATGAAGATTTCCAATTATGGGAAGGCCTCTTGGACCCTTTGGAAAGGATGATGAGTTCTTCTTGATATTGGTTTTGTATTTCATGAAAAGGAAAAATACTAATAAAGGTAAAGCTAGAATTGTGTGAAGGTATGACACCATTGTTGATTAGAGCTTTGCTAACAAATCTTGCTTGAAAAATATCACATGTATGCTTTTTGTATTTATGCTGAGTTTGGCATACGTAACTACTATGATGTTTGGGTCTCATCCAAATATAATATCTATATGTCACTATCTACTTTCTTATATTAATTTAATTTAGGGGGGAAGTGCTGTACTTTCTTATATTAATTTAATTTAGGGGGCAAGTGCGTTGAATTGTAAACCTAGTTTTCAAATGTAACTTCCCTTGTATTTTAGTGTTGCACTTAAGATTATGCTGTGTTCAATGCAAATTTCCCTTATTTTAACGATGTGAAAGGCTCTTGTCTATTTTAAGGGCACTAAGTATCTTAAATAAATAGTATTTCGTTTCACAATATTTATCGTTTTAAAAAAATCACACTATAAATAAAATCAAATAAATTTTGTTATTTTTATGAAATTTTTTGTGTTTTTTCTATAATATCGTTATCCATTTTTTATTTCATTATATTATTTCTCTCTTTACAACAATTAGGCAAGGGTATATATTTTAACAAAAATAAAGGCTAACGTATTATTGATAAACCAACAATTAATATTGTATTAAAACGTGACAAGTAAAGTGAAACAAAAGTATTCTCCAAAACGACGTGTTGACAACACCCTTTAATTATTTAATTTATTGAAAATTAAATTATTTAACTTTTTAAATAAATTATATCTTAATTTAAAATCTTTAAAGAGCAGAACACTTGTTGACAACACCCTTTAATTATTTACGGCCACCTCTTAGAATGTGATTTACTACTATTCTGAAGACATATGTACCAATGAGTAACTTTATTTTAGTTTCGTAATCAATTTAGTCTTTACCCGTTGCACTAAGAGTTGGTTCAAAGATTGTCGCAACAAAATTGATTTTCAAAGTTTGGCTATGATAGTAAAATCTAAAATGAATGGCATCCTTGACTGAATTGGCGGTGACTATTTTATTGAGTAGATGACAATTTGAGTAAAAACAAAAGTACATAACCGTATAGATAATATGCATTACGTGGACAAGATTTTATATAAAAAATGTTTGCTTTTATTGGGACAAGATTTTATATATTTCTCTCGTCGTTTTTAGAAAATTACACATACCAATCAAATAAATTTTGTTATTTTTATTAAATTCTGTATTTTTTCTATAATATTCTTACTCATTTATTATTTCATTCTATTATTTATCTCTTTACAATAAATAGGTAAGGATATTATTGATAAACCAATAGCTAATGTTGCATTGAAACTTGAAAGTGACAAGTAAAGTGAAACAAAATTATTCTCCAAAAGCGACATATATTGTGAAACGGAGGGAGTAATAAATGACTTGAAAAAGTTTGAAGAATTTGAGTTTTTAGTCATGTTTTTTCACTCTCCTAGGGTTCGGTTGTGCTAGGGTTTTGCTTGCACCCTCCGGATTCTTCCGGTGAGAGTCTTGTTCATCATCTGATCCATGATCTAGATGTTTTCAACCGTTTCTTCATGATTCTAAACATCTATATATATATATATATACACACACACACACACACTCACCCTCGTGGGTAAATTGTTTCATCACATACAAACCTTAACAGTCGTAATACACAATACATGCCCCCATACCTTGCTGCTTTCTATTTGCACGTTCTCACCACCATTTCCTTGCTTTCCTTTGTTTCCATGGATCCCTCTGGCCTTAACCTTGAAGGATTGAACCTAGCTGCTGAAGGTTTAAACCTAAACCTAGCAAACTAATATGTTTACTCTCCCATCCTTGAACATTGTTTGATTGGTCGCATCCTGGTCGACAAACAAATCAAGTTTGCTTACTTTGCTGAAAGAATGATAAGCACATGGAAACCAATTAAACGTGTGATGATCCTAAAAGCTGAAGAGGATCGCTATCTGTTCCAATTTCATCACAAGATGGGTGCGGCTAAGATTAATAATGAAGGACCATGACTTTATGATAATTTCCATCTTGTTGTGGATCTAATTGCTCTTTGGTGTAGTTCCACGTATTGTTGCTTTGAATCACTTAGACATGTAAGTGCATGTTCATGGCTTACCTTTTGGATTCATCCAATAAAGGGTAGGTCAGGGCATTGGCCAGTTTTTGGGCAAACTTAAAGTCTATGACAGTCGGAACACCATTCACAACTCTTATACGTAGATCAAGGTTAACCTTGATGTCAATCAGCCACTGAAAAAAGAATGAAGGGTACGTGTTAATGATGGAAACTATGTGCCAATCTTCTTAAGTACGAGAAACTTGTTGTGTTTTGCTACTGTTGTGGTCTTATCGCTCATACAAACAAAGTTTGTACAGAACTCTTTGAAATAAATATTGATGATGGTGTGCGTGCTTGGGGTCCTGAACTAAAACTGATGGCTCGTCATGTAGGAACCGCAACTACTAACAAATGGCTGCAAGACCTAATTCCAGATGATGTTCATACCATAAATTCTTCTTTGGAAGGAAGTCAGTCCGCTCAAACAAAATCCTCTGATGTTGCCTCAGACAACCAATCACATCTTAATGGGTGTTTTCTTGCTATTCATTAGGAAATAAACTCAAATAAGAAAGGTTTTCTTGATGCTCAGAATCAAGCGGTGGTTTGAAATGGTGTGACTTCAAACTTTTAGACACATGTCCAAATGCTGACTTCTTCTTCTGCAGGTACCTCACAACATGTGTTTTGTCCACATCAACCTTTGGTGCTTGGCATGCTTGTTGTCCCTTTCTCTATCACGGGTGTCAACCTTGATGGTGATAACCCAACTGATGATATGGAAACAAGGAACATAAATGTAAAAGCGGATTGAAAAGATGATGAGTATTTTTCAATTACCTACTACTCTTATTAACATGATTGAAAAGATGATGAATTCTTTCTAGAGGGGTAACAGTCATACATGTCAGCGAGTTATCAATTGGTTAAGTTGGGAGAAATTATCTATGCACAAGGTTCACGGAGGTATAGGCTTTAAAGACCTTTCAACTTTTAATCTTTCTATGTTGGGCAAACAAGGCTAGAAATTCTTAACGGAGCCGGATTCTCTTGTTTCCCTCTTATTTAAAGCTCGCTACTTCCCAAAAAAATCTTACCTCTCCGCCACTGTTGGTCACAATCCTAGTTATGTGTGGCACAATATCCTTAACGCTCGGTTCATTGTTCGTGGAGGAGCTCGATGGAGCATTGGTGTTGGCTCGTCTATCTCCATTTTGCTTAAAGAGTACTCTTACAACACTCGATAACAATACCCTTTAATTATTTACAGCCACCTCTTGACTCTTCTATTCTTAGTGATTTACTACTATTCTTAAGACATTTTTGGTTTTGCCCCCTATAATATAAGACATTTTTGGTTTTGCCCCCTATAAAAAAAATTAGATTCGATCCTTTTAATTATTTTTTTGTTTCAAAACACTCCTCTAGGCCATCTAACTGTGCATTTTTATAACCTTCAATAACGTGGCGCGTTGACTGTATAATTAATTTAGTTTTTTTATTTTTTATGGGTACACGTGGCTTTTGTGCCTTTTTTTTAAAAAATACTTCTGGAAAAATAAATAAAAATGAAAAAATATCTAGAAAATGAAAAATAAAAAAATTTCCGGAAAATTTTAAAAAATTCTAGAAAAATGAAAAAAAAATTCAGATTTTTTTCAACAGTAAGAAGTTTTATTTTATAAAAAAATGAAAAATTCTGTAACTTAAAAAATTCAGATTTTTTTTTTCAAAATTTTATTCCTGAATTTGTAAAAAGTTTTTCAAAACTAAAAAATTAGAAATATATCATGAAGAATAGAATTAAGGTTTTTTTTTTACAAGAGTAAACTTAGTGCATTTCAT
Source organism: Medicago arabica (assembly GCA_946800305.1). Lineage (NCBI taxonomy): Eukaryota > Viridiplantae > Streptophyta > Magnoliopsida > Fabales > Fabaceae > Medicago > Medicago arabica. The sequence continues at coordinate 4,365,742 of OX326969.1, forward strand.
TCATGATAATTGTTTCGATACAAGATGTAATTCTAATGAAAATACGGAAACTAGCATAACATGGAGCTTCCCTAGCTAGGCTATGAACAACTTCATTGGTTTGTCTCCTAATAAACCTCATATCAAAGATTGTTAAATTTGAACTAAGCAAGTTCCTACATTCAGTAATAATTGCATTGAAATCAGTCACCCCTTGCTTGCTCCCGTAGATACTGTCAACAACCGTTTTAGAGTTAGTCTCGAAATCCATATTGAGCAACTATAGATCACGAACCCATTGGAGAAAGGATAACAATCCTAAAGCATCTCCCGTATCCACATCGACCAACGGTGAAAACCATTCAATCTTGGCTAAAACGTAGCATCCTTCCTCGTCTCGAATACATATTCCAATTCCTACCCTATTTATCGACCTAGAGAAAGACGCGTCAACATTGCATTTGAACCTGCCTGAGCTCGGTTTTGTCCACTTATTCTCCTCACGCATGTCCACTGGATTGTCTCACTGACTTCTGATTGCTTGTGCATTTTTCCAACAATCAAGTAGATGTCTTGCCATTTCATTGATTGTTTGGACTGATTATATTGTGTTATTCCACACCCTGTTGTTCTTGTGCTTCCACAAGCTCCATAAGACAACTCCGAATAATTGCTTCTGTTGAACATCAAGATGCTGAAATAAATCAAAAACGGTGTATGCAAAATTGACAGAATTGCTTATCGCAGGCAGTAATTCATTCCATATTCCCAACCGTTGCCACACTGATATGCTCTTTGGACACTGAAAAAAGAGGTTCATACTATCCTCATCAAAATCTTCACAAACCACACAGTGTGATAGGCATTGAACGCCTCTGTTGTGCAGCCGTAATCTAGTAGGAATGCAGTTGCGGCACACACACCATAAGAAATTCTTCACTTTGGGTGGCAAGCGAAGCTTCCAAATACTATTCCAATGGCCATCAGTATGGTGCTGAATTGCATCATTATTATTTTCCATAATACTCCTATAGGTGATGCGAATCGAATAAAGACCATCGTTTTCAAAATGCCACACCTACGTATCCGTTTTTACTGAGTTTACCAACGGCGTGTTGAGAATTATGTCAACTGTCTCATGGTCGAAGAAGGTGTTAACTAACTCTACATTCCAAGCCTCGATGTTTTCAAGCATCTGATTCACGACATTAATATGTAACCAGATCATTTGATGTGGTAAAGTTGGAATTAACACTTCATTTTGACCTAGCCATGGTTGATTCCATAGTGGAATGGTAACCCCACTTCCTATACTCCATTTGAGCCCTCTCTTGATAACATCCTTAACACTCCATATTCCGCGCCAAACATAACTTGGGTTATGACCTATGGCAGCTCCAAAATAATCACTTATCGAAAAATATTTAGCTTTGAGTAATTTAGTGATTAACACATCTGTATTTGTTACCCCCTTCCATGCTTGTTTGTCGACCATTGCCAAATTAAAAGCTTTAAACTTTTAAAACCCATGCTGCCGAATTTCTTTGGAACTCATAACCTCTCCCAAGAGAGCCAGTGTACTCCCCTAGAATTTATCGTACTATGACCCCACCAATATGAGTTTAACATCTTTTCAATCTCATTGATGAGTGTGCCAGGTAGTAAGAAGATGCTCATGACATATGAAAGTATGGATTGTAAGACAAATTTGATGAGAACTTCTCTATCTGCTTGTGAAAGGCATCTGCTGCTTCAAGAGTTGATCTTGTTCCAAATTCGGTCCTTAATAAACTTGAAATTTTCGTGCTTGCTTCTGCCTATCATTGAAGGTAGACCAAGATACTTACCAGTGCCTAAAACTTGTCGGACTCCAAGTCTACCAGCTATTTCTTCTCAAAGTTCATCTGGAGTCTTTCAACTACAGTATAGCTCAGATTTTTGGAGATTTATTGCTTGCCCCAAGGCTTCCTCATATGTAGCCAATATATTCTTCATTGTTGTCGCTTCTCTCTCCATGGCTCTAAAGAACAGGAAACAATCGTCCACAAAAAGGAGGTGAGATATAACATGGGCATTGGTACAAATAGAAGTTCCATTTATGTCACCTCGCCTCTCTGCTTTGCTGATTAGAGCTGATAGTCCTTCTGCACATAAGATGAACAAGTAAGGGGATAACGGGTCTCCCTGTCTGAGTCCTCTTCCTGAACCAATTGGGCCTACTTGTACCCCATTTGCTAACACTGAGTAATCAACAGTTTCGACATATAGCATAATCCAACTAACCCACCGAGTGGAGAAACCCATTTTTGCCATAATATCTCTCAGGTACTCCCAATCCAGTCGATCGTAGGCTTTGCTAATATCCAAATTTAAAGCTACATCTCCTTGCTTTCCTTTTGCTTTTGTCTTCATGTAGTGAACAATCTCAATTGCTACCATAGCATTATCAAGTATAGATCTTCCCGGAACAAAAGCGGATTGGTTAATGGAGATACACTTGTCTAAGACCGATTTAAGCCTGTTAGCCAACACCTTCGCTACTATTTTGTACACCACGTTGCACAACGCTATTGGTCTCCAGTCTTTCATGGATGTTTGGGCATCTCCCTTAGGAATAAGAGTGATGTTAGTCGAGTTCAGGTGAGGGGGAAAACACCATTCTTAGCCAATCACAACCTGCTTTGAACACCTCGTTGCCACACATATCCCAAAAATGTTGGTAAAATCCCGGGTTGAAGCCATCTGGACATGACTTATATACCAGTGTCAACCAATATCAATATTCATTGTATCATGTTATTCATCTAGATTATATTTTCGAATAAAATAAAATTATCTATATATTAATTTTTTCCATAATATTTTTCATTTTTAAATTTTTTTCTAGTTTTTGTTTTCATTTTTTCAGATTGTTTTTAATTTTCCATACTTTTTTTTATTTGACCAGAAATTTCTTCATTTTTATTAATTTTTCCATAAATTTTTTAAAAAAAGGCACAAATGCCACGTGTATCCATAAAAAAATAAAATTAATTATACAATCGACGCGCCACATCATCATAAAAAAGTTACTCAGCGTGCCACATCAGCGAAAATGTTTAGTCCGATCGTCTAGGGGGTACTTCGAAACAATTTTTTTTTACAACGAACGAATCTAATTTTTTTACAGGAAACAAAACCAAGAATATCCTATATTACAGGATATAATTACTAACTCATTTAGTTTCGTAATCAAAAAAACTAAAATTGATTTTCAAAGTTTGGCTGTGCTTGTAAAAACTAAAATGAATAACATCCGTGACTAAATTGGCGGTGACTGTTTTATTAAGTAGATGAAAATTGAGTAAAAACAAAAGAGTACATAACAGTATAGATAATATGCATTAACTATTATGGGGACAAGATTTTATATATAATAAATATTTATACAATTTTTTTTGTTAAGTGTAAGTGATAAAATAATAACATCATTATTATTGAAAAAGAATACTTGAGATTATGAATACTACACTATTATGAATAATATTTATATCATGTGGATGTTCATTTCTCCAAAGATTTTTTATGTTCCTTAACTCCGGTAAGTGAATGCTTATATTTATTGTTATTGGCACTTAGTCTTGTGGTTCTTCATGTACTTGTAACTTACCACATTTGTGTCCTATAAATAGGATATTTATAGTTCAATCTAAAGAACACGCTTGAGAAGTAATACAACATACTCTTTTGTTCTCTCTTTATTCCTTTCTCTCTACTCTTCTATGTTCTACAATATCTAGCAATACTTTAGATTAATTTTATAACATTATATTTAGAAAAATGAAAGATTTCTTAACTTTTAAGAATTAAAATTGTTCTTTATGTGTCTTTAAATGAAAAATGTATTGTAAAATTTTCTAGTTTTCAACACTATAAAAAATTATCTCTTATATGTACGTGAAAAAAACATTCAAAATTTCATCTCAAATGCTTTTGCACATTTGATTATGTAGAATTCATGAGAGAAATTTTTTTATGTATAAATTTCCAATTTATGGGGACAATCTATTATTTTAAGAAGGGACAATAATTAAAATACAAATACTTTAACACATATAACATAAACATTAGTGGGGGCAATCACCACAATATCATGAGTGGATCTGTGCATGTATGCTTCAACGATGTGACCATTATTGTCGTTTAAATTTTTTGATGATGTTTATGTTTGGTATCATAGTTGAAATGTTAGGGTCACGACGATCTACTGTAATTTTCTAAAAGCTACACTTTGTAGCTGCTGAAGAATTACGGTTGGTCGTCGTGATTCCGACATACCCACAATTAGATATGGCAATGCGAGTCAGTCTGCCCCGTTTAAGTTTGACCCACTATTAGCCTGTAAAACATGGAATGGGGCAGACCAACTTGAGGTGGCGGACTCAAACATACACACGGCCCCGCCAATAGGCGAACAGGCGGGCTGACCCGTCTAACATATCTTTTTTAACTAAACTTTAAACACGACACCACTAAAATAAGCCAGGATGTTAATATTTGTTTCCTTTCACTTTTTGTAGGTTTTTGACATGATTACAACAAAGCAAATAAGTTAGACATAAGTACATTCATTGGGCGAGTCAAAGTGACATGAAGGCGAGCAATTTCGGAGAGTTATAGAGACAAGAAACACTTCACCCAACGAACTAAGGCGGTTTAGTGATTATTTTGAAGATCAACCGACTATTCCATCTAAGTGAAGAAATCTCGATTAGCTAGGTAAGAAAGATTTCACCCAACGAATCTGCACTTTATTTAGGGGGTAGAGTGGGGATGTTAACTTCAACCATTGAAGAGCTTAGAAGCTTGAATTATTTAATGCTTTTGCCGACGTGCAATCAACAAACGATATTTTGATTTAGCAAGTGTGAGACATCGATTTATCGTTTTAGGGACATGTAACATGTTTTAAACCAAGTATAAACATATTAATGCCTAGATATAGGTTAAGTTTATCTGGTCATATGTAATTGAATCAATCGACTATTTCGCTCAGCATCAGATGTCGATTGATACAATGGATTTCACGTCGATCGTCAGACATGGAAACATACGATAAATGATAGGTTAATTTATATTTGAATCATAGAAAATATACCATCAATTGAGAGTAACCATTGGATTAGAAGTTACGTAAGTCTAATCCCAAAACAACTCACGATACAAATTGTTATTCACAATTTCATTAAGAAACAACTTTTATTCTACCCGATTTTAAATTTTTACAAACTTAAGAACAAAGTGAACAAAAATGTGGTCTCTATGGTTTGATATAATTGTGCAAGTGAATACCGAAATTCATTTTTTATCGGTAACTCTATTCACCATTTGTTGATGGGATGTATTTGCCACCTTAATTAAAACAAGAAAAAATGGGTCTATGATTAAGGATGGATGAAGTAATTTTTAGTCCAAAATGCTTGTTAAAAAAGGAAAATGAAAAAAGTAATACACGTGACTCCAATCATTCCATAGTTTTATCGGTTATTATCTTACTTCAAAGGTTTGCTTTTTTAGCTTCTTTGATTTACTTTGAATTGTGTGGTGTGCTTGTTTTTTTTTTCTTTTTCTTCTTTTGTATGATTGTAACTTTGAAGCAAAAGGGTTGGCTTCATGGTTGGTTTTGGACTGATTGTCACTTTTGCAGTCATTTGCTTGTTCTGATGTTTGTGGTTATGTGATATATGTTTAATGTAGAAATTTTGTTGATTAGTTTATGAGGATAATAAATGTATGGAGTGGTGTGCTTATTTTTGTCTTTTATATGTTTGTAACTTTGAAGCAAAAAGGCTTATTCTTGGAGGGGATTTTCATTTTGGGTTTGATGATATGTGTTGAGCTTGGTTTTTAGTCAATTTTGCTAGTTCTAGTGTATCAAAGGCATGTGATATGTTTTTCTTAATGAGGTTGATGTAGATTTTTTTTGGTTGTTAACCTTCCGGTTCATAGGGAAGGAAACTTTGGTTATCTGGAGTTCGGTCGGAAGATAAGTATGGTCTTACTATCAAATATTGTTCCATCCAAGAATTGTACCTAGGTTCTCTGGTGAATCCAATGTTTGTTTGTTTTTTACCTTCTTTTCTTTCTTTTGGATTGTGGGGTGTGCCTATTTTTTTGTCTTTTGTATGATTTTAGAATAAGAAAAGGGTGGAAATTAGGTTTAAGGGGTTTAGGCAGATTATGCAGTAAGAAAAGTAAATCAAATGGGGAGTAGTTAGCTCTCTATGGGCAGAGGAAGACCTAGGAAAATTACAAATTATTAAGAAAAATCTAAAAAATATTTAGTTAAATAGAAATATGGTATATGACAGAGCATTATTGCGTCTTTTGATCGATGTTGTTGACCTCAAAGATTTGCTTTCTTCCTTCTTTGGTTTACATTGAATGATATGCTTGTTTTTGTGTTTTAATATTTGCTAATTACATCACAAATCTATGCTGATCCATGTAACCTTTTTAGTAAATTTCCTGTGATTCAAAAAGCATTTGTCTGAAAGAAAAAAAAAAGCACCCTTATTTATTGCACTATAATTTACCTTCACATTCACATGCTTTTATTTTGAAAAGACAAAATTACATTTTTTTTTTTGAAAAAGCTAAACTAGCCCACCTAAATTGACACTGAAGGGAATCGAAACTGAGACCTTGAGAAGGAACACACTCCCAGGTCTCAAGCCAATACCACCAGGCAAAATTACAATAATACTCGTACCACATATTATAAATGATTATGCAAAAAAACTTGCATCACAAGCAAGCAAACATAGTGAATTTGTGATACGTTACATATACCTTGTACATAAAAAAACAAGCATTCCTCCACACTCTAATTACCAACATCAATGTATGGCACCTAGATTAAGCAACCTGCATACCAGTGGCTTGTGACATTTACATGTGATTCTTGGCAACAAGGCAAAGGTGATTCTTCTTGTGTCTAGAAAGTCCTGGCAACCCTTCAGTGTCTATATCTTCCTTTGTCATCCCTTCAGGCATTTCCCAATCAAATGAATTAAGAAGGTTTGCAATTATCATTTCCACTGTGGCGATTCCCAATGGCATGCCAGGGCAAATTCTACGCCCTGCACCAAATGGTATCAACTCAAAATCTCGTCCCTTAAAATCTATATCATTGTTTAAGAATCTCTCTGGATAAAACTCGTCGGGATCTTTCCATGCCTCGGGGTCCCTATGAATGGCCCAAAGATTCACAAACACCGATGTTTTTGGTTCTATTTTATATCCATTTAGAATGAAACCTTTACTGGTCTCTCTTGGGGCTAGTGGTGCTGGTGCATAGAATCTTAATGTCTCTTTTATCACAGCCTTAAGATATACAAGCTTTTGAATATCATCTTCGTCTATGAACTCTTTTTTGCCGCAGAGGTTTCTAATTTCTTCTTGAGCTTTCTTCATTGCTCTTGGATTCTTCATTAATCCAGTCATCACCCAGACTGATGTGGCTGAAGTTGTGTCAGTAGCTGCTACAAGTAGGTTCTGTGATCATCAAAAACCAAGAAACTACTTAGAACTTAATGATTGAATTTCATATATAACAGATAGCTCATGATCAATGTAGTAGTCATAATGTAGAAATTAATTGCATATTTGTCAAGAAACAATTTATCCCAAGAGCTTGCTTAATATATATGGTCAGTGGCAATGTATGCTTAATTTTCTAACATGAATGATTGTTGAAGTAGAAAAATAACAAGCAACAAAAGATATTCCAAAGAGAGATTATACTTTGGTACTACAATTATTCCCACCTCAACTCACTGAGAGGTCTCTTAACTAAGGGTAACACTTTTTGAAACTTACATAAGAGTCTTATGATAAGACCAATATCGATGAAAATGTGAGAAGGTGAACTTGAGGTCAAAACATTGGTGTTAGAAGGATGACTATGTCTCATACGAGCTTTTAATTTCCTAAACTCAATTGGGGGGCTATTGATTGAAATTGAAACAACAAAAAAGTTCCACATAACTTAGAAATCGACGTTATGAGTAGTTTATAAATATTCACACTCCTCACCCACCTGAGAGTCTTTACACAAAAATAAAGCGGGGATTACATAAGACCAAAAGCAAACAATATATTAAAAATAGTGTTTGGAACATACCATAAGGACGGCTTTGATGTGATCATTGGTGAGATCAATTGAGAGACGACCCTGATTCTTTAACTCAAGTAACACATCAACTATATCCTTGTCTTCTTCGTCTTTCTTCCTATTATTAGGAATGAGATGTTCTTTAAGGACTTGCTCAAGAAACTCATCCAAAGCCTTGAAAGTCTTGTCAACACGAGCATTTGCCCCTGTGAGTTTATCAATCCACCCCATGAAAGGAATATGATCTGAAACAAAGAAGGAAAGGAAAATAGCTTCTGTCTCATGAAGTAAACCATGGAACCTGCTTTTCTCACCCCCTTCATGATCATAACTTTTTCCAAAAGCAATTCTACATACTATAGAGCTTAAGACAGACATTAGGATCTCACTAAGGTTTGAAATTTCAGAGAAATGAACATGGTTAGATATTTTTTCAATCATTTGCTTGACCTCAGATTTTCTCACATGAGAAAAGCTAGAAATTTTTTTGGAGCTAAAGAAATGGACAATACAAATTTTTCTTATCTCTCTCCAATGATCATTGTATGGTGAAAATATCATATCCATGCCATTGTATGACAATATTTGTGTGCCATGTGATGGTGGTCTACTAGATACATCATGGTCATGATCTTTGAGAATTTCTTGAGCTAGTTTAGGTGAACAAACAACAATTGCTTTCTTGAAACCAAGTTGAAGAGAGAAAAGAGGACCATAGATTTTTGAGAGATTCCAAAATTGTAAATGGAGATTTGAAGTGTCAAGTTGATGGAGATTTCCAATTATGGGAAGCCCTTTTGGACCTCTTGGAAAGGTTGATGAGTTCTTGATATTGGTTTTGTATTTCAAGAAAAGGAATAATACTAGTAAAGGTAAGGCTAGAAGTATTTGAAGATATGACACCATTGTTGATTAGAGCTTTGCAAACAAATCTCACTATGAAAAATATCGCATGTGTGCTCTCAGAATAAATTATATGCTTTTTGTATTTATTATGACTTTGACAAAACATACTTAGCTACGACTCCCTCCCTCCTTGATTATAACACCATTTAGAAAATAAAATTTTATTTTTTAATATAAGATTATCTACAAATTTTTATATTCATTTTCATGTTAAATTGACTTTTCAAATTTTAAGTTAAGTTAGTAGTATTAATTAGGATCATGTTTAGGAAAAAGATAACAGAAGCATCTAGTAATTTAAAAAGAGGTTTGTTTGGGATACATTTTTAATCAAATGAATGCTTTTATATAAAGTCGGAAAGAGGAGAGTGTGAGGGAGTGCGTTGTTTTGTTGAATAACGTCATTTTGCAGGTTAATATACAGGATTCTTAGAGGTGGTTGTTAGATCCTATACAGGGTTATTCCGTTCGCAGGACTTATAGACTTCTCACATCATCTATTGAACGATTGATTGGTGTAGCATTTAACAATGTTTGGCATAAGCTGGTCCCTTCTAAAATTTCTATTTTTACTTGGCGTCTTCTTCAAAACAGAATTCCAACTAGATCAAATCTGGTGCGCAGACATATACTTCAGCCTGACAATAACTTGTGTGTTAGTGGGTGTGGTATCATTGAGGCGGCGGATCACTTGTTCATTGGATGCAATTTGTTTGGGAGAGTTTGGTCCTTAATTTTTAATTGGTTCGTTATTTCGTTTGTTTGTCTTGGGTCAATTAGTGACCATTTCATCCAGTTTATTCACTTGGCGGGTATGCCACGATCTTCACATATTTATTTTAAAGTTATTTGGCTTGCCTCTTCTTGGGCAATATGGAAGGATAGAAACAACCGTGTCTTTACAAATGCGGTTAACGATCCTCACAACATCCTTGAAAGAGTGAAGTTTAACTCCTTTTTATGGCTTTCTTCGAATTTTGTGTCAATTGCTTTTGGTTTTCATGATTGATGGAGACACCCGCTTCTATGTATGGGTGTCATATGTAATTTTGTTTTTACTTTTTGGTGGAGGCAACCTTTGGTATGGTGCCATGTTTTTGTAACAGATATTGTATGATTCATCACTTTTAACACACCTTACATAGGATGAATCATTTTTCGTTTCAAAAATATATGCCATTTTGATTTGTTAAAAAAAATATAAAGACGGAAAGAGTATATTAATCTACGGAGAAATGTTTTATTCTTTTGAGATATGAAAAGTGAGTGTGAGTGAATTAGAGGTTTTATATATAGGCCGGTTGTAACAAACATTATAGTACTCCTTCCGACTAGCACAGCCAATAAAATATTTTCATCTACTCAATAAATTAAGTGTCCCTTCGGTCCTTGAAAATGACAAAACAAATACAGATAGATCAAGGGAAGTTGCATTTAAAAATCAGAGGTGCAAGTCAATGCAATTTAAAAAGTATAGAGCATTAATATATGCAGATGCAGTACCAAAGTTTAGGTTAGGTGAGTGAATTGCTCATTGAAACATTGACTAGCAGGAAGGTGTTTTATATATGCAGATGCAGTACCAGCATTGCTTTCGTGGACCAATAGGGGATGAGCAAGTTAGAATACGATCCAAGCATTGGTATAAACCGATTAGAGACCACGTATATCATTTAATTAATAAATCTAAAATGTTGATTTTTCTTTATAATAGTGATCGGACGGTGTATAATGCAACATTATATTTATCAACTTGATTAATCATTTGTTTAATGATCATTAAATTATACCCTCTTCTATGTAAAAATAATAGTCGTTTAAGATTTGTACACAATTTAAAGAAAAAATTAATTGTGTTGATTTTTAATGATAAGATTAATATCTTTTTTTAAAATCATCGTAAACTTAATATCATTATTTACTAAAATATCTTTGTTAATTGTAGTTAGTGAAAAGTTAAGTTGAATTAAATTGAATAAATAAAGATATAATAATGAAAATAAATAAAACAATGATAGATTGTTATTCTAAAATGAAAATTATTTTGAGACGGAAAAAAATACGTGTTTTGTCATTTTCAACATCTTTATCCTTATCTACAATCTACAAAATAAGCAAACGAAACCATGTTCATTTACGAGTACACGTGGCAATTTTGAGGATCAATTTACATTAATGTTATTAATTAATGATGTGCTATTCTCGAAAAGCATGCAAGTGAGGACAAAACACGTTGAAAAGATTCATGTTGGTTTGTAGAGTCGGTCGACAATACTTAAAATCGTTTAGAATGTTACAAAATTGCTCAGTCAAACACATTTTCCAAAAGTTACTGGTAATTTTATGGGTTTGTTGAAGGAGTTGAGAATTTATGGATAATTAATTTACCAAACAAATAAGATCTTAGTTAAAAAAAACACCACATCATTTAAAAATGTGTAATAAGTATGTATTTTGTCAACTCAGCATAATACATAAGTGTTTTTCTAAGTCCAAGGTTAAATCTTACAAAAGACCAAAAATAAAAGAATTTGAAATAATATACAAGTTGAAGAAAAAAATGGAAAAACTTAAATTTAATATTTTCCAAAATAAAAATTAGACTAAATAAAAAAAACGCCACATCATTTTTTTTTTAATAAGCATGAGTCTTATCAACTCAACATAACACATTTGCATTTGTCTAAGATCCTACCATATACTAAAATGAATGAATTTGAAATTATAGAAGTTAAATAACAATTATAACATGAAAACGAATGACATCTAATAACTAAAATTTAAGATAAAAAAAATTAAACAAATTACATTCAAAAACTAACAAATTAGATTGGTTAATCATGTTAGGTCAATAGCAACCACACAAGTTAGATTGACACTATGTCTTCACATAAAACTTTAAGGCACAAGTTATACCACGAGACATCCCATTTATATGTTGTTCAAAAGTAAAATAATGTGGGTCGGTGGTGATTTCATGGATGGAGGTTTATGTTTCTTTCTTTCATGAGAAAAGATAAAGGAAATTAGAAGAAACAAAATGAATAAGAAAAAGGGCATTGAATATGAGAGAAATGATAAGAGAAAAAAAAATATGTAGTGTGCTTTGTCCATAAGAGAATAAGGAGTATAGTTAGTTGTTGGTAATTTTATAGATTTATGAAAAGAGTTGAAGAAATTTGGGTAACTATTTCACCAAAAAAATAAACTTAATATAAAAAACGCCATATCATTTTAAAATGTTTAATAAACAGATATTTTGTCAACGCAACATAACATATTTGCATTTTTTCATGTTAAAATAATAGAGGTTGAATAAAAAAAATAGCATAAAATCGAATGATATCCAAATTTTACATTCCAATATAAAAAAAAATATTAAGCATATGAAATCCAAACATTAATAATAGTTCATCATAATGTTAATACCACAAAGAGAGCTTACAATGGGTTAGATCACCTTATCAAGCTAACAATAAGGGTAGGAATAAGTTAAGCTGAGTTAGGTTTTGCAAGCTATAAGCTTGGCCTTTCAAAAATTGTAAGGCCTAAGCCTGACTTGCGGTCTATCATATGTTTTTCTTTTAAAATACCTCTCTTCACCCAACACAAAACACTCCCGCCCAGCTAAACTACCCAAAATGCCCCTGCGCAAGTTAACTCACACACCCTCTGGCACGTGCGCATGTTAACTTGCGCACGTTGGCCGGTGGTCAAAACAGATGATCAAACGTTTTTGGATGGTGGTCAGTTGTTCAACATTCAATCTACACGTTTTTAACACCATTTACACGTTTTTTTGACCACATTTATGTTTTTTATAACTTATACTACCATTCCCACCTATAAATACCCCTCCATACTTCCCTATTCCCTCACACCATCTCATTTCTCTCCCTCCTCACTCTCTCCCTCTATTTGTTTTCCTTTCAATAATCTATAATCATTTCGGGTACATGGTGATCAGTTTTGAGGAAAATGGTGAGTAGACGACTTGGGGAAGTGATCGACCCTTGAGATAAAATTAAATTTGCTTATTTTTACCCAAATTCTTTTTACCGTGGGTAAAAAGAGTCTTCTTGGGGTATAAAAAGAACCAGATTTAGATTTAGCTCAAGGGTTGATGATGTATTCCCCCAAGAAGGCTGCTCACTATCTTCCCCAAGACTGATCACTATTTACTCCAAGTGGGTAAAAAGAATTTTTTACCCCAAGAAGGTAAAAAGAAAATAAGTAGATTATTCAGTGAATTCAAATAAATGTATCAATTATTGTACCAATTCTATTAATAAAATGAGATGTTGTTATATGTATTTATTTTGTTCATTTCTTTTTATTTATATTTGCTTTTATTTTATGTTTATGATTATGTATTGAATAAAAAAATATTCTATTTAATGGTATCGAATTTATTTATATCGGATTTATTTTCTAATTTTGTATTTATTATCATATTGAATAAATAAATTCGAATAAAAAGTCTAATTAAATTCAGCGTGGAATCGAATAAAGAATTCTAATAAATAAAATCGAATAAAGTTACGTATTGAATAAATTCGAATAAAAAGTCTAATTAAACTCAACGTGGAATCGAATAATGTTGCGTATTGAATAAATAAATTCGAATAAAAAGTCTAATTAAACTCAACGTGAAATAGAATAAAGAATTCTAATAAATAAAATCGAATAAAGTTGCGTATTGAATAAATTCGAATAAAAGTTACATTTAAATTACATTACATAAAGTTCCTAAATATGGTCTATCGTTACATGACATTACATTCGGAATTGCACCTTTCAACTACAACAATTGTGTTACCTCTGAATAGTGCAAATTCAAAGTTGCTAAGCAGCAGGACTCCACCATCCGTCCTAAAAGTGCTTCTGTTCCATTCAAAATGTTAAATTCTCGTTGGTCTTGGTTTTAAATGATAGTATCCAAGTGCCAACGGAATGATGTCCATACCTTGACACTTCAATACCATCATTTAAACGAAGCCAACAAGAATTTAACATTTCGAAAGGAACAAAAGCACTTCCGGACGGATGCTGGAGTCCTGCCGTTTAACAAGTTTGAATTGCCCCATCCAGAGTAACACAATTGCTGTAGTTTGAAGGTGCATTCCCTACCTAATCACGACCGCCACCTAATCAAGATCTTTTGGCGGAATCAGACTTTTGATGATATCTTCAGCTGATCTCACCAACGTTGCTCGCATATCGATCCACTGGAACATGCTGTGCTCCCAAAACATGGTTGTCACGTTTTCGTCGTTCGTCAATTCCACCCAAGTGAATGATATTCTTCCATCGTCGAGCATTGGACGTTTATACCGAACGTATTCCACCTTCCTTGTGTCTCGGGGGTTGACTCCTTTGTTGAATTCATCCAGCTGATCCTTGAGACCTCTTAACGTTACACCAAGGCACCGAACCTTCAACCTCTGAGGTTCTCCGCCGTTGAATTGTGCACGAACGTCGATCCGCCCGGCCATTGTTTCAAATCTACACAATAAGAAATTAAAAATAATCAATGAAAATTCTCTAAAACAAACCCTAAATCTAAAAAAAATCTCTAAAACTCAAAACCTACAACATAAACATGCAAACATCTAAACATTTAAGCAACACACATCATTTTCATGTAAACATTGTATGATTTCTTGACAAAAAAAACAAAAATTTAAACAAACCCTAAATCTTAAAAATTTCTAATTTAAGAGAAAAAATCTAACATAAAGGTTGATTGTGTTTGATTATGAAAACTTACTTGTTATCGAAGTGTTGTTTGATTTGAACTTGAAGGAATTTTGGATTTGGTGATTTTAGAGAGATTTTGGAGAATTTTTTAGGTTTAGGTGATGAATGAGGCGTTCTGCCTTGTATAAGACAGATTGATGCGCAAGTTAACTAGCGTTGCGCTAGTTAACTCCCGCAACACATGTTAACTAGCGCTGCGCTAGTTAACATGCGCAGGGGCAAAATCGTCCCGCCTGCAGGGCGGGAGTGTATTTTGCAAGGGGAGAGTGGCTTTCTTTCTTTTATACCTGAGTATAGCCTTTTGAAAATATGATGTGGTCTGCTAGTTTGTTTAAATGCCTATTTTATATGAACATATTTAAATAAGTAATATGATCTAAGTTTAAATAGACTAATGAACTAATACATCAATGAGGTTAAACTCTCTTTTGATATATAACATAAATTTTTATAGAATTTCACTATATATTATATCGTATTTAATTGTATATTATAATAATACATTTAAATACGGAAAAATAAATTAATGCATACTTTTAAGTTTAATTACTAAAAAAGGTTAACAAATTTGTAATTTAATTTAAAGTACAAAATATAATATAATAATATTAATATTAAACAATATTATATATATTTGCTTACGAAGGCAGGCCTAAGGTTTTTTTTTATGAACTTTGGCATGACCTTTCAACCTAAATATGTTTAAAAAGGCTTAAGTTGTCTCTGGTTAAGAAAAATGTATGTCCTAACCTAAGGTAGACTAGGTTTTAGGCCTCTGTAGGTCATACTAACCTATTCTCATCCGTTGCTAAGACCAATCCAGCCAGTGAAATTTGCACCACATCTTTACTTAAAGTGTCTAATAAGCATGTATTGACAGCAATACTCATCATTGTACATTTGTTGTTTTTCATTTTTAGATACCACCAAAGACCAAAAATGAAAGAATTTGAAATAGTAGAAATTGAATAAAAAGCATCAAAGCAAAATACATCCAAAAATGAAAATTTAAGATAAAAAATTGACACCATATTTTCATCCAAAATCTTAAGCATTAGGTCTATGTGTCATCTTGCTTATAGTACCTGGATTAAGAACCTTGCATACCAGCTTATACTAAAAACTATGGCTTGTAACATTTACATGTGATTCTTGGCAACAAGGCAAAGGTGATTCTTCTTGTGTCTAGCAAGTCCTGGCAACCCTTCAGTGTCTATATCATCCTTTGTCATCCCTTCGGGCATTTCCCAATCAAATGAATTAAGAAGGTTTGCAATTATCATTTCCACTGTGGCGATTCCCAATGGCATGCCAGGGCAAATTCTACGCCCTGCACCAAATGGTATCAACTCAAAATCACGTCCCTTAAAATCTACATCATTGTTTAAGAATCTCTCTGGATAAAACTCGTCAGGGTCTTTCCATGTCTAGGGGTCCCTATGAATGGCCCAAATATTCACATACACTAATGTTTTTGGTTCTATTTTATATCCATTTAGAATGAAACTTTTATTGGTCTCTCTTGGGGCTAGTGGTGCTGGTGCATAATATCTCAGTGTCTCTTTTATCACAGCCTTGAGATATACAAGCTTTTGAATATCATCTTCATCAATTAACTCTTTTTTGCCACAGAGGTTTCTAATTTCTTCTTGAGCTTTCTTCATTGCTCTTGGATTCTTCATTAATCCAGTCATCACCCAAACTGATGCGGCTGCACTTGTGTCAGTAGCTGCTACAAGAAAGTTCTGTGATCATCAAAAGCCAAGTAACTTATTAGGATCTTATATCTTTGTTCATATATATTTACTCATCATTTCATTTTGCATTTTTTTCATTGAGACATGTCAATGTGGCACAGCATAATTGGATATAGTTATGCCATTCCAAATATGATAAAGATTATATAGTTTCTTAGATAAGAGATAGCTCATGATCAACGCAGTCTTCATAATGAAGAAATTAAATTTATTTTGGTCAAGAAACAAGTTATCCTAAGAGCTCATCGTTAATAACAATGCATGTTTGTGCTACAATTTCAGCTTAACCACTCTGATGTAGACAGGCTAGCGGTTCGAATGGAAGACGAAGTGGCATACAAGTTTTATTCGGAATGGTGTAGATTTTGCATTCAGTGTCGGAATAACTCGAATTATACCTTTTTGGAAAGCCCTTCAGCATATTCTAAAATCTTCTATTTTATTTCAGTTTATTATTTTTCGTCCCATACGAGTTTGTTATTTCTTTTAGTATTCAAACATAACTTATGCAACCTAAGAGACACTTTTCATTCAATAAAATATTCGAGACTTTTCTCTAAATTTGATGGATTCCGGAAACCCTTATTTGATAGGTTTGTTGCTTGCAACCTCTCTGTTTATCTTTTAGGTTTAGCGCTTGCTAACCCTTGCTTCCGTACTGCATCACACTTCCTCCTCAACTGCATCACACTTCCTCCTCAACTAATTGATTGAGAAGTATTTTAAATAAAAGTAATACTTTGGAAACTTACATAAGATCTATAGTCGATAACATTTATAAGAAAAATTTATAATTAACTTTAGATCAAAATATTTGCGCTAGAATGTTGACCAAGTCTCGCACCAGGATTGCCAACCCTTTTGATTACTTAGCCTTGATTTAGGGCTACCGATTGTAACACCAAATATGTTTCACATAGTTTAGGAATGGAAGTTAAGAGTAGTTTATAAACACCAAATAAATTTCACATAATTTAGGAATCAAAGTTAAGAGTAGCTAGTTTATAAATATTCACACTCCTAACCATCTAAGCTATTTAAACAAAGGACAAAGTCAGACTTACGAAAGACCCAAAGCAGGAAAAAAAATTGGTGTCACACATACCATAAGGACGACTTTGATGTGATCATTAGTGAGATCAATTGAGAGACGACCCTGATTCCTTAACTCAAGTAACACATCAACTATATCCTTGTCTTCTTCATCTTTCTTCCTATTGTTAGGATTGAGATGTTCCTTAAGGACTTGTTCAAAAAATTCATCCAAAAACTTAAAAGTTTTGTCAACACGAGCAATTAACCCTGTGAGTTTATCAATCCACCCCATGAAAGGAATATAATCCGAAACAAAAAAGGAAAGGAAAATAGCTTGTGTCTCATTAAGTAAACCATGGAACCTGCTTTTTTCACCCCCTTCATGTTCATAACTTTTTCCAAAAGCAATTCTACATACCATAGAGCTTGAGACAAACATTATGATCTCACTAAGGTTTGAAATTTTGGAAGAATAAACATGGTTAGATATATTTTCAATCATTTGCTTGACCTCAGATTTTCTCACATGAGAAAAGCTAGAAATTTTTTTGGAGCTAAAGAAATGGACAACACAAATTTTTCTTATCTCTCTCCAACAACTATTGTATGGTGAAAATATCATATCTATGCCATTGTAAGACAATGTTTGTGTGCCATGTGATGGAGGTCTACTAGATACGTCATGGTCATGATCTTTGAGAATTTCTTGAGCTAGTTTAGGTGAGCAAACAACAATTGCTTTCTTGAAACCAATTTGAAGAGAGAAAAGAGGACCATAGATTTTTGAGAGATTCCAAAATTGTAAATGGAGATTTGAAGTGTCAAGTTGATGGAGATTTCCAATTATGGGAAGGCCTTTTGGACCTTTTGGAAATGTTGATGATGAGTTCTTCTTGATATTGGTTTTGTATTTCATGAAAAGGAATAATACTAGTAAAGGTAAGGCTAGAAGTGTGTGAAGACATGACACCATTGTTGAGTTTGATACTGGTTTTCTAATCTCGCTATGAAAAATATCACTAGTGTGCTCTAATACCAAATTATATGCCTTTTGTATTTATGTATTTATTGTTTAAATGATTTTTCTACCTCTCATTTAATGTTTTTCTTACCACCTCAATTTTTTACTTTGCACCTTTGACTCAAAAAGTAAAACCTTTGACTCAAAAAGTCAAATGTATCGAGTTGAAATTTTAATCACATACATTTGACTTATTACTTTTATATATATATATATATATATATATATATATATATATATATATATATATGTTTTGCTAAAAGCCACTTATGAAGGTGTCTTTTAGCAACCCACACCTCAAGGTGTGATTTCCATTTTTTAGTTATAACTGTGCTAAAAGACACCTTCATAAAAATTAGTTTATGTCTTTTAGCAAACGCTCATAGAATAACTTGTTAAAAGAAACATTCAAATATATATATATATATATATATATATATATATATATATATATATTGTATACTCCTTTTGACCCTAATTATAAAAAAACTTTCAAAAAAAACTTTTGATTCTATTTATAAAAAACTAGGTATATAACCCGTACGTTGCACGAGTTTGATTAGAATACATACCTAAATTATTTTTACAAATGAGAAAATAATAATTGTGATAAGCATAATTATAAAGATATAAATGATTGATAATGTTGTAAAATATGTTGATATCTTTATGTTTAATATAAATTTATACTAAAAATAATGGAGTTGTTTAGAAACTATATGAGAATAATACTTACTTAAAATATTTTAAAGATAATTAATATAGTTGTTAGGGGGTCTTATTAATATTTCATAAGTTTGAAGTGGTATTCAAAATTCATATTTTATCTTAATAGTGTAATTATATAAGAATTTTTCTTTTTATGAATCACAATTACGAAGTCGCAAGTTGTTTTTCTTTTTCATCTTGATATTACTGATTCTTTTTAATCAAAGTTAGAGGCTTTCATGTTTCTCGGTCAATATATTGCTCATAAAATGGATTGAAATAAGATATGATTCATATTTGATTGTTTTGTCTGTTTTTCTCTTACATTTATTCAAAATGCAATTCAATAAAACATTAAGGGTCAATCGTTGAAATATTTGGTAGTTTTATCTTGGCATAACGACTTATTTTAAATTTTCCTCTCAAACTTTTACTTAGTGGAATTAGTCCCATTTTTTTAGTCTATTGTTTGGCTTACCGTTTTTTTATTTACTTAATTTTTCTTTTTTGGCTTGTTAAAGTGAATAGGATAATAAGCAATTAAAAAAATTATAACTCATCAATTTATTAATTTTAATTTTGCGCCAATATAGTGTTGAGTGAGATAGTGATAAATAGTTTAGAATATGAAGAAAGAAAAAGGTAGTTGAAAGATTAGTGAAACGAACAAATGATTATCGCATATATTTGTTTTTAATAATAATCATTGAAATTTTTATTGATTCGACAATTCATTAATACATAAATAAGTTCCAAATAAAAAATTAAGGGTCTATAAATGATATTATTTAAGTGTTATCGATATTTTCATATGCTTCTCTAGAATGAAAGATGCACCAAAAGAAAAAAAAATGTAACTTGCTTTATCGTCTTCTTATCATTTCCATGGAAAAAATTGTCATATACAATTAAAGCAATACAATAGAAAATAAAGATAAAAAATTAGACTAACAAACATTACATAAATAAATAATCGAGCTACAACATTTGGCCGTTCTAAATAATAGAGTAAGTTTAGTCCATATTTCCTGTCAAAAAAAAAACAAAGAAGATTAAGACATGTGTGAAGAGTAAAAAAAGAGAGAAAAAAAACTATCATACACAATTGAAAAATATCACTCAAGAATTGCTTGGAGAAAGTGAAGATGACCCAAAATCACATTTATACACACAATGATCATAAAATAAAACACTAATAGAGTAGGAAAGAGTAACAAACACTACATAAATAAAAATCCGAGCTACAACATTTGGCCAATCTAAACAATAGAGTAAGTTGAATCCAACCTGCAAATAAAAAACCAAGTAAGATCAAGATATGTGTGAGAGTAAAAGAAAGAAACAAATACTATCATACACACTTGAAGAACATCACCCAAAAATTGCTTGGAGAAAGTGAAAATGACCGAAAATCGCATATTTATATATAGAAGATTAAAACAAAGATTAAGACATGTGTGTGAAGAGTAGAAAAGACAAACAAAAACTATCATACGCAATTAAAAAATATCATCCAAGAATTGCTTAGAGAAATTGATAATGATCCAAAATCACATATTAATACACACATTGATCATAGAATTAGACAATAATAGAATAAAAAAGAGTAACAAACATTACACGAATAAAAAATTTAGCTACACCATTTGGCTAATCTAAACAATAGGTAAGTCCATCCTGCCCACAAAAAAACCAAAGAAGATCAAGACATGTGTGAAGAATAAGAAAGAAAAACAAAAATTATCATACACAATTTAAAAAGATCATCAACGAATTGGTTGGAGAAAGTGAGAAGACCGAAAATCACATATTTATATACACAATGATAATAAAATAAGACAATAATATAGTATAGATTATCCTTCAAATCATTTTCACCCTCATAAGTTGAGCAACAATATATTCTTCCATGTTCTTCAAAGGTTATTATTATAGTATAAATTTACAATGGTTAATTAAATAAGGTCAATGAAAGGGTGAAGGTAATTAATTAAATAATCTTTTGTTTGGTATAAGGTAATATAATTAACAAATTTCAATAGGATAATGAAAATGAAAAACTGATCAATTTATGAAATTACAACAGACACAAATATTAAAAATTTAAGATAAATCCAAGTTAAACGGCATAAGAGAATTTAGAAAAGCTTGGCATATTTATATACAAAGAAGCCAACTTACCAAAGTGTTTGGTAACATATATTACATATGATAAACTTTTTAATCTTTACGTATCAGTTTCAATCTTTTAAGATTAGAAGTTGTAAAATTTAAGTATAATTGTTTTGGATGTTTAATTAGAGATAGGAGTTAAAAGAGAGTGGCAAAATATCAATGGAGAATGAAAACTTATAGCTCATTTAGACATGATACATCATCAAAACTCTTGCATAAGAATAGTTCAAGTTTCAAATTCAAAATATAGATTCAAGTTTCAAATTCAAAATATAGATAGATAGATAGATAGATGTCACAATTTTTATGGTGTATTTATTGTTTGAATGATTTTTTCTACCTCTCATTTAATGTTTTTCTCACCACCCTCAATTTTTTACTTTGCACCTTTGACTCAAAAATTTGCATTTATATCCGAAATATTTTTCACCTCATTTATGATGATTTGATAGACATTAATTGCTTGCTTTACTTTTATGACCTCACATTTTATGTCAAACATTTCCTTATTTACTTATGATGATTTAATATACATTGACTGCTTGCTTTATTTTTATTTATTGTTGAAAGCAAAATCTTTTTATTAATGTTTTAAAGATAAAAACTAAATTTACTTTTATTTATATTTTTTTTAGGAATACTTTTATTCATATTGCTATCTACTAAAGATTTTTGTGAGGAATGTTTCATGAGAATATTTTTGGCAATGTAAGATAACGTTTTGGCATCATAAGAGATAACAAAACTTACTTCATCAAACATATCAAAGAACAAATATGAGTTTTTTGGGTTAATGTCAAGATCTGCACAATTAAAATCAAGAATAGAGCAAATATTATTTTGTCTCGTTTAAAGAGGAAAGAAATCAAGATCTTGGATAAGGCATTAAAAGGCAAAAGAATTAAGACAAATCAAAGCATTCTCTCTTGCACATGTGATGTAAACACAAAAGGAATAAAATCAGCATTTGAACCCATGTGTTTCGACCCATTAAGAAAAATATCAATCAAGAGAAGAAAGTCTAAGAATTAATTTTTGTCATCATAATATATGACATCAACAAAGCTCAACAAGTGGTCAACAAGTTTCCTCAAAGTATGATCACAGCTAGCTCGGCATAAGCTACACAATCACGTGTGATTTAATTCTCTCAAGAATGGCTGGAACTAAGAGAACGATATGGGCAGTGTCAAGAAGTTCTCGACATGCTTTCTCTTCAAGCTTCTTTGAAGCACATTTTTCAATTTGAAAATGAAGCTCAACAGCTCTTTTTTGGTTTGTTTTCCTAGAGTCTCCTGGTTCTATAAATAGAGAACACCATTGAAGGTTAATGACAAGAGTTTGAAATACAAAACATTTATCTCTCAGAGCAAAACAATTATTCTCTCAATCAAATTCTTCAACAAAAAACAAGCAAACTTCGTAATTTCTCGTTATATTTTTAGGATCATTATCTTATGAGTTTGTTATTGTAAAATCTCAAACAAGTGTTGACTAATCATGATCCAACAAAATCAATCATACAAAGTGTAATTTAGGTCTCAAGTCTATTTGACTTAATAGTTCGAGATAGAAAAGTTCCAACCTTTATTGTGTGAAAGCAAAGAATTGTATACGCCTGCTGAGGTTGATAATACAATTGTACCAGGCTAATCTGGTGTGATCAAGACATTATAGTGCTAGTCATAAGTTTCTATTAATAGGATATTATAGTGGATAATCTTAAACAAGGTGTGGGGACTGGAAATAACCTCTCTCTCTCTCCCTCTCTCCCTCTCTCTCTCTCTCTCTATATATATATATATATATATATATATATATATATATATATATCCCTCTTAACTATTAGAGTTTTTATAGGCTTAAGGACCAAAATAATACTAATTAAATATGTTAAGGGACCAAAATTTAACTTTTTTTTAATTAAATTAACAGAAGAGACCAAACCGTTACTTTAAATAAAGTTAAGGGACCCAAACAAATATTTTATTACTTGTGGGACCAAACTGATACTTGAAATCAAGTTAATAGATTAATTGAACATTTAAGCCTTTAAAAAAAGAATGTTCAGGGACCAATACCAAAGTGCAGGGACTAATATCAAAAAATGATGAAAGTGTAAGGATTAATGATATTTTTAAGTTAAAAATAACGAATAAAATAAGGGCAGGGCCCCGAGGGCACTGGTTTAGAACCTTAAATGGTAACCTTTTGTGGAAGTTTGTGTAACAAAGTGCATTGAAAATTGGAAACTTTGACATTCTTATGGAATAATTACTCAATTTAGAATGTTTAAAGAGTGTCTCAGGATACCCGTTAACAAGACCCATAATAATAATTAAAAAATTAATTTTTTGTCATGCCGTGTCATGATTGGCCCATGTAACTCACCGTTAGTTTTAGGTTTTTTTAACCGAGAGTTAACATAAGGACTAAAACCAAAGTTTTACAAAGTGCAGAGATCAATACCAAACAAAAAAGAGTGCAAAGACCAATACCAAACAAAGAAGAGTGAAGAGACTAATACGAGTGAAAGTGCAGGGACTAAACACACGTTTAAACCTTATATTATTGACTTATTCAATCATCTAGTCCCTTAACTTAATTGATTGTCTCAATTTGGTCCCTTAACTATAATTTGTACCAATTTGGTCCCTTATGTTTTGCTCCGTTACTAGTTTTAGTCCTTTCTGTTAGTTTCTCTCAAAAAAACGTTAACAGGAAAGACTAAAACTAGTAACGGAGCAAAACATAGACGACCAAATTGATGCATAAGTTAACGTTTTTTTTTTTAAGAGAAACTAACAGGAAGGACTAAAACTAGTAACACAGCGAAATATAAAGGACCAAATTGATACAAATTATAATAATTAGATGATCAAATTAAAACAATCAATTAAGGTAAGAGACCGAGCAATTGAATAAACCTATATTATTCAAGGACACCTCACGGGGGAGAAATGTAGTTTCTCCAAATATCTATCGGTTAAACCCCTAGCCACGGGTACCCCAAACCAAAAACCAAATCCTTAAAGCTGAAAAACGCCTCCAAACATCACCGTCACTGTTTGTTACTTCTCCCGGCGACGACCATGGCTGCGGCGGCGACCTCTTCAAAATCCCAAACCCTAACCCTTCTCCGCTCATTCATCCGCGTTTCTCGTCAATTTCCAGATTACAACAT
The DNA here is from genome assembly GCA_946800305.1 of Medicago arabica. Taxonomy (NCBI): domain Eukaryota; kingdom Viridiplantae; phylum Streptophyta; class Magnoliopsida; order Fabales; family Fabaceae; genus Medicago; species Medicago arabica. Next base: position 4,390,422 of record OX326969.1, read on the forward strand.
CCGCGAATACACAAAACGACGCGCAGTCGATGCGTTTCGTTCAAACGCAGCACTTTCTGAACCTTCATCGATTTCCGAAGCTTTCTCGTTTGGAAAATCTCAGCTTGATGTTGCTAAACGACAAGCCGTTGTTTACTCTATTTATGCTCCTTCTCTTCCCAGTGTTATGGATCTTCCTAATAAACCCTTTTAATCAAGGTTCGATTTTTCTTAACCCCTTTTTCTAAAGTTTCAATTTTTGTTTTGTTTTGTTTGTGGGTTATAGGTTTTGTTACTAATAATTGTGAATTTGAGGCATTGTTTTAATAAACAGCTTAATTTCCAGCTTATAGCATAAGCACTTATTATATATAAGCGATTATAATTATAAGTTGAATATACATAATAAAAGATAAAATGAAGTCAAATTATTTTCATAAGTTGCCGTGGAGAACTTATGAAAATAAGCTGTTTTCATAAGTTCTCCCAAACAGTCTCACAAGTACTTATGTTAGTAGATAAAATCAAATAAGTCAATCCAAACAGATACTTAATTTGTAGCTCAATTATCTTTACTATTGGCTCTTGGGGTAATTTGCAGTTTATAGCTTTGGACAAACAGCTTACAGCATAAGCGCTTACGATAAGCTTGTTTGGACTAGCTTATTGGAGCTTATATACTGACATAAGTTCTGTGAGACTGTTTGGGAGAGCTTATGAAAACAGCTTATGACATTTTTTTTATAAGATTTTTTAGCTTATTTTCATAAGTTCTCCAAGATAGCTTAGGAAAACAGGTTATAGTATCTACAAAAACAATTTAATTTTATCTTTTGCTATATAAATAGCTTATGTAGGATTATATGTAAGTGTTTATCATGATAAGCACTTGTGCTATAAGCTGAAAATAAACTATTTAGGCCCCGTTTGGATAAACAGCTTATAGATATGCTTATAGCATTAGAGCTTATTGAACAAAAGCTTACATCAGAAGCTCTTATACTCAATAAGCTTTTTACGTTTGGATAAGTACACTAAAAAGTACTTACACAAATTAAAGTGTTTGGATGTGTCATTATATAAGCATTTATAAAATATTAATATGGGTTTGATTTAGAAAATTAAAGAATCAACCCATGATTAAAAATCTGTCAAAAAAACATGATTAAAAATTTAGTAATAATTTTAATACATACAAAAAAAAAAAGATGAATATTTGTATAGGAATAAAATTATTATCTAAAAATAATAATTGAAGAATCAAACTAGTGATATAGACATTACAATTATTTAAAATGAGATAAATAAACAATCAAAATATCACTATTCACAAGTATAATAATATTTTTGATCCTAACAAGTACAATAATATAAATAAAATAAGAAATAATATATCGATAAATAGAATAATATAGGTTGGCATAAAATATGAAGATAAGCGTATAGAACTATAAAATAACTTTGTTAAAAAAAATGCGTGTATTAAAAAATAAATATAATTGTGAGTTTGGAAAAAGAAGGTTCAGTGAGAATCGAAAGAGCAATTTTAGAAAAGCTCCGTGTTAAGCCCAGTGATAAGCCTATAATTTGAGCTTATTAAAATATAGCACAAGCACTTATGAAATTGGGATAAGCTCTTTCAATTGATTTACCCAAACACTTTTATAAATGCTTATATTAGTAGATAAGCTCGCATAAGCTTAAAATAAGCCAATCCAAGCGGGCCCTTATCCAAGCAGGACCTTACGGAACAAAAGACAAATAATGTCAAACTATTTTGGTATAAGTGATAAGCTCTTTTCATGAGTTGCCTTGGAGAACTTATGGAAATAAGTTGAAAGCAGCTTATGATCATGTCATAAGCTGTTCTCATAGGTTTTCCCAAATAGTCTCACAAGTCTTTATGACAGTAGATAAGCTCAAATAAGTCAATCAAAACAGACTCTGAATTTGTAACTCTATTATCTTTTTAATTTAGGGTTATGTTTGAATGTACATGTTGATATTTTCATTAAAATAATAAATTCTGGGAGCTATATAATGTTTATTTAAAATTAAATAGTCCGAATGGGTAGTCCTAATTATGTTATTTCATTGATGCATTCTGCTGTTCCTGTATTTGTTAGCATGTTGCATCATTGTTTTTCTGAGATATTGTCCGCTTTAGGTTTTATGTGAATCATCACGGTTTTGTCCTTAGTTAAAAGACTTAGGTTGACTATAGTAGATGCCAAGACTCAGTTTTTTGTTTGTTTGTGGGTTTTAGGTTTTGTGCATAATATTTGGGATTTGGATAATGTTTGTAACTCAATTATCTTCTCTATCAGCTATCCATTTTAGAGTTATGTTTGAAATTTAATGAACAATAAGATACATTTTTGGGGAAATTACATTGACCTTCCCTGAGGTTTGCTATATGTCACACACACCCCCTCTAGTTTTTAAATAGACAATAACCACCATTATTTGTGTGATTGGTGACACATTCCACCCCTCTTTGTGTCTGTTTGTTGACAGAAATAGAGATGTCTCTTATATTACACAAACTCAACTGCAACTTTATTTTTCTGCAGATTGAGTTGAAGGAATAACCTTACATATGCTCACGTGGTAGTTTTGTAGAATTAGTGCTACATAACAAAATTGTTTTGAGAACTCAACTGGATCAGTAAATATTATTAATACCTAAGAGTGTGAAATTTGGCAATTTGGAACAAAACCATTGGGTATGTACATCAATATTTAGCAAATATTTCAAAATTTAGCCATTTGAGTGCTAAGTAGTTGTTTTGTACACGACTAATCTTGAGGGTTAGGTAATTTGAGTGAGAATATTGGGTCTGTAATTGTTTGTGTTATTAAAGTTTATGGCTCATAAGGCTTGGACTTGGAGTTCTTCCACTTTAGCCTCAAGAAGCTAGTCACATTTGATCCATTTCCCACTAAATTCGAGGGCAATTTGAGGGAGAATATTGGGTTTGTCAATGATTAAATTTAAACCCATTTCCGAATGAAGTTTGTTGTTAGTTTAATTGAAAACAAACGCAAAGAAGCCATGCACTTATATTCATAAAAGTTATTATTTTTGATGTTTTGTGCACTCACGCATGATGTATACAAGGGTTGTGTGAATGTCAGTATGTGGAGCTTAGTTTCCTTCTTTAGGTAACGGCTGCAAAATGGAATTAAGCTTAGGGGAGGTTATTGTTTACATCAAACTAAATAATGGGGGTGTGTCTGACATTACAGCAAACTGAAGGGGATGTGTTATTTCGTTGATCCATTTTGTTGTTTATGTATTGGTTGTATGTGTTGCATTGCAACCTCAAGTTTGTTGAATTGTTTATTCCCTCTGCTTTAGGTCTTTTGTGAGTTATGGTTTTGTCCTTAGTTAAAATGTTTAGGTTGAGTAGTGTAGATGCATATAAACTATGCTTTGTCTCGATTTTAAAGAAATTTTTGTGTACATTAAGAACAGTATGCTAGGAGTGAAGACAGTGTAAGTGTTTGTTAAAAAAATATGTAATTTATCTTATGACATAATGCTGCATAAGTGTTTGAAAGAAATTACGAAAATATCTTATAATATACTTATAAGCTGGTAGCTTAGTTTCAGAAGCTTATTTTCTTATATTATCAGAATAGCATGCTAAGTTCACAGAGTCTCCCCTCGTTTCATGTTCTTATGTTGAAACAATTTATACACGAATGCTTTAAGATTTAATACTTGGTGAATGTTTAACAGTTGTTTGCCCAAATGTACACTAAATTCAGTAGATACATTTTAACTTACAGTTCATAGTTAAGCTCACTTTAAAAGAGCCTTGTCAATTGCTGATGAATCTGACATAGTTTTTCTTTGTGTTTGGAACTGAGTTAATAACCTTATCATGTGTGACAATGCCTTAACTAATAACATTAGGCTAATTATCATGGTGCACAATTGTCTCATCATCTTTATAATTTGATCATACACACAAACAAAAGAGATTGGAAACAGATTAAGTGGGCATGTTTTCTAGTCTGATACACCTTGGGACATGCATGGATACATTTTAAAGCGATTAGAATTAGATCCATTTATATGGGACTGAATTCCTTATGAAAAGAAAAGCACCCAAAACTTTATGATTAGATTATATGTAAAGTGCTGTTGCTATAGCATGAGCTGCTAAGATTCATGTTCTTAAATTGCTTCTGCATAATGTCTTCTTTTTTATTTGCTACTATGTGGCTGTATTCACTCCTTCATGATTGGAATTGCTGCAGGTTATGTTCTGTTGAGGATAGGATAATCAGAAATGTGTGTTTCCTTTCTTCGCAGTCGTCTATTATGGAACAGGCTGTGAAGTGAAATTCTTGAAGTCGCAACTTTCTCTATGAAGACGATAACTGCTCTTTAATAGCCAACACTCATATTTTTTCGGAGGACAAATTTATGTATGCATGTATTTAAACATACTTGAGTGGCATTCCCAAATAATAAACTTATAAACAATTTTATGTTGTTAGAATTAGAATAATTTTAGTTGGTTCTGCAAGTCGACTATTTTATTTGATTTTTGATATGGTGATGATGATGTTCAATTTTTCCATAATAATTTATAAATTTGATTTATTTGTGCTTATATTAAGATGGAGTGATCTTGATTTGTCTTTAACAAGCAATAAAACTCTTCAAAGATTTCCACATTCCATTCAATTTGAATGAACATGTACACATTTGCTTCACCGCCGGATATATATGTTAGCATAGTGTATATTTTGGGCCAGGAAGCTGGTGTGACGATGACATAGCGAACTATTCCATTTTTTATTTTTCTTGGATATTCAGTATCCGGTCCAAGGACTGACTCTACACTTCAAATATTAAATCAAACATAATTGATTCGTAATAATATTGTTTTCCCTCTCATTTAAACAGTGACTTTCTGTTCTGAAGAAGATACGCTCATCAGGCCAAAGTTTTGTTGTGGCAATGAATAGTGATGAGAGGAGCTGATACATCATACGTGTAGCTTCTTTAGTGTAGCAAGTTCTACTGCACTATTGTAACCTCAAGTGATACCAAAGATGACCCTATTGTCAATGCTGAGAGGCACATGTTTTCTATAATACAAAACTATGAGTTGATTTTAATTCAATTAGCTAGTTTTTATCTGTTAATACATGCGTTTTACTGATTAAAAATCACAACCGATGTAGAACTATTACAAACTATGTTAAAATGACAGCAACATGAATCTCTAATAACATGTTCCATTGCATCTTTTGATGAAACCATAAACCTTCCATTTGCAGAACGGGACACATATACAAGCTTTGAATATGCCAGATTTGGTCTTGAAGAACACATAACCTACCTTCCAAGTTTTTATCCACCAGATTTTGAAAGACAAGCAAAATCATTGCCAATGCCATACGTATATCTTACCCCAAATAGGTGTTTAGATGAGTGAATAGGGAAAGGGGTAAAGGCCCTCTATTGCTCTAAACCACGGAGCAAATGCCCCACATCGGCTCGCCAGTAAGAGAAACTAAGTTGCTCACATATAAAAGCAAAGGACCTCTATTGCTCCAAACCATGGAGCTGTTTGATGATTATGTAGCAATAGCAAACTATTCTTTTGTCTTTTTGTAAAGAATACCGTGTTAGTCTCACAATTAAAGGCATACTCCATTCTGCGTGCATGAGTATTGTAGAAAAGCATGCAAAATTTTACCAATGTCTGTGTCAACGGCATGCGTTAGTTTTTGGAAAGGTCCTCTTTTTGTCTTTCAATGTTGACTCAATGTTTTTATTTGCCATGGAGTGGTCTTTTTTACATGAGGTTGTAAGTTAACTTAAAAAGCATAGGTAGACATATGATGTAAATAATCTTCAAAATTATTTTATCATTCTTCTAGTCAACAAATGGTGAAAAAAGCATATACAAAAATCATAGTTTTGGCACAAATGCTTTATGAGAAACACTTATCCAGTAAGTGTTTACCAAGTTGATTACCTGAATGTACTCAAAATTGAGCGTAGATACTTACTATATTGTTTACCTGAATAAACTCAATTTCTTATAATCGTTTTCTGATGATTCTGACAGTTGTTAAAACTTCTTATAATTGTTTTCTTTCATTTTGTGTTTAGAACTAAGTTAATAACAGTATGAAAAGGTACATGTTAAATTGTTTCTTCATCATGTCCTTTCAATTTTCTAGTACCTTGTTGTATTCATTCACTCCATGATTTTGATATAATTTCAATCCTTCATGATTGTAATCGTTGCAGGTTACATTCTGTTGAAGATAGGACAATGAGAAATGTGTGTCATCCTCGAAGCCGCATCTTTATTTGGGAAGGCAATAACTGCTTTATGTATTCATATTTGTACAAACTTGAGTGGTATTCCCTAATAATAAACTCAAAACCAATTTTATGTTGTTAGAATGAGAATAATTTTAGTTGGTTTGTCTGTAAGTTGACTATTTTATTTGATTTTTGATATTGTGATGATGATGCTCAAAATCTCCGAGATAATACGGTGATACATTCATATGTTTGATTTATTTGTGCTCATTTTAAGGTAGATTAACCTGATATATATTAGCCTAATGTATATTTCGGGTTAGGAGTCTGGTCTTTTCTTCTTCAGAAGCAATTTTGTGATTATTTTCTTACAGTTAGACTCATACATAGAAAAATCTAAGGGAGAAACAGTGGACTCTGGAATGATAAGCTGAATATGGAGAATTCTAATTGAGAATTCTTATTAATGGAGAATTCTAATTAAGTACCAATATGTACCATACTTTCTGTTTGAAGCGAGGAATTCATTAGACGAACAACCATTTTGATCTCTAAAAGCGTACCTCGTCAAATTATTAGTTTGAGTCAAATAAAAACAATTAAATCCCTAGTTTCTTCAGTTAGTCACTTTAACCCTTTACATTATTGAGAAGGGCATAGAGAAAGTGAGCGGTACTTGCTTATGCTAGCTTTTAAGGCATGGTAAGAATGAGTTGCCTGTGGTACTGTTGGAAGAGAAACAAATGTTGAAAAATGAAAGATATCAAGTCCCACATCGGCTAACTCATACGCGAAACTAAGCTGCTCTCTTATAAAAGTAAAAGACTCCTACTGATTATAACCACGGAGCCGTGTGATGATGACATAGCGAACTATTCTTTCGCCTTTTACTAAAGAATACCGTGTCAGCGTCACAATTAGCGGCATACGCTAGTTTTTGGAAGGGTCTTCTTTATTGAGGGCTCTGCAATATTAGTTCAATGTTTTTTTCTGTAATTTGTAAGTTATTTTTGCAGTTTTGCAAATAAATTACATGCCATGGTGTACCTTTATTTCTGCATTTTATTGTTTTTGTATTGGTATCAAGTTGTTGTTAGCCATTTTTCAGGTTTGTTTTTAATATTTACATAACTATTTATTTGAGCGTTTTTACTATATATATATATATAAACATTTATCACCATTGTGCACATGGTGTTTGATAAAATGCTTGTTTTTTGCAGTTGGAAAAGATTAAAAAATTGCACTGGTTTGGATTTTTGTGATATTTCTCTAGAGTTGATTGATCTTAAAGTTAATTGTTCATTTTAGTCTACATGGAATGTTCAATAATTTTAGTTTTCAATGTGTTTCCAATTGCTATTAGTCTATGAAGCACGTCTGTACATCGGATTTGGTGTGTCCAGGTGTCGGATACGTATCGTGTCCGACACCAACACATATGATAACATTGAATTATGTTATTTTCTCAAATTATTATCGGTGTTGACATGTCTATATCCGTGTCGTGTCTAGTGTTCGTGTCTTAGTCTGTGTTTCATAGCTATTAGTCCTAGTTTATTAAGGACTGTTTTACACAAACTTGTGGGGGGAAAATGTGTATTTATGTCAATTAATCGTTTGTTAGCATTCTTGTGTTATTTTGAACCTTATGGTTGGGCACTGAGAGAAAGCTACTTTCTCTTTACTGATGAGCTTATAAGGCTTCGACTTGGAGTTTTTCCACCTTACCCTCGGGAAGCTAGTCACATTTGATCCATTTCCCACTAAATTCGAGGGCAATTTGAGTGAGAATATTGGGTTTGTCGATGGGGTTCAATCCATTTCTGAATGAAGCTAGATGGAGTGTTGTTAGTTTAATTGAAAACAAATCAAAGAAGCCATGTACTTTTATTCGTAAAAGTTATTATGTTTTTGAAGTTTTGTGCACACACGCATGATGCATACGATGGTTGTGTCAGTATCAGTAAGCGTAGCCATTGCAAAACAAGCAATGAAAACAATGTTTCGCTTCACATATCAGATGCAATGAATGCATAAGGAAAGTTTGTATGTGGGGCTCAGTTTCCTTCTTTAGGTAACGGCTGTCAAATGAAATTAAGCTTATGGGAGGTCATTGTTTACAACAAACTAAATAATGGGGTGTGTCTGACATTACAGCAAACTGAAGGGGATGCGTTATTTCATTGATCCATTCTGTTGTTTATGCATTGGTTGTATGTGATGCGACCTCAAGTTCGTTGAATTGTTTATTCTGTATTCTTTAGGTCTTGTGTGAGTCATGGTTTTGTCCATTGGTAGATGTATATAAACTATGCTTAGTTTCATTTGAAAGAATATTTTTGGTGTACATTCAGAACAGCATGCTAGGAGGGAAGACAATGCAAGTGTTTGTAAAAAAAATATTTGATTTATCTTATGACATAATGTTGCATAAGTGTTTGAAACCAATTAAGAAAATATCTTATAATATACTTATATAGATACTAGATACATTTTAACTTATGCAGTTTATAGTTATGCTCAATTTAAAACAACCTTGTCCATTTCTGATGAGTCTGACATAGTTGTTATTTGTGTTTGGAACTGAGTTAATAATCTTATCATGTGTCACAATTCCTTAACTAGTAACACTAGACTAATTATCATTGTGCACGAGTTTGCACAAAAGAGATTGAAAACAGATTAAGTAGGGTGGTTTTCTAGTCTGATAAACCTTGGGACATAAAGCGATTAGAATTTAGAATTAGATCCATTTATATGGGACAAAATTCCTTATGAAAAGAAAAGCACCCAAAACATTATGATTATATGTAAAGTGCTGTTGCTATAGCATGAGCTGCTAAGATTCATGTTCTTAAATTGCTTCTGCATAATGTCTTCTTTTTTATTTGCTACTATGTGGTTGTACTCACTCCTTCATGATTGGAATTGCTGCAGGTTATGTTCTGTTGAGGATAGGATAATCAGAAATGTGTGTTTCCTTTCTTCGCAGTCGTCTATTATGGAACAGGCTGCAAAGTGAAATTCTTGAAGTCGCAACTTTCTCTAGGAGCTCTTTAATAGCCAACACTCGTAATTTTCGGAGGACAAATTTATGTATGCATATATTTAAACATACTTGAGTGGCATTCCCAAATAATAAACTTATAAACAATTTTATGTTGTTAGAATTAGAATAATTTTAGTTGGTTCTGCAAGTCGACTATTTTATTTGATTTTTGATATGGTGATGATGATGTTCAATTTTTTCATAATAATTTATAAATTTGATTTATTTGTGCTTATATTAAGATGGAGCGATCATGTTTTGTCTTTAACAAGCAATAAAACTCTTGAAAGATTTCCAAATTCCATTCAATTTGAATGAACATGTAAACATTTGCTTCACCGCCCGATATATATGTTAGCATATTGTATCTTTTGGGGTCAGGAAGTTGATATGCAAAATGCTCAAGTTTATCGTAGAAAAGCACTCACAATATTAGTTCAAAGTTTTTTTTTTTTTTTGGTATTTTTGCCTTAATTTAAAAAGCATAGGTAGAATAGATTAGATAATAAAAATGCTTAAATGTTTAATTGGTCTTTTAGCTTGATTTCAAGTATCGGTTGGTCCTTTTGAAAATTTAATTCAAAAAAACGTTAAGTTTTAGGATCAAACTAATACTAATCAAAAAAATTAATGGACCAAAATTTAACAGATTTAAATATAATTAAGAGACCTAAACAAACATTTTATAAAAAAGAGACATATGACGTAAACTATCCTCAAAATGATTTTATCATTCTTTTAGTCAAGGAAAAAAAAAAAACACGTTGGTGAAAAAAGCTTCTACAAAAATCTAACCTTGTTCCATGTTTTTGTTGAACAAATTTTTAATTTTTGGCACAAATGCTTTATGAGGAACACTTATTTAGTAAGTGTTTTGCACTTAACCCGCTATAGGAGGAAAAAGAGTACATACTAAGAGTGCCACAAAACTAAGGCAACTCTCCACCAATATTACAACTCAATAAAAAAAACCTCTAGTCCTAATTCAATGTCAAAACAGGAAATGAAACCAACACAGAGTAGCTCAAAAATACTGCCTCCTAACAAACTCCCAAATAACCGAAAATGCAGCTGCTGCCTACACAAACCACCGAACCACGAAACTGCTCCAGCACCCGCACAGCAAACCTCCCGACAGCAGCGCTAACAACTGTTCCATGACAGCAAAAAACAGCACTTCCATGGTACCCCTCGGACAGCTCCTATCAAATGCATAACGCTCCCAAACACCACATAGGATTCCAACGCCACTCATATAGCAGGCACGATTGGATCTTCAGTCTAGCAACACTCCAACTCCAAGACAACCTTATAATTTCGTCCACCACCTCTCCTACCTCTATACCACCATTGTTGAAGATTATATCATTTCTAACCTTCCACAAAATCCAAATTGCGGTTTGCCAAATAAGCCTCATCCCCCTCTTCGACTCTTTCCTATCCGGCACCATCCCAAATCCGCCAATAAACAAACAGATTAGAGGGTGTTAACACATTCACCTCGAGCCAATTTTGAAGTTTCGACCAAACCCTCCATGTCACCATACAATGTAAAAAAATATGATTAGTCGATTCATCCACCGCATTACAAAAAACACAAAGAGAAGTTGCATTATTTGGTAAAACATTTCTCCTTGCTAAATTGTCTCTTGTTGGTATTCTATCAAGCAAACCCTTCCACGTAAGCACCACCACTTTTGACGGCGCCGGTGTCTTCCAAATTTGAGAAAACACATGATTTTCCTCCACGCCCCTTGCCTCCTCTACAACCATCACAGCCTCCAGTTTTTTGTACATGGAACCAACCGAAAAAACACCTCCATCCTCCAAATTCCAATGCCACTCATCCTCCCTTTGACTCCACTCAACACCTTGGAGGTCAATCAACAAGTTATGAAAAAGCTCTTCCTCCCAAGCAAACATTCTCCTCCTCCAAGTGAAATTCCAATCGGCCTCCAATCCCTCATCCCTCCACATATCCACCACCTTTGCATCTTTTTGGTTCGAGATAGAAAAAAGTCTTGGGTACTTTATTCTCAAAATGAAACCCCCCCTCCACTTTGTATTCCAAAAGGAAGTAGAGTGCCCATTAAACACTTTCCTCTTTACTTCCGCATTAAACCAACCTCCTCCACCTCCCTTATCTATCGTTGCAATATCTTTCCACCATTTAGAGGCGAAACGAGGCCAAACACCATTCTACGGTTGCAACAACTCCACAATCAAAGGGCCATACTTTTCTTTCAAAACCTCCTTCCAAAGCGCTCCATCTTCTTGAAGAATTCTCCACCTCCATTTGGCTAGAAGGCTTAAATTAACAAGTCTTAAGTCCATTATGCCTAGCCCCCCTTTATCTTTGGGTTGACAAACTTTACTCCACTTAACCCAATTAATCTTCCGGCCCCCTCCTACACCACCCCAAAGAAATTCTCTTTGAATACGGACCAACCTCCTCCACACCTTAACCGGCATTCTCAAGAAAGAAAGATAGAAAATAGGTATAGCGCTCAAAACCGAATTTAGGAGAATAATCCTTCCTCCAAAACTTAAGAATCTATTCCCCCAAGAGTTCAATCTCTTAGTAACAAGTTCCAAGAGAGGCTCCCAAGTTAGCACACTTTTATGGTTAGCTCCTATAGGTAGACCCAAGTACTTAAAAGGTAAATTACTTTCACAACATCCTAAAAATTGACAAGCCATATCCATAAATTGTCTAGGAACATTAATCCCTATTAAACAACTTTTCAAAAGATTCACCTTTAGGCCTGAGTTAAAACTTCTTATTATTGTTTTCTTTCGCTGTGTTTAGAACTGAGTTAATAACCTTATCATATGTAACTATGTCCTAACTAGTAACAAAGACTAATTATCATGGTGCACGATTTATTTATCATCTATGTAACCTGATCATAGTGTGCATAAGTTGGTTTGTCTATAAGCTGACTATTTTATTTGATTTTTGAAATTTGTGATGACGATGCTCAACTTCGTTGTAATAATATGATGATGCATTCATATGTTAGATTTATTTGTGCTCATTTTAATCCTTGACATTTTAATCCCTAGTTGTTCTTCCGTTGGTCACTTTAATCCTTGACATTATCGAGAAGGACATAGACTGGTGAGTGATCTTATGGATCAAATTCACAGAAAACCAAAAGGCATCCCCTCAAAGTTGTGGGTGTCTGGTCTCTTTAAGATGTTGTCATTCCTCCCACTCTGACATGTTCTAATTCCTGAGAATCCTTAAATTCCAACTTCCATATATAAATGGTACATACAAATCAATATATACAAAAAATTAGTAAAGAAATTTAAATGAATGAGAAAGTGAGTGGTAAGAAAGAGTTGCCTATGGTACTGATGGAAGTGAAAAAAAAAAGTCTAGAGAAATGAAAGATATCAAGTCCCACATCGGCTAACTCATTAGAGAAACTAAGCTCCTCTCATATAAAACGAAAGGACCTCTACAATTGATAATCACGGAGCCGTGTGATGATGACATAGCGAACTATTCTTTCGCCTTTTACTAAAGAATACCGTGTTAGCGTCACAATTAGCGGCGTGTTAGCGTCACAATTAGCGGCATACGCTAGTTTTTTGAAGGGTCCTCTTTATTGCGGGCTCTGCAATATTAGTTCAATGATTTTTTTTGGTTTTTTGCCTTGAAATCGTCCTTTTGCAATATTAACTCAATGTTTCTATTTGCCATAGAAAAAGAGGATTTGAATGGGAATTATGTTCTAAATTCTGTTATCATTCTTTTCGTCGAACATAAAAAAGAGATATTATCATGAAAAAATCTTATACAGAAGTCCTAGTTTCCACTTGTTCCCTGTTCTTTTGTTGAACAGATTTTTAACTTTTGATACAATTGCTTTATGAATTATGATAAACACTTATTCAGTAAGTGTTTACCAAATTGTTTACCCGAATGTACTCAAAATTGGTGTATATACATTTTAAATTTATGCATTTTATAGTTGAGCTCAATTTAAAAGAGCCTTATCTATTTCTGATGATTCTGACATAGCTGTTAAATCTTATAATTGTTTACTTTCATTTTGTGTTTAGAACTGAGTTAATAACCTTATCATATATGTAACTATGTCCTAACTAGTAACAAAGAGTAATTATCATAGTGCATGATTTGTGTTTATCATCCCTATAACCTGATCATACACAAAAGTTTGTACTGAAGTGTTTGGAAATAGATTGAGTGGGGCTGATTTTCTAGTCTGATAAACCTTGGAAAGTTTAAGCAAACATCTTTAAATGATTAGAATTAGATCCATTTTTATAGGACAAAACTTGTTATGAGAAGAAAAGCACGCAGAATTTTAAAAGGACAGAAATACCTGATATACTGTTGCTATAGCATGAACACTATGAAAAGGTACATGTTAAATTGTTTCTGCTGCATCATGTCTTTTCAATTTTTTAGTACCTTTTTGTATCCATTCACTCAATGATTTTGATATAGTTTCAATCCTTCATGATTGGAATCCTTCAGGTTATGTTCTGTTGAAGATTGGACAATGAGAAATGTGTGTTTCCTTAATTATGATTTCTAATTAATGGAGAATTCTATTTAGGAATTCTAATTAAGTACCGTATGTACCATACTTTCTGTTTGAAGCGAGGAATTCATTGGACGAACAACCATCTTGATCTCTAAAAGCTTAGCTCGTCGCATTATTGGTCCGAGTCAAATAAAAACAATTAAATCCCTAGTTTCTTCGGTTAGTCACTTTAATCATTTACATTATTGAGAAGAACATAGAGTAGTGAGTGATTTTATGGACCAAATTGACAGAAAACCAAAAGGCATCCCCTCAAAGTTGTGGGTGTCTGGTCTCACCAGGATGTTGTCATTCTTCCCATTCTGACATGTTCTAAATCCTAAGAATCCTCAAATTCCAACTTGCAACTTCCACGGTATATACAAATCAATATATATATAAAAATTTAGTAAAGAAATTTAAATGAATGAGAAAGTGAGTGACTTACTTATGCTAGCTTATAAGGCATTGTAAGAAAGAGTTGCCTGTGGTACTGTTGGAAGAGAAAAAACTGTCTGGAGAAATGAAAGATATCAAGTCCCACATCAGCTAACTCATAAGAGAAACTAAACTGCTCTCATATAAAACGAAAGGACCTCGCCTATTTACAACCATGGAGCCGTGTGATGATGACATAGCGAACTATTCTTTCGCCTTTTACTAAAGAATACCGTGTCAGCGTCACTATTAGCGGCATACGCTAGTTTTTGGAAGGGCCTTCTTTATTGAGGGCTCTGCAATATTAGTTCAATGCTTTTTCTAATGAGGTTGTAAGTTTTTTTTGCAGTTTTGCAAATGGAAGACACTAATTTTTACGAAAATGTAATCTACGAAATGCAAGAATTGTCTTTTATAGCGCAGCCAATCTCTTTGTATGGTGTAAAAGTCAAACTGAAACTTTGTTGATTTTTTTTTATAAACGGAACATGTGTTATTCTTCGCTTTCGTGTACACAACCTTCGTAAGAAATAGCAAGGCTCTTTGCAAATACACGACTTGCCAATTTGTCGAGTTCTTTTTATTTTGTTTTTTAGCCTTGAAATGGTCGTTGGTTTGCAATATTAACTCAATGTTTTTATTTGCCATGGAGGTTTTTTTAACATGAGGTTGTATGTTCAAATTTCTTTCACGGTATGCACCTCAGAGATTCGAACCCCGGATACCCCACTTATTTACCTTAAAGTTGAATTTCTAGTCAATAGGTTACTTGATAAAAAAAAAACTCAATGCATCATAAATGTGATTTATTTGTGCTTATACAAAGATGGAGTGATCTAGTTTTGGCTTTAACAAGCAATGAAAGTCTGCAAGATTTCAACATACCATTCAATTTGAATGAACGTGTAAATATTTGCTTCACTCCCAATGGATATGTATGTTAGCCTAATGTATCTTGTGTGTCAGAAGCATTTTTGTGATGATTTTCATACAGTGAGAGTCATCAATAGAAAAATCTAAATGATAAAAGTGAACTTTTGGTGTTGAAAAAAGGGTTCTGAAGGGAAATGAATGATAAGCTGAATGTGGTGAAAATATGTGGATCACTCCTACTTGTATAGGAGAATTGTGGGGAGCAATTCTTTTGAACATTTTTCATGCTATCTTGCTTAAACAATGGCTTTCTGCTGTAGTAATTTTGTCTGCTAATTTGTTGCAACTCTGCGCAGAAAATAAGGGTGTTGCAAGGATGGCTATGAAGAAGCTACCCTAAAGAAGCCAAAGTTTTATTGTGTGCCAATGAAAAGTGATGAGAGGAGGTAATACTCCGTACCTTAATTTCTTTAGCATAGCAAGTTCTGCTGCACTACTTGTAGCTTCAAATTAGCTCAACACTAAAGCGAATTGTAACATCAAGTGATACCAAAAGTGATGACTCTATTGTCAATGCAGAGAGGCTAATGCTTTCAATAATACAAGATTATGAGTTGATTTTGAACAGCTAGTTTTATCTGTAAATACATACATTTTACTAGTTAAAAATCACCAAGTGATGTAGAACTGCTACTAAGTGAAGAACTTTGTAGACGATCGCCTGATATATATATTTTTTGAGAGGGCAATGTTTTTTATTTATATAGCTCCAAACTCAGCACAAGGCATGCTAAGAATGAAACACACAATGCATGGATATCCATCAAGATTATACAGTCACATCATGTTCCTAACCACATATTACAATGACTGTTGAGAAAAACAGCAAGATGATACTATTATTATAACATGGTCTTTTAATGACACCACTCCATATATGTGAAAACTATCACAAGCGCAGAGCATTTGCCAATCCATGTATGAAAATGGAAGTAAAGATGGGAAAGTGAGTGGTACTAGCTTATGCTAGCTTTTAAGGCATGGTAAGAAAGAGTTGCCTGTGGTGCTGTTAAAAGAGACAAAAAATGTTTAGTTAAATGAAAGATATAAAGTCCCACATCGGCTGGCTAACTCATACGAGAAACCAAGATGCTCTCATATAAGAGGAATGGACCTCCACTGTTGATAATCACGGAGCCGTGTGATGATGACATAGCGAACTATTCTTTCGCCTTTTACTAAAGAATACCGTGTCAACCTCACAATTAGCGGCATACGCTAGTTTTTGGAAGGGTCCTCTCTATTGAGGGCTCTGCAATATTAGTTCAATGTTTTTTCTTTAATGGGTTTGTAAGTTATTCTTGCAGTTTTGCAAATGAATAACTAGCCTTAGGAGGATACCTTTATTTCTGCATCCTGATGTTGCTGGTTTGGATTTTTGTGATATTGTTTCCTTGATTTATTATTATTGTCTTCTTCCGTTTTAAGCTGATTATTGTGTATACCTGAATGCATTAGTCCATAAAAAAAAGTAAGATGTTTTTATATTATTTCCCTGGCAGTGTCTTTTTTCCCTGCTTTAAATTCGAAAGTTTGATTGAGCTATGACTTTTTATTCATATTCATATACCATGCATCCTAATTATGCTTCCCAGTTATCACAATTTATATTTAAATAACCTTTCATCTTAAATTTTATTTAAGATTTTGTCTTTTTAGTAAAGCAAGGTATCACATATGCACAAATCCCTTAAAATTAATTGAAATCTATTGAAAGATCTGACAAATGTTTCTCCATGCACATTGGTTTGTGATACTCCATACATGTAGCTTCTTTAGTATTGCAAGTTCTACTGCATTACATGTAGAGAGGCAGAGAGGCTCATGTTTTCTATAGTACAAACAAAATTATAAGGTGATTTGATTCAACTAGCTAGTTTTTATTTGCAAATACATACATTTTACTAATTAAAAATCACAAAACTGACGTAGAACCATTACCGAGTGGATCATTTTGTAGCCGATGAAAAGGCAAGTTTAATGATGTTTCGCATGTTTCCTCAGTGAAATCCAATTCCACTAAGGGATGAGCATTGCCATTCCATTTTTTTCCTTTCTGTTTGGAGTATATTGATGCAAAGTTTTCCATGCTTTCTTTTTGAAGCAAGGAACTCATTCTTTCAAGTGCTTATCCCAAATGCAAGTATATGCCATATAATAGCTTAATAATTTCATGTTTTCCGGTGGTTTCGTATGTTTATATCAACTTATTAAAAGGTTAGTGAGCCTATTTTAATGTTGCAATTTTCACGTGATAATTGATTAAGAGTAACATTAAAAAAACAAATGGAAATAATTCAATGATTGTTGAGAAGGAATGATGATATTCTCACACTAATACACAACAGTTAAAGTGGAATTACAAATCCATTTGATTTACAGAACCAAATACCACCAATTAGATACAGATGAAGAAGTGAGAAGAGTTCGATGTCTTTAACAAGCAATGAAACTCAGAAAGTGTCCACATTCCATTCAATTTGAATGAACATGTATCTTTTGGGTCAAAAAGCTGATGTAGTTATTCTTCATAAGCATTTTTGTGATGATTTTGATACAAATTAAGCATGCTAAGAATGAAACGTCAAATGCATTATATCCATCGAGATTGTACAATCTTACATCAAGTTCCCAACAACATATCACAAAGTCTGACTGAAGTCCCATATTGGCTAACACATGAGTTAAACTAAGCTGCTCACATATAAAAAGAAAGCACCTCTACTGCTAATAATCATGGAGCCTTGTGATGATAAAATTGCTAATGATCACGGAGTCCAATAAAATTCTCCTAGAATACAATCAAACATTAGAAATCAAATGTAAACAAACAAAGCCTTACATGATAATGTTATGACATTTTCACAATTTTACTCTTCAAATCAGTTCTGCTTTCCATCTTAAGTGGCAACGGAACTAAGAGCAGAAGCTTCTCATGATGTACCTGAAACTGCTCTTAAGTCCCACATCGGCTAGCGCATAAGTGAAACTATTCTTTCGCCTTTTACTAAAGGCGAAAGAAGTGTCAGTGTCACAATTAACGGCATACGCTAGTTTTTGGAAGGATCCTCTTAATTGAGGGGCTCTGCAATATTAGTTGAATGTTTTTTATTTTGCAATTTAAATTTTCAAGATATTGAGTGCCCTTCAATATTAATTCAACTTCTTTTTTCTGTTTTTCTTTTGAAGGGTCTGTAAGTTTAAAATTCAGTTTCAACATTTTGGATCGGGTCGACACTTACACTCTAATAGTTTGTTAAATTAATATTTTACTTCTCTGTCGGGTTTGAAACTTCAATTTTTATCCAACCTTTGGAATAAATAATCTAAATGGTAGTCCTAATTATGTTATTCCATTGATGCATTATGTTGTTTTTGTATTGGTAGTACTTTGTATAACTGCTTTTATGAGGTATTGTTTATTTAGGTAGTACGAGTTAATTGTGATTTTAGCCTTAGTTAAGAGGCGTCTTAGTAGGTTAAGAGAATAGATGTTTATGAACTACCTTGAGTGTTAATTTTTAATTGATACGAGACTTTTTGGTGTACCGTAGTCTCCTATGAGGGATTACATTGCAATTGTTTGTAAAAAAAATAGATTTATCCTATGACATAAATTTATCTTATGCAAGTGTTTGGAACAGATTGTGAAAATAGTCTATGATATACTCATAAGCTGGCAGCTTATTTTCATAAGCTTATTTTGGTAGAATGGCTTATACAGAGTTTTTTGGTAAAAAAATGCCTGTAGAGTCCAGAGTTTCCCCTTGTTCCCTACTCTTTTATGTTGAAACAATTTATACACAAATTGTTTACCCTAATGGCCTCAATAGAGTGTAGATGCATTTTAAACTTGAGCATTTTATAGTTAAGTTCACTCCTTTTTTTTTTTTAATCAGCAAATTTTATTAAGCAAGGTTAGCACAAGAAGCACCTAACCCGCAGAGGAGGAAAAGGAGTAAAACAAGCGCCTTAAATAAAAACGGCGCCTAATCACCAACCCCTAAACTCAATAAAAAACCTCCTATGTTGCTATCCGAAACGAGAAAAGGAACTAAACAACAACAGCAGAAAAAACAAGCACCAAAAGGCAGCCAAAAACTCCTAAAAAACACCAGGAGCCGCAAAATAGCAGCACAACAGCTGCACCTGCTAAACTAACTAGCAGAAGGCGCAACCTGCAGTACTGCAGGAACCGCCGCCAGTTAAGTTAACTTTAAAAGAGCCTTATCTATCTATTTCTGATAATTCTAGCATAGTAAAACTTCTTATAATCATTTTCTTACGCTGTGTTTGGAATAACCTTATCATATGTAACAATGCCCTAACTGGTAACAACATCATGGTGCACAATTTTTTTGTCGTCTCTATAACTTAATCATAGACACATTTTTGCACAAGAGATTGAAGCAGATTAATTTCACTATAACTTGATCTGCTAAACCTTGGAACGTATAATGAAGCATTTTAATTTTAAAATGATTAGAATTAGAGCTATTAGCATAGGACAGGACTCCTTATGAGAAGAAAGGCATCCTGAATCATGCAAGTATATTCTAGTTCATGTCATGACTACATATCATAGCTCCACAACTCAATGTCTCTTGTGGTTTCATTATGTTGTGTCACAAGAGGATGCCAAGGACAACCCACATTCGACAAGAGCAACCACACAAGTGAGATAGACACTACAGTTAAAGTGTTCAACCTACACTTTTCAAACTGATGTAGGACTTCTATAATTCACGCTTCTTATACAATTGATTAACTTATATTAACCAATTAAAAGATCTTTTTTTGTTGAGAAGAACCTATTAAAAGGTTAGTAAGCCTATTCCAAAGTTGTGATTATATGCGATAATTCTTTACTACTAACATTTAAAAAACAAATTAAACAACAATTGAAGTGGAACATAACAAAATGGGTTGGCAAAACGCTCAAGTTAGCCGCAATAGAGCGGGTGTACAGCAACAACGTATTGACGACACAGTTTGGAGAAAGTCAGGCGAAGGTCTTTTTAAATGCAATGTAGATGCTGCTTTTTTCAAAGAAAGCAACCGGGTTGGCGTAGGGATTTGTATCAGAGATGACCGCGGGAGATTTGTGAAAGCCAGGACCAGCTGGTCAACGCCGTTAGTAGATGTGTCCGAGGGAGAAGCTATTGGTCTTTTATATGCTATCAGATGGGCTAAAGAGCAAAATTTAAATAATGTTATCTTCGAGCTCGACTCTAAGAGGGTAGTAGATAGTTTTCATAGTACTAGGAATGATGTATCTGACTTAGGAGCTATCATCAGAGAATGTAGGACTACCTTCTCATCTTTTTTCACAAACTCAAAGGTAGAGTTTATTAGGAGACAAGCTAATGAGGTAGTTATCTTTTGTCAAAAAAAAAAAGTGGAACATAACAAGTCCATTTATAAAACCAAATGCCAATTAGACACACAGATGAGATCTACCAATTACCAAACAATCTAAGTTCAATCAAATTCTCCTAGAATACAATCAAACATTACAAAACAAAGGGTAAACAAAGCCTTACATGAATATAATGTAATGACATTTCACGTCAAAATTTTCACACCTTTACTCTTCAAATCAGTTCTGCTTTCCATCTTAAGTGGCAATGGAGCAGAGAACAGAATCTTCTCTTGGTGTGCTTGAAACTGCTCTTTCACTATATCTCCATCATCGCTACTACGCGTTGATCCTCCACTGTCCTCCACCATCACTTCCTCGTCATCTTCAACACCCTGAGAAGAGTCCACAACATCTACAACCGCAAACTTTCCATTCTCTGAAACCTCGCCAAGGTCTTCATTGGAGGAACTTCCATCCGATTCACAAGTTCTTGTGCTATAAACCTCACAAATATTACCATTCTCAGCAAATCTCACACTCTTCTTCACTCTAGGTTGAATTACTTGCCTTTGAACAAAGACACCATTTTTGTTGCCATCCCTTCTAGCAATCAAAACATCAGTTACTCCATCGTCATCATAATCATCATCATGATCATGAATGCTCTCCTCATTCTCTAAACCTTCCCCATCATCTCCATAAACCTTACACAATTTGCTAATCTTCTCAACTCTCCCCCTCAAATTCTTCAACAGCTTCTTTTTCTCATCATCATCACCTTCTGGTTTTCTTGGTCTCTGAACTTTCTGACCAGACCTCGTACTCTTTACCGCTTTAACATAATGCATACGCTTTTTCGCCGCAACTTCTTCAATTGAGTCCAAAAACTGAACCAAATCTCTACTAATCGACCTTTTCCCATCCACGATCATCGTATCACAGTCCTAAACCAAATTTCAAAACTTTCTCTTCATGACATAAATAATAGAGGAAATTCCTTAACAAAATAAAATAGAACCAATTATCTATGGATTTAATTTATATACACCGTCATTGTAAAACTTCTTTACACATACATTCAATCAAATCACTCAACGATGCCACTTTTTAGGTTAGTTCCTAAAATATCTCTAAAATATATTGTCATGATTTGATAGGATGCATGTGTAAACATATTTTACACTCTCAGTGCATACAAATCAATCTCATTATCTATTAACTGACCTTTTGCAATGAATTTAGTTTGTATACACCAATAGTGTAAAACATTTTTACACATGTACCTAATCAAATCACTCAATGATGCCACTTTTTAAAGCTAGTTCTAAAGTACCACTAAAAATATCTAGTTGACATGATAGGATGCACGTGTAAAAAAGTTTTACACCATCAATGCATAGAAATTAATCTCTTTTGCAATCCATAATCATTGTATCACAACCCTAAAGCTAAATTTCAAATTTTCATGGCATAAATAGAGGAAATTCCCCCAAAAAATCAAAATAAAACAGAATCAGTTCTCATTCACAATCATTGTAATTTGTATGACAACCCTAAAACCAAATTTCAAATTTTTATTTTCAATGTATAATTAAAATATGAAATTCCCTCAAAAAAAACATAAATGAAAAATACCCAAGATTGAATTTACCTGAATCGAATCAAGTTTGATGAGCAAGTTAACAGCTTTGAGAGAAAGAGCTGGAAAATCGAAATGGGTATGCGAGGAAAACGAAGATCTAATAGCAATGACAGAGGATTTGATAGATGCAAGGAGTTTAAGGTTACTTAGTGTTCTTGATCTACGAACGAGGAAAGAACGGAAATGGGTTTGGATAACACGTGCTGCAGAATGACGGAGAGATTGAGATTGATGGGTTTGATGTTGATTGAGAGAAGATTCAAGGGTTTCAATGCGGTGAATGAGAGAAGAGAGTGTAGATTGGTGATTTTGATGAAGGGTTTGTGATTTGGGGTGGTGCACGAGGTTGTCGTGTACAAGGTTGTTGTATACGAGGTTGTGGTGTACGAGGTGGTTGAGTTGTGGAGAAAGGAGGATGGAGGAAATGGTTTGTACGAGGTGGTCGTGTTGTGGAGAAAGATGGGGTGGTTGTGGTGTGGGGGTGTAGCATGGGTAAGAGGGGGTGCAGTAGCAATGGGTTGGAGGAGGTGGTGGTGGAGGAGGAGGTTGGTGGTGGCTGTGATGGTGGTTGTAGTGGTGGTGAGAGGCCATTTAGTTGAGTGTGTTACTCGTGTGAAGGGACTATTGTGTTTGTGTTTATGTTTATGTTTATGTTTGTGTTTATGTTTGTCTTTGTGTGTGTGTGAGAGAGAGAGAGGAAGGGGTGTTTGTTTTTGAGTGAGAAGTTTAAGGAAGAATGCCTTTGAGTTTGATTGTGGATGATACTTGGTCAATACAAAGAATGTTAGGACAAGGAAGAATGCCTTTTAATTCTTCAATACTAATGTTAGGACAAGGATGATACTTGATTGTGCCTTTGAGTTTAAGGAAGAATGCCTTTTAATTCTTCAATACTAATGTTTTGTGAAATTTTACACCCTCTTAAAAGTAGAATAGTTGTTCCCTAAAAACAAAAATAGTAGAATAATTGTATCTACAATATGTAAATAAAGAGATCTCTTTATTTATGTCTTTTTTTAATTTTATTAAAAATGGAGAGGATCTTTACTCATATTTGTAAAATCATTTTATGACAATTGTTAAAACAATACCTTTTTTGTCTTTATTGATCAAAAACAGTATAGAGAGATTGAAAAAAAAATTGTCCAAAAATTATCTCAAAAAAAATATAATTTCTTTAAAAATTTGTCCCAAAAAATGTTAAAATCAAGTCACTTTTTATTATAAAGACAATTTTGGAAGATATGATGGTGTCATAGTCCAAACAAGAAATACTTCAAACACTAATCGAGTTTAAACAAGAAATACTTTTTACCGTTAGACCAAATCTTGAAGGTCGATTCCTAGTTAATTAATTATTTTTATTAGAGCTGTAAATTTTGGTCTCAACTTTTTATCGGTTAATTTGTTTTATTTGTGTCAAATTAGATGGTTGAAATGGAGAAAAACTTAAGATGACCATCACCCGTTCATTTTTTTCTAATGGAAGCTGATCTCCAATGCTCAAGCGAAAAAAACAATTGCATTCGCTAA
Organism: Medicago arabica; assembly: GCA_946800305.1. Lineage (NCBI taxonomy): Eukaryota > Viridiplantae > Streptophyta > Magnoliopsida > Fabales > Fabaceae > Medicago > Medicago arabica. The sequence goes on from OX326969.1 coordinate 4,414,224, forward strand.
GAATGGTAAACCATGTCCAGTTATTTTTTCTAAAGGTGGTTGATCCTCATATACCTCAAAAATTAAAACAATGCTCAAGAAAAATAGGTTGCAAAAAGCTTATATTGGTATTCAAAAATGAATTTCTTTTGGCCAAAAATCTATTTTTTTTTATATAAAAAAAATAGTATTCTTGAATTATTGCATGTTTCCACAAAAGAAGTTATATAAATATAAATGCATAGTTAAAACTCTTGATAGGATTTAATCTTTAAAAAAATTAAGACGAATCAAATCACTTTAAGAGACGAGTGTCCAAAATTCTTGAGGACATGAAATTTATAGGAACCTAAGTCTTTAATTTGAAACTTAGGATTAAGATCCATTATTTGTTGAACTTTCCTAATACCTACACATGCAATTGGAGCTTTGTTTTTTTGACTTAGATGAAATGTTTGTCTTAAAATTCGTTCTACTTAAGATAATTGCCTGAGGACAAGCAATGGTTCATCCTTCACAAGTATTAAGAATGCCAATATATGTGGCTCCACCTAGTTTTTCCAGAGGCACCATATGTTGATCCACCTAAGACTCTAGTCAGTAATGACAACACATTTTATTAGACAACATATTGAAATGGGAACGCATAACATCATATATCAGTCTCTCAACAATTTTGCTAGCATTTTTCAAGTTTATGGTTTATAATGAGGTTCAACAAGTCAAAGAGTGTGAGGCATTGTTATGGAAAGTCAACTAATCAAGGGAACCAAGGTATGACATGTGTTGTTATGAAAATCCAACCAATCATTACATTGGTAGGACCTCATCAAGTTCACCTAATACATATGCAAGAAGTACCTTTTACTTCTTATAATTCCCAACTGATAGGATCATAGGTGCTAAAATAATGATAAGATCATGGATGCTAGAATAATGATTCTTCTAGTTTATTCTAGAAGGGGATCTTTTAAACATATTCTATTAGTTTATTTGATAGTATTGTTATTGTGTGGTTGATGTACTTATCTTACCATATGTATGCATCAACCTATATAAGTATTGTATTGTCCCATTAGAAAGGAAAGAAGAAAAATGAATAAAAAGTTACTTTATTTTATCTTAGTTAATTTTATTTTTCATTATCTTTTAGCTTAGAACCCTAGTTTTATCATAGTTTGTTAGTGGTAGCTTTTGGTTCATAACACCAACCTAGTATTTTTACCACGAATAGCCTTGGAAGACACCCATTGGTGAATGATACATACAACCAATATGATATTCAAGTTGGACATGTATATATGGCAATGAGGCCACCTTAACTGGAAGGATAAAATGGTGAGTAGTAGGTCACACCTTATGGCAACACCATACAAGTGAACACCATGTCTTACCTGGGAGGATATACATGCGATTGAGTAGCATGAATACAATGTTTGATTGTAGATTATCTGATTCAACGGCCATATGTAACTTACCCACTTGTATTAGCTAATCCTACAACATACAAGTCACAATGTGATCTACCTTTACAACCTCTGGTGAGTTTAAGACACCTAAGCCAGTCTTGGGTTATGGTGGTGAACAACCAAAATGACTTGAATATGCTAAATCTAATTTCCTAATGCTGAATGTGCATCAAAGGCCATCAAATCCATGATGTCAGCCAAAGTGGGGGGCATAAGTTCATCCAAAGATAGAACAAAATACGCCTTTGACATCGAAAAAGCTTATCAAATATTTGATTATCTTTAGGAAGATAATCAAATTTGGCTATCAAGTGGTGATAAGGTCCATACTGCCGAGGAGATCAATGTCAAAAAGTATTGCAAATGGTACAACTTTTACAACCACGATAGGTCTATTGTATTGTCTTCTGGAAAGCTATTCAAAAGTCAATTAAGTAGGGTAGGTTTAAACTAGCTGATAAATGGGTGGTAGAGATGGCCATTGGTACGGATCTTTTCACAGTTGCGGAAATGACCATGGTATCATTCTCTAAACCCTAAGAGTTTAAAACACATGGGAAAGGGAAGAAAATGATATGACTAGTTTGACAGCTTAAATCCAGATTTGTGGAATCCATACAAAGAGACGGACAAATAAATAAGATTTCGGTGTTTGATAGGTTGGCCACCACTAAGATCCTAATATTCAATGGCTTCAAAGTCGGTAAACCTCCTAAGGTGGGACGAATTCTCATCCGTTGGAAACTTATTATGATGAAATCTCCAAAGCAAGAAATACTTGAAAGGAGGAATGAAAGATTTCCAAATTAATTTCCCCCATGAAATTGTATGAGTAGTAGAGGTGAAGTGGTAAAAATCATCAGGTTAGATTACCATCACTGGTTCTAGACCAAATGAGTCTATCAAGAGAGAGATTGATAGGCAAGAGTAGCTTCTTGATATACATCACAAATGAATTGAGAAATAAACCAGTTAACCTTATGATCTACACACAATACTTGTTCATGTTCCAACTTCTCCAACACTAATATTTGATTTCAGATTGACACCAAGGTCAATTCGTAAATCAACATCAATGATGACTCTCACGGTGATAGTCATCATATGTGGTGTTGTTTCTTTAGCCTTCCAAATTCACCATCCATAATAAGTTTCCAATGGATGAGAATTTACAAACCAGGGGTTTATGGCATCAAGATGCATCTTATGTGGTCTAGGAATAGAAAATTATCCTCATTTGTTTCTTCAGACTGTTCATTCTTCTTCCAGTATCCAAATAAGATAAATCTCATTAGCCTCCATAATTTTTTTTCTGAATTCTGTTAGGCTTCTCAAAATCAAATGGAATTTGTGACCTCATTTGAAACTACTTTAAAACAATAGAATTCCCCCTCAATGAGATTATTAGTGAGGAATGACATTCATTTCTCATATTTTCTTTCATGTTAATACTAGGCCAAAATATATTTCACAATATTTCAAAACTTGCACCAATCTAATAATAAGAGCAGATTATTTAATGAAACAAAAGTACATTCATAACAGCCATATAGAAATGGATGGGAGTACAAAAACAGAGTAATTAAAACATCAACCTTCCAACATTCCCATGATGTATACTCATTTATATCAACTACTATGGGAAAATGAAAAAGTCAAAAGAAAGAAAAAAAACAAAAATCTTACAAAAAATATTAAAGAATCAAACTCAGTGCCTCAGTACTTGACTTTTCATTGTTGAATCAAATGATCAAATATATTTTATGCCACAGCTGGCATATCCTTGAGCCATGCATCCAATGGTTTTCCAATTGAGTAAACAATGAAACCAATCTCACGTAACTTCTCAGCATCCACGACATTCCTTCCATCGAAAACAAATGCTGGTTTTTGCATGTTCTCATAAATCCTCTGATAATCAAGGGTCTTGAACTCATCCCACTCAGTCAGAATGCAGATACCATGTGCATCTTTTGTTGCTTCATATGCATCCCAAACCACACTCACTTTCTTCACAGTTGTTGGACTCATTGGCTGCAAGTGGATTGGATGGTCCCAATCAAACTTGTTCATGGAAAGATCCCTCTGGATTTGGTCCTCGGTAACTTGTGGGTCGAATATGCTTATGTTGGCTTTATCACCAAGTAGCCCTTGGCACACATCAATGGCGGGAGTCTCCCTTGTGTCACCGGTATCTTTCTTGAAAGCGAATCCAAGAATAGCAATCTTTTTGTTTGAAACAGTGTTGAACATAGATGCAACTACACGGTTCACAAAACGGCTCTTCTGATAATCGTTAATCTTGATCACTTGTTTCCAGTACTCTGCAACCTCCGGAAGGCCGTTGCACTCGCAGATGTAGACAAGGTTCAAGATATCCTTCTGGAAGCAGGATCCACCGAAACCGACACTAGCGTTAAGGAACTTGGGTCCAATCCTTGAGTCCGTGCCGACAGCATAGGCCACTTGTTGAATATTTGCACCGGTTGCCTCGCAAAGTGCTGACATTGCATTAACAGACGAAATCCTCTGAGCCAAAAAGGCGTTAGCAGCAAGCTTAGATAGCTCAGCAGACCAAAGATTTGTGGTTAGAATCTGCTCCTCGGGAACCCAGTGAGCATAAACACTCTTCAATGTTTGAACAGCTTTAAAGCCTTCGGGGGTTTCCCTGCCTCCAATAAGAACACGGTCCGGATTAAAAAGATCTCTGATTGCAGTTCCCTCAGCAAGGAATTCCGGGTTTGATAGAATCTGAAATTTGATTCCCTTGCTATTGTGAGTCAAAATTTTCTCTATTGCCTCAGCAGTTTTGACAGGGACAGTTGACTTCTCAACGACAATTTTGTCAGACTTTGAGACATCGGCAATCATACGAGCTGCGCTCTCCCAATAAGTCAAATCTGCTGCTTTGCCGGCACCGAGACCCTGAGTTTTAGTCGGGGTGTTAACAGAGACAAACACTATGTCAGCCTCAAAGACATGCTTTTCAACATCTGTGCTGAAGAAGAGATTCTTGCCACGGCATTGCTTTACAACATCGTCAAGGCCAGGTTCATAGATTGGAAGCTGGTCGCTGTTCCAGGCTGCAATGCGGGGTTTAGATATGTCGACAACAGCCACTTCAATGGATGGACACTTAAGTGCAATGACTGCCATTGTTGGACCACCGACATATCCAGCACCAATGCAGCAAATCTTCACCATTTTGCTTTTCAAATTAACCTATCCAAATCAAGATTCAAAAGGATCAGTAAGAACAAATCATAAAAAAGAAGCCCCTTTGACATTGACATCTTCTAATGACAATTAATATGTATTCTATCAATTAGCACAAACACTACATAATATAGCCATGATCACAATTTCTAGCTACTAATCTATTATCATCTTGGAGAAATAATACATCCAGAATAGACCAAAAAATTTACATAATGAAGGTGCAATTCAATCTCAATGAGCTCAAATTGTAGATCAGAATCATTTTGATACATCATAACAAGCATCGGCCTGTTGTCAACAGTAATTTGAAAATCTTAAAAGTTTGACCTTGGCCATCTAAACAACATTTTCTAAAAAATTAAAAAACATGTATCCACAACGAGATTAATGAAAATGCATCGTTAGTGTAAAATAGTTTTACACCGACATCTGATGAGAATTCATGATGTTGCCACGTAAACTCAATTTGATTCTGATTGGACGTCAATGTAAAACTAGTTTTACAATAACGGTGCATATCCCATTCTCTCATTTAGAATCAACACCATGTTAGTTTCTTTTGCATTAAAAATAAATATGGAATCAGATCATGAATCAATTCAAGATCCATACCATGAAAATGACATGTATGGCACATGAAACCATTATATAGATTCCAAAAATACAGATCTAACACAAACGCATGCATAGGTATATGATTTGATCAACAAAAATTCAGTATGACTATAAGTTGACCATTCAAATTTCAAACCAATCTCACAAAATCAGATCTATCACCAAGTGAAGAACAATGAACTAAATGCATGTGATTTCACATTTTCAATGCAAAAATGTAACTAATTCCATTAGATCCATTACATATTCAATTCAGATCAAGTTCTTAACCAAAACCCATCAACAAAATCCAACAAAACTGAAAATTGCAACAGATCCATCTCATTATAAAACCAAACCCATCAATCAAAATTCATATATAACAAAAACAAAAACGACCCATCAAGCAAAAACACATGAAAACACTGAAATCAAGTTAAATTTGCAATCTTGCAATCCAAAATGCATGATTCAACTATAATTGAGACAAAAAATGAATCTTGAAATAGAGAAAAAAGTAGCAGAAAAATGGAATTGTAGTGTGAAAAAATTAACCTTAAGAGATGAGTGATGAAACCCTTTTGACTTGAGGGAGAAGAGAATGAAGAGAGAAAGGTTTTGTGGTGTTGTGTGATTTGGAAGAAGAGAAGAACGTGAGAATGGTTATATATACGCAACGAAAATTTAGCTACGAAACTTGTTATTACCAAAATGTACTCGTTTGGTGCAATTGTCCCAAGATATTTATTTTATAAAAAAAATGTTGTAACAAAAAAATAGAAAAAAAAAATGAGAATCTAGGAAGAAACAAATTGTTTTAAATTGGAAGATATTTTAAATAGTTTTCATAAAAACCATTCTCCATTTTTTTGACAAAATGATTTTAAAAAAAACATTTTGTTTATGGTTAATAAATATCAGACTATAACTGTGGTTCGAGCCACAATCACCCATTTCTCCATATTTAATTGTGTGAGTTCTAGTCATTAGGCTTCAAACATCATCCTCTACATATAAAATACAATGTACCAATCGAGTTAAGCTTAGAGGAACTTTATTCACAATTTTCTATAATCACTTGTTTCTATACTTGATAAATTTCGAGTTTGTTTTGCGCTCTTCACCCTTGGCTATCATATACTCCCTCCGGTCCTATAAATAAGAAAAAGTTGACTTTTTAGATTCATTGAGTAATTATTGTATTTGGTATAGAATATAAACCAAATACATCATTTATGCAATGAATCAAAAAAAGTAAAATGTTTCTTATAAATATGACCAGGGAGCATCCTCATAGCTAGAAGTGGGACAATTTAGGTAGATGGTGGAATAGATACCCTACCTAGGTCGGAAAACCAGTTTGGGTTCTCTAATCCGTCGGGTCTATCTTAAATATGATTCTCACGTCGTTGTTATAGATTCTAATTCAACACTAGGGGTTTTACGCCATCACCGTTGTCATATCTAGTTCATTCTCTATGTTTGATTTCAGACTGTTATGCATGAAATGGCTTTTGTTGCTTGTTGTTGTCATGGCGGGATGTTGATAGTGTGTGAATCATATTTCGTGTTAGCAGTCGGTTCATTTGTCAGCTTTTGAACCCTGATTGGTGGTCGGAGACAATCACTCTTCATATTTTCTTGCAACCTAATTTCTCACTCTTACACGACTTCATTGGATTGTGTTCATGACGAGTTCTTGTTTGTTAAGGTTTATGAGGTCTGATTCCACTTATGTTGTTATGTCAGTTATCACTCTGTATTACTTGTTTGGATTGACCTGCACTTTTGTGTAGACTTCTTGGATCAGGTCTTATTTCCTAGTCTCGGTATTTCTTTGTTTTTATTTAATCCAGTTTTCCCTTAAAAAAATAATTGGTAAAAGAAACACCCTATATTATTTATGTCCCCCAAAATAAATAAATTATGTTAAATACACACAATCATAATTGACTTTTCAATAAAAAAAACTTTTTCTAGTCAATTTTTTTTTTTAACATTGCTTAAGACTTAAATATGTATTATTTTAATAATAATCACTTTTTGAAGAAATTACTCTTGCATTTTTTTTGGGTGATCTACTCTTACATTCTTCTAGACACATGCTTGAATGACACTCATTCATCTATCTCACATTGTTTTCCCTTAATTATAGAAAACGTTAGCTCCTAATATATGATTGAGTGGGTTTTTGTTCAGTGTATCATTGAAAAGGCTGCTACATAGGTTGACTGCAACTTTGTTTTAGCTAAATAAAAGAATCCTACAGATTTTCGTAAATGATTTCAAATAAAAATTGATCAAGTATATACGTTTATTTTAGAAAACAGTGTTTTTAGGTGATTTTAGAAAACTTATATATAAATTTTTTTCATTTCTCATTGTATTTAGATGAAACACGTCAATTTCGCTTTTAACTATCACATATGGCGGCTCAATCCTCTTTTATGTTTGTGAGATATTTTATAACACCGGTGTTTTGGCTTTCTTTCTAGTGATTTATCACATGATTAGATATAATTGTTACCTTCTCAATGTTTCTCTCTGATTTTGTTAATATAATTTCATTTTAGATTTTAACAATAGTTAACACAATAATTTTATTTTATTTTGAATAAAACCAAAATAATTTTATAGAATTGTGTAAATAAAGTGTGAGATATTTTGTAACACCGGTATTTTGGCTTTCTTTCTAGTGATTTATCACATGATTAGATATAATTGTTACCTTCTCATTGTTTCTCTCTGATTTTGTTAATATAATTTCATTTTAGTTTTTAACAATAGTTAACACAATTATTTTATTTTATTTTGAATAAAACCTAAATAATTTTATAGAATTGTGTAAATAAAGTGGGAGATATTTTGTAACACCGATGTTTTGGCTTTCATTTTATTAATATATCTCCCCTTTTTCTATCACTTCATCAATCTACTATATCAAATCATTCTCTATGCCTTTCTCAATCAATGTGTATATATATATTCGGAACTACATCAAACATTTTCCATATAAAAATGTCGGTTAGGCCAATGCAAAACTAAAAGTATTTTTCTCATAAAAAAGTCTTTCACAATTTTATTTTGTACGTAAAGTTTAACATGGGCAAAATGGGAAACTTGTGTAATTAATTTATGTAACATCAACGAATTCTTCATTTCATGGTTTTCTTTGTTCTAATATGCAACTGGCACATGGCAAAAAAATAAGTTCACAGCTTCCACACGTTTTGCCGGTGCGTCAAACTATAAACTTCAACATGAAGCACCATATTCTCATCACTACCACCTTCCTAGATGTTCATATTATTTATTTAAATATTATTACTATATACTAAGAAAGAATATGATTAATTACTATGAGCTGTAAATTAAGAAATTTCTCGTGCTGGCCATATTCTATAGTATTTGTACTTTATGCTAAGGGAATGTACCAATATGCATTATTAGATGTAAATGTGTGATTCAAGTAAAGATTTTGGATTATAAATGGACCATAAAAACTTTATGCACACATGAACTGGATGGGGAAGTGGGAAGAGGGGGAATTAAAAATCGTAGTCATGTGTACTTTTCACTTCCAATCATGCTTCAAAATCAAAAGATCTAACACACTTTTTGCTCTTTTTTATGTGGTGTCTAATTAACATAATAGAAGATATGAATATTTTGGTAGAGAAAGGAATGTAAATAAGTTTTAGGTCGAAAAGTGTTTACTTAAAAATATTTTATTGCCTCTAGCTATTGTCTAATTCTCGTATCTTTTCTTCTTATATTTGTATAATTTTTGTCTCTTTATTTATGCTGTTTTACGGTTTTTGCCTCCCATTTTTTAATATAAAAACATAATTCCCTATTTTTTTAAAAATTTCAAAATAATAACTAGGCTTAAATATTGCACTCGTCCTTGCAAATATGACCCGTTTAAGTTTTCGTCCTTGTAAAAAAAAATTCAGACATCAGTCCCCGCAAAAAAATCTGTCTTTTAAAAATACCCTTGGGCCCATTTAAGCCAAGCCATGTCACCAAGATGTCTATGTGGCGCACGCTGACTGTGCAGTTGTGCCTACGTGGCATATTAAAATTTAAAAAATGATTTTTAATTTTTGAAAAATCTTTTTCTGTTTTACAAATTAAAAACAACAATTTAAAATAACAAAAACTTATTTGGAATTAATTTTTCAAAATTTTAAAAAATCGAAAAATACTTTTGGAAAATACATTTTCTTATCGATTTTTTTAATTCTGAACTTTTTTTTCCAGATTTTTTAAAATGTATTTTTAATTTTGTTAAAAAATTAATGAATTCTTTTTAATTTTGAAAGAAAAATCTGAAGATAATTTTTTAAAATTTTAAAAACATGTTTTGTAACTTTTTGTTTTATTTAGTTTACAAAAATTAATTTCCGAAAAAGATAAAAAAATCTTTTATTTTAATTTTGAAATTGTTTTTATAATTTTTGGAAAATATTTTCTAATTTTTTTTCTTTTTAATATAGAAAATTCAAATCCATATTATTTTATTTAAAAAAAAATAAACTGATTTTTTTTTATTAAATTCGATTTTTTCTAATTTTTTTTATTTCAAAAATTAATTTCCAAATATTTTAAATTGTTTTCACATTTTTAAATTAATTTAAAGGTCACGTCAGATGCCACGTGGGCAGGACTGCACAGTCAGCGTGCGCCACGTAGGTAGCTTGGTGACATGCCTTGGCTTAAATGGACCCATGAGTATTTTTAAAAGACATAATTTTTTACGGTGACTGATTTTTGATTTTTTTTTTACAAGGACGAAAACTTAAACATACCATATTTGCAGGGACGAGTGCAATATTTAAACCTAATAACTATTAAAGTTTGGGCATATTTAAAGCATGTGTATTATGGCATCATAACTTGTCAACTCATTATTCAGCTTGACACATCGGTAAAATTAAATAAAAAATTCAACGGTAGAAAAAATGTCTAAAATTTAAATAATTATTCAAGGATTGTTTTTCATAGTTAGAACTGAGGACCAAAATCGAAAACAACACAAATTCAATGTCACTAAAATTGAAAATGATGAATATGCGAAAAAATTTACACTATATAATTTTATTAATCAAAATATGTTCAATATAATATGATATTTCTACCAATATTAGAAACTAGCTGCTAACGTGACTACCTTAAATAAACTAGAATTCTGCTCTTCACCCAGCACAAAACACTCCCGCCCTGCAGGCAAGACCAAAATGCCCATGCGCTAGTTAACTAACGCAAGTGTAAAACTATGTGTTAGTTAACATGCGCTGCGTGACTTAAGTTGCGCATGTGTAAAGCACTGTGTGACTTAAGCTACGCACACTCACGCAAGTGTAAAGCACTGCGTGAGTTAACTCGCGCAGTGTCACGCAAATGTAAAGCACTGTGCCAGTTAACTCACGCAGTGCTTATATATCAATACAACATTAATTGTTGTATTGGTATGCATTCAATGCATTGAATGTCATTAATGACCCGTAATTTTTACACGCTCATAATTGAACCGAATTACGCCAGTTTAACAAGATTATCGGATAATACGACATAATCGATCAAAATTACACAAAACATCGTTTTTATCACAACACATAATCACACATAACGATCCAAACAGTCCAAATTTCACAAATTTGCCGGTAATGACCTTTAATCACTTAAACACACTTAATGACACATAAACGATCCAAATTACACCAATTTGTCCATAAATCTTGAAAATCACATAATCTCACATAAACGGTTACAATTATCGAAATTCATCGTTAAATTACATAAACACAACTTCATTAAAATTCAATAATACAGACACAAATTCGAACAAATTATGATATTACACGTTAATAAATATTACACTTCAACGGATCGGACATAAAGATGTAAAGTGTTATCTTCAACCATTACGTAAAACATGTTAGCGACGTCGCTATCATCTTCGACACGTTGTGGAAAATACACTACTTCGAAAAGTCCTCTTCCTTATCCTCCCCCAAGTCCACGCCTGGCGCATTTAAAATATATCGTATGTTCTATGATTTGAACCAATATGGATAAAGAAGTTGTCAAGTTTTGTCTTCAACTCGTCCAACTTGCCGGTGGGTTTTACAAAGAACCTAGCCTTCATTTGCACATCTACATAACAGACATAAAGTTTAACTGGACCTTGTGCATCTTCATACATGTTTCAATTCAAAAAATATAAATAGTTGAATAATTAGTGACAAAGTAAATGCGAGCAATAATTGATGTGACATAACCGGCCACCAAAAAAATAATTCATTTCATTTAATATATAATATTAGTTACATATTGACCACAAATATCCAAAGTACATAACCGGCCACCCAAAAATACGTTGGGGTGTAATACCACCAAAAAATAGGACGAACACCGACCGACCTAATAGTGTCATAACCTATAACCTATCTAAGAAGTCTAGTAACATTCCTAAATTTTCCTCTACTTCTATGTCTTCCATTGCTTCAAATTCTTGTTCCTTTTTTTGCGGAGTAAGAGTATTATCACAAAATATTGGATTGTGCTTATTTGTTGGTTTCTTTGGCGGCTTCGGCTCCTTGGACATGAGTTCATTGAAGGCATCTTGTCTATCCAAAAACTCAAAATGTCATTTCTCCGCCTCATCGATCTTGTTGGACATCCACTCCGTACAACTCGGTGGTAACAAACACCCTTCCTTCAAAGTAACATGAAGATAGTGGCCAGGAATAAAGCAAAGACACATGATGTTGGCATGTGGATTAAGTGGTGGAACACTTCAGATAGGGAAATATGTCTCACATACACCACCCCTTTCGGACAATGTCAATAGAACAACGGCTCTATTGTAGCAAGTAGCAATAATGTGACCCATATCCGGAGTGGTCAACCACTTATCTACCGGCGCAATACCAATTGTACATTTTGGAGGGTGTAAACCAAAAATCGTACTTTTTGGGTTTTTGAAGGTGGAGGGAAAGAAAATGGTGCTTGGAGTATGGATTGATGGGTTTTGTACAAAAACAGTAACCCTGCGCAACTTAACTCACGCAGCGCGAGTTAAGTTGCGCAGCGTTACTTAACATGCGCAATGCATATTAACTTGCGCAGAGGTAAAATTGGAAAGCATGCAGGGTGCAAGTGTTTTATGCAGAGGGAGAGCAGGATTCAATAAACTATGAGCAACCTCATTTGTTTGTCCCAACACAAACTCTACACCAAAAATAATGCTTAAAGATAGCTTTACAATTTTGACTAATAATCACAAGTTGTGTCACATCATCCAAGTTAAGATCATAAATGCCTATGATAAAAAAGATCATAAAAGGCTAAAATATCTACAAAATTGATAAAATTAAAGTGATCAAATCAAAGTATATACATGCCTTTAAATCTGAAGTGTTAATGATCAAGTCAAAATTGATTAAATCTGTAACATAAATTGAAGCTAATTTGTCAATTATAACGGAACAAAAACACCTTAATAAAATGGAAAATTCAAACTACACCACACAAGCCGACGATGAAAAGCAAGATGTTGTTGTTGTTAGTTTTACTTTTATTTTGTTGGTAATAGTCTGTAAGTTGCATACTAATTTAAAGTAAGTGAATTTTTTTTTTATTTTTTTTAGCAAAAAGTAAGTGAATTCTATAATCATAATAATTACTACGATTCAATTCGCAATATACTAATTGACAGTAATTAATGAAGCAGGATTTTACGTGCCTTTAGGTATTGACCAAAACACCATGATTAAGCTACCTTTCTAATGAAAGCAGATGTGTAAACTTCAAAACTACGAATGAACTTTGCTTGAGATGTTAGAAAATGAATACTAAATATTGAGTGCATTTTAAGCCACAAAAAGAAACATTTAACAATTTCATTAACTATAACTTCAAATGAAAAGAAGAAGGAAAAAAAAAAATACTTGAATGATGCATGGTCATGATGTGCAAATCATGACAGATCTCACATGTGCAAGTCCAAGTGCAACAAATAGGAAAACAAAAAACAAATATTTAAAGAAAAATTATTATATTTTTTTTCTAAAGGAAAAATTATTTTATATTTTTTCATTTCATTCTCTATAACTTGACAATAAGTGACGATCTCTATATTTTTTCATTTTATATTCGTTTATTGGTGCAAAGAAAAAATGTGCTTATGTACAAAAGATATACAATTATTCTGTCCCATTATTTATTAAAAAAATTATTTTGTCCCATTATGTAGTGTTGAGTGCTTTTTAAAATATCATGTCTATATATTTTGTCTAAAAAATGTATATTTTGCACCCATTTTATCAATTAATTTTTCTTTAGCCTCTACAAATATACCAATTTTTCGTTTTAGTCTCTCAAAAAATTTTGTTCGGCTTTTAGTCAACTAAAAGTTTTTACCACCATTTTTAATCCAAACTTTTAACTCAATTCATGTGTAGTTTTCATGTTTTTGAATGAAATTTTCCAAAAATGGGTAGAATATTATTAGAATCTTTCTCAAATTAAATTAATTTTTTTTAACAAAATATGAATTAAATATGAATTTTTATATTTTTTGACACTTAAGAATAAAAATTCTTATTTAATTCATGTAATGTTAAAAAATTCTATTTTTTTTGGGAGAGATTGTTATAATACTCTAAACATTCCTATAAAATTTCATTCAAAAATATGAAGGCTACACATGAATTGACTTAAAAGTAGGGACCAAAATGAAGGTTCAAAACTTTTAGGGAACTAAAAGTCGAAGAAAAGTATTAGAGCGACTAAAATAAAATGATGATATATTTATAGGGATATTTAACCCAATTTTTAAAACCACCCCATTCAAATTTATTCATCTGAGGAAAAAACACGTTTTTTTTTCCGAATTTATCCATCCAAACATGAGAAAGAACAATCTATCTAGATGGATGAGAGAAATGTTATGTTGACAACTTTTTGGATGTCTAATACAAACGGCATATTTATAGGGATACAAATATATGTAACCTTATTGAGTTTTTATCTCACTATACTTAACTTTTAGCTTTAACTGTCTTGTTCTGAATGGTTTTTTTTTTCCTTCTTTCGACTAGACTTATTTTTCTTAATGGAATTTAACTTTCTGGTGTTGCTTAAGATTGAAGAAGTTGTTTTAATTACAGATCTATGAACTTGATTAGGGTTTGTCAATTTTGTTAGTTTTTAATGATTTTTTTAAGGGGTGCATTATGGTATTTTTTGAGTTTAGTCGAGTATATACCTATAATTTACTTTTTTTAATGAATTAATTTTTGTCACAAAACTTACCTTTTTGTGAACTAGGTATCTCTTTTTGCAACTGTAGGGCCCTCGAGTCACTTAGGATTAAAGTTCTTGCTTGTAAACATCAAATTGAGTTAAAAAGATGGTAAAAAATAGGTTTAGGTGGTTTTGGCATGTAGAGCGAAGACAAATAGATAATGTAGTAAGAGGGCTATATCAAATAGAGAAGGGACGGACCAAAAGGGGTTGATGAAGAACTAGAAAAACTATATGAGAAACTAATATAAAAGATTTATAAATTATTAGGATCAGTGGTGATTGTTAAGTGGTGTAACTATGTCCTTAAGCATATGAAATCATGTGTTGAGTTTAAAAACTCAGTTGAGCTTTTTCGTTTAACCAGAAGCAATGTGTAACACCATTGTTGAATGTCAGGTTGATTTTATGTATTCTTGTATACAAACTACCAGTATTAGAATTCGTATGTGGCTTTAGGTTGATAAAATACTAGTATTAAAAGCAATATCAGAGTGATTTGTTTCCCTTCTACCAATATTTTAAGAACCAGGTTCTCATAATTTCAGTTATTTCTTTGATAGAATCGATGGTTGAGATCCAGTGGGGGGAGAGAGAGTGAGAGAGAGATGACGGCGTAGGTCGGAGAGAGTCGACCCAGAGCAAGAGACATTGCATAAACTTGGTGGGCAGTGGATCCAACGGTGTGTGACAGATTGTCTTTGCGATCGTTGAAGAAAAGAGGAAGGCGAAAGAGTGTGTATTGTGGTTTGTTAGCGTGTTTATTTGGTGTTTAAATAGTTGCTCTTGATTTTTAATCTAATGACTGCTAATTTTTCTTATCATTCTCACATATAATAACTATTCTTACTTGATATGACTCATATATATATACACATATATACATTAACTTTGAGCTAGGATTATATTATAACTATATGAGTATATTATAGAGAGAGAGAGATATTTGGGGTAGCATCGATAATAGAACAAAT
The DNA here is from genome assembly GCA_946800305.1 of Medicago arabica. Taxonomy (NCBI): domain Eukaryota; kingdom Viridiplantae; phylum Streptophyta; class Magnoliopsida; order Fabales; family Fabaceae; genus Medicago; species Medicago arabica. The sequence goes on from OX326969.1 coordinate 4,429,771, forward strand.
GGTAAAAAAATAGACTTGTGTGTTTAGGATATGTTGAGAGAAGAACTAGAACCGTAGACTATCTGGTAAAGAAAGACCTAAATAAACTAAAAAGTTATGGTTAAAAAAATAATTTTAAATTTTAAAAATAAAAATACAGTTTGTTAAGAAATTTTAAATTTTAAATTAAAAACAATTTTAAATTTTAACAAAATAAATAGGTCTTGTTAACCGGTATCTTGGTTAAAAAATCTTTTAACATAAACTTTGTTTTAAAGAGACCAGTTTTAACACTTTAACCACAAATTTTCACTACATTACGGTTAAATAATAAAAATTTAAGCAAACACAAATTTTTACTTTTTATTAGATTTTAGTTAACTTTTTTCCTGATATTCGTTCATCATTTCAGTTTTGGCTTAAAATAATAAAATTTGAGCCATAAAAAAAAAACAGAACAACATAGCAAGATTTTTTTTTAAAGAAATCTAACAAAATCATCTTTTTTTTCTTTCTGCTATGGAGAGTTAAGTTTAGTGATTTATACAACAAGCTCGCAGCTCTTTTTATATGTACGATGTGTTGTGATGCTTTATTGAACCTTCGATGTGGGACTCCAATGATATAGCTCTTTTAAGAGTGACTGAGTGCGAGAAGAACAATAAAAGTTTTAACCACTGCTTCTATTGTTCTCTCGCACCCAGTTACTCTTGGTCCTCATATCTTGGAGTAGTAGTTACTGTTACTCAGGACTAAACCTAATTCGTTTCAGAGCATAGTTATTTAGATTTGTAATCAAGTAGGCTTGATTTTAATTAGTAGTTAGCTATTAAAAAGAATCACTAAACCTACATATCTTCCTTTAGAAGACGTGAGGGGTAAAAAACAGTGCCTAAATATTTTTGAACTCAACCTACATGTAGTCGAATTTTATGAAATTATGAATCAACTAGTCATGTTCCAACTTCAAGCCAAGCAGAACAATATCTCGATAAAAGGGTGTATCAAAATTGAGGTCAGAACTCTGAACATTGACATTATTTTTATGAATATGAATGTGAATGTTGATAACTTATCCTTATTCTCAATTAGGTGATCGGTTCGGGTGTAATTCGGTATGGGATATCATTTTGTTCGGTGCAAACCATGTAATAGTACATAGTCTAAGTTACAAAAACAAGTCTCCTTCAACTATAACACAGTCTAAGTTTCTCATTTAGGTTTAAGGCTTTTAACATTGACCTCAAAATTGGACAAGAGATAGACACAAACTAGATAGTTTTACTTGTGTAGTCGAAACGATTCCCTTTAAGTGACACACACGGAAAATAGGAGGAGTTCTTGACCTCTCCTCTTGGCCAAAATTTGAACAATTCCAAAATATCCTCTGGCTTGCGGCTACTTTAGGATTTATACGTTGGACCTCTTATTAGAGAACAATATAAGAGGCGAGGGCCAAAATTAAAGGTTAATGATATTTGCATCGAAGAATATATATCACGAACACATTGTGAACTGATGTGGCAGTAAATGATTGGTTTCCTGTGATTTCCGCTCCCCTTCTTATGGGTCCTCTTCCTTTCCATTAACAAAGTCTACATGAATAGCTTATAGCTGTATGAATATATTATGTAGCAAGAAGAATAGAAACACCTTAAAAAACTATAAAAAAATTATTAAATAAGTAATTTTGAAATTTAACCCTAACATAATTAGTATTTGTTTTTAATAGATTTTAGACACTATTCAACATGTGCTTTTTTTAACTATAATTTAATCACTTAATGTTACTAGATTCTGGTTAATTTTTTCTTTTTTTATGACTATAGTTTCTCATTTCAGCTTTGGGTTATAATAATAAAATTTAGCCAAAACATAAACAAGAAACTAAAATTCAAAGAAAAAGTTAAGTAAAATTATTATACTAAAACTCTCACCCCATTTTATTCAATGGAGAATAAAGTAAGCTCGTAGCTCTTTTTATATGCATCATGTGTTGTGGTGCTTTATTGAACATTCGATGTGAGAGTCTTATAAAATACCTCTTTCAACCATTGCTTCCATTGTTCTTCTCCTATCACAGTCAATCTTTGTGTCAGAAATGCCTGCATAATTTCCCTCCTCCGTGAACTCAAAATAGGCATTTTAGCGGAAACGTAAAATGACACACAACAAAATTTTAGCATGGAAAACATTTTCAATGTGAGTATGGAAAAACCACGGGACCCGTAGGCTTCTTAAATTTCCACTATAATAATAATGGAAACACAAATCTTCACCCTCAGGTAGACCTAACTATGTATCTCAATTTGTAGATACAACTCTTACAAATTGGCTCACTGTATTTTTCTCTCAGAACAACACTGACTAAGGCTCTCTATATTTTTCTCTCACACTCTTACGAGGAATTATCTATTTTTCTCTCAACTCTCTGTGAGTGAGGATTATTGTTGTTGTGTTGATGCGTCGTTGCTGAAGTTCCTCCTATATTTATAGAGGGATTTGAATCACAAGCATTAAATGCCTGGTTCTCACTTTCAAACATTGTTGCACAGTTCATTAGACAAAATTAGACAAAACATAAAGGTGAGGAAAACATAGTAAGATGACCATTTCTGCCAAGGCATCTAGAAATGATTATTATAGTAAGATATGTAAGCAACATACATGATAATATAACAATCGGAAATGCTACTTATCGCGACTGAATTCACGTGAATCTCTCTCACGAGAGAAATACAACATGTATTGAGTCACTTGTATTCTGTTAGATAATAAAGTATTGAGTTTAAGCTATTAGGTCTTTATATTAGTAAGTTAGAGTTCATTAGGTTTATTATATATTCTCTCATAACATTTTGTAATATTAAGCTATTGAGATTCTAATGAAACCCTAACAGTCTTCGTTGTTATCTCTCTTTCTCTATTTTGTACTTGTATTGTTAACATGGTATCAAGAGTATGGTTTGATCCGCCTTGAATCCTTCCTTGTTTTCGTTATTTTTGGGAATGTTGTGTGATTAATTTGTTTTTAGTTTTAGTGGTTGTCGTTTGAATTTTTTGTTGGTTGTTTCCATTGTCGGTTGTGTTTTTCTTTTGATCAGTTATGTGTTGCAAAATGTTTGGTTTGTTAGCCAATCTTTAAAGTTTGGGAGTCTTAGATTGTTTTCCACCGCCGTTAGAATTTGTTTGGCTAGGAAGGAAATATTGTCGCTCATTTAGTTGTTGGTCAGATCCTATGGGTTTGGTTTTCCTTGCCTTCGTGCCTTATTATTCGTTGTTTTGAGATTTTGTTTCTTTTCCTATTTGTCATTTTGCTGCAATCATGCTTGCTGCAATCAAGTTTGCTTTTGGGATATTCATTCAAATTAGATTGAACGGTCATTTGTGTTTATGACCCGGTTCCATGTTTGAGTTTGGTTGGTTCCTTTTCGTTTGCACATGTTTTCAATTTATCTTGGTTTGATTTTATTCGGTTCGTTTTGTTTCTTCAGTTTGTGTTGGTTTAGTTTGGTTCAGTGTGGTTTAGATTGGTTCGTCAATTTGTTGGGTTGTTAGATGAGTCAAGACAATCCTCATATTTGATTTGTTTGTTTGGTGGATAAGTGCTCATAATTTGTTTGTTTGTTTGGTGAGTCGAGTGCTCACACTTTGATTGTTTAGTGAGTCGAGTGCTCACATTTTGGTTGTTTGGTGAGTCAAGTGCTCACATTTGGTTTTTTGGTGAGTCGAGTGCTCACAATTTGGTTTCTTCCTCCCTTTTGATTCTTCAATTTGGTTGTTTGGTGAGTCGAGTGCTTACAATTTGGTTTCTTCCCCCCTTTTGATTCTTCAATTTGGTTGTTTGGTGAGTCGAGTGCTCACAATTTGGTCTCTTCTCCCCCTTTTGATTCTTCTGATTGCACTTCTCCCACTTTTGATGATTCTTTGTTTTTTCTCTCTCGATTGGTTCTTCTGTATGGTTGCTTCTCCTGACCGATTCTTGTTTGGTTTAGTTTGAAATTGTTCTTCTGCTTGGATGGTTTCTCTCTTTGGTTGATTGATGGTTCTTGCTGGTTTTCATTGGTTATGTTACGGGCTAATTTGGTTTCATTTTGGGTTAATTTGTAACAAGTTTAAAGCTTAGTACGTTTCAGCTTGAGTGGTAGTGTTAGAAATTTATATTATTTAGTACGTTTTTCGTATTTTGTTTGACAAACTCACGATGTTTCTTGTTAATGCATCATGAGTTTGAGGGTATGTGTTAGATGATAAAGTATTGAGTTTATGTTATTAGGCCTTTATATTAGTAAGTTAGAGCCCATTAGGTTTATTATATATTCTCTCATAACATAACATTTTGTAATATTAAGCTATTGTGATTCTAATGAAACCCTAGTCGTCTTTGTTGTTATCTCTCTTTCTCTATTTTATATATGTATTGTTAACATATTCCACCAAAGTGCCTTGTTTTCCGCAAAACAATATATTTTCATTGACGTGTTCTCTTATCGGGATAACAATGAAGAAAAGGCATAAACCAATATACTAACATAGTAAGAACAATTTAGGAAACAAAAGCACATTATCCCTTTCAAATGATGATACAATGAAAAGAACAAAAAAAAAAAAAAGGAAAGAAAACATTGTTTTCTTTACAAAGTAAAGAAGAAGTATAGAACACTTTTGGCAATTTCACTTCATTTTTTCCAGAATTCAATGATAAAATGATATAATATCACTAAAACTGAGAATTGAGTAATGAGTACATGATTTCTGTACAACAAAGAAAACTTCCAATCCAAGTAGGTACAAATAAAGGATGAAAGCATAAAACCTAATTTGATTAAACAATGAAGAAAGAAACAGATCAACTCATAGATAAGTATTTCTCTAAACTTTAACTTGAGCCAACAAATGGATTGAAGGAGATAATTTAAGTAAACAATAATTTTCATTTAAGCTTTATACCAAACACCTACAGTCCTTACATTAAAATCTTATAAGTTGAATGTCTAAGTTTGAGTTTAACTTTTAAGATGAGTCAGCCTTTTAGTTCCAAAGTTAGAAAAAAGGAAAAAAATATAGTTATAAATCAATAAGTCAAATGAAGGAACTTATGAAGATATTCAAGTCCACATACGGATTTCAAATTATACAAGAAGTTATTAGTTAAAAAACTCATAGTCAATATATAAGTCCACTTCAAAATTTCTACAAGTTATAGTTGCAAAAATTATCCAATGTAACAATATAAACTAAGCACAATAAAGCTATACAACGATGACATTAGAATCTTTTCAATGCATGATAACATACTCAGAGACGAATTCAGTCTTTGACTATCCACTCAGGGTGTGGCAAGAATAAGTTGAAATATTCAGGATCATCAGAAATAAGCGAAATCTGACCTTCATCCAAGTGCAAAACACGGCCCACAGGTGCAGTTTCCTTAAGTGCTTCGAAGATATTATCCAAAAGATCAAACAATTCTCTTTGGCATGATTTACTAAGATTTGGATCTTCTTATTTAGTTCCTAACAGAAAGCTTTGTAGATTTATACAGGGGACAAGAAAAAGAATGGACGTGAGTCACAATATTGGATTATTGCGTAAAAAGCATTATCTATTATCATTATATCCTGATAACAATGCAGTGAAATGTCCATAAAGTATTTTGTTTCAGTTCCCAGTATTGCTCATGTTTGATATATTGAAAACAATTCTGATTTCTAATTTGTTATTGTAATAGTCCACAGGTTCAATGACTCTATCCTGCAAGGAGTACTAAAAACATTCATTTTTAAAGGTTAAATATTCTTCAAAAGTTTTCAATATTCACTTTTGGCCCCTTCTTTAAAGTAAACTCATATGTGAAAATCATATATTTTAATAAAATTTTGCAAAAAAATCTATAATATCACAAGAATCTCTCCAATTTTTTTTTTTTAACAAAACATGAATTAAATATGAATTTTTAACCACCAAAAATATAAAATTCATATTTAATGAATGTTTTTCTAAACAATTTTAATGTTTTTTTTTAGAGATTTTTTACAATATTCTACACATTTTTGCACAATTTCATTAAAAAATTCATGAGTTGACTTAAAAATAGGGATCAAAAGTGGTGATTGAAAATTTGATCAGGACAAAAAGTTGAAGAGAATTTTTAGTGTGAGTAAAACGAAAATTCAGTATATTTATAAGCACTAAAATCATATTTAACCCTTTTTTTCAAATACTCATTCTAACACCAACTCTATTATTGAATGAAAATTACATAGATACCACCATTTTGTGCAAGACATGTATTTTTCTATCAAAATAATGTTAAAGATAATCTTAAAAAAAGAATAATATTATTTGAACTTCCATTTTATATGACAATTTGTAAGACAAATATATAAATGAATGTAGGTCTTGATACGAAAACCAAAATATTAGAGAAAAGATAAAAACTTAAGGTGAGAAAAAATTATCATAAAATAATCGTTCAAATATTATTTTTTTAAAGAAAAATAAATAATGTTCTAAAGATTTTAAAGATTCTTCTGGACAAGTGTACTTCAATCAAAAAAAGCTATTACCCCATAGAGAACCGAAAATCAGAATCCAACGGTCAAAAGATGGAAACATGATTATATGATACTATAAGGTCCAAATCATATTTAATAAAAATAAAATAAAATAAATATCATGTCCCAGTAAAACTAGCCGTTACAAAGAACACGAGTATCCTTATAACAACACTCTGAATTTTTCTCTCTTTTCTCAAAATTTCTCAAATCTCATTCTTTTTCATCTTTCATCATCTCCGATTGAATCGCCACCACTTTCTCCGGCGAACATGTCTTCCATCATCGCCGGAACAACCACACCGCGTGCTTGTAGATCATCCAAAATTCAACAATCACCCAAACACACTGAAAATGTAAACCCTAATACTCCTCCTTCTTGTTCCGTGAAAAAATTACAGAAACCTAAAGACCCTAACCCTAACCCTAATCCTAATTCTCCTCAAACTAAAATCCGGCGAAGGAAATTTGTTGTTGTGGGGAAGAAGAAACAGAAGGAGGATGTGAAGGAAGGGGGTGATGGTGATTCGGGTTCGAAGGTTTTGAATTGTAATTGTAAAGAGAAGAATAGGAAATGTGTTTGTGTAGCTTATCGTAATTTGAGAAAGAGTCAAGAAGAGTTTTTTAAGAATCGGGTTGATGAAGATGAAGAAGAAGAAGAGCATGAAGAAGAAATTCCTGAAATTTCTGAAATTGATAATGTAGTTGTTGAAAAACAAAAAGAGGGTGATGTGGGTTTGGGTTTGATTGTGAAGAGAAGTAGAGAGAGATTGAGGGAAGAGGTGAGAGAGAGTGTTACACAAATTGGGTCAGGGAAGGTTCAGAGTTTGGTTAAGGCTTTTGAGAAGCTTTTGTTTGAACCTAAGAATGAGGATGAAGATGGAAAAGATGAGAAGGAAGTTAGAGAGAATGATGATGTTTCTGGTTCGTCGTTTTGTGCTTCGGATTTGATTTTGACGTCTCAGAATCTTGGATTGGATCCGCGTGCTTCTGTTTCTTCATCTTGGGATGGATCTCGTGGAAGGTTTGATTCTGATCGATCTCATGTGTTTTGGTTTTGATTAGTTTTATGAAGAAAAAAAATCAATTTTGTTTTCAAAGGGCTATTTCGATTGCAATTGAATACCAATTAAGCTACCTTTTGATTGAGTATATGAAATATATGAATGTTATATTTAAGTCATGTCTATTAATTGCCTTGGATAGTGAATGAGAATGAGTGCTAGGATCCACATGCCTCAGTCTCTTCTTATAGGGATAGCGATCGTAGAAGGTTTCATATTGAGTTTAATCCAAGTGTTTGGCATTGATCTGATTGGATTCGAGAGAAAATCAACTATTTTCAAGGACTGTTATGATTGCATTTGAATCCCAGTTATGTTTTGATTAGTTTTGACAGAAAGTCAAGTTTTTTTCAAGAGCTGTTTGATTTGACATTGGATACAAATTTGGTTATTATGATTAGTTTTGAGACAATTTAGTTTTGACTAGTTTTGATTGAAATTGAGAATGAATACAGAACGTTGTCATAAATTGTGAGTGAGTGCTATTTTCAGAGTGTTGTTGTTGATGTTTTATGATGTATTATATTTGTACAAGTTGCAGTTTGACTTCTACTTAATCTAGTGTTTAGTTTTGATTGCAATTGAATGCCAATTCAATTTGAATTGGTTTTGATGGAAAATCAACTTTTTTCGAAGGCTATTTGGTTTGCAATTGAATAGAAATTTAGTTTGGACAGACAATCAACTTTTTTAAGGGCTATTTGGTTGAATTTGAATTCAAATAAACTTACTTTTGAATTTAATATATGAATGTTATAAGTTGTGTCTGTTAATTGTCATGAGTAGTGAGTGCTAATTTCGGTGTTGCGTTGTTGATGTTTGTTATTTATTATCTTCGTACGAGATGCAGTTTGACCTTTTCTTAATCAAGCGTTTAGTTTTGATTAGGGCTATTTTGATTACAATTGAATACAGATAAGCTATCTTTTAATTTAATATATGAATGTTCTAAGTTATGTTGATCAATTGTTATGAATAAGTGAGTGCTCTTTTCAGGGTTGTGTGGTTGATGTTTGTTATTATCCTTGTACAAGTTATAGTTTGACTTTTTCTTAATCAAGTGTTTAATTTTGATTAAGGCTAGTTTGATTGTAAGTGAATACATCTTGAGGTTTGATTGGTTTTGAGAAATCAACTATTTTCATGGGCTATTTAGTTGCAACTGAATACTTTTTGATTAGTTTTAACAGGAAATCAACATTTTTCATGGGCAATTTGATTGCATTTGAACACAAATAAGCTAACTTTAAAATTCAATCTATGAATGTGATAAATCACGTCGATCAATTGTCATGACTAATGAGTGAGTGCTATTTCAGTGTTATGTTGTTGATCATTGTTATCTTTCTTAAAATCGCAGCTTGACATCTAAAGGGGGTAGAAGTAGCAGGAGAAATGTGAGTCGCTTATTCTTCAACAATAATGCAGAGTAATTAATGATATACTAATCAACTGAGAGTATTGAAGTTTTAATTAAATGAATTGCAGAGCTTAGAATCAACAACCACCACTCTTGGGGGAAGGAGAAGGTTGAGAAAGAAGCAGCAAAAAGTCACCCGGCCAGAACCCTTCAAGCTTAGAACTGATGTAATTTCATCGCGATTGATTGACTGATATTTTTTAAGCTCTATCCGTTATTACTGTTGTTGTTGTTTACCCAAAGGTTTTGTTTGAATTATGAATTTTTTTTTTTATTTTTTTTTTTATGGAAATGTAGCAAAGAGGAAAGGTTAAAGAGGAGGTATTTGAACAAAAGGTGCAACAAATGAAGACGGAAGAAGAGAAACAAAGGATTCCTGTTGCACAAGGTCTTCCTTGGACAACAGATGAACCTGAGGTGAGGCATTTTTGCTATGTAGTGAAAAGTACTTTGTTTGAGTGTTGTATAACTATGGTTTGGTCTAAAACACAAAAGTTCACTATAATTAAGTGGCATCTATATGTTCCTATATTGCTATAATGATATGAGGTATTTGACATTCTTTCGGTGCTAATGTTATACAGTGTTTGGCAAAACCTCCGGTCAAAGAAATTACAATACCTGTTGATTTGAAGCTTCATACTGATGTGCGAGCATTGGATCGCGCTGGGTTTGATGAACAGGTGCCTCTTTTTTCTTTACTTTCTTCTAATTGTTGTACTTTTTCAAGACTTTGTACTGCCTTTTTTTTTTCCTTGATTTGGCACTACTATTTGCATTTTAAGTTCCTAGGGATATAATTTTAGCTACTGAATTCATTGTGAATAATGGAGCACTCTTCATTTATCACTTATAAAATATGTGAGTTGTAGGAAATAGAAACAAGATTTGATGAATGTTGAATTGTGCAGATGGCAGAAAAATTACTCTTCATAGAGCAATATAAACTGGAAAAGGAAAGACAACAGAAGGTATGCTACTACTATATCAAACATTTCTTCACTAATTCCCCATGTTTCTAGGTTTCCTTTCATTAAATTCTAATGAATTCTTTTATCTACTAAAGTTGGCCGAAGAAGAAGAAATCAAAAGATTGCGGAAGGAACTTGTTCCAAAAGCACAACCTATGCCATATTTCGACCGACCCTTTATCCCAAGGAGGTGAGGATTGATCTGTAACATGATTAATGATTTAAAGTTGCATTTATTTGTGAGCCTTGTTAAATTTCTGTTCAGAATAAGTCTCTTATATTATTATTTTTGTATGAATAAGGTCAATGAAGTGTCCTACCCTACCCAAAACCCCCAAGTTTCATAAGAAGGTCAAGTGCAGCAGCAGCAGTAGCTCATCATCATGGAGTGATATGAACCAATACTCCTCCTGCCTCAACTAAGCTTCCCAAGATACATTTTGATGTTAATTCTGTAGTCAATAATGTTCTTTTCATTCCCTTCTCTGAATAGTGTTGAATTTATCTGCATAGCAACCAATTTAGTTGCAGAGGCTTTGGTCTTTTTGTGTACAGTGTTTAAAAATATCGGCCCGCCGAGAATCCTCAATTCATTTGATTCATCAATAACATGTTGTGTTACTGCTGGAGTTAAATTGTTTATATCTATCCATTTAAAAGGACATATATTGGTACTAATATTTGTTCTAGAAAACAGTTGAAAACTTTTAATGTGTAAACATAATAGTCTTATTTCTTTGATTGAAGGTGGTAACAACATGATTCAATGAGGTCCTTTGGGAGAAGGTACAAGTACCAATATAGTTTGTTTATAGCAAAAGCTATGGCAATCTTTTCAATCTGAAGCTTTTGTCACATTGCATTAGATTTTGAGAGAGAATAATATAATTAATTTGCTGTTTATATAGAGTAGCAACTGCACCCTTTCATGACCAAAGTAATTCAATAACAAATGTCAAATTATACTGTAGGAATGGAAAAATAATGTTGAAAAAATTCTGCTAACACTGTCCTTATTTGGCATGTCAGACTTGTCAATTTGAAACTGACAATTTTTTGAGTAACATATAAAGCATCACCTTATGGAGTTTTAGGTGCACTTCAATTCAGTCTCTGGCATATATCATGCAAATTATGGACTGTGAGGTCCATTCAATAGTACACCCATCACTTTTCAATGACAACAAACTTGAATCAGGACAATTCTATATGTAACCAAAATTAACTTGTCCTTGCTTTTTCTTAATGACAACAAACTGTTTGGATTAATCCCTCCTTCCATATAAAAAACTTTGTCAATTTTAATGCCCTTGAACTTTGTAGCAACTACCTCTTGACCAATTCCTTCCACTACTGGGAACTTAACAGAGCTCACTAGATTGAACATGGGTCAAATTAACACTTACTTCCTTCTATTTGTCTCTTTAATTAGAATGTTAAGATGTCTTTAATTTTTAGATATTCAATGCTATTTTTTTCTTCTTCCTTTAATCAGCTGATCGATATTGTCGTTTTATCACTTTCTTTTATATATTTGTTGTGTATTATTTATATAAACTACCATACCCTCATCCAGGGCTGTCCCAAATATTTTAGAGGCTCTACTCTAATGAATTTATGCCCGCCGGAATTTGAATCCTCAAAATTTTGGATGTCGAAATTGACATACAAGATAAGCAAATTCGTGTTGTTTTGCCAACAATAAAAGAAACAATTCTTCATTAGATTGCAACATATTCATTAGATTGAATAAAACAATAAAAAACGAAAAACAAAGAACTTGGGAATTTAACAAGGGACACACATGCATGAAAACAATACTAACCATCAAGCCACACTATTCAATCAATGTAATAACAAATTATAAATCGTTTTATAAAACAATTTTTTTCCTAAAGTATGATATACAATATCATTAAATATTATTTTTTCTACTATACTCTTAGCAATTTATATCTACCATTTTTAAATTCTCTAATTTATCTTTACATACCAATAACAAAAAGATTACTGCTCTCCGCCCTGCACAAAACACTCCCACCCTGCAACCATGCTAATTTTACTCATGCACTGGTTAACTAACGCAAGTGTAAAGTTGTACGTTAGTTAACTTGCGTTGCGTGACTTAAGTCACGCTGCATGAGTTAACTCACGCAGGTGTTATACCCAGCGTGAGTTAACTCACGCTGGTACACAACCCATACATTTTTTCTCACTATGCACCGGGGAATCCAAAGATAAAGCATCCACCTCATTATCAAAGAAGTGGTTGATGATGTGTAGAGACATTAGCATGACGTTTAACATGATTTAAAGTGTAACATGATTTAAAGTGAATGAAAGAAAATAAAATTAATCTTTTGACAATCAAAAATCATGGAAATAAAATAGGATAAGTCTTTGAATTTTGCAATGCATTTCTTCTGATTTTTTTATTGTCTTTGACACGGCACATATGTAAATATTACACTTACATGTTGTTAATTGATGGGGTAGGTTACACATGTCTTTCATGTCTTTCATGCAGAAGTGATTATGCTTGTTGAATATCTTCTCTCAAAAATGAATGGTTTGTGTACTAGTGCATGAGTTAACTCACGCAGCATGATGCTGGGTTTAACACCTGCGTGAGTTGAGTTAACTCACGCAGCGTTAGTAAACTCACGCAGAGGCATTTTTATCAGTTCAGCTAGGCGCGAGCGAACTGTGCTGGGTGAAGAGCATGATTCTAACAAAAATGATAGTAATTTTACAAAACTCATTCCTAAATGATAGGTCGCTTTAATAATTTTTTTGTCCTAAAGTATAATTCGTTTTACAAAATGAAGTCATTATTGCTACATTTTCCATTATAACCTTAATTATTTTTTTTTCTTCAATATTATAATTTTTTTTTCTCCTATCATTTTTTAAAAATAATTTGGACGGAGAAATTTTTTATTTTTCTTTCACATACATTGTTTATTTTTTAAATTTAGGTGACCGAAAATTTATGGTTCAAAGTTAGTTGAAAGTTGAAACCAAAACCTATGTGACATCGATGCACACATAGTTATCATCGAAGCCACATTGTCAAAAACCACTTCTGTTCTGTTCTGTTCTTTCATTCTTCGTATCCTCCATCACCTTCAATCCCAAAACCTTCATAGATCTTATCGCCACACAAAACCCTTATAATCACACCGACCCATTTCAGCTCTAAATCAATAAAAATCTGTTTTTGATTTGTGGGTTGTGTTCAAAATGGCTTCTTTCACCACTGTTCCTTGTCCTAAATGTTTAACATTTCATCATTTGGGTTTGAAGTCTCAGACTTCTTCAAGGAATGTGCAGTTGGGGTTTATGAAATCTCAATCTTTTGGATCTTTGAGTTGTGATTTGGTGTCAAATGGGATTCAGGTGTGTGATTTTATACCAAATTTATGAATCTGGGTTTTGAAGTTTGAATCAATAATATTATATGTATAGCTCAAATGAAAAAATGGATCATGACACTGACACTTCTGATCGAAAGCGCGTCTGATGTCCAACACTTGTCGGTATTCGACACGATACTAACACTGGAACACATGTGATTACATTCAATTAATTCGTATTTTCAAACATTTATCATTTAACATATGTTGTATCAATGTCGCTCTGAAACACGACACGGATACTGACACGCCATTGAGAAAATCACATAATTTAGTATAATTATGTGTCGGCGTCGTGTTGGTGTCCGACACGACGTGTGTTCGACATTGTGACACGCCTTATCCGAGGAGTGTCTGTGCTTCATATGTCCTCTGTGCGTGTTTATGACAATGCTTCGTAGATATTATGTTGTTTTTCATCTTTAAGTTTTGGATGGTGATTGATGATATCACTGCATGTGATTAATTTTTGTGTATGTTTTGTTATATGAATGGTGTTTCTGATATTCATTGTTTGAGAATGCTGAATTGAGAAATCCTTCAATTTGATTGCTAGATTATCATTCTATCTCATATTTGATCTCTAAAGTCTAAACTATTGAAATGTAATAAATAGTCGTTAAGCTAACACTTTCTCTTATATTTTGAAAGTAATTGAGGATCTAACTTGATAGATTCTCACTAGTTTAGGGATTATTTATTAAATTCCTTTAGTTTAAGGATCATATAAGATAGAGAATGATGGTTTATGAACCAGATTTGAAGGTTTACTGTTCTCAGTTTATTTGCCTGAATTCAAGCTTATTTGGCTGACTCTATTCTATTTATTATTTTTCAATAGTTTAGAAGTTATTGTATATACTTTCGCTTTAACATCTCACACTCTACAGTTGATGCATATTGTGATCTATGATTGCAGTGCTTTCTACAGGATGGAGATACAATGATTTCCCACATTTTTTGTTTTGTTCAAAACATTGCAGCCTAGTCTTTAACCATTTTTCTTTTTTTTTCATTGAAGAAAGAAAGAATAATTACCTGTAACATTTTGTGCGATCCTTTTCCCTCAGAATTTTGAATGTTTATGCATGATTATGAATATGGAATACAGTGCATTTTCTCTTACCCTTAAAGTTTAGTTCTGAGCATATAATCCTTATTGACATAGGGTGATTCGGTTCACATTGAAGGACATCTCAATTTTTTGTTATATATGTTTTTTGGTGGTTGTCATCTGCAATGTAGAGTGCAGAGCACCAGTCTCTAACTTTTTCTCTTAATTCAACTAGTCAGTTAAGGGATTGTTGTCAAATAGTGGCTATTGCGGCACAAAATTGGAACAACTATATGTTCCGCGACATGCTATTCATTACAAAATGTTATCAAATAGCGACTAGCGCGCTGTATCATAGCGGAATTCGAACAAACCGCTATTTTCTACGATATTTTGTTGTCCACATTGGGTTAAGTCATCTCTGTCTTAATTTCCTAAGCCACATCTCTGTCTTAATTTCCCAACCAGTGACATCTCTGTCTTAATTTTCTAAGCCACATCTCTGTCTTAATTTCCCAACCAGTGACATCTCTGTCTTAATTTCCTAAGCTACGTCCTTCACGAGCTTAACCATTATTTCCATGCCCTCCAAATTATTCCAGAAAACCCTTATCCCAAATCATGTTCCCAACTTTTCACATATTCTGGTCTCAAATAGACCCACCTTTACTGATGCATTTACATGTGAAATCTGGTTGTGAAGGTAAGAGTGCTCATAAGAGAGAAGGGGTTGGGGAGAAAGTGAGATGAAGGAAGAAATGGATAATTTTAACATTTGAGTTTACTTGTACTTGGGGTAAAAAGTTGTTCCTTGCTATGTAACAAAATATTTTACTTTTGTCATGTATGTGTATGTTGTCACCCCTTGTTTTGTTCTATCTCATAGTAATTTTTCAAATCAAACATTAAAATAATATTTATATGTTGTCCAGTCTCTTGTTTTTTAGGGAATCAATTGGATTCATTCAGAGACAGCAATTTGTCCAATTCTGCGATTGGTGATACATGTTTTTGTTGAGAGTAATTAAGAGGATATTTGCAATAACATGAAAATATTATCGTGAAGCTTAGTCTTGGAATAATATGTTCATAACTGTGTTTCTATTGATTTAATTTCCTTACAAGAGGATTACACAAATTCAGTGTCTTGTAATCAGAAGAAGTGCATTATTTTCTTCCTGATTATTTGTGTTCCATTGTTATTGTTGTGTCCCACAGTGCCTCGAAAGGAAGCAATTTTCGGCCTGGAGGTCTCAAGCACTTCCTAACGAGGTTAGTTCTCAATTCTCATTCAGTTTAGTTTGAACAAAAAATGGTCATCATCCGTAACCTTGCTGCTCCAATTTTATTTTTTATAATATTGATACTAACATTTTTCACTGCTCTGTTTGTTGTAGGTTGCAACTATTGAAAATTCATCAAATTCTGCACCTGTATTGATCAATGAAACTAATGGTGTTTTACCAAAAGAGAAAGATAACCATAATGGGAAACCCCCTGGTCCAAGCATTTCTACAGATGCATCTTCAGTTTCCACATTTATGGATCAAGTTTCAGAACTTGTTAAGTAAGCCTATGCTACTGCACACATTAGGATATGATGGAATTGTTCAGTGTTGTCAATGGTAGTTTTTGCGAAAACTAGCAGTTCATTCTAATTCCGCTAAACTACAATGCTAAAATGTTGCTATGGCTGTTATGAAACAACACTTTGTACTAAATAGCAATTAGGGGAATAATAAGAATTTGTTTAATTTCCTTTACGCTATAGCCGCTATTTGACAACACTGGATTTGTTTATATCATGCTGATTTTATTTCATGTGCAGACTTGTGGATTCTAGAGATATCGTGGAGCTGGAACTTAAGCAAGCAGGCTATGAGCTCATGATAAGGAAAAAGGAAGCTTTGCAGCCTCCACCAGTATCACAACAACCATTTCCTTATCCTGCATATCCTCCTTCTTATCAAGCACCGCTGCCACCGCCACCACCCGTTGTTACTTCTACTCCCCCAAGTGCTCCTCCTTCAAATGCAGTTCGAGCCTTGCCTCCTCCAAAAACGAGTGCATCATCTCATCCACAGTTTCAATGTCCGATGGCAGGAACTTTCTATCGATGTCCTGGACCTGGCGAACCACCATTTGTCAAGGTATGTATTAATATTACTTAAAGAACATATATAATACTGAAGTTCTTTTTTTAGCTGTTAGTTTTACTAATCGTACTATACGGTTTACAACTTTGCAACTAATTTTGTCAAAGAAAGTTTTACAATCTATATAGCACTGACATAGACACTAAAGACAACACTGACACACAGACAATGATAATAAATTGAGAAATGAAAGTAATTGAATGTAACTACACGTGTTGGTGTTGTCCTGGTGTCTGACTCTGACACGTGTTGGATACCGGGCACACCATTAATTTAAAGTGCCGGTGCTACATAGAAACTTGAAACTAATTTTAACCCTGTACGTTAAATAAAATAATGGATAGCCTCATTCCTTTGTTGATGTTTCAGGTGGGAGATCAAGTGCAGAAAGGGCAGGTTGTTTGCATTATTGAGGCTATGAAACTGATGAATGAAATTGAAGTATGTGTATTGTCCTTTTTAAGATGGTTTTGTTTTGCATCCTATTCTTCTTTTCTTTCTCCTTTTATTAACATTATTGCTATCTTGATTTGTTTTCCTCTTTATTCTGGAAATTTGTCCCAGTATTACTTTAGATCATATAGTCCTATGTGTCCATATAAAAGGTTAGCTCACTATAGCACTCACAAAAACAAAGACCTATAATGCACCATGCACATTGTTTTTTTGTTTACTTTGTTATTTCCTTCTAGTTAAAAAACACAGGCACAAACGTTGACACAAACACCGAACTTGACATAGACAATGACATGTAGACAATGGTAATAATTTGAGAAAATAGAAGTGACTTTATGCAAACACATGTGTTAGTGTCTCTGATCCCAACATGTATTCCCAACATGTATTGAACACGTCTTCAAATTAGAAAAACAATTCTAATTACTTGGTTCTCATTCATTGCTTCGCAGGCTGATCGATCAGGAACAATAGTTGAGATACTGGCAGAAGATGGGAAGCCAGTCAGTATAGGCACGGTACTATCTCTCTCTCTCTCTCTCTCTCTCTCTCTCTCTCTCTCTATATATATATATATAAACACACTCCAATGTTGTCAAATAGCGACTATCATAGTGTAGCGGGAAATTAAGAAATCTCTTTTGTTCTGCGTTTCGTAATTTAATACAATTGTTGTCAACTAGCTGACTATAACACAATAGCGTAGCGGGATTTGAACAAACTGTATTTTCTGCGATTAACAATGTGACACATACACACACATTTTTGTTTCATTTGTCATTTACACTTGTGCTTGCTTCATGCAGCCTCTTTTTGCAATTGCACCATGATGAGAATGGGAACAGACCTTACATCGAAGTTGTTGGATAAACATGGCACAAGACTGATAATGGCGACATTTGTATTATTCAGATATATTTATTGTGCAACAAATATTTGTTTCATTTTAGAAAATCATTATATTTATCTTAAAATACATTTCATGACATAAATGCTATGGGGCGTATTAGGGAGTGTTGGAATTTGCAATTGTAAACAGTTTTAATAATATTTTCTTGTAGAAAAACAGTTTTACAATAATATTTTATCTCAGTTTTATGCATCAAGTTTTTAGAGATCTTATTTCAGTATGTTTTATTATGGAAGTTGAACCTATCATCTCTTTATCATTCTAATCCTTCTATCTCACCACCCAAAAATATCATCCATCAAAGAACTCTATGAATCCCCTCTGGATTGTGATAATTCAAAGTCGTGGAAAATTTGCCACTTTAGATCATATACAAAGACTTTGATATTGCAGCTGTTGCGCTTGCTTTGGCTTCTATTCTCGAACACTGCGAAAATATTTTTCGAGTTAGGTTAAACAGAAAGCTTAAGTTATATTTGTCTTGTTCTTCAATTGAGTTTAAAGAGGAGAAATCCATCTAGCTGCTACAATATAAGACAATGGAAGGGTTTAACAATTTCAAATGTAGGGCAGAAGCAGATGAATTGATAAGTTGATTGTAAGGTGGAACAGCTGCAATCGTAGGATAAGGTTAGATTGATGCCTATTTGGATATGTGGTTGTGAACAATACCTTCTGGGTTGGTGTTTTGCTTGAATAGATTTAAAAAACTAGATCTCCTTTGTATATACCGTTCCTATATATGGGTGAGTCCTCGACGGTAGTTAACTGTCATTCACAAACAAAAGATAATCACTAACGATATTTTCGGAAATTTGAGGTGTTTGTGAACTATTGCTAGGTATAAAGAGCAACTTTCGAAATTGAAGTTTAGAGATTTTATGGTAATTTCATGGCCGTTGATCATTTTACATCATCAAGTCGAATGACACAATACAAATGTCAAATCATCGTTTTTTAGTTCAAAAATATGAGACTGAGGTAAATTCATGGCCATTGATCATTTTACATCATCAAGTCGAATGACACAATGCAAATGTCAAATAATCATTTTTCAGTTCAAAAATATGTGACTGAGACCAAAATTGTGTGATTTTAAAATAGGAGGACCAACTCCACGAGTGAGTGAAAATAGGGGGACCAAAGCTGTAATTAAAACAATATTTTTTACTAGGCCAAAACCCTCAGAAGCTGAAATAAAAGAAAAAGCATAATACAAAGAAAAAAGATATGCAGACTGACAGACTAGGGGAATCTATAGTTAGGCAGACCACACTGGTCGCAAGAGAAATCCAAATGCAACATCGAAGGTAACGTAGGAGAACCTTCATTAGGCAGTTGGATCACCCCCTTGAACGAGTTCATCTTTGCTCCATTTAGGTTTACTCCATTTACTCCTTTTCAATGCACAGATGTGTGACATGTGGCAAAAATAAATTCAACGGTTGATATTAAAAATATCAAATTAAAGACAACGTGTATGTAAAAGTTTTCATCTTTTCATCTTGTTCCATTCATCTTCTCCACAGTCTCACAGTACCTGCGTCATCCTCCAAATTGAAATTTGCAAAATCTGTTCAATAAACTCTATTTTCAATTTATGATTTTTGTGGTTGTCTCATAAATCAATAAAAAAGTAACAAACATACATGGAACTTTCGAAACACTGGTGTTTTAAGAATGGAAATCCAAAACGTTCAAATTTTGTATTTTCTTTTTCATCCCTTCCCTCAAAATCACAACAATGAAAGACTCATAATCCAAGATTTGAGGCTTGGATTTTAAATCGAAATCACAACATTGAGTCTTGGATTTTCACTGTTGTTTTTAAATCAGACTCATTTTTTTTTAATCTAAAGGATTAACAGGATTGTCAATTTAAAATCCATTCAATTCTTTGTTGTAATTCTAATTGTAATTAATTATTTTGTTCTCCAATTTTAGAAAGACTCACTGTTTTAATTAATTAATCTCATCAAAATCGTTATGGATTCTGCAATGAAATTGGGAAATTGAAAGGGGAATGAAGGAGTTGGAGGAGAAAGAATCAGGTGACATAGAGTGAAGAAAACATGGGATGATGTCTTTTAATCTCAGTCTTTAGATTTGTCTTCGCCACATGTCACACATTAGTAAATTAAAAAGGAGTAAATGGAGCAATCATAAATGTAGCAAAGATGGATTCCCCTTGAACGGGTTCGATATGGCGACTTCTTAAGAATTTGTGCCTTCAGCTGTTTTTTCTGTTTCTTGGATAGATGCCGACTACCAGAGTGAAAGTTTCTACTACTGTGTGTTGATCATATTCACACACTTTGTTCCAGAGATCTAATTCATGTTGTATGACAGGATTGGGGTGTTATTCCGCCAAGATCTCCACGAGGATGTCCGAGTGATAATAACTAGTGAAAGTTTGCTAGATAGAAGATGTATTGTTTTGCTGCTCCATGACTTCGACGAGCTCATGGGAATTTGTGGGAGAAATCTGTTGGACCGCCATATCACCTTGATGCGCCTGGCTTTCCTTTTGATGCCTTGCGTGAGTGTCAACCAAACCACTAAAGTCTGACTGCTCCTCAACAACAGCAACAGCAGCGTTGCTAATTACGACAGCATCTAGAGGAGATGTTTCATGTGTACTTACTTGTGAATCATAGAGCTGGGAGGGACTCTCTTCAGGAATAGAAGCAGATAATTCAAAACAGGGGATTCATGCACGTCAAAACAGGGGATTCAAAACAGGGGATTCATACAATATGTGAAAGCGGGGCTGTGACGACATAAATCTCAAGATCCGAGTGTCCTGTTGCGTTTTCTACACTTCACGTGAATGCACGTCATCGTGCGCTACATAAGATAATAATTCCAAGACGGGACGAACAACGAGGGGCAACCTACCTTGAGGTACTTCATTCGAAATGTTGTGAAAAGTAAAGCTAAATGAGTTGGCAGAAAAATTGTCGATAGGAGTGGGGACAACAACATCCGTATGAATGGGAGCTATCAAATGTTGTGTTGGTTGTTCCTAAGTGTGAAAGCTTGTGGCAACTCGGGCAGTCATGTGTGAGGAGGTAGATGTACCAACATCCCTTTTGGGTACCCAGTGTTGTTGAGGGGGAACAATCCTTGTAGCCGGCTCATCAACCACCGATGTTTTACCACGGTCAGGAACCTTCGTAGTCGTTTTTGGGTGCAACCATTTACAGACCATGATGTTATGCCCAATCACATAGCAATGGTGACAGAAAAGAGGGCACCTTTCATATTGGACTTCCACCTTGAACGCAAAACCTTCCCGTTCCACTGGGATTTCGTCAAAGGCACGCTTAGATAAACCAACATCAACCAATATCCGTGCATAATGCCCAAAATCTATTACGTGTGGGGGCATCTAAATCAATCGGAGTTCCAACCGTGCTTGCTATTTCCTTTAACGTACGTTCTCGCCAATATTCTTGCGGAAGTTCCACCAGCTGTATCCAAATAGAAGCATATGTCTGATTCTGTGAAAAATGAGAAAAATACTTTGTCCATTGGGAGAGACGAAGGAGTTCTGGCCCTAAATTAACAGTGCATGCCAACCAAATTTTCCGTAAATCTTCGGTTGACTCAAAGTGGAAATCATATAACCTTTTCCAAGTGGCACCATTTTCCACTTGTGAGAAAGCTTCCAAACCGAGCCTATCTTCACAGCCAAATCCCGCGCCGTATAAGGTTTATCACCTTTAACCAAAGTCAAACATCCCCGTAGTGCGTTCTGACAGTCTTCTACGCCTTTCGTGTATTCTTCATGCCCTATTTTAATGAAAAGCGCATCCCCTTTGATTCAAGGGATTGGAAGGGGAGTCTCATCAATGGTAGAGCTACTTCCAACGAGAACCGCCACAAAGGACCTGTTAGGGGCAATGTCAATTTGAGCAGAATCCAAAACATTCCGGGAAGGAATCCGTAGTTTGCGCCGACGTTGAAATAGAAATCGGCATCACAAGTTCAACCTGCCAATCAAACATGGTGAAGCAGGCTGAAGTGTGATCAGACTAATGTGGAGAATAGATGAAATCGAACTATAGAGAGCAATCAGAATCAGACAATCGCTGAATAATTTGGCAGCAAAAGCGACGTGATTGAGTCGTACTTAAATTCATTGAATGAATCATTTTATGGTTTCTCTCATATTTTCATGAATGCAAAATTAAATAATTTATCAAAAATGTTAAAAAAATAAAAAGATAAATTTATTAAATTATGTGAGGTTATATAAATGTATTTATT
The DNA here is from genome assembly GCA_946800305.1 of Medicago arabica. Taxonomy (NCBI): domain Eukaryota; kingdom Viridiplantae; phylum Streptophyta; class Magnoliopsida; order Fabales; family Fabaceae; genus Medicago; species Medicago arabica. Next base: position 4,452,026 of record OX326969.1, read on the forward strand.
TAATAGTTTATTTAATTTTTTTGGATATTCTATTAATGTATTTATTGCATAAAAATAAAAATAAAATTCAAGAAAAAATCAATTATTTATTAATTTTTTTTTTTTTGGATAAGGCAAGAAGAAGGATAGGCAATATTTATTAAATATTGAAAATCCTCTAAAAAAATGTCCTGAATTTTTTTTTTAAATTAAAGAAAGTTAGATGATGCAAATGTAATTATAAAATGATGTGACAATATAAATCAATTATATAATAGTAGAATTATTCATCATAGTAGATATTCGGGTGACATTTTTATTTTTGAGGGGTTTTATCATGATATGTTTATGAACTTATTTACTATGCATAATATATGTAAGATCTGGGGTTCGAATCTCGGTCAGCATCAAAAAAAAAATTAAGGTTTGTTTGGTAAAAATAGCACGACTGGTAAGTTGGACCACTTAAACCAATCAATTTTTTTGTTTTTTTTTTCTATGGTTATAAATGTTTGTCTGTCTGCTATTTATAATGCGTTAATCTATATAAATTATGAATAGTAATTTTAATTTTTTTTTTATTTTGATTCAAATTTATAGATATAGGTATTTTTCTCTTTTATATTGTAATGAATTAACTATACTTTTCTTATTAAAAAAACTATACTTATCTTTTTTAATGACACCAACTATATATCAAATATAATATAAATTCTTATCTTTTTGAATGTCACAAAAAATATAACATTTTGATATGCAAATTCATTCAAAGATATAATTAAAAGTAAAAAAGTCTATCCAAAACTAAGCATTTTGTTTTTATATAGTATATATTAATTAAATTACAAGATATATTAATGATGTTACATAAGTTTAGTTAAACAAAAAAATATCAATTGAATTCATATAGTATATTACACTCAAGAACACTTTGATTAGATGATAAGAGATCTCACTCAGTATAATCAAATGTTATGAGTTCGAGTCAATCAATGAGAATGAAATAGCATAATGTGTCTTGATGAAGGGTTTTATTACTCATTGCACTCCGTCCCATCTCAAGAGATTAATTAATCTCTACGGTTTCAAGCAAAGAATATCCAATTAAAAAAAAGTAGCATATAATATTTTAAAAAATGAACAATAATTTGAAATAAATTAAAATATGTTAAAATAAACATAGGATTAAATAGGTGTTTGGTCCCTATAAATATTCATAAAAAAAATTCGTTTTAGTCCGTTTAAAATTTTGCTTTTACTCCTCCAAAAGTTTTCCATCACAATTTTTTGTCCCTACTTTTCAGTAAACTCAAGTTTATCATTCGAAATTTTGAATGAGTTTCAGCATATTTTTTTTATGATATTATAAGAATCTCTCTAAAAAATATAGAATTTACAAAACATGATTAAACATTAATTTTTATGCTTTTGACCATTAAAAATTCATATTTAATTCATGTTTGAGTAAAAAGTTCTAATATTTTTTAGAGAGATTCTTATAATATTCATACAAAAACTCATTCAAAATGTGAAGGGTTCACATGATCTAACTTAAAAGCAGAGAACAAAAAATGTGGACGAAAAACTTTAAGGGATTAAAAATCGAAGAAAAATTGTAGGGAAAGTATAACCAAAGAGTTGGAGTATTTATAAGGACAAAAAATATATATAACCCTTAAATATATTAAGCAACTTTATGTCATTTTGAATTTACAACAACCGAATCATCAAATACTTTAATTTCAACCATTCGTCTTAAATTATAAGTCATTTTAACTGTTTAAAACAAATTAAGAAATGTAATTAATGTTGTATGAGAAAATAAAATTTCCCACTATATCCCAAATTAAGTGATCTAGTTTTATCGTGCATTATTCACATAACTTACTTTGACCATATTTTTTACTATTATATAAATAAAAATGGTAGCATTTAAGATGTAGGATATATTTTGACGAATATTTTTAAATTATCAATTTTTATAAATGTTAATTTTTTGAAGTCATGTACGAAACAGTCAACTAAATCACTTATTTTAAAATGAAGATATAATACTTTAATAATATTATACTATGACTTATAATTTATGACAAAAAATTTCAAAACACATATTATAATTTGAGATGGAGATATGTTCTTTTTCTCCATAAAATAATAATTTTTTTTGACAAAATAAATGTAATAATTATTATAGGACGTTACTCATGAAAATTAGTCTTGCATTTCGTTCCAGATATATTGACTTCAATCTTATCTAAATTAATCTTGACTTCCTCAATGGTACATTACCATGTCTTTAAATACCCATTGATGCATCAATCATCCAAATTCCAAAGCCAAACCTATAATTTTGTCCCTTTCATTGTGTTTTACCTTAGTCATGGCTTTATCTCACTCTTTGGTTCCTTTGATCTTTTTCATGATGCTCCTCGTACAAGACATGTCAAATGGCATTGACTTAAATTGGTACGATGCTCGTGCAACCTTTTATGGTGACGCCTCTGGTGCTGCAACCATGCGTAAGTTTCCCTTCTTCTTGCCAAGTTATTTTTTATGACATATGAATCTCAGTTAGATAAAGATCAGATGATTCATGTTTTAAAAGAAATTTAAAAGTTAATTGGGATTTTAAAATTAATATATAAGTTATTTGATCTTCTTTCGAATATTGAGATCGCTCGTATGATTTCCATTTTTCATGAAAAAATTGAGTCACACACAAAATAAAAAAAATCATTTTTAATTATTTCATTGTTAATATTGTGATATAATAGGCTCGTATGTGTTTCAGTTTTATGGAACCAACCTAATAATAAGATATTTAGTTCCTTAAAAAAAAGATATTTAGTAACAAGGAAACCAATATTTGTAACTTGTTGAAAAAAGTCAAAATTCACTCGTATTGGTGGATGAAGGCAACTAATGTTGTTTATGTATTAGGGGTTCATAATTGGTTGGCAGACCCGCTCGCTTGTTTGGGCATTGGCTAGCCATGTCTGTTTTCGGTTTGGACTCTTGTTTGTGAACTCTAGTCGTACTCTTTTGGCATGTCTTGTGCTGGAGATACGACATTGTTGTTGTTAATATATATATATATATATATATATATATATATATATATATATATATTCCATTTTTGCCTATTAAAAAAAATATATTGTGATATAATGTATGGTATTTCATTATGCAGAGGGAGCTTGTGGCTATGGTGATCTCTTCAAACAAGGATATGGACTTGAAACCACAGCCCTAAGCACTGCTCTATTCAATAATGGATTTACCTGTGGTGCATGTTTTCAAATAATTTGTGTCAACGACCCTCAATGGTGCATAAAAGGTGCAGGTCCAATTACAGTGACCGCAACAAATTTTTGTCCTCCAAATTACAACAAGCCCTATGAAAATTGGTGTAACCCTCCACAAAAACACTTTGACCTAAGTTATAAAATGTTTACCTCTATTGCTTATTACAAAGCTGGTATCATCCCTGTTAAGTATAAACGTGTTCCATGTGTCAAAACTGGGGGCGTTAGGTTTGAACTCAATGGAAATCCTTATTTTTTGATTGTCTTGGTGTATAATGTTGCCAATGCTGGTGATGTTTCTCATGTTAGTGTTAGAGGGTCTAAGACGACCGATTGGATTTCGATGTCACACAATTGGGGACAAAATTGGGACACTGGAGTGAATTTGGTAGGACAAAGCTTGTCATTTCTTGTTACTACAAGTGATGGAAAAACTTTGGGTTTTCCTTTTGTTGCTCCTTCGAATTGGCAATTTGGTCAGACGTACGAGGGCAATCAAAATTTTTAGAACTGTATAATTTTGTTGAGAAATACATATGGTCACAAAATAAGTAGACGTATCATGTAATATCAATCAATTCTAGTGTTTTGATCAATGAAATTTTTCTATTTTAAAAATGGTTTCGGGGAAAACCTTACTCATAGGATAATACTTATAAATGTTGAAATGATTTTCCTTTGATAGTTGTATTTAGAATACGAATTTGTAATTAGATATTATTTTGTTGTTGAAATAAAGGAGTTAGATTTGAATTAGGCAAGCTCAACTTGTATTCATGAAAGGTTTCTTCAAAATTATTTTGAATCTTCCTAAACTAAATGTTTTGATGTGGCTAAAATACTAGTGTCAAAAAATATTTTGAATCTTTCTGACTCCTCTGGTTTGTCATCAAAAGATCAACACTTAGAGAATAATTTTTATCATGGGTAGATGAAGCTGAAAATACACATGATGATGGAGGACCTTATATTATTGTGACATCAAGAAAGGGTAGAGGAAAGAAAAAGTAATATCCTCCTAAACCTGATTTGCACACTCGTTCAAGGGTGTATACACAACTCATCATTCTCAATGAAAAATCTTTAATGGAATGCCATAGCTATTAGCAACTTTGACACGAGGTTGGTACTTAAAAAGGGAAAATCCTCACCGGAGGCTGAAGCCACATGTCTCGCGCATGGCTTATGCGCCCAAGGCACAACTGCTCTCTTTCACACTGTCATGCACCTCGCGCACATCTTCACGCACCCCACACGTATTGTTCATGAAAAACTATACGAGTTAGGGGAAATAGGCCAAAATTTCAACCCAAACCCACCAGAAAATATGCCTATAAATTCAACTCATTCTACTCATAAACATTCATTCAAAACCTAGCGGTTCAAGAGAATGCAAAGAGTCACGACATCAAGGAGGAGCCTCAGATATCCTCAACCATTGTTCTTATAGTATGTTTTATTTCTTTATGATTATGTCTTTTGTTACCATGAGTAACCAAACAACTTTTAATTATGGTACTAAGATGAACCTCTATTTATTTGTTGGATTTTATTAATGCAAGTCTTTATTCTGTTATGATATGAGATCTATTTAATCTTCATATTTTTTAAGCTCATAGCCTATGGAGTGTGACATACCAAGCTCGTGTGATTGAATTTAGAATAGGTTAAGATTGGAGTCTTTCTTAATTCGAAATTGTTGCATATGAATTTTATTCTAATAATGTCTTTTATGAAGTAGAGAACGTTAGGGTATGTTTTTAGGTTCTAAGATTAATGTTAAGGTGTGGTTCCTTTAGATGATAATTTATGAATTTTAAAATTTGTCTCATTTCAATTACCTATGAGAGTGTATGTCCAGACCTTAAACAACGATACCAATGTGTCTGAAACCCTAGATGATTACCGACCCTTTACTATATTACAAGTATGACATTTAGGGTGATGAGGAGCAACATGACATCTAGGAGAAAATGTCTTGCGAACTTAACAACTTAATTGAGATATGTAGTTCACAACTGATAATCATATTTACATTAATCCCATAAAGATATTGAGGGGATTTGAAGAATATTAATCGCCTCTAATAATATGAATCAACCCCTCTTTTATATTTTTAAAATTCAAAAAATCTGTTTTGCGCAATCAAATAAAACTTGCAAACTTCCCGCAATTTACTATTTTAATTCATCGAAACAATAATCCTTGTGGAAACATTTTTACTTACTACTTTATTACTCGGGAACGGTTTAGTGAACTTATCAAATTTAGTTATCAAGTTTTTGGCGCCGTTGTTGGGATATTTTCCACAAGACAATTTGCTTTACCTATTGTGTATTTTATTTGTTTTTAATTCTTTTATTTTAGGTTAGGTTTATTCTTATTTTTTTTTTCAAATTTATAATGTTTTAGGTTATATTTAGTTATTTGTTTTTATTTTATTTAGGATATATTTATTTAGAATAGATCTGACTAGGTTAGTTTTCTGATCTTATTTGAAAAACAAACAAAAGATTTGGTTTAGTGGTATCTTTTCTAGTTTAGATTCTTATTTTTTCTTTTTTACTTTTATTTTCCTTTTGTTTTATATCTTATGTATGCAAATCACTAAAAATAATCTAGACACTTCTTCTACCCTATTAAAAAAGCTCTCAAGATTGTTTATTATAATTAAAAATCTACATTTTAGATTCATTTAATTGATGATATGTATGGTCTTTAATATAGACCACATATATTATTTAATGTATAAATCTAAAATGTTGATTTTTGTTTATAATAATGACCGTATTTAAGTATCTTTTTGTTTGGTCCAAACATCAATTTCAATCCAGAAATCCAACGGGTTAGTGAAAGAAAAGGCGAACAAAGCAGAAAACATTTCAATTAAATACTTCTCATATAATAAAGAATTGGGTACGCCAATTACATCACTCTCCAAGATTATGAAAGACTTAAACAACTTAGATGAAGTTTCCCTTGTGTTCCAACCAGTGAGTCCCGTGGTGTTTCATATTAAAAACAGTCTGAAGACTGCAATGCAAATCTCATGCATTTTCAAGAGGCCTGCGACACAACGAACCTACCTGGAGTGTCCCAAGCTAACAAGTGACTCTGTTTGTTTTGCTACTCTCTAAGTGGGAGGGAAATGTGCGACATCTTTTTAGCCTATATAAATTCAATTGAAAATTAAAGCAACTAAGACAACAACTTTTAAATTCTCAATTGTGAATTTTCAATATCACTTGCTTTTAAACTTTCATTCAAAACTGTTTAGAAAATTTTGGCCACACATCAATATAATCATAAAAATCAAGAATTCTTCTAATTAACTTGGATTTCAAACAACATTAACATCTACAGAGTTCAAACAACCCCCTCTATAGATGTTAATGTTGTTATGATGTGAATTTCGATGAGAAAATAACGATGAAGGTACATGATGATGACGTTGAGGGATTATATTTGAGGGAATTTAATTTAGGATTTTTGAATTGAGTCTATAACCTTAAAAGAGTAGATAATTAGGTAAATTTTGTGAGAAAGTAGTGTTTGGATGATATGGTAATCCTAGGTAATGTTTCATATCAGTTTGGGATCATAAGAGCTCTTAAAGTGGACATTTAGGGAAATTTAGAAGCATTCTCGTAGCTTAAAAACGTAGAATTTGGACACATTGCAGCGCTGCGCTGTAATAAGGGCGCCTAGCGCCCACAACCCGAGAGCTGGTGCCTAACGCCCACTTATGGGTGTTTTTCACCCATTACTGATCCGAACTGGGTCTTGATGTATAAACGAAAGTTGTAGGTATGGATGTTATATTTCCAATGGATCTGATCTCACCTGAAGAAGACATCCAAAACGTGAGTTATAGTCTTAAGAAAACCAATATTTTTCACCACTTTATGTTCTGAATTGGATTAAGGTTCCTTCTTGGAAGTTGTAGGTATGAATGTTACCTTTAAATTGAATTTGGTTGGAATCATTTAGGTCCTTTATAACTTGAGTTATGATTGAAATACCGCATGTGAGTTGTTAAAACGAAGTGTAAAGAAAGATAGTGAGTTGTGAATTAAGTAGTGAAAGATAGTAAGATTGTTAATAATAGTGAATACTACGAGATTCATTAGAAGAGAGTAAGATGAATGAGAAATAAGATAATGTGTAGGTTAAGTAAAGGGTAATGCTCAGGTATAAATCATAATCAGACGATGGAGATAATAGAAAGACCTTAAAATGAAAGTAAGTATAAGGATATAAGATAATGATTAGGAAAGAGGTGTTATGGATGTAAGAAGGGGGGTAAATGACGAAATATTAGTTGCTATATGATGATGAAGAATGATGAAATAAATGAGTTTTGAAAAAGACGAATAAAGAAGAAAGATGTATTTAAGAACAATGAAGATGAAAGACGTACATGTTCTGTAATAACAAGTAAAATGACGATGATGATTTAATTGTTCTAAAGATGATACATATTGAATGATGTGTTGATGATATATTTGTTGTATGGTGATTAGTGGGTCTTCATGCATCATAACATATTGCATAAAGACGAAAGACAAAAGACGGGTGGATGTTCAATAACACAACTCTGACATACATCATAAAGACGATAGGTTCCGGTACCGGTATGCATATAGGTCTAGAGAAGAAATGTAATTGTATGTGTCTCATGTTAGGTGTATAAGATGTATATGTGATATATGTGAAATATCTGTGATACCTGTTGCTGTCGTAAACATGATATATATATATATATATATATATATATATATATATATATGATTGATGGTGTGAATTGATGAACTTGATGATGTTGTAATTTCATGATTACAATAATAAATGACCAATGATATTATGACTATTGTATTTTTTTTCATTTATCCCAATTTATTGATTAAGATGAATATTTTCACCCCTTTGTTGTGTTGTGTATATTGGTGTTTGTACTCTTGGGGTACAAATACTCAGGACGAAGAACTGTAAACTGTGGGACGCTTAGAAGGTGGCGGCGGGGATATATTTCCGTAGCTATAGCTCTATTTTTTTTACATAGTCGAATAAATATGTGCTCTGATCCGTAACACTAGAGTTGGGTCAAACGTTTAATGTCAATTTCTATGAAGTTTAAGTATTTGAAATCTTTATGTTAATTTTTACATAACAATTGAGGACCATGTATGTTCACTTTATGCAACATTATTTTTTAGTATTTCCCGTACTCTGAATTATAACAAAATAATTATGTGTTGAATGAATGTTTGATGAATAGATGTAACATCCGTTTTGGATTAAATTTACTCGTATTATTCATTAAATAAACGTTGGGAATTTGGGTGTTACAAAGAACACTAAACTTGCAAAAATTATCCTAAAAAGTCCAATAACCTAATTCACCATCCTCTTAGGTTATAATCTGAACTTAAAAAATGATTGGTTCGATGCTCTTCCAAGTGGATCATTACTTCCCAACATCGAAGTATTTATCCCTTAAGAAGAAGATTTCAAGATTTAAGCAACTAGAAGGTGAGGTACTTTATGATGCCCGTGAAAGGTTCAAGATGCTCTTGAAAAGGTGTCCCGACCACAAATTTACAGAGATGGATAATATACAAACTTTCATGATAGGAATGAAACTAGATGTTTGTATGCTACTCGATGCATCAGTTAGAGGTACCATGAAGATTAAAACAATAAAGGAAACCAAATCAGGGATTGAAAATATGTCTCAAAAAGACTACATGTCACAAGACAAGGAGGTGATGGAATAAAAGACTAAGGGAATAGTCTACAAGGTCATGCAAGATGTCTTGCTTGCACGTAATAAAATTCTCAGCATTAAATTGGAGACTATATCCAAACAATTGGAAGTAGTAGCACTCGCATCAAATGGACTAATGTTCGATTTATGTGAACAACCTCTTACTTTAGGAGTTTTCTTATCATTAAGTTTGGGGTTGTCATAAGAACATATAAAATACATGGGGGTGTTCATGATACAACAAAGAAACTTTTATTAAGGGTATCAAAATTGGCTGAACCAATCAACCAATCCGTTGGAATTTTTTTTGAAACACATGAGGAACCACCAGAAAAACAAGTAAGAGAAAAGATGGAGGAAATACTTGAACAATTCATGAGGAATTTCGAAGGACAATTGAAAACCTTAGAATTAGAGCAGGAATAAATGCGGAAGAAAAGAGAAGGGTTAGTAAGAAACAATCAAAACATGTCATCTTATATTCTTCTTAGTATGTTTAGTTAATTTTCATCCAGAACATAGGAGTATTAGAACAATTGCTTATGGTTTTCGAGAATTTTGTAATGTTTCCACTTTCTATATTGAGTCATATAATAATAGTTTTCCCAAAACATAGCAATTCCAGGGTGTTTTGATGTAATTCAAGAAGAAATCATGCAAATCGGCAAAGTAAAACAATTGGAGACTTGTGAAGAGTTTGAGAAAACAATGAATGAATATTCAAGATGTCTCGGAAGACATTAAAAAGGGAGGAATTATGTTCCCAAGTTCCAAGACATCTTATATGGAAGCAAACTCCCAAAAAGACGAAGAAACAAGCGAATACATGCAAAACTACACACCCATGCACTTTGACCATGAGGGCACAAACCTTGGCCATGTTCCATGCGCCTTGAGCATTGGTCAGGAGCCTTAAGCACTGCTCAAGTGCATTGAGCACAACTTTTTGGAATATACGCCCCACCTATGCGCTTTGAGCTTGTTGGGAGTGGGTCAGAACTGATTTTTCCACATTTAATACAGTTTAAGCCCAATTTTTTTACCTAGACCCAGTTGAAAACTTGCCTATAAATACAACTCCTCTCAATCATTATTTCTCATTCAGAACGATGCGGTTCAAGAGGAAAGCATGCACTAGGAGCTTCGAGGGAGTAGTATCTATCCTCACTCAAAGTCTTTAGGGTATGCTTTATTTCTTTTGTAATTTGTCTTTAGTTACCATGAGTAACTAAACCTTTTTAGGCTAGAGTTCTGAGATGAACATTTATTTTATTTGTTAAATTGTTTAATTTAAGTTCTTTATTCAGTTATTTTTTGAATCTCATTTAATTTTACTATTGTCTAAGATTTGTCTCCTTTGAAGCGAACCACCTTGAGATAACAATATATAGGAAGGTGACATACCTAATATTGGTGAAAACCTACACAAATTAAGAAGTAACTAAGTTAACAATTAACAATAATTAGGGAAACACAATAACTTCGTGACTTAAATCATCATAGTAACCTTATTCTTTTTTCATCCTTGATAAGGTAGACGAGATAGAGTTGTTTGTTTGAAGAACTATCGAGAGGGAGAATATGTTGATGTCCTTCTAAGATTCAATAGGCGATGGTACCTTTAGGACACTGAGAATTTAGGAATCCTAATATCCCTTGTTGATTCAAATACCTATGTGAAAGTAAGAACCTACATGATGTAAGTGTATCTCTATATAGGATTGACGACCCTAAACACTGAAACGTGTAGAAACTCCGGTGGAAGGTTGCAATTGGTAGCTAGAGGGTGATGAACCTAAACCTCTAAGAGAGTAAGACCCCACACGTACAAACCTGTGTGATGAGTAGGTGCAACTTGACATCTTGTAGGTAGTAAAATCCCACAAACTCATCATTTAGATAGAAGACGCTAAAAACTGAAAAATGCTTGACCATTAATTAATTCCAACAAATGAATAAAGCAGATTTGAAGTATAATAACTTCCACTAACATTTTGTAATAAAAAACCAGGTTAACTCTTAAACTCTTGTTCTACTGCAAACAGACTAAATTGCAACCCTTTTACGCCTTTTTATCTTTTATTTTATTGTTTATTTTATTTTTTATTATTCTCAAATAAGTAACGCAAATTGCCTAGTTGGAACGAAAATCCATGTGTATACGATACTTTACTTATTACTTTATTATTTGGTAAATGATTTGGTACACTTGTTTAAATCCGACCATCAACGCCCTTTTCGATCCTCCCCATAGAAAATACCCTTTAGTACGCCCCTTTTTATCCTCCCCACAGAAAATAGGGATGACATTCAAAACAACATTTATCAAACCATTCCCCCCCTTGAATTACAAATTTATTTCTTGTAGATGCAAGTCTAGAATAAATAAGGTTCATAAGGCTCCCAAATTCTTCCCAAACGAGGATTTGCTTCAAATTCTTAAGAATAACATTTAGACCCCTGTGTTTTTTCTTCAAAATGTGAGCCATCAACCCCTCATGATTCAGATCTCCATCTGAGTAATAATATTCCCAAACAGTATATGACTTCAAAGTCGAAGACATCCCCAACATGCAATGATCAAATACATGTTTATGATTAATTATGTCTTAGAAAATAGGCTTAATACATCATTTGTTCCTTTAACTTAATTCTTTTTTCAAAATGGTCCCATAACTTTAAAACGTCTCAATTTGGTCCCTCATTTCTACTTTCATTAATCAAGTTAGTCCTCACCGTTAGCATTTTTGTTAAAACCTTTAACTTTTGCCACACGTCACTTAAGATTGATGATCAAGAGTTGGATTTAAAAAGCACTCACAAATATACAATGGACTCCCAATATATGATAATTTATATTATATTTCCTTATTTGTCTTTAATTTCTTTAAATTAAAAAACACAAATAATCTTCATCTTCCAACTTCATCCCCATAGCAAACAAAAAAAAATCCCACCAACTCAAAACTCAAACTGAAACAACAATAAAATTCATCAACCAACAACATATTCTAGGACTCGAGTATTTTTTTTTACATAAGAAAATCTAAGCTATAGTTTATTGTTAATCAAATTTTTTAAACTAAAATGGGAATCGAATTTCAACAACAACAACAATTTAGTTTCTTCTTACTTTAGAGGAACAATTTGTTTTCTACTTGTTGCAAACGACAATGATGTTGGTCCTCATATAGCCATCAACAACAACTACAACTACAACATTTCTTCATCAAAATAACATCAACATCTACCTTTTCAAAAACCACAAACACCTAATCTCAATTTCAACAACAACAACCTTAGCATTAAAATCTTCATCAATCACATTTTTATATCTTCCATATTCAATCTCAACAATAAAAAACCCAAAATTGTATTTTTGTAAGGGAGGTAAGAGAAATTAGAAAGCAAAACTCAAAATGATTCCTCTCCCTCTCTACATATCTCTTTCTTCCTTTTCTTTTTCACCACCAACACCATCACCAACTTCCGGTCACTGTAATTCCTCCGTTCGGCCCCATTTGGCAACCCCACCACCCACGTTCTTATATCTTCCATATTCATCAATCTCAACACTAAAAACCCGAAAATAGAAAATTGAAAAATTCAAAAAAAACACTCAGAAATAGTAAGATAATGATGCATATTGAATGTCAAAGAGAAAATATGTTAGGGAATAGTAGATTGGGGTGTGTCTTATTGTATATATGGATGGTCATGGAAGAAGAGGGAGTGAGAGAGAAGAAAAGAGATCTGATCTTGTTAAAGAGGGAGGGATAATAGAAATTATCAAATATTGTGAGTCCACTGTAGACTAGTGTGTGCTTTTTAAATCCAACCATTGATTATCAATCTTAAGTGACACATGGCAAGAGTTAACAGTTGTAATAAAAAAGCTAACAGAGAGGACTAACTTGATTAACGGAAGTAGAAATAAGGGACTAAATTGAGATGTTATAAAGTTATGGGACCATTTTGAAAAAAAGAATTAAGGTAAGAGGTCAGATGATCAATTAAGCCTAGAAAATACTTCAAATAAGTTGTGTCGCGTAGAAGACCCAAGTTAGGCTAGTGGGATTTTCTTAGATAGAAAATCCACACAACGACAAATATAAAACAAGTAAGTCGTGTTATTTGTTGTCCACGTCAGTGGGATGTGACACTTTCGATAAGGATGTTCCGCACGACGACAAGATGAGTCCGATGTTAGCCTGATACGATATGAATTTTCACCAGTATGTTATGGGGATGTGTTTGATGTTACTCCACTCGGATCCATTCCGTAAAATGAACCCAGATAATGATGTTTGTTTAAGGCTAAATTTCTAACATAATTATGTAAACTTTGGTCTATTCACTTTGACACCTTGTGCTAGAGGGATAACTTATCAGTCTTAATATATTCCATTTTGATTTCTTCAAATTTTTTTTTTCTAACATAATTATGAATATATGATACGACAAGACTTATGATAGTGTACAACTAGTGATCCTAGATCTCCCTCGATCGCTAAATCATGCAGAACAAAACAGTAAATCCTAAAATAGGTTGTCGAAACAGACGATGATCATAGGTTCCTTGAGATTTCGTGCAACCTAGGATAAGTGGAACTCACTGAGACATTCTGTCTCATCTCAATTCCTTTTTTTTGTTTGTTTTAAATTAGTAGGTTGATCATGACAAATGCAAGCAGAAGAAAAGTTGGATGATTATGCACAAATGTCTCATATAAGACTATCAATTGTATTTTCTTATGTGTCATATACTCGCCAGTTGGTGTGCTATTACTCAGACAAGGATTTAACATTTTGTACTCGTTAGTTAGTACATTTGTATTCAGATACGGCTTGTGGATTGTACTCATCAGTTAGTATTTTTCATCAGATGTATGAGACTGTGCTCTAATATACTTCATTATGACAAAATTTATGTTGTAATTTTAATATATCAAGTATCTTATGGTTAACACCCGACTAAATGTTCTAGACAATTTAGTATAGGTGTTATATCATAGTCCATTATGTAAAACGGTTATGCAATAAAGAGTTATCCGAGATTTCATATATTAAATTTTATACGGTGGTATCAATTGATCATGTCTTTATATATATATATATATATATATATATATATATATATATATATATATATAAAAGGAAACACACAAAAACATTCTTTGTATCAAGAGTCAAGACAAAAACAAAGAATACATTCTTTGTACCAAAACAAAAACAATTAATGCATTCAAAATTTATTATGGTGTTAATATTTTTTTTGGGTGTACATTATGGCCTTAATTTAAACAAATACAATCAAAGGTCCGGTTAATTAGATTTGTTAATTTTATTTTAATCCAATGGTTCATAATGGATCCTCTCACTCTCACATAAGGATCTTCTTTCTTTCTCTCTCTCTCTCTCTCTCTTTCTATATATATATATATATATATATATATATATATATAAACACAAAAACATTCTTTGTATCAAGAGTCAAGTCAAAACCAAAGAATACATTCTTTGTACCACTCCTAAAAAAATAAATACATTCTTTGTATCAAAACAAAAACAATTATTGCATTCAAAATTTATTATGGTGTTAATATTTTTTTTGATGTACATTATGTCATTAATTTAAACAAATACAATCAAATGTCCGGTTAATTAGATCTGTTAATTTTATTTTAATCCAATGGTTCATAATGGATCCTCTCACTCTAACATAAGGATCTTCTTTCTCAATATATATATATATATATATATATATATATATATATATATATATATATATATAACATTCTTTGTATTAAGAGTCAAGACAAAAACAAAAAATACATTCTTTGTACCACTCCTAAAAAATTAAATACATTCTTTGTACCAAAACAAAAACAATCAATGCATTCAAAATTTATTATCGTGTTAATATTTTTTTTTGGTGTACATTATGGCCTTAATAATTTAAACAAATACAATCAAAGGTCCGGTTAATTAGATTTGTTAATTTTATTTTTTCAAAGGAGATACCTACTAACCATACAACTGATCACCGTTATATTATACAAATAATAGTCATCTAAACTTTAAAAGTGATTCACCATTCTTGTCAAAAAAAGAAAAAGTGATTCACCATTATTAAAAAAGAATATATATTATTTTTTATAATTTTGTTAGGGGAGTTTTTTTAGAATTGTTCTCAATAAAAATAATGAACAAAACAAGAATAAAAATAATAATATAATAGGAAGATATTGAAAAATAAAATAAAATAAAATAAAGGGTTCATGGACCAATCACATATTTAAATTAATATTTTTTTTTTATTAAATTAGATATGTTAGGTCATTCATAATTGTACCATAAAAATGTGGATATTCAAGAAAAAAACAGTTAGTTGTATGAAAATTAGTATTAAGAGATATCAATTTCATTTAATATTTGACTTATTTATAAATCTGTTGGTTGACTTTTTCTATTAATTGAAAATCGTCTTTAATTTTTATTTTATTGAGAACTAACCAAAATCCTTTATGATTCACTACCACGTCTTTAAATACCACCCTTCATTCACCACTCAAACATAAAATTAAATCCCTTTCTTAGTTTTCTATTTTAGTCATGGCTATGTCTAACACTTTGGCTCCTTTGACCTTTCTCATGATGCTCCTTGCACAAGCTATGGCTGACATTGATCCAAACTGGTACGATGCTCGTGCAACCTTCTATGGTGATGCAGCGGGTGGTGAAACCATGCGTAAGTTATAACAATGTTCTCTTGGAAAATGAAGATCAAATGATACATATATTTCATAATATATTTAATAGTAAATAACTAAATATAATAAAATCAGCATACAAGTTTTCTAATTTTCAACTAAACTAAACATTGATAACAATTGCATGCATGGCTGCCACTTTTCTTGGTAACCTTGACGTCATGCTCAATTATAAAAAAAATCTTGTTTAATTGTTTTTTTTTTTGAGGTTGTTTCATTATGCTTTTTATATATATTACAAGCTTTTATAATAAGAGATATATGGTATATTATGCAGAGGGAGCTTGTGGTTATGGTGATCTCTTCCAACAAGGATATGGACTTGCAACCACAGCCCTAAGCACTGCTCTATTCAATAATGGACTTACTTGTGGCGCATGTTTTCAAATATCTTGTGTCAACGACCCTCAATGGTGCATAAAAGGTGCAAGTCCAATTACAGTGACCGCAACAAATTTTTGTCCTCCAGATTACAGCAAGACCACTGACATTTGGTGCAACCCTCCACAAAAACACTTTGATTTGAGTTATAAAATGTTCACATCTATTGCCTACTACAAAGCAGGTGTCGTCCCCGTTAAATATCGTCGTGTTTCATGCGTTAAAACTGGGGGTGTTAGGTTTGAAATCAAAGGAAACCCTAATTTTTTGCTTGTTTTGGTGTTCAATGTTGCCAATGCTGGAGATGTTTCTCGTGTTAGTATCAAAGGGACTAATACTGAATGGGTTCCCTTGTCACGCAATTGGGGGCAAAATTGGAATACCGGAATAAATTTGGTAGGGCAAGCCTTATCGTTTCAAGTTACTACAAGTGATGGAAAAACTTTGGAGTTAGATTCAGTTGCTCCTCCCAATTGGCAATTTGGTCAGACCTATGAGGGCAAGGGAAATTTTTAGATGCGTATAATTTAGTTTAGAAATATTAAGAGTATCAATGTATCATGTAATTTCATGCGTTTTAATAATGAAAGTCTTTGCTTCTCTAGTTCAAAAATTGGTTTATGGTATATCCTTATTCATATGATACTTTATGTTGAACAATTTTTTCTTCTAATTTGATTTATGATGTTAGTTCGTTCGCCATTAAAAAAATTGGAATGGTATATTTGCTGTTTTTGAAAAAAAAAGAAGCTTTATTCAAGTGATAAAATCAAGATAGTATAATCAATATAGAAGATAAGATATTTGTTAACGTCAAGTATTAAATATCAAAAATATATTTTATATTTAATGTTAATGGATCTTATCTTTGATATGAAATAATTAGTTCAATCAAGACCGGACGTCTAATTTTTTTTTTTTTTTTATACAGAATGAAATATATATATATATATATATATATATATATTATAAAATTAATCAAGACCAACGAGGCCCCTCTTACATCGATTATAGATGTCTAATCTTTTATACTTATATATATGCAGCATAACAATTAAAAAAGATTTAATATATTTATATATATAATTTTTTTATAGATTAGAAGAATTTTGTTTCATTCAATATAAATATCTATTTGTAGTTTTGAAATATTATTTAGAATACATATATATACACACTCACACTCACACATACTTATATACTGAAATATTCATTATTAAATATCTATTTGAAGTTTTGAAATATTATTTAGAATACATATATATACACACTCACACTCACACATACTTATATACTGAAATATTCATTATTATATAACGTGAATTATATATATATATATATATATATATGTATATAGTCCTTGCAAATCTGTCTTCGTTGAATTTTAGTCCATATACTTACTAATCCTTTCATTTTTCCCTCTAATTTTTAATCACTTGAAATTTGGTCTTATTTAACTTTTTTATCATATGTTGCATGTGATTAGATACGTGACGCATACATGGCACCAACCGACCGGAAAACCACCCCACTGAGACGCGCGAAAAGACTTAAATGTCCATGGCTTTCTATTTCTTTCTTCCCTCTCTTTTCCCTCTGTTCTTTTACGGCAGTTTCCCTTTCTTCTTCCTTCTATCTTCTTCATTTTTTACAAGAAGCATTGAAGAATGGAGTACCAATGGAAAAACAAAATCAAGTAAAGTTGGCTATTATTAGATGGTTGTTTCGAACATATCTCATATCTGAACCCATCAACAACAACAACAGCGCTTCGCTCCGCCGCTCTCCTTGTTGCAATCAACTCCCTCTGTCGCGTCATCCTCAGCCTCACCGCGCACCATTCTCCTCCCTTTTCATTTTGATACGCGCTTAGAATGAACCAGTTCGGAAACTCGCTTCTCGGCTTTGAACAAACGCTTGAATTGAAAAGAATGTGAGGAAGCTTCACCGGAAATTTCCGGCGACATGTTTAGGAAAATATACGGAGTTTTGTGGTTTTTACGGTGGCTGGAGGAGGAGGTGGCTGTTGTTGATGAGTTTTTATTGTGTTGACCAAAACGGCGGGAATGTCGTCGGACGAGAGGTTCACTGACAGCGAAGGCGGAGAGTGCCGAACTGATGAGGCGAAGAGAGTTACGGTAATCAAAATGACATGTACAAAGGCATGGCGACGACGGGAAGCGGCAACAGGAAGGTTGATTTTGGTGAGTAGAAGAATCACGTTCTTTGGTTTTTGTGATTCCGATTTCATTCTTGGGAGAAAACAATCATAAATAAACAAAGATTGCATTCTGTCGTTGTAACATCCCAAACGACTTTTAATCGTTGCCGACTGAGCCTACAAACCAACACGAGTCTTTTCAGCGTGTTTTGTCCTCACTCACACGCTTACCAGGAAACTTCCTAGTAGGTAACCCTTCCAAAGACTACTCCAAGTCAATCACGCTTAACTGTGGAGTTCTTATGGAATGAACTACTGAAAAGAAGATGCATCTTGTTGATATAGGTGGTACCAAAAAATTCTTATAAGCTTTCCTTTAACCATGTAGTCCCATACTTGCAAGACCTCGAGATCTCTCTCATTCCGGTGTGATTCGGTTCTTCTAGAAGCTGTCGGAAGCCGCTCATTGTTGTGCTTTGTGCACCGGCGACCATTCCCCACTTTCGTCAGCTTTGGATGTTACAGTCGTGGTAGCATTTTGTCATGGGCCAATTTAATCTAATTTCAAAATTGAGATCCGATTGAGTTGTAAGAACAGATCTGGAGACTTGTTAAAAAAAAGAACATATTTGGAGATGACGATGTTGTCTCTAGGTTGAAGATGAAGATCAAAGGCAGGGATATTTTAGTCATTTCCCACGTGTCTTGTTTCATTAAGGGTAAACTGGGAAGTTCATGTACAAAAAGCTGAGTCAACAAGGTCTTGACCCAGTCAGATGGTGCCACGTCATTGTCACATTAGTAATCACCTGCCACATATGCAATTAGAAGTAATTAGTACCAAATTTCAAATAATTAATAATTGCAGTGAAAAAAATAGGAGGATTAGTAAGTACATGGACGAAAATTCAACTGAACCCTATCTGTAGGGACTATAGACATATTTAAGCCTTCTTTTTAATCTAATGATTTCTATTTATTCTCATTATTCTCATATATAATTATCATTCTCATGTGATATGCCCCCATACGGGGGATCTAAGTCATATATTTGTTGTTGAATTGTTCTGTTTAAATAGTTTTTTTTGTTTTGTTTAAATAATTTTATTTTCTCAGTTATATATATATATATATATATATATATATATATATATATAAAGCTTAATACATTCTTCAGTCTCTTAACTTATTTTATTTTCTCAGTTTGGTCTCTTAACTATAAAGTGTCTCAATTTGGTCCGTTATGTATTCTTTTGTTACCTATTTCGGTCCTCTCGGTTAGTATTTTAATGTCTAATATTTTTTATTTGATTTCAACCGTTTGATTGCAAGTTCATCGTATACAACCACCAACATCTAATCTTTTTTGTTTTTCTTCATCTTCTTCATCTTCGTCAACATTCATAAAGAAAAAACCCTTCAATAATCAACTTTAAACCCAAAAGAAGAAAACCAATTTATCACCCACCTCCACCCCCTTCATATCTCTCACATACAACAACACCATTTTTTTTTACAATTTTCATATTCTCCAACAACAATCTTCTAATAATCTTCTCCAAGTACAAAAACAAAATCACCAAAGTTTCAAACTCTATTATTATCCTTGTGTGGTTTCCTCTTCTTGTTCCTTTCATAAGTAACTTTCAAAAGTTTCACTTCATTGTAAAATCATTCTTCATATACCTATAAACATAAAAATGAAGGAAAAAAAAACCTTGTGTCATTTTTCGAATTATGAGAAAAGAACAATCTTCTTCATTTTTTTCATTTTCGATTTTGTATATTGCAGAAAAATGAAATTGTGAGAAATAAGAATTTTGAAATCTGAGAAATTGTGAGAATTGAGAATTTTGAATTCTGAAAAATGAAATTGTTGTTGGAAGACAAAAAAAAATTATATGTATGCATTGTTGTATCGATTTGTAACCTTTGTTGACAACAGATGAATCCTCCGAGCACCTTTTTCTTCGATGCCACTTTTCCAAGCAACTTTGGGTCTGGATAGGAGGCAAGCTCAATCGAGTCATTGATTGCTCTACAGTAGATTCACTCCTCTCTTGCAGGCCGGTTAGGTGCTCTTCCCAAGTGTCAGACATTTATTTGGCAACAATATTGAACACGCTGCACACTATTTGGTGGGCTAGTAACTCTTTGCGGTTTACAAATGTGACGCCAACTTTCCATTAAGCCAAAGTGCGTATTCATTCCTTTGTTGCAATGTCTGGAAATATCTCTAAGGGTAAGTGTCTGCTGTCTGACTTAGCTTTTCTTGATTCCTTTGCGGTTTCTCCTCATTGTCGTAGAGTCAAAGATATTATTATGGCTTTGTGGAAGGCTCCCACTGCTCCGTGGTTGAAGGTCAACACGGATGGCTCGATGATTGGTGGATATGAAGCTTGTGGGGGACTGTTTCGTGACTATCTAGGCACATATTGTGGTGCTTTCTCTTGCAACGTTGGTTTACTATATGATACAATAGACATGTATGATCTAACTGTTCTCGTTTGGTATCCTGATTTTATCGTTTCTAATAAAAAACAAACTCATAGTCAGGTAAAGGTGCGTTTTCATTATCTTCCTATAGAGTATTGGCAACCTATTACCTTATTTGAGATTGCTGGGGCTATAGGTATGCATGTAACAATTGGCGAGAACACTAGAAACCACACATTTGGTCATTATGCGCATGTGCTATAGTTGATATTAATATGGCTGGTTTTCTCCCTGACTCTTTGAGGGTTGAAAGAGAAAAGCTTTCTTTTGAAATCAAGATTGATTATGAAAAACCTCCATACCTTTGTTTAAATTGCAATCAATTCTATTGGCCATTCTTCTGATCATTGTAAAAATGATCTTGTCAATAAAATGCTTTTGAAAAGGTTGTCACCAAAATTTATGGGATCCTCAAATGCCACATATTTGCTTTTGCCTTGCACTTGATCCACAATTCTCTTAGGAACATAATTTTGTTTCCTAAAAGAATTGTGGATCAAGTGCAAGGCAAAAGAAAACATGTGGCATTTGAGGATCCCCTTATTGTTGATATAATAAGGTCTAAGAAGGTAACATCTAATGAGTTTATTATTGATCTTATAATCTTTGAGGAAGAGCTTATTCCTAGTACTTATGTGGGAACAACTCTTGTACAATCAGTTCAGGTAGTCGATGATCTTACCACTGATCTGGCTGAGAAACAAAGAGAGGATCAACAAAGTGACAAATTTCCTGATTTACACATTGTTGGTCCTTGGAGTGACGTTGTCACTAATTTGGACTACATTCAAGATTTCTCATCATTGTGTGGCTCACTTCCTCAAGAAATAAGGTTTTAAACCCAATTGTCGCTCATGACTTGAAGATTTTGCAGCAGTACTTTTTGAAGGGTAGTGATGCTAAAGTTGTGCTTGGACTTTGCACTGATGAGGAAGAGGGAGAGGGAGAGGCGGCTATAAGTTATTTGAGGAACCGTACATCCGTTTCAGAAGAGCCCTTCATTGAGGTGGAGTCTATGGCCACAGAGAAGAAGAACAAGCAGAAGGGTTTTCAGGTTCACAATACTCGCTATGGGGGTACTTACCAGATTGATTCATGGATTTTCTCAGAAGAGCCCTTCATTGAGGTGGAGTCTATGGCCACAGAGAAGAAGAACATGACCATTTTTGTTGGCTTTTATCGTCTGTGAGAAGGTTTTGGTTCATGTCCCCCTTCTCTTTTTGTTCTTGTTCTCCCTCTGCATCCCAATTGCCTAAAAAAATAAATATAAGCTTTAATTATGACTAAGAAAATAAACATATATAAACAAAACAAATATATGAAAGAGAAATAAAACTAAAAAAAAAAAAATCCTTTTTATATTCATCTCTATTTCCTTGATGGTTCACTACGAAGTCTTTCAATACCACCCATTGTCCATTACTCCAACATGAAATTAAATTCCTTTCTGTGTCTTTTATCTTAGCCACAACTATGTCTAACTCTTTGGTTCCTTTGGCCTTTTTCATGATGCTCCTCGTCAGGGGCGGATCCAAAAATATCATTTTGGCGCAGCAAAATTATGAAGGAAACTAATTCGCATTTTAAGAAAAATCAAAATTGTGGATTCATCAAAGAAAAATTTCAAATTTGAACATTTAGACGTTATATACATGACGGTGAAACTTTTAAACATATCCAACATTATGGCACAGTGGTAAATGCTGACATAATTTGCTAGTAGGTCTTGGTTTCGACGAGTCGAACCGAGTTCCATGCGCTTGCAAAGCAAACACTCTCCCATTGGACCATTGAAGTTTATATTGACAATTTCGATGCACTAAATATATAATCACTATATGAAGCCTTGTAGGAGGGGTTAATAATCTGGTATGGCAGGTGCCACACAATGCCTTATGGTGGGTCCGCCCCTGCTCCTTGTAAAGGGCATGGCTGACATTGACCCAAACTGGTATGATGCTCATGCAACCTTCTACGGTGATGCGGCAGGTGGTGAGACCATGAGTAAGTTATAAAAATAAATTTTCTTTGTCCTTTACAATATATATTTTTTTATTATAGATCCTACATATGTAATTTAGACTATCAACAATCAATCACTATGAATATCAATTGACTCATATATTTCATAGTATGTACAGAAATTAAAAATAGTCATGTTTAATTAATTAATTCATTTTTTTAATATATTTAAACAAAGGGTATGGGCTTGCAACTGCTGCGTTAAGCACTTCAACAATGAACTTACTTGTGGTGCATGTTTTCAGATAACTTGTGTCAACAACCCTCAATGGTGCATAAAAGGTGCAAGTCCAATTACAGTGACCGCAACAAATTTTTGTCCTCCAAATTACAGCAAGACCACTGACATTTGGTGCAACCCTCCACAAAAACAATTTGATTTGAGTTATAAAATGTTCACATCTATTGCCTACTACAAAGCAGGTATCGTTCCCGTTAAATATCGACGTGTTCCATGCATCAAAACTGGGGGTGTTAGGTTTTAAATCAAAGGAAACCCTAACTTTTTGCTTATTTTGGTGTCTAATGTTGCTAATGCTGGAGATGTTTCCCGTGTTAGTATCAAAGGGGCAAATACTAGATGGATTTTCATTTCACATAATTGGGTGCAAAATTGGAATACCTGAATAAATTTGGTAGGGCAAGCCTGATCGTTTCAAGTTGCTTATTGTTCTTAAAATGGGAGCCAAAAATGAAAGTGGGTTTGTTGGTACAAGTGATGGAAAAACTTTGGAGTTAGATTCAGTTGCTCCTCCCAATTGGAAATTTGGTCAGACCTATGAGGGCAAGGGAAATTTTTAGATTTTCAAGTTCAAAAGTGTTCATTGTTAATTTTTTTTGCCATTAAAAAAGTCGAATGCTAGTTTTTTAATTTGATATTACCTGATCTTCTATATGAAATAAGTTCAATTGAGATGGGCGTCTAAACTTTTCTTTCAAAAGACTGAATTTTATTTCGAAATTAAACAATGCAAACTAGCCATATTTAGGTTGGTTTTGTGGTATTTGTTTGAGACCTTGAATGTGTTCTTCTCAAGGTATAATTAAATAAAAAATTATTATATTGGTAATATTGTGAAATGTTTACAAATATTAAATAAAAAATATTTGTATTAATGTTATGTTTCTATTAAATTGTTTTATTTTCATTGCAAAAATCCGTTAAATATATTTGGATAGAAATTTTTATGCACTGATATAAGAAAATCAATATAATAAAATTTTGAAAACTTATGACTATTTTTAAAATATAAACATTAATATAATGTCTATATTAAATATTTTACTATTTTATATGCAAAACACTTTTAATATTAGCACATAGGAGGATGGGGGTTGGGGGTTCGGAGGATGGGAGCTTTTAATGTTTCTTTGTTAGGTAAGTGGTGTTGGAGAATGCAGATGGAGAAGGAGGGTTTATGGTATCGTGTGTTAAAAGCGTGGTACGGTGAGGAGGGTGGTCGGATTAGGGAAGGGGGTAGACAGGTGTCGGTTTGGTGGAAGACGGTGAGCCATATTCGTGAAGGGGTAGGCGTGGGGGTGGGTAACTGGTTCGAGGATAATATTAGGTGGGTTGTAGGCGATGGGAGGAACACTTTATTTTGGTATGACAATATTGGATTGGGAATACTTCGCTTAGGTTGAAGTTTCCTCGCCTGTTTGATTTGGCTGTGGACAAGATGAGTTTGGTTAGGGACATGGAGAGCCGTGGTTGGGGAGTTGGTGGTGGGGCGTGGGAGTGGAGGTGTCAGTTGTTTGCCTGGGAGGAGGAGTGTGTGACGGAATGTTCCTTGTTATTACATAACTTTACTTTGCAGGTTTCTATTTCAGAATATGGTCTCCAACCCTATTAACCTCTTAGAAAAAGTAAAGCTTAATTCTTTTTTATGGTTAAGGTCCAAACAGGTGGATTTTGTCTATTCTTACCACGATTGGTAGAAACACCTCATTTCTTGTATAGGCGTACTCTTGTAATTATTGTTTTGGGTGGTGCGTTTGCTTTGGCACCATAACTTTGTAAATATTTTCAGGTGTTTTCCTTTTACACATCTTGTGCGGGGTGAAACATTGTTGGTTTAGTAATATATCTCATTTTGATTTGTTCAAAAAAAAAATATTAACACATCACCCGTCGCGTACTTTAAGTGTTTAAATATGTGAAAGCAAATTTTTATGTACTAATATGACCATGTAGCCCATTAAATTAGGGTCATTAACAAATTGATCGCGGACAAATCAGTAAATTTGATGGCCATTGGTATTATAAAAAAAAAAATTCTTTTCTACTATAACTATTTTTTTAAACTAGGACTATGTATCGTGAATAACATTGTAGCCCATGAAATTCGAACTATTAAGAAATTTACCGACGACACATTAAAAAACTTGTTAGACATTGATTGTAATATAGTAATAGTAGATATTAATAGATGTTTAATTACTCTACTTTTGTGAAATTAAAAAAACTGATCATTTTTGGGCTAAGGTCCTCTTGTACTAAAAAAAAAAAAACTGATCATTTTTCTATTTTAAAAGTTTCTTTAAAAGAAATTTGTTATCGATTTTTAAGGACTATGTGTTATAATTGACCATGTAGCCTATTAGATTAGCGTTTTAAAAAATTGACCGATGTTGTGGGAAACTTCGGAGGTAGATGTGTGGTCTTCTGTTAGTGGTGATAATGTGTTGATTATTCATGGCCGATTTATTAAGTCAAATGAGGAATTTCATATGTTTAATGCATATGCATCTTGTGATTCTCGAGCCAAGAAGTTGTTATGGGAGTCTCTATCGGCCCATTTGCTTCTTTTGAGAGGCAAGATGGTGTGTGTTTTTGGAGACTTTAAAGTCGTTAGGTGTAGAGCAGAAAGAAAGTTTGTGACACAAGGTTTTTTAATACTCGATTCTGATGCCTTTAATTTATTAATTGATGAAAATATGTTGTGTGATTTTCCGTTGTGTGGTCGCAAGTTTACCTGGTTTAAAGGTGATGGTAATTTGATGAGTAGGATTGATCGGTTTTTGCTTGGAAGAGTGGTGCTTGTTGTGGCCTACCTGTTTATAGATTGCTCAGATGAGAGGGTTATCAGATCATTGTCATTTAGTCTTATCCGTTGATGAAGAGAATTAGGTTTCTAGGAATATTGGTTGATTTTTCTTAGTTTCGCGTTGTTGAATTTTTTTTTCGGTAAATAATGATGAAGGTATGAATGCAGAAAAATGAAAGAGTAAGGGAAGAAGAAAAGACACAAGAGAATTATAGTGGTTCCTCTCTAAACCTTAGGGTACTCCACTCCCTTCACACCCCGCAAAGGATTTCACTATGCAAAGAATCTTTGTTACAAAGCAACCTTAATCCCAAAGACCCCCTAACAATATTTCTCTACACACCAAGATAGTACCTCACTATCTTTTACAATGATTCACCAACAATGGTAAGAAGCTTTTTACAAAAGCAATTGAAGAATAATGAATGTATGGCTGTTATGCTTTGATCAATATCACAATAACATTAAGAACTTAGTGCTTAGAAAACTTTTTTGTGAATGTTAAAAATGTGGACAAAGTTTTCAAAGCAAGTTGATGAAAGTTTGAGAAATCAAGTGATATTGAATATAACAATTGAGATTGAAAGATGTAATCAGAATGTTAAATAATTTGTTTTGATTCTCAATTGAATTTATAGAAGCTAAAAAAATGTTTATGAAGCAACGTTTCTTTTCAAAAAAATTTATCAATGAATAGACACATATTTGAATGACACCTATTCATAAAACTGAGTATGAAATGAATTTTGAAAAAAATTGTTGTTGTACAATTAAAATGTTCCGTTGAAAATCAATTATGCCATATTTACACTCTTTGGCTCATGATCAATTAGCATGTTAATTATTTGTAGGTGAAAAGATCGGTTAGCATGTAAAAATAAAATACGTTGCAAAAAGTGGCCGTTGGCATTTGAACTTAATTTTGCCAAAATACATGCGATTATGAAATCATGTCTATACAATTTAAAATGCAAGATTCATAATTGGTTTTTCAAAGAGAACATGCTGAAGCAAATTTGGTTCAATATAACTATTATGCCAAATGAAAACATACGTTTAAGAGCATTTATTTGAGGCATAATTGATTATATGATTTTTCAAAGTTAAAAATAATTTTTCTAATTAAAATATTTTCATGAAAAAATATTTTAATGCAAAATCACATTTATATGAAAATCATTGTGAGTGTGTGATTTATTTTCATAAGCTTTTTTAGCATTGCTTCATATGATGACTTAGAAAAAAAAAATTTGTAATTCTTTTCTGAGCATTATAAGTCTTGTTAAGAAAGATAGTGTCAAAGATAAGAACCATACTTACAAGAATATAACTATGAAGCCTAAGTCCCATTATCTTCATTCTTCAACTTGAGCCTCCATATAGTTTTTCTTCTTTTGTGATGTGAGTTTGTTGTCATCAAAACCCAGCCAAGTCTAAGAAGGAAATCTTCTTCACATGACATGCTTCTCATTCTCAAAATTTACCTGGGAAAATTGCTACTTTGAAGGATCGTATGGCGGCTATAGATTCTAAAGCGGAAATTGCGGTGTTGACATAAGCTGAATGCGATGACTTACATGGCATTATGACAAACTTGCATTCACTATCCAGACATAATACTAGCATTTGTTGGCAGCAGTTGGGGGTCCAGTGGCTTTGCGAAGGATATGTTAATTCTAAGTTCTTTCATTCGGTGATGTCTACTAGGCGGCGTCGTAATGCTTTGTGTTCCATTATGGTGGATGGCGAGTTGGTGGAGGGCATGCAGCCCATTTGCAATGCGGTCTTCTCGTATTTTGTGAGTCATTTTTAGGCACTTCCAGTTCAGAGACCGAGTGTGAACAATTTGCAATTCAAATCCTTGTTTGTGGCAGAGGGATGTGGTTTAGTCAAACCTTTTTCTGGGGATGAAGTTAAGACAACAGTGTGGGACTGTGATAGTTTCGAGAGTCAAGGTCCTGATGGGATAAATTTTGGTTTCAATAAGGATTTTTGGAAAGATATGAAATATGATATCATGAGGTTTGTCTCTGAGTTTCATCGTAATGGTAAATTGTCGAAAGGTATCAACACTAATTTTATTGCTTTAATTCGTAAGGTTGAGAGTCCTTAGAGACTTAATGATTTTCAGCCTATTTCACTTGTGGGGAGTCTATATAAAATTATGGCAAAAATTTTAGCTAACAGATTGAGGTTGGTTATTAATAGTGTTGTTTCCGATACTCAGTCAGCTTTCATAAAAAATAGACAGATTCTTGATGGGATCCTGATTGCGAATGAGGTGGTGGGTGAAACCCGTAAATCTTGGATGGAACTTTTGTTATTTAAAGTGGTTTTTGAAAAAACATATGATTATGTTGATTTGGGTTACTTGGATTCCGTTATGGGGCGCATGGCTTTTCCAGCTTTATGGAGAAAGTGGATTAGAGAGTTTGTAAAAACAGCCAAGGCGTCAGTTTTAGTCAATGGTAGGCCTACAAATGAGTTTCCTTTATGGCGGGATCTTAGGCAAGGTGACCCTTTGTCTACTTTCCTGTTTTACTGGCGACTAAGAGGTTAAACATTTTGATGGAATTGGCAGTGGACTCTCAATTGTTCACAGGTTACAGTTTGGGGTCAAGTAATTAAATGGTTGTGTCTCATCTTCAATTTGCGATGACACGTTATTATTAGGGGCTAAAAGTTGGGCCAATGTTCGTGCACTTCGGGCGGTTCTTGTAATTTTTTAGGCTCTGTTGGGTTTGAAGGTGAATTTCAATAAGAGTATGCTGGTCGGGGTCAACATTTCTTCATCCTGGTTAAATGAGGTCGCATATGTGCTGAGTTGTAAAGTGCATAAAGTGCCTTTTATGTATTTAGGCCTGTCTATAAGGGGTAATCCTCAGAGATTGAGTTTTTGGGAAGCTATTGTGAATCATATCAAATATAGACTGTCGGATTGGAATAGTCGATTTCTTTCGTTTGGTGGTCGCTTTGTGCTCCTAAATTTGTCCTGAATTCTCTGCCTGTCTATGCTCTTTCCTTCTTCAAGGCTCCATCATGTATAATCTCTTCCATAGGATCTTTTTTTAATAAACTTTTTTGGGGTCGGAGTGATGATCATAAGAAAATATCTTAGATAGCCAGGAATAATGTTTGTTTACAAAAGGAGGTATGAAGGGTTGGGGGTTAGACGGTTGAAGGAATTTAATTTGTCTTTACTAGGTAAATGGTGTTGGAGGATGTTAGTAGATGGAAAAGGTTTTTAGTATAGGGTTTTATTCGCACGTTATGGCAAAGTAGGTGGGAGGTTGGAGGTGGGGGGTTGGAGTTGTTCTTCTTGGTGGTGGGGAGGTGGGAAGGTTGAGGGATGAGGGCGGTGGTGTGGGTGTTGGTTGGTTTGACGAGTGTGTGTCCAAAAAGGTGGGGGATGGAGTTGACACGCTAATTTGGTATAATAAGTGGTTTGGGTCGGTTTTGTTTTGTGTGCGACTTCAGAGGTTGTTTGAGTTAGATGAGAACAAATCCATTAAGGTGGTAAATTTTCTCTCTCTTGTTGTGGGAGGAAGAGATGTTAGAGGAGTGTAAGACTTTGCTTCTTAATGTTCTGGTGCAATCTAATGTTTCAGATCAATGGGTGTGACTTTCGGACCCGTCTGGGGGTTATTCTGTTCGAGCTGTATATTCCATGCTTACTACACTGGATGTCTCGCGTGTGGCTTCAGAAGCGGAATTAGTTTGGCATCGGCAGGTACCTTTGAAGGTCTAAATTTTTGCATGGAGGCTGCTACGTGATAGATTACCCACCAAATCAAATTTGGTGTCTATAGGTGTCATTACTTATGTTGACTGTATGTGTGTCTCTGGTTGCGGTTTTATGGAAACGGCGGAACATCTATTTTTATCGTGCATTACTTTTGTATCTCTATTGGTGCGGAACTGGATTGGTTTCTCGGGGGTGGACTCTAATATTATTTCTGATCATTTTATTCAGTTTATTCATGCAACAGGTGGTGGAAAAGCTAGGTACAAGAGGTGTGGCAAACTTGGCCGAGGAAGTCCAAGAGATCAGCTAGAGGAGAGACATGGTAGAGCAGCTCAGAATCCGAACCTGCTCCAAGCTTGCCCATAAAATCTGCACATTGATTACCCTCTCTAAGAGTGTGGCAAACAGTTACATTACCTTGCCTAATTAGAAGAATCATTAATATAGCCTGAGAAACCTGACAAATAATATCCATAATTATTCCGAATAATTCCACCAAAACCAGTTCTCACAGGGGTGCCCAAACAACTACCATCAACATTGAGGATTGTGCAAGAATAATTATCATTATTCCATCTGATAAACCTCTCTACTTGATCAACATCATAAGAATTATTCGAGAAAAAATGAGAAAAAGAATCTACCATATTGTCGATGTTGTAGGAGAGACGACTAAGAGGCCATTTTTCATTATTAAGATTCCGATGACGCTAATCCCACCAAATTGTGGCTGTGATAACGAAGTTATGGGGACCCGAAGAGCCATTCTTCAACCAATGGCTCACTTTCATATCAGTGAAGAAATTTGCATGATTGTATCCAACATGGTTCCAAATAATACAAGAGAAATTCCAATCACGAACACAATGAAGAAAAGTCTCATCTTCAAGACCACAATGAGAGCAAAGGGTCGATGAAGCCATATTCTTGTTGTTGAGAAATAAGAGAGTGGGGACATGATTTTGGCAAGCCAACCAAAAAAAGAAATTTATGTTTTTCCGGAGATTTTAATTTCCAAATCCAAGACCAAAAGGAAGAAGTTTGACTCTGAGAAACCATGTTTGAATGGGACAGTAGCTAGGCATATCTACTATTAGTAGTGTAGGCGCCATTTTTGTCGGATGCCCAAATGAAAGCATCAACTAAGGAGGGGTTAAACTTAATGTTCAAGTTGTTGACAAAATCAGATGCCGATGGTGGAAGTTGCGTATATAAAACGTGATAATGAGGGTCAATGGAAGAGAGAACGTCTTTGACAATCAAGTGAAAATCATGTATGTCTATGACCAGAACAAACAATCATATGTGACACAGAGAGCTCCAAGGACAAAACCAGAAGGAAGAGTGAATGATTATAGACCAAGTGGAAGAGTAGTCTTTGAGTTTTGAAGTAGCATAAAGAATGTTAGGACCTGAAGTATACCGATTGGAGAAGAGATTCACCCAAAGTTTTGGAGAAGATTGGAGTAAATCCCAAACAAGCTTACCTAGGAGACAAATATTGGATTCCCTAGCAGATCAAATTCCCAAGCCACCTTGATGCTTTGGTCAGGCAATTTTATTCCAACCAACTAAGTGAATACCCTTATTGTTTTTACCTCTCCAAATGAAATTACGGATGGTTTGATCAATGTTGTCACAGATGTTTGGAGGAAGCCATGCAATCTGCATGTAGTAAGAAGGGATGGATGAAAGAACAGATGAAGCAAGAGTTAATCTTTCTGGTTTATTTAACAACCCGTTTTTCCAAGATGATAGCCTTGTTTGCATTTTTTCAATAATAAAAAGGAAATCACTTCTCTTCGCTCTACCTTTGAGAATAGGAAAACCCAAATATTTATCCAGGGAGGTAGTACTTCTGATTCCAGAAATAGAGGTGACTGTGTTGATTTTGGCTTGAGGATCACATGAAGAATAGAAAGCACAAGACTTGGATAAATTAATTTTCAAACCTGATGCCCGACTGAAGGGATCAAAAAAATATTTGATGAATCTGAGCTGTGAATTATTTGCCTTGGTGAAAAGAAGGACGTCGTCTGCAAACAGAAGGAGAGACAATTTGGTCCTATTGTTTGAGAGTTGGATGGGTTCCCAATTTCCTTCAAGGACGGTTGTGTTGATAGAAATAGAGTTTTTCCATACAAAGGATGAATAAGTAGGGTGACAGTGGGTGTCCTTGCCTTAGACCATGAGTGGTTTTGAATCGAGGCATTTTATAACCATTCCAAATAATAGAGAGTTGAGGAAGTAACACAATGCATGATGAGCTTGATAGTGATGTCTGAAAATCCGAAGTCTTGGAGGCAAGCATTTAGAAAATTAGGATTAACATTGTCAAAAGCTTTTTCAAGATTAAGTTTGAAAGTTGCAAAACCTTTTTTCTTTTTTGATCTTCTCATGAAGTGAATGATTTCCTGCAAAATAACAACATTTTCAGAAGTGCCTCTACCTGGCATGAATGTAGGGCCAATAATAGTATCCAAAATGGTTGGACCGGTTCACTATAAAAACTAAATTGTCTTTTGCTTATATAATTTTTTTTTATCTATTTTAATTTTTCAAAATAAAATCTTGTATTTTTTATTTTAGTATTGTAGAACGATAAATTGGTTGTATAATTGTACTAAAAAAGGCTAAATTTAAGAGAATCATGTCATTTTTATTTTATTTTTGCAAAAAGACATATTAGTTGTATATTTGTACTAACAATGGTTGAATATGTCATTCGTCCCTGCACTTTGACCAGATCCTTGCACTTTTTTTGGTTTAACATTGGTCCACGAACTTTGTAAAAAATTTACAATTGGTCCTTCCGTCAAGTTCATGTTAAAAAAACAAGGAAAAACTAACGGTGTGCTACGTGGACCAATTATTACACGTCACGTGGCACATTAAAAGACAAAATTTTTAGAATTAAAATATTTCAAGTATTATATTCATTACTAGTCCCTGCACTTTCAACACTTTTTAATCTTGGTCCCTGCACTTTGGTATTAGTCCCTGAAACATTTTTTCTTTTCTTTTTTAAATCTTCTAATGATATTATTATGTTTTATTATTATTTTATTCATTATTATTATTGAGAATAATTTTTTTTAAAATAAAATAAAGATTTCTTTTAAAGAAGGATTAAACAATAATCATATTGCATCGTCTTCTGTCTTTAACTACGATGTCACTGACAACTGAGCTATGTTCACCGAGACTATTGAAAAAATTATTAAAGTTGATGATATAAGGTAATTAAAATTATATGTTATATTCTAAAATCATAAAATTAGTAACAAAATATTTAAATTTAATTATCATTGAGGAGTATAATTTT
Source organism: Medicago arabica (assembly GCA_946800305.1). Taxonomy (NCBI): domain Eukaryota; kingdom Viridiplantae; phylum Streptophyta; class Magnoliopsida; order Fabales; family Fabaceae; genus Medicago; species Medicago arabica. Next base: position 4,485,027 of record OX326969.1, read on the forward strand.
TTTCATATATATTTACTTTTCAAGGGAAGATAATGTATTTTTTAACATAAGATGGAAAGGGAGGATAATTTAGGGTTATCTTAGAGGATGAAAATATAATTTACTCTGAAAATGATTTACTAGTAATAAATAAATTTTAAATATTTAATAATAACTTAAATTACAACAAGGTCATCATTCAAAATTTACATTTTTAACGGCTAACCTCCCGACATATTATTTAACTTTTTGTCCCTTTTCGTTTTACTGTGTTTGTCTACTTACCATACAACTGACCACTATCAAATTACACAAATATTTGGTGATTTAAACTCTAATGGCGATTCGCCATTATTGAAGAATCCATAATGGTGAATGTTAGAGAAAAATGTGATGGATTAAAGCTTAACAGTTTTTATAATTTTTTTGGTGAATTTTTTTAGAATTATTCTCGATAAAAATAATGAACAAAACAGTAATAAACATAATAATAGATATTAAAAAAAATACGTAAATAAATAAATAAAGGGTTTATGGACCAATGCCAAAGTGTAGGGACCAATATCAAAAAGTGTCAAAGTGTAGGGACTAATATCAAAACTTTGGAATATTTAATTCTAATTTTTATCTTTTGGTGTGCCACGTGGTGTGTAATCATCAGTCCACGTGGTACACCGTTAGTTTTATTTTTTTAACATGGACTTAACAGAAGCACCGATTGCAAATTTTTTACAAAGTGCATGGACCAATATGGTCAAAGTGCAGGGACCAATATGATCAAAGTGCAATGACATATTTTAGTCTCTATATATATATATGAATCAGGTTTATAACAAGAAAAAAAAAGTAATATATTTTTTTCTAAATAAGATAAACTAGCCCATCCAGTTGATTCAGGTTCATAACAATTAAAAAAAAAAGTAGTAATTTTTTTTCTTCTAATAAGATAAACTAACCATCCAAATTGTCATTGGAAAGAATTGAACTTAAGTATCATTGGTGAGAAGCAAACATGAGATCTCGAGAATGGGCACGTTATAAAATCTCAAACCAACCTTACAAAACTATCTGAAGTGGATTAAGTAGTGTTGCAGTTTTACTCATTTTAAGTGTGTATTAATTTACTCCATGTAACCATAATAGTTTTAATTTTCGTTCATGTTACACAAATTCATAAGTTATAAATGAAAAAGCATAATAATGCATTTGATCATTATCAATGTAAATTGCAAAACACAATTAAAATTATATTAATGGAAAAAAGATGATATTTAACCAAGTGATTATACTGAAGTAGTTAATGAGCTCTTCTTAAGATAAGTCGTTCAGTGAATTCGAGTTTAATTTATATTTATATATATGTAGAATAATTTTTGATTAAACTTTGCATACCTCTCCAATGAACTCCGGATTATCATGGTCTTTACCTCTAAGAACAATCATTATTATCTTATATAGTCCTTGGTGGTTTCCTTCAATTTCAACTAATTTTGAATTAATTCCTATAAAATAAACTTTAGAAAGGTTTTTACGAGAAAGGTTTTAGAAAATAAATATGTTTTTAAGAAGAAGAAAATACACTTTTTCTAATAAAATGACATAATACTAAAAGTGTTCATCAATAAAAATGATTGGTTTGGAGGTTTGTAGTGTTGCAAGCTTCCAAGAAATGTGTTAGATGTGAACTGCAGTCTTTTGAGTCCGTTTCGAAGAATTAGTTGTGACTAGATTGTTGACAACTTCTCTTATTCATCAAATGAGAAATCATTATCGTAAAAAATTGAGATGGAAGCTACTCACGTTGCTTATATGTTCCTAAACAAATAGATTTTCAGATGGTCCAAACAGTGATTTTCTTCTTGAAAGAGTAAGATACCTGAATCTACACCTCGTATAAAACAAACTCAAAATACTTTTAATAGCACGGCACAAAAGAAATGGACAAAAATGTAACAACTAAATACTTTTGGTATTTTTGATAAAAATATATATATATATATATATATATATATATAACGAAACTAAATAGAAACAAATCTTATAATTTTTTTAATATATACTAGCGAAAAACGGGCACTTCGTGCCCGTATTTCCGCTCTTTTATTGCGGTAATGTTTGAAAATTATTAACGGTATTTTTTTTATGAAATTATAGTTTTGATTAAAAGTAAAAATATAAACGTTTGTTGCTTTTTTTAATGACATAAACAATAATCTTTATTATATAAAAAGTTGTTTAAGGGTATAATTGGGATAATGAAAAAGTTAAATATAAATATACTCATCTATTTTGTTATATTTTTTAAATGATAAAGGAAAAAAAAACAGATATACATGTATTCATATTGTGTTTGTTACATTTGTTATAATATTTAAATATATTTTTATCTATTTGTTACATGTATTACTTGTATTTAAAATCAAGGGTATTTTTGGAAAGAAAATTTCAACCCAAAAATGTGTTGAAAGGGGTAGTTTCCTTTATATATAGTATAGATAAAGCAAATAAAAAACAGATATAAGACTGAGAAATAAACCTATATAAACAAAACAAATATATGATTGATTTTCAAAACAAATCTTTTATAAAATTAAATTTTCTTTGTTCTTCACAATTATTATTTTTATTAAAGATCTTACAAATATAATTTAGACTATCAACAATCAATCACTATGAATATCAATTGTTAGATGTAGATAACTTGACCCATATATTGCAGAGTATAATAGTAGATATAATGAAATCAGTATACAAGTTGTGTGATTTTCATCAAAACATTGAAAACGTTTGCATGCATGGCTACCTCTTCTCTTGGAAACCTTGGTCCCATGCACAATTATATACAAAAATAAAAAAATAAGGATTAATGGCAGTTTTTGCCCCCTAACTTTTACGAAGTTACGATTTTAACCCCCTAAGAAAAAAAATTACAAAACCGCCCCATAAGTTTTGCATCTGTACAGTAGATTTGGCCCCCCAAGACAAAATAAATAATAAAAAAATAACACGTGGCACCTCACTTAGGGTGCCACGTCAACGTAGATCGAGTTAAAATTGGCCTTGGGGGGCAAAACTGCCACAGGTGCAAAACTTAAGGGGCGGTTTTGTAGTGTTTTTTCTTAGGGGGTCAAAATTGCAACTTTGAAAAAGTTAGGGGCTAAAACTACTATTAAGCCAAAAAATAATCATGTTTAAACTTTAAAAGAAACCAGCCGGTTTGAACAGTTTAGTGGGAAAAGCCAGTTTGCCCGTTACAAATGCAATAACCAACCAGATCTAAACAATCAAAAAACAGTTTAGTGGAAAAAGTTGGAAAAGCCAGAACTCGGCCGTTACAAATGCAATATTGATGCCTCATATTTTCTCGTCTTTGTGAGATTGACATAGTGGAAACAGTTAATTTGCATACGACTTTGGAATGGACATCTGACCTTCAATTTTATAATGTAGATTTTTCTTTAGACTCTTAGAAGGTTGTGGATGTATTTAGAACAAGTGTATAAGATAATATATAGTGAATTTGGATGTATTAAGATGCTTGTAGTCAGTTGTTTCAAAGTAGATCTCAAAACTTTCTTGTTGAGTTTAATAGAAGACAAACTAATAAGGTCGCTCACGAGTTAGTTTAGATAATCCCACATAATGATTGCTCTCACACTTATGATGATGTACCGTCATAGTATTTGACATATTTTAGCTAATGAAATGCATTCAATTGCTTGCTTCAAAAAAAGTGAGAGGCACATAATAAATATTTAAAAGTGGTCTGCATGTACTTAACTCGTACTTGATAGAGACATTGTTCTCTAAAAAAAAAATTGCAAAATATATGTCGTGGTTCAAAAGATGAACGCTCCACTTATTCACCTTAAAGGTGGATTTCTAACCACTTGGATGTTTGACCGAAAAATATATATTTAAAAATGCCATTTATTTTAATTTTTTTTAATTTGATAATTATTATAGGATTTACGAAAAAGATATTCGTTATCTGGCATTTTTTTTAATCGGATCAAATTACCTAGTTTCCTTGTAATTTTAAGTCGTAGAATGAGTCTCATTATTTTTATTTTATTTTGGTATTAACCCTCTAGTTTTAAGGAAAACGAGTCTAGCTAAGAACAGTTTCACGTAAAAATCAAACTGAGTTTTTTTTGAACAATTCGTCTTTATTGTAGCTCATTAACGAGTTAAACTAGAATTAGTCTCTTTTTTCCTTCCTTAAAACAAAAATTATTTCCGTTTCATAACGTAATATTTTGACTTAATAGACTTAAAGCATCTGTATGTTATTTCTGATTTCCTTACTGGTACGTTACCATGTTTTAAATACCACCATCCATGCATCAATCTCTCAAACCTACAACTCCATCTCTTTCTGTGTTGTTTTTACATCTACCATGGCTATGTCTCACTCTTTGGTTCCTTTCATCTTTTTCATGATGTTCCTCATACAAGTAACTAGCAATGACTTAAATTGGTACGATGCTCATGCAACCTTCTATGGTGACGCAGCTGGGGGTGAAACCATGAGTAAGTTAATTAATCTTCCTTTTTCTTTACAAGTTACTTATTAATAAATATATCATACACATTTAATTTGGACTCTTACCATAACAATATACAATCACAAATCTAGTTTTTAAATGAAAATCTAGATTACTTGTATAATTCATAATGTATTTTGATATAGATATGATAAAATCAATATGTATCGCTTGCATGCATATGATTGTCACCTTTTTTTATGAAACCTATGTCGGACACACCAATATAAAAAATTCATATTCAATAATTTCATTGTTTTCTATACAATATATTAAAATTTGCTTTAAATGATAGATCAAATGGCATATATATTTCATAATATTTGAAGCAGACATGATAAAATCGTTAGGAATGTATTGACGGTCCATCACTAGGTCAGTACACAAATATAAAAAATTAATATTCAATTATTATTTGTTGTTTTTATATAATATATGGTATTTATGCAGAGGGGGCTTGTGGTTATGGTGATCTCTTCAAACAAGGATATGGTCTTGCAACTGCTGCCTTAAGCACTGCTCTATTCAATAATGGACTTACTTGTGGTGCATGTTTTCAAATAATTTGTGTCAATGACCCTAAATGGTGCATAAAGGGTGCACACCCAATCACAATAACCGCAACAAATTTTTGTCCTCCAGATTACTCTAAGAAAACTGATATTTGGTGTAATCCTCCGCAAAAACACTTTGATCTGAGTTATAAAATGTTCACCTCTATTGCCTATTACAAAGCCGGTATCGTCCCCGTTAAATATCGACGAGTTCCATGCATCAAAAGAGGAGGTGTTAGATTTGAGCTCAAAGGAAACCCTTATTTCGTTCTAGTTTTGGTGTACAATGTTGCCAATGCTGGTGAAGTTACTCGTGTGAGTATTAAAGGGTCTAGAACTCGTTGGATTCCTATGACACGCAATTGGGGACAAAATTGGCATCCTGGATCTAATTTGGTAGGACAAGCTTTGTCATTTCAAGTTAGTACAAGTGATGGAAAAACTTTAACGTTTGATTCTGTTGTTCCTTCTAATTGGAAACTTGGTCAGACCTATGAGGCCAAGGGAAATTTTTAGATGAGTAGATTTTAGTTGAGAAATAACTCTAGTCACAAAATTATGTTAGGATTATCAAGTAATTTCAATTCTAGCTTTTTGATCATTGCATTTTGGTTTCTTGTTTTAAAATTGGATTCTGATACAACCTTATTTATGATACTTTGTGTTGAAATAATTTTTTCTCTAATTGCTTTAAGGATTTTATTTTTTCCGCCATAGAAGAATAAAAGAATGATAATTTCTTATTTGATATTTTTTATGCATTTGTTTGAAATAGAGTTTGTAGAAAAACAAATAATGCATTTGAAGTGAGGTGTATACAAATATGTGTTCTTTAAACTCAAAACTCATCATTGTATTAGACTAAGTTTTATCCACTCGCTCTAAATTTGTTGTTATAAATAAAAAAAAGAATGAAATTTCAATGGTTTTAATCTCACTATGATAGTTAAGAAAGGACGAAGTTTTCTGTCTAAACCTGAATCCTTGGTTGCTAGAGTTTTTAAATCGAGGTACTTTTTTCGGTGTTCATTTTTGGGTGCTAAACTCGGTTATAACCCGAGCTTTGCTTGGTGGAGTATTTGGAATTCTCGTCAGTTACTTTTATATGGTTGTAGGTGGACAACTAGACATGGTCAGTAGGTCACCATGATGAATGATCCATGGGTTCGAGGTGTCCACGGTAGTTGGATTCAATCCCTACAAAGTCAAGGTGTGCATAGTTTGCATGTGTCTGATTTGATAGTTGACGAGGAACGAGTTTGGGACATTGATAAGATTGAATCTTTGTTTTCAAATGATATGGTGCAAGCTATTCTCGACACACTATTGTTTGCAGAAGTTCATAATGATATAATAGCATGGATGATGGAACGTAACATGAGGTATACTGTTAAGACTGGTTATAAACTAGCTATGGTGGAGTTGTTACACACTGATCGATTTCATGTTGAAAGAGAGTGGCATAGAATTTGAAAGGTGAATTCCCTTCCTAAAGCACATAATTTGTTATGGAGGATTTGCATGAGGTATTTTCCGACGCATCTCCGACTATAATCACAACATGTACAGTTTGAGGTGATCTGTCTCTAGTGTGATACGACTGTTGAGGATGATTGACATGCTTTTGTGGGTTGTATGGTGGCGCATGATAGTTGATATTAGGCATGACTTTCGACTGTGCTGCAAACGCGAGTTGGAACTAAGAGCAGTTAGACAAATTTTGTTTTTGAAATATGTTGTTCGGAAAGCCAAGACATTGCTGGTTGGGTAGCTTTACTTCTTTAGCAAATTTGGGCTGCACGTAATGATGTCATTTGGAATGATGCTCGTCACACTTCAACAAGCATTGAAAGGACAACACTTGATGCATGGAGCAATTGCAAGAGGTTCATAAACATCCCTCACCATCAGTTGTGCAACACGGGTAGAATATAATGCAAGGTAACATCTTAGTTTGGGTGAAACCAAGCGAGACGTGGTTGAAGTGCAATGTGGATGTCTCGTTCCATGATCGTAACCATCTTACATATTTTGCGTGTTGTGTTAGAGACTCTCGTGGACAATTTATTCGGCTCAAACGAAATGCCAGCGGGCAAATATGACAGTTTTGGAGGGGGGGCAGTAGCCTTACTCGATGTCATTCACTTTGTTGATGTGAACATATGAAACCAGGTTGTCTTCGAGTCTAACTTCGCTACTCTAGTGCAAGCTCTATCGTCTCTGGGCTATAGTGACTCAAAATTCTATGTTATTGTTTCTAGTATTATTTATTAGTTATCTTTATATTCAACTTCGAGACGAATGACTGTTCATGTTTTAACTAGGGCAACCTGTTCATGGGCTAGTCACTTTGATTCGTTATAGCTCAACCGGCAAAAATGTCAAGATTGTTAGCCGGACGTAATGACAGATGTTCGAACCCAGTACCTCTACTTTGTGTATATGAGTTTATGATGACTTTATCATCTCGTCTATAAAAAAATATTTGTACCTACGCAAACATCCAATTTTACAAATATCGTATAATACTATATGTACATACGAATATTAAGTGCACTATCTCTACTCAATACGTACACAAATTGAATTTTTTATTTTTCAGCAGTTACGCTTTTTTTTTTTTGACAGTGCAGTTACGCTTTTTTCTGAACATATATACAAGAAAAAGCAACCCCACTCTAGAATTAATTTTAAGACCGTTTAGTAAATAATTTTTTTTTTGAAAGGCCGTTTAGTAAATAATTATGTCTCTATTTATAAGCTTATTTTGCTTCTCCAAAAAAACGTTTATTTTGCCGTTTAGTATTATTAATGTAATTTTTTTTATGTCCAATATTAAATTGTCTCTTTGTGTATAGATCTGTTTAATATGTTTTCATCTCTGAGGAAATACTTTTTTTTTTTAGAATCTCTCAGGATAAATTATTGTATTAACAAATGTTATTTTTTTGACAAAAGTATTAACAAATGTTATATTTCAAAAAATGATAATAAATATATATAGTAATTTGCAAAGAGATTTATATTCAAATATAAAGAAAGCTTGTTTTTAAAGGGGTTTATTTTATTCTTCGGAAAACAAAAATCGAAATATATAGTAGTATAACTAAATGTAGTGTTGTAGCTTTACTCACTTCAAGTGTGTATCAATTCTCTCAAAATAAAAAGTGTGTATCAAATACTCCTTTCTGTCCCACAATAGTTATTATATTAGGTCATTTTACGCAAAAGAAATCAAAATTAGAATTGCAAGGTATCATTATGATATACTAACATTTCAATTATGTTACATCTAAGCAAACCATATGGCTATTTGGTGTAAAGGTTAAAAATCAAAAGCTTAAACCTTATGCATCACCATTATATGATATACTGCTTTATAAACCTTATATCCTCTATCTAAGAGTCATCTTGGATATATATTGAGCTTAATCATATATCCTCTCTAGTAGTTGGGGGTAGCACTTCAGTGTCATTGGAGAAGTAATGGCATGTATTACCTATAATTAATTGACACATTCTGTTACCTTATAATCTTACAAATTACCTTATCATTAAGATAGCTATTGTTACATTGTAACCTTATGTATTACCTCATAATTAGCTTCTAATAGTTTGTATAGCTATTGATATAATCATATAATCATTTTCACAGTAATGAGAAAATTATTCTCCCCATTTCTCTTCTTTCTTAATGAAGTTTTTCACATTCATCATGGTATCTGATCAAAATTCCAATGTTTATGTTCCTACCAGAGCTTCTAACAGAATCAGAAAAACACCAAGCTATCTTCAGGACTTCCACTACAGTCTCCTCCCGTCTTTACAACATCAATCATTTTCAAGTACTGCCTCTTCTTATCCTATATAATATTCCTTATCTTATGCAAATTGTGCCGATATTATAAGCATTTTTGCCTTTCAATTTCAACCGACACCAAACCTACAACCTTTAAACAAGCCTGCATGTAAACATGATTGTTGGAAAGAAGCGATGAAAACTGAATTGGTTGCTCTTGAACTTAATCGAACATAGTCCATAGTTGACTTGCCTGCGGGGAAGAATCCTATTGGATGTAAGTGAGTTTACAAAATTAAACATAATGTCGATGGATCTATTGAGAGGTATAAAACAAGATTGGTTGCAAGAGGGTATACTCAAATGGAAGGCGTAGACTACTTTGAGACATTTTCACCTGTGGCAAAGCTTACTACTGTCAAAACTCTACTTGCTTTGGCTTCCATTAAGGGTTGGATTTTGGAACAATTAGATGTGAACAATGCTTTTCTTCACGGGGATCTTAACGAGGAAGTTTATATGTCATTACCTCTGTTATTGTTCCAAATTTTGGTTCTAACTCTCCTAAAGTGTGAAGATTGCACAAGTCTCTTTATGACCTCAAACAAGCAAGTAGACAATGGTATTCAAAACTATCATCATCCTTGCTCTCTTTGGGATATAGTCAATCTGCAGCTGATCATTCCTTATTTGTTAAGAAAGATGATTCTTCTTTTACTGCCCTCTTGGTGTATGTAGATGACATAGTCTTGGATGGCAACAATTTCTTCAAAATTAAATCAGTTAAGTCATTTTTGGACAAAAGCTTTCAGATCAAGGATCTTGGTAACCTCAGATTCTTTCTCGGATTAGAAATTGCAAGATCAAAGCAAGGTATCCTCTTGAACCAGCGAAAATACACTCTTGAATTGTTGCAAGATAGTGGTAATTTGGCAGCAAAACCGTCTTCTACTCCCTATGATCCATCTCTCAAGTTGCATGATTTCGAGTCTCCTCCTTATAATGATCCATATGCTTATCGACGACTCATAGGCCAACTACTCTACCTCACTAACACAAGACCTGACATCACTTTTGTTGTCCAGCAGCTGAGTCAGTTTATATCTAGTCCAAAGGAAGTTCATTTTCAAGCTGCAACTAAAGTTCTTCGATACCTTAAGGATTCTCCTGCTAAAGGACTTTTCTTTTCTTCTTCTTCTCCACTCAAACTTTCTGGTTTCTCTGACTCGGATTGGGCTACTTGTGTTGTTACTCGCAAATCAATGATCGGATATTGTGTTTTTCTTGGTACCTCTTTGATTTCATGGAATTCAAAGTAACAATCAATTGTTTCTCGGTCTCGCTCTGAAGCGGAGTATAAAGCTTTGGCAAGCCTTTCTTGTGAGCTTCAATGGTTGCATTATTTGTTTAAAGATTTGGGAATCATGTTTGATGCCCCTGCTATGGTATATTGTGACAACAAATCGACAATTTACCTTGCTCACAATTCTTTTTTCCATGAGCGGACGAAGCACATTGAAATCGATTGTCATGTTGTTCGAGAACGCTATCGATCCATACTCATTCACCTTCTTCCGGTGCCTTCTTCTTCTCAACTAGCTGATGTTCTAACCAAACAATCATCATCTTCTGCATTTTTTGGTTTGATCTCCAAGCTTGGACTTATGGACATCCATAATCCAGCTTGAGGGGGCATATTACCTATAATTAATTGACACAATTTTTTACCTTATAACTTTACAAATTACTTTATCATTAAGATACTGATATAATCATATAATCATTTTCACAGTGATGAGAAAATTATTCTCACCATTTCTCTTCTTTCTTAATGAATTTTTCACATTCATCAGCATGTGTCATTCGCCCAATAAGACAGTGTCACTTGGCACTCCATAATTTTTTTTAGGTAGATAGATGAAATGGCAAAGCCATTATAAACTCACACACACAAGTGGAGGTACCGGGGTTCGAACCCCGGTCATGGCATCCGGCCTAACAATTTCGGCATTTTGCCAGTTGAGCTAGGACTTCTGGATCTTGGCACTCCATATTAACAAATTAAAATAATAATAAAAAAGCCAGTTTTATTTCCCTTCCTCTCTCTTTTTCACAGAACACAATTTATGTTTTTCTCTTTCCCCTTTTCTACAATCACACATCAAGCCTTAATCCACCATTAAGATTCCTCCGTCAGCCATCCGCCGCCATAGAGTTCATCTGCCGCCGCCCTCCGCAAGAACAGGAACAATAACGCAAAAGAGAGCATAACCCAGATAAAAAAAACATAGAAAAAACAAACTGACGTTGCCCTCCGCCGGTGATTTACCAATAGTGAAATTGAAACAGGATTGATCAAAGCATACAATAAATTAAGTATTTGTGTTGTTTTAACAGTATCCAAATAGTTGGACCAAAAATCTCATATTTAACCAAACAAATCTTAGGTTGACAGATTATGAGGCGGCGGCTCAGACGAGGTGGTCATTGGCGGAGGAAGCGGCGAAAACTAGTGGTGGTGGTGGTGGGTGTGGTGGCTTTTGGTTTGAAGTGGCAAGGGAGAAAAAGAGGCAATTGTATTGTGTGTGATGACTTGTTTCTTTTTATTTAAACCGTATTTTTTTGTTTTTTTTATCATTTTAATAAGCAGTGCTACGTGGCAATGCTTATTAAAATGATAAAAAAATGGTTTAAATAAAAAAGAAACAAGCCATCACACACAATATAATTGCCTCTCTTTCTCCCTTGCCACTTCAAACCAAAAGCCACCACACCCACCACCACTAGTTTTCGCCGCTTCCTCCACCAATGACCACCTCGTCTGAGCCGCCGCCTCATAATCTGTCAACCTAAGATTTGTTTGGTTAAATATGAGATTTTTGGTCCAACTATTTGGATACTGTTAAAACAACACAAATACTTAATTTATTGTATGCTTTGATCAATCCTGTTTCAATTTCACTATTGGTAAATCACCGGCGGAGGGCAACGTCAGTTTGTTTTTTCTATGTTTTTTTTATATGGGTTATGCTCTCTTTTGCGTTATTGTTCCTGTTCTTGCGGAGGGCGGCGGTAGATGAACTCTATGGCGGCGGATGGCTGACGGAGGAATCTTGATGGTGGATTAAGGCTTGATGTGTGATTGTAGAAAAAGGGGAAAGAGAAAAACATAAATTGTGTTCTGTGAAAAAGAGAGAGGAAGGGAAATAAAATTGGCTTTTTTATTATTTTTTTTAATTTGTTAATATGGAGTGCCAAGTGGCACTGTCTTATTAGGCGAATGGCACATGCCATTACTTCTTCAATGACACTGAAGTGCTACCCCTAGTGGCAGATTGAACTCCAAACATGCTTTTAAGTAGTGACAGATTGAACTCCTAACATTCTTTTAAGTAGTTTTAGAGAAGAGTCATATAGCATGTAGAAGTTTGGACAATACAAAGACTCTACGAGGCTTGGTTAAAGAATACATATTTACTAGAAAAGGTTTGGGAAATGATGATGCTTGGTTAAAGAATACATGTTTACTAGAAAAGATTTAGGGAATATTTGTGACTGAGTTTGATTAAAGGAAAATGATAAATAGCACGAAAAAGTCAAATAGAAGAAACACACGAAGGTTATTTTTTCATGCCCACCTACCTGTAAATTCCACAAATTGCCGAGATTCAAGTTTCTCCTTTAATTGAAGAAATGACGCGTTAGTATTCTTGCATTTCTTGTGTTGACTTTTTCGTATAGTATAGCACTTCTCTTGATTAAAGTGCTTAAATCCTTTGGTGTTCAAAGATAAAATCTCTCAAGTGTGACGAGACTAGAGATAGCTTTCAGGTTGGGGATGTGAACACAAAAATAACACATGTGTTTCTCTCTTTCATTTTACATACATTAAAATTGTTTTCAGATTTTATTTTAACAAAAGGAATTTTTTAAAATAAAGAGAAAATTTAAAATAACATCTGAGTTTTGGCTGTACACCACCCGTGGATTGGACCGGTTTGTGTTTTTGGGGCAAATCCGGCCCGTTGTTCGCCTCTACTTATGGTGGGCTACAGAAGCAATATGATAAGATACATAAATGTTCATCCGTGTATGCAAAAAACAGAAGTATTTATTGGTGACCATGAAATAATAAAGTATTTACATACCTAAACATTTGAGTATTTTTTTTTTTTTGACACGTACAAATTCGTGCTGATAATAAAATGACAAAACCTTGTAAATTTATGATGTACCCATAACAATATATAAATAAAAATTAAGCTAAAACCACAATTTCCAACTATTTTTGAGGCAATGCTAGGACATCAAACTTTTAACATTCACTTCCAATCTAGCATGTCCAATAGCCACAAGACTTCTTCCTTAGAATTTGCCACATCACAGAAATCCATTTGGATCCCAAACACATCCATAAGATCTTCACTTCCTTCTTCCATGAATAGCAAAGATATCCATGCCCGGATGCCGGGCAAAAAGGGGTAGCCAGGGGATATGTCTAGGTAATCATATGCCAACGCTCTATATGATGATCGTTCAATATAATCGAACATGGACTTGTTTATGATGCATGCAACCTTGTTTGTATCCTTCCGCCCAACCATCACAGAGACACTAACATTCTGATTTTGTCCTGAAGGGATAGTAAACCTAGGTTCAACTGGAAAAGTCATCTTGTATTCAGAACTCTCGAGGTGATATTTGAGCAAGTCACAGACTCCAGAAGCTGGACTTCTAAAACCTGATTGCAGGACAGAGCCAGACACCGCTTCCGAGAAGAGAAGTATATCTTCCGCCCAAATGTCAATGAAAAACTCCAAATCATCAAATGAAATTCTGGGAGGGAGAAGAGCTCTACGTTGCTGGCGTTTATGGAAGGTTTTGTATAACTTGTAGTAGGTTTCAGTAGGAGGATTAGGTCGCTTGCAGATTGATGGCCATCTATTGGCACACATACATTTCCAAAAGAAATCGTCTTTAGCTATGTCATTCCACTGCTTACAGACAGCCATACAAGAAGCAAGATCAACACCCTCCAGTAAAGGGAAAACAGCCTTCAAAACTTCTTCAGATTCCATTTGATGGCCCTGAGTTGCAATCAAAACTTAAATGAATTATTGATCATACACTGCAATGATGAAAAAATGTAAACATCAGAAGAATTCCAAGAGATTGCAACAGAAAATATGGAAAAAAGATGACAAGCTGTCAATAGTTAAAACATAAGACATAAACGCATGGATACAGAAACATGATTCCTACATCAAACAGTGATATAGGTAAAGGCTCTGAAACAGTGATACGTAATTACCGCAGTTCTTGCTGAAAGCAATATCAGTAGCAGAATTTAAAACTTCAAAACATCCCCGTACGACAAAAAACACCAAATCAAAACAAACATGTCTTAATCAATATTATTCTTCTTTCTTTCAAAATCCATATGGGTGATTTTGGCAAATTACAATGATCAATTCCCAACTGAATTAAGTTTATTCAAGCTCCAGAAATCTGTAAAAATAATTCATTTAAAAGTTTGTTTGAAACTAGTTTAGTTAAATAAAACTAAAGTATTTGGTGAACCGTAGTGGATCACTCTTTAAATTCATATGATAGATATAGTGCCTATCATCATTATAAAGAGGAGAAATAAGGGTACAGAGGAATCAACAACAAAATTATTTTTAAATGGTGTTAAACTTGCACACTAAAAAGTAATAAATAAAGTCCACTCCACACCAACCCTACATCTAATATTGAAGGTTAGAATCTCATATCTGCATATGTAATGATCATTTATTTCTTAAAGTTAAAGACTGCAATTACATGGTTTCCTATCAGCATAAATGTCAGATGTTGTCCATTGCACTAAGCAATCCTCACTCCACATAACACTCTGGTTAATGCAAGATGAAAGACAAGAGCGTAGACATGGAAATTACAGCATAACTCTACAACAAACAAGCAAAATTACACTACTCAATCTCTAAAAATTAACATACTTCATACAATTCAATTTTTAGTACAGTGCTCTTTTAGCATACAAAAATACATCTACAAATTTCTTTCCAGATACAGAGTACGCTATGTTGTTTGGGTAGAAAGTGGGAAGATGGAAACCAGGGGCAAAATTGTAAACCACTTTGCAGCCAAAAATTACGATAAAAATTTAGGATATTGTGGAGTAAACAACTGAATCACTACTCTAAATAGCAGTGTGTGGATAACTCACTGCCTAATGCCTCTATGATTTTTGTCACAGATTAGTCCTTCAACAATCAAAACATCACCAAATTCATACTCGTTAATCTCGATTCTGACTACCTTGATGAATACTAAGTGCATGTTTGGAATCACTTTTGGGCTTGGCAAAGCACTGAAATTGATTTCGGTATGTTTGGGGGTTTCTTATTATAATTGATTCTAACATGCAGTTAGGATTTGAAGATCTTGCCTCTAAACATGATATTTACAATCAAAATTTCTGTTCAACTCAATTTTAGTAAATGTATCAAAACATAAATGATTTTACCTTAAACTCGTTTTTTGATGTGCTAGTTTGGCATTTTCAAAGAAGAAAAATAATCAATTTTCTGCACCATAGAACCAAATATGCTGAAACATCTTAACATCAATTCAAGGGTTTACAGTATACTACAAAATTTTCACTTAGACGATTGGATGCGGACATGGACACATCCACATCGATAATAATTTTAAAAATGACATAATTCAATGCAATCAGATGCGACCGTGTCTCAAACATGACATGCATTCGATAAGTATTGGTGCTTCAGAGGTCAAACATCTAAACTAACTAAACAAAATACTACACTAAAATCCATCAATACAACACAACAAACATGCAATGAAAAACATGTTGGTTGTGTTTCAATTTAACATGATTCAGATCAGATAATATATCACTTTACAAATTACACCCAAAATAAAGCTTCAATTGATCGCATAGCAACATTATGAACAATATTTGACATTCTAAATGAGAAAAAAAATCCCAATTCGAAATCAACATGTGAAGAACGTAAAATTAGTTAGAGAGAGATGAATCACCGTTGATTATAGAGATATGGAGGTAGTAAGCGATTATGATGATTGATTGATTTGGGGGTGGAATTGGTGTGTGAATCCTCGTAGATCGTGATGTATCTTCTTTTACCAGTGAAGGGAAAACCAGAATTAAAGGAATGATAGAAATGAGGGACGGATTTGACCAATACATAAGGACGGATTTGACAAATTATTATTGAAGAACGGATTTGACAAATTATTATTTTCTCAAATATTAAGAGTTGTTTTATAATATTTGTATTAGAAAAATAAATGGATAAATTGAAAGAAAAACATATTAATAAATAGTTAAAGGGTATAATAAAAAAAAATCTACAAATTTTTCCCTAACCAATTTGTAACTTGAGAGAGAGGGAGTACCACATTTTATTTGTATCTTGAAGGCATGGTGTTTCATATATTTCTTTTCCTGTTTTATTGGTTTATTTAAATAAGTAACAACATGCCTTCATCGTCCAATACTAATAAAATGTTGAAAAAAGGAACATTATGGTTTAAAGAAGAGGATGAAATATTCAAACATATGTTGATAAACTTCGAACAAGAAATTGGTAACAAGTATCAAAAAACACGAGACTTGCACAGTACCAAAAAATAGTGTACTAAATGGACTAAAATATCACAGTGTACTCAATGTACCACTTACGATTATAACATAACCAGTACTTAAGCCTAATCAAAATAACAACTTAAGCTTAATTTAAATTTTATACTTGTGAGTCTTGAGTTGAGGGTGGAGCTTGTGATCCATGATCAATAACAATCTGACACTCAACATTTTTTGCCTTATTTCTTTGCTTTTTCTTTTAATTGACCGTCACTTGAAATGTGAAACACAATTGTTATCGCAAAATAAGTTATATACCTTATATAAGTTAAGACACTCTCATATCTTGGTACATTGGAAATTCTGTTAATCCTTTACATATATAAATTTAAATTGTATTCATCACATCACATAGTACCAAAACAGAAATGGTCTTTCATATATTTCCTTTTCAGTTTTAAGGGTTTATTAAAATAAGTAATACCATGCCTTCATCGTCCGATACTAATAAAAGGTTCAAAAAAGGAACATTATGATCAAAAGCAGAGGATGAAATATTAAAAACATATGTTGAAAAACATGGAACGAGAAATTGGGAAGAGGTATCAAAAAGTACGGAACTTGCATAATTTATCAAATGTACCAAAATAGTGTAGTGTATTAAATGTACCACTTATATTCATAACATAACCAGTACCTAAGCCTAATCAAAATAACATCTTAAGCCTAATCAAAATTCTATGCTCGTGAGTCTTGGGGATGGGGTGGAGCTTGTGATCCATGACCAATAACAATCTGACTCTCAACATTTTTTGCTTTATTTCTTTGCTTTTTCTTTGGATTGACCTTCTCTTAAAACGTGAAACACAATTGTTATCGCAAGATAAGTTATATAGCTTATATAAGTTAAAACACTCTCTCATATCCTGGTATGTCGGAAATTATGTTAATCCCTTACGGATATAAATTTAAACTGTGTTCATAATATCACATCACATAGTACCAAAACAGAAATAGTCTTTCATATATAATTTTTTTTTCTTTTCTGTTTTAAAGGTTTATAAAAATAAGTAAAATCATGCCTTCATCGTCCGATTCTAATAAAAGGTTGAAAAAAGGAATATTATGGTCAAAAAAAGAGTATGAAATATTAAAAGCATATGTTGAAAAACATAGAACGATAAATTGGGAAGAGGTATCAAAGAACATGGGACTTGCACACTTTACCAAAAAATAGTGTACCAAATGTACCAAAATACCATAGTGTACTAAATGTGCCACTTATATTCATAACACAATCGGTACTTAAGCCTAATCAAAATAACATCTTAAGCCTAATCAAAATTCTAAGCTTGTGAGTCTTGGGGCTGGGGTGGAGCTTGTGATCCATGATCAATAACAATCTGACATTCAACATTTTTTGCCTTATTCCTTTGCTTTTTCTTTGGATTGACCTTGACTTGAAATGTGAAACACAATTGTTATCGCAATATAAGTTATATAGCTTATATATTTTAAAACACTTTGTCATATCCTGGCACGTCGGAAATTATGTTAATCCTTTACATATATAAATTTGAACTGCGTTTATCACATCACATCACATAGTAACAAAACAGAAATAGTATTTCATATATTTCTTTTTATGTTTTAAGGGTTTATTAAAATAAGTAACATCATGCCTTCTTCGTCCGATACTAATAAAAGGTTGAAAAAAGGAACATTATGGTTAGAAGAAGAGGATGAAATATTAAAAGCATATGTTGAAAAACATAGAACGAGAAATTGGGAAGAGGTATCAAAGAACACGGAACTTGTACAATTGTATACTATTTCTTATTCGTCACGGCTTTCACGTGCAACGACGTGCAACAGGTGTCATTTTTTCTTCAAATAAAAACCAAAGAGTAAGGTACATCTGGAAAATAGAAAATAGGTATTTAAGAAAAAAGCTGACAATGTATTGCGTTATCCGTTAGTGAATTTTAAAAGGGTGGCTCGGATGCCGGCTAAAGAAAGAAAAGAGGTTTTGAAAGAATTGATGAAACAACGAAGCAAGTGGCGTGGAAGGGTGAGTGGTAATAGAGGGAAGGGACCCGTGGGGAATGGGAAGCTTCTGAAAGGTATAAACAACACTTTTATCACTCTTATTCCTAAGAAATAAAGTCCCTAAAGTTTGAATGATTATCGCCCAATCTCTTTGGTGGGAAGTTTGTATAAGGTGTTGGCAAAATTATTAGCAAATAGATTGAAAAATGTTATTGGAAGTGTAATATCAAATACTCAGTCCGCTTTTATTCATGGGAGACATATTCTTAATGGTTTATTGGTGGCTAATGAGGTGGTAGATGAAACTAAAAAATTAAACAGAAATTTACTTTTTTTAAAAGTAGATTTTGATAACGCTTACAATTCTGTGGATTAGAATTATTTGGATGATGTCATGAGTAAAATGTCATTTCCGAGAATTTGGAGGAAATGGATGAAAGAATGTGTATCTTCCGCTGTGGTGGTCTTCGTAAATGGTAGTCCGACTGATGAGTTTGTTCTGGGCCGTGGGTTAAGACAAGGGAACCCTCTCTCTCTGTTCTTGATCCTTTTGGCGGCGGAGGGGTTTAATATTTTGATGGAGTCTATGGTCACTAGCAATTTTTTTAACAGGTATAAGGTGGGTCGATAAAGGAACTTATCTGTTTCTCACCTCTAGTTTGCAGATGTCACATTAATATTGGGTGAGAAAATTTGGGCGAATGTCAGAGCAATGCGTACTGTTTTGTATCTTTTTGTGGCTTTGTCGGGCCTCAAGGTGAATTTTTACAAGAGTGTGTTGGTGGGTGTGAATGTAAACAGGTTGTGGTTACTTGAAGTGGCGGTTGTTCTGAATTGCAAAGTCTTTACTTTGCCTATTATGTATTTTGGCCTTCCGATGGGAGGAGACTTTCGTCCGTTGAATTTTTGGGACCCTGTTGTCAATCATATCAAATCTCGTTTGTCAAGTTGGAGAAGTCATTATTTATCATTCGGTGGCCGTCTTGTTCTCCTTAAGTCTGTCCTGACCTCACTACATATACACACTCTTTCCTTCTTCATAGCTCCCTCAGGTATCATCTCTTCTATCGAATCTTTTTTTTTTTTTTTGGGAGGGGGGGGGGGGGTTGACTGGGAGTTCATTTGTTTGGAAAAGGAGGTTGGTGATTTAGGGGAAAGGAGAATTAGGGAGTTTAATTTGGCGGTGTTGGATAAATGGTATTGGAGGCAGGTGATAGATAGGGAGAGTTTATGGTTTAGACTTTTGGCCGTCAAATACGGCCTGGTGGGCGGGGGGGGGGGGGGGGGGGGGGGGGGGTGTTACAAGAAGGTGGTAGGGAGAGGCCAGTGTGGTGGAGGGAGATAGTTAATATTTGTGACGGTGTAGGTGAAGTTGGAGGCTCTTGGTTCCCTGATAATTTCCATTTAAAAATAGGTAACAGTTTACATACTTTATTTTGGGATGACATATGGGTAGATGAGGTCCCTCTTCGGGTCTGTTTTAGTCGTTTTTTTGAATTATCAGAAAATAAATTGTTGACTGTGGCGTAAATGTTTGATTTGGAGTAGGAGGAATGAGGAGAGACATGGAAGTGGCGTCAGAATTTATGGGCGTGAGAGGATGAGTTGTTAGTGGAGTCTAGGCTGTTATTATTAACTAAGGTGTTGTAGGTTGATGTCAAGGATACATGGACTTGGTTACCTGAGCCAAGAAGGGGTATACAATTAAAGGGGCTTATCACACTCTCACCAGCGACACGTCCCTCATCCTAATGCTCCTCAGGTATCTGTGGATCTTATATGGAGGAAAGATGTCCCTCTTAAGGTCTTAGTTTTTGCTTGGAGGCTCTTTCGGAATAGGTTTCCTACAAAGGCGAATTTATTATGAAGGGGTGTGATTCAGCATGATGCCCAGTTTTGTGTCAGCGGGTGTGGATCGATTGAGACATGCACCTATCTCTTCTTGCATTGCAATCAGTTTGGTAATATTTGGCAGCTACTTCGAATTTGGCTAGGTGTTTCTTCTGCATATCCTTCATCCATGGTGGATCACTTCATTCAGTTTGGTACTTCAGTAGGTCTTGCAAAGTCTCGGTGCTCGATTATGCATTTAATTTGGTTTGCTAGTTCGTGGATTATTTGGAAGGAAAGGAATAACAGATTTTTCCGAGCCAAACATTGCTCACTTTTTCAGCTTCTGGAGCACATTAGATTGCTTTCTTATTCATGGTACAAAGCAAAATTTGTAAATTATTATTATAAGTTTCATGAATGGTGCCAGAACCCCTTCTTATGTGTGGATATAAGCTAACCTATTCTATTATCATCAGAACATTTTTTTTTTGACAATCCACTCTTTCATTAAAGAAACAAACCAAGAGAGAACAAAGACCAGACTTTAAGAGGGGCATTCCCCACCCAAGTACGTGATCCTATTGATTTTGCAGCTTGAGCAAGCTCATGAGTAGCTACATTACAATAGCGATTAACAAAGCTAATAGAACTACCAACTAAGCTACCAAACAAGTCATGACAGTCACTAATAAAGGGGCTAATACTAGCTATTGTTGACAGCCCATTAAAACATTTAACTACAGCAGCAGCATCCAATTCAAACAGAACATTACTAAGATGTAATTCTAAGACAGTTTGGATACCCCATCTTAAACCAAGAGTCTCTGCCAAGAGTGGGTCAGCCATGATATCAGGACTTTGAGTCGCTGCAAAGAGCACCTCCCTTTCATGATTTCGAATAACCAGCCCCCAAGTGACCTTCCCGTGCTTGTCGCGCCTAACATCTATGTTGGCTTTCAAAAAATCAATGGGAGGAGCAGTCCAAAACTGTGCAGGGATCTGCAGTCTATCAACTGAATGGATCGAATTTTCTAGATTAAACTCCAAGACAAAATCATGAGCACTTGCAGCTACCACCATTGGCTCAAAAACCACTTGATTGAACAAAACTTGATTCCTAAAAAACCAGATTTTCCAAAGGCACACACAGAAAAGTTGTACATCTAGAGGCTCTTTTGCTGACAGCCAACTTAGTAACCAAGCATTTAAACTTGTTTGAGGGGGAGGTTAGGAACCCAAAGGTGAAGAAAACCATACCTGCAGCGCCATAGGGCAAGCCATGAAGAGGTGGTTGGACAACTCATCCGCGTCAAAACAAAGGGGACACACCGTATCAAGAACTACCCCCTCCTTTTTAGATTGCACCTTGTTGGGATGATGTTACGGGCAAGTCTCGACATGAAGTTTCGGACCTTTGTTGGGAGAGGCAGTTTCCAAATGAGTTTCCACAACTTATCCCAAGGGAGTAATGACGGCCCCGGCTGATTCACAACTTTTTCATTGCACAAGAAATGATGGGCTGATCTAACGGAATATTCACCACTCTTTTCATTTGGCCAAAACAGTGTGTCTTCCCTAGCACTTGATGGAAGTGGAATGTTTGCAATAGCCTGAGCCTCCATAGGAAGAAAAATTTGATTGAGAAGGCGCCTATCCCAAATTCGAATATCATCAATTATAAGCTCGTTCACAGTGGCTTCCTCCTGAATCCCTCTAACCGGACTGAAAACCGTAGCATGAAGATGGGGCGGCACCCAATTATCTTTCCAAATTCGAACCTTTCTGCCATTTCCTATAATCCAAGCAGCTCCTTTTTGAACAATATCTCTAGCTGATAGGATGCTCCGCCACGCATAGCTCGGCTGATAACCTACTGAAGCCTCCAAAAAGTGACCTCTAGGAAAATATCTGCTCTTAAAAATCCTTCCCATCAGGGACTGTTCGTCTTTGATAAGTCTCCAACTCTGCTTCCCTAGAAGTGCTTTGTTGAAATCACTGAAATTCCGGAAACCCATACTATAACACCCCGTTTTCCCAAAATTCAAAATTTCATAAATAAATCAGAGTATCATATAAAACGGAATGTTACATCTCATTAAATTCTCAAAAAGGAATAAATAAACATTTATTCTAGTCAAAACTGTTCTAACATTGCAGCGGATAAAATTTAATGTTAACAAATCGTTTTGGCACGCAGGCCTCATAAATAAGTCTCGACATAAATTAACTGCAAACTTAAATCATAATCAAATACGTAAGGAATAGAAAGTAAACATAAAGGTTCCCATCCCGTTACGTATCAGAGCACCTAAAGGACACGGTGAGGATAGCCACTCACAACAGCAACAGCAACAAAAGCTTAATCACCTGCACTTGCCCACAAGGCGGCAATTCCAGCAGAAGGGGTGAGATTCTCATAGCAATAACATTAAACATATAATTCAATAATTACAATTGACAACATAACTTCATCATCATACATCATAATAACAATCATGCAGCATCTTAAACAACATCATAAATCAACTTAATAGTTTGACTCGACAATGCAACATCGACTCGACTTATGCAACTTAGACATCTTAATCATGCATGTGGTACCATATTGAGTATAAATATACTCCTAGGGCATAAGCCCTCGTCGCTATTGAGCATAAAAATACTCCTAGAGCATAAGCTCTCGTCGCTGTTGAGCAAAAGCTCCTAGGGCATGAGCCCTCGTCTCTGGATGAATATGCATGGACTCAATCTCTTAAGCTTAGACGTCTCAAGATAAATTCCAATAATTTGGATTACCACATCATGAATCTTATAACAACACATGCAGCTTTTAATTAATAAAACATGGCAGCATGGCAGCAATCAACATCTCAAACAATAGCAAGATCGTAAACGTTCACATACATCGTCACTTATGATTCAGAAAAGCATATACAAATGTATAGGTTACAATAACAAATCAATTATCAGCTAACAACTCTACATTTCTTCTTAATACCTCAGTACTTAATTCCCAAACCAGGGGTCATCTCATAACTAATCGTGCGACAAGAGTCGCATTGTTCTAAAAGGTAGTCTGATACAGGACCACTCGCTATGGCGAGTGGGATCTCTCGCCTCGCGAACCATTACAGGGGTTACTCGCTACGGCGAGCTGGGTTGCTCGCCTCGCGAGCATCAGGGGTACTACTCGCTATGGCGAGTTGGGTTATTCACCTGGCGAGCTCTTGGGTGTTGCTCGCTACGGCGAGTTGGGTGTTCGCCTCGCAAACCTTCTGAGGGTTGCTCGCTATGGCGAGCTGTTCTATTCGCCTCGCGAGCTGATGAGTACTCGCCGTGGCGAGCTGGCTGCTCGCTGTGGCGAGCGGCGACCGAACAGTTACGGGGTTCCGAGGGTTTTCACCCAAATATGACTATAATGATGTCCAAGAGTTATTCTAATGTCTGTAAACAGTTTCCTACGTCAACGGTACAGTTTTTCATCATCTAATCATCAATTTACCACTTATGACCTAATTATCGTATTCCTAATTCTCATGAAATAACCTAGAATTTGCTAACTATAATCATGAATTACATGTTCTACTGATATTGTAATGATAGGCTCACCCTTACCTTAAGAAATTCGAGCAGCAGCCTCTCCGGTTCTTCTCTTCCGTTTTCTCCCTTTTTCCTCCCAAAGCTTTGAATTGTACGTTCTGTACAATTCTAACCTAACTCCCCCCTTTTAAACCTCTTTTTGTTTGTTTTATTTTATCTTATTTCCCCCACAACTATATCTAATTATAAAACAAACCCACAACTTATT
The DNA here is from genome assembly GCA_946800305.1 of Medicago arabica. Classification (NCBI taxonomy): domain Eukaryota; kingdom Viridiplantae; phylum Streptophyta; class Magnoliopsida; order Fabales; family Fabaceae; genus Medicago; species Medicago arabica. The sequence continues at coordinate 4,509,229 of OX326969.1, forward strand.
ATTTGTTTTATTTTCTAATCTTATTTTATTAAACAATAAAATAAGTCACAACACATAAGTCACAACACATAAGTCACATAAATCACATAATATCTCGAATATCACTTAATTCACACAAAATCATATAAATATACCCTATACTATATAAAATAATTTTAAATAAATAAAACGGGCGTTACAACTCTCCCGAACTTATAAGATTTTCGTCCTCGAAAATTTACCTTAAGCAAACAACTCGGGATAAGACTCCAGCATCTTACTCTCTAGCTCCCAAGTCAAGCTTTCACCAGTCGCTCCGTCCCAAACGACTTTCACAAGAGGTATCTCCTTGCCTCTCAATCTCTTCACTTCACGACTTTCGATCCTCACTAGTAAGGTCTCAACCGTCAGGTTATCTCTAACTTGCACATCATCCCTTTGAATCACATGGGATGGATCTGGGACATACTTCCGAAGTTGCGACACGTGAAACACATCATGTAAATTTGACAGGTGCGGCGGTAAACCTACTCGATACGCCACTGTCCCAATTCTCTCTGATATCTGATACGGACCAATAAACTTCGGGGTTAACTTCTTCGACCTCAATGCATGACCCACACCGGTCATGGGAGTAACTCTTAGGAATACATGATCTCCCTCTTGGAACTCAAGGTCCTTCCTACGCTTATCATGATAACTCTTCTGCCGACTCTGCGACGCTTTCATCTTCTCTTGGATCATTTTTACCTTCTCAGTAGTTTGTTGAACGATTTCTGGTCCTAAAACCACATTCTCACCTGACTCAAACCAACACAACGGAGTTCTACATCTCCGACCATATAAAGCCTCGAAAGGTGCCATTCCGATACTAGAATGATAACTGTTATTGTACGTGAACTCTATCAATGGGAGATGACTATCCCAAATTCCTCCTTGCTCAAGTACACAAATTCTCAACAGATCTTCCAACGACTGAATCGTTCTTTCTGACTGACCATCTGTCTGCGGATGGTATGCCGAACTCAACTTCAACTTAGAACCTAAAGCCTCTTGCAAACTCTTCCAGAATCTAGAAGTAAACCTCGGGTCTCTGTCTGATACGATGCTCGAAGGAACACCATGCAGCTTCACTATTTCACGAATATAAATCTCTGCCAACTGAGCTATAGGAAAACTGATGTTAATCGGAATAAAATGAGCCGACTTCGTCAGTCTATCAACAATTACCCAAATGGCGTCATTCCCTTTAGGCGTATTCGGCAAACTCGTCACAAAATCCATGGATATACTATCCCATTTCCACTCTGGCACATCTAAAGGTATCATCATCCCAGCCGGCTTCTGATGTTCCACTTTTGACTTCTGACAAACCAAACACGAATACACAAAATGTGCCACATCACGTTTCAATCCAAACCACCAGAACAACTTCTTCAAACCGTGATACATCTTCGTAGCTCCCGGGTGAATACTCAAGCTACTTCTATGACTCTCTTCAAGAATCATTTTCTTCATCTCATCATCATCTGGAATGCAAATTCTACCTCGGAACCTCAACACACCATGATCATCGACCTTAAAGTCACCGTCTTCGGTCTGATTGCTAGCAACTAACAAGTCCACAAACTTAACATCCAATTTCTGCGCCTCTCTAATACTTTTCAAGAATTCATTATCGATCTTCAGCATTCCCAACCTCACACTTTGGGGTGACCAATCGCATACTAAACTCAAATCTCTAAACTGTTCCAGCAACTCAAACTCTTTAACCATCAAGGCGGACATATGCAAAGTCTTCCTACTTAGGGCATCTGTAACAACGTTAGCTTTACCCGGATGGTAATTCAAACCAAAGTCATAATCCTTCAGCAACTCAAGCCACCTTCGCTGCCTCATGTTCAATTCCTTCTGATCAAATAAATACTTCAAGCTCTTGTGGTCACTGAACACTTCAAACCTCGAACCGTACAGGTAATGTCTCCAAATCTTAAGCACAAATACCACTGCAGCTAATTCAAGATCGTGAGTAGGGTAATTTCGTTCATGGATTCTCAACTGTCTTGATGCATAAGCAACCACCTTACCATCTTGCATAAGCACACCACCTAAACCCAACTTGGACGCATCACAATACACAACAAAAGGTTCATCGGGCTTAGGCAAAATCAAAACTGGAGCCGTCGTCAGACGCTTCTTCAATTCATTAAAACTATTCTCGCAATGAACATCCCACACAAATGCTTTACCTTTACAGGTCAACTGCGTTAACGGAAGTGCCAACTTCGAAAATCCTTCTATAAATCTTCTGTAGTACCCAGCTAATCCCAAAAAGCTTCTAATCTCTGTAACCGACTTCGGAGTCTCCCATTGCGACACTGCTTCAACTTTAGACGGATCAACTGCAATACCATCACCAGAAATAACATGGCCAAGAAAACTCACTTCGTTCAACCAGAATTCGCACTTCGATAATTTAGCGTAAAGCTTCTTCTCTTTCAACACTTGCAAGACTATCTTCAAATGTTCCGCATGCTCTTCTTCAGACTTGGAGTAAATCAAAATATCATCGATGAACACAACCACGAATCGATCCAAGAATGCATTGAAGATGCGATTCATATATTCCATAAACACACCAAGTGTGTTCGTAACACCGAAGGGCATCACTTTATACTCATAATGTCCATAACGTGTCCTAAAAGCCGTCTTTTGCATATCTTCGTCCTTCACTTTAATCTGGTGATAACCTGACCTTAAATCAATCTTGCTAAACACTCGTGCACCCACTAGCTGATCCATTAAATCATCAATTCTCGGAAGTGGATACCTATTCTTTATAGTTACTTTATTCAGCTGCCGGTAATCAATACATAACCTCATACTACCGTCTTTCTTCTTTACTAGTAATACTGGCGCTCCCCAAGGAGAAACACTTGGCCTAACAAACTTCTTGTCAAGCAAATCTTCTAATTGCTTCTTCAACTCAGCCAACTCGGAAGCTGACATGCGATAAGGTGTCATAGACACAGGCTTCGTTCCCGGAATAAGGTCGATTGAAAATTCAACTTCTCTACATCAGGAATTTCATCGGGAAAGACTTCTGGAAAATCACATACCACTTTCTGCTTATCAATCAACGTTTGGTTCTCAATAGATAAAGACGCCATCAAAGAAAACATCAACATTCCTTCACGTTCTAACTGCTTCAGCTGTTTAGTAGATAAAAACTCTGCCCCACTCTCTTCTTCATCAGAGGAAAAATACACTGACTTGCGAAAACAATTAATATGTACATGATTGTACTCTAACCAATTCATACCCAGAATCACATCCATACCACTCAAGGGTAGACAAACTAAATCAATTTCAAAATCACGATCATACATCGATAAAGGACATCTTAAACACACAAGAGAAGTGGTCACCGAACCCTTAGCTGGAGTTTCGACAACCATTTCCCCATTCATATTAGACATAGTAAGACCCAACTTAGCAGCACAATCAATGGCAATAAAACAATGTGTAGCACCAGTGTCAATAATAGCAATTAAAGGAGTACTATTAAAATAACAAGTACCTCTGATCAAACGATCCTCATTCTCTGTCTGTGTACCAGTCAAAGAAAACACTCTACCAGTAGTCTGAGCCTTCTTAGGCTTCTTGCATTGTGAACCAATATGACCCTCTTCGTTACAATTAAAGCACACAACATCATCATACTTGCATGCCGAAGTAGCATGTCCCTTCTTACCACAGCGGTAACACCGCTTCACATCTCCAGTACAAGCATTACTCTTGTGGCCTTTCTCACCACAATTATAGCAGACAATCTCAGCAGGAGCATCCTTCTTCTGAGGTCTCCTCTCATCGTTAACTCTTTGCTTGCCCTTATCAGCAGGGGCACTATAAGGCTTCGAGCGGCTCTGCTGTCCTTTACTCTTTCTTTCATTCACTACCTTGTAGTGAGCTTTAGTGTCCTCCTCATAAATCCTGCAGCTGCTCACCAGCTCGGAAAAGTTACGGATCTTCTGGTAACCAATTGCCCTCTTGATATCAGCACGCAAGCCATTCTCGAACTTGATGCACTTAGAAAACTCCGCCGTCTCAGCAGTATAGTGTGGATAAAACTTAGCCAATTCCACAAACTTGGCAGCATACTCAGTCACCGACATGTTCCCTTGTTTCAGCTCAAGGAACTCAATCTCCTTCTTCCCGCGAACATCTTCCGGAAAGTAACGGTTCAGGAACTCCCTCCTGAACACAGCCCAAGTAACAGCAGCACCTCCATTCTCTAAGACCGGTTGGACACTCACCCACCAGTCGTCGGCTTCTTCTGCCAGCATGTGCGTACCAAAGCGCACCATCTGAACGTCCGTACACTGCATCACTCTGAAAATCCTTTCGACCTCCTTGAGCCCTGTCTGAGCTCCATCGGGGTCGTATCTTCCCTTAAACGTAGGTGGATGATTCCTCAAAAATGTCTCCAACATCCTCACACCATCATTTCCACCAGCATTCTGTTGTTGGCCCACAGCTTGAGCCATCGCTTGTAATGCAGCAGCAAGAGCAGCATCATTTCTTCCAGCCATCTTAGTTCACTACATAACGAGAACGGGTTAGAGAAATTCAAATAGAATTAAACTAACACTCGACACTAACGACTCGATCTACTTGGCCGGACGGACCGACCTGCTCTGATACCAATTGTAACACCCCGTTTTCCCAAAATTCAAAATTTCATAAATAAATCAGAGTATCATATAAAACGGAATGCTACATCTCATTAAATTCTCAAAAAGGAATAAATAAACATTTATTCTAGTCAAAACTGTTCTAACATTGCAGCGGATAAAATTTAATGTTAACAAATCGTTTTGGCACGCAGGCCTCATAAATAAGTCTCGACATAAATTAACTGCAAACTTAAATCATAATCAAATACCTAAGGAATAGAAAGTAAACATAAAGGTTCCCATCCCGTTACGTATCAGAGCACCTAAAGGACACGGTGAGGATAGCCACTCACAACAGCAACAGCAACAAAAGCTTAATCACCTGCACTTGCCCACAAGGCGGCAATTCCAGCAGAAGGGGTGAGATTCTCATAGCAATAACATTAAACATATAATTCAATAATTACAATTGACAACATAACTTCATCATCATACATCATAATAACAATCATGCAGCATCTTAAACAACAACATAAATCAACTTAATAGTTTGACTCGACAATGCAACATCGACTCGACTTATGCAACTTAGACATCTTAATCATGCATGTGGTACCTTATTGAGTATAAATATACTCCTAGGGCATAAGCCCTCGTCGCTATTGAGCAAAAGCTCCTAGGGCATGAGCCCTCGTCTCTGGATGAATATGCATGGACTCGATCTCTTAAGCTTAGACGTCTCAAGATAAATTCCAATAATTTGGATTACCACATCATGAATCTTATAACAACACATGCAGCTTTTAATTAATAAAACATGGCAGCATGGCAGCAATCAACATCTCAAACAATAGCAAGATCGTAAACGTTCACATACATCGTCACTTATGATTCAGAAAAGCATATACAAATGTATAGGTTACAATAACAAATCAATTATCAGCTAACAGCTCTACATTTCTTCTTAATACCTCAGTACTTAATTCCCAAACCAGGGGTCATCTCATAACTAATCGTGCGACAAGAGTCGCATTGTTCTAAAAGGTAGTCTGATACAGGACTACTCGCTATGGCGAGTGGGATCTCTCGCCTCGCGAACTATTACAGGGGTTACTCGCTACGGCGAGCTGGGTTGCTCGCCTCGCGAGCATCAGGGGTACTACTCGCTATGGCGAGTTGGGTTATTCGCCTGGCGAGCTCCTGGGTGTTGCTCGCTACGGCGAGTTGGGTGTTCGCCTCGCGAACCTTCTGAGGGTTGCTCGCTATGGCGAGCTGTTCTATTCGCCTCGCGAGCTGATGAGTACTCGCCGTGGCGAGCTGGCTGCTCGCTGTGGCGAGCGGCGACAGAACAGTTACGGGGTTACGAGGGTTTTCACCCAAAACCCCAAATTTCATCCTAATTCTTCCCAAATTCGACTATAATGATGTCCAAGAGTTATTCTAATGTCTGTAAACAGTTTCCTACGTCAACGATACAGTTTTTCATCATCTAATCATCAATTTACCACTTATGACCTAATTCTCGTATTCCTAATTCTCATGAAATAACCTAGAATTTGCTAACTATAATCATGAATTACATGTTCTACTTATATTGTAATGATAGGCTCACCCTTACCTTAAGAAATTCGAGCAGCAGCCTCTCCGGTTCTTCTCTTCCGTTTTCTCGCTTTTTCCTCCCGAAGCTCTGAATTGTACGTTCTGTACAATTCTAACCTAACTCCCCCCTTTTAAACCTCTTTTTGTTTGTTTTATTTTATCTTATTTCCCCCACAACTATATCTAATTATAAAACAAACCCACAACTTATTATTTGTTTTATTTTCTAATCTTATTTTATTAAACAATAAAATAAGCCACAACACATAAGTCACATAAATCACATAATATCTCGAATATCACTTAATTCACACAAAATCATATAAATATACCCTATATTATATAAAATAATTTTAAATAAATAAAACGGGCGTTACACATACCACCTTTCATCTTTGGTGCTGACATTCGATCCCAACTCAACCAATGGAGCTTCCTCTTTCCTTCCTTTGCACCCCACCAAAATCTAGCAATCATGGCCTCTATCTCTTTGCAGCACCCCTCTGGAATCTTGAAACAGCTCATGACATAATTCGGAATGGCTTGGGCTACAGACTTGATAAGAACCTCCTTTCCGGCCCTCGATAGACATCTCTCCTTCCACCCTTTAAGTTTCTTCCACACTCTATCTTTCACAAAAGAAAAGATTACCTTCTTTGACCTTCCAAAAACAATCGGAAGGCCAATGTATCTATTCTGAGAAACCACAGTCTTTGCTCTCATCATATTACAGATGATTTGGCTATCAGCTTCTTGCACATTTCGACTGAAAGAGGCCTCAGGTTTATCCATGTGAACCACTTGACCAGAAGCTTTCTGGTATGTTTCAAGAACTTTGAGAATGACATTGGCTTCTTGTTGACTTGCTCTAGCAAACAACAAGCTATCGTTTGCAAACTGAAGGTGGGAAACTTGGGGGGATGTCCTTGCTATTTTTATTCCATGGATATTATTGCACCAAACTTCCTTGTGAATTAAACCATATAACACATTAGCACAAAGGATGAAGAGGTAGGGTTAGATTGGGTCACCTTGGCGGAGTCCACGCTCCGGAGAGAAGACTTTGCTAGGTTGGCCATTTATAAGAATTTGATATGAAACTGTTAAGATGCAGCTCATGATCACCTTCACCATGTTCTCTGGAACTCCCATTGTTTGAAGAACGGTTTGGACAAAACTCCACTCAATGCGGTCATTAGCCTTTGACATGTCTAATTTAACCGCCATCATTCCTTTCTTTCCTTTACGCTTTTTCTTTAGCCAATGGAAACACTCCATAGCAATTAAGCCGTTATCAGTGATCAGCCTTCCCTGCACAAAACCACTTTGTTCCTCATCAATAACATTAGGCAGAATTACCTTTAGTCTATTGGCCAAGGATTTTGTTACAATTTTCATGACCACGTTACCCAAACTGATGGGCCTGTAATCCTTTGGGGACTTTGGGTTCTTGCCTTTTGGGATTAAGACAATATAAGTACTGTTCAAATGAGCAGGAGAACTATTATTATTAAGGATATTCTTTACAAGCCTTTTCACATCAGCCCCCACAATGTGCCAATACTTTTGGTAGAAGAGTGTTGGGAGTCCATCCGGCCCCGAAGCTTTTAAGGGGTGCATTTGTTTGATTGCTGCTTCAATTTCTTCATCAGAATAAAGTTGAGAACACCAGTTCTTGTCTGCCTCGGTTAGCCGGTTTTTGACCACATCACAAGTTTGTGCCATCATCTCCGGTTCCAAGCAAGTAAAAAGGTCAGAAAAATAATTAACCAACAATCTTTCCACACTTTCAGAGCCGTTCCACCAAGCCCCATGATCATCCTTGAGCTTTGTAATCTCGTTGATTTTCCTTCTTTGATTAGCCTTTCCATGAAAAAACTTTGTGTTCTTATCCCCTTCTTTGAGCCAAACAGCCCTGCTTTTTTGTCTCCAAATTATTTCTTCTGTTTGTAACAGCTCCCCATGTTTCTTCTCAAACTCTTTGTACCTATTATCATCAAAATATTGCTGTAAGGGTTAATAGTGCTTTTTGCCCCTGTAATATATGTCATTTCCGATTTTCGCTCATAAAATTTTCGGTTTGATTTGCACCCTCGTAAAAAAAAAATCCGGAAAACACCCCTAATAGGTCTTTTTTAGAATTTTTTTTTCAAAAATTTTGGTTTTTGAATGGCCTATAAAGGTGTTTTTCGGAATTTTTTTTTACAAGGATGCAAATTAAACCGAAAATTTTATAGAGGCGAAAATCAGAAATGACATATATTACAGGGTGAAAAACACTATTAACCCTTGCTGTAATTATTTGCTATAACCTTTGATACACTTTGTGTTGGGGAATAACCAACTGGTTAAAATATTCCATTTTAATTTCTTAAAAAAAAAAAACATTGATTGGACCCATTGTTTCTTGGTGCATGATTGATATTTATCTGTTTATTTCAAAATAGTAAAAATCATAATTTGACTAGCATACCGTGGCATCAAATAATACAGTTTTTTTTTATTTATTTAGAGAATCAAATAATAGACAGTTATCAATTGTTTTTTATTGCCTAAAAATATTGTTGTTTAAATGTCTCAATATAAATCGTTGTCTATATTGTTGACGAAAAGCCTTTTGCTACAATAATAAACAACAGTTACAAAATCATTTTCTAAGCATTTGAAAGGACAGTTGCATATTTTTAGCATTAGGTAATCAGAGCATAAAGCACACTTAACCACTGTCGAAATGTTGCCTATTCTTCTAGCTATAGTTTCAACAATCTTTTGGTAAAAATTTAGATTATGGAAGGGACACCAATGTAAGTATTTTATCTTTTGGTCCTCTAGTAATTGTTGAACGGCATAGTTAACCTTAAAACATCTAAGCGCCGAAACATCCACACAAATATTAACCCCTAAGACCATTCCCAACGGGGAGTTTATCTACATAACTTATGACACCTAATAGGTACTCCTATTTGAGAAAAAAATAAAAATGGTGCTTAATGAGAAGAGTGAATTTGTTAAGCTCTCTTGATTTAGGGTTAAAATACTTAAATATAATGATATAAAATTATCAATAGATGATATAAAGTTATCCTTGAGTTTCATTAACGAAATTTGTTTGACGTGCAAAGTTGGAGAGATTGAGTATTTATAAAGTTATAAATGAGTGACGTGTTGTTGCGCCGATTTAATGCCAAGAGCTACATATTTAGCCCTTATCAATAACTCATATCCATCTTCCGATCTCAAACAACGGTGTTCTTGGTATTCATTTAAGGTACTGAACTCTGTTAGTGATTTTTCGACCTCAATTCATCTTCCTCAAATTTCGACCTCAATTCATCTTCCTATTCATTTAACCATGTTCTTGGTATCCATCTTCCGATCTCAAATAACGGTGTTCTCGGTATTCATCTTCCGATCTCAAATGTTCGTCTTCCACCGTCATAGATCTCAAATTGAATTTGATTCATTTAAGATTAGGGATTTTAATGGAGGTCGCCCAGATTATGGATGTGAAAGGCATGGTGTTGGATCAGATGAATTTTGGAGAGAAAGTGATGAACAAAATGGATTTGATGAAAATGATAAGATTTTGGAGTGATAGGAATTGATGAAGATGAGCCGATTCAGACTTCTGCAAATTAAAGGGATTCGAAAGAAATGAAGATGAACAAATTCGAACTTCTGCAAATGAATGTGATTCGAAAGGAACAAATTATATTTCTGATGCATAAGTGTTATGATTTACAAAATAAAATAAAAATAATAATAATAAAAAGTTTAAATTTGATTTAATCAGGGACTCAGTTGCAATAAGTAAATATATAATGTCACACCTTATGGGCAAATGTAGAATACACCATATACTCTGAAGTGACATGAATTAAATGTACAATGTTCAATGATTGGTCATTGGGTTAACTTCACCAAAAAATCATTCTCATGAATTTATCTTAAAATTTTCCTTATTTTGAAGTCAAGTTTACATGCTCAACAATGTCACCTTAACTTCCTTATATTGAAGTCAAGTTTATATGCTCAACAATGTCACCTTAGCTCTTATATAAAAAGGAAAGGAAAACAAGCACCAACCAACACAAACATTGTAACGACAATACTCTCATCCACCAAAACACAATAACAATGTCTTCATCATCTTCTCTTCCTTTCCTATTTCCCCAAACTCATTCAACAGTACTCCCAAACCCTTCAAACTTCTTCTCACAAAACCTACTTTCCACACCTCTCCCTACAAACTCTTTCTTCCAAAACTTTGTTCTCCACAATGGTGAAACACCTGAATACATTCACCCTTACCTCATCAAATCCTCAAACCTTTCCCTATCTGTTTCCTACCCTCTTCTCCTCTTTTCAACAGCAATGTTGTACCAAGTTTTTTCACCGGATCTCACAATTTCATCCTCACAAAAAACTCACACAAACATACCAAAAAACCATGTTATCTCGTCATATAGTGATCTTGGTGTGACTCTTGACATCCCCTCTTCAAATCTAAGATTCTTCTTGGTTAGAGGAAGCCCTTTTATAACTGCTTCAGTTACAAAACCAACATCTCTTTCAATCACTACACTTCATAACATAGTTTCTTTGTCATCTTTTGATGACAAAAATACCAAACACATTCTTCAGCTCAATAACACACAGAAATGGATCATATACACTTCTTCACCAATAAAATTCAACCATGATGGTTCTGAGATTGTATCCAATCCATTTTCCGGTATAATTCGTATCGTAGTTGTTCCTAATTCCAAATATGAGCAAGTTCTTGATAAATTCAGCTCTTGTTACCCTGTCTCTGGTGATGCAAACATCAAGAATAAATTTCATTTGGAGTATAAATGGCGAAAGAAATGTTCTGGTGATTTACTCATGCTAGCACACCCTCTTCATGTTGAGCTTCTATCACAAAGTAATAATGTTAATGTTACTGTTTTGCATGATTTGAAGTATACAAGTATTGATGGCGATCTCGTTGGTGTTATCGGAGATTCATGGATATTGGAAACTGATCCTGTTAATGTAACATGGTATTCTAGTAAAGGTGTTACAAAAGAATCACATGATGAAATTGTTTCAGCTCTTGTTAAAGATGTGAAGGAGCTGAATTCTTCAGCAATAACAACAAATGGATCTTATTTTTATGGTAAGATTGTTTCAAGAGCTGCAAGGTTTGCTTTGATAGCTGAAGAAGTGTCTTACCCTAAAGTGATTCCAATTATCAAGAACTTTTTGAAGGAAACTATTGAGCCATGGTTGAATGGAACTTTCAAAGGGAATGGTTTTCTCTATGAAAAAAAATGGGGTGGGTTAGTTACTCAACAAGGTGTTAATAATTCAGGTGTTGATTTTGGTTTTGGAATTTATAATGATCATCATTATCATTTAGGGTATTTTCTTTATGGAATTGCTGTTCTTGCAAAGATTGATCCATTTTGGGGACAAAAGTATAAACCTCAAACTTATGCACTTGTGAAAGATTTTATGAACTTGGGCCAAAGGGATAACAAAAACTATCCAACTTTTAGGTGTTTTGATTTTTTCAAGTTGCATTCTTGGGCTGCAGGAGTGACTGAATATGAAAATGGAAGGAATCAAGAAAGTTCAAGTGAAGCAGTGAATGCATATTATTCAGCAGCATTGATAGGTCTAGCATATGGTGACAAAGATCTTGTTGATATTGGATCAACACTTTTAGCATTTGAAATCAATGCTACACAAACTTGGTGGCATGTGAAAGATGAAAAAAATTTGTATGGAGAAGAGTTTGCAAAAGAAAATAGAATTGTTGGTATTTTGTGGGCTAATAAAAGAGATAGTAAACTTTGGTGGGCTCCTTCTGAATGTAGAGGGTGTAGGGTTAGTATACAAGTTATGCCTTTGTTGCCTATTACTGAGTCTTTGTTCAATGATGATGTTTATGCTAAGGAGCTTGTGGAATGGACACTACCTTCTTTGAAGAATGAAACAAATGATGATAGATGGAAAGGGTTTATCTATGCTTTGCAAGGAATTTATGACAAGGAAAATGCATTGAAGAGTATTAGAATGTTGGAAGGCTTTGCTAATGGAAACTCATTCAGTAATCTCTTATGGTGGATTCATAGCAGATAAGGAGTGATGCACAAAATCAATTGTGAAAATCTCTTATGGTTTATCAATTGTGTAAATTATTTGTGCGGATGTACGGGTCATGCGACGTTTGTTATCATTTTCAAAATGAGTTTAATATCAAGATCTAAGGCTACGTGACCGATAATCTATGTAATTAAAAAGTACAAATAAACAGGCGAGTATTTCGGTGAACAAGTGAGACAAATGATCCATGACGGACCATGTCCGACTAAGTAGCAATTAAAACTCAATATGTTATCTACTATTTAGACTATTTTGTGAAATTGGAAGTAAAAACGAGACCAAGAGTTTGAATATTCTTATTCCTTTGCCCAATTGATAAACTTGTTTAAATTCTTATCACCTTCTGCTTTGTTCTTTACCACCATTTTCATTAATTTCAAAGATCTTTCTTTAATTTCTTCATCTTCAAGTAATTGATCCACCTTCTTCTTTATCTCTTCCTTTGTTATCAATCCATTTTCATCCTTTTCAAATCCCAATCCAACCTTCCACACATCACAAATATATGTCTTGTTCATAAGTTGATCACTAAAAAATGGCAAACACAACAAAGGTACCCCATTACACACACTTTCTATAGTAGAATTCCAACCACAATGTGTAATGAAACATGCTATTGAAGGGTGGCTCAATATCTTCTTTTGTGGTGACCAACCAACAATTTTACCTTGATTTCCTTTGAATTCACTTGGGTATGCATATTTTGTCTCATTACCCTTATCTTTACGTACAACCCAAAGAAAAAGCCTTTTAAGGAGATCAAGACCAAGAGCTAATTCTTTGAATTGATTTGGTCCAATTGATATTAAACTACCAAATGAAATATATATGACAGATTTAGGTGGATATTGATCTAACCATTCTATGCATGTTTCATCTTCTTGCCATAAAGTTCCCATGTTGTTATGCTCATTTTCCATTAATGGACCTATTGGTAGAAATTTTGGTGATAAAGAAACTGCTTCAGCCTCAAGATCCATACTAGTGTTACAAAGCCACCACTCTCCTAAATTCATATTTTGCATCTCTTTCATCATATGAAGGAAGAAGAAGGCATTACTTAAGTTATACCATGGCATTGCAGCTGCTTCCATCATAGGCAAATTTGAAGAAAGTTGAATTTCTTGTTTCTTTGGAAGACCTGAAATTTCAAAATTCAATCAATAAACAAGTACCTATACGGTATCTTGCTTGCATGTCTAAACTGTTCGATCTTGACCAAACGGTACAAGTTTTAGCTTTTTGTTTTGCACCTATTTTGCAAAGTTGAGATACAAGTAACCTAATTAAGATCAAAGAATTTAGAATGTGTGTGACTATGTGGTTATCGCTATTAGAGAGAACTTGAGTTCTAGTGTGATAGGTGTTGAATATCATCAGTCACTAAATAAGGAAATAAAGGACTCAAATTCTTCATGGATTCATTATGAAATCATGCAATGTTTATATAGGTAAATATACATCGACAATATGACAAGTGTACCATAACACACTCAATATTACTCCCTACATTAGATCCTTCAAGATTAAGGTGAGCACCGAGTCATATTTGTTTCTAGAAATAATTGAGTCACCATGTGAGTGCTACTTATTTTAAGTATCATATCATACTGAAAAATGCAACATGTGAAATATAGTGATAAGTTTAAATATTGAATATTTGTCTTAGTAAACTTAACTTAGTTGGTATGAACAATGCATAATATATGCAAGGTCCAGAGTTCGAATCTCAGCCACCACAAAAAAAAATTGAGTATTTAAAAATTACATTTATAATCTTAATTTAGTGCAACTTTGAATCCGGGAATATATAGTTATGCACCGGACTGTCTCAATGCCAAACTGACACTTTTTTTTTTACAACAAATTTTATTTAAAAACCAAATTCCTACTGAGACGAATAGAGATAGGTGGTTCAGAGAATACAAATAAAATACGTTGTATATAAAGGGAACATCTGAAATAAACACCAAAAAGACATCCCTACACGAAACAACCACTAAAAAAACAAAAACCATAACCACTCATCATCACTACTCACCCCAAATGAAAACCCCTCTAAATAAAACACTCTGCCCTCAACACCTAATTAGTTGAGTCATATTCTAACTTCCAAATATCCTTCAGCTATACACACTTTTTTCTTACTATCCTAAATAAGCTATGCTTTCAAATCCATTCTAGTTACTTGTTATCTTCTAATTATTATTATTTTTGCTTAATTGTACTTTTGCTCTCTCTATTTTGTTAAACTCGCAAAAGTTGTTCCAAGGGACGGACTTGAACAAGGCACAGTGTGGTAAGTGCCACACCAGTTCAGGTCCAATTTTTTTTATCGACTTATATTGTATATTTTTACTTGTATATTAATACAAACATCTAATTTCTTTTATGTTTATACATGCGTTTATATTTCTGCTTATATATTAATACGAGGACATATTTTTTTGATAATTTAAACACGTGTCTATATTTTTACTCATATAAGAGAAGCTATTTTTTTTTAATTTATATGTGTTTATATTTTAACTTATATATTAATACAGGGATCCATTTTTTTAATTTATACACATGTCTATATTTATATTCATATATCAATATAGAGATTTTTTTTATAATTTCTATGCAATTGCGACTTGCTTCAAAAAAAGAACGCAACATGCTCACCAGTCCGTATGCACGGTATCCTGCTAGAGCATTTGATATCTCTTGTAATCTATATATAAAGAGATGTTCTTATAACAATTAGTAATGATAATTTTAGTTTATTTTCAACAAATGGAAAATAGATTATTTTCTTTGTAATTTTAGTTGCTACAACTATTTTTAATATAACTTTTTATTAAATTTAGTAATATTTAATCATTTGGCAAAACAAATTTGCCCCATTAGTATTGAAAGTCCAGATCCTCCCCTGGTTGTCCCTCTTTTTTAATATCAAACTTTTTGGTTTCTCTATTTTCATATTTATTGTAATTTTGGTCTCGATCCAAAACTTTTTGCCCTAAAAATGGTGAGTTTTGGCACCAAAAAATATGTATTTTGATCTCAAAAGTGATATTTTGTTTCTAGATTTCAACATTAGAACAATAATTCTCATTTTTTTCGTGTAAAAAGTGATCACTTTGGGGCCAAAAAACATGGGTTATTGTGACCGTAATTGTAACAAATGTGAAATAGAGGGTATCATAGGGCCTTTGAGCTATAAGGATTATTATGTAAGAAACCCAAAAATTTGTTATATACTACTCAACAATTCTAAACTTTTTTTTTATTTTTTATCATAGCACTAAGAATATCATTAAAATATGTATTACCTCCTTCCCTGATTATATGATTCTTTTGATTTTTTAGAAGAAAAAAAAATTATTTTGATAAATTTTAATATTAAAACATGTACTACCTCCATCACTTAAACATGTTGTTCCAGGGTCCTAGAACGCCACTAATATGTTTACCATGTTAATATTAAATATATTATAAAACACATTATTTTATAATCACACCGTTTTCTTTAGTAAAATCACTCATATATTCAACTATAATATATACTCCCTATTTCTCCCATAAAAAAAAATGCTCCCTATTGCTTTAAATATAAGCAATCAAAGTATATGTATTTTGTTAAAAAAAAATTCTTATATTTAAAATCAGAGCAACTAATATGTAATTTAAATATGTACTAATGTTTAGAACTAAATTTTGTTAACCCCGTCTAACACACTTCTTGATTTGTCCATGCATCCAACAAAATCATATCATGATATCACTTTATCATGCTAGTTCCCAAAATCATATATCTCTATATGGTCAAACTTGACTGATGCATGTATAAAAAGAAATTGCAATTTGCAACCATAGTGCACAAAAATTAAATCTTATATTGAATACTGAAAGCAAACCAAGGAAGTATATGACAAGATAACTAATGCTTGGTTAACTACTAAGGAATCTCCAATAAATGAATAAGACCATATATGAAGCATATATTTGGATGAGATGAAGAAAAAACAACTAATGGTTATGGATCAAATGGGGTCCATGATAAAAATTGCTTGTACTTTTTTTGTTAAAGGTGGAGAAACTATAGTAATTCAGTAAAAAAATTCTTACCACTTTGAGAATCAATAATTCCTTCTTCAACAAAACTCTCCATAGAATTAAAAGAAACCAATGAAGTTGCTGAAGCTGGCCAGAAAAGAGCCCCTTTAATTCCCAATTGGTGTGCAACTTCTAAGGCCCAACCCATATTTTTAGTGACAATTATACAAGAAATCTTGTTGTCACTATCAAGAGCATTTATCTCTTCTATGAGTTTAGGAAGCATTGAGCTCATAGTGGTTCTTGTGGACAAAATAATTTTGGCCACATCTTTTCTATCATCTTGAGGACACACACCATCTGGGAGAGATACTAAATTTATGTGTGATTCCATCACTTTCCTCCCTTGCTCACCAATAATTGAAGTTGTCTTCATTTTATTGTAATTTTCATCTGAAGTCAAGAAAGTGATTTTGCAGCCATGTTTGGCCAAAACATGAGAGAATTGCATAAGGGGGTTCATATGTCCTAGAATTGGGAATGGTATTGCAAGAAAATGTGGATTTTCCATTGCAGGGAAGGTGGTAGAAGTGGTGTGTTATATAGAACTCTTAGAACAATTTTTATATATGTGTGTTTACTATAAATTTTTATTACAAGAGGTTGTGTTGATGTGTTTTTATATCATTATATATAAACAGGGACGAATTGACACTTATAATTAAATATGATGAAGTTTTATCAGGTCAACCAAATTAAGGTGAGGAATAATTAAGTTATTGGACTAAAATAATCAACGTGTGTATTTCACCAAATGGCAAATCGTTTAGGAGAAATCGAGTTCTATTATTAAATAGTGAATCATTTTGGAGAAATTGACACTCCAATTTATCGTATATCTTTGCCCTAAGAACCAGGAAAAAAAATAATAACGTGAGGAATGGGTAATCATTCGATTCATATAAATGGTTTTTTGAGTACAATCCATTAATTTATTTATTTATCTTTTACAAATGGCCATTAAATAGTTTGTCACTGAGCTATCTGAAATAGACATAATATAGTATTCACGTGTTATAATATTACTCCATAGTCTCAGATAAATTTTTCTGAAATTGAACCCACTAAGTTAGACATAAACTATTTATGAGTTACTTAGATTACGTGTATTCTAGATGTTATTAAGTAAATGGTCAGAGTCCTTAAAAAAAAAAAATGGTCGGAGATTCAATTTACGACTATTGTGTATGGTAAAAAAAGTCGTTTAAAAGGGAATAACCTACTTTATGTCTCGTATAACCTACTTTATGTCTCGTATATTTTCCACGAAGACTAATCATCAGCAGTAAATGTTTCACATCAATAGTTAAAAATGCATTATCGTTCCACTCAAAATCACGGAACCCATTTTAGTTCCTTCGAAGAGAAAAGATCAATTAGTAGTCCCTTACAAAAGAATAATTATGGGTTGACACTTTTTCCCATACCACTCTGTTGAAATGGGTATAGAAGATGTATTTGGCTGAGCTAAAGGAGTGTTGGTAGGCTGAGGGACCGATGTCTTAGTCTGAGCAGCCAACATAGCAGTAAGCTTTTCTATCTCAGCCCGCATGGATGTTACTTCTTCACAGAGATCTTGGTTCTCTTGCTCAGTTTGATTCATTCTCTTTTTGATTTGCTTGAGTGTTGCAGTTGTGAATTGACAGATGGATTGATCTTTTATTGAAACGACATAGTGTGAGACTCGTAATTGAAACTATGAATGCAAAATTATGGATGATGCATATGCAAAAATAGACACATTTTTTTTTATTTATCGAAGGATTTGTCAAAGTTATTGTAAACATCATAAGGAACGTTATATTTGATAATTTGAAAAATACAAACAGTTTCCTTAAAGGCAAAAGCAAAGTCAAGGAAAAGACCCCTAACAAAAGTTAAGGCCTGGTTAAGACTTTTTGAAAATGTATTTCTTGGTGTTCCTTTTTACAAGATCCACAACTCTGATGCTTACAAAAACTTATCTATGTCCTTCGACATTTAATGAGAAAAAAAAAGTTTGTTTATGAATGTATGCATGATTACGCTAAAGAGCGGAGAAAACATGGTGAGGTTAAGTCCGTGATGTTGGAGTCAAGGGTGAATACGCCATTTGGTAAGGACTATGGTTTCATTTGTACCTATATCACGGATTCTACCAAGTTCTCAAAGTCTACAACCCCTTTCGAATATTATTGTATTGCAGAATTTACTTCTGGTCCAACAATATTCGTGAGAGTCTCGTTCAAGTGTACTATCACGTGTCAACTAAATAAAGACTTACTCATGAATAGCCACTGCACTGCGTCATAAAAAGGCTAAGATGGGTTAAATGTAACTAACAGTCCTCAACTTCGACGGTCACTAGAAAATAATATGTCAAACACGAATACTCATGTCAACATAGTGTACTTCCAAGATTCCTTCATTGAGCGGGGTTATCACATGTACCACAACCAAAAATCACTCTTGGTAAGGCACTATGATTATATCGCTGTCCTATCTTATGTTTCCCTCAAGTCCGGGTCGGGGACTTATCTCACTACTCACGTTTAAGAAAGAAGAAAGAAGAAGGAAGAACATATATACACGTATTTCCATCTTTTATTTTTTGATTTTATTTTTAAGCAAGTTATAACACAAAATTTAAATAAAGCCAAGTTATGCTCAACCCTCTTAGGGTTTCCCCAGTGCAGTCGCTATTTCTGTCGCGTCATTTTTCCGAGATCAACGCTATTTGATTAGCTTTTGTGGTGACGTTGGATCACCACAAAAACCTTTAACCTAAACTAGAAGCATAAAAATAAAACACACACACGAATGCACACACGCATGAATGATTTACATTAAGCCTAATATACATTCTAAAATCCGTGCCATAAAATAAACGACAAAACAAATAAATTAAAATGCAAGATGATGAAACTAAACTAGAAAATGCATGAATGGTTTACATTTAAGTCTAATATACAATTTAATAATTTAAAATGCTTAACAATAGAATAAAATGCAAAAACAAGGTAAAATAATATAGGATGTTGTAAAATAAAATGTAATTGAAATAAAAATGCATGAAAAAATAAATGTGATAAAAATAGAAAAGAAATGAGAAAAAATGAATGCAGGGGGTGCAACAGTATTATGTGGGGTGTGCAGAATAATAAAAGGCCGATTGGGCCAATAGAGAAAGTTGGGGGCGCATAGGATGCAGGAAATTGAATCTGGGCTGTTGATTTGAACAACAACCCTGACCTGATCTAAGGGGCATGATTGTAGGTCATCAGATTAAGATCTGATGGTTTGGAGGATGAGGGTACACGTGATGGGGTGGTCACGCACGTACGTGAATAGGGAGGTATACATACCCCAACCCTTCACAATTATCCTCATTTCTCACTTGTCTTCTCTATACCTCTTTATTCCCTCAATATCTCTTTGTTCTCTCTCCTCCCCTCATGAGTTCCTCGCCGGCAAGCAAAGTGGTGGTAAGGGGTTCCGGTATGGTGGCCGGCCATCGGAACCCTATTTTTTTAATTTTTTTCCGTTTGTTTTTGTTCTTTCTACTCCTACTCTTTCTTTCTAAATCCCAAATTCAAAAAAAGCACATATGGCCCTAGATCTAAGACAAAGAAAAATAGACTACCTTTTTACGGATTTGCTTTGTTTGGGTCTGATTGTGGTGGTTATCGTGATTTGTCCGTTCTTGTATGTTGGTTTGTGTGAAATGTGCGTCTGGCAGTATGTGTGTTGATGACGTCTCTATGAACTTCGGTTTTGGGATCTGCATTGATTTGGGTGTTGTTCGTGAGTTCGTGTTTGATTTTGGTCTGATTGTATGGTTACGGACTTACGGTTTGATGGTTGCGGCTGAGGTTGTGTTGGGTTGACGATTGAGGCGTGAGGGTTTGAAAGATGAACGGTTTGGGTTGCTAAAAAAAGTGATGTGTGTTTGCCGGATTTGTGTTTGATGAAAGGAGTTCAGATCACTGGTGTTGTATGGGGTTAATGGTTCTGATGATGATGAGTTTTTGAATGGTTATGTGCGTTGGAAAATTGTGTATTTTGCATATAAATTTTGTGAATTTCCGGCCCCCCCAGTTGTGTGTGTGCAGCTTCTGTTTTATATCATTAGGGTTTGATGAAAAAGGCAACAACTTGCAGAGAAAAAAAAGTGTTTGACCCTAGAATGGTGCTGAAAAAGTGGCGTAGATGAAACAATTTTTGGCCCTGGACCCTGGACATTTTTTTTGATATTTTTTGGACTTATTGAACATTAAACATAAAAAATGAATAAATAAAATTTTGGACTTATCATCTATGAAAATAAATAAATAAATAAATAAAATATGAATATGAATAAACAAAAATTAAATTAAAAAAGTGAAATAGAAAATAAAAGATGGAAATGAATTAAAATTAAAAGGACTATATAAAAGAGTGAGAAGAGGGTCCGACTCGGAACCAAAAAAAAATGAGGTATTTTAAAATACCTCTTTGCCGAATTTTTTCATTGAAAAATCGGAGATTGATCAAGGTCAAACGGCATATGAATGTGGGTTCTTAAGTCAAAAATTGAGGTATAACAATGTATAACCCTATAATTTGAGCCATATAGGGGGGAAAAACTTCAAAATGGAAAACTATATGTACCACACAGTCAGAATATAAGTGCTGGGAAAATCTGAGCACGCCAACGATTAACTCACGTGAATGTGGATCTTTGTTGAATACACACAAGAATATTGTAAAAAGAAACATTTAACATGGTGTGACATATCTTGCATATGTTCACATAAACATATCAACATAATGTTGAAAGATAATTCAAATAAGATTCTTATGAGTATTACAAATATTGAAAAGACAATTTGAGTTATTGCAGATGGAGTCCAATGAAAAGATTGTTGAGTACTTCAATATAATCACATAAATTAGCAACTAGAAGAAAGGTTCGCAGAAGCCGAGAGAAAGAACAAAACCAAATGTTCCAGGACCATTAGAGAGGGAGATAACACATCTTCATCCAAAATTTTAAGACATTGCGTTAAGAAAATTGCTTTTTTCACATGTTTTTTTCTTCTTCTTAAAACACATGGAAATTACCCATTTGCCTCCAACGGTAGTTAACTACCGTTCGATAATGTCAATCATAGTTAACTAGCGTTCCTTAGCGATAATTAACTACCGTCGCGATTTTGCCTTAAACCAGGACACCACTACTCCTACCTCCTATTCATCCATCACTTTCCATAAATAAATAAATAAAAAAGAACTCCAAAATATAATTTCCCCCTCAAATATTTGTATCAAATCATTGAAGAAAGTATTCTAGAAGATTTCTACACACATTTGATGTCAAAAAACAGGTAATGCATATTTTAACCCGTTTACAATTGTTGATTTTTCTGGTATTTTTTTTGTTTTTCTGACATGCAGCCCAATGGTAGTTAACTACCGATGGTATCAGAATTTCAGTTGTAGTTAACTATTGTTCTACCAACGGTAGTTAACTACTGTTGTGGCCTTGAATTTTTCAAATTTTCAACGGTCACTACTTATATTTTTTTCAATTTTTTTTCATTTTGAGTTACAAATTAATTAAATGTTTTTGCAATTATATGTTGTTTATTTATAGTTATGGTTGACAATAGGGATGATGATTCAGTTGATTCAAAACCTAGTTTTGTCAATTATCCTGTCGAGATCAAACCACCTAAAGTTGAAGCTTCGGTTGATGTGAAACCAAAAACGGAGGAAGCTTCTGTTCATGTTGAAGCTTATGTCAATGTTAAAGCTTTACATGTAAATCTGGTGTTTTCGCACTTGGTTTCAACAAAGTGGACACGTATCAATTCTTTTCAAACCAAGATACATAGAAAGATAAAGATGAATTGCTTGATTGGATACGTCGACAAGAAAATTTCTTGGTTGGGTACGTCGACAAGCAAATAGGGTTGGATATACAGTTGTTATAAAAAGATCAAGTATAAAGAATCCAATGTTGGAGTTAGTTTATGAAATAAGTGGCGATCACCAAGTACCGAATTAAAAATTGAGGCATGAAGTAACGAGATCAAGAAAATGTGGATGTTTGTTCAAGTTGCGTGGATATGTTAGTAGGAAATTTAAGGCTTGGAAGTTGACTATTCTTAATGGAATTCATAATCATGAGATGGTGCCAAATATAGAAGAGCACATTCTTAAGGGAAGATTAAGGGAGGATGACAAAAAGATTCTACGTAACTTGACCAAGAGTTTGCTGCAACCAAAAAAATATTTTGACGAATTTCAAGGGAAAAAAAACAAGAGTGCATGACAAATGTAAAGAAAGTTTACAATGAATGTTATAAATTTATAAAGGCAATCAGACATGACAAGACGGCGATTCAATTTCTAGTGTAAAAGTTCGAAGAGTACAAATATGTTTATTTCAAAAGAACACGATGTGAGAGTGCTACTATTCAGGACTTATTTTAGGCTCATCCTGACTCAGTTAAGTTGTTTAACAATTTCCTGAAAGTATTGATCATGGTCTCCACCTATAAAACCAATTGTATGTTATGCAATTGTTTGAGATAGTTGGGTTCACCTCAACCGATACGAAATATTCGGTTGCTTTTGCATTTCTGATAGTTGAGAAGGAGGAGAACTTTACTTGGGTGTTACAGATATTGCTTCAACTTATTAACTCTAAGAATGATATGCCTAAAATGGTTGTGATTGGCAGGGATACGACTTTGATGAATATCGTAGCAATTGTTCTTCCTGAAACTAGTGCAATACTTTGTTATTTTCAAGTTGGTAGAAATGTAAAAGCAAAATGCATCACAGACTACATAGGGAAACCGGAGGATGTCCAAGTGGTTGGGAAAGAGAAGGTAGTCAAAGAGATGAAGTCAATTGATATAGTTGACAACTTAAAGAGAGCATGGGATAATGTGGTTGAATCTCCTACACATGCTTCATATGCAAGTGCGGCAATGCACTTTTGAGATGTTTGTAAAAAATTTCCAAAGTTTCTTGACTATATTCAAAGTACCATTTTGGATATTGTTAAGGAAAAAATAATGAGGGCATGGCCAGACCATGTCTTGCATCTTGGCAGCAGAACTATCAACATAGTTGAAGGGGCTCATGGTAGATTGAAGAAATATTTGAGCACTAGTGTGGGTGATTTGGGTACTT
This sequence comes from Medicago arabica, assembly GCA_946800305.1. Classification (NCBI taxonomy): domain Eukaryota; kingdom Viridiplantae; phylum Streptophyta; class Magnoliopsida; order Fabales; family Fabaceae; genus Medicago; species Medicago arabica. The sequence continues at coordinate 4,532,901 of OX326969.1, forward strand.
AGATAAAATACATGAGATATTGGCAATCCAGTTAACTGAGATACATTCATCATTTGGTAGGAGTTGTACTATCTTGGAACATAGATACAAAGACAACATTTTATACTCTGGGTTAAGGGGAATGTATCTAGAGATGCCCCGAGCTATATTTTTTAGGAAGCAAAAAGTTCCAAGGAAGCTGGCATAGACAGGAAAAATTGAGGTTGTGTGATAAGGACATTGTATGGGCTATCTTATGTGTAACACCCCGTTTTCCCAACACATAAATAATATAAAATAGATCAGAGTTCATCATAAACAGGATGTCACATTTCGTTCTTCAAAACATCAATTAACTTAAATAGAGTTAAAATCCACTATTTATTTAAACAACTGCTTTCAATAATTAAAACAATGTCGCAGCGTAAAATATTCAATGTTTAAACAATACTTGACACTAAGGCCTCAACGTCAGCAACATAATAAAATTCCAAATTTAAAAGTGTTCCAACATCAACTTATAAAAAGATACGTAACAAAGAGAAACAAAACACATAAATATCTCCATCCCGTTACGTATCAGAGCATGACTCTTAAGACGACACGAGACATCAACTCACATAGCAGTTACTAATGGATATATGCATGTTACCCACATAGAGGCAACATTCAAACAGAAGGGGTGAGATTTCACATTCATTAATAATAAGCAACAATTCATATAAAAGAATTAAGTGTTTTTCACCCCTGTAATATAGGCCATTTCCGGTTTTCGCCCCTGTAAAATTTTCGGTTTGATTTGTATCCTTGTAAAACTTTTTTTTTTCGAAAAACACCCCTCCTCCATCCAACTCAGCAAATTCGCATATGTGGCGCTGACTTGGCTTTTTTTTTCATCATTTATTTTTTTTAATTGGCCACGTGTAAAAAAAAAATTCCACGTCATATTTAATTTTTAAAAAAATCCAAAAAACATTGAAAAATTAATATTTTTTTTCTAAAACATTAAAAAAATCGTTTTTTTTAAACTAAAAAATTCAAAAAAAAATTAAGATTTTTTTCCGAAATATAAAAAAACAGAAAAATAATCACATTATATTTTCCAAAAAATTTTAAAATAAAAAAAAATATTTAGATTTTTTTATCAAAAAATAAAAAACTATAAGATATTTTTTAAAATTAAAAAAATTAGAAAAAATAATCAGATTTTTTATTAAAATTAAAAAGATTTTAAAATATTCAGAAAATTAATTTTCAAAAATAAAAAAAATCCAAAAATCAGAAAAATATTCAAAAAAATTTCCAAAAAATTAAAAAAATCAGAAAAAATATTCATTTTTTTCAAAATTAATTTTTTTTCAAAGATTCTGGAGTTTAATTTTTAAAATAAAAAAGTTAGATTTTTTTTCCAAAAAGAAGTATTTTTAAAAAATTTTCTGCAAAAAACAATTATGGAAACATTTTATTATTTAAAATTTGGATACAACTTTTTTAAAAATTTTGAAAAAATTCAGATATTTTTTTCGAAAATTTTATTCCAGATTTTTTCCGAATTTTTTTTAAAAAAATAGTGAGATCAAAAAAATTTAGATTTTTTCCAGAATTTTTTTTTACAAAATTTGACATTTTTTTTATTTTAAAAATTAAATTCCAGAATTTTTTAAATTCTTATTAATTTAAAAAAAATCTGATTATATTTTCTGATTTTCTTAATTTTAAAAAATATCTTATAGTTTTTTAATTTTTGATAAAAAAATCTAAATATTTTTTTTATTTTAAATTTTTTTGGAAAAAATGTGACTATTTTCCTGTTTTTTTATATTTCAGAAAAAATTCTTAATTTTTATTTTGAATTTTTTAGTTTAAAAAAAACGATTTTTTTAATTTTTTGGAAAAAAAATCTTAATTTTTATTTTTTTTTAAATTAAATCTGACGTGGATTTTTTTTTTACACGTGGCCAAATAAAAAAAATAAATAATGAAAAAAAAACCAAGTCAACGCCATATATGCGCATTTGATGAGTTGGATGGAGAAGGGATGTTTTCCGGAAAAAAAAAGTTTTACAAGGATGCAAATCAAACCGAAAATTTTACAGGGGCGAAAACCAAAAATGGCCTATATTACAGGGGTGAAAAACACTATTAACCCAAGAATTAATCAACATAAAACAGCAACAATTCATCATCAAGAATGCTTCATATAATTCCAACTACAATCATCAACAACAATTCATCATCAACAATGCTTCATATAATTCCAACTACAATCATCAATTAACTTCACTCAACGATACAACAACGACGACTCAACAATGCAACAACAACGACTCAACAAATGCAAAAACAACGACTCGACAAATGCAATGTAATTATGCATGTGGTACCATCAGAGCTACAGCTCCCTTCGCTAATGCCGTAATTCGGCTTGACAGGCTGCAACCCTCTTCGCTTAAGAATCAACACAGCTACAACTCCCTTTGCTAATGCAGCGTAAATCGGCTTGACAGGCTACAACCCTCTTCACTTAACAATGCATCTGCAACGACACAACTTAAAATGCAACAACAATAACATCATATAAACATGTTAAATCATCCACAAAAGATTTCTACGTCAAACCAAGACTCCTGGAGAGAAAACACAATTATCAACAACTTTCATATTTAAACCAAAGACCAACTCAAAACAGAAACGTGTGATAAAGACACAAGAACGCGAAACAGGGAAGTCTGCCACTGAACAGTTCGCTAGGCGAGCTCACATCTGAATCACTCGATGTGGTGAGCAAGGTCACTCGCTGTCGCGAGCTAATACAGGTAGCTCTCGGGAAACTAGACATTTCTCGCCCAAAAATCCCAATTTTAACTTCCCAATGCCCAAATCTGATTCCAAAAGTTATCTAATCATTTCTAAACAATGAAAGGCACTCGAATTCATATTAAACTTGACCCAAAACATCATTTCTACAAAAACATCGTTTTACTACTGAACAAGTCGCTATGGCGAGGAAAACACTCGTTGTGGTGAGTGACATTTGAGCCACTCGTTAGGCGAAGAAAAACACTTGTTGTGGCGAGTTGACTTCTACTCGCTAGACGAGGGAAAAACACTCGTTGTGGCGAGTGACATCTGAGCCACTCGCTAAGCGAAGAAAACACTCGATGTGGTGAGTTAACTGTCTACTCGCTAGGCGAGTAAATTTACTCCCTGTGGCGAGCGACGACGGACAGTTCTACAAACAGCACGAACAGACATCAATTTTTCACCCAAAAACCCTAATTTCGACAACCCAAATCCCAAAATTGATAGGAAACATTACCTACTGTTATTCTACAACCTGAACATCAATTTTTGCACATTAATTCGTGGGATTACCTATTCTTTCAACATTCTAATTGAATTCAAAACATAACTTCTATAACATCAAAGATTCAACAACAACAAGATTAATCCCCTTTTTAGAATTATATACTTATGATTAAAGAAGGTTAGTCCCACCCTTACCTCGATGTTTTGCAAATAGATGAATTGCTACGGTTGAATCTCTCCTTGGGCATCTCTTTATGCCTCCTTTCCTCTTAACCCTAGTTTTCTTCTTTTGGCTCCGCTCTATCTTTTTCTCTCTGTTTGTTGTAACTCTAATTCCCTAACATCCTCCTCTATTTATAACCAACAAGGGTTTGTTTCTCACTTAATCTTTTTTACATGGTTACTATCCTCACCTCTATTCGGGTTACTATTCTTGTTGTAACTTCTCCGCCTTGCTATTCACACCTCCCTCTATTTAAATCATTAAAACACTACTCATCTCACTAACTACACTTCTTTTCTACCCAATGAATTCAAATAAATAAATTAATACTAATTAACTACCAATACAAATAATAACAATAATACTAATGTTATCTAAAAATAATACTAATAAACTAATATTAAAAATTGGGGCGTTACATTATGCATGTATCATTGCTATGGAAATTCATCACAACAAGTCTATTCGATTTGATGAGATAGATCGTCGTTGGAAAAGATCATGTATGGATGAATTAGTAATGAAGAATTTTTTTTCCTGTTATGAAGGAATGGAGTGGTATTCAGGAATGTTTCAAAAAATTCCCTTACCAATTGAAACTACAAATCAAAGAGGTTTTGCGTAAGTTAGCAATTCCAGAAGCCACGATGGTGTCTCCACCTCCAAGAAAGGTACCAACCAAAGGAGCCAAGAAAAAAGTGAAATCTAAACCAAATGAGGCATCGACTAGTCGAATCTCATCTTTTTGGGAGCGTGTTGATTCCCTATTTTCGGATAGTTAATCGTCACCAACAAAATCATCATTAACTGAAAGAAAAGGATCTCCTATTGGCAATTCATCATGTTCCTCGGTTCTAACGCCTACCCGGGTTCCAAAATCAATCTTGTTTCTAACCCCTTATGATGCCTCGAGATTTATTCATCATATTACTTTTAAATCTTCTTTTCATAAGTGTTCATTATTATTATAGATGTGTCTATGACATGTCTAAGAATTTTTCAAAGTGCGTCGAAACATAGAAAAAAAATGTAAGACTCTTCTTCGAGCTATTCATCATGATGCGTCATGGAAACATGCCTAATTCAAATAGTGTTTGTGTTTTATAGCTTAAAAAGAAAACATTAAAGAGGATTTTTTTTTCCTAAAGTGGGAATTCGCCAAATAGGGGAAATTGTTGGACTATTTGGGAAACCTCACGATGTTTGAGCATCATGTTGGGTTAATAGCAATTACACAAGTGAATTGACTACCACTTCTTTAGATAAAACCTTAAGATATTGAGTTTACAATATGAAAGTTTAACTTACATTTGACATATCATAATATGGGTACGGCTCTTCTCACAATATTTTTTTGGTCATTCCCAACAAAATAGCCTAGCGTGAGTTAAATCATGCATGAGTATTTTATGTTGGGAATGATCAAACAATGTTGTGAGAAGAGAAATTTTCTCATAATATCTCTTTTAAATGTAAGACTTTTTACGTCATTGATCCAATACAATGAGACTCATTCCCATAGTCCAACATTAAAGGAGGAAAATAGTTAGAGAAGCCAAATACATCACCACTTTCATTTTTGTGATCATCTACAAATCATCTTGAACCCCATTGTGAGACAAAAAGTTTTCATTTCTCCAAGTGTTTAAGCTAGGTTGTATGGCTATTGTAAGGGATATAGGAATGAAATTTCACTCTTAATATCAAAGATAGTAATACAAATATATCAGTAAATACAAAGGGATATGCGGTTTTTCCTATCAACCTTCGGTTGGGGCTTCCGGTGGTTTGGTAACTGTGTGGGATACTTTTGTTGTTGATGTGTAGCTCTCTATGATGTTCAGACATGTGTTGGTTATTAAAGGTCGGGTTCTTCGCACTGCACAAGAATTTGTTATTGCTAACGTGTATGCACCATGTGACACGGTGGAAAAACAGGTCCTTTGGGAACGCCTAACTTCTTTTGTTCAGAACAATGGGGACGCTAATTTATGTGTGTGTGGTGATTTTAAATCTGTCCGTTCGGCAGATGAAAGGAGGGGAAGAGGCACATCTTTTCGGCAAGATGATGCAGACATCTTTAATAATTTTATTGACGACTGTTTATTGTCAGACTTGCCGATTGTGGTCGTTTATTCACTTAGTATCGCGGTGATGGTATTACGATGAGCCGTTTGAATAGGTTTTTGCTATCTGATAATTGGTGTGAAGTCTAACCTAATTGTATACAGGTGGCGCATCAGCGAGGACTCTCAAATCATGTCTCGTTGGTGCTGACAATGGATGATGCTAAATGGGGACCTCGTCCTCTCCGGATGCTGAAGTGTTGGACGAATTTCCCAGTTATGCTGACTTCGTCCAACAAAAATGGAACTCTTTCAATGTGGAGGGTTGGGGCGGTTATGTCCTTAAATAGAAGTTGAAAATGATCAATTTTTGTTTAAAAGATTGGCATCAACAACACTCTAAGAGTTTGGAAGGAAAAATTAATGTGGTGAAGGATCAAATTTCTTCCCTCTATACTAAATGGGAGGTGTCTGCACTTCTTGAAGAAGAGGGTAAGGAGCTTTATGATTTATCTCTTAGTTTGCACTCTATGGCTCGCATGCAGACAAGTATTAATTGGCAAAAGGCAAGGATGAATTGGTTACAAGAAGGTGAAGCTAATTCAAAATTCTTATATGGTATTATGTCAAACAGACGGCGCCGCAATTCAATACATTTGGTGCAGGTTGAGGGCGTCCAAATCCAAGGAGTTCAAAATATTCGAGCGGCTGTTTTTAATCATTTCAAATCTCATTTTCATTCACTTCAAATTGATCGGCCTAGGGTGGAAGAGTTTCATTTTGGAAATTTGACTCATGGTGACTCAAGCAATTTAATTCGTCTGTTTTCTATGGAAGAGATCAAACATGAAGTTTGGGATTGTGATAGTTACAAGAGCTCGGGGCCGGACGATATCAATTTTGGTTTTATAAAAGAATTTTTGCAAGAATTAAAAGCTGACTTTATGAGATTTTTGTCGGAATTTCATCGTAATGGGAAATTGACGAAATGAGTGAATTCTACTTTTATAGCATTAATTCCGAAGTTGACAGTCCGCAACGGCTCAATGATTTTCTCCCTATTTCCTTGATTGGTTGTATGTATAAGGTGTTGGCGAAGGTTCTGGCTAACAGGTTACGCACAGTCATTGGTAGTGTTGTTTCCATTTTGAAGTCAGCTTTTGTTCAAGGGAAGCAAATTCTTGATGGTATTCTTATTGCAAATGAGGTAGTTGATGAGGCTCGGTGTATGCACAAGGAAATGTTGCTGTTTAAAGTTGATTTCGAAAAGGCATATGACTTGGTGGACTTACACTATCTTGATTCGGTGATGGTTAATATGAATTTTCCAACCTTGTGGCGGAAGTGGATAACTGAGTGTGTAGGCACGACAACTGCTTCAGTTCTTGTGAATGGAATCCCGACGGAGAATTCGCTATTGAGAGGGGGCTCCGACAAGGGGACCCTCTTTCACCATTTTTATTTTTATTGGTGGCCGAAGGTCTAAATGTTTTGAAGAAGGCACTAGTAGATACAAATTTGTTCCGTGGGTATAGGGTTGGGCGTGAAGGTGAAGTGCAGCTGTCTCACCTCTAGTTTACGGCTGACACTCTTATTATTGGGGAGAAGAGTTGGTTGAAAGTGCGTTCGATGCGAGCGGTCTTTCTATTATTTAAGGAGGTTTCAAGGCTTAAAGTTAACTTTCGCAAAAGTATGCTGATTGGTGTTAATGTTACTGAAACATGGTTGTCAAAAGCTGCTTTCAGTCATGAATTGTAGAACCGAGATTATTCCTTTCGTTTACTCGGGGTTGCCCATCGGAGGGAACGTGCGGAAGTGTAGATTTTGGAAACATGTGATTGACCGTATTGTTTCTCGGTTGTTGTCGTGGAATAATAAGTTTCTTTCTTTCGGTGGCCGCCTAATACTTCAGAAGTCTGTTTTGTCCTCTCTTCTAGTTTACTTTCTTTCCTTCTTCAAGGCACCCGCATGTATAATTTCTTCTATCAAATCTATTTTTTAAAAAAATTGGGAGGACGGTGAGGTTATTAGAAAAATTGCTTGGTGGAATGGGACTCCGTATGTTTACCAAAGGAGGAAGGAGGTTTGGGGGTTATGAGGTTAGGCGAATTTAATTTATCATTGTTAGGTATCGTATGTTAAAGGCGAAATATGGTGAGCAGGGAGGCCGTATTAAGGAAGGGGCGTAATTGCTCCTTGTGGTGGAGGACGTTATGTAACGTCTGTGGTGGGGCTGGTATGGGAACTGGGAGTTGGTTTGAGGAAAACACTCGTATGGTAGTAGGTGATGCCTGAAATACTTACTTCTGGACTAATAATTGGGTGGGAGGAATTCCACTCAGGAGTAAATTCCGCTGCCTTTTTGCTTTGGCCATGCATCGAGAGTGTTCGATGGCGGAGATGGTGACACTAGGATAGGAGGAAAGAGGGAATGCGTGTGTGTGGAGGAGACGCCTGTTGGCGTGGGAGGAGGAAACTGTGAGGGAGCGTTCTGCTTTATTACATAACATTGTCTTGTAGGATCATACTAATGATACTTGGAAGTGGCTACTTGACCCTATTCATGGCTATTCTGTGCGTGGGACTTACCAGTTTCTCACATCACCTGATGAACCGTTGGATAGGAGCCTCATTGATAATGTCTGGCACAAGCTAGTCCCTTCAAAGGTTTCTCTGTTTGCTTGACGCCTAATTCGAGACCGAATTCCCACAAAGACTAATTTTGCACGACAACGAGTTCTTCAACAAAATGACATCTCTTTCGTTGGAGGATGTGGATTTTCCGAGACGACGAACCGTCTCTTTATTGGATGTGATCTCTTTGGAAGCATTTGGTTTCTAGTGTGGAGGTGGCTCGGTATTTCCTTCGTTTCTCCTGCTAGAATCCGCGACCATTATGCACACTTCATACATATGGCAGGTTTATTGCGAACTACACATTCATATTTGAAGGTAATTTGGTTGGCTTGTGTTTGGGAAATGTGGAAGGAAAGGAACAACCGTGTTTTCAAAAATGTGGTGTCCGATCTTTATAATGTCCTCGACAAAGTTAAGTTAAATTCTTTCTTATGGTTGAAAGCTAATCAGGTTCCATTTGTTTACAATTATCATGTCAGGGTACAAATTCCCCCTCCTTTGCATGGGAGTTGCAATGTAATTTATAGTTTTTCCTTTGACCGATGCTATCTTGATTTTGCATCAGTGACTTTGTATCTTTTGTAGTGTGTTCTTCTCAGCACGCCTTGTGCGAGCTGACGCATTATTGGTTTATTTCATATATTCAATTTTGGCTTGTTAAAAAATATATATATATATATATATATCAATAAATTATACAATATATTTTTACAAAATCTACTGTATTAATTAAACTTTTTCATTGATGTATAAAAAAACTAAAGTTAGTTTTTGTCAAAAAAAAAAAACTAAAGTGAGTTAGATGGATTATAATTTCTTCCCTGCTGAATTTGGAATGACGCAACATAGTCTATGTCCCTCAGCCTATTTGGCCAACGTGTTGGAGATTACGATAACAAGTCATGTCTCTAACAAAATATACGGTGTGGTGCCCAAACGTGAATGACGGATTAGAACAAGTCATAAATTTAGTTCGCTGCTTTAACGTGGAAAATGAGTCGAGTAGACTCGATAAGATTTAATTCAGCTATAAATTCAATCTAAGTTTGTAATAAATCTTCTTTTTAACTTGAGTTTGACTTGTTTAAGGGTGTGTTTGTTTTAAGTTTATCAAATTTATTTTTAGAAATAACATTTTTTGAAATATAAAGATGGGAATTTTATTCCAAGATTTTAAAAAAATATGTTTAATTAATTTATAATATTCTTATGAACAATAAAAATAAAGATTATAATAGGTAACTATATATGAATTTATTCTCATTTCCAAGAAAACTTTATTTCATCCCTATTCTTTGCGAAATATTTTTTATTCCCAAGAACATTATATACCCGGAATAAAATTTAGAAAACTTGTAACAAAAATATGCATGTATATTTCTACCATTTTATTCTCAAAAATCTAAGAATATAACTTGAAACAAACACACCCTAAAAGTCATAAATAAGTTAATTCAGGCCGATTGTTCGAATCAGATAATTCAAAAAAAAAAAAATTGTCAAGAAAATCAAAGTTTTAGATTATTAAACTTTTATTTATTTAAAAAAAATGCCAAGATTGAATTAAAATAAAGTGCATCCCAAACATAAAGTGTTTAATGTATAAATACATGTACAAAGTTCTGAACTACATAAATATACCGATAAATACCCTCAAATAAAAATAAAAATAAATATACTGATAAATATAGAAAACTAAGTGACACTTTAAATCAAAATTATAAATAACACTTTAAATCAAAAATGAAAAACAATAGAAAAACTAGTGTATCTAAATGAGACAAAAACTAACAAATTTCTTAAATAGAATTGAGAGTCCTAAAAATACTCTTCCATTTTATTTTTTGACAAGAATAAATAATATTCACTTATTCAAATTGATAGAATACATCGATATAATACAAATCCGCTAAAAACATAAATGATGAATTTGTAAACACACTCACAACATCCATGTTAATAACATAAAACGGCAAAGTACAGAAACCTACACATATGATCATATTCAAGTCTCTGAAATACTCATATCTCCGGATCTGCAATGTGGATGACGTCAAAATCATTGATTGGATCTGCACTAGATCGAAGTTGATCTGACAATCAGAACCGAACAAATACCTGAACGAAACAAGACTGATAAACAACGCCGCACAAAAACGACGAACAAACCAACGTCGCACTAAGACAATGAAATCACATGATAAAAAACGAAATATATGTGAAAATCATTTATTTCAATAAAAGGGAAAATAGAAAAACGAGTTAGATGAGTGATTTTAGGTAAAAAATTGACGCTAAATCACATATCTTTGGTGGATGAAGGAGAAGAAACTAGAGTTTTTGTAACGGCTCACAAGAGATAAAGGAAAAAGAGATATACTCTTCCTTTTTAAAAAATACTAATGAATGTCGAATAACATATAATTCAAATTCAATTCATTTAGATAATAAACTTAATTTGCAACTCAATTTTATTCATTTAAATTATGAATCAAATTAACGAGTTACTTATTAAACAGAGTTTCAAACAATATTTGAGTTAGTCTGCTTCAGTATAATTATATTTAAGACAAAATCAAAATTATTGCAAAAAAACAAAAAAATAGATTCGAAGATAAACACTAAAGGCTGAGTCTCATATCATTCACCTTCATTATTGTCCAATTATTAAAATATATGCATCACATCTATTCTAGCCTTAGGGTCCCGTGACCTGAACGTAGCATCCTAATCCTTATAGTGTAATATATTTTTGTTATTGCTATGAAATAAACTAAAAAGATGGTATCAAAGATGAAGAATATGAGAGTTTAATGTATTATTCTCTTTATAAGTGTATTTTGACATCAAAATATGAGTCCTTTTTATAAGCAAATGAATGATCACATGCAATCAAAGAGCACTAACAATTCATTCATTAATGAGAGTTATATGAATTTGGAAGATTAAGAATGGACATCCACCAACTTTATTATTCATAACACTTCCCCTTTTATAAGAATTTGGAAGATTAAGAATGGACATCCACTAACTTTATTTTCATAACACTTCCCCTTAGATATCCATTAAGGATATGGCTCATTAAAACCTTACTAGAGAAAAAATCAATGGGAAAAAATTCTAGTGAATGAAAAAGAGTACAACATCATTTTGTTTCATAATCTGCCTAATTAAAAACATCAATAGGAAAACTTAGTGGAATAAATCCATGGATAAAGGAAAAAGAGTGTTGAACGCATTTTTGTTTCCCGCTCATAAAGACAACGAAGAAGTTTAAATAATCTTTTATACTAGTTACTCAAAATCTTTTGGTGGTGACCCACTGACTCTGTAGAAAGATATGATATATCTTCATACTCTTCTCCAAATTAGCGGCTCTTGAGATATATTGATATTGAGTTATTGAAAGAATCTTTTTTAGAAAACCGTAAGTTTCTTGTATGTATAAAATCATAATATTTAATAAAGAGCATTCTCTACTTCCTTGATGTAGTGTTATCATCCAAAACGATTGGGTGATATTGTTCAATCTCTAAAGTACATATTGTGTGCTTGACTTTACTGCAATATATGTATTTACTAATATTGAAAAAACTAAAATACCACGATAAATATATAATAAGCAAAATACATTAGTGTCCTCACTTGAAAATTCAAGTAGTTTATAATTTTCTTGAGGACATGATCTTTACTCACATTAAATGATGTAATATCCCGCTTACCGAACTTTCCCGATGTTTTATCTGTTAACTTGTCTCGAATGCGTTTTAAGGAAGAAGGGTCTTTTTGTACTTTTGCTCTTAGGATATATATATATATATATATATATATATATATATATATATATATATATATATATATGTGTGTGTGTGTGTGTTAGAGCCCAAAAATCTTCATTTTTCAAGTTCTTCCTCTCTCTAAGAGTACCAAAACCAGAAACTCTCCTCCTTCTCTTAACATTTTCGAACCCTAACCCTCCCATGGTCACTCTTTATCTTCTTAATTCTTCAAGCAAGCAAAATCAATGATGGTAATGGTTTTAAAGCTTGAAGATGATGACTAGTAGGAATTTTTCAAGAGTTGCATGTTTGGATTCTTAGATAGGATGGTTGCATGTAGTGGAGGTTCTGATTGAAGCTTAAGAACTTGTTATCTATTTTAGTTTTTACAGGTGAGTTCTTTAGATAGATTTCTCACCCATGGTTGTGTGATTGTGTGTGAGTTTTAGGAAGAAATTATGAACTTATGTTTGATTTAATTTTTGCCACTGATTGTTGAATTGTGCTGTTTATTTGCCATGCAATTTAACCTGTAAGGTTTTTAATGTATTCTGGACGAATTGTGAACAACTATGAGCTTCGTATTGGGATTTTTCAGTGAAAAATGCAAATTCTGCAGGTCTGAGACGATGAATGCTCGCTCAAGCGAGAGAAATCTCGCTCTAGCGAGATTCTGCAGGCCTGGACTGATGAAGGCTCGCTCAAGCGAAATTGATGTCGAAACAAAATGGATTTCGCAAGCGAGATTCCACAGCACAACAATTTTTTTGAAAACTTTCTAGGTTTCAGGGACATCAACGATGCTTTTTCTTGCAGTTCTTTCAAACTTAAACCCCTCAATGCCAAGTATCTGATACACATTAAGTCGTAGAATACTAAGAGTGAATTTTCATGAGCAAACGACAGCAAATTCAATGATGAATGGTAATGAGAGTTCTATAAATCTTTATAATATTTGACAGGGTAGAATTATGTTCAGGTAAAGGTGAAAACCTAGAGCCTCGACTTAGGCAGCTGAGATTAAGTATGATAGTATGCCTTAACGCATAACGCGAATGATAAGTTTTAAGAAAACAAAATATTATGTAGGTGTCGTGGCTTCTGTTATCCTCGCCAGGAGGATACAGGAGGTTCTCGCCAGGAGAATGGGACACGCTCCGTAAGATAGGCCCGCACGTCACTGAGGGAGTCCGTCGGACTTTCGCTAGGCTTTCGTCGGTTTATCAGGGAATGTAATCGAGGTTACTCCACTCGATAGACTCCTTAAAAGTTATTCAGATAAAAATTTATTATAATGAAAGAATATCAGACAAGTTAAAAGTTAGATACAGTAAAGACGATCTAGTTCCCCGCACAATCATTTAGGAAAGTGTAAGTTCACACACGTATAATCAACCAATCGGTTGTACTGTAGACACGTGATAACCGTAGGTTTCCCTTAAGGTTATATGCAGCCTAGGATTTAGATAGAGCTCACTAAGACATTATGTCTCATCCCATTCCTTCATTTTTTCAGGTTCACAGGTGGCTCGAAGCAAAGGTAAAGAGAAGGCTTCAAAATGATCGTGTTGTGATGATTATAGCTTTATGACTTTATGTCCTATGATATATTATGCTGTATAATTATGTTGTAATGAACTTCAGTTTTAAATGTTCACTCGACTGATTATGTAGAATAAATGTATTATACGACTCTGAGAAACCTATGCTTCAGAAATTCCAAACTTATGTCTTTCCGTATTGTAACATTAATGTATCCAGTATCAGTTTTAATGCACGTGTTATATATTCTAGACACTTATAATACGAGCATTACAAATGACATGTGACATCACAATCATTCTAGTACATAATCAATTAGATTTTTCCATATCAACATTTATATAATAACAAATTTTAGAATCTCTTTTGAATTTCTAATAATATTTATACCTTTATCATAAAATCGATTATAACGAATTCATTTCCAAATCCTTAAAAATGGATAAATGATGTCATCTTTTCGGAAAAGTCTAGCTTGGACACAATCTTTTGTACACATCACTTAGGCACTCACACACAAAATACATTTTATTTAATTATTTGAAAAATAAGTATTATTTAATTATTTTCTCTCTTTATCTTTTTATCAATTTTGTATGTGTGTCTAAATTTTGTGATCAAACACTTGTGCGCAAGCAAATATTTCCCCATCTTTTCAATAATTTTGGTAGTATGTATTACGCACAGGGACGGATCCACGTCAAACACATAGAGGGCCAAGGCCCTCACTACTTTTTCAATATTTTGTTTTACCTATATATATACACAAAATTTGTTCCTTAACTTAATTTTAGGTAACATTTTAGTTCCGGTTTAGTCTTTTATGTTATAAAATATCAGTATAATTGTCCAAAACTACAAAACAATTTATCAAAGTCATAAACAAATTCAAATCTTCATCATGCAAACCTAGAAAATCAGATTATATTGAAAAATCTCATAAAAAATATAAGGTATTGTCATTTTATAACATACAGGACAAAATCGGGACGAAAAAAAGATTAAGGACGAAAGTATTACCTAAAATTAAATTAAGAGACGAATTACCCCAACTCTCTCTCTCTCTCTCTAAGAGACGAATTACCCCAACTCTCTCTCTCTCTCTCTCTCTCTACGGCAATGTTGACTTCATTTCGGTTCCATCTCATTCCATTGAGATCTTTCATTCATGACATAATTTATTAAAATTTCATAAGTTTTAGGTACCTGATTAGTTCTTCTGGAACTGAAGGAGTAATTGTGATATACACAACACATCTAAAATCCATTTGGATGAGAAATATTAGGTTGTTAACCTAAAACCTATGATAGATTAAGGGAATGACTTATATATAGTAATGTGTTGGCATGATGCAAATCAATATCTCAGCTTACAAGATTATTGATTTCCAAAATAGAATTGATAAGAGATGGACTCATAACCAAACTAGAGTTTATAAGGTATGGTCTCATAAGTATCAATCATACAATTAACTTTAGACGTCTAAATAATGGATCTTCAAGTCCATTTTTATGAGCATATGCTGACCTTTTTCAATGTTAATTTCAACTGACAAATGATACTTATCAAATGTTTTCTAAAAAGTTCAGAAAATAAACTCTTAGCCAAATTGTTGACATAATAATCTCACAAACTTCTGGTTGTGAATATACACGTGATCATTTAGTTGATGCATCGGTTCAAATCATATAATGTTCAAGGGATTCACATGATCATTGTATTAATTTAAATATCACCTTATATAAGTGAGAGACTCGTTCTTTTAAATTGTCAACTTTCTCTAGGAGCTAGTAACCCACAATAGTTACTAGATTGAAGAATCTTCTAGTTCTTCAATATGTGTGTGTGTGTCTATATATATATATATATATATATATATATATATATCCATTTTTGTTCAACTAGTTTCTACATAAATTTAATATAATTTGTTAACTTCTGGTTTACAATAATAATATGTGCTTCCACTGCAGTAATAGTATAATATGTAAACTAAAGATTTACAATAATATGTACTTACATTGCACTAATATAAGTGTAGTATAAATCAGATATCAATTTTTTCCACTACACTTATTTTCTCGAGAGTACATCTTGTAATATAGAGATATTTAACTTTTTTTCTTCAATAAGATATCAATTTAGAATTATATCCTTGAAACATGATAAATATCTATGAAATTAGTTTCATACAATGCTCTTCTGAATGTCATATAATGCATTCTCAATGCATAATATTTTTTATTTAATAGAATTAGTTTCTTTGTATCACTCATCTAAATATTTTTATAGTCTTTTGCATAAGAAATCTTTCATATACAAACAACATCCAACAAAATATACTTAAAATTATTGTACTCCTTAGTGGGTCCAAGTTCCAGGAGCAGTACTTGCTCGAAACCTTAAAATAGTTTATGCATACTTTTTTAGAAGGAATCAATAATACAAATCTAATTTATAGTTAATCTGTCAACTAACAAGAATCCTATCTCAAAATAATATAGTTCCTGAATCTTAATTGTATCAAAAATAGCAACAATATCAAATTCATAAGCACAATACCTACTATCATTAGAAAATAAATCATGTGGAGCATTCTACCAAAATAATATAAAATAGGCGGATCACAAATGAGTGTCGAATGAGCAAAGAGATGACATAGATGACAATACCTCTAATTTATATGCTTTGTGAGAACTCATTAGTAGAAAAAATCACAATTATCATAAGTCATAATAAACTTTTGCCATCTTCACATGTATCATATCTATGATAATCCCTATTATATCAATTCTTGACATTATTTTCTCAATTTTGCTACTTTGGGAGTAGATTCAATTGACAATTTATTTATTTTCTTTTGTTCAACTTATACTAAGATCAAATAGATCTTATATATTTCAACTTCGCGAACGCTTGATGTTAAATTATCAGTTCTTCTAAAACCATATCTCAAATCTTCATAAATAATGGTAAAAAAAAAGATTCATTCTTTGACCAATCCTTCAGGAATGCTTTAATATTAAATTTTAGTTCTTCATCATAAAAAATGATCGAGAAAATTCCCTATTTGAGCTTAAATTATCAGTTCTTCTAAAACCATATCTCAAATCTTCATAAATAATGGTAAAAAAAAAAAAAGATTCATTCTTTGACTAATCCTTCAGGAATGCTTTAATATTAAATTTTAGTTCTTCATGAACTATCTCTCAAATCTTCATAAAAAATGATCGAGAAAATTCCCTATTTGAGCGATCCTTCAATATTTGGAAGAAAATTAGTTCTTCAAGAACATTATTACATATGATCTTCATATTGATAAAAAAATTAGTTCTTTATACAATCTTTCAATAATGCTCCATATTAAATTATTCCAAAATGTATTAAAAATGTCAAATATGTTAATGTGTTAACTGAAGAAAAATAAATATAGCGTGGTTTATTTTGATGTAGAAAACCCCATGAATTTCATCAAATAATTGACTTAGTGGCCAATTGCCAATGCAAGACACACTAATCACGCCCTTGCACCCACATCACTCATTTGATCCTTATAGCTGCACTTCAAATTTAATCAAGTCCTATAGTTCCGAACTTACTAAAAACAATCCCTAAAGATTTAAAAATTTGACAAAGTGAGAATTGAGGGCTAAAAATACTCACTTATATAATTGATAGAATGGGTTAAAAATTGATAAACATCTAGCTGCTGCTGCCTTTGACTTTTAATATTCGATACTTATATGTGATGTCAACTCAATAATTCTAGTGTAATATCTACTCAAAATTTTAAATAACTACCTCTTTCATGTTGAATTTTAAATTGATAAACATATCTATTATATGCATTCGTAAAATATATTCAGATCAGTGAGTCAAAAGTACTAAGAAAAATAACTTTCAAGATCTTAACACTACTAAAGTGAAGTGCACAAAGCATCAGAAGCAATGCGAAAGAAAATATGTCAATTCCTTTAGAAGAAAAAAAAAATCATGTGAAGAAAAAAAAAAATGTGACATACGTTGTACCCATATTGAGCAGAGAAATAGGAACATTTGGATCGGAAAAACAAGACAACATGTTGATATATTTTCAATTAAAGATAGAAATTCATTTTCATGGAAGTAAAGTTTAGAATCAATAAATTTATGTTGTTTTTGGATTTCCAAACTGTTGTATTTGAATTTCTAAATTCTATTATCTACCGAAGTTGTTACTAGGTTGAGTCACGACCATGTCGCTCTCTTTAAGACGTTTCGTGGCACTGCCCAAAATTATGCAAGACAGACTATTAACCACGCCGCCTCCAACATAAAACAAGCCCCCACTCAAATATGGTACTACGACCATTCTAAAATCTGATTACTATGATCTTAAAATATTAAATATTCTAAAGAGACATAAATAATTGAAGGGACTATGCTCTTAAGACCATGGACTATGCTCTTAAGACTATTCTTGATTCCGAAGGGACAACATACCAAAAAGGGACTATATGGTCTTAAGAACACTCTTAATTCCGAAGGGACAGAAAAGAGTAGAAAAAGGAGAAGAACTCGTCAACACAAGTCGAATGAGGGAGAAGAGAGGAAAAGTACAGGAAGCGAATGCACTGTGTGAGCTCTCTATTTATAGAGAAAACTCACAACTAATAAGTGAGAAACTTTGGGAACGAGTAATACATTACTTTGTGATTAAGTAATTCACATATTAGATCTAGTACAAAAATATCTCAATTGAGTACCAAAATATATTATATTGAGTACAAAAATATATTATTTAGTACATAAATATATTATTGTGTATCAAAATATATTTCAGATCATGTACTAAAATGTATTAGATTGCCTACCAAAATATTTCAGATTGTGTTCCAAAATATTCTAGATTGCGTTCCAAAATATTTTAGCAAAACTTCGGGATTAAGAAAACACTTTCTAATAATGATTAAATTAATTATTTAATTTATCATTTCCAAATAATAAAATATATACCAATATATATTTTTTTCTAGTGCTTACTTCGTTCACATAATTATGTACCCCTATTAGAGGTACACCCCACTATATAAACACTACTCATGTGTGTGATCCATCCGATGTGGGACTTTCACTTTTTTCAATTCACACAACACTAGTTCTACCCAACATGGGAATTTGTGTTTAGTCTTTTAACTCAATTTCCACACAAGAACAAACAAGAATCAAGCCCAGTTTGGATAAACAATTTATATATATATATATATATATATATATATATATATATATATATATGCTTGCAGCATTAAAGTTTATAACAGTAGAGCTTACATCATAAGCTCTTATACTTGGAAAGCTCTTTATGTTTGGATATGTACATTAAAAAGTACTTACATAAATTGAAGTGTTTGGATGTGACATTACATAAGAAATTATAGAATTTAAAAATATTTTAAATTTAACAAGAAAAAAAAATCAAAGAATCAATCCACAATTATCAATTAGCTCCCGTGACAAAAAAAAAGAGGACAAAGTTACATTTGTTATTTTTATTTTTAATGATGATTGTTACCCATGTTAGTAAAAAAAGATAAGAATATAACTAAGTAGGACCTACTCACAGGTGCCGTTTAATTTGGGAAAACACACTTTTTACCCATCATGGGAAAGTTAAATCAAGGCCATAGATTTAATACTTTTTAATTTGGATGGCTTAGATTTACTACCTGTTAACTTTTTGTTGGGTTATATAAAACAAAAATTGTGACCCCACCTCATAATTAAATAACATTTTCTATTTTGTATGTAGTAGTAATGTTTCAGATCATACATATGTGAAAATTTTATATAATGAAAATGATTTAACCTTTCGTATATGCTTGTTAAATCATGCGAGTTTTTATTTTATTTATACAAACAACCGAAATTAATTTTTTTTATTTGATTAATGCTAAACGGAATAATCAAGTGATAAAAATGATAGTTTGTATGTTTGTTTGAAATAAATATGAGTTTTGTTTAGTAATTGAACTTAATTTCATCCTTTTTGTAATTTGGGATAGGATTAGGGTTAGGGTTAGGGTTTGAATGATCCTCTTAGACAAATCCATTCTGTTTAAGATTGTGAATAGAAAATTATTTCAGTCAAGAGTTTGAATGATCCTATAAAACAACTCCATTCCGTTTAAGAATGTGAATAGAAAATTCTTTTAGTTAGGGTTAGGGTTTGAGTGATCCTGTTAGACAAATCCATTCAATTTAAGATTGTGACTACAAAATTATTTCAGTTAGGGTAAGAGTTTGAATGATCCTTTAAGACAACTCCATTCAGTTTAAGATTGTGAACAGAAAATTCTTTTAGTTAGGGTAAGAGTTTGAATGATCCTATAAGACAACTCCATTCCGTTTAAGATTCTGAATAGAATATTCTTTTAGTTAGGGTTAGGGTTTGAGTGATCCTGTTAGACAATTCCATTTCGTTTAAGATTGTGACTACAAAATTCTTTCAGTTAGGGTAAAAGTTTGAATGATCCTTTAAGACAACTTCATTTCGTTTAAGATTGTGAATAGAAAATTCTGAGTTAGGGTAAGAATTTGAATGATCCTATAAGACAACTCCATTCCGTTTAAGATTGTGACTACAAAATTCTTTTAGTTAGGGTAAGAGTTTGAATTATCCTTTAAGACAACTCCATTTCATTTAAGATTGTGACTAGAAAATTCAATCAGTTAGGGTAAGAGTTTGAATGATCCTCTTAGATAAATCCATTCCGTTTAAGATTGTGACTACAAAATTCTTTCAGTTAGGATAAGAGTTTGAATTATCCTCTTAAACAAATCCATTCTGTTTAAGATTGCGACCACAAAATTCTTTCAGTTAGGGTAAGAGTTTGAATGATCCTTTAAGACAACTCAATTTCGTTTAAAATTGTCACTAGAAAATTCTTTTAGTTAGGGTAAGAGTTTAAGACAACTCCATTTCGTTTAAGATTGTGACTACAAAATTCTTTAGTTAGGGTAAGAGTTTGAATGATCCTTTTAAAACAACTTCATTCTGTTTAAGATTGTGAATAGAAAATTCTTTTAATTAGGATATGGGTTTGACCGTTTAGAAGATTTTATGGAGTTTAAATTATAAATTCTTTACATAATAATTGTCTATTTACTAATTTACCCCTTATTTTTCATTTAATTAGGGTTAGGGTTAAGGTTATGGGTGGAAATTTTTCTTCCAATTTGCCACGTGAACCATTATCATATAAAACAATTTCTGGGTATTTATCTATCAACTCCTTTTATTTTTAATACTCAGAGCCATATTCATCTCATATCCATATCCATTGTTCATCCATTCCACTATCATCTACCTTCATTCTACAAACCATGTCAAATTTCAGCAGTTCTGATTCCTTCCCAAACTGGTTTTGCGAGGCTAACTTGGATCAATAATCTACAAATACCAAAATGGATTTGGATTCATGGGGTAACCGCTTACCAGATTCAATCGAAGGTGAATTCTGAAAAAGTTGTTAGGTAATGAAATATTGTCCATAAATTCAATATTAAGTTGTTGTTGATGTTGTTTAATTTTCTAAGTAAGTTTTTTACTATGACTACTGAATTCGCAAATGATGTTTGTAATCTTATGGTGTTTAGTCTATTTGAAGTAATTCTGGGTTGATTATGTATGTCATCTTCATTTCATTGAAAAATGTCTAGTTTTTTATTCATGAAATCTGAGAATGGAGTGGTTGTTTCCAGTTGCAGTTGTTATTTTTTTGTAGTATTCCCAAATATCAGCATCATCTCCACCAGCTCACACTTATGTTCATTGTAGTTTATGGTTTTTCTTTAAGAAAATCCAGGAAGTTGTTCATGTTCGATGAACTTTCATGTTGGTGTGGTCAATTGTCGTTATTTTGGTGTTAGTTAATGAAAAATTGATTGTTAATTGCATTGTTATTAACCACATTAATAGAAAAATAAACGACATTAAGTTATTATTAAATGAAAAAAATAAAGATTTTTTTTCTAAAGAAGCCATAATAGAGGCATCCAACGGAAGGATTTCAAAACCAACTCTAGTTTGTAAAATTAAATTAACCTAACGAATCCAGTTGGATAGTACTTAACAGATTGCTTTATAGAGTCTCGAAATATGGAAGCTGCCTGTCAGCAGGAAGTACCCGTCTCATTCATACTTTCACTGTTTATGGTACTTTTTCTGTCAAAAGTATATACATGAGTTGTTTCCAATGGAAGAATGGGTTAATTATGATAATATATAATATATATATATATACATATATATATATTGTATATTTTAACTTATACAGTCAAGTGGATGAAATATTTTTGAGGACAATGTCATTAAATGGGACTGACTTTAAATTTAAATATTAATGTTGATCAATAAATAATAAATGGTGGGTGGAATTATGGTTGAATATTAATTATAGCTTTAAATTTGTATAAGTAAGCTACAACATTATATAAGGGCATAAGCATACCATTGTGTATACAATTAAGGGAGTGCTAGACGTGAATTTTTTGTAGTAGACATAAGTTTGCGATAATGCTTTCAAAATCAAACAAAAGTTATGTCGTTTACAACAGTCGAGTGGTGGTGTCTACACAAATTGGATCGATTGTTATGCTCAGGCTAGTGGGTATCAGGATTGTGTTGTTAGGTTACATGATATTGCACAAGAAGGAATTGATGCATGGATTGCTTTCTCTAACAGTTGTACAAGCTCATTGATTTCGAAGAAAAGGATTGAATCGATGATCGATACCAACGGTGGATACCCTAATGAAATCCTTTCTAATATAATAGAACACCTGGTTTGTAATTTAATTCAATGTTGCATGATACTTGTACATAATATATTTGTTTGTGATCTCATAAAAAAATTCTTGTTTTTTTGCTATAAATATAATAACTACATTAATAATAAATATAGGAAGTTTGGTCCTACTTTTTAAATATAATAACTATTTTTTTTATATAGTTATGTTTCATAAGTTTGCTACGCAAACTATTAATAATTTTAAAATAGTTTTGATAAGTTTTAAATGTTTGATAAGTTTGTTAAATTTTTGGTAAAAAATAGTTTTGATTTCTTTAAAATAATAGCTTCATTTGTTTATTAAAAATGACAGATAATGAAGTAAGGGTTAATTAAGTTTTTGGTCACTATAAATATTTGCAGTTTTGTTTTTAGTCCCTGTAAAAACAAATCACACTTTTTAGTCCCTACAAAATTTCCTGTTAGTGTTTTTAGTCCCTGTTAAATTAAAATTTGTTTAATTATGCTTAAAATTTTAAATTTTCTTATGATTTTTTACATACTTATTTAAAACATTATAAAACGTTCCGCCGCAGTAAGTTAGCTCAAAATTTTATTTTTAGGTCCAAATTTTCGTTAGTTTTATCTTGAATTTTTGGTGTTTAAAAATAATTATATTTAATTCATTACATGTTAAAAAATTCTAATTTTTTTATAAAAGAGATTATTATAATGTTCTTAACATGTCTGTTAAAAATCATTTAAAAATATATAATATTAAGTATGATTAAACAAATTTTAATTTAATAGGGACCAACACATTCTTTTAGTCCTTGTAAAATTAAAAATTGCTAAATTGTGCTTAATCTTTTAAATTTTTAATATATTTTTTACATACTTATTTAGAACATTATACAAGGTTCCTCCGCAAAAATGTAACTCAAAATTTTATTATTAGGTCCAAATTTTCATTAATATAATCTTGAAAATTTGGCTTTTAAAAAAATTCATATTTAATTCATTACATGTTAAAAAACTAAGATTTTATAAAAGAGAGTGTCTTACGATGTTATGAACATGTCTGTGAAAAATCTTTCAAAAATTTAGAAGTTTAACCATAATTAAACAAATTTTAATATAACAGTGACTAAAAACACTAACGGAAATTTTTGTAGGGACTAAAAAGTGTGACTTGTTTTTATAGGGACTAAAAACAAAACTGTAGATATTTATAGGGATCAAAAACTTAAGGCTAAAATGCTTTTTTGGTCCCTTAACATTTTTAGTATCGCTTTAGTCCCATAAGTAATAAAAACTCCTTTTAGGTCCTGTAACTTTATTTAAAGTATCAGTTTGGTCATTTCTGTTAATTTAATTCAAAAAAACGTTAAATTTTGGTCCCTTAACTTATTTAATTAGTATTAGTTTGGTCCTTTAGCTTATTTAATTATTATTAGTTTGGTCCCTAAATTTAACGTTTTTTTTGAATTAAAATAACAGAAAGGACCAAACTGATACTTTAAATCAAGTTAAAGGACCTAAACGGAGTTTTTATTACTTATGGGACCAAAGCGATACTATAAATGTTGTTAAGGGACCAAAAAAGCATTTTAGTCAAAACTTAATTAACCCATGAAGTAATTATACCAGAATTGATCCCCGTTGGAGAGATCCTTATCAAACAGGGCATGTAAATTCTGTTACGTGACGCTTGTCATAGGTTTCATATTGAAGCACCTTTTTATACCTTGCACGATACGAAGGACGATGTCGATGGTAAAAAATACTACAGATGTAGGGCCTCATTGTATTACAAGTGTATAGGAAAACCAAAGTCGTGTATTGGAATGTTTGCACGCACAAAAGAAAAAGCACGTGACAATATCGCATCAATGTTGTTACGCAGATTACTTGCGTCAAGTGGTCCAAAAGTATTTGATTACTAACTCTATGGATGCAAAAGGTACTATGATAATATCCTAGGCAAAAAGTAGAATAATCTCCTTGACAATTGGTGCTTTTATACACCATAAGCCAACCCACTATCACATTGAAATTATTTGAGTTTTTTCAAAAACAAACATGGAGTTCATGCTCAACGAACAAAATAAACACAATGAACATGAGTTCTTTGGATCATTTGCTGACCATGGAGTTGCTGCGGTTTCTACGCCATTGAACAATAACTCTTGAAGCTGTTATGGTTGAGCTGCAGAACATGAAAGTTTTACTCAAAAGCATGATGGAGAACCATGAGGTTAATGATAATAACTTATTGATTTATTTACATGTTTGGTTATTTTTTCTCTCTTCAAATATTAATTTACGTAGGACAAAGTGCAACAACATTGTTGAATCTGTGAAAAGGCTTGAAACAAACTTTCATGGAAGTAACCAATATGCTAGGCCCATGCAAAGCGAAACACATACAAACGACACAACTAGAGCTACCACAAATCATGTTTTTGGTGAAAATATGGTCAATGTTGATGATGTTGTTGACACTAGTTCCAAATATGATGGTATGGAGGTCGAAATGGCGGATGATGTCTGCAAGTGGTCGCAGTCTCCTGGTATACGAGCTGAAGTTGGGGGTTTTAAACCATTCAATGAAGATCCATTTGTTCCAACTGATTGGTTGCAAACTGATGCTACTGTTGCTGAAGTTGTTGCGTTGTACCAATCCTACGAAGTGATTTCAGAAGGTCTTGAACTGGCATGATATCAATTTTTGCTAACGCTGGTTTTTTATTTGTTACTCTCTGCTATGATTTTAGATACTTAATGATACATTGTGATTCTTACAGTTTTCGCCTGACATGGTTAAGGACAACCTTCCTAATAGGAGGTTGTTTCATTCGCAGTCACCCATCTCTAGTGGGAAAGGTGGAAGTTCATGTTCAAGTAAAACGAAGAAAATGGAAGGAAGCTCCTCAAAGAAACCCAAACTCAGTGGGTCTGTCATTCCTAAGGATTATTTCTTGCTTTCTAATCATTATGCATTTCAAAAACTCTTAAACTACTATGGCAATATCAAAAAATTATCGTGTGTATTCTTCTCTTATTAATAGGATACATGAAACTCCAATAAGTAAATAGCATTTCAAAGCTTTGGTGATAGAGTATTCTGTCATCAAAAACTATATTTACTTGTGCAAGTAACTTAATAGATGTCTTTGCATTTCTTTTAATATAAGCTGCGATCATAACTTATAAAAGAATATTTTATATCGTTTCATTCGTTTAAAGTGTGTTTAACGTCCAACAACTTGTGTTGTTTTATAGGATATTAAGCTAACCTTTCGTAAAACTCGCACCATGTCTCTTCCACCAAGTGAACAACAAGCTTGTGCTTACCTTTTTCAAAAAACGAAAGAGAAGAAAGTTATGGAGGAGAAGCTGGTAAAGGTTGGGGAGTTATCAGCAACAAGAGAAGACTTGTGGTGTCTACGCCCAAACAATAACATATCTGACTTGGTAATGTTTAAAAAATAAATGGATTGTGATATGATTTTATGATGATATTTGGGTGTGCTTTCTAACTTGTAACTTCTATTGGTGTTAGGTCATCACATTAATGGCTGAAAGCATTCAAGTGGCACAAAACCATTTGACCTTCCAAGTTGTTTGGTGTTTGCCTACCTCATTTCAGGTTTTTTGCTCACATCAATTTATCTTTGTAGGAATACGTATAGTTATACTCGAACATCGGTCCTTAAGCATGATTTGGTTTTTGTATAGGATGATTTCACTACTGGCATGCCTTTGTCCGAAATTAAGAGAAAATATTGTTCACATTGGATGTCACCTTATCCAAGCTTGAAATTTGTATGTAGTTATGAACCTAATACATTTACATTTAAATTCTAATGACAATAGCTTGTTTTTTGACAAAATATTTTTGGATGTGTTCTAAGTATATGTGCCCATAAAGACAACCACAGAGCATTGGTACCTCATGATAATCAACCTTGAGGATTCTAAAATTTACCAGTTGGATTCCAATTGCCCCATTGTGGCAAGTGAATTCCGAAAAACACGCATCAAGAGATTGGTAATAATTGATTATTTACATGCCAATCCATTTAACACATAATAACAATATATTTATTTCAAGAATCATTAAATTTATTGTTTTTATTTAAACAGGCTGATTTAATCTACCAAATGATGGTAGATCCTGATTATAGTGAAACATTCCATAACAAGAGGATTGACTTTAGTCGTTTTGACATCGTCGATGGATGGGGAATTCCATGTACGGGAAGCAGGTAAAACACCAAGTCTTAACATCAAAAATAATAAACGAAACTGAAACAATTCACCAAATATATTGATTATTGTAACTAATTAATATTGGTAATACTTATTTCAAACTTGAATAGTGAAGATTCTGGAGTTTGAGTCTTAGATTGGATAGCTATGGAAAAACTTTTTGCCCCTTCTTTTCTTAATGGAAAGGTAAGCATAGTGAAATGAACAACATATTAGATTGTAATTCGAATCACTAATTAATATAACCATTGCGTAATGTTCATCGCAACTCAAGGAAAATGCTGTGAGGATGAAGACGGCGACAAAGTTGTTGTTGGGAGAACACAATCAGATAAGGGCTATGGTTGAAGCAAAAAGCATGTCATACCTGAAGATAACTCCTCCTGAAATAGTGACTTTGGACGCTTAGGCAATTTATGTTGTTTCACTCATATTCTTTTGGTGTTTTTTTTATCTGAGTAAGAACTTCATTTTGTGTATTTTGGTTATCACCTATGAACCCAATTTGATCGTATAATGTAGTATCCGATGGGTATGTATCGTATTAATAGACTATGGTTTGTTATTGTATCGATGACATTTGCAAGATTTATCGTTAATTATAATTTTTCATTGTTAGTTAATTTATCACAATTAGTGTATGTGATAGTCTAATTGTGTGTGAGCTGCTGATACAAACAAAATTTTCTTGAAATTATATGACCAAATTGCTTGATAATCACCCTCAAGTTTTCAGTTCTGAAATTAGTGTTTATAATTGATGGAAAGATTAATTAGAGTTCTTATACTTATTTCCTCCAGATTTTACTTCCTCTTGCTGATTGTAATCCATATTTTTCATTGGTGTGTATTATACTATACAGTTCCCCGGTGACAGAGACTACACAATTCAATAATTTCAATTCTTACTGGGTTGAAATAGGAATCACAGTTGCCCAACAAGTCTTTGCTGCTAATGACCCTCCTTATTCAGATATAAACATTGATTTGTTTCATTCATGTAACTGTGTAGAAGCAACTTTTTGGCTTTTATCTCAAAACAACAATTGAACCAAGGGTGTTTGCTGATTGTTTCAGAGGTCCAATTATGGTTGTAACAAAAAACAAAAACCACACAACTGTAATTTGAAAAGTACTGCCATTTCATTCATTCATTCACAGTTCACCCATAAATTCAATGACATACAACAACATAAATAAATACTAAATGGTTTGAATTCGTCATATGGCATAGCAAACACAAAATACTAAATGGTTTAAATATAAATATAACTAATCCAATCATACTTCAAAAGTTGGATTAAGACAGTCATGATGAATGCAACATATTCCAGAAATGAAGTTTCCACCAAGCCACAGCCAAAAAATACATTGAAATGTAATAGTCTCCTTCCTTGAATACCTGCAATTTAATGAAACCAGAAAAAATAAATCTTCTAACTATCAACTATGAAGTATAATACGACCAACACAAACTTTATTAATTAAAATACCTTTTCAAT
This sequence comes from Medicago arabica, assembly GCA_946800305.1. Classification (NCBI taxonomy): domain Eukaryota; kingdom Viridiplantae; phylum Streptophyta; class Magnoliopsida; order Fabales; family Fabaceae; genus Medicago; species Medicago arabica. The sequence continues at coordinate 4,560,982 of OX326969.1, forward strand.
TTAATAACAGTTTGAGCTCCGTAATCAACTCCCCTGCATTTTCTTAAAAAACATCCTACATATTTTATAATAACAGAATCAGTCACTTATTCAATTAGAAGTTTAGTATATAATAGAGTGTATCAATTTAAAATTGCAAATCAAATAATGTACCAAATCAATGTTGCAATCTTCACTATCTTCATTGAAGTTATCCTCGTCATGGTTAGTCATTTCAAATTCTACGACAATTTGTGAATTCAAAATTGCTTCGTATCTAAGCTGACAAGATTTTCTATTGTGTCCCTCAAATCCACAAATTCCACACTTTTGTGTCTTCCTTTTAGGCTTACCAATAACAGTTTGAGATGAGGATGCAGGTACTCCACCAGTTTGTGTTTCCAACATCGAAGATTCACAATCATCACTCCTAGCAAAGCACTCCAGCCTTTCTATCAGTGTTTCTACCAATTCATTTGTACTATGAATTTCATCCTGCTTGCCACACTGAAATGCAGCATTCACCATCCTTTTGCATCGCTTGACCAAAGTAACGTATGTTGTCACAAAAGCCGGATCACGTTGACTACCACTACTTGCATTTGCAGCGTTAACATCATCTTTGACAATTTTGATCCATCTTTACAGAACAATAGAAGGAGGCATGACAATGATATTAAGATAAATCAAAACATATAAAACATGTTCGCAGGCAATACCAAGTGTCTCAAACCTCATACAAGAGCAAGCAAATGTCAAATTTTCTTGGCAATATAACACGGTCCATAGAACATCATTTATTGGGTATTTTCAAATAGTGTATTTAAAGACTGAACCATTTCTCACCTTCTCTAAAACCTTGCAACGACACGCCCTTTCCAACATAGGCCTAAACATCCTAAAAACTGACTTGGTGTACAATTTTGCAGCATAACTCTCTAAAGATTTGTGTTGGGTTTCTAGAACCGTTTCTCCATACGAAGATTCATAATCATTCTGAATTTCTTTGTACCTCAAGTGATTAAGCCAACAGAAAAACCGGTGTAAAAAATCAACCAAATATGATAGAACACTCACATATTTTCCAAATTCTGAGTGCAAACCTTCACATCTTAAAGTCGTTCTAAACCCGGCAAAAAATTTACCCTGAATGTGCGCACTTGCCCACATTTTGCGCTTTTAATACATCTCTAACATCCAACTATTTTCCTCCAATTCATACTCACATATAAACTCTTCCCATTTACGCTCAAAATCTCCCAACATACAACACTTAAACTTAACTACAAATTGCAGATTTTTCACATTGCTAGTTGCATTATGAATAAGATGCCACACACACAACCAATGATGAGCATCAGGAAATACCTTCTTAATTGCTTTTCGTATTGATAAATCACCGTCAGTTATCACAGACACCAGACATTTGCCATCCATTGCTTCAACAAACTTTTCCAATAGCCATACGTAGCTATCATTTGTCTCATCACCGACAATTGCACTACCAAATATAACACTCTTATTGTGATGGTTTACACCAGAAAGAATAACTAATGGTGTATTCTATTTTATTTTTCGATATGTAGCATCAAATGCTAAAACATCGCCAAATAGAGAATAATCCATACGACTTACTCCATCACACCAAAACAAATGCTTAAGACTACCATCCATATTCACAATATATTTCCAATACATCATATCATCCCTAGTGCACATCCCTTTAAGAAATTCAAGTGCAACATCTGCATTAGAAGGCTTGCTACCCCTCATTTTAATTTGTTCATTGTACATGTCTCTTATTGTATAACCTAAATTTTCATACCCACCGGCTTGTGTAGCAAAATAACCATATATCCGCGACGTGGGAATGCCAAATTTTCGCATTGTTTTCATTTGGTATCTGTCATGATCAATCATCTTCCTATGTGATGGTAACATTCGCTCATACTTATCATCCAAAATGAATGATTGTGGACATCATCAAACAATTTAATGTACCAACGATGACTATTAAAATCAATATGGACTTGGATTTTGGTTGAACAACCACACCTACTATTAGGTCTATGATCTCGTTTCCTACTAACATATTTGATATCCCTAAGATCTTCCCTATTGCAAAGAAAGGTCTGTTGAACTATTTGGCCATTACTGTTCCTAACAATCCGACTTTTCCTACCAGCAAATCCGTGAAAACATGCATACCAGTTATAAAACGTAAATGCTATTTCCCGATCAAGAAAATGATACCTCATTATTTCTTCACAACTCATCTCCTTCAAGTTTAATTTGTCTATATCACTCACACTATCCACAGCTTTTGCATCATCATAATTGCAAGAAAATCCTTCATTGTTGGATTCGTCTACATCTTCATTGATGGAAGTGTTTTCTTCCTCTGCACCATAACTGTTGTTCAAGCCCTATAAGTCAAATTTTAACATCAAATTAATAACATTATTTACATCCATTGAATGAATTTGGATCCTCTCAAAAATTTGAGAATTCCATTTCGAGAGAGATGGAGAGAAAAACACAAATTTATGGATTGAATAGTTTAATCACAATATTACCTACTCTCTCTCAAAATGGACCTTTTGTATGCAAACAAAAACTAAACTCAATGGTATGTCCATTGCATACCAAGTCGACATGTACGAACAATAGTCAACAACAATTGAAATTTATAATAAAAGGTTCTTTAGTGCAACAAGGTAGAAGGGAGAACCCACACAAAGACTTGTTAGTCATGTTCAGTGCACAAATGAGAACACAGATTGGAAAATGTTACTGAATAGAAGGTGTCATTAAGTACAGAACAATTTAAGAAAAGCTCTTGAGAAAAACCTTATCACATTAATAAAACAATTTTGTGCATAAATGGCCATAATGGATCATGTACCTTGCAAATTTTCAATCACATTTCAATTCTAACAAGAAATTAGAGAAATAAATAGCACCTTGAAGACATTTGTTTCAATTGTTTTTGGGGAAAGTCAATTTAAAATAATAATAATAAAACTCATAAAACCGCTTAAATTTAGTACTTCTTTTCAAGATAAGCTAACAATCCAAATACACCTTCAATCAAAGAAATAATTGAATATTGTTCAAATAAATAAATAGATAATTGAATAGAAAAGCATCCTCAAATGCGAAATTGATAATATTACACTACAATTTTAAGTTTTAAAAAAATCATGTTCACCTCTGGGTCACCTCCAGCGAATTCGGTTTCTGGCTCTTCAACGTTGTGAAAAATAGCCAAAATTTCATCCAGATCCATTATGTCTGCAGATTGTAATACTTGACCAAATTAATTTTCATTAAAACAAAGTAGCATAATAGTGAACTAATTCCAATCTAAAATTTGTAAATTTCAAATTTCAATTTCACATTATAACATTTCAGAATCAATATTTATTTGTTCAAAAAAAATAAAAAAACTACAACATTTCAACATTTCTGCATTTCTGTTTCATAAATGTTGTAAGATAACAAATCAATGTAAATCTTACCTTTCTTTGTGTCTGGGAAAGAAATCTGTGTCGGATATAATTGTTTATGCCTGATTCAGCAACACTTTAACCTGATTCAGCAACCCTTGCAGAAATTATCAAGTTGTCAAACCAGAGAAGAAGAGATGATGTTATTTGTTCGAAACTGAGTATGGTACGCGAGAAGAAGAAGAGTTGATGTTAAGCTTTTTTATGGATTTTCTTATGTTGTGATTTCTTTAATTTTGATGTACGCAAGAAGAAGAACAAATTTCATGTTTTAATCAATCAGTAGTGTGTGACATGTACTTTGTGGTGTACTGAAGAAATGGGGAGGTACAGTAGTAAGCTTAAAACAACATTAAAATAATAAACTGTGTTTTTTTTTGTTTGCCAGTTCAAAACTGACAGGTGTCCTTGGTAAAGGGACTTTCCCATGGTGGGAAAAAAAGTCTCCTTTCCCAAATGGCACCCTACTCACAACAAAAGATTACTATATATAATTAAAATAGAGGTTTGGAAAAAATGGGAACTAAAGAATCGAAGCAGGTTACATCATTTGCATAAGCTCTGTATTAGGCAATATGTGAAGCTCAAAATTTAGGCTTATTAAAATATGGTATAAGCAGCTTATGAAATTATGATAAGCTATTTTTATTGATTTATCCAAATTCCTTTAAAAGAGCTTAAGGGAGTAGAGAAGCCCACATAAGCTCACAATAAGCCAATCCAAATGTGGCCTTATGCTTATTAAAATATGGTATAAGCAGCTTATGAAATTATAATAAGCTATTTTTATTGATTTATCCAAACGCCTTTAAAAGAGCTTATGGGAGTAGAGAAGCCTACATATGCTCACAATAAGCCAATCCAAACAGGGCCTAAATGCAGTCAATAAAGTTTGACTTAGGTTTCAAAGAGTTTTAGGGGGTTCAACTCACCAGTTTGATCGAATTTATGGACTTAAAGAGATGTGTTTTTTCTATGATGATAGTTCGACAAAGCAAGCCAAGGTCGAAGAGAAGTTGGTGCCGGATAAAGGAGCCAAGCAATGACTATTGTCGAAAGATATTGTTTGAAATTCAAAGATGTGTGTAGTAGTTATTAGCAGTTAAGTTCGACCGTTTCTGTGTAGGTGGTTACTTAGTATATATAGTAGTTTTTCATAGGAAAAACAAGTCACAATTCAATCATACAGAAAACTTACACTCAAACTATCTGCATTCAGAGAGAAACGAGTAACAAGTCATAATGTATGAATCTGTGTACCAATTTACATTCAATCAATGCAATTTAGTTTTGTTTCTTTAAATTTCATTGCAATTTAGTTGTTTTGTTCGAGCAATTTACTTTAATCCTTTGAAGATAGCTTCGACGGGTTCAACCTTTGTTGGATTTGACAGTTATCTTTATATTCTGCATAACAACATCAAGAACATCCATCATTTTCTGGAAAATAACAAACATAATATGTCCCAAAGATTTACTGGTTGGTCTTGCAAATAACAAACACCAGCATAAACCCATTTGGAAACTTTATTTTCTCTCTACCTCTTCTTCCCCAAAGCTACGCTCCCCCTCCAATAGTAACCTGATTTTTTCTCTCTCTTTCTTCTCCCTCCTCTCACACCTGACTCTTTATTTTCTTTCCTGCCTCTTACCACCATCTCTTTCAACCCTTTTTCTCTCTCGATTTCTCTCTCCAGACATCAACATGTACGATTCCAAAACCCCACCGTTTAAGCAATCAAAGAACCTCCCAAAACTACCGTCACCACCACCAATCAATCCATTCATCATGCCCTAATTATCAACAATATCACAAACTTCATCAAAATTACTCTAGATATTGAAAAGAGCCAATACAATTCATGCTCTGAGTTATTTAAAATTCACGCTCAAGCTTATGAGGTTCTTGACCACATCATTCCGACACCCACCACCGAACTTAGATATTCCTCTCCCTCTATAAAAGAAACTCACCCATCCCTATGGAAACGTATTGATGCCATAATTTTGAAGTGGATTTATGATACCATGTCCATTGACCTTCTCCATACCATCCACCGCACAAATATTGGGACCGTTTTTTCAATATCTTCTTTGACAACAAAAATTCGCGTGCACTCTATCTAGAGAAAGAATTGTCTCGTGTCACCATAGAGCAATTCCCATATGCATCATCGTACTGCCAACAAATTAAATCTATTTCTGATTAGTTGTCTGATGTTGGTGCACATGTTTCCAACGAACGTATGATTCTTCAGCTTGTTTCTGGTCACTCTGATGCATATGCTACGGTTGGCTCTCAAATCCGTCATTTTGAAATTTTTTATCCTTTCTACGAGGCTCGGTCTATGGTTGTATTAAAGAAATAATAATGGCCAAATGCACACATAACAACACTAATAACTCTGCATTTATTGCTTCTCAGGACAACAACACTCTAAACTCGCCTTCTCCTCACGCCATCTGAATTCAACAAAACACTAGCAACAATCGCTTCGAATGTGGTAGCTCAAGCAACTATCATGGTGGACGAACTCCTGGTCGCGGCGTAGGTCGAGGCAGACGATCACAAAATCATCAAAATGGGGCATGGATCTATCGTAGGAATTTCCTCCTTGGGCTTCAGAGTGGCAGCCATGGGCCTCTTTTCCTTGCCCTTATTCTACCACTGGAAATTGGCAGTAATCACTCACTCTAAACTGTCAATGCAATATTCTTAGGCTGAGACCACAGTAGGCCCACATGACTTCGGCACAATCGTCATACACATTTACAAACATTCAAGCTGCAATGCAGACTCTATCTATGGCTCATCCTGACGAGCAGTGGTACATGGATACATGAGCCACATCTCACATGACGGAAAACTGAGTTAATCTTATGTCTTATTCCAATATAAGTGATCATATTACTGTTGGTAATGGTCATAATATTTCAGGTATTAGTCATGGAAATCCATTATTACCTAACTCCCAAACTCCCTTAACTTTAAATAATGTCCTACATGCACATAAGTTAATCTAAAACCTTGTTTTTGTGCAAAAATTTATCATTGACAATGAAGTTTATGTTGAATTTGATCCATTTGGTTTTCCTGTAAAGGATCTTCATACAGGAATGCCGATAATGAGACGTGATAGCTCAGGTGACCTTTATCCTCTTACTACAAGACCACCTACTCAAATCTCAACACCCTCTGCTCAAATTACAATCACATTAAAACACAATTTCAAAGAGATATAATATGTTTTGAATGTGATAATGAAAAAGAATATGACAATACTTCTTTCAATAATGTCTGTAAATAAAATGGAATGAGCTTCCGGTTTTCTTGTCCTCACATCTCACCTCAAAATGGAAAAGTTGAAAGAAAAATTCATAATAATAACAATACCATACATACTCTTCTTGCACATGCTTCCCTAACACCTTATTTTTGGCATCATGCTCTTCATATGGCTACTTATTTATTATACATTCTTCCAACTAAACAATTATATCTTCAAACACCAACTATGATTCTTTACCAAAAATGTCACTCCTATTCTCACCTTAAAGTCTTTGGGTGTCTCTGTTTTCCAATAATCCCTTCTACTACTAGAAATAAACTCCAACCAAGGTCAACACCATGTCTTTTCTTAGGCATACATCTATGCATACCAATTTGAAATCATTACAACATAGATCACTAATGTCTTATAGGGTTGTATAAGAGGTCCGATTACAAACGAATTATCATTTCTCTGAGTATCAATTCAAAATGGCCTTGGTATATGGGAGACATTCACAACATTTAAATTTATACAATTTATTTTTGTAAATTACAATATCTATAATTATATATTAATGAATAATCAACGAATATTTATTTTCCCCTAAAAAATATTAAATGCATATTTCTTTCAAGTATTTTACATACATAAGTTTTATTATAAAAAATTATTTAACATGTCTTTGCCATATCCTATCCTAAATTTTTAAAAATTTGCATATTCGTATATATGTATCGTATAGCACCTGCATCCATGCTACGTATCCTCCTGACTTTATAGATTGCATTTTTTTATGGTCTATAGGGGTGGGGAGATAATTTATAAGGGTATGGAATATATAACTCCCTTTAATTCTCAATTTGAGTACAACTTCCAAAGCTCATCCCATATTGAAGGGAAAATTGCTCATCTCACTTCTAAATTGTTCTAAATCATACCCCCCATCGGCAGCTAATTGTTGTTCGGCTTTCCAACAAAAGTTAGCTGTCGTTAGACACTTTTTAGAGCGGGTTAATAACCTTTTTAGTTGGTTTAACTGATTTCTAAGTGTCCAATGACAGTTAACTGCCGCTGGGTCAATATCAATTGAAGAAAAGAGTAATTTGAGAAGTGAGATAAGCGATATGTGAGACCTTATTCTCGACATCCAAAGCACTTAAATTTGAATATTACTCTTCTCACTTCTCAAATTGTTAAAAAACATACCCCAACATTAATTATGCCGTTTAACTCTCCATCAGTAATTAAGTATCGTTGGATACTTTTTAGAGCGGTTCAATCACTTTTAAATTTGTTTAACCAATCTTAAAAGTGTCCAAGACACTTAACTACCACTAGAAAACCGAACAGTGGTTAACTGTCGCTATCCACACCAAAAAAAAAAAATCAATTTTTTTTACATATAAATGCAACAGTGATGAAGAAGCAGCTAATAGTGAAAGAAACACAACATCTGAGAAAGAAGAAAGGAGATCATAGCATGTAGTAATAGTAGATGAAGTTCATACTCACAAGTTTATAAGGAGTGAAAGAAATAGAACTTAAGAGCAAAAATTAGAGTAGAAGGAGAAGCATGAAATGACAATACCGTTATCAGACAAACTATGGTTGTTTTGTATGACAACTATTAGACTTGTTTTCTTTATGAACCATGGACCTTTCTCACAGTTTTTTGAGCCATAGGCCTTTTTTTGAACTGTTATACCTTTCTCATTGTTTTGAATAATTTTGATAAAAAAAGTAATAATAAAACAACAAATAACATTATAAAGCAACACAATTAAAATTTACAAAAAATAATAATTAAATAACAGTAGAAATAGTATATTATTTTAATAAATATAATATATGGTATAATATTTTAGTATTAAATGTATTAGTGTCCACGCCACCAAAACGCTCCGTGATGCCGCGTGAGTTTTTTGGGTTGATTTCACCCTAAGACCGCAAATATTTTGGGACCTATTTTAACACCCAAGATGTGTACCTTTTAATTGAGAAAATAACTTCTTGTCACATCCTCAGCTTCTAAACCATCTTGATTGAAGTATTAAAAACTAAGAAATTATCACATGTCATCCACATAGACATTTTAATGTATGGAATACCAACTTAAAATACTACATACCATCAACTTTGGGTCAAATTATGGGGATGGACAAAATTTCATAACTACATAGAGTAAAATATTCCCTATATGACGATTACAAATTGTCACACTTTATTCACTTATTTTCCTACATTATTCATATATTTTTATGATTTTGTTACAACTAGAATCAGAATGAAATGTGCTTAAAATGTAATTCCCTCATAGTGTATCCCGGAAAAAGAAACCAAACAACAATCTTACAACAGATACCAAACAAGTACTAAAGCATTATTACATTGCCCAATTGATAAAGTCTTGGAGATTGTTTGAAGATTGACCATCTTCTACTATGTTCTCCAATGTCATCTCCTTTAGTTTCAATGATCTTTCTTTAATATCTTCATCTTCAAGCAATTGTTCCACCTTATTCTTTATCTCTTCCTTTAGTACTAGTCCATTTTCATCCTTGTCTAATTCAAATCCAACCTTCCACACATCACAAATATATGACTTGTTCATAAATTGATCACATGCAAATGGCCAACACAAGAAAGGTATACCAGAATATACACCTTCTATAGTAGAATTCCAACCACAATGACTAATGAAACAAGCTATAGCAGGATGGTTCAATATCTTCTTCTGCGGACCCCAACTAACGATCTTGCCTTTAGTTCCAAGGAATTCATCAGGATATGCATAGTTTACCTTGTTGTCGTTACTCGGACGAACAATCCAAAGAAAAGGCTTGTCAAGAAGATCAAGTCCTAAAGCTAGTTCATTAAATTGGTTTTGGTTCATTACTGCCAAACTACCGAAGGAAACATACACGACAGATTGAGGCGATTGCTTATCTAACCAATCTAAGGAAGTTAGGTCTTCTTGCCAGAATGAACTTTTCTTGCTGTCATTTTCCATCATCAATGGGCCAATTGGTAGGAACTTTGGTGAGATGGAGAATGTTGCATGCTCTAGATCATAAGTTGTGTTGCAAAGCCACCATTGTCCTAACTTCATGGTTTGCATCTCCTGTGAAAGATGATCAAATACGATCTTGTCAAAGGTCCGCCATGGAACGTTTTTAGTGTCCATCTTTGGCATATTTGGAGAGAGCTGGATTTCTTGATCTTTGGTATAAATTCCTGTGATAGATAAATTAAATCATTAGAACTCTGATATTTTTACTTTTACTACCAGTAAGTAACTAAGAATCCAAGACGAGTAAGGTGGAGTTTTGTAGGTAAATGTTAGTAGTTAATTCGTTATGGGAGAGAAAAATATTCGTAGCAGGAACTGAAGCTAGATCTCCTGCAAAGCAATATTTTCATGTCTTAACGCATACGATTGAGATGCTCCATCTGAGACGAAGAACATTCTGTATTTTACACTTGCAGTATGGTGGTGGAATAGAAAATTCATGTGCCAACATGTCAGTTGGATGCAAAAGGTGCAATGTGGTAGAGAAAGTTCAGCAGGGGCGACCTGAGAACACATCAGATGGGTAGCTTAGACACATGATAGCTTCATGTGGTCTCAGGTCGTCCCTGTGGAACATCTCTACTCAATATATTTGCCAGAATTGAATTGTATAGGCTTAAATCAGTATATATAGCCTCAAACGTGGTACTTGTGTAGGCTTTAGATGTTTTACACCCTTCTAGATACATGTCATGGAAATGAATTCATCTATCTATCTGCTTTGTGAGAGTACTGTACATTGTACATTTGTACTTCCGATTACAACGAAAATCAAAGAATATTAATTAGTTGTACTACTTTGAGTAAAAAAGTCAAAAAGTTCTACTACAGCTTTCCGTTACCCACACAGCAAATACAATCCTAAGAAGTTGTACTTTATCATTTTTTATTTTATTTTAACCAATGGAGATAATCTTGGTCAGGTATACTTTGATATTATATTCTAAACATGAATATCAAAAGAAACTTCTTCATAAGCTATACTACATACATGATACATTCCCTTGTTTGCTAAACCTAACTAAATCTTCGGTGTTGGTTGATCTCTTTAAGTAAGATTGACTACATAGATCAAACTAAGTTATAATATTCCATCATAAAGTATATTTAGATTCAACTAATTAATTTCATAGTTAATTTAAGGAAAAATGTGGTCTCGGTTTGATTTTCACCTCCAGAAAATATTAACAAATTAACAATCAACATACTAAAATCGACAGATTTTCGTAGCCAGTTCGTACAAATTGTTTGTTTTATGAGTCCAAATTTTTCAAACCATGAAAGATGAAGCTGTTCACTGTTAATGCTTTGGTAAAGATTTTGGTGGGCAAGTCCATATAGAGCAAAGCTCTGGTTTAGAACGGGGCTCCCGCAAGAAGGCGGTGGAATTGATCCTTTCATATTAGTCTGTCCTTGAATCGGATACCGAGCTTTAAAAAAGATAATTAAAATACTTTGATAAAGATGAAGAGGTTCTCGTTAAGTTGGATAGAAAAGCACGATGAGAGAAGTAATTAAAAAGCTTATGTAAAGTTGTCATATGATCTGGTCAAACAATTTTACCCATCATGTGACCAATGTATTGGGTAGAGTAAAATATAAATTAAAAACTAGATAGCCTTTTCTATTTTTTATTTTATTTTTCAATACTTCAATATGTTATTTCATTTTTTAATTACACAAAAAATGGTTGATAGTATAACGAACTCAAGCGAACCAACTCTGCATACTCCTTCACATACCAAATTCTTGGTAGATTGTGATCCGCGTACCGAGTACTCGTACCATGTATCGAGCGAATTGCGAACTTGGTAACTATGATATGAAACACTCCAAACTTTACCCATATGTATAACAGACAACACGTCAGACAGATTTAATTTTTGGAAGTAGTCAAAGTGGTGCACCAACAATGAACAATAAGTTGTACCAAAATATCAACAATTAACAATAAGTCAATAAGTAACTCGTAATTACCTGCTGTATCAATTACTCCATCATCAATTAGTTTAGGGATGCTATAACAATAAGCCAAAGAAGTTGCTGAGCCAGTCCAAAGAAGAACACCTTTAATTCCTAAGCTTTGTCCAACTTCCAAAGCCCATCCCATATTGATGGTAACAATAATACAAGAAATCTTATTTTCAGCATCCAAAGCATTAACATCTTCTATGAGCTTAGGGAGCAAAGGAGGCATGTTTCTTTTGATTGAAAAAATAACTTTCTTTATATCACTTCTATCATCTTCAGGTTCCAAACCATCTGGGAGTGTGACAAAGTTTATTGTTTCTTGACTTTGTTCATTTTTGAGGTTGTCTTTTCCAACAATAGAAGTATTATTGTTGGTTCTTTTGTGGCTGAATTCTGTGTTAAGGAAAGTGATCTTGCAGCCATGTTTGGTTAAAACATGACATAATTGCATAAGGGGATTTATATGACCTGGGATTGGGTATGGAATGACAAGAAAGTGAGGGATACCCATTAGACTGAAAATGGAAGATGTAAATGGCAGGGATTGTTTGCAGATTTAGAGCACGACAAAAGATACACTACAATAGTACAAAAAATTGCTCTTCTCCCATCAAGAATTGCTCATCCCCATCCAAACCAACGAAAATATCTCCAACGTGACTTAACTCATGCAAGTGTTATACACAACGTGTCTTAAGTCACGCTCAAGGCAAAATGAGTTAACTCACGCGGATTACAGATCAATGTGAGTTAATTCAAGTTGGGATTAACACTTGCATGAGTTAAGTCACGTTGGGTCTGTGTCCACTAACAACACAACATAAACTCAATTTTTCCTAATTCGTTCATTCATACATCCATTCATTCAATTGCATCCATTTTTCATCATTCATTCAAAAATAATTAAAATACGCATAATAAACCCAAAATTACACAAAATGTCATAAAATTGCAAAAGTGCAAGTGTAAATATATTGCATCCATATCCGACAAAATGTCATAACCAAACTACAGATATACAAAAGTCATAAAATAAGACCTACTCATGTGGACTATGACTCCTAGTCCTCCTCTGCGGAGCTGACACCTCCTCCAACATGCTATACTAGTACCATATGTTCTCGATAATGCTGACAACGATAGGATTTGAATACACATTAGGAACCCCTATATCGATGTCCACTATGTCTCTGACATTCTAAATGATCTGGAATGGGTCGGGAGGCTGTTTGGCCCACTGTTGCTCAACAATAACCTCCTCGTAAGGAGGGACAGGAGTTGTGTAGTCAACAACGGACGTATAGGTGATCATAATAGGATGGGATACACGGTAGAATCAATTCATGTACCCAATCGAATGCTTCCTCACCTCGTCCTCCAGGACCGGATCATCCATCTCTTGCTGCCTAAGGACATGGACGACAAAATTCGTGAAGGCCACAACCACATCCGCTGGCGCAAGAGGTCAAATCGTTATAGGAGGCCGACGAATGGTCTGGACATAATCCAACGACCTCAGAACTCGTTCCGGCAAGTGATGACACATCCTAGCCCTGTCGGCCATGATCCATCCGGAGTACCAGTATATGTCCCGAAAAGGCGTCAGGTCTCGCCAAGTCTCGAATGACCTCCAAATGACATTAACATGCTCCATCAAATCAATTACGTCTCTGTAGTGTCCAGGATCAACATAGCCTCTGGGAGGTTTCCATCTACCCACAAGCGGGTCAACACACTCGTACTCTGGCTCGCGATTCCTCAGACAGATCCTCTTGAAGTGCGCCAAAACTCATCCCTGCAAACATAAAGAGACAAATTTATATTAGCACATGTACATTACAAACAAATATACATTTATGATCCATCAAAAAAATAGCTGTTGAGGGGTATTTTGGCCATTTACGTGTGTTTTTCAGTCAATGATGATGTGTCAAAAGCAAATTTCCTATTAGACTTGTTTTCTTTTTGATCCATGGGCCTTTCTCACAGTTTTTTGAACCATCTGCCTTTTTTTAACGGTTATACCTTTCTTATTGTTTTAAAATAATTTTGACCAAATAACTTACTTGGGTTGGCCTAATGGTATTGACTTGGCATCTGAGAGTGTGCTTCTCCATGAGGTTTCAGGTTCGATTCTCTTTAGTGCCAATTTAGGTTGGTTAATTTAACTTCTTCAAAAAACTTTTGGTGTGTGACAAAGTTTAGGCCAAATACAACTTTTGGTCATTTTAGTTTGTCATAATTCTCAAGTTAGTTCTTTAAGTTTTGAAAGTTTCAATTAGGTCCTTTTAGTTTGACAGACTTCCAAAGTTAGTCCTTTAAATATTTAAAAGTTTCAAATAAGTCATTTTAGTTGATAAATTATTTCACCGTTACCCTTGATGTCAGTATCCGTTTAACTGATGTTGATGTAGCCGTTAAGTTGTTGACTTGGATCAAAATGCTGCATTTTAAAAGCTCTAAGGTATCATCGCTACATTTAATGGTCACAAATGATCATTTATTGTGTTAGAAAGACAACTACTTACAACAACAAATGCATTTCTAGCACTATTAAACGGATTTACAGTGCCAAAATTACATTTGTGACCATTAAACGAAATGTTTTGACACCCTTAAGCTTTTAAAAAGGCAGCGTTTTGATCCAAGTCAACAACTTAATGGCTACATCAGCATCTATTAATTATTAACTGACAACAGGGGTAAAACTGAAATAATTTATCAACTAAAAAGACCTATTTGAAATTTTTGAAACTTAAAGGACCAACTTGAGAATTCTGTCAAACTAAAATGATTTATTTGAAACTTAAAGGATTAACTTGAGAATTCTGTCAAATTAAAAAGACCAAACATGGTATTTAACCCAAAGTTTATTATCATCTTTAAGGTTGTTTTTTCCAACAACAAAACAAAACTAAGAAATTTTCACATTTCCTCAAAAAAAAAAAAAAAACTAAGAAATTGTCACATGGCATCTACATAGACATTTTAATGTATGGGAATACCAACTTAAAATACTGTTCATATCTTCAACTTTGGGTCAAATTACGGGGATGGACATAATTTCATAGACTTTAATATAAGGTGACCAAAATACTACATAGATTAAAATAGAAAAATAGGACAAAAAATTCAATTAACATAAGAACCAAAATGTTCACACTACTGCAATATTCCCTGATCTGTTACCATCCATCTTTGAGGATTACAAATTGTCACACTTTATTCACTTATTTTCTACATTATTCATATATTTTTATGATTTTGTTACAACTAGAATCAAAATGAAAGGTTACAATAGCTACCAAACAAGGACTAAAGCATTATTACATCGCCCAATTGATAAAGTTTTGGAGATTCTTTGAAGATTGACCATCTTCCTCTATGTTATTCAATGTTAACTCCTGTAGTTTCAATGATCTTTCTTTTATCTCTTCATCTCCAAGTAATTGTTCCACCTTCTTATTTATCTCTTCCTTTAGTACTAGTCCATTTTCATCCTTGTCTAATTCAAATCCAACCTTCCACGCATCACAAATATATGACTTGTTCATAAATTGATCACTTGCAAATGGCCAACACAAGAAAGGTATACCAGAATATACACCTTCTATAGTAGAATTCCAACCACAATGACTAATGAAACAAGCTATAGCAGGATGGTTCAATATCTTCTTCTGCGGACCCCAACTAACGATCTTGCCTTTAGTTCCAAGGAATTCATCAGGGTATGCATAGTTTACCTTGTTGTCGTTACTCGGACGAACAATCCAAAGAAATGGCTTGTTAAGAAGATCAAGTCCTAATGCTAATTCTTTAAATTGGTTTTGGTCCATTACTGCCAAACTACCGAAGGAAACATATACGACAGATTGAGGTGGTTGCTTATCTAGCCAATCTAAGGAAGTCATGTCTTCTTGCCAGAATGAACTTTTGTTGCTGTCATTTTCCATCATCAATGGGCCAATTGGTAGGAACTTTGGTGAGATGGAGAATGTTGCATGCTCTAGATCATAAGTTGTGTTGCAAAGCCACCATTCTCCTAACTTCATGGTTTGCATCTCTTGTGCAAGATGATCAAATACGATCTTGTCAAAGGTCCGCCATGGAACGTTTTTAGTGTCCATCTTTGGCATATTTGGAGAGAGCTGAATTTCTTGATCTTTGGTATATATTCCTGTAATAGATAATTTAAATCATTAGTAGGAACTGAATCCTAGATCTCCTGCAAAGAACTATTTTCATGTCTCAACACATATGATTGAGCTACTCCGTCTAAGACGAAGAATATTGTATTTTACACTTGCAGTATGATGGTGGAACAGAAAATTCATGAGCCAACCCAACATGTTATTAGACGAACAAATCTGGTCGGTCAATATTAATGCCAACGAACATCGTGATTTTTGCCAAATACTAATGTTGCATTTGTTTTTCCAATTCTTTAGGCTTTAATCTCTTTCTAAACTCTAATAAATCTACCTACTATAGAGTAAATGAGACTAAATTGAGACCAATATTTGGTCAGGCTGAGTCTTGTTCATCATTATTAGACAGAGACAAATTACATGACATGAAAATAACACAATCCTACCGTTTGATTACCTAAATCATTTCTATGTAATTGAACATATTTTACCTTTTGTGCTTCCATCAACCAGTTTCACTTCACTTGGATGCAAAAGGTGCAATGTGGTAGAGAAAGTTCAGCAGGGGCGACCTGAGAACACATGAGATGGGTAGCTTAGACACATATGATAGCTTCATGTGGTCTCAGGTCGGCCCCGTGGAACATCTCTACTCAATATATTTGCCAGAATTGAATTGTATAGGCTTAAATCAGTATATATAGCCTCAAACGTGGTACTTGTGTAGGTTTTAGATGTACTACACCCAAGTACTTGTCAAGTTGTCATGGAAATGAATTCATCTACCTATGTGCTTTGTGAGAGTACAACATTGTACATTTGTACTTCCAATTTCAACCAAAATCAAAGGTTAATTAGTTGTACTATTTAAGTCAAAAAGTCAAAAAGTTGTACTACATCTTTCCGTTACCCACACGGCAATACAATTCTACAAATAATATCTCGTTAATTTCTTTTAAATGCAATATAATACTCAAATGAAAAGAAAAAGAAAAAGTTTCTACACAATAATGATGTAATAAAATCTAAGTAAAAGCATATTTTTTTACATAATTAGTTAATCATATTTACTACGTTGAGAAGTTTCATTAAACGTGTGCATGTGTGCACTTCTTAAAGAGGATTCAAAAACTTAGTTCGCTACGTTGTGAAGACTTGCGTTGTTCATTAAGCCTAACCCAAATGTGTTGATCTTTAATTATTTAGTTAATTTACTATTGTAATTTGATATGCTAGAGCTTACAAGAAATAAGGTATACTTCTTGAAGCAAAAATGTGAAGATCAATTGTCAAGATCTACGGACTATTATCTCATATATTTATTTTTTTCTCATAATCTTGATCAGGTATACTTTGGTATTCTAAACATTAATATCAAAAGCAACTTCCTCATAAGCTTCCCTACATTCAGTCCCCTTGGTTGGTTCATTTAATATTGTCATTTGACATACTAGATCTTGTAAAAAAAAAAAAAGTTGGCTTGATATTTGAGTGAGAGAGTTAAGAATCAACGTGGCCTCGGTTAAATTTTTATCTCCAGCAAATTCTAACAAATTAACGATTAACATATTTATATTAAAACTCATTTATGGTTGATTTAGTTGTTGGTTTGCGACCTTAAAGTGTGTTTCTCTCAAGGTCTTAGGTTTGAATCTCCATAATGTCTATTTCGGTGGATTGAGTCAATATAGAACTATGCTCTGGCTTTAAATAAGGCCTCATCAAATGGATGGTGAGATTGAACATCTCAGATTACTCGGCTCTTGGGCCAAAACCAAGTTTAAAAAAAATATACTAATAGTCAAAGTGGTGTTCTGACAACACAGATGACAGATTTAATTTTTGGAGACAGTCAAAGTGGTGTTCTACCGATGCTTGAACAATAAGTTGTATCAAAAAAACAAAACAAAAAACAATAAGTAACCCTTAATTACCTGCTGAATCAATTGTTCCATCATCAATTAGTTTAGGGATGCTATAACAATAGGCCAAAGAAGTTGCTGAGCCAGTCCAAAGAAGAACACCTTTAATTCCTAAGTTGTTTCCAACTTCCAAAGCCCATCCCATATTGAAGGTAACAATAATACAAGAAATCTTATTTTCAGCATCCAAAGCATTAACATCTTCTATGAGCTTAGGTAGCAAAGGAGGCATGTTTCTTCTGATTGAGAAAATAACTTTCCTTTGGTCACTTCTGTTGTCTTCATCTTCCAAACCATCTGGGAGTGTGACAAAGTTTATTGTTTCTTGACTTTGTTCATTTTTGAGGTTGTCTTTTCCAACAATAGAAATATTATTGCTGTTGGTTCTTTTGTGGCTGAATTCTGTGTTAAGGAAAGTGATCTTGCAGCCATGTTTGGTTAAAACATGACATAATTGCATGAGGGGATTTATATGACCTGGGATTGGGTATGGAATAACAAGAAAGTGTGGGATACCCATTAGATTGAAAGTGAAGGATGCAAATGGCAGGGATTGTTTGCTAATTTATAGAGCAGGACAAAAGGCACACTAAAGTCAAGGCGAAATTTCTCCTCGTTTTATTCTTGATTAAGGTTCCACGATGTATGTTGCTATGAACAATTAAACCTCTTGATTAAGGTTCCATGATGAACCCTTTTGTTGGAATTTATTATAATAAAGATATCATTAAGTTTATTCTTTTTATTGTGTTGAGATTTAAATTAGATTATGCCCGTTCTTAATGCTTCGACAATTGGTTAACTACGAGTGTAACCTTGTTGATTGATATGTAGGACTAAAGTAGGCACTAACAACCATAAATTTTATAAGTTCATTGACTTTTCTATTACTACCTCTTATAGAGGTTAGGAAGTTAAGGTTTGAGTCGGTCGCTACTTTTTCTCTGATAACGTAGCTCATGTGGGTTTTAAACAAGTTACCTAGAGGAACTTAGAACGAGTAGCACCGTCGTGGCACAATAAATCAATGATCCATAAAATAAGTTGTTTTATTTCTAAAAAGATAAATTTCAATCAAAGACAAAGGGGAGATTCAAGGAAACTTTAATCACCGTTAATCATCTGAATCACAAAAACCTAATCTTACATTAGGCATGGCAATTCAACCATGCAATTATATTCATCTCTTATTACTTTTCACTATTAAAATAAGTTTTTCTAATTATTGAGTTGAACGATTCAACTTACTACTTTACTACTTGTTGCGATTTGGTGTAGTTGTCAATTTCATCCATCAAAGTTGATTGGTATAAAAGGATGAGTTGGAAGAGATGCATTCATTATCATCTAATTTACTTTCTTTGTGCCAGTTAAATTCTAGTATCCAATGGCAGCAATAAGATTAATCTTGTTGAAAGAGAGATGCAAATTCAAAAAATTTCCATCGAATTATATCTTCTAAGCGGCGGTCAAATGCTATTATAATGATTAATGTAAGTGGTATCAAGGTGGAGGGGGTGGATAATGTTATTGTTAGAGGTGTTGTGTTCAATCATTTTGAGAACCATTTTAAGTAGATGATGCTCATGAGGTAGTAGATGATGCTCGTAGCTTAAAAAAAGAGTTATTATTATTTAAAGTGGATTTTAAAAAAACGTATGATTTTTGGCTAAAATGAATTTTCCAACTTTGTGGCGTAAATGGATTTTATAATGTGTAACAACAGCTACGCATCAGTTCTTATAAATGACAACTAGTTTAAGATGACAAGAAAGTTACGATAAGGAGATCTACTGTCACCTTTTATGTTGTTTTTAGTGGCATAAGGTCTAAATGTTCTCATGAATACCACTGTGGTAGAAGGTTTGCTCATTTGTTATAGGGTAAGGGCAACTTGTTGGTGGGGGTCAAAAGTTGGGAAAATGTCAGAGCATTGAAAGCCGTTTATATTATGTTTGAGGTGATATATGGATTAAAAGTAAATTTTCATAAAAGTATGCCGGTTGGGGTAAATTTTGCACAATCTTGGCTGCATTTGGCATCAATAGTAATGAATTGTAAAAATGGTTGTCTTTCCTTTTTATATTTGGGGTTACCTATTATTGGTGATTCATATAGGCTGATTTTTTGGTATCCTCTGATTGATCTTATATTTGATTTGGCGAATGTGTCGTGGGTGCTTGCCAACTCGAGTTAGGCTTCAAGATAAAAGAGTGAAATGTCCCACAAATTGTGTGACTTGTGATGGTCTGCATGAGGACCTTGCTCATATTTGTTTCGAGTATCTTTTTACCGTGCAGGTTTGGCGTAGGACTGGTCTTTGGAATGCGGTTCACAAGGCGTTTCTTGAAAAGAATTCAGCAATTGATATCATCTTTGAATTGTTACATCAACTTTCACAAGAATTTGGCCAACGATTTATAGCTGTCATCCGAAGCCTTTGGAAGCATAGAAATCTCAAGCTTTGGGAAGATGTCACAGAAACATGTGCTCAGGTAGTTGATCGAGTTTGTCACCTTATTAAGGATTGGTATGCAGCTAATGCTAGTCGCAACAACATATCAACAAATTCAGTTTGTAATGACCAGACGGCAACAACAATTATGTTAAGACAGGATGTTTCAGGTACAACTCCAAATTTTTCTACTACAACAACGGGTGATATAGCTTTGGTCAGGTGCCAACGTCCACAGCGAGGTCGTCTGAAATGTAATGCCGATGCTTCATTTTCAGATCATTTGCAAAGAACAGGCATTGACATATGTATCCGTATTGACGAAGGTGCCTTTATATATGTTGGCTAAAACATTATCTTTCTCTCCTCTGTGTTATGTTTCAGTAGGAAAAACTATGGGCTTATTCCACGCTTTACAATGGTTAAGTGATATGAAATTTAACAACGTCGATTTCACCTTGGATTCAAAGATTACAACAAACGACTTCCACCATTGTCGGGTTGACGTTACTGAATTTGGGTGAGTGATTTCAACATGTCGGGGTCTCTTTACCATACATTTCTCAAACTCTAAGGTCGAGTTGAACATGCGACAAGCAAATGAGGTAGCTCACACCCTTGCTGAGGTTGCCGCATTATTTGTTAGTCCCAAAATTCATTATCATGTACTTCATTGTATAAACTCTCTTATTATTAATAAAATGCCATGCGAAAACTCTTTTCCTTTCAAAAAATAAATTGTGTGAGTTTAGACACTAAACTACTTGATTTTTTTTTTTAATTTTATTAACTAATTGAATCACATGCCAATGACCATCACGTACACCTTTCCCTTACTCAACCACAATAACTATTTTTTTTCTTTGGAAAATAACCTTCTCCTTCTTCTTAGGTTATTTTTGTTCATGTATTTGCACTCTCTAGATAGATGCTGCTACACTCAATTATTTGCAGATGAACAGCAACAGAAATGGAAAGGTGAAAACTTTCCAATACCATTAAAAATCAAAATCATTCAAATAGAATCTTTTTATTTAAGAATAGTATAGTGACTTTGAGTCACCCTTATTATTATTTTAAATTAAAAACATAGTGAAACCTATCTTTAATTTGTTGGTCTGTGTTTAGGATACATGCACCGATGACCGATTGACAGCAGCAAAGAATTTATTCATTTATAAATTTACAATTTTCTTTGCAATCGAGTTCCATTCTTATCTTGTTTTGACTACGAAAATATTTTAAATGTCTGAAGACTTTTCCTTATTTTGTCAAAAAAAAAATAAGACTTTTCCTTATTTGACTGTATAATGTATTTACCATACTAAGATTTAAGATGTCTATGTATTTGTTCACAAGTCTTCACCCGACTAAAAATGTACTTAAATTATTGGGTTAGATTTCGTGATCGAAGTTTAAGAATACGGATTCTTCCATTTTATGTATTTTAGTTTTCAATAACAATTGTCAATTTGTCTATCTATTAAAAACATTTATCATACTAAGATTTAAGATGTCTATGCATTTCTTCGTAAGTTTTGATTCGACTAAAAAATACTTAAATTATTAGGTGAGACTTTGTGATCCAAGTTAAAAAACATAGATTCCTTCATTTTATATGTTTTAGTTTTCAATAACAATTGTCAATTCGTCTATCTATTAAAAACATTTATCATACTAAGATGTCTATGCATTTCTTCGTAAGTTTTGATTCGACTAAAAAATACTTAAATTATTAAGTAAGATATCATGATCGAAGTTAAAAATCACAGATTCCTTCATTTTGTATGTCTTAGTTTTCAATAACAATTGTCAATTCGTCTATCTATTAAAAACATATACTCCATCCGTTGCTAATTATAAGCAAATTTAACTTTTTAGGTTGATTCAATTAATGATGTATATAGTCCATAATATGAATCACATACATCATTAATTAAATGAAACTAAAAAATCAAATTTACTTATAATTAGAAACATAAAGAGCATGTTTCGCAAATCGAGTGTTAACTATCCGAGTTTACCGAGTTTATGTTTTTAGGTATCAAAATCGTGTTAACTCGGAGGTAAACTCGGTTTATGGTAAAATCGGAAGATTTGACGAGTTTGACTGAGTTAACACTCGGTAAACTCGTGTAAAAAAATATTAAAAAAATTGGCTCTTTTTTTGGGTCCATTTTCTTCAAAACCCAATTCCTTTTCTACAAGCCCAAAGATTGAAACGAATAGCTACATTTACAGTAACACGTTGTTCATGAAATGAAACGTTTCTTTTTCTTTCCTCTCTAAGTTCACAAACCATGAACAAGGAGCACATACCAGTTAGGGTTGCGATTCTGACGGTGGAAATTTAGATTTCGACGTCGGTAATTGCGACGTCGGTTAGGGTTGCGGTGGTGGTGTGTGTTGACCTTTTGAAGAAATTAACTAATTTATTTTTTAGATAGTTTTATTAACAACTTTAGGAATTTGTGAAACTTGCTATTTTGGATGGTTTTATGGATGGCTTAAACTTAGAGACTTATGAAACTTATGATTTTGTTTGTTAATTTTTGTAGTTTGATGCTAAGTTGAGCATAACATTTTATTATGGTAGTTTGGTATAATTTTCCTTTGTAATTAAGTCATATTTTACACTATTGACCTATTTACAATATTATATTAGCTTATATATGTCATGCATATAATAAACTTTATATAATATTAATTGTAGGTAAACTCGTATGAGTTCTTGAGCTGAGTTTAAGAGTCGAATTTACTTAGGCAAAACGAGTTGAGGTAAACTCTCGAATTGTAAAACATCATACCCGTATTTAGATTAGCTTTTATCATAGTATTATATATTGCTATGTATTCAGACTTTCTTTTTTATTTTGATGATTTTTAGGGATTTATTTTATGTTGATGTATGGCTACTAAAAAATTCACCTCATACCCGTACTTGGTACTCGTTGGATACTTAGCAAGCACAGGCAAAATTGAAACTTTAAAACAAAAAATTAGGCTCTTCTTTTAGGTGCATATGGATACTATTTTAGTACGTTCATATGCTAATAGATAATTCTTTTTTTTTTTTTGAGGGAAAGATAATTCATATTATTTTGTAACATTTTTTATGTACAATGGATAAAAATCTCTCAAAAAAAAAAAAAGTACAATGAATAAAATATATATTATTTATGGTGATTGACATACTAACTAGATGACATGCCAAAACGTCATGAATCAAATGTACCTCAACATATATTATTATTAAAAATAAAAAAGTAAAAGAGAAACAACCGGAAGCAATTTTTTTGCTGGAACAGCAGGTGTTGTAATGCATATGAGTCGTCATATCAGAATTGTACGGTCAAGATCATTTTAATAGTTTTCAATTTTATCTGTTTGATCTTAAATGAACGGATGAGATTGAAAACTACGTATAACTGTGTGCATTCGTTACAACACCAAATCCGAATCTCAAACAATCCAACCAAAAAGATAACTAAAAGAAACAATAAGTTGTCAATCCAAACCTATCTCTAAAGAAAAACGTAATCAAACTAGCTAGGACAAATGGACAACCATTGAGTAATAGCTTTGCCTGCCAAGATTCATTTCAAAACTATGGACAAAAGTTTCTCGAGAATCTCTAAAAATTGCTTCACAAGCTCCCATAGAAGCCCCATGAGTGGAAGTTGAAAAGAATAGTGTGGGTATGAATTGAAAAATGTCCTACATTGAATGGAAATACTTCTAGTAAGTGTTTATATAAGTGGAGAGTGTCTTCTAAGGCTGACACTGAACTGATACAATTCGAATAAAGTTCGGAACTCAACTCAGTGGTTAATTCATTAAATTTGGTTCATAAACTAAACAAGCCGAAGTTGAACAAAAGATTAAGTTCTTTAACTAAATGAACTGAATATGAGTTATATATATATAGTTCGGCTCGTTTGATTCACGAACTGGTTCAATTATATATATAAGCTAGAGACAATATTTAACTAATTGTAAGAGTAAAATAGCAGCAATAGAAAACAACAATGGTAACACTAAAAAACAACAATAGTAACATATAGTTTTTAGCAATGGAAACATGTTGCTTGTGGTGCATAGAGTTTAAGGCTTTAAGCAATGTTGTGCTACTTTGTTTTTGTCCCACATTGAAAGTATGTGAGGTATATACAACAATATTTGTTTATAAAACAAGCGGTCATGCTATTTTTTGATAAGAAGGCGGGGGATCTATTATTTCACAGTAGTGGAATAGCTGCATAGCCCTTTTCGCCTTGGTGTTTTTTATTTTTATTTTTTATTTTTAATATTAATAGTTTAAAAAATATTTAATTGTTTTTAATAAAAAATTTAAATTATTTGATTCAAGCAAATGAAGTGAACCTAACGAGTTGAGTTAAGTTGTTCATGAACATTAAATGAGTCGAACTCGAGCTGGAAAATAAAAGTTCGTTTCAAACTCTAGTCGAGTTTTGAGCTGAACCAATTCTTATTGAGTCGAGCCGAACTCAGACGAGTTTGATTTAACTCATTTCCAGCCCTAGTGATGTCCAATGGTATGCCCTTGGGGTACCCACTTTTGCAACTTGCAAAAATTTTGGATTAGTTTTAAACCATATTATGACACTTTCTCCTGTTGCTTTTATGGTATCGAAATGGGGCCACCATTTGACAAAAGCTTGTCTTTGAAGCATTGGCAAAATATTTGGGTTTGAGTTCTGCGCGTATTTGTATTGCCACGAAAATATCCATGTTAATGAGAATTTTGTGAAGAAATTTAGTTCTATTTGAAGATTGTCAAGGTCTTTGTTGAACCTTTTATTAAAAAACTTGAAATCCTTCTTGAACTTCGGAAAGAAAAAATTGATGGATTGGACCAAAGTAGTCCCACCATTGGAGGAACCAATTTGAAAAGGTATAGTTAACCCCATGTTTGAAGTATATGCGCCAAGAGTGATTGCCGGCTTGGACTTGATCAATTTTGTTTCCAGAAGATATGGGTTCAAGCTTGGACTTGATCCCAACAATTGTAGCCGATGGGATCAAAGGCCTAAGAAACATTGTTGGTTTTGTTTGGCTTTTGCCCAAAAGATACGGGCGTAAGAACTTTGAGGATCTGAACTGTTGAGTGTGTAATGTTTGATGGAAATTGTCTAAATCTACCAGGATAAATTCATAAAATTGTTGTGTTTTATTAAAGGTTATAGGTTGATGGTGGATCCTGGAGGAAAAATTCTTGAATAAACTTTGTTTGGGTTTTTATCCCAAAATCCAGGTTCCATTTGTATAACATGTAGGAACTTAGACTTTAGAGTGTATTGAAAATGGGTAGTTTGGTGGTTATCGAATTGTGTGTGGCTTGTTCCTTCTTGAATTTGATTAATTTAGGTTTTTGGGTTGGTTTGCAAAACTTTATTTTTGCGGTTGTTTGATGAGGTCTAAGGATTCTTGTTCATCTTCTTCATTAGCAATATCTGCCCAAGTCTAGTTGGGGAGACTGACTAAACCTTGTTCTTGAAAGGTTAAAAGAGTTTGGATTGAGATAACGTAGTCTGCTCTAGTTTGGTTTGATGTTTCAATGGAGGTTTTTTCATTAGAAGTTTGATTTTGAAATTTTTGGGTAGATGACCCAATTGAGGGGTTATGAGTTAATGACCCATTAAATTGGTTCTGGGTGAATGACCCTGATTGTCTTAATGTTAGTTTTGCCATTATTAAATCTATTGAAGTCCTACCACCCTGAGAGGAGGTGGATATAGCCGCTTTGGGCATCCTACTCTTTATCCTGTAATTATTTCAAGTGAGATAGTCAGGGAGAGCATTAACAGAGTCTTTGAGATATTCAATTTCAAAATAAAAAATATTTAATATTGCCTGCCATCTGACAGTAAATTTGGTTTGAAGCTAGATTTTTAACATCCTTTTGTAAAATATCTTTTGTCGACTTACAATCAACACTAACTAAAAACTTTAGGTTAAGTAAATCACATTGAAATTTTGAAATAGATAAAGTAATTGCTAAAACTTCTTTTTTAACGGTGGGATATTTTCGCTGTGCGGGATCCCATGTTTGAAAGCATAAGCAATAACTTGTTCTTTACCACACACGCGCGCACACACATACACATCCAACAAAATATTCAGAAGGTTCGGGATATATCCACTCGTGTGAGAACGAACCGATTCGCGAATGCTTAAAGATTAAGTCTGATAAACCGTAAGCTAACTTAATCCTTATGTCAATCTAGATTTGTTACGAACTTTCCCTATAAAAGGAGAGTCCGCCTCACTTATTTTTTACACCGGAAAACAAAATTGATTCTTCATATGCTTTTTCTCTCTTCTCCCTCTTTCAAATTGTGTTGACGAGTCCTTCTTCCTTTCTTCTACTCCTTATGTCCCTTCGGTTTTAAGCGGTCTTCATTGCATATAGAGTGTTTTAATCTAACGATTAAACCATATTTGATAGTGTTATTTCTCGAACGATTACTTACTGTGCAATACGTAATCGAATCGGTGAATTGGTCTATTTTATCCTAGAGGCGGCGCGATTGCTAGTCTACTTTGCACAAACTCAGACAGTGCAGACACGGTCGTGACTCAACCCGATGATATCTTCGGTGGTGATTTTGAATTTTCAAAGAAGTACTTTTCTAAATCCGAAAACATCATTAACCTTAAGCCAACCAATTTGAGGAGGTGACCAAAAAAACAAATAGAACATTCTTGTGCTTCCTAGGGAAAGCTTGGACCATAAACTTTTCAAAAATGTAGTATTCACTATTCAGCACAAATTCCAACTGAAGTGGATCTATGAATGATGTTGCTTTGAGCCTTTGATGAATATTAGCAAGAACCTAATTGATTACTCTATGATCAGACGGAGTATAAGGCGGAAACCTAATATTGTTTCTAAGAGTCCATAGTGCCAAATTATGAGAGTGATAGCAACTAAGGTTGCTCCAATCATTATTTCAGCAATCAAACAAAGAAAAACAGAAAAATTATCAGTAGTACAACCTATAATAGTTGCTAGCCAATCCTAAATTTGAGCAGAAGAGGGGCATTGAAGTAAAAGATGGTTAGATATAGAAATAGAAGAAAATAGAAACTTAATTAGATTATAATTCAGAAATTATACAAGAACTGTAACAACTACCATACAACTATTGAATCATTATTACTTTGCCCAGTTGATGAAGTTTAGGAGATTCTTTGAAGAGTGACCGTTTTCTACTATGTTATCCAATGTCAACTCCTTTAGTTTCAACGATCTTTCTTTGATGTCTTGATCTCCAAGCAATTGTTCCACCTTAATCCTTATCTCTCTCTTTGGTAGTAACCCATTTTCATCCTTGTCTAGTTCAAGTCCAACCTTCCACACATCACAAATATATGACTTGTTCATAAATTGATCACCGCGAAACGGCCAACACAAGAATGGTACACCGCTATATACACCTTCTACGGTAGAGTTCCAGCCGCAATGACTAATGAAACAAGCTATAGCCGGGTGGTTCAATATCTTCTTCTGCGGTGCCCAACCAACAATCTTTCCTTTAGTTCCAAGGAATTCATCAGGGTATGCATAGTTTACCTTGTTATCATTGCTCGGGCGAACAACCCAAAGAAAAGGCTTCTCAAGAAGATCAAGTCCTAAAGCTAGTTCGTTAAATTGGTTTTGGTCCATTACGGCCAAACTACCAAAGGAAACATATACGACGGATTGAGGTGGATATTGATCGAGCCAATCTAAACATGTCGTGTCTTCTTGCCAGAATGAACTTGTGTTGTCTTCAATTGACATGAATGGACCAATTGGTAGAAACTTTGGTGAAATGGAAAATGTTGCATGCTCAAGATTATAAGTTGTGTTGCAAAGCCACCAATCTCCAAACTTCATGGTTTGCATCTCTTGTGAAATATAATCAAATAAAATCTTGTCATGGGCTCTCCATGGAAAGTTTGCAGTGTCTATCATAGGCATATTTGGAGAGAGTTGAATTTCTTGTTTTGTTGTTGGAATTCCTGCAATGGCAAAAGGAAATCATGAAAGCTCTCATACTTGTACTTGCTTTTGAAATTAAATAAGATACCAAAATATGTAGAGTAAGAGCTTTGAACCAAAAAAAATAGAGTAAGAGCAAAAAGACAGGCACAGATCGCACAATAGTGTCGTCATTTTAGACGATAAGATCATAGATACAACCCCACGTAACAAATTAACAACTAACATTTACTATTTTGAAAATAAAAGTAAATAAATAAATTAAAAGAAAGATGATTCTTTGAACTTTTGATATAATAGATATAGAATAACAGAGTATGCCTCAATAGGGCGTAGAATATTTGTTTTTATGACATACAATTATAATTTAAAACATAGCTTCTTTTAAT
Organism: Medicago arabica; assembly: GCA_946800305.1. Lineage (NCBI taxonomy): Eukaryota > Viridiplantae > Streptophyta > Magnoliopsida > Fabales > Fabaceae > Medicago > Medicago arabica. Next base: position 4,589,705 of record OX326969.1, read on the forward strand.
AAATTTAATTTAATACACCAAACTTATGAGTAAATCACTAATTTAGAACACCTAATATATGTACGAATCATCAGAATGAAACTTTCTCAATAAATTGTTTCACATGGTAGACACTAAATATTCAGTTTCATCACCATTGAACTTTTTTAACGGTACATCTATTTATGCTTGCTTGGTAGCATTGTTCAAATTAAACTCAGGAGAATCATTCCAAGTGACAAGTGTAACATATTTATAACAATAATAGTAATTAAAATAATGTCTCACATAAGATAATATAAAAAAATATGCAAATGTTTGGTCATATAAATAAATGTCTCGTGTGTAGTATTTCTTGTACCAATCCCTCAAAAAATAGAAGTATTTCTTGTACCAATAGTTAGTAGATTTTGCTATATCTAGCATTAGTTCTATTGGTACAAGAAATACTAACACACAAGACTTTTATTATTATACGACTAAACTTTTGCATATTTCTTCATATTATCCGATGTGATACTATTGGATGTGACACATTATTCTAATTATTATTATTGATAATTTATTTCTTAAAAAAACATTGTAACATATTTATATGTTCTTGTGGAGTGTGGAACACTCTTTTTTCATTATTTACTATTTTATTGAATTAAATTTATGCAAGTCATATAATTTTCCTTCGAAAAATATCATTTTATGTCGGTAAGTTTAAAAATACCCACTCAGTAAAAACCCGAATGTGAAAAGAGATTGTCAGAGGTTGGGACAAGATAGAGGTGGAAATGATAGGTGGGTGCCATGGTCCCCAACAAATTGTATAACATAGTTTAACGATTAAATTGGCATAATTAGTAGACATGTTGCATTGAAAACCGTTAGGAATCATGACATTTCAGAGATAAAAATCATAATGATCGGAAAAAAGTGTAGGGAAGTGTTCATTTAAAAGATACTCATTATAAAAATAAACTTAGTTGATAAAAGATAACTGAATGATATAATTAGGTAGAATATTTATAGAATAATTTAGAGTAACTAACAAACATACTAACTTTAGTTTGTTCACTATACCGTAATAAAAACAACAATAATTAAATTTTCAAAAGTTAAATTACTACATCCCAGCAAGAAATTTCTACATAGTTAAAAAATTGATTTACAACAAAAAAATAAATAGTATTGATGCGAAAACAAAAACAATAAAAAGAAAACGAAAATGATAAATGAACAACCAATAGTTGTCCACCGCGTATATTTATATGGTAAAGTTTACGAATTGATTTTTTTAATCATTTTTATTTTATTGGGATGTGTGCCAACCCTAATTGCTCATGTAAGAACCATACGGTGTGTGGAATGTTGTAGGCTTTTAGATATCAATATAATACTACTTAAAGAAAAGGTAAAAACATAGCGTAAACATGAAAAAGAAAGTTGTCATAAACGTTATTATAAATTGATTGTATAAATATCATTTATACTTTCATATTTATAATGAAACTTTGAAAAGTAAATAATTCTTACCTGCTGAATCCATAATTCCATCATCAATTAGTTTAGGGATGCTATAACAATATGCCAAAGAAGTTGCTGAAGCAGTCCAAAGAAGAACACCTTTAATTCCTAAGTTGTTTCCAACTTCCAAAGCCCATCCCATATTGAAGGTAACAATAATACAAGAAATCTTATTTTCAGCATCCAAAGCATTAACATCTTCTATGAGCTTAGGGAGCAAAGAAGGCATGTTTCTTCTGATTGAGAAAATAACTTTCCTTTGGTCACTTCTGTTGTCTTCATCTTCCAAACCATCTGGGAGTGTGACAAAGTTTATTGTTTCTTCATTTTTGAGGTTGTCTTTCTTAGAAATAGAAATATTGTTTTTGTTGGTTCTTTTGTTGCTGAATTCTGTGTTGAGAAAAGTGATTTTGCAGCCATGTTTGGATAAAAGATGAGATAATTGCATAAGAGGATTCACATGACCTGCTATTGGGTATGGAATAACAAGAAAATGAGGGACACCCATTTGCTTGAAAATTGATCTTCAGTGATTGAATTATTAAGGGAGTGGAAGATACAAATGGGAGTGACCGTTAGCTAGGGAAATATATTATACTTACTCCGACCATATTAACTGACACAGTTGACTCTGTCATGCATACTAATGTATATTTTTTATTTTAAACATATTTAATTATCTATTATAAAAAATCATGAAAATTTAATATTTGAAAAATATTCATTGAGACGAATCCAACGATATTTTATTTGATATTATTCATCTTTGTATGTTAGTAAAAAAACATGATCAAAATATATCAGGTTAACGGTGGACATTGTCAACTAGGTCATATAATATAAGACGGAGGAAGTACAAATTAAGAATAAAATACTCTCTTTAAAATCTAGTGAAACCTAAGTTAATTCGAAGAATTGTGATTAATTTATGATGAAAAAGATACTTGTTTGTGTATATCAGACAAAATCAATGTTTCATGTTTAAATGTTCAAAAGGAACAAATTTGAGAAATTTACGTTGAATAATGGTCCCTACTCCTTAGTCATGTTTTTTATTACCCTACTCCTAGTCCTTATCTACTCTCTAAATAAAATAAAAAAATTATCCTCCTTAACCCCTTATTGATCGTAATCCCTTACGTCATCACATACTTTCTACCAAACAAATTTTCGTACACTGAAACTCCATAACTTGATTTTAAGAAAATATTTGTAAACTATTTTAGAACAATGATTTTCTTTCATCTTCTTTTTAGACAAAACAATAAAGAGAAAGAAAAAAAAAACAAAGAGAAAGAGTAGAAATATAACGAGTATGATTTCCTTTTTTTAAATTGTTACAAAATGATTGTATCAATATCAATATTATTTTTTTATAAAACTGTAACATTTTTATAGATATATTTAATCAAATCACATCATGATTTTTTTGAGAACATCATCATGATATTAAAATAATTGAGTCTCTAAACAAATTTTATTTAAATTTTTTATTTTTGTTATCAATAAAACATTATTTTACCTCTTCAAAAAAAATAAAACATCATTTTAAAAATATAGGGAGTGCAGCCTATCTTCTTGCTCTAGTTAAAACATGCACCGTAAGACACCCCTTTGAATTGTATTTTTCATATAGTTCCTTCCTTTTGATGTCAACATCAAATCTAATTAATCCCATGTGGAAGGTTGCTGGACTGCGTAGATTTTTTTAATTTATTCTTTTATTTTATTGAATAGATTATAGTATGATTGCTATTTATTTATTTGTGTTAGGACTGTAAAAAAAATTGTGTTAGGAGTAAACTAGATTTAGGCTCAGTAATTTATTTTTTTTAAGGAAGGCATAAAAGTGCAATGGTTACATACGCTATCATGATTCATGCGCATCTTTATGAATTATGACCTTTAATCCCACGCCGCACTCGTAATTTTCTCTACTGTTTCTTTTTTAATAAGCTAATTTTCTCTATCGCTGATGCAACATTTTCTTAGAAAAAGATACTATAACATTTCATTTATAACAACAGTGTTATACAATTGAGAACATCATAATGAATTGTGGAATTAGCTGACAATGTGGCCTTGTTTGTAAAGATATGATCGACCATATTTGTTTGTTATCTATTAAACTTCATCCTAGAGTTTTTAAAATAAGAGAAAACAAGATTGTGACATGTTGTTATAACGTGGCCAAACCTTGTTACATCTTGACAATTTGAGTGGCATCAACAATGATCTTCGAATCTACCACAAAATCCACACTTTTGAACTGCATGTCTACTAACCATTATAACACGTAAAATAATCCAAGAGCTTTTCCGACTTCAATTGTATGCTTAGGAGATAAACTCATAGTTTTAGCAAGTACACATACCTATGTTAGGTTGGTTCCATAAGGAAGAAAATGAGGCATCAATGTTACACTTTATTCTATCCGATTGCGGATTCTGCCACCTACCCGAGCTTGCTAATGGATGACCAGCCTGCTGCTCGTTCACGGAAACAACTTGCTGAGAAGTAACAACTTGTGCTGAATCTGATTGTGTGCATGACTTGTTGGGAGGAGCATTCACTAACAACCACTCATTAATTAGATGTCTTACTCGATCCATGTCATTAACAGAAAGCTCATTTTCATTTTTTCTACTTCCAAAGGCTCCATAGCACATCAACTAATCTCTTGTGCAAGTCGATCTGCAAATTGTGACTCAAGGCAAAAATGGCTTCCTCCATGAAAACCATGTTTTGGAGAGAAATAGAGATGTCATCCTATAACCTAGCTAAACTGCAAAAGGACAATGAAGAAAAGGAGAGCTAGCTCCTCAACATCACCATCACAAGTAACACAAGATATTGGACATTGCAAATTTGCAATCCTTTGTCTTGCAACCAGACTCTAGTGGGCAAACATCCACGACACATCCGCCATAGAAAATTCTTAAATCTTGGGGCCTTTAACTTTCATATACCCGACCAAAATCATGGATGACATAAATGTAAGGTGTCTACAAGCTCTTCCATACATAGCCTGCAAGGGCTCCTAATGGAATCAAACCATTATTTTCGGCTTTCCAAACTAAGAAATTTCAGTTGCTATATCCTCACTAAAAATCTGATGAGCTAGGATTATGTTCCACCTTTGATGTGTAGGGTTGATTAGGCTATTAACTGTATAGTTTTGAAGCAAAGGGGCGCTAGGTATATTACCATCAATGAATCTACCATTTTACAACTAAATTTTATCAAGAATAGGGATGGAAGTACCTGCACCAACACTTTCCACCTCGAACAATGAAATGTGCTCGCATAATATTATTTTTTTTATAAGGCAAAAGCATAATGACAGAAAAAGGAATGGAAGACAATCAAATGAAGTTGGGATGTCTGGCAAATTTCAGTCCTTGACATATGCTCATATATTATTAAAAAAATGAAAAAGAAATAACAAAAAACTAGGGTGACATAAACCTAGCCCAGTAAATTCACACAAAGTGTAAGTCTACCCAATCAGGTGATACGAAAAAAATGAAAACAACACCAGTGGATGTCGAAAAGGCGACGTATGGATCAACCGTCAACATGAAACGAATCAAAGAACCAACAACTTCTTGCAATAGTCACAAGCATATTGTCTATTTCGAGCTAAATTGTCCAACATCAAATAGACTAATGAGGGTTTCTCCTGGCGTATGAATCATTTACCAACATATAGGCAATCCAAGATCCATCTGCTCCCTGTAAAAACAGCAAGCCTTCAATGCCCTTTCGGACCAAAACCATCCATTTGAACGCAACCTCGAGACCTCGAACCGAGTCAACACACACCGGAACTTGGACTTTCGTACCAGCAACCAATAAAACATATCGCGGTCTATTGGCGGAGCCTGAAACAACCGCAACAAATATAACAACACCTACCCATCGGCACGGAGGCGGTAAATCTGATAACAAATCGCCACCAACCGTCTAGAAACTAGATACAACACCACATCACAACCCTTGGCAAACCCTTAAGTCGACGACATCCAAAAGGAAAACCGAAGAAGGTTGGGAGGCAAATGAGGATTGTACCACCGATAGAAAGGAAAACATAACAGAACAAGAACAGACGCACAATGTTGCCACATAAAACAACAACACCGCTGTTATAACAAAAAAGTACCATCTTGATAGAACAATTGGCTTCAAACCAACAATGACGAACAACATCGACAAAAGCGTAATTCGACCCATTTCAAAACCACCGGCTGCAAGCTGTCGGAGTTCGAGAACCAGGGTGGCGTAGAGGGCCATCACCACTCCTCGCACCACTGATGTTGAAAGCTACATTGAGAAATAGATAGGTGAGAGTTGGAATTGTTTATGTGGGGGGAGAGGCGGCTTGGAGGTGTTGAGATTAGGAGAGGCGGTGTCAGACTAATCAGCTCGCAGAATACTTTGTCAAACATAACTCGAATTGTGGCCCATCGTGGCTATGAGAAAACTCTAAGAAGGAAAGTATCTTGAACACTAGTACGATGGACTACTTAACCATTCGCCCACCCTAGACGAGGACCAACAGAAGATGGGCATGTTTAAATTGATTTATTTAAGTTTATTTATGAAACAATTTTATAAGTTTTCTTTTTTAATTTATTTGCATAAGTTTTTTAACATATCTTTTAAAATAAACATAGCATGTACAAAAGCAATTCAACGGTATCATATCATTTGCTACAAAAAATAGCTTAGACAGGTTTATACGTGAACACATATCATGATTAATACATGTATTAAAAATTATGAATTAGTTGTTTACTCGAAGAGGCCCTATATACGGGACCAAAAACAAAGCCAATATATATCAAATTGAAAATCTACGTAGACGTGATGCAGACCAATCAAAAAGAATAAGCAAATCCATTAGAATGAGAATTTCAATTCTCTTAACTAGAGCAAGAAGGTAGATTACATTTTTTGTATTTTTAAAATTATTATTGTCTTGTAATATCCAAGTATTTGTAAGGATACACTAAGATCTACAATGTAGATATAGCTATTCACAGAATTCAAATTGGAGTTGGCATTATGCGGTGTGGGACTTTGATGCCATTAATTTCGCTTCTTAAAAGGAAATTTTGGAGGATATTAAAATAGATTTTACAGCATAAATTCAAGAATCACATTCAAATGCCATGCTAGTAAAAGAGGTAAAGGTTCTTTCATTGTATTGGGGTAAAGGGGTAAAGGCGAAATAGGTAAATAATTAGGCAAACTCTACCATACACCTAAAATATTTGAGTGTATCCGTACACTAAACTATTAAATTTATAGTTAGATGAGTTGTTTTTGAAGAAAAATAATTTTCTTTTAATATTTATAATTATAATGATTAAATCTTATTCACCAAATCATCAACGAAATAAAATTGAATTTTTTTGAACTTTGATTATTTTATACGATAATATGTAAAAAAATTACTATGATTCTTATAAACAATGAATGATGTGTTTTTCTTATGAAATGATATTTTCTAAAATATAAATGCCGATAAATAACTATTTATTTCATTAATTTATAGATTACAAAAGGGTTGGAATTCATAACAAGTGGTACCCATCATGGGGTAATTAACAAAACAAACTCTTCAAGTGAACATCATGGGTATTAAATTTGACATTAAGAAAGTTTCTGGAAACAACAATTTCGGATTGTGAAAAGTGATGACTGGAGTAATATTATTTCAATAAAAATTAGTATAACCTTTGAAGAGTGATGAATTGCTGTCGATCAATCTAATATAATCATAGAAGACCAAAATGATAGATAAGATAAATAATGCATTTATATAGTGCCTCAAAAATAAAATGTCGAGGGAGACAGCAAAGGAAAGATCACGGAGTCAATGTGGGCCAAATTAGTAACATTATATATGACCAAGTCTGTTGAGGCAAAATTCTTATTTGTTTTTAAAGATTACAAATATATTGAATTTATTTAATCTTGTTTATACTAATATGTTTTGTGAGAATTTGTTTCATGACTGAGAACGTTCTGAAGCAAAGAAAAGAGTACATACAAAATATACAAGATAACACAAGAATAAAGCAAGACAAGATTTTAATTGAAAAATGTTCTCTTGGACCCTAAGAAAGATTTCAACCCATTTGACAAAGCAAAAGCCCATAAGGAATAAAATATCTTAGAGAGCACGTGGCTTTTGGTTCATGACATCACTAAAGCAAAAATGGATGACATAATCAATGTCACTTCTAAATGAACAACAAACAATATCTACATAACATTCTGAGATCAATTTGCCCAGTTTAAAGAAGGAAAGTGAAAACCCTTTTACAAAAGAGCATGTCCAACAACTCTATTTTCACTCTTGATCACCAAGACACTCCTTACCTATAAATACAAGTGGTTTTGAAGGTTGAAAGCAAGAGTTTTGAAAACAAGCATTCTCTTAAGTGAAAATCATCACTACATACAAAGCTCTTCACAAACAAAGCAAATTACAAGCTATCTCATTATATCTCTTGGATCTTCTCTTTCGAATTTGCTTATTAATTCTCAAACAAGTGTTGAGGAATTTTATTTGATCCAAACCAAACCTCATTATACAAAGTGTATTGCAATTCTTAAGTCTATCTGTAACGATAGTTTGAGAAAGAATTGTAACAACCTTTCTTGTGCGAAAGCAAAGAATTATAGAAGCCTGCTAAGGTTGATAATACAAGGTGTAATAGACTGATATGGTGTGATCAAGATCTTATAGTGCTAGTCAGAATTTTCTATTAGCAAGACAACTATAGTGGATAATCTCACACGAGGTGTGGGGGCTGGAAGTAGCGGGGTTTGGTGAACCATGATAATTCTTCTGTGCGAAAGAATGTAACAACCTTTCTTGTGCGGAAGCAAAGAATTATAAAAGTCTTCTGAGGTTGATAATACAGGGTGTAACAAACTAATATGGTGTGATCAAGATCTTATAGTGTTAGTCAGAAATTTCTATTAGCAAGACAACTATATTGGATAATCTCACATGAGGTGTGGGGACTGGAAGTAGCCGGGTTTGGTGAACCATGATAATACACACACACGCGCACACGCACACGCACACGCACGTGCACGCGCACACGCACACGCACGTGCACGCGCACGCGCGCACGCACGCACTCACGCACGCGCGCACACACAGACAAGTATTAATATTTATTAATCTCTAGAATATTCTTGTCCTAATTAATCACAACCAAATTAATCCAGAGTTCTCTGGTCCCTAATTAATTATTAATTTTATTATTTTATTTCATTCAATATTAAACTGCCTCCAGAACATTCTGGTCCAAGATAAAACAACTGCATAAATATTTAACTATAGTTTAAATTCAACTTATAATATTGTTCTATCTTGCTGTCTTATATTAATCATTCTCTAAAACATTCTTGTCCAAGTTTAAAATAACTTTATATCTTTTAACTTAATATAATTTTTCTCATTCTGCTTATAATCATTCTCGAGAACATTCTGGTCCTATAAATTAATTGTTATATACTCTAATCTTGTTGAACTAACATTAACCAAGAACCTTCTTGAGTATATAAATTCAAACTTAACTTTCAGGATTAATTTTAAAAGTGCCACAATTTAAACCCCCCTCCCTTATTGCGACGTTTATTGCTACTTCAATTGGCATCAGAGCCCAGACTCTAAACTAAACACCTAACAAGTGTTGGAGAAAAAGATTCAGGAAGAAGAGAATGTCAAAAGAAAGATACATACCAGAAGGTCTATCATGCACAAGACCACCATTATTCAATGGAAAGAACTACTATTTCTGGAAGGGAAAGATGGAACTATTCCTTAGATCACAAGTGGATATGTGGAAAATAATCACTAATGGAAACCATGTCCTATGACAACTGATGCAACCACAAAATTAGAAACAATTACACTAGAAGCATCATGGTCAAAAGAAGATAAAGAAAAATAGTTTTAAATTCTAAAGCACGACTATTTCTATCATGCGCACTAAGTATGGAAAAGAGTGAAAGAGTTGATGAATGTGATATTGCAAAAAAGGTTTGGGATACTTTAAAAATTCATCATGAAGGAACAAGCCACATAAAAGAAATAAGAATAGATATCAGTGTAAGAAAATTTGAAATCTTTGAAATGAATGAAGAAGAAAACATTGATGAAATGTACTCTAGATTTTCATCTATTGTAAACGAGTTAAGATCACTATGAAAAACTTATACGACTCATGACCGTATAAGAAAAATACTAAGATGTCTTCCAAGCACATGGAGACCCATGGTTATTGCAATTACTCAGGCTAAAAATTTAAACTCCTTAGCCCTTGAATATCTCATTGGATCACTAAAATCCCACGAGACATTACTACAAGATGATAAACCAATAAGGAAAGGAAAAATGGTTGCTCTCAAGGCATCTCAAAATGAACAAGAAAACAACTCTACACAAAGTGAAGAAATCAAAGAAACCGAAGAAGAAGAAAACATCCAAGGAGAAGTAGAAGATGAACTAACTCTCATCTCAAAGAAGATTCAAAGAATGATGAGAAGAAGAGATCAGATAAAGAAATACTTTCCAATTAGAAAAGATAACTCCAAAGGCGAAGTTGACAAAAGTTAAGTAACCTACTTCGGATGCAACAAACAAGGGAATTACAAAAATGAATGTCCAGTAAACAAAAAGGGTCAAAAGAAATCTCCATACTCAAAATCCATGTTTACATGAGATGATCCTAAAGAACCAAAGGAAGAAGACGTATAAGCCAACACATGTCTGATGGCAAATTCAGAAAACGAAGAGGTAATTCTTTTCGACCAACCTCTCATATATAAAGAGTTAGAAAATAAATTTGATAGTCTTTGATTTGATTCAAACTTTTTAACAAACAAATGTCACTCTTTACAAAAGGAAATTTCTGAATTAAAGGAAGAAAAAGAGAAACTTCAAACTTTGAATGATGATCAAAAGAAAATCATTCAAAGTCTACAAGACTCTTATTTTCTAGCTACTGAAAAAATAAAAGCTTTTGGAAAAACCATGCTTCCTAAAAATTTTAAAAATGAAAACACTATTCTTAAAACCGAGGTCAAAAAACTTAGAAATGATCTTTCATATTCTATAAAATCAACATAAACATTTCAAAAAATTATAGGATCACAAATAGGAATGTTTGATAAATCTAGTTTAGGATTTAATGTTTCTCAAAATCAAATTTACGAAAATTGTTTTATACCACAAAGAGAAAAAATGAGATGCTCATTCTATAATAAAATTGAACATCATGAATCGTTTTGCTTTCATAAAAAAAGAACACTAAGAGTTAACTCAAAACATTCTATTCCAGAACGTTCTTCTTCATTAAAAAGAAAAGAATGCTCATATTGCAAAAGAATTGGTCATCTAGAATTAAACTGCTTTCTTAAGATTAAACATCTTGGAGATTAAGAAAACTAACATAAGGACCCACATCTTCATGGGTACCTAAGGAACCAATAACTCAAAATGCAGGGATCCTCTCAAGATGCAAAAAAAAAGTTATGGTACTCGGACAATGGTTGTTCTAGACACATGACAAGGGATAAACAGTGTGTTATCTCCTTCATAAAAAAGGAAGGAGGTCTAATAACTTTTGGAAATAATGACAAATGATAAATTAAAGGTAAAGGTATTATTGGTTAGAAAGACTCTACAAAATTTGAGGATGTTCAATATGTTGAAGGTTTAAAACACAATCTACTAAACATAAGTTAATTATGTGATATGGCTTCGAAGTTGTTTTCAAATATAACATATGTATAGTAAAACACACATCCTCGAGTAAAATTTTCTTCACTGCCTCTAGAAAGAAAAACATATATGCTTTATACTTAGATGATATTCCAGCTGAAACATGTTTTATGACTCTTGAAAAAGATAAATGGAAATGGCACAAAAGAGATGAATATATAAGTATGAAAACTATTTCAAAAATCTTTAAACTGGATCTTGTAAGAGGACTTCCAAAAATTTATTTTGAAAAAGATAGGATATGTGAAGCTTGTACAAGAGGTAAACAAGTCAAAAGTAGTTTTAAAACAAATGATTTTGTTTCAACTAAAATACCTCTCGAACTACTTCACATAGATCTATTGGGTCATGTTAGAACCACCAGTTTAAGTGGAAAACAATATGGTTTTGTTATAGTTGATGATTTTTTTAGATATACGTGAGTTCTATTTTTAAAACATAAAGATGAAGCATGTGAAGCATTCAAAACTTTTTGTACATTAATTCAAAATGAAAAAGAATCAAAAATCATTTAAGTAAGAAATGATCATGGAGGAGAATTTGAAAACACATTCTTCAAAAACTTCTTTGATGAAAAAGGAATCTTTCACAATTTCTCATGTGCAAGAACTCCTCAACAAAATGGAGTCCTTGAAAAAAAAAATAGAACACTTCAAAAAATGGCGAGAACAATGATAAATGAGTCTAAGTGTAAGTGTAGAAAAATATTTTTGTGTTTAAGCCATAAATACCTCTTGTTATATCCCAAATAGGATTTCAATTAGAATTTTTTTAAACAACACCTCATATGAACTCTGAAAAAAATATAAATACTTTAGGAAATGATCAACGAGATTTCATTCAAGAGAGGCAAATTTCTTCTAGATAGGAAAGCTTTTGGAGGTAATTTTTTCTCTCTCAAAATAGTATTATTGATTATGTTTGACTATCATAAAGGAAAATACTACTCTACAAACGAAGTTGGATTTAGGGGAAGAGTTAGACTTCCATAAACAAATTAAGATTCAAATCTCGATTAAGAATGGTGTTTGCAATAATGTCCGATAATACCTTCAAGCTATAAAGCATGGAAACACAAAGACATATGACACAACACAGACACGCCGACATAAATAATAATTTTAAAAAATGACATAATTCAAGGTAATCATAGGTGTCATGTTGCGTGTCCGACACTGGGACACACCTAATTCGAAAGTATCCGTTGAGATACATAGAAAGAGAAAAAAGAGAACACCACTTATTCAAAACCACAAAAATAGATTATAAACACATTAATTCGCCCAACTAATAAACTTTTGGAGATTATGTGATGATTGGCCACCTTCTTCTATATTATTAATAGTCATTTTCTTCATTTTCAAACACATTACCTTTATGTCATCATCACCAACTACTTGATCCACCTTCTTCCTTATCTCTTGCCTTGATATAAATCCATTATCATCTTTCTCTAACTCAAGTCCAGTCTTCCACACATCACAAATATACGATTTGTTGAGAAATTGATCAGTTAAAAATGGCCAACACAAGAAACGTACACCAGCATGTACACCTTCTATGGTAGAATTCCATCCACAATGACTTATGAAACAAGCAATGGCTGGATGATTCAATAATTTACTTTGTGGTGCCCAACTAACAATTTTACCTTTACTTCCATGGAAATCATTAGGGTATGCATAGTTTACCTTATTGTCATTACTAGGACGAACAACCCAAAGAAAAGGCTTGTCAAGAAGATCAAGTCCTAGGGCTAGTTCATTAAATTGGTTTTGGTCCATTACTACCAAACTACCAAAGGAAACATATATGACAGATTGAGGTGCTTGTTTATCTAACCAATCTAAGCAAGTTGTGTCTTCTTGCCAAAATGAACTTTTGTTGTTGTTACTTTCCATCAGTGGACCAATTGGTAGGAACTTTGGTGATATGGAAAATACACCAGGCTCAAGATCACAAGCAGTGTTGCAAAGCCACCATTCTCCAAAATTTATAGTTTGCATCTCTTGCACAAAATGATCAAATAAGATCTTATCTACGCCGCGCCATGGGAAGTTTGTTGTGTCCATCATAGGTATATCAGGGGAGATTTGAATTTCTTGTTTTTTGGTGGGATTGCCTGCAATGCGAAAAGGAGATCGTGAAATATTTGATGTTAATCTCAACATGAGCTCGAAATTATGTTACATCAGCTAGTAACAAAAGATTGAAGAAATGCAAATCATAAACAATGGAACACGATAGTTTGCTTACACGGTTTGACCAAGTGTGCCTATTAAAAAATAACATTTTTATTTTAGCCCAATTTAAGTAATTTTCTGTTTTGTTTTAGTTTGTTATTTTCGGTTCATTAGAGTTCTGTTATTTCCGCTTAACAATTGTAGCCTAAGAGAAACTTTTATTTATTCAATAATATCTTAGAGAATTTTCTCAATTTCTGGTGAGTTCTGGAACCCTATTTTCTTTGTTGCTTGCAAACTTGTCTCTTTTTAATCTAGGTTTCACATGTTTATTCTTGAAATTTATACAAAAAAATAGAAAATATGATTACCTGTAGAATCAATAATCCCATCCTCAAGAAGTTTAGGTATGCAGACAGCACAAGCTAAAGTAGTAGCAGAAGCTGGACAAAGTAGAGCCCCTTTGATTCCCAAATTGTGGCCCACTTCCAAAGCCCAACCCATATTAAATGTAGCTACAATACAATTGATATTATTGTCAACATATAAAGCATTAACTTCTTCTATAAGCTTTGGAAGTCTAGGAGGCATGGTACTTTTAATTGAAAAAAGAACTTTCTTTATATCACTTCTATCATCTTCAGGTTCCAAACCATCTGGTAGCGTCACCACTTGTATCTTGTCTTGCTCGGAAAGACCAGTTTTCGATCGTTTATGGTTAAACTCAGTATGTAGAAAAGTGACCTTGCAACCATGTTTGGCTAGAACTTGTGAGAATTGCATAAGGGGGTTAACATGTCCTTGAACTGGATATGGTATAACAAGAAAATGAGGCAATATACCCATTTGCTTAGTTGCTAGAAAATAATTATATTATTATGACAAGAATTGCAAATTTTTTTAGGACAGAAGAATGGTTCTTGGATGAAATATTTGTACTTTGTATTCATTTTATAGTCACATATATATTCTGGAAAACTAGGTACAAATCAAAGTCATTGTTGGTGAATTTGGAAATGTCAATTATTACTTTTCAAATATTTGAAAATAACTTTCATTGCAACATGTCAAATTCTTGAGAAAAGTCTTAGCAACCATTGGCTGAAGCAATACTCTAATACTATTTTAAAATGTTTGATTGGATTTGGGTTACGTCTTTCATTTTAATTTGAAGTATAAGTTTAATGATGCACCACTAATATCTTAACTTTTTTTTGACTAATATGACTAGATATTTTTTACTACTATATTTTATGGTTTTTTTTTTTATGAAAAGTTGCACATGTTAAAAAAATCAAAATAATAAGTTTATATTGGATGAGATTTTTAACAAATATTTTATTTTTTTAGAGAATAAATATATATGAATTGAGAAAACTATTTGAGAATTGAGGAAAGCATATAAAAAATAAATAAATAAAATATCATAGTTTAGAAATGACACATGTAAACGATAAGGCTGATTTTATTTTATTTGATATGTTCGTGTTTTTATTTGATATTAGTTTCAATTCACTATATTTTGTTTTTTTTTTTAGAAGAAGAACAAGAAAAATGAAGAAAATTATGAGAAAAATGCAAATTACCAAGCTTTGAGGATAATGAAATAAATTATGGTACTTGAGCACCAAGTAGATGCAAAAACGTTGAAAGGTCAAGAAAATCATTATTTTCCCGTGGCTACAAGACTACACCCGTAGCCAAAGATTAGAGAAGACGAGCACTTCAATACAATTCTTAGTAGGTCTACTAAGCCCACTCGCAGGCCTAGATTCACAACATGTTGGAGATGAAGTATCTGCTATAAGTTAATAATTATCGTCTAACTTATCATCTGTCCGCTATTTTGATCAAACAAAGCCTTGGATACTTTCAAATACATGTTCTACAAGTATCCATTTTTTTTTTTATTATTGTTTTACAGAATATATACTGTTGGATACTTTTGAGATATTTTATGGATATTCCTAACATACTTCCTAATATGTTTTAGAAGCATTCAATTTTTTTTGAAAGAAGAAGTATTCAATTTTTTAGTGATTTAAAATAATATATTATTAAATAAATTTGAGATACTTTATGAATTTACATTCAATGATAAGAGCATAACATGAATATGATAGAGAACGTGAATATGATAGAGAGTTGTCTTAAAATTATCTTAGAATGGTTACAATATAAGTTTTTTTTTTTTTTTTTTTTTAAAATACTAAAAAAATTCGTCAAAACTAGATCAAGTGAGGGAACCACTTGGACATTGCCACAATCATCCTTCTCTGGAGATCCTTCAAGCAAATACTAAGGCTAGTCAAGTTAAATGCACTTATTATGGAATCTGAAACTTCAAGAAGGCAACATATCTAAATAGAAAGTGTACACTTGAGTCTCTTTGGGATGACATGAGATGAAAACAAAAGTATGTTTCCAAAAATTGGAAACAGTCACGTACTAATTAAATGCATGATAAAGATGATTATGTAAATCAACAATGCTAGTGAAATTTTCAATTTCCTTATCATAGGGTATATTCTGAAAGTTGTTTCTTAGATAGATGAATTAGTGAAGATTTTAATTTCCATCATAAAAAATCCTTTGTCAACAAAATTTTTTCAACTCCCTTCTAAACGGTTTTCCACCAACTTGAGCTATTTTCCACCAACTTGAGCTACCTAACCTTCGTTGTTTGAAGGTATATCTTGATGGAGCTCCGACAATGGATCCCAGCCCATCTGCGCGCCTCAGTGAACTCCGTTATTTCGTCATGGATGCCAAAATCATAGAAATGGTCATAAAATATAACTTGCTGCACAAATTGAAACAACTATATTGAGTTATTGCAATATTGATGACGAAACAATGAAATCTACAATACCTATAAAGTTTTGCGTTATATATCAAATTGCATTATATGATTTTGGAATATGGATATAATTAGCGAATTAATAATCTAGAGTTTGACTTTATTTTACCTTTTATTATAGAAATAGCTTATACAAGCCGTTATACTATGAGCGCTTAATTAAGCTGTTTATATCAATAAAAATCTTTAGAATGCAGCAAGATCATATTATATTCTAACATATTTTTTCTGTTTTTACTCATGGCGTAAAAGAAATCAAAACTTTTATACAGAGAACCTCAAAACAAGAAAACAAGCAGTCAAAAGACATAGCATTTCAGCCGCAATAACAAATACACAATAAATAAAACGAGAAAAGAAAATTTAACAACCTAGCTACTGAAAACAAGAAATTTATCTAAAGGAAAAGAAACAAGCTTTTCTGATCAATCAAACTTTATTAATTTCTTCATCGTCCTCTTGGCTTCCGAGATTCTCACTACCTTCAACGTTATTGATGCCCTTGTACCAACGAGCACAGAACACGTAGATGACAAGGTTAAGAGCACTTAGCGCCGCGAGGAGGTAGAAAAACTTGTCCATATGCCCATCATTCAAGTTATTCGGTATCCATCCCGGTTCTTTGCCTTTAGCAGTGATTATCATCACGCATTTCACCATCATGCTGCTAACATAGTTTCCAAGAGAAATTGAAGCCATACAAAGTGAACTTCCAAAGCTTTTTATGCCGTCAGGGGCTTGACCATTGAAGAACTCCAACTGACCCACATACACAAAAACTTCTGAAGCACCAACAAGAACATACTGTGGAATTTGACAAAATATACTCAAAGAACTAGCTTTCTCTCCCGTCTTAACATGTTTAAGCCTTACAAACTCTGTTGCACCAGCTGCAACCATCGCAAACATTCCGATAACTAGGCCAACTCCCATTCTTTGAAGTTCGCTTAACCCCTTAGGATTACCGCTTAATTTTCCGGCCAAGGGAACAAGAACTTGGCGATAAAGTCCAGTACATACAAGGACACTACATATATCAAACACAGACATGGTTGCTGCTGGCAAGTGAAACTTTCCTACCTTGTTGTTCATTATATCGCCTTGTTCGACAAAAAGAGAAGCCATTTGTGTGAATACAACAGAGTAAATAATAGTGCACAGCCAAACCGGTATCATTCTCAACACACATTTGGCTTCCTCAACTTGAGTTACAGTACAAAGCCGCCATTGGTTCCCGGATTCATTCCCGTCTTTCAATGTCCATGTTGCTGCCTTGTCCATGAATCTGCTCAACTCAACATATATATAAAAGATAAAATATGAGTTTAAAACTTATATCTTGGGAGTGAAAATGCATACTTACACTGAATATGCATATAATTAAATTCTTGTAATAAAGATGTATCTATATTATAAATATTACACTTGCTAGTTTTCGAATGCAGTAACATATGTACCTTATATCTTGAGAGTGCAGAATCTTTCTGCTTCCTTTGATGGCGGATTCATGGCCATCAACCTCGAAAAGTTGGTCCTCCTTGGCGGGTTCAACATTCCACTTCCTAGCGGCAGCGACGAAGACCTGAATTACTCTTATAACCGGATTCCCATATGCCTTAACATATCGATATCTTCGAGATCCTGCTAAGAATGATATCAAGGCTATAATAGCAGAGGCTAGCGAGACGCCGAAACCCATCGTCCACATACCGGAATCTTCATAATAAACCAAAATGGTGTTGGAAAAGAGTGATCCAACATTGAGTGCGAAGTAAAAATAACTAAAGAAAGCCTCTCTCGAGTAGGTGTTTTGAATATTCTTATCATCAAATTGATCAGCTCCAAATGTTGCTAAGGTAGGTTGATGCCCTCCATATCCAAATGCAACCATATATATTGACAAATAGAATAGGCCTGTTCCCAATGGAGTTGGTTCATTGCAAACGGCATGTTCATTACCGCAACCTAATGGTTTGATCAATAACAGCCATGATGTCAAAGACAACAGCCCCAAACCCTGCATCATTCAATGCATATATCTTCAATATCCATTCATTCATGATTAATTAATTAATTGTTCAACAACTATAAGGTACAAAAACAAGATTAATGCAAGTCTTCAATTTCATTCATACTTAAATAATGATATTTGGATAAGCAACTTAACTAAGTTCTTGTAGCAAGCTATTTATATAACGAAAGACAAACTCTTATGGAAATAAGTTGTTTATAGAAATTATCTGAAAACAGATTACAGATAAGTTGTTTTCATAAACTCTCTCAAACAGTCTTACAAATAGCAGATAAGTTCAAATCAAGTCAATGCAAACAGTCGTAAATTGTTCAATACATGCATATTATATCAAAAAAGAAACATTATAGTAGCATACCAGAACAAAGAAGAGCTGAAAGATAGTGCATGTTAAGTATCTTCCCCAATAAGAATCGCTAAGGAATGCTCCCAAGAGTGAAAAAATGTAAACAGTTCCTGTCCACTTGCTGACATTGTTAGCAGCCTCGGCACTGTCTTGGCGAAGGACTCTGGTTAGGAACAGCACCAAGTTCACTCCGACTCCAAAGAATGCCAGTGTTGCTAGAGCTTGATTAGCTGCATTCATTCATTTGATTCTCACTTAGTTCATTTAATTACAATTACCATGTATATATACTGATAATGATGAGTCAAATAATTAATGATTAGTTTAGAGTACCTAGCAAGATGTATGCAGTTTTCCATCCTCCTTTGCTCTTCCCAATTGCCACTTTTCCATTAACATGATTTCCTTCTATCACCTATTTTAATTTGTTTTTTTATAAAACCAAACATTATATAACCAAACATATATTATTAATATATAATTAATGAATCCTTCACTTGGTTCGAAAATGGCAATGTTAACGAAATTCACCAAGAATAACTAACTGACTACTGACCTCAGCTGCTTCAATATTGTCGGGACTGACAGTGCAGGGGGCAACCAATCCTGCTGGTGACATCTGCATACATAAATGAAAACGATCCATAAGATAATATTGTAATCATTCAACAGATGGAAGATTCAAAGATAGTTTGTTCCTAAATGTTTCCATACCACAGATATAGTATGTTACTATCCTCATATAGTTGGGATATATATATATATATTACATTTTAAATCAATCAAGAGAAACATTCCCTATTCAAATATTATTTTGTGCTATACTTTGTGAAATTTTTAGTGACTTCCTATATAATAAATAGTATATGATGCTATAAAACACTTCAGGGCCATTTCGTTTCTAAAAACAATGACATTTGATTATGTATTTTTCTTTTCAATTGTGACATCTTTTTCAAAAACTTTCATAATACATTAGTTAGTACCTATAAGCATATATCAATATGTGGACACCAATAATGATTTCAACTACATTAAAACAAAAGAAAGTGAACGAATGAACCAACCTTTTGCGAAATTTGGTGACAGATAAAGTGAACTCTCCTGGAATAGTGTCAGATTCTGGCGACGGAGAAGAGAAAGAAGCAGTAACCAACAACGCTAATATTATTTCACAATAAGAACAGCATACACTAGTCTTAGTATTGACACTTTTTGTCATTTATGGTTCAAACTATTGAAAAATGAAGAATACACTACTCAAACCAAATACAATAGAATTTGTTATGGAAACCACAGTCGAAAAGCAAGTTCGGAAGACTTCCGTAATCTAAGCCAAGCCCTATGAACACTTACTCGTGTATGGAAACCACAGAACAATTTCACAAATGATTGATAAGTGGAAGAAAGAAAAGATATGAATGAAGAGAACAGCTTAAAAGAGATAAATAGTATTCTGCTTATCTTTTTCAAACAACGTATCTGCCCCTATTTTTATAAGACTGCTTTCCCTATTTTTATGTAACAGAACTATCACAACTCATCTCTTATTAAAACGAGAGCTAATAACAAGGAGTTGCCAAAACTGATTGGCAAAATATAATGAGTATTTGGTGGCATCTCCTTAGATGTTGGAGATGAATCAGATGGTCTCCACCTCACCGATTTTATTCAAGCTTATCACTCGTATCTTCCACTTGTTAACATCTCAATTATCAATTACATTTTTATTTAATTTTTATTTTTTTTATTATTGTCTAATAATCTAATTTTTCTCAGCTTATGATCTTGTTGACTCATACTAAACATGAACATTGGTACCATTTTTGTACTGCATGCAGTGGTCTGGTGCAATTGGTGGTTTGGAATTCTTGGTTATTTGTGGTTGACCAATTTGATTCTTGAGTTTGTAAGATTGGACGATAAGGAATTTAACAATTTAACATGATCAATTTAAACTGATTGTAGACTGGATTCACCAACGTTGCTAACAATTACAGGTCTTAGGTCAATTTTGAGAAAATGACCCATTACATACATCATATGTTGACACCCCAAGTCACACTGTAATACAATCTTTTGATATTCACTTATACCACGTCACAAAACATTGTGTGTCGAATGAACCTCATGATATTACTAATAAAAAAGAATAGCAAAACAAAAAATGGGGACAGGGGGACCGAACCAAACCTAACAAAGTTAAATAAAATGATAGGTTGGCATACCAAATTTATCTCAAAATATTTCACATGGCACTTTGTTGAAAAGATGGTTCAACATTCATTTCAAGCGCAACATTTTTTGTAAGATCTACCTTTGGATAATAAATTTTAAAATAGAGTAAATTACACTCTCCTCCCCTACAAAATGCTTGAATTACACTACTCTTCCCTCTTATGTTAAAATATACATTCCTTTCTTATTCAAAACATATTAGAAATTTTTTCATTCCCCTCCCATATGAGAAACTTGAATTACATTCCTCTCCCTTTTTATGCTAAAATCTACACTTAGTACCTCAATATTTTTTTCTGTTTCTAATAATCTAGCAAAATAATAATAATCAAACACACTTCGAAAAAAATAGTATTGCGGGTCTATTTTAATATAATAAAAAATTGAATATATATTTTTCGCTATTTTTTATTCACAATTTCATTAACATGCAGTTTTAAACCCTATTATAAAATATGAAACAACCCAAAATAAAATTTAAATGTGTGAAAAATTACTTAAGACAACAAACCATTGTTATTTAAAAGTTAATTGTATACTCTAAATTATAAAATCAATAGCAAAATATTTAAATTTAATTATCATTGACATTTAAATTATAACGAAATGAATTAATTTTTCTTAAATGGTGCTTCAAAATTAATACATATCATAAATTATTTATATTAAAATAGAATAAAGTGTAATGCATATTTAATTATTAAGGGAGGAGATTGTATTCAAGCATCTTACAAGGGAGGGGAATATAAATTTTACTTTTCAAGGAAGGGGAGTGTATATTTTAACATAAGAGGGACGATGAGTGTAATTCAAGCATCTTTTAGGGGAGGGAAGTGTAATTTACTCATCAAAATATTAACATAGATTCTATTTGTTTTATGGTATCGTATGCACATAGTTTTTTTCTAGAGGCTGATGTACATAGATTTAAATTGCAATTTTTTGCTAACCATATTAATAGCAAACAAAATATCATATCAAGATAATAAATTCATTCGACAAAATATAAAAGTCATTTGTTCTTGATGGTTCACATATGGGATGGCCGCCTCTTAATAACAAGCTTCCTCGCCGCCGTTCAAACTCTACCTCCTCCCAAATCCAAACACAGTACCCGACTTCTCTCTAACACAGTATCCACCGCCTTCATCTGCCCTGTTACGATGTAGAAGCTGCAATAGGTGGTGCGACGAGTGGCGTCGGCCCTCCACACCACCATCTTTCCTTGATCCGGTGCTGTTTCATCTCGCCGGTGGTTCTCGTTTGAAACGTGTTTGGATCTCGCGATCTCAAATGCGTCGGTGCCCTTTTCTCGTTCCTACTTCGTCCGTTCTGCTGGGTTATGGCGGCGGTCAAAGTTGTTCAGTCTGTTTCAAAGAATCCGAGTTTGGGTCGGTTTGATCTTACCCGGACTTATTCTTTCTTCAAAATCGTGATTTGGTTCGAGTTAGTTTGTTGTTTGTGTGCGACTGTGGTTTGGCTCAAAAGGGCTCAGATTAGTTTGCCTGGGCTCGAATTGTTATGGGCGGGTTGCGTTGTGTTGCTCCTCCAAGATCATGGATGTGCTTCGTAACTGGTCTTCTAGGTTAGAAATGGCCATGCACTTGTTGTCCGTTGTTGCTGCGAATGGTGGGTACGGGTTTTACCTTGTTGGCGGTGCTTGTGGTTCTCAGACCCATTGATTGAACATCCCTCGATTTGGCATTCAACTGGTTTTGAGTTGCTTTCTATGGGATTAGCTAGAACTGGCTGTGAAGCTCTTTGTCGCAGCATAGTGGGTTGTAGGTGTGGGGTTCTGCATCCGTGCTGGCAGTAGAATCTTTCACATGTGCGAAGTTTGGCTCTATATAAATTGGGGGAGATCTCAAAATCCTCATCAGTCTACCTAATGTTGAACTGTTTGGCTCGAAAGAGATGTTATGCTTGTTGCTGTTGCAAGGAGTTGTTGGTTCTTGGATCCATTCCGTGTTGACGGTTTGTCCATACACCGCAAGTTAGACATTCACTGGTGTTGTTTTTATTTCTTTATATTACTCGATTGGGTTAGCATGCACCGTGTGGATTGACTGGGTTAGGTTTATGTCCCCCAGTTTATTTTTTGTATTTCTTTTTTCTTTTTTTTAATAATATATATGAGCATCTGACATAAACTAGAATCTGTATAAGACATTCCAACTTTTAGACTGTTTTCTATTATTTTTTATGTGATTGGATTCTTGCCTTATAAAGAAAACGTATGGGATACAATAAAAAACTATCAAAAAGTATTTTGCCTTTTTAATGATTTTAATGAAGACCTTCTTGTATTGCGACAAAAGAAAAATAAATTTTATGTTTCTGAATACGTGGTTTTACGTTTTGATTTTGTATTTTAGCTTTTACTTCACAATTTTGCAGTTAGTCTTTAATTCACAATTTTATTTCACAATTTTGTGTTTTTGCTATTTTTGTATTTTGTAAAGAATCAAATGTAACTTACACATCTATCATCAAGGTTCTCGACCATTATGTTTCTTGAACTACCAAATCAAGAAAGCAATGAACTCTCACTCCATAGTAGAACATGTTATACAAGTCTTCTTGAAATACTTCCATGATATGGCTCCTCCTTATAAAGTAGAAATATAGAGTGGTGGAGGCGGGAAAAAACGACTTGGGTGGACCACTAAATTATGATTTTTTTTTTTCATTATACATTTGTTAATTGGAACAATTTTTAGTTGACAGACAATATAAAGGAGGTTGGAAACCCCACAAATTATTAGGTATTTAAACCTCCAATAACCATCCAAACATAGGCATGACAAAAAAAATCACGTATGCCACTTGTGGGACCACCGAAATCTAAATCCGTTGAAAATTTATTTAAAATCTCACAAAATAAACCTATGATTTTTTATTTTTTTATTTTTCTGGGTGGGCCGCTAGACCACTTTACAGGGATTTAGATTGTCGAAAACAAAAAACGTCAAAAAACTGTTTAAAATCTCGCAAAATAGATCTATAATTATTAATTTTTTAATATTCTGCCCACCCCAGCCCATGAAGGGTTCCGTCACTGGAAATATATCAACTGGTGGAATTGATGTCATTATTATTAGTAATTTAATTTGTATTATAAAAATCATTTTAAGTTTAACACAACAATTGATGTCTCACGTACTCACTCTTATGCTTCTCTTATTGATAACATGCATTCCTTTATGTCGAGTGATTGGAATGTTGTGTTTGCTCATACTTTGTGTTAAGGAAACTCTTGTACAAATTGGCATGCTAAATTGGATGCATCATTTTCTCATGAGTAGATCATCCAAACTTATCCATCTCTCCACTTGAGATACTATTTAGCTCATGCTAGGATAACATTAATCTACTGCCTTTAGTTTTTTTCCCTCTTTTCTTGTTGCCATTGTAGTCGTCCCATTGATAAAAATAACACATGATTTGTTTTTCTTTTCCAAATACAAACATATGCATTGCATTTTTATATCTATTGTTCCTTTTTTTATCTATTGCTATAGTTTTGATAAAAGGAGTAGATATATGAAGTAGTACATTAATATGGGGTAAATCTATGAAAAATTATTTCTAAAATAGATTTGTAGCATAATGATGTAAAACACATAAAAAAAATTTATTTAGAAGTTTTCTGATTGTTTACCAAAATGAAAATCACTTCTTTTATTAGCTCCTTCATGGGAAAAAATTTCTACTCTTTTTGTGGAAAATAAAACAAATTTATCATCCAAGAATAGAATTTAATAACTTATAACAAACATAAGAAAGCATATATTCTATCCTTTTTTTTCATCGAGACAATAATAATTTGAAACAAACACTCCTTAATTTATTCTATATCATAGCAATATATAAAGGGGATACAACTTTTTTTAGTTGAACAAACCCCTCAGCAAAAAAAAAAAACTATTTATTTAAACTATTTTATTATTTTTATAATATTATTTAAATTATTAATTAAAATACTAGTTAAATCTCATTTAAATATGAATAAACCAAAGCAATAGGAGGAATAATCCATAAGTATTATTGAAAACCATTAAAAAATTTCTTTATATATATATTGCGTTTTTGTGTAACATTTTACTTTCAATTAATAAATTGTACCCTTAAACTATCTAAATGACAATTAAATAAAAACATAAAACTCGAACTAATACGATAGTTAAAAAGGAACAAAGAGAGTGATCATATAAAATTATCTCTATCAATTTACTATTTAAAAAATTACGAATTATCTATTAAATTTGACCAAAGTTGTGCTAAATTAAATATAATTTAAAATAAAATTTAATGTAGGAGAAAACTGATAAACAAAGAAATAGTTAATATTTAAGACAAAGCTTGTGTGATCTTTTTCATATGGTTCTTAGCTAAAAAATATTTAATGTGTCTATAACAAACTTTGAGTAAATTGTAGGTTTATGAAAATCATCAGTAGTTTAGTTAGCACGATACGAAAAGCACCTAAAGGTAAAACTTATATGCATTTCCTTAAATGCTTTTGTTGTGGTTTTTACAAAATATTTATATTCATGATTTCTCAAATACACAATTTTCTCAAATTTTTCTATAACCACAAAGTTAAATTCATGTGAAGAACCATTCGAGAAACACGTAAGAAAATGCACCTAAGCTTTTTCCTCAAAATAAAATATTTTTATAATGACAAATGTTAGCAATTAAGTTGTTAAAATTAGAACAAAAAATATATAAATAAAAACAAGATCAAATGCTTATAATAATAATAATAATAATAATAATAATAATAATAATAATAATAATAATAATAATAATAATAATAATAATAATAGACTTATGAAAAAACAATAATAGTAGTAGAAGCACTAATTAAGGATGACAAAAAAAATCGGAAAAATAGAGAAGAATGCACTACTCAAACCAAAAACAATAGAATTTGTTGTGTTGTGGAAACCACCGTTTGGAGAGCGAATTCGGAAAGACCTCGGCGCAATCGAAACGCCGAGCCCTGTGAACACAAGCACTCGTGGTCTTAAGCTATGAAAAGAAAATAACGATCGCTCAAATTATTAATAAATGAAAGAAAGTAAAAATATGAAGGAAGAGAACAACATAAGCATAAAGAGAAAACGTATTCGGCTTATCTTTTTAAGCTAAGTGTCTACCCTTTTGAATAGTATCTGCCCTTTTTAATAGAGTATGAGTATCAAAACTGGTCCCCTACTTTTCTGTAATAACATTTTGCTATCCATATACATTTTGTTGATTTCCACTTGTTAGCTTCAAAATGCTTAAATCCATTTTTATTTAAATTTATTTCTTTATTTTCTAATAATTTAATTTTTACAGCTTATGATCTTGTTGGTTCATACACAACGTAAATATTGACAAACCAATTCGTCACAAAAGCAATGGAATCATTGTACATGCATGATTCTCAAATTTTTGTGATGCATCCATGCAATGGTGGTTTGGTGCAATTGGTGGTTTGGAACTTTTGGATATTTGTGGTTTACCAATTTGATTCTTGAGTTAGTAAGATTGGACGATGAGGAATTTAATATGATCAGTTTAAACTGATTATTGGGACTGGATTCAACCGCGTTAATAAATTTTTTGAGAAAATGATCTATTACATAATACTACATCATAATCCATCGATAAATGAGATTGCATGGGCTGACACCCTAAGTTACACTGTAATACGATGTTTTGATTTTCACTTATTCCAACTTCATAAAACATCGTGTGTCGAATGCCCCTCAACATATTACTAATAAAAAAGAATAGCAAAACAAATAAAAAGTAAAATGATACGTAGGTATACTTATTTATCTCAAAATATTTCATGGGGCGCTTTGTTGAAAAGATAGGTTAAACATTCATTTCAAGCTTAACACTTTTTGCAAGATCTGTACATTTTGTAAAACCTAATTTTGGATAGATTTCAAAATAATATAATAACATAGATTCTAATTGTTTTATGGTAGCGTAGATCGATGCACATAGATTTTTTTTATTTAGAGGCTGATGCACATAGATATACATGGCAACTTTTTTGCTAACCATATTAATAGCAAACAAAATATCATATAAAGATAATAAATTTCTGCGACAAAATATAAGAGTCATTTGTTCTTAATGATTCACATATGGGATACAATAAAAAATTATCAAAAAGTATATTGCATTTTTAATGATGTTAAAGATTGTCCTTCTAATATCGTGTTAAAGGAAAAATAAATTTATTTTGAATTTTATGTCTAAGATAATGGTAATGAATTTTATGATTTTGAATGCGTTTGCAATTTGTATTATCAAGGGTTTTACATTTTGCTTTTGTATTTTAGTTTTTGCTGCACGATTTTGTGTTTAGTCTTTAATTCACAATTTTGTGTTTTGATATTTTGCGTTTTGTAAAGAAAAGAATGTGACTTACATATCTGCCATCAAGTTTCTCAACCATTATGTTTCTTGAACTACAATGAACTCTGACTCCACAGTAGAATGTGCTCTTATACAAGTGTGCTTGAAATACTTTCATAGTATGACTTCTCTATATAAAGTAAAAATATATTAATCGATAGAATTGATCTCATCATTATCAGTAACCTAATTTATATTATAAAATCCTTCTAACACAACAATTGATGTCTCACGTACTCACTCTTATGTTTCTGTTATTGATAGCATCCATTCCTTCATGTCGAGGGATTGGAATGCTGTGTTTGCTCATACTTTGCGGTAAAGAAACTCTTGCACAATTTGACTTGCTAAATTGGAGTATCGCTTTCTCGTGAGTAGATCATCCCAACTTGTCCATCTCTCCTCTTGAGATACTATTTAGCTGATACTAGGAGAACTTTTTTCTCCCGCCTTTAGTTGTTTTTTTCTCTTTTCTTGTTGCCATTGTAGTCTTTCCATTAATAAAAAAATAACACATGTTTAGTTTTTCTTTTCCAAATACAAACATATATGCATTGAATTTTTTTATCTCTTGTTCTTTTTTTTTTATCTATTGCTATCGCCATCACCATCAAATAATATATTTGTGTGTGAAAACTAAATGATGCTCTGGCAATTAACAAAGCGATTTGTCACTATTCATTCACCAATTTCTTTCTAGTTTCTTCTTCCTAAGTAACCACTGTTACTCCCACCGCCATGCCTTCTTTTACTCCGATCACCATGAAACCTGCAATTATCAATTGGAAATGCTTAGCTGATTCAACTCCTGATCCAAAACCAACAGAAATCCAACCAAAAGAAACCTTCATGAACCCTAAACCTAACCCTGGTGCAACAGTTGATTCCAACCAAAAAACCACCAAAGCTTCCACCATCATTCCATGGAATTGTCTCAAAGAAATGATCACAACCTCTAATAATACAACAATCCAAAAACAAGCAAAGACCTTTGCTCAAGCTGTATCAAATCTTTGCGATATACCATCTTGTCAACTTCCTCAATTGGTGCTTAAAGGATACATGCTAATAGAGATTCCAGAAGATGATTACAATGATGGGATGATTGCATGCATGTTCAATATGTATGCAAGGATACTCTATCCAAAGAGATATACTCATCTCACTGTTCATGCCTTGAGAACCAAACTATCCACTATGTGGAAAGATATGAGTCAGTGGGGTATTTGCGCACTAGGTAAAGGTTTTTATGAAATAACTTTTACATGTTTAAAGGATCTTAAACGTGTTAGATCTATTGCTTCATGAAACCTAAACCCTGGTATTATGAATACTGTTTGCCTGGACAAGGGATTTTAACCCTAGCTTGCAAAACAGCACTATTGTGCAGGTTTGGGTTAGGATATATGGACTTTCTCAAGAGTATTGGAGGCCTAGAATATTCTTTGCTATTGCAAGTAGTGTGGGAACCCTAATATGCACAGACTCTGCTTCATCAAAGCCCATGATTGAGAGAACTTTTGGGTAGTTTGCTAGGGGTCTTGTGGACATGGATATTTCATAAACCCTAAGGTACAAGGTTCTGGTTGAAAGGAATGGATATGTCTTCTTTGTTGAGTTAGATTAGAAAACATGCCAGATTTTTGTAGAACTGAAGTTGCTGAGGATGAAGACGTTACCGAGGATGAAAACGTTACTTTTGGCTCGATGAAAGTTACATCACATAGGAAGCTAATTGAATAAGAAGCAAGAAGAGTGGAAATGGAAAACAGAAATGAAGAGTTCCTTCATCAATCATGAAAGTTACATCACATAGGAAGCTTATTGAATAAGAAGCAGAGGCTAGATTACTAAAAGAATCGGAGAAAACTCCCATTGGTAATCTTGTTGAGGATGGTTTTCAGGTGGTTAGGTCAAAAGTAATAGCTTCAAAAAAGAAAACAATTGTTGTTAGCAATTATGGAACCAGAAATACGACTGGTAATCCAAAACCCTTTAAATGAAGATACTTTATTGGAATATAAGGGGTTTGGCTAACTCCTTATCAAGGTTAGCCCTAAAAAGATTGATTTTGATTCACAAACCTGACCTAATCTTCATTGTTGAACCATGGATGAATTTTGATTCCTTTCCTTCATCATGGTTACAAAGATTAGGGTTTAAGATTTTTTCCTTCAATGAAATAGAAAATCTTCTCCCTAACCTTTGGTGCATTTGTGATATAGATATTACTCCAACCCTAATAGACATTGATGATCAAAAAGTAACTTTTAGTGTTATTGTAAATAATTAATAGTGTGTATTTCTTCTATATATGCTTCAACTGATTACTTGAGAAGAAAGAATCTCTGGAAAAAGCTTTTCCTATTGAAATCTCAAATTAAGGCTCCTTGATCATTTATTGGTGACTTTAATGTGATTATGAAATCTCGTGAACATAGTGGAAACTACCTCCCTGTTAGGGTTCTAATGGTTGATTTTCAACTTTGGACTGATTTGAATGACCTAGTTCATATCCCCACTATAGGTGTTACATTTACATGGGACAATGGTAGACTAGGAAGAAGAGATACCAAAAAAAGAGTTGATAGAACCATATGTAACCAACAAATGTTTGATCTTTGCTCAACCCTAACCAAAACCAGATTAGACCATTACCCTCGTCTGTTTGAGTTTTCAATCTCTAATCAGAAATTTGTCTCCAATTTTAAATTCTTGAAAATGTGGACTTTACATAAAGATTGCAAGAAGTTTATTTCAGACACATGGAACACTAGAGTAATAGGTTGTCCTTTGCATATTCTCAGCACAAAGCTTAATATTTTGAAGAACAAGCTGAAGCTATGGAATAAAGAAGTGTTTGTCAATATTCACAACTATGTAAATGAAGCTGAGACAAAACAAGCTCAACATGACTGGAAACAATGATGTTTTGATGATGGAAGAAAAGATTGCTCAATGTAACCTAGATGATGCCCTCAACAAACAAGAGTTATTTTGGAAAGAAAAGGCTAGTATGAAGTGGCATTTGGATGGTGACAGAAACACTAAGTTTTTCCACAGTGACAAAAATCAAAAACCAAAAAAAAAAAGTCATTTCTTCACTAAGAAATGAAAAATAAATCATGACTGATCCTCAAAGAATATCTTCACATATTGTTAATTATTATGAGATTTTTTTTTCTACTAACTTTGTTTTGCAGGATACCTTGCTTGCAGATGAAGTCATCCCAACAATTATTGATTCCTCCACCAACAGGTTGCTCACTATGATACCTTCAACAAAAGAAATCAAAGATGCGGTGTTTGATCTCAACAACAATAGTGCCCCTGACCCTGATGGATTTGGTGTAGCTTTCTTTCAACGTTACTAGGAAATTGTCCAAAGTGATGTCACAAATGTCGTCATTCAATTCTTCCAATATGGATGGCTTCCTCCAAATTTCAATACAAACTCTCTGATCTTAATCCCCAAGAGCTCAAATGTTTATATTATTGATCAATATAGACCTATTGCTCTTACCAATTTTAAAGTTTAAAATCATTACAAAGGTGCTAGCTGAGAGATTAGCCAGAATCTTACCTAGTATCATATCCAAAGAGAAAAGAGGCTTTATTAAAGGAAGGAACATAAAGGATTGTATTGCTTTGGCTTCTGGAGCAGTTAATGTGCTAGATAAAAGAAGTTTTGGGGGAAACTTAGCTATGAAGATAGATATCTCAAATGCTTTTGATACCCTCAATTGAGAGTTTCTTATTGCAGTCTTGAAGAAGTTTGGTTTTAATCAAGTTTTTTGTGATTGGATTCTCACCATCCTAAATTCAGCCAACATATCCATTTGTATAAATGGTACTCAGGAAGGATATTTTAAATGCAAGAGAGGGGTCAGACAAGGTGTATTGCAAAATACCTTCTCCCTGTTTTTATGCGGATGATCATATGGTGTATTGCAAAGGAAAAATGTCTAGTCTTGAGTCTTTGAAAAATATGTTCACTTCTTATGCTAAATGTACGGGTCAAAATATTAATGTGAGAAAATCTTTTATTTATGCTGGTGGAATAAATCATAACAGGTTGCTTAACATTGTGGAGTTCTTAGGCTTCTCTATAGGAACCTTACCTTTCACTTTTCTAGATATCCCTATTTTCAAAGGGAAACCTAAAGCTATATATTTTCAATCAGTTGCTGATAAAGTGAAAATCAAGCTTGCAGCATGGAAATCATCCCTCCTTTCAATAGCTGGAAGGGTTCAATCGGTTAAATCAATTATCCAATCAATGTTCATTCATTCAATGTCATACTATTCTTGGCCACAAAATTGCTTAGGGACATAATGAAATGGATCAAGAATTTTATTTGGAGTGGGGACTTAAACAAGAGGAAATTGGTGATTGTAGCTTGGAAGAAAGTTGGTGCTCTTATGAAGAAGGTGGATTGGATTTGAGATCTTTGATCTCTCTCAATGAAGCAACAAACCTGAAACTTTGTTGGGATCTATTGTATTGTGAAGAACAATGGGCTTTCATATTAAGAAGTAGAATTCAAAGAGGCTCCTCGTGTATCAATCATCATATATTTTCATCTATCTGGAGTGGAATAAAAAATGAACACTCAACAATCATGAACAACTCCATTTGGCTGATTGGAAATGGAGAAAATATAAACTTCTGGCATGATGCTTGGAGGGGAGAACCTCTGATTCAATCTTTGAATATTCCTCCATCCTTAATTGAATCACTCCCTTCATCTCTGAGCTCTTTGGATTAGGCGTGTCCCAGTGTCGGACACGACACACTGAAATATGTGATTTTCTCAAATTATTAGCGGTGTCGACGTGTCCGTATCCGTATCCGTGCTTCAAGACTATCCACTTGATTGGCCAAGTCTATAAACCTCTTTGATCTCTTGTCTTGTATCATATATTTATCGAAAGAGAATTGGACAGTGCAAGATAAAGAATTGCAAAGTTTGGCAACTGGTATAAAGTTCAAGTTAAAATTAGGAGAATAAATAACATTGGTGAGATATAAGAGTAAAGTGAAGGACATATACACAACACAATTTACAATGACACAATTACCATTAGGTAAAGT
This sequence comes from Medicago arabica, assembly GCA_946800305.1. Taxonomy (NCBI): domain Eukaryota; kingdom Viridiplantae; phylum Streptophyta; class Magnoliopsida; order Fabales; family Fabaceae; genus Medicago; species Medicago arabica. The sequence continues at coordinate 4,622,190 of OX326969.1, forward strand.
GACTCTAATGGGCTTGATTATATAAACGGAGCTAAAACTATGTACAGTGGAACAAATATAATATGATCATTGACACCCCAATCAATAAGCTAAAGATTAGATGTAGTATGCAAGGAACATGAAATTACAATTTGTATACCTAAAGTGGAGGACACAAGAGGTGATCAACTCCATGTTTGGCACTAACCCCCATCCACTGATTGGAGCCAACTACATTACCAACCCCTACCATGTAGCGGGCATCTACATTCAAATTCCTACTAATAAACATAATAGCAAAATGTTTAAAACTACTTAAAAAGTGCTTAAAGTCTAGGATTAAAGGATCTAACACAGTAGAAGAGCTAACATCATTCCGACAATCAACAACAGTTAGGTCGTCGGATTGTACCAGGCCTTTGTGAAGTTTCAAATCAACGCCAAGCTGGAAACACCATCGGATGGCCAATGCTTCGGCTGTAGCAGGGTCAGCCTCCATGCTTTCTCCATGGTTGGCTGAAAGCATGACTTCGTTCATTTGATTTTTTTATCACGCATCCCATCATTGCAACAGAGCCGTTCATGACCTGCATGAACTTGAATAAGATTGAGGCCTTTATAGATAGGTTCTCGCTCGTCTGATTGGTGTTTTTGTCTTTGAGGCTTCCTGCGTGAATTTGCTTTGTGGTATTCCAACACAAAATCTACGGCATCAGATTCTATGATATGGGGTAGGACTTATTGCTTGAAGAGGCATTGGTTGCTTGTTGTCCAAATTTTCTACAGTATGGTGTAGGATAACTGTGTAGGAAAATGATCTTTACACGTCAACCAGTTCAAAAGCCAGTCATGTAGTTGCTCCTTTACTCTCTTAGTTTAGGTTTTGATGATGTTTGTTCGGTTTATGTTTTGTGTTGTTTGTTCATGATTAATTGCTTAGTTAGAATCTACTGTGAAGCACCCTAGTTAGTCTCAATCTCAAAGTCATCTATGATGATGTCTTATGAACCATTTCATTAGTACCAAGTTAGGTGTACCTTGTTATCCAAGTTTAATAAAAAAATTCCTTCTCTAAGACTTTGATTTGATTCAATTGATTGCCTTCAATAATTTGAATCGAATCATTTGTGGTCTCGGGTGTTCATGCAAAGTTTCTTGATTCGATTTATAAATTTGCTTTACAGAAGTTGAATCGATTCATTATGACCTTCGGGTGTTTGTTTCTTGTTCAATAAAATGTATCAAAAGTTTTTGAATAGTATATGACTTCCGAAAACACTGAATCGATTCAAAGTTTTCTTGATTCGATTCATTCTTTATCCAAAATTACCTTGAATCGATCCATTTTTCTTGTCTATTGTGTCAATCTTCATGCCAACCCAACCTCTTTATTTTGCACTATTGAATTGATTCAAGCTTTCATTGATTCGATTCGAACGCTGTTTTCCAGTTATATTTTTAGTCTAACATACTCCTATCTCTCTTGCCAATATATAATTGCAAGTGAGACATATTTCAGTTATGTTTTTCAGTTGTTTTACCTGTGTATTGACATATTTGAATATATAAGGAGAATGGTGGTTAGAGAATTAGTGTTACTTGATTGATGGGTGTTTGAAGGGAATGACCCTTTATGAAGTAATTACTTTGTGCTTTTGTTGTGTTTTCTTAAAATGACGGGCCAACTATAGGGGAGTGCTCAAAACCTCAGCCCAGCCCGCCTAAAATGGTGGGATTAACGGGCAAGGTTGGCAGATCAGAATCGTTTTGCCACCCTAAGTCTTGTGTTTCACACAAGTCCAGTAAAGTTTTTCACAGAATAATAAGTCTGTCAAAATAACAAGTCTGTGTAATGACATAATCTTTGGGGACCTATATAAATAATAAGTCTGTCAAAATAATCTAATGTGATGCTGGCTGTTTGTATTTGTTCCACACTATTATCATGTGCCTACACTAGGACTGGAAATGTTCCCAAGGTACATAACTTTTTAATGAAGATGCCAATGCACATGGCATGATGAGTTCACTTCACTTGTTTCTGAGCCTTGCTACGGCAATGTCAAATTTGACGAATATAAATCAACAATGCTAGTGACAATTTCAATTTGCTTATCATAGGCTATATTCTGCAAATTGTTCCTTCAATAAATGCTATATGTTGAAGGTTCTTTTAGTTTTCATCACAGAAAAGAGCTACAGTTGCATGACAAAATGATTCTCTTTTCCTTCTATGAATGTGTGACATTGAAACTACTTTTAGTTTCCAACCATGTCTACTGAATCGGCATTAAATTATTGTCTCAACCAAACTTGGTAATCTGATCCTTTGTCAACAAACTTCTGCCAGCTCCCTTCCAAGCGGTTTTCCTTAGAAGGATTCCAATCAAACTGCCCAAGCTTCATTACTAGTGAATCACCAACTTGAGCTACATATCCTTCATTGTTTGCATTGTATATTTTGATAGAGCTGCGACAATGGATCCCAGCCCGTCTCCGTGCCTCAATCAACTCAGTTATTACATCATGGATGCCAAAATCATAGAAATGGTCATAAAATATAACAGGCTGCACAAAATTGAAACACAAAAATAGTTAAACAAGGGGCCAACCTAGTTGATTCGTAAAGTTATGAGGTGACTATAAATACAGTTCAATTATAAAGAAAAATCATTTTGAGTTGCCTTAAACAATAACGAGTGTATCAAGAAGGTATTAGATGTTAACTAATCTGTCTATGCTAAACTCACCGTTCCAGGATGAGTCAAGATATATGCATATCCCTGCATCAGCTTATCTCGTGGGAATGGCCAGTGGCCCTGAAAATAAAATGAAGTGTTAAGTCCATTTTCTTCATCATCTGATCTAGCAATTTCAGGTAGTAACTTGAAATTTAAGAGAAACAGTATATGCGATAATGCCAAGACTTTAGAATCAGTGGAAAGAATAGGAATGAAAATTTAAGCCAATTACAAACAAGTTATTGTAATATTGATGAAGAAATAATGAAATATATAATACCTGAAAAGGTTTTGGGTTACAGATCAAATTGCATTATATGATTTTGAAATTAGAATATATCCAGTGAACTAAGAATCTAGGATTATGAATAATAACTCTGGCTAAGTAGGTTTACCCAGTCAATTATATAGATGCAATTTTGGGTTTAATGAACCTCATCAACCAAAATCAACCACAGAATTTGAAACAGAAACCCCACACTTGGCTCAAGTCAACAAGCACAAAGCAATACAGGCTACATCCTATATCAATACAAAACCTTCAAAGAATAAGACAGGCGTGTTATTAAATTTTTACTTGCAAGACACGTCTTATCAGAAACAGTTACCTAGTACCTGTACTGGTGCCATAGGATGCAGATACACTTTATGTTTAAAATTCAGGTAAGATACGGCTTAAATACATTAACAAAGTTTATTTAAAAAAGTTATATACACGTAGAATACTTGTAAAGAAAGAGACAAAGATCAATATTCACTAATATAAACTATAATGATTATAATTTACAAAAAATTATACTTGTGATCAAAACTAGTTTAAAAGATATATTTTAACTTTTATTTTAATCTATGAAAAGAAAATTTGTAAACGTTGGTAGTTTTAACTTTTAAAAACCTGATGTTTCACCATCCATATCCAGTGCGTATCCCACCCACTGAAGTTGTATCCCACAATATTGCGTCGTATCCGTGACATATCTCATAAGTATCTAATTTTTTTAAAATTAATTACAATACTTCTAGGATATGTATCTGAGTGTATCCTAGGAGTATCTGTATCCAATACGTGTCTGATACTTGTATCCAATACGTGTCTGATACTGATACTTCCCCCATTTTGGTGTATCCAATATATATAAAGCACACTCTTATACAAGGTGATACTCTGGCAGAAATTCCACTTAATCACAAATGTTGATGTTTAATGCATCTTACTTTGACAGAGAAAGAAACATATTACATACTTGTGTGGACCCTGTATCATGGTTCTCTAGGAATGTGACAGCACGAGAAGGCCACCATCCCATAACTCCTGTTGGTTTCCCTTGAGGGTCTATCATTCTCCAATATTCATTGTGCAGAGCAGAATGAAGTATCCCCTGAAAAAGGGTAAGCAACACAATAACAATCTTTTGAATGCAGCAAGATCATAAAATATTCTAACATACTTTTTCTGTTTTTATTACGCTGTCTTCTCCTCGTGGCATAAAAGAAATCAAAACTTTCGTAAAGAGAATTTCAAAACAAGCAGTCAAACAATAGACATTCATACTGTCAATTGTAACATCAAAGTATAGAAACAATTTTTTATTATACATTTAAAAATTTAGGCCACGGCCAATTGTAACATCAAAATATAGAAACAATTTTTTATCATACATTTAAAGATTTTGGCCCAAAAATAGCAGGCTAAGGTTGTATCTTAAGTGTATGCAGTTGTTTGCTTTATAAGATAAAGTTGTTTTTGTGTTTCTTCCTGGTGCTATGTGTGGCTATTTCAAAGTGTAGGCAAGAAAATTTCATGACTGGATTTGACATCACCAGGAAACTTAGTGAACATCTCATAAAAGTACCTTTGTAGTGATATCAAATGCAGATGAAGTACCACCAGTCGCATTGATCCAATTAACAATCCGTTGCCGATGAGCATCTGTTTATATAAATGTTAGAAATACCATAAAAGAGAAAAAAAAATAGAAATTGGAAATGCTAGAGAAGTTTTATTTTATATTAATAGAACCAAAATATAATAAAAAGCTGTTGTGAATTTGGACTCAGAACTCACACCAACAAACTTGAATGTGTGGAGCAAGGGTCAACGGCAACCAATAAAAGAGGGAAAAAAAATAGAAATTGGATATGCTAGAGAAGTTTTATTTTATATTAATCTATTAATAGAACCAAAATATAATAAAGAAGATGTTGTGAATTCGGACTCAGAACTCACACCAATAAACTTGAATGTGTGGAGCAAGGATCAACGGCAACCAATAAATAGTTGTTGCTTAGTTGTACTAGTCATATGCAATGTAGTTTCTAAAGGATGCCAAGGTCTGCCAATCTAGTATTACTAACTATGGTCGTTCTAAAGCTGAAACTATGCCATATCCTATGATATCAGATGTGTCAACTGACAACGGCTCAAATCATGTTCCGAGCAACAATGTTAAAATGTTTTGGTACCAAGTGGTGGGATGCTAGTTATAAAATTTCTGTTGAACTCCTTCTTTCCCTTCCCACTCTTTATGTTGCATAATACGTCTCCTGACCTTTGAAGACTGACACAGACACAACACTAACATGTCGACACCGATAATAATTTGTGTTGGTGTTTGACAAGGGATAATTTGTTATTAGGACAAAGATCATGCTCTCATGTCCTATTGGGTTGCTAGTGATACCTAAAACTCCCAACGATACCTGCACTATTTCATTTTATATGCATTTTGAAAAATGCTTCACGATTATTAAAAATGACACCAACGTCAATACACGTCTCCAATATTTTTTAAAAATGAAAGAGGCAGGAAGGATGCCATATATTTCCCAACTCCAATAAAGAAAAATAGCAACGAAAAACTAACGGCAAGGACAATTAATGAGCAATACATAGTTAAAGGGATGAAAATACTTTGAAATTGTTTAAAGGGACCACTCATCTAAGAGAAGTCAACAGCAGTCATTGATATTTCTGTATAGGTATTAAATATTTGGTAAATTTAACCTGTCCTCTCTAATTAAAATTTAAATGATCCTCCTCAACAACTATCTCTCGTCCCTTTAAATTAAATGCAGTGTACATCACATTATAAACCAGAAACATTTTAAAAGAGATATGATAAATTATAGTTGTGTGTGCACTTTTAGTATCTGGAAATCAGCATATACACCATCGTTGTCAAAATCCCTATCAGAATCCAAAAACCCGTGATTTTGCAAACTCACTCACCCCTATAGATTCGGATCGTGAATAGAATCCCGAGTTAAGTAAAATCCCTGGGAAATCGCATGAATATGTGAAATCAGCGTGAAATTGTGCGATTCCATACGATTCCAGCAATCCTGGCTTTGAGTTGTTTATGTTTAAGCTTCGTGACTAGGTTGTTTTATGTTTCAGATTTTAGGCTTTTAGTCATTTATGTTTAAGATTTCAGACTTGGTTGTTTTATGTTTGTTTAATATTTGAAACTTTGAGTAGTTTACATATAATATATATTTAGGATTATTTTATTTTGGCAGGATCGTTCGATCTTGGTTGCAATTTTAAGTTTTACGATCTTGCTATCCCCTTTCTATCCTACAAAATTATTTTAGTTGAATCCTTCGATCTTATTTGCGATCTTGTGTTTTAGTTGAATCCTTCGATCTTATTTGCGATCTTGTGTTTTACAATCTTGCTATCCCCTTTCAATCTGATGCAAGATCTCGATTCAGACAACCTTGATCTACACAGTAAATTTATAAACACAACTCAAACTTTACTTTCCACAGTACACTAAGGATAAATATTATCAATAATAATAACCTTGGTTGTAGCATAAACTTCCATGTTCATAAGACAAGCTGTCCCAATATTCTCCAATGGCAAATACAGGATTTGATGATTCGATATATTCTTTAACATATGTGCCTGAGAAGCCTCTGTTGGAAGCAAATAAGAAGTTATCAAATGTTAGATCATAATTAGCTATGGAACAAGAATATCTGCTAATTGATTACATTTAAAATTAAAGGTCCATAGAATAACAAGACAGAAACCACTGAAACATAGAATGCAAAAACAGAGACCACTTAAACATTTGCTCTTTTTAACAATATTATCCAGATGTCAGAAAAATGACAACACACACTATACAACATATGTTGAAAAAAATATGACCAATTAAATTTTTTCTTCAATAAATAGAGAAATTTAGTAGGGTTTTATGGTTAAAGAAATTGCCATAAGCCCCCCATATACTTTAGGATGAAAAATATTACTTTACAAAGTCAAGCCGCCATCCATCAAACCCTATATCACTGCGAAGCCAGTTCAACCATTCCTTGATATCTTTTCGGACAAATTCCTGAGAATGATCAATATTTGGTGCAGCATGGAAGATATCCCCTACATATAACATTAAAATAAGTCTATAAATAAGGAGAAATCCAAAAGCATCAATGTAAAAGCTAATAAGCATTATATTATTCCCGTACTGTGGAAAAGGAGTGCAACACTTTTGGATGAAATATGACACAAGTGGAACATACTGTATTCAGGACCATGTCAAACTTGGTCCACATGAGGCAAAATAACAGTTTCTTGAGATTTTACTTCACCTTCATTTGAAGGTCCCATTAATTAGTGTCTATGAGGCACGAGTTAAGGAATTAAGACTTGGAAAGTATTTATTGAAAGGTGAAATATTTAATACTTTAAAAAATATACCTTTTAATGAATTCTTTCTACTTTAGATTCCTTAACCAATGCCTTGAGCATTTGCCTTCGTTTAATTGGAATTTTATTAATTTGAATTGACAGGAACAGCTCAAAAAGTCTCCAACGTAAATTACTTATCAAAAGAATAAGATTGAAATAGCATGTCTTGCTATGTATATATAAACATACCACTTGAAGGATTTCCACGCCCCTGAAAATGAGGATCATCACATACAATTGCTTCAGGTCCCCATGCTAGCTTGCCACCGAAAATGTTCCAAACACCATTTGGACTCTGAAACAATTAAAAATTGTTCTTAATTTCTATATAGCCATTTGATAGCACATATTATGAAATGCACCTCTTAAATAGATTTCCCCAACTATAGTTTTCATAAACTATGGTTTGATATTAAAAGTAAATGATACAATGAATCCAGGATCAAAGGAATTACAGGAGAGCCAGCACCTCGAAATACATGCCACCCATAATTAACAAATTTCTGCAGTTCTCAACGTAATTTCAAACACCCCCCCTCATGTCAGGCCCAATGGGTATGGAGCATGGACTATGCAGGAAACCATACATAGGATTAAGGACAGGCTTTGATCTCATCTTAGACTTTGGAGTTGACCTAAATCATACTTACAAAATTGGCGTGTAAGGTGAGGTATGTACATCACAAAGGTCATACCTCTAGGTGATGTTAAACTAAACTACCCCCCTACACCCAGCACAATGAATTTGTTGGAGATTACATTGAAGGCAGCCTAAATTTTCCGCAATTAATAGGGCTAGGGGTAAACTGCATCAAGACAGAATTTCCAACACTCCAAAAACAACCGTAATATCCTTAATGCCTGAACCCTTAATCAATGGCCCAAGAACGGATGTTATAACCTTTCAAAAATAAGATAAACATGATTTCTGATGAAATAATTTACCTGTTTATGTGCACATCGATGGTTAAGTACAACATCTCCCAAGGCCTATTTACAGAGGAAACATAAAATGTAAATTAGAACCATACCAAACAAAGTGAAAACATAGTAAAATAATATGTAAGCATAAGAAATCAAACAGTAGGAAGAGATGTATAACAATATGTCCCATAGAAATAGTTTAACTATTTAAATCCATTTATGCAACAGGGAAACTGATAAAGAAAAATAGAATCCCTTATATACAAATAAAATCAAGTAAAATCATCGAAACGAATTCCTTGCAGCACTCTGCACTAACTGGAATGTTTGCTTTGTTTTTACACAAAAGAAGGTACTTAACTACCTAAGTCTCATAAAATAAGGCCTTGAATTCTTCTCATAAAATAATTCTTCAAACTACTTAAGTCTCATAAAATAAGATTATTGTAAAATTTGAAGAAAATAATTCCTTGAAATACATCTTCAGATATTCACTTTTATGTCATTACCAGCACAACATACCAGCAGATCGTGAGAATGCAATTCCTCTATACAATATTTAAGTTCTTCCACAGAACCATAGGATGAATTCAAGTTGTAAAGATCAGAAGGCATGTAACCTGCATATAGTTTATATTGTTCATGAATACATACCACAGTGCAATCATATACTAGCTCATAAAATAGACTTTTTGGCACTGCATCGAAGAAAATTCCCTCAGGAAGAAAATTAAAACATCACTCTGTCAGCTCTGTTCTGAAGATAAATCATGCAAAAACATTTATCTTTAAATCAGAGATTGTGAGAAGTTTAATCTTACATTTAGTTCAATTGATAGAAGTTATTCAACGCACAAAACTGTCAGTTCTTAGCAAATAATGAGTCCATGAAATGTGGTATCTTAGATTATGCATATTATTTATGCTCCTTTCAAAATGTTAACATAAATATAAATTCAAATTCTTTGGATATTATCTTAAATGTAATGATAATATCAATTAGTTCAATGGCAATAGTGAATATAAGGTATCCCATACCATGCATTACAAAGAAGATGGCTAGATACAACTTACAAGTGTATACATGAAGTAATATAGATAATTATATTACCTTACAATATATCAAAGCTCTGGAACAAGTTTTAAGATATCAGAAACAATAGTAGTCGAATGGTCCATGTAGCCATGTGATAAAAGATTCAGTAGTTGATGAGAATGAGAAGGGATAGTAGTAAAATTAGTTGAACAAATTTTATAGGAAAGACCTGAATGACTTGTTTATGATCTGAATAATTGCAAAAAAAAAAAAAAAATGCTGTAATGTTGAAAGCTAAAAAAAACTGTACTTAGTACAACTGAAGCATATGTTTATATTTTTTATTCAATAAAGCTAAAATTTATTGTTGTACTTGATACGGTTATGTTTTTTCAGTAAATTTTGTAGGTAGGGTTAAAAATGACTACAACACTGTTAACGGCATTTTAATTTTACATCAGATAAACACAATACATATACATATGATCGCAAATTCATATGTATATAGATCATTTGGTTTCCCTGTTAAATAAATCAACAGTTAAAAAATGGAAAAAATATATTATGGCTGTCTGTTATATGGTTGTAGGGTGTCTCTCTGATTCCCATTGAGTATATAGCTAAAAAAATTGATTTTAAGGTATATAAGTATTACATAATAACTGAGTTCAGAAATATGAGAAAACATAAATAAGTGGGGGGGGAACTTTTATGTAATCATGTGAAAGTCAAAGAATTATTCTCTGATGCAGAGATCTGAACTACTCCCTCCGGTCTATATTACATTACAATATATCAAAGCTCTGGAACAAGTTTTAATATAAACAACAAATCTTTTTTCAGATTCATTAAATAACTGATGCATCTGAACTATGTTATAAATTGGATAATTCAATGAATCTGAAAAAGGAATATTTGGTTATATTTGAGACCCGAAGGAGTATATGTAAGATACCCGATGCATCAACATAAAATACAACAACATTGCAGTTCAGTTACTACAAATGAAATTCTGCTGTGACAAACTGTAACAACATACAACTAACAGCAAATTACAAGATCCAAACAAACAGCACACAGCTAACACTCCAATAACAATGCAACGGTAACCAAAGTTTCCTACTAGTGACAAATAAAGCACTGATATTATTATGCTCCCTAGAAAGAAGAAAGCATGTCAAACCTTGAGCGGCAACAGATTCTGTTGGTGGCGGCAGCCACACTGCAGTCACCCCACATTTAGATAAATCAGCAGCTTTAGATGCCAACTCCTGGTACCATTGCCTTCTCCAGCTCTCCCAGTTAAAAGCTTGAAACTGTAGAAAAACAAATTTATCAGAGATATTTATTTTTTTCCTCCATTTGATTTTGCCTTGCCTCCATAAGAGATAAACACATGCACTAGATGATCCATGTGACAGATACTTGTAATATCAAAGGCTAATGAACACCAGTGGACACAATCATGCAAATAAAGCAATGCATGTCTTATAGTGAAATACTACTTGATGAAATAAATGGTAAAGTAGTTAAAGCAGTCACAGAAATAGCATATGGTGAACAAGCTCTAAATGCTTCAGTGTTTCTGCATGAACAGTACAGTATTTGATTGTCAGGTGTATCAATTCAAAATGTGATTAATCTTTCATATTTTTTACTATCACAGAAATATTTTGTTTCTAGTCTGAGACGATAAACTACAAACATAACCAACAGATGTCACGCACAAATTTTCAAGCTTGGAAACTCCAGAGATGGAACAACACACAGTTCACCAAAAATTTGGTCAAATGAGAAAACAAGTAACGTGGTTTTTTAACTGAAACCGCAAGCCCAAGTTTCAAGCTACAAAGTCCTAACAGAAGTAAAACTTGAAAAAGCAATATGAAACAGTGCTCCAGGCATTATGCAAAGATCATATTCTAGACCATTAGAACAATTATATCAGAAGTAGCATAAAGAACATTTAACAAACTTGAATATATAAGTTCAGAAGCATCCCATGCATATGAATGTGAACCAGTCACACTAATGAATGATGACATCTCATGTACTTAGAAAGTAACATGCAAAAACTAAAATTATGAACAGCATTTAGCATTCATAATTGGTAAATAGATACTAACCACAATCTCTCGTCCTGTTCCTGTTCCTGGCTCTGCATTTAAGTCGAAGTTTAAATGAGATAGGTGGACAACATTAACAAAATAAATCTTCCAGAAGTAATTTTAAAATTTTATTTCAAAAAATGTAGACACATCACATGACCTAGTATTTTTTGTTCAGGGGCTTTCTCCCACTTTATAGTCTTCCGTTGAAGAGCACGCTCCAAGGCCTTCCGCTTCTTCTCAATTGTTTCTCTTTCGAAAACATGTTCAATTAAAGCATCCCCTTCTTTTGGCTTTTCTCGAGCAATAGACCATACTTCATCGGCTTTAGGCAACTCCAAGGATCTGAACTTCGATGTTAATGCTTCAGCTACATCAGTCTTTTTTGGTGGAAATTTGGGAATGACAGCCTTAATCCTTCTTGCCATCCACTGAGGTATATCTCTACGAGGACCGTCACTCAGTAGTTTCCATTTTTGAGAATCAACATCCGTCAAAAGATCTATCCTCCCACCATTAACAGCATATATTGAATCTTCATCTTCGACATCTAGTTTTCTTTCTTTCATTAGCAATGTTTCAGCCATTTCAGCTCTCTGCTTCCACATCTTCATAGCATCTTCTGATGCCATCAATGACCTCTGCAGTGCTGTACATCTTCTGAGGTAGGCATTATCTTTACTGACGACTACTTCTTTTGAAGCTTCAATAGTAGCCTTTATGTTTTTCAAGTCAGTCTTAAAAGCCTTGGAAATTGCCTTCGTCTTGTCTGCCACATCTTTTCTCATTTTCTCCATTAATGACTTCATCTCCTCCTCTTGCTGTAAAGTGGTTTTCCTGTGTGACTCTTGAAGATCAAGCAAAGCTTTCTCCGCATCAATAGCTCTTTGTTCAAATGCCTTCACCTGTTGTCTGGTGTGATCCAATTCTATGTTCAGTCTAGCAACCTCATTTCTCGCAACCATCATCTGAGATTCTAAATCACTTAACATTCCTTGTAACTTGATATTTTCTACCTGGACAGAGGTAATTTCCGTAAATGGAGACGTACCATCAATAAATGTTTCCATGGCCTCCTTTGCATGTTCACCTGCTTCCTCTGCCACAGCTAAAGCCCTTTCTATAGCATGTTTTGACTTCTCCACAATGGACGATATTGTACCCTCAGTTGCATCCTTAATTTGCTTTTCGATCTGATGAGCTGCCTCAGCGGCTGTGGTTTCAGCAGATGAAATTCTGAATTGAGCATCTTGTAGTATATGAGAAGTTGCCTGCTGGAAAGCAGCCTCTGCTAACTTTTCAACCTGCACTGCAAGATCAACAGCATCTGTTTTAGCAAGGACCAGCTTAGATTGCAGAGAGAACTTCTCTTCAACAGATTCCTCCAGATTTTTCTGGAAAAGAGATTTGGCAGCCTCAAGCTCTCTTATAGCTACTTCTTTGTCGTGTAAAATGGCAGCGATGTATTCCTGTTTTTTAGCCTCAGAGCGTGCAAGTTCTTCAAGCAATTGATCTCTCTCCTTCTCTATAGCCTCTTGTCTGTCTTGTGCTTCTGAAAGAGATTTCTTGGCTGCTGTTAATTCATCTTCTATTCCCTCAACTTCATTTTTCCCTAAATCTTGATCAACAACTATATCTGTAAACATGTCATCACCATTCTGTCATAGAAATAGAAGAAATATGGGTCACTCGCTATTATTAAAATCATAACATTTTATCATTTAAAGACACGATTTGTTGTCAAAGGGATTGTTAAAAGCAAACAGCTAAACAGAATCCCTATGTGAAGTGCCTGTGCCTTTTTAATTAGCTAGTTCCAAGGGGAAAAGGCTATAACTTGATTAAAATTTCCTATTATTATATTGTTCCATAACCTAGTTAATAAACATCCAATAAATTCTTCCTTAGATATAAAACCAAAGGTTCCATTTCAATATTTGTCCGAGGACCACATCCATCTAATCCTAATAAAAATACACAAGGAAATCCTTACATTGTGTGAAAAAACTATGTGTGCTGATTTGAATATCCTCTTGTCAGCAAAGGAATAACTTCTGCAATAAGATGAACAAAGAAGATTAAGAGGGTGTTCTTAAGATCTTATTTGGAGTTATTTCATGATAAAAAAAATAAAAATTGAAACTCGGTATCCAGACCAATAACCACAAAGTCTTGTATGGATTGACCCAACACAAGAATTGTTATCACCTGGAGGATTAGACCTCTGAGACCTAGAGAGAAGCACACTCAAGGTCCCAAGCCACCACCAGGCCAACCCCTGGGAGTTATTTCATGATAAAACTTAAAAACACTTGTGAAAGTGTTCACAGAAATAGCTTATGATATACACATGAGTTTATGGAGAAAATGAAGTTAATTCATGGAGAAAAGTATGATATACCTATGAGTTACGAGCTACTTTCAGCTTCTTTAATAAGATCAACGAGGTAGCTCGTTTAAACAGCTTATACAAAACTTATCTTATATCAACTATTCGATTCCAAGAATGCAAACAATTTTTCAGCATATACATCCAAACATAAATAGCTTACTGAATGTAAGTGTTCATCACCACAATTTCAGTTTATTAAATAAGCTAATTGAGTTGTTAACTCAAACTTCCTTAAGGCTTTTTTACAAACAAATATTAGCGAGGTTATTCCAGGGTTCGAAACTCTTAAAACTGCTACAATTTTTCTTAGCTCAACAATTGAGCTACCTACTTTGGACAAACGTCCATAAGACGTTGACTTCAATATTCGTACACAAAGTAGGAAGGGGAAAAACAGTATGCAAAATACCAAATAAGTTCAGTTATGCAAACACACCTGTTTCTTACTGACAAAGTTGAAGATATTCCACGGGTAAAAGGGTGCCTTGGAACAAAGGAATAGCGTTTAAGAACTCCTCCCAAAACTGCTGTATCAGGCAACACAGCAGCTCCCATTTTATGCCTGTAAAATGTATTACACAACCATTCTTGTAACATCTTATCATATTCTATCATCATATTGAATAAGTGCAGGTTTGGATTGACGGTGAGTTCGGTTGAACCACGGTGGACCACATTGATTTAACCATAAACTACGAGGTTCAACAAAATCACGGTGACACTACAATTTTGCTAAATTCACCGCGGATCCAACATACACTAAGGACCAATTTGGATTGCCTTATTTGAGCTTATCTACTGGCTTAAGCACTTGTGAAACTGTTTAGGAGAACTTATGAAAATAGCTTATGACATTACATAAGCCATCTTCAGCTTATTTTCATTAGCTCTCCAAGATAGTTTATACGAAAATCATTTAACTTTATTTTATCTTTTGTTATAGAAATCGCTTATACATAAGCGTTTTTTGTGATAAGCACTTATCATGATAAGCATTTCTATTATAAGTTGCAAATTAAGGGTCTGTTTGGTAAAACGCATATTTGAGCTTATAGCTTGTAAGCACCTATGACTTAAAAAGACCCGTATCGTAATGTCATTTCCTCACGAGCTTATAGCTTATGTTCATGTTCTTGTAGCATTTTTTCATAAGCTAATTCAAGTAGCTTAATTATAGCTTATAGCTTTTTATCTCAATTTTACCCCTACAATCTCAATTAAAAAAATAAATATTAATTAAATATACCGTTTAGTCATTTCATAATATTTATAAGCTACTTCAACAGCTAATTTTACCGAACACTACAAATTCAATTAGCTAGTTTTATAAGTGATCCGCTATAAGTTCATCCTCTATAAGCTAACTTATTAGCTATATGCTATTTTTTACCAAACAGAGACAAAACTTAAATGATACCAGTATAAGCAGAAATCTACATACCGTTTTTTTTTTCTTTTCTGAATCTCCTTAACTTTGTATTTATGACATCACCGACAATTATCAACAAAGCTTGTACTGAAAAATTAAAATTGAAAAAATAAATAAAAAAATTAGTTTATGAAAGCAAAGATTAATCAAAACTATAAATTTCAGAATTTACTTAACGCTATAGCTGCAGTTAATGAAGTGATTTGTAATGAAATGCAATTTCAAAAATTAAAAATAAAAAATAGTTTAGAGAATTTTTTTTGTACCTTGTTTGAATAATGCAGAATCTTGTTCTTCGTTTTTTTACCAGTGTTACTGATTTTAGTTTGATTTGGAAAGAGTGAGGTGATTAAAATCGAAATCAACGTTGAATTGTAAATGTGAAGAAAAGTTATTGTTGCAATGGCGCGGACACGGAGAGGATTCAACGGCCAGAGAAAGTTGAATCATGAAAAGTGCTTTTTTGGAGAATCACGTTTTCAAAAGTTGGAGCTGGAAATTGATTAAAAAAAAAGGAAAAAAATGCCTTTTTGGAGAAGTCGTTATCTGCGGGGTTTGTATGAAAGTAAAGTGCTTGTTTGATTCTAATGTGAGGAGTCTCAAAAAGTTTGCAAAGGTCAAATGTGGTTTAAGGAATTTTACCGTGGGTCTGTTAGTTTGGCAAGACTTAGTTTTCAACTTATAGCTTGTGTCTTTTCTTTTTACCGAACCAAAATTAACAATTATCATTAGGATTCTGCCCTTTTTCCGGCAAGTTTTTCTCGCGCCCAACTAAAATATCGAAAATCGGTGTTGATGACACTTTGGGTGTGGACATCTTCCTTTTAGGTGCTCCGTTGGTTACCACCTTTTTTGGAGGTGGAGACAAATCGGTGTCTTCTGGAAATGCTAGTTGATGCATCATCTCTTTGATGTAGAGTTTCATCTGGTAAGGGCATTTCTTGAGACGTTCTTGAATGTCATTGCACTCTTCCATCACGGAAAAATAATTATCAATTTCTTCTCCTTGTACACTTGATCTTTTCCAATGAGGGTATATATCACCCAATACAAGAGTCAATTTTTTCTTACTCTTCATGGCAATAATACACGCACAAGGTAACATGTACGATGTCTGTTGCACACAACCACAATCTTCCTCCCCAAAGTTGAATGTCTTGGAGCGTTTGATTTCATCATAGATAAATTTTAATGCGCGCCTAGATACATAACCCTCCAACTCTCTCATCATTTTAATTTTTTTGTATTTGTGTTCTAAGACCGTTTTGTTCCTCCCAAAACTTTCTTGTATCTCACCAAATTGCACGGCCAACATCTTGTCTATTTTATCCCAACAAGATGTCAAATCACCCACTATACTCAAATATTTTTTCAACACACCATGAGCCGATTCAACAATGTTGGTGGTCTACACCCTAGATTCAAGACTTTATCCGTCCATGCTCTCACAAATTTTTCCTTAAGGTTCAAAATTGTGATTTCAACATATTTTATGTATTTAGAAAATGGCATGCATACCTCTTTTAATTTCAACAAAGCACTTGCATATGATTCCTCCGTAGGAGATTCAACCAACTTTTTCCAAGCACTCACGACTTTCTCAACAACATCTCTATTCTTCTACTTGTTCTTCTTCACTTCTTTCTGGTCGCATCCTTAGGAGGCTTTGGATTAACTATACAATTTGTGATGCACTTAGCCCTTACATTCTTCCCAATATGAAAAAAACAAAGCATAAGGTATGTTTCAGGAAAAATTGTGGCAACAACATTCATTAAACCCATATCCCTGTCGGTGACAATCACCTTAGGCATGTTGTCTTTTGAGGAGAAAAGATCTTTCACCATCCTAAGTGCCCAAGTAAAGTTATCCTCTTGTTCAAGGTGAAGAAATGCAAAACCAACGGAGTACGTCATTTTGGTAGAGGTGCAACCAACTATCTCAAATAACGGCATTCGGTGGTTGTTGGTTTTGTAAGTGGGGTCCATGACCAAAACGGTCGGAAAAGTGTTGAGCAATTTAATTGACTCAGAATGAGGAAAAAAATATGTCTTCAATAATGGTTTCTTGACTATTGCATCTTTTGTGATAGACGTATTGATGCTCCTCCAACTTCGAAATTAAGTATTGCAACTCCGTCATGTCACTTCTTTGCCCCTTGCGTCTTCTTGTTCGCACATTGTACATTTGTTTGATAGTTGTCACACTTTCTTTTTTATTTTCCTTCAAATTGGTAAGAATATTCCGAGTCACCGTCAAGGTCTTTGTCATGTCGATAACTTTTTTCTTCTCCTCTGCAAGAAGGTGGCCTTGTAACTTTTCCTCCAAGTCATGGTTATGCATTCCACAAAGCATTGCAATCCACCAATCACTTGTCTCCTTATCAAAGAAACCTTTCAACCTAAATGGACATTGACATTTCTTTGAGCCGATGCCTTCAAGGTTTGGTTTCTTCCTCATCTTAGGTGGCTTGTATATTCCACTCCTTTTACATCGCATCGTCAAATATGGCCTTTTTAAACTTGATTTATCTATACAAACAGTAAATCCGGCCCTTGCCCCTTGTTGACGAAACCAACCAAGTAACTCTTCTCGCTCTCTCTATCTTGCATTTGTTGTAAAAAAAAAGAGGCGGTGTCGCGATCTTTGCAAACAACGCCGATAGTACCGGTTTAGGTTCTTCAATTTTACCAAAGTTAGCTTGAAAGGGAATCTTAACTTTAAACGGTTTGGAATTAATGGTTGGTTTGACATCACCGGAACCTACGCCAAAAGCATCACCAAAAGCTTCAATTTTGGTCGGTTTCGGTTCAACGTCATCATCCGCCACGTTGTCAACCATCTCACTCTGTCTATTGAATAAAAAAATAACAAAGAAAAAAAATAAATTACTTGTGGAACAAGCTAACCAAGGACAAAAGTGGCGCAAAAAATTCAAAAAGGTGTCCCACACACAGTAGCGTGACTTAAGTCACGCAACCTTTAACTCTTGCACAACTTAAGTCACGCAACCTTTAACTTATGCCCAAGTTAACTTGCACCAATTCCTATTACCTACGAAA
Organism: Medicago arabica; assembly: GCA_946800305.1. Classification (NCBI taxonomy): domain Eukaryota; kingdom Viridiplantae; phylum Streptophyta; class Magnoliopsida; order Fabales; family Fabaceae; genus Medicago; species Medicago arabica. The sequence continues at coordinate 4,640,560 of OX326969.1, forward strand.
ACCAGACGAACCAGAACCAAAAACCAGCAAAATGAGATGAGTTTAGATGATACATTACCTGATATTTGATGTTTGATGAGCGTAGAAACTTGCTTCCTGACGATTTGCAATGAATTAGAATGGTGATTTTGCCCAAAAAATTCGCACTTTTGGGTTTTTGAAGATGGAGGGAAAGAAAATGTTGCTTGAAGTATGGACTGATGGGCTTTGTACAAAAAAAGTAACATTACGTTATTTAAGTTGGGCAGCGTGACTTAACTCACGTTGCGCAACTTAAGTAATGTAGGGGTAAAACAGTAATTTAAGTTGGGTGTGAGTGTATTGTGCTGGGAGAAGGGCATAATTTTTATCATTAAGCAACTATTGTTCAATATAAAAAGGATAAGAATTAAAAATACGGTGACTAGCCTAGTCGCCCTAACTAAAGTATTAGTAACCATGTTCGCTTGTCTCCTAACAAACTTCACCTCGAAGTTGGAATGTAAAGATAACTGGTAAATAATATTAAAAACAATAGCATGGAATTTCGAATCACAATGGTCCGGAGAAGATAGAGCTTGCACTAGATAAATTGGACTCGAAGACAACCCGGTTCCATCTGTTCGCATCAGCAAAGTGAAGGGCCTCGAGTAAGGCTACCGCTTTCCCCTCCAAAACTGTCATATTTGCCCACTGCCATTTTGTTTGACCACGAATAAATTGTCCGCGGGAGTCTCTAACACAACACGCAAATAAAGGAAAATATGGTTACGGTCATGAAACACGACATCCACATTGCAGTTCAACCACGTCTCGCTCGGTTTCTCCCAAACTTCAACCACTTATAGCTTATATCTTATAAATAAATTTATTTGATTACAAAAATTTGTTCGATAACGTCCACTTTATCAAGAGCATGTAACTTATTTTTACTAGCTTATAATGTTTTTTGATAAGCTAATTCAAATAACTTATAGTTTATTATCATTTATCTCAATTTTCAATTCTATCCTCGTAATTTGGATTAAAAACAAAAACTAATATTTGGTGGATATATTCTTTTATGTTATTTTATATTTATAAGTTAGTTCAACTGTTAATTTTATCAAAAAATATTAATTAAATCAACTAGTTTGTCCTCTATTAACTATAAGCTAACTTATCAACTATTTTATATTTTTTTTACCAAAGAGAGCCTATGTGTTTCTTGTGTGGTTTATTGTTTCTCATGTTTTTTCTATCCATGATGTTTTTACTGTTGTTTAACTTTTTTTTTTGTAAATTATTGTTTAACCTAACTAGATTCCTACCTATACAATACTCGCGTAAAATATAGTACATGGACCAGTTCAATTCAAAGGTCAAAAATTACTTTTCTCACTATCATTTTTTATTTGAAACACCCTAATAATACCAAAATACCTTCAACGACAGTTCACTTTTGCTTCACTTTGTTATGTAGTAAACATCATTTATAATGTCAATTAGAACACAAGTAGCATGACTAAAGACATGTAACTCATAAACACAATTCTAGAAGTAAGTACAACAAATTCGACAACAATACTCGCACATATGCAACAACATTACATAATTATTCACAATTCATTAGCAGAACACCACACACCAATTCGACATTTCATTAACAATACACAAACGATTCAAATTCAACAAAAGTTCAACATTACAAATTTTCTTACAACATATTACAGAACAGTATATATATATATATAAATTTAAAAGTTTATAAAATGACATCAAATCTCTACAGCGAATTTAGACACTTGCAACTGGAACAAAAACAAAGATAGAGCTTATTATTCTAAACCATCAAACTAAAACAAGGATGCTACGTCATCATCATTCTGAAGAATGTCCACATAAATTGTCGGTGTTTGTACACCACATAAAATATAAAAAGACAAATATTTATATAATGTTAATGATATATTGACCAGAAAAATATGGGTACTTTACAGACCATAAAAAATATGAACACCAACAAAAAAAAGGTGTTAGGGTTTACCTAGTGAAATTGATTCTTCATCCATTTGAATAACTTCAAACTATTTTCATCTTCTTCATCTTCAATATCACACTGAATTAGATTAAGTTGATTTTATTCTTTTTTCAGTGGTTTCTATTCTTTTTCAATATCCATGAGGTCTCAGAAGAAATATCATGGAAATTGAATTTCATAATAAACATCAGAAGCACTTCAGACTGCAGATCAAAAGATCAAAATTGTAGTTCATAAGTACTTCAGAATGACTATAGCATAAATTTAGTTTGGTGTTTCAAGCTTGTTGAAAAAAATAAATTTAGTCCATTTCACTATACCATCATGTTGTGGTTGTAAACAAGGTGTGTTGTGAATGTTGCAAGCACTTTGTCAATCATATAACATTGTTTTTGCTCTATCAACCACATAAGCTTGAGGATCAACTACCTCATTCCATATCTTGTTATTTCTTTGTTTCCAAATACTCAACAATACACACGCAAAATAATTGCATCATCCATTGAAAGTACCTGCAAAATCTTTGAAGACAATGGCCTGCTCTCTATGTCTTACTAAAGCAAATTAGAAATCAGAGTAGGGATGTTCAAATCCAAATCAATCCAAACTAAAACCGCAAACTGATAAAATAATCGAAAACAGCAAAAAAACAAATATTTTTTTATGTGTTTGGATGTTGTTTAGTAAAAATAGCTCGTATTGGTTTGGATTTCGGATCACTTTTTCAAAACCGAACCAAACCGCAAAAGTAAATTTCAATACTTATTTATTCTTTTATTAGCATTATAAATTGAATTAATATATTTCTTGTTGACTTTTTTTCTTATACATTGCATTAATTTAATCTATACTTTTATTACTTCATATGTTTCATTATGTAATATTAATGTTTTTTAACATATTTTATTTTATGTTATATTTTTTATCAAATCTATAATTTTATTGAGAATGTGTAATATTAATATCAATAAAAAAAATACATGCTGCAGTTTGGACCTCCAAAAATTGATCCAAATTGAACCACATATATTTGGATTAGATCGGATTGGATTTTTTTTAAATAGTTATCTAAACCGAACCAAATCGCATGTGATTCTTATTTTTGATTGGATGACTTTTTGTCCCAAAATCGATCCAAATCGAACCACGAACACCCCTAAATCAGAGTAGAGAAAGGCAACATGCTCCAAATGTTAAGGCTACTTGGGCATTGAAAAAATAAATGCCACGCGTCTTCACTGCCAGATGTATTTAAAACACAATCTATGGGGCATGTGACTTCTTTATCCTTAAGACACAATCGTGTTTGTAAGTCATTTCTACAAACTCCCCACATAAAAAAATTTACCTTCGGGGGAACCTTAAGCTTCCAAATTAGATTTCAAGATCCTTGAACCTTGAAATGAGAAGTATGCACAAATTCTTGAATGTAGAAGCGATAAGCACTACGAACTGAATATTTCCCGTTATTTTCTTTTCTCCATACAATGTGATCCGCCGTCACTAATGGATAAAGTGGTGTGTTAGCTATGTTCTCAACAATCTGCTGATTAAAAATTGTTTGAAGGAACAATAGATTCCACTTCTACGATCATTTAGCATACAATTTGAGACTTTTACATCCGCTAAAGGAAAAGCTTCATCATGGAATAAGAGTAACATCATCTGCAATCCACATGTTATACCAAACCGAGATATCTTCACCATCAACTATTCTCCACCTGCTTCCAGCTTTCAAAATAAACTTAGAATTGCAAATTATTCGCCAAACAAAACTAGGCTTGTGTACTCAAAGAAATTACATTATACTACCTTGCCTTATAAAGCCTAATTGTAAGTGAATCAGGATTTGACATAAGTTGTCATCCTTGCTTACCTAACATATATAAATTAAAAGTAAGCAGATTCTTGAAGCTCATACCACCATCATTCTTATGCATAGACCGCTTATCCAAAGAAAGCCAATTGATGCCTCTGTTTTGACCTCCGGAGTGACCCCACCAAAAGGAATTCATCATTCTCTCAATTTCATCACACATAGAGACCAGGAGAGTAAATAAACTCATAAAGACATAAAGTGGGAATGGACTGAAGTACAAATTTGTTGAGAATTTCACGACTTGCATTTGAGAGACTTTTACTACTTCAGGAATTTATTTTCTTCCAAATTCTATCTTTGATAAAACTAAAAGTAGATGTTTTGCTTCTGGCTATCAAAGATGGGAGACACAAATATTTTCCAGTACACCCAAAATATTTGCAATATTATTATGATATGTGATAGAAAGATTTTTTCTACAAAAAATCTTAGATTTTTGAAGGTTCACTACCTGACCAAAAACTCTCTCATGAGTAGTTAAAATGGCTCTCATTTTATGTGCTTGATACTCATCAACTCCAAATAATATGAAGAAAACATTAGCAAACAAGAATGAGATATATAATCATAGCATTATTGCAAATTTTTACACCATTGATTTCACCTCTCGCTTCGGCTATGTGAATGAGAGCTGAAAGTTATGTAGCACAAGTAAGAGAAAATATGAGGCATGTAGAATTACCATAACAAGCACTGAGTAATCTATTGTTTTAACACACATCATAATCCAATTAATCCATTGATGAGAAAATCTCATATTTGTCATAACTCCTCTGAGATAACTCTAGAGCTTTGCGAATATCAAGTATTAAGGCAACATCCACTTTCTTACATTTAACCTTCGATTTCATATAATGGATTATCTCAATAATTGCCATAGCGTTATCTCTCAGACACAAAAGCTAATTGAATGTCTGATATGTATTTGTTCAGAACTAGTTTCAATCGGTTTGCTAAAACTTTGGCAACAATCTTATAAATCACATTACATAAATAGACCTCTAATCCTTCGTTGAAACTTGGGAGTCACCCTTTGGTATCAGTGCAATATTATTCATATTAAAGTTTAAAGGAAAAGTACATGTTTGAAGCCATCCACAACATTGAGAAAGAATTTCTTGACCACATAGCGACCGATTTTTATTTGAAAGTATCTAGAATTGAAACCATTCGGTCCTCGACATTTGTCCGACTTCATAAAGAAAATTGCCTCCTTGAATTCACCTATAGAAAAAGGTGATGTCGGCATGTCATTATCTTCCAAAGAGATCGATTCTTGGATAACATCTATAACCAGTAGAATATCTATTTTTTGAGCTTGAAAAAGATCAACAAAATAATCACGAGCAACATCACAAAGTTTGTCTTCATCAGAAACCCAATTATTATTTGCATCCATCAAAGAAACCATAATGTTCTCTTTCCTTCCTGAATAGGTTGTAGCATGAAAGAACTTAGTGTTGAGATCTCCGTCACATAACCAGTGTGTTTTGGTCTGTTGTCGCCAAAACACATCTTCTTGCACTAAAAGCAGGTTCATCTGATTTCTTAAGGAATTAAAAGAGATGATAGTATCATTATCCACCTGACTACGCATAACATCAATTCTCTTGTGGCAATTCTCAATATTTCACCTAAGGTGTTGACACTTGTTGTGATTCTAAGTTGTAAGATCCTCGTCACACAACTGTAGTTTATCTTCAATTGGCTATATATCGTAGCCCCTCCATTTCCCTTTGACGTAACTACTAAAATCATGATCAAGAAGCAATGCATTCACGAATTTATAGCGTGACTGCATTATTCTACCTCTTGTACTTGGCTCACATGATAAGATATTATGATAGTGGTCCGAATATGGGCCTGGTAAGTTTTTAAGAACTACATTTGGTAATAAGTTACTCAAAGCATTTGTGGCCAAAGCACGATCGAGTCTTTCCTCAACCGCTCTAACCGTACCAAGACTTTCGGACCAAGTTTTTTTTTTTAGATTTATGAGTATCTTCATAGGAAAGTTTTTTTTTTTTGTATCTTCCTCTGGTGTTATATTTTGTATCTTCCTCTTGTGTTATAAAAATTAGGATTGACCTACATATACGATTGGTTTGATCAAAAGTTGAAACATTATTGATCCTTTCAATTACAAATCTAGAAATTTATTACAAGACAAATGCACTTCATCCGCCACACATATATTCAATTGCAACAGATAAATACAAATACAAGTAAATATATATATATATATATATATATATATATATATATATATGCTATCACACATATACTCCACACATCATCTTCTGTATTGTAAGATCTATGAAGAACTTCAGGAGCCACATAATATGCACTTCCAACAATGTCATTAAGCCTTTGATGAAAAACTGAAGGACAACTATCATAGCAAATTAAGTCTCCCCCGTCTCCACAAATAGCAAATGAGTCATCATTTAGGTCCTTATACACTATTTGTGGTTGCTGATCCATTTTGATAAGATCCTTCACCGCATTGCTCCCATGTTTGCTCCAATCTGCTCCCATGTTTTCTCTGATCTGTTCACATATGATAAAACCTTTTAGATTCTCCATAGTCTTTCACTATAGTCCATCACGATTATCCCAAGAAAAAGATAACGAAAAAAAATCAAATTTGAAATGACAAAAAATAAATTGATAGAGTACATATTTTGTTGGTTACATTGATAGTTTAAATTAAAGATAAAATAAAAATCACCAATAGCAAAAAGATAAAATCAAAATCTTTAAATAAAATGATAAACATGGTAGATCTAAGCAAAAAAATATCTTAATGAACAAGAAAACATATGTTGTTTATAACATAATAGATATGATACTAAAGAATAACCACCACATGCATATTGAATTAGAGGATTTTGTATCAAGGATATACCTTTGGTATTTCGTTGATTTGATTTTTTGGATTTGTGAATATTTTTATAAGAATGTTGTCATCGTCATCGTCATCTTCATCTTCATCTAGTGTTATAGAAACTAGGATTGACTTGCATATTTGATTGGTTTGATTGAAAGTCAAACACATTGTTGATTTGTTCAAGTTCAAATTATGGAAGCTTTCACACAAATGCTAACAGACTGATAGTATATCAAATTAAACCGCCAAACTCACTAGACTACGAGACTTGGTAAGACTATTAAAAGATAGATACTACCAAAAAAATGGAAAAGAAAAACTAAACAACAATCTAAAACACAAGAGAATAGAAATCAGTAAGCCTTGGAGATATGAATAAGAATAAGAATAAGAATTGGGGAAAATGATATGCGGCGGCCCTTTATTATATAGAATGAGTAAGAATTAAATGGGTTTTAGGGTTTCATGCGATGGGCTTGGCCCATGACAAATCATATTCAGTATTACAATAAATTTTCTCAATATGCCCCTCTAATTTCTCACAGTCCCTCAAATGACAAAAATACACTCTTGGAATGTAACTCCCGATCGGTCAAGTTTGGGAAATATGACTCGAACAACCTTTATTACATACAGGGACGCACCCGGTAACCTTCATTAGTCTTTCAAACCACTTTTTGACACTTTTTCAAACTCATACAACATAATTCAAACTCAAACAACAAGTAAGTGTATGATTTCTCAAACTATACACATTCTTTTTTCATTTGTTAGGTTAAGGTTTTTTAAGTTGCTTAAATAAGATTGTGAGTTTAATTGTTGTTTACTTGTTGATAAATTTCAAGGCCGGTTTTGTTAAGGAAAATCACAAAATCCTTTCTAAGTTGATCTTTTAATGATAAAAAACTGAATTGAACATATAGATCATAATGATGCCAATATAAGTTGTTGTCTTACAATTTTCTTTGAGTATGGATGGGAACATTTTCTCAGCAGCAACAATGGTTAACGTGAAGCTCTTGGACAAGGAGAGTGTTTAAGAGTCAAATGTACCTTTCATTGTGTTTACCCTGGATTTTGGTAAACTACCGAACTGACTTGAAAATGAAGGCGAGCGAGATCAACCAGCAAATCTTAATGCATTTTGTGCTTGATTGTTTTATGGGAAAATACGGGTGCTCGCGTGTAGGATGGCGAGCTATGAATATAACCTTCGAAATCTCAAATACAAAAGCTAATTGAATGTCTGATATGTATTTGTTCAAAACTAGATTCAATCGGTTTGCTAAAACTTTGGCAACAATCTTATAAATCACATTACATAAAGCAATAGACCTCCAACCCTTCATTGAAACTTGGGAGTCAACCTTTGGTATCAAGCAATATTATTCGTATTCAAGTTTAAAGGAAAAGTACATGTTTGAAGCCATCCACAATATTGAGAAAGAATTTCTTGACCACATAACGACCGATTTTTATTTGAAAGTATCTAGAATTGAAACCATTCGGTCCTCGACATTTGTCCGACTTCATAAAGAAAATTGCCTCCTTGAATTCACCTATAGAAAAAGGTGATGTCGGCATGTCATTATCTTCCAAAGAGATCTATTCTTGGATAACATCTATAACCAGTAGAATATATATTTTTTGAGCTTGAAAAATATCAACAAAATAATCACGAGCAACATCACAAAGTTTGTCTTCATCAGAAACCCAGTTATTATTTGCATCCATCAAAGAAACCATAATGTTCTCTTTCCTTCCTGAAGAGGTTGTAGCATGAAAGAACTTAGTGTTGAGATCTCCGTCACATAACCAGTGTGTTTTGGTCTATTGTCGCCAAAACACATCTTCTTGCACTAAAAGCAGGTTCATCTGATTTCTTAAGGAATTAAAAGAGATGATAGTATAATTATCCACCTGACTACGCATAACATCAATTCTATTGTGGCAATTCTCAATATCTCACCTAAGGTGTTGACACTTGTTGTGATTCTAAGTTGTAAGATACTCGTCACACAACTGTAGTTTATCTTCAATTGGCTATATATCGTAGCCCCTCCATTTCCCTTTGACGTAACTACTAAAATCATGATCAAGAAGCAATGCATTCACGAATTTATAGCGAGACTGCATTATTCTACCTCTTGTACTTGGCTCACATGATAAGATATTATGATAGTGGTCCGAATATGGGTCTGGTAAGTTTTTAAGTACTACATTTGGTAATAAGTTACTCAAAGCATTTGTGGCCAAAGCACGATCGAGTCTTTCCTCAACCGCTCTAACCGTACCAAGACTTTCGGACCAAGTTTTTTTTTTTTTAGATTTATGAGTATCTTCATAGGAAAGTTTTTTTTTTTTGTATCTTCCTCTGGTGTTATATTTTGTATCTTCCTCTGGTGTTATATTTTGTATCTTCCTCTTGTGTTATAAAAATTAGGATTGACCTACATATACGATTGGTTTGATCAAAAGTTGAAACATTATTGATCCTTTCAATTACAAATCTAGAAATTTATTACAAGACAAATGCACTTTATCCGCCACACATATATTCAATTGCAACAGGTAAATACAAATACAAGTAAATATATATATATATGCTATCACACATATACTCCACACATCATCCTCTGTATTGTAAGATCTATCAAGAACTTCAAGAGCCACATAATATGCAGTTCCAACAATGTCATTAAGCCTTTGATGAAAAACTGAAGGACAACTATCATAGCAAATTAAGTCTCCCCCGTCTCCACAAATAGCAAATGAGTCATCATTTAGGTCCTTATACACTATTTGTGGTTGCTGATCCATTTTGATAAGATCCTTCACCGCATTGCTCCCATGTTTGCTCCAATCTGCTCCCATGTTTTCTCTGATCTGTTCACATATGATAAAACCTTTTAGCTTCTCCATAGTCTTTCACTATAGTCCATCACGATTATCCCAAGAAAAAGATAAAGAAAAAAAATCAAATTTGAAATGACAAAAAATAAATTGATAGAGTACATATTTTGTTGGTTACATTGATAGTTCAAATTAAAGATAAAATAAAAATCACCAATAGCAAAAAGATAAAATCAAAATCTTTAAATAAAATGATAAACATGGTAGATCTAAGAAAAAATATATCTTAATGAACAAGAAAACATATGTTGTTTATAACATAATAGATATGATACTAAAGAATAACCACCACATGCATATTGAATTAGAGGATTTTGTATCAAGGATATATCTTTGGTATTTCGTTGATTTGATTTTTTGGATTTGTGAATATTTTTATAAGAATGTTGTCATCGTCATCGTCATCTTCATCATCATCTAGTGTTATAGAAACTAGGATTGACTTGCATATTTGATTGGTTTGATTGAAAGTCAAACACATTGTTGATTTGTTCAAGTTCAAATCATGGAAGCTTTCACACAAATGCTAACAAACTGATAGAATATCAAATTAAACCGCCGAACTCACTAGACTACGAGACTTGGTAAGACTATTAAAAGATAGATACTACCAAAAAAATGGAAAGGAAAAACTAAACAACAATCTAAAACACAAGAGAAGAGAAATCAGTAATCCTTGGAGATATGAATAAGAATAAGAATTGAGGGAAATGATATGCGACGGCCCTTTTTTATATAGAATGAGTAAGAATAAAATGGGTTTTAGGGTTTCATGCGATGGGCTTGGCCCATGACAAATCAGATTCAGTATTACAATAAATTTTCTCAATATGCCCCTCTAATTTCTCATAGTCCCTCAAATGACAAAAATACACTCTTGGAATGTAACTCCCGATCGGTCAAGTTTGGGAATTACGACCCGAACAACCTCTATTACATACAGGGACGCACCCGGTAACCTTCATTAGTCTTTCAAACCACTTTTTGACACTTTCTCAAACTCATACAACATAATTCAAACTCAAACAACAAGTAAGTGTATGATTTCTCAAACTATACACATTTTTTTTTCATTTGTTAGGTTAAGGTTTTTTAAGTTGCTTAAATAAGATTGTGAGTTTAATTGTTGTTTACTTGTTGATAAATTTCAAGGCCGGTTTTGTTAAGGAAAATCACAAAATCCTTTCTAAGTTGATCTTTTAATGATAAAAAACTGAATTGAACATATAGATCATAATGATGCCAATATAAATTGTTTTCTTACAATTTTCTTTGAGTATGGATGGGAACATTTTCTCAGCAGCAACAATGGTTAACGTGAAGCTCTTGGACAAGGAGAGTGTTTAAGAGTCAAATGTACCTTTCATTGTGTTTACCCTGGATTTTGGTAAACTACCGAACTGACTTGAAAACGAAGGCGAGCGAGATCAACCAGCAAATCTTAATGCATTTTGTGCTTGATTGTTTTATGGGAAAATACGGGTGCTCGCGTGTAGGATGGCGAGCTATGAATATAACCTTCGAAATCTCAAATACAAAAGCTAATTGAATGTCTGATATGTATTTGTTCAGAACTAGATTCAATCGGTTTGCTAAAACTTTGGCAACAATCTTATAAATCACATTACATAAAGCAATAGACCTCCAACCCTTCATTGAAACTTGGGAGTCACCCTTTGGTATCAAGCAATATTATTCGTATTCAAGTTTAAAGGAAAAGTACATGTTTGAAGCCATCCACGACATTGAGAAAGAATTTCTTGACCACATAGCAACCGATTTTTATTTGAAAGTATCTAGAATTGAAACCATTCGGTCCTCGACTCTTGTCCGACTTCATAAAGAAAATTGCCTCCTTGAATTCACCTATAGAAAAAGGTGATGTCGGCATGTCATTATCTTCCAAAGAGATCTATTCTTGGATAACATCTATAACCAGTAGAATATCTATTTTTTGAGCTTGAAAAAGATCAACAAAATAATCACGAGCAACATCACAAAGTTTGTCTTCATCAGAAACCCAGTTATTATTTGCATCCATCAAAGAAACCATAATGTTCTCTTTCCTTCCTGAATAGGTTGTAGCATGAAAGAACTTAGTGTTGAGATCTCCGTCACATAACCAGTGTGTTTTGGTCTGTTGTCGCCAAAACACATCTTCTTGCACTAAAAGCAGGTTCATCTGATTTCTTAAGGAATTAAAAGAGATGATAGTATCATTATCCACCTGACTACGCATAACATCAATTCTCTTGTGGCAATTCTCAATATCTCACCTAAGGTGTTGACACTTGTTGTGATTCTAAGTTGTAAGATCCTCGTCACACAACTGTAGTTTATCTTCAATTGGCTATATATCGTAGCCCCTCCATTTCCCTTTGACGTAACTACTAAAATCATGATCAAGAAGCAATGCATTCACGAATTTATAGCGAGACTGCATTATTCTACCTCTTGTACTTGGCTCACATGATAAGATATTATGATAGTGGTCCGAATATGGGTTTGGTAAGTTTTTAAGAACTACATTTGGTAATAAGTTAATCAAAGCATTTGTGGCCAAAGCACGATCGAGTCTTTCCTCAACCGCTCTAACCGTACCAAGACTTTTGGACCATGTTTTTTTTTTTTAGATTTATAAGTATCTTCATAGGAAAGTTTTTTTTTATCTTCCTCTGGTGTTATATTTTGTATCTTCCTCTTGTGTTATAAAAATTAGGATTGACCTACATATACGATTGGTTTGATCAAAAGTTGAAACATTATTGATCCTTTCAATTACAAATCTAGAAATTTATTACAAGACAAATGAACTTTATCCGCCACACATATATTGAATTGCAACAGGTAAATACAAATACAAGTAAATATATATATATATATATATATATATATATATATATATATATATATATATATATATGCTATCACACATATACTCCACACATCATCCTCTGTATTGTAAGATCTATGAAGAACTTCAGGAGCCACATAATATGCACTTCCAACAATGTCATTAAGCCTTTGATGAAAAACTGAAGGACAACTATCATAGCAAATTAAGTCTCCCCCGTCTCCACAAATAGCAAATGAGTCATCATTTAGGTCCTTATACACTATTTGTGGTTGCTGATCCATTTTGATAAGATCCTTCACCGCATTGCTCCCATGTTTGCTCCAATCTGCTCCCATGTTTTCTCTGATCTGTTCACACATGATAAAACCTTTTAGCTTCTCCATAGTCTTTCACTATAGTCCATCACGATTATCCCAAGAAAAAGATAATGAAAAAAAATCAAATTTGAAATGACAAAAAATAAATTGATAGAGTACATATTTTGTTGGTTACATTGATAGTTTAAATTAAAGATAAAATAAAAATCACCAATAGCAAAAAGATAAAATCAAAATCTTTAAATAAAATGATAAACATGGTAGATCTAAGAAAAAATATATCTTAATGAACAAGAAAACATATGTTGTTTATAACATAATAGATATGATACTAAAGAATAACCACTACATGCATATTGAATTAGAGGATTTTGTATCAAGGATATACCTTTGGTATTTCGTTGATTTGATTTTTTGGATTTGTGAATATTTTTATAAGAATGTTGTCATCGTCATCGTCATCTTCATCTTCATCTAGTGTTATAGAAACTAGGATTGACTTGCATATTTGATTGGTTTGATTGAAAGTCAAACACATTGTTGATTTGTTCAAGTTCAAATCATGGAAGCTTTCACACAAATGCTAACAGACTGATAGTATATAAAATTAAACCGCCGAACTCACTAGACTACGAGACTTGGTAAGACTATTAAAAGATAGATACTACCAAAAATATGGAAAGGAAAAACTAAACAACAATCTAAAACACAAGAGAATAGAAATCAGTAAACCTTGGAGATATGAATAAGAAGAAGAATTGGGGGAAATGATATGCGGCGACTCCTTTTTATATAGAATGAGTAAGAATAAAATGGGTTTTAGGGTTTCATATGATGGGCTTGGCCCACGACAAATCAGATTCAGTATTACAAGAAATTTTCTCAATATGCCCCTCTAATTTCTCACAGACCCCTCAAATGACAAAAATACCCTCTTGGAATGTAACTCCCGATCGGTCAAGTTTGGGAATTACGACCCAAACAACCTCTATTACATACAGGGACGCAGCCGGTAACCTTCATTAGTCTTTCAAACCACTTTTTGACACTTTCTCAAACTCATCCAACATAATTCAAACTCAAACAACAAGTATGTGTATGATTTCTCAAACTATACACATTCTTTTTTCATTTGTTAGGTTAAGATTTTTTTAAGTTTCTTAAATAAGATTGTGAGTTTAATTGTTGTTTACTTGTTGATAAATTTCAAGGCCGGTTTTGTTAAGGAAAATCACAAAGTCCTTTCTAAGTTGATCTTTTAATGATAAAAAACTGAATTGAACATATAGATCATAACGATGCCAATATAAGTTGTTTTCTTACAATTTTCTTTGAGTATGGATGGGAACATTTTCTCAGCAGCAACAATGGTTAACGTGAAGCTCTTGGACAAGGAGAGTGTTTAAGAGTCAAATGTACCTTTCATTGTGTTTACCCTGGATTTTGGTAAACTATCGAACTGATTTGAAAACGAAGGCGAGCGAGATCAACCAGCAAATCTTAATGCATTTTGTGCTTGATTGTTTTATGGGAAAATACGGGTGCTCGCGTGTAGGATGGTGAGCTATGAATATAACCTTCGAAATCTCAGATACAAAAGCTAATTGAATGTCTAATATGTATTTGTTCAGAACTAGTTTCAATCGGTTTGCTAAAACTTTGGCAACAATCTTATAAATCACATTACATAAAGCAATAGACCTCCAACCCTTCATTGAAACTTGGGAGTCACCCTTTGGTATCAAGCAATATTATTCGTATTCAAGTTTAAAGGAAAAGTACATGTTTGAAGCCATCCACAACATTGAGAAAGAATTTCTTGACCACATAGCGACCGATTTTTATTTGAAAGTATCTAGAATTGAAACCATTCAGTCCTCGACATTTGTCCGACTTCATAAAGAAAATTGCCTCCTTGAATTCACCTATAGAAAAAGGTGATGTCGGCATGTCATTATCTTCCAAAGAGATCGATTCTTGGATAACATCTATAACCAGTAGAATATCTATTTTTTGAGCTTGAAAAATATCAACAAAATAATCACGAGCAACATCACAAAGTTTGTCTTCATCAGAAACCCAATTATTATTTGCATCCATCAAAGAAACCATAATGTTCTCTTTCCTTCCTGAAGAGGTTATAGCATGAAAGAACTTAGTGTTGAGATCTCCGTCACATAACCAGTGTGTTTTGGTCTGTTGTCGCCAAAACACATCTTCTTGCACTAAAAGCAGGTTCATCTGATTTCTTAAGGAATTAAAAGAGATGATAGTATCATTATCCACCTGACTACGCATAACATCAATTCTCTTGTGGCAATTCTCAATATCTCACCTAAGGTGTTGACACTTGTTCTGATTCTATGTTTTAAGATCCTCGTCACACAACTGTAGTTTATCTTCAATTGGCTATATATCGTAGCCCCTCCATTTCCCTTTGACGTAACTACTAAAATCATGATCAAGAAGCAATGCATTCACGAATTTATAGCGTGACTGCATTATTCTACCTCTTGTACTTGGCTCACATGATAAGATATTATGATAGTGTTCCGAACATGGGTCTGGTAAGTTTTTAAGAACTACATTTGGTAATAAGTTACTCAAAGCATTTGTGGCCAAAGCACGATCGAGTCTTTCCTCAACCGCTCTAACCGTACCAAGACTTTCGGACCAAGTTTTTTTTTTTAGATTTATGAGTATCTTCATAGGAAAGTTATTTTTTTGTATCTTCCTCATGTGTTATATTTTGTATCTTCCTCTTGTGTTATAAAAATTAGGATTGACCTACATATACGATTGGTTTGATCAAAAGTTGAAAAATTATTGATCCTTTCAATTACAAATCTAGAAATTTATTACAAGACAAATGCACTTTATCCGCCACACATATATTGAATTGCAACAGGTAAATACAAATACAAGTAAATATATATATATATATATATATATATATATATATATGTTATCACACATATACTCCACACATCATCCTCTGTATTGTAAGATCTATCAAGAACTTCAAGAGCCACATAATATACACTTCCAATAATGTCATTAAGCCTTTGATGAAAAACTGAAGGACAACTATCATAGCAAATTAAGTCTCCCCCGTCTCCACAAATAGCAAATGAGTCATCATTTAGGTCCTTATACACTATTTGTGGTTGCTGATCCATTTTGATAAGATCTTTCACCGCATTGCTCCCATGTTTGCTCCAATCTGCTCCCATGTTTTCTCTGATCTGTTCACACATGATAAAACCTTTTAGCTTCTCCATAGTCTTTCACTATAGTCCATCACGATTATCCCAAGAAAAAGATAATGAAAAAAAATCAAATTTGAAATGACAAAAAATAAATTGATAGAGTACATATTTTGTTGGTTACATTGATAGTTTAAATTAAAGATAAAATAAAAATCACCAATAGCAAAAAGATAAAATCAAAATCTTTAAATAAAATGATAAACATGGTAGATCTAAGAAAAAATATATCTTAATGAACAAGAAAACATATGTTGTTTATAACATAATAGATATGATACTAAAGAATAACCACCACATGCATATTGAATTAGAGGATTTTGTATCAAGGATATACCTTTGGTATTTCGTTGATTTGATTTTTTGGATTTGTGAATATTTTTATAAGAATGTTGTCATCGTCATCGTCATCTTCATCTTCATCTTCATCTAGTGTTATAGAAACTAGGATTGACTTGCATATTTGATTGGTTTGATTGAAAGTCAAACACATTGTTGATTTGTTCAAGTTCAAATCATGGAAGCTTTCACACAAATGCTAACCGACTGATAGTATATCAAATTAAACCACCGAACTCACTAGACTACGAGACTTGGTAAGACTATTAAAAGATAGATACTACCAAAAAAGTGGAAAGGAAAAACTAAACAACAATCTAAAACACAAGAGAAGAGAAATCAGTAAGCCTTGGAGATATGAATAAGAAGAAGAATTGGGGGAAATGATATGCGGCGACTCCTTTTTATATAGAATGAGTAAGAATAAAATGGGTTTTAGGGTTTCATACGATGGGCTTGGCCCATGACAAATCAGATTCAGTATTACAAGAAATTTTTTTAATATGCCCCTCTAATTTCTCACATGCCCCTCAAATGAGAAAAATACACTCTTGGAATGTAACTCCCGATCGGTCAAGTTTGAGAATTACGACCCGAACAACCTCTATTACATACAGGGACGCAACCGGTAACCTTCATTAGTCTTTCAAACCACTTTTTGACACATACGTCCGCTTTCGTGTATTAGACTATGAGTTTAAAATAGCGTTTTTGAAATTAGTAATTTCTAAATTAATTATAAAAACGTTGTCGTTGAATTATAAAATTAATTCTTGAATCATCTACAGACAGATGAATGTTTCACTCTTTAAATATGAAATCAGTATCGTGTTATTCCAGTTTTCACTATAAATATTCATTTTTAAAAATCAGAATTTCGAGGCTTAAAATAATTCCTGTTACAATTACTAATCATACAAATTAAAGTATCATTGGTACAACATTCATCACATTTCAACTCTATAAAAATCTACTCGGAGATAATGCAATAATAATCAAAACTTAACTTTAACAAATTCATAATGAAAAGAAAGTGAAAAAATGAAACCTGTTACTGTTGGAATCTTTATTTGAGTACAATTCCAATGTCACAAAGAAAGCTATGCCAATGATATTGAAACAAACAGTATGAAAGAACTTCTCAATTGCAATAGATATGCGTTGCAACAGTAAGCAATTGAAACAAAACGGAACAGCTACAAGCATCAACGTGATAATTAAAAAAACAAGAATTCACTCAACAATGAAATTATGGAAGTGGAAAGCAACCATGCTAGCTAATGATATCACAGTAGAATTGGTGCATCACATTAATAATTAACGGATATATAAAGGCACGACAACTTCTAATTGGAATTTAAGGGAATAATAGAAGAAGAAAAAAAGGAACTTGGAATTCAAATAGTTACTTCTTAATCCAAAACTGCAAATAAACAAGGTTCTGAAATTGTACGGTAGCTAAAAAGAGGGAAATTGAAAGCTTAAACTAAAATAAGCCCTTAAATGTGAAAATAATGCTATTTCTAAATTGCTGAATTTCTCTTTAAAAAGTTTGCTCCCTTGAGTTGATTCTTGAAGGTCTATTTATAGGCAAAAATTTATCAGAGAGTGCTTCTGATCATAATTTTAAAACTCGGTTCGGCCATTGACTTGGTAAGCTCATTGAGTCACTGGTTCATTGGTCGAACCATTGGATCAGTAGTTGAACCGCATGACTGAATCGGTTTAAATCGGATGACTTGGATGTATAACTCGTTCCTTACAACACCTGTATAAACATTTAACCGGATAAAATATGATGATTCGATCTCTAAAAAATATATAAAAAAGTCTAAAAATATAAGTTAACATTATTTCCTAAGCTTACTTTATTTAAGATTCATTGATTTAATAAAAAAAACTAATGTTCCATTTAGTCAAAGAAAAAACGTTAAAAGAAAGAAGAAAGAAGAAAAAAAGAAAAAAATGTTAAAAAATAAAAAGAAGAATACTGCTCTCCCCCTGCACAAAACACTCCCGCCTTGCATGATTTCTAAAAATACCCCTGCGTGAGTTAAGTCACGCTGCGTGACTTAACTCACACACCTTATAACCTCTGCGTGACATAAGTCATGCACCACTGGCATGTGCGCAAGTTAACTCACGCACGTTGGCCGGTGGTCAGAACTCAAGAACATACGTTTTTGTGGACGGTGGTCAGTTTTCAACCTTCAATCTACACGTTTTTTACACCATTTACACGTTTTTTTAACCATACTTATATATATTTTTTATAACTTATACTACTATTTCCACCTATAAATACCCCTCTATACTTCCCTATTTCCTCACACCATCTCACTTTCTCTCCTTCCTCACTCTCTCCCTCTATTTCTCTTCTTTTTTGTTTCTTTCAATAGTCTCTTTGGGGGCAAATTTGATCAGCCTTCTTGAGGTAAAGTAGTGAGTAGCCGACTTGGGGAAGTGATCGACCCTTGGGATAAAATTAACTTTGCTTCTTTTTACGCCAAAAACTTTTTACCGTGGGTAAAAAGAATCTTCTTGGGGTATAAAAAGAACCAGATTTAAATTTAGCCAAATGGTTGATGATGTATTTTCTCCAAGAAGGCTGCTCACTATTTTACCCCATGAAGGCTGATTACTTTTTCCCCAAGGGTTGATGATCTATTCTCAATTATTTAATGAATAATTTGAATAAATATTTATTTGAAGTGCATAAATAAATAAATATTGAATTAGAATAAAATCAAATTTATTTTCTAATTTCGAATTTATTTTTAAGTGCATAAATAAATTAGAATATAGCAAATAAATAATTTAGAATAAAGTGAACAAATAATGGTGTGAATAAATTCGAATAACCTCGCGTATTGAATAAATTCGAATAAAAAGTCTAATTAAACTCATCGTGGAATCGAATAAAGTTGTGTATTGAATAAATTCGAATAAAAAGTCTAATTAAACTCAGCGTGGAATCGTATAAAGTTGCGTATTGAATAAATTCGAATAAAAGTTACATTTACATTACAATACATAAAGTTCCTAAATATGTCATATCATTACATTACGTTCAGAAATGCACCTTCCAACTACAACAATTATCTTACCTTTGAATGGGGTAAATTCAAACTTGCCAAACAACAGCTCTCAAGCATTCACCCGAAAGTTCTATTGTTTCATTCAATAGATTAAATTCGTGTTAGCTTGGTTTAAATGATGGTATTCAAGTGTCAACAGAATGAGGTTCATTCCTTGACACTTCAATACCGTCATTTAAACCAAGCTAACAAGAATTTAATCTTTTGAATGAAACAATAGAACTTCTGGGTGAATGCTTGGGAACTGCCGTCTGACAAGTTTGAATTACCTCATTCAAAGAAAGACAATTGTTGTAGTTGGAAGGTGCAGTTCCCTACCTAATAATGATATTATGACGGAATCAGACTTATATAATACATTCGGGTTGCACCTTCAAACTACAATAATCATATTACCTCTGAAATGACAAATTCAAAGTGGCTAAACTCCAGGACTCCAACATTCGCCCGACAATTTTATTGTTCAATTCAAAAGATTAAATTCTTCGTATGCTTAGTTTAAATGACAGTATTCAAGTATCAAAAAAATGAGGTCCATTCCTTGACACTTCATAAATGAGAAATGAGGAAATGAGGTGTTCTGCTTTGTTTAAGACAGGACGTAGCGTGGGTTAACTAACGTTGCACTAGTTAACTCACGCAACGCTAGTTAACTAACGCATAGTTTTACACTTGCGTTAGTTAACTAGCGCATGAGTATTTTAGGCATGGCTGCAGGGCAGGAGTGTTTTGTGCAGAGGGAGAGCAGTATTCTAAAAAGAAAATAACACGAGGCTTGAATAAATGGGCTTAGAAAACCCGAAGCCCATCTTTTAAGAAATGGGTTAAGGCAATTAACCCTAATTTCACTGCTCTTACAGCCGCATACCAACATCATTCATTCACAACATTGACCCTTTTTCACAGTTCTCCATCTTCTTAGCAATCGTGAGACAAAAATAGAGTTTGGATCAAATTGAAACCAAACTAGATACAAGATTACAAACATAAGACGTTGTTAAATCATGTGATTACTTGATTAATCTGCAATTTCACTTTACATCCTACCTTCCTTTCTTATTTCTTTGTTCTTTGTTCTGAATTTGTCTATTTTCTTTTGATTTAACTAAATCAGTATTAACCCGGTTCGGTTTTTAAAAACCGCCGAGTCGCCAATTTTTACCGGTTTTGGCCGAGCCATACCGGTTTGCACCGGTTCAAAAACACGCTCGATCTGCAAGATAGCTTGATCCGGACATCCATCTGGTTCCAGGTCGGACCAGTTCGGCCGGCTGGTCCGAGTCGGTTTTTAAAACTATGCTTTTGATTGTGTCCCAAGTGGGGAGGAATTATTGAATGACTTCAAGTGTTTGACTTCCCATATGACTCGTTACCTTTTTTAATCTTTTTTCTTTCTTCGCCATTTTTCTTCATTTTGACGTACAAGGACCTTTAATCGACAAATACCTGAAATAAACACACAATACCAACATAACAATGCAAAAATCTATGAAATCAAGATCAAAACATGTGTAAGTCGAGTAAAAATAATTTGCTTGTTCTCAAGCAAAAGGCAAAGAACATCATCAACACAATTTAGTAGAGACATAATCATCCAAAAATTTATTACATTTTTATTTTTCAAGGCTTTATTCTTAGGGTACACTTATCACAATCTAAGCGCTTTTCATGAATCATGTCAACCCAATAACAGTTTCAAATTAGTGTGTGAAACCCATCTTTTTATTGCTCCTCTGTAAAAGGTATTTTGAGGAAGGCATATTCTAACTTTAACGGTAAACAAACAAAAAAAACCAAATTTTCATTCATTTCATATAACATTGGTGGGAATTTTTCATGGTCACTTGGTGTTTATTTTTATGGAGAACTGCAAAAGCATTTTTATTTGTTTTGAGGATAACCAAATCATTCCCGGGAAGTTAGTGATATGGTAGTCATACCAACCCAGGTCAATGCTACTTATTTTTGTGCTATGACCCCTTTTTATTTATTAATTTACACCTTATTTAGACCTTTTTTTTATTCCTCACTACTTTTTACTTAAAATTTTTTAGGTTAATTTACCACTAAAGTTAGAAGTTGTTCCTTAAAATAACTATCTACACACTTACTTAAAAGATTTCTAACTTTGTGAATTTCTCAAAGAGAAAGGTTCACATTGAAACTGATGTTGATTTTGTAAAAACACAAAAAGCAAAAGGTTTTATTTACATGCGCATAGTCATCATCAAACTCAACATTTAAAATATCTATTATACATATACATACATACATACATACATATATATATATATATATATATATATATATATATATATATATATAGACACACACACTACTACTAAATTTGTGTTAGTACATTGCCTTTCAATTGACACAAATAAAAACTCAAACAAGGAGAATTTAAGACACTTAAAACTTAGACAAAACAGAAAAAGACACTAAACAATTTTTTTTCACTAATGACTCGACATCACATGCGTTGACTCGATAACACTATATTATTAATGAAAATGAAAATGAAAATCTTAAACTATTAAGGTGAGAAATTCTTCCCCCACACTTAAAACCTACATTGACCTTAATGCAAATAAACAAATATATGAGAAAAAGAAAGATATTATCGAGCAAGATCAACCGTCGACAAAATCAACTAAGGGCGTGTATATACGCCTGATCATGAAGTGGTTTGTACCTGCGGAAAAGTTAGCATGAAAATATGAGGGAGGGGTGGATTATGGTGTTGATCATCTTCGATTGCATCTTTTTATTCACTTAACTGACTAAACTAAACTAAAACCCATGGGTTGCCTCCGACGCAACATTTCGTTTAATGTCGGTAGCTCAACTTTTTAGTTTTTGGCCTTTAAGGGGGACACATCACTAGAGTAGCGGCATGTCCTACTTTCTCTGCTGGATGGTAGTGCTTCACTCTCTGGCCATTTACTATGAAATTTCCGGTGGATTCACTCTAGACTTTAATTGCACTAGATTGGTTAACTCTTGTTACTTCAAACGGTCAACTCCATCTGGAGCGAAGTTTTCCAAGAAATAATTTAAGCCTAGAGTTAAATAGCAGTACTAGCTCGCCCTTATTGAACTCCCTTCTGGTGATGCGCCTGTCATGCCACTTTTTAGTCCGCTCTTTATAGATCAAGGCATTCTCATACGTATCTAACCTCAACTCCTCTAATTCATGCATCCGACATGACTTGTGTCTCAACAACTTGATTCCTCCCTTTTTCTATAAAAATAGCATTTTTCCTTATGGGTTAATTGATTATTTTATCATTTCATTCTTATCCTTAATATATAGAAGTGTAACTTATTGAAAGTTGGAGTTGAGAAAATGGAAACTAGAGGAGCAAGTTTCTTCTAGTAGCGTTGATTGATTTAGTTAAGACATCTTTGAATGCTTGTGTTTATGTCTCGTTTGGTTAGGCATAGGGTGCTGTTAGTGCTCTTTTGAGATATAACAAATTTCAGGGACGAAATTTTTGTAACGGTAATAATGTAACGTCATGATATTTATATCGTTGTTGTTGTTGTTGTAAGTGAAAAGAGATATTCACTTCTGTTCTTCTCTCTATACGTACGTGCTTCTTCTTTCTCTTCTCCAACAACCTCATCGCCATTGTCCCTCCTTCTGATGTCGTTTCTGATCGCCATGGGCATGAATCAGAAAAAACAAAATCCACTTTTGAACTTCTTAATTTTGCAAGTTTGGCAACATCAGCTTCACCTTTTTTCTCTCCTATCAAGTGACTTTCTACTCGTAGCCAACGTGCTGGAAATTGCATTCTCGCGGCGGAGTTTGTGCTACTACAACTACATATTTTCCTCCTTTCTCTTTGTGAGTATTTTAATTCTATTTTCCCTTTACATTGTGATGCAGTCGGAAACGTAAACTAGGAAACACTAAACCTAGATCGAAGAAGAACAAGTTTGCAAGTAACAAACTTGTGAAAATAGGGTTATGAAATCCACCATAAATTGAGAAAACTCTATAAAATATTATTGAATGAATAAAAGCTCCCTCTTAGGCTACATCTATTAAGCTTAAATAGGAAATAACAAAACTCTATTGGGGCGAAAATAACAAAATATTATCAAAATACTATGGAAACCCTCCTACATCAGTCTCCTCCACCTCTGAAGAACTCAACCCCAAGTTCTTATTATGATAAAAGAGCTTTCATGCATGTTGAATCTTTCAATGAATAGGGGAACACCCTCCTGGATCCCATTGAAGAAATGTAGTAGGATGTCAAATAATTTCTAGATCCATCATTTTACAAAACTCAAGCAAATAATAAGAGTGACACGGCGGAAACTCCACGGGTTGGTTGCAACTTGATTCATTTGAAAGAGTAGGTCCAGATAAAACCATATTTTTACCATCATCCTGAAAAGCTCCAAGTTGGTTTGATTGTTGAGATGGCAGATGAGATGAAACAGGAAGCATCTGAGTTGCCTGTATATTAAGATTAGATTTCTCGTTTGGAAATTTGACATTTGAATGACTAGGACACAACAAAAGATATTCCACATGATCCCAACAACAAGCAGAGATGTCCATTGAACAAGGAACATGATAATTTCTTCTACATGACTTGACATAGCAACTAAGAGCAGCTCCCTTGATACCACATTTGGTATATTTAAGCTTTGCTCCTCGAGCCACTTCTGCTTTCAAATTGTTAACAGTTTCACCAACAAAATACACTTGTGGTCGCCGATTCAATACAAACCTTATGCACATGCACAACATTTGGTTGCATTGCAGCCTCTCTCGACTGAAATCCCACTTGCATAATGCAACATTGATCCAGTAACCTCTGAAATTTTCGAGGACTGACGAAACGATCAAATGCTTGTATTAAAGGCATCATCACTTAACATGCCTGGACCGTCAAAACTAAAATTCATAGTCACACAAGAAACCAACCTGAATATGTATAGCATATTTCAAATGACCACATATGGAGCTTCATGAAAGAGTTCAAACTTAACACAAGCAAGACACTTTGAGCTTGTGTGTGAAGACCATCAATAACAATGAGTAGTTTGAGAATTGCATCATGATAGTTAACCAAAAGGTGAACTGTTTTTGTTTCCTTATCAAGTGATGCTTCTGTTAAGAAACAAGGAACCAATATTTAAACACTACCAACACATCTTCAAGATAATCCATGCTCACAATACTAACTAGCATATAATTAGGAGTAACATAAACGTGAATGGCAGATTCTACTTCAAATTCCTCATAAGCAACAAGAACACTCCTATGATGACAACACTTAGTGGCAAGATGATAAACCACATAAGTCCAAATCAAAAGTCCTATTTTGATAACAACATTACTAATGTGGCTTCCATAAATAAAAAAATTCAAAGAGCACCAATGCAACATGATGGTAAATGCTTACTTAACAAGTTTAATAACCATACTGCAAAGGCCCTTGGATAAATAAAAACAAACACCCTCATACTCATAATTTGTGCGCCTCATATTGACGGTATCCCAAACACATACAAGCCACTTTGGCCTTCGAACACATGGAAGGGATAATAATTTTTTTAAGTGGATCAGGGTAAACACCATAGATAAAACAATTTGTCTCCACACATTTAAGGAAAGTAATCCACATCATCCTTAAGAGCTTTTTTACCTTTTTTTTTCTTTTGAATCGGCAACCCTTCAAACATTGTACGTTTTAACTTTTCCCAATCCAATATTTGGTATGTAATTCTCAACTCCTTGACCCAAAACTTTGATAGTTTCATATTACATATTGGTATGAGTTTCAGTTGCAAATGCAAAGGATTCTCACACGTCGTCGAATCTCGGTGATTCTGATAGTGGAAAAACAGTGAGGTATTGAGAGAACCCATAGCTATCCACTGCCGATAACCTTTTCTTCTCCATCGACGTACTTTCATCATGTGCTCCAGAATGATCACTAACGGCAGAAGAGAAGTTGTCGAGATGCTCTACCACAAATTTGATTTCTGAACCTGAACCTGCTGTAGATATGTCTTCAATTTCTGACTCATAATATTTAGAAGCTGTGAATAAAATAGGTTCTTATTGTATATTTTCAACAACAGTGCTCAATGAATTAGAATGAGGGAAATAAGATTTATCTTTCTTGAAAGAACTATTCACATCTAACATAGAAGAGTTTCTAGTAGACTGAGAATCTGAAAAGTGAGTTTGCAGCTCCATGTGCTCATTAGTTTCCTCAATACTAACAATAGTTCATGGACTGAATGTTCTCCAACCAGTTCCACAGACGTCGGAAACGCTTTGGTCGCCCGAGCAACGTCGATCTCCTCTTGCAACGACTTAAGAATTATGTCAACACCGCCATCTGATTTGATAGAGCAGTGGCGGCCGCAACACCGCCATCTGATCTGATAGAGCAGTGGCGGCCGCAGTTAAATCGTCAAATTCTGCCCTAGTAACCGGTTGATCTCCCATGGCTAATCACGTTAGGAAAAGAACAGGAGAACCCTGCTCTGATACCAACTGACGCAATCGAAAGCGTAGGCTAGCAAACGCTAAACCTAGATCAAAGAAGAAGCGACAAACTTATGAAAATAGGGTTCTAGAATTTCTATCAGAAATTGAGAAAACTCTCTAAATTATTATTGAATGAATAAAAACTCTCTCTTATGCTACAACTATTAAGCATTAAATAACAACCCTATTGGGCCAAAAATAACAAATTAAAACAAAAGCAGAAAATTACTAAAATTAGGCTAAAATAATAAAATATTATAAAAATACTTTGGACACCCTCCTACATCACATTGCCATTGCACGGTTTTTATTATAAAAACCCTAAACTTTTATATTTAAATGTAAAATTTGCACCATTTTTTGACAAATTGATTTGCTGTGTTGGTGGGGAACATAAAGCAAAAGAGATCACTTTTATTGGAAGTCTTAAATTGATTTTTTCCTTCAAATTCAATGATGACTATGTTTTGAGTTAAATTAATCTATGTGTTTTTTTTATTTGGCTTGACTTTAAATCCTAATTTTTTTTTTGCGGCACATTAGCTTCCTATTCGCATAAGATTAAAATTGTATGATTCTAGTTAGAATTATTTGATGTTGGCAAGGTTAGTGGTGCGTAGAAATAATTTAGATTTTAGGTTTCTCTTGTAGCATTATTATTAATTTAGGATTTGATATTATTCTTTAGTTTCTAAAGTGAATTGGTGAAATACGAAGTGATTTAGAACATGATGAACTTGGTGTTGATAATTCATTTTAAGATATTTTGAAATTTTGGGAGTGAGAGTATAGTAAGTTAAAATGTATTTCCCTTAGCTGTGGTGTCAAGGTTATTGAGAGTGTAAGCTTTAAATATTATTGGAAACTTTCATTGAATGTTTAGATATGGAATTCATGTTATAAGATGTGTATAATAGCCGGAATGGGGAAGGTCTAAGACTTTTCGGAACCTTTATTGATATAGGCTAAATTTGAATATATATTATGAGGACTTATATTAATCTTAACGTGTTAAAGATTGTTCTACTTGAGGTTGTGACCATTGCAGACCTAGACTAAGACTATTGCGGTGATGTCTGATCACATGGACATTTTCTTCGTGGGCATTTAATGTCGTTTTGCCTAACCTATAATAGGCTCTAAGTATAGTTTGTAAGTCGGTCTGAATGTCTATGTCATTTAGGACCTTGTTTGATATGTACATTTGTTTTCGGACGTTGATCCAGAAGGGTTGGATGAGTTAAACGTCGGTACCAATAATCCTCTCGCTTTGAATCGAGATATTTTGAAATAAGGTTTTTTATTCCTTTTGATTATTAAAAATTGTATTGTTTTAATAATTGGTACCTTACTATTCAGAAACTTTTATTTCCTTGTTTGTCCGATAGACAACAATTCCAACCAAATCATAGTCGTTGTCGTTTGACGATATGGATCTCCTTTTTAGGAGATTAGCCAAGTGAGGGCCATGGAGGGTTAGATATGAGTGGGGCATGTGCCAATTACTCAATGATTAATATTGATCTCCGGTAATCCCACTATACAACATTTTTACCTTGACACTCCACTAAACTAATTCACGATCAATGCAGAGCACTCTACTGAGAATTTCATGGAGTACCATATTGGTTACTACTGTTTGAGGTTTCGTTAATTATAAGTTGTGCGACTTGATTGACATATCAACAAACTTTGACAATAATAGTCTCCATGGAGCAGTGTTAGGATTAGACGTCAACATGCATTGAGTCAAACTAATTTCCTTAAAAATATACTAATTTTGTAAATGTTAATTATTATTATATATATAATTGTTTGTGCGTGTGGCCCTTTTCTACTTTTATCGGTATAATATCCTATCTCCATATTTCTCTTCTTTTGTTTTCTTTATTTGTTTATGTTTGTATCTGCATATGCGGATTTTGCCAGGTTATGTGAGTTTGGTTGGAGGCAGTTGAAGACTAGACAGTTTAATTCACCCGATGTGTGATTTCCTTTCCCGTTGATTGTTGAGTTGTATTTAATTATTTCTATATTTATGGGTATTTTCTTCCATTTGGATTTGAAGTCTATATCATTGTGTAATGCCTATTGTTATTTATCAATCAATTTACATTTTTGAAGAACAAATTTATTTGAGGACTATTTTATACATAATTGTTAGAAAATTTCAAATGAATGAAATTTTATTTTCTCCACTGGGAATTGTTTATATTAGACGTCATGTGTGGTGATATCATACCATCTTTATTTATCGATTACCAAGTTGTTATCAGGTACAAAGTATCGACATGCAAATCATGGATTTTTAAAAGAGGAGGCGTTACATACCCGATATCACCTCAGTCAGAAGCCATAAATGTACCTTCCTTACAATCTTCAAAACATACCCATTATCCACAAAGATCACCACAAAAGTGTTAAGAAAAAGGTGTATTCTCATTAATTGGAAAGGATTGGTACAATCTGCTATATATAGCAGATAGAGATACACTACAAAACTGGGTTACTTGACAGCCAAGTAACTCCAAAACTAACTAATAACCAACAATACTCAACAAAAAGCCTACATCCCTTTCACCCTGAAACTTTTACAGAACTTAACCAAATCCCATTTAAATTTCTGATCAATCCTCCTTTGAATCTAATTTTGATTCAGAAGGAATCATTGACTTAGAAAAGGCCAAAGCTCACGTAGAAGAACTCCATAGGCACTACATTCAAGCCAAACAACAAATAGAGAACCTGGAACAAGAACACACTATTATAATCCAACCCTCTACCTCTAATTTGTCAGAACGCATCCCTAAATCTGTTGAAACTAAACCTCTTGCCATTGTACCTATCTGTGTAGTGTCAGGCATTCTTGTCCCTCTATTTGTCCTTGCCCGAGAGCTTCTAATAGGGTGTTTGTTTTCAGAGGAACCCCGTCATATGGAGGTTGACTCTAAAACAATACGTAAACTATACTTTGAACTTGTATCAAAATCTATCATTGAACCAACCTATGAATCAGAGACTCTGATACCACATTTAGAAGTTTTAGGAACCACCCTCCAACCTCAAACCATCAGATTCTCCACCTTCAACATGAACCTATTAAAACCACCACCAACTGTTAACAATGACCTTGAGGAGTTCAATACATTGGTCTATAAGAAGGTTCAAAATCTGCTGGAAGAAAGGCTAACATATTTCAACTTTGAGGAGCATTTAGCTAAATGGGATAATCTTATAGAACAAGTGGATAAAGCTCTTCAAGACAGGAAAGATTTTGGGAAAACATTAATAGAAGCTAACAGATAGGCTTTGAAGCATTGACGTGGAAAGGTACTGCATCAGATGCAAATGGAGGATCTCATAAGCAATCCTCAAAGGTAGTTGCCTACTTCAATGCCACCAACAATTGCTTATGCTATTCAAGAGTTCTCTGAGTTCCTAATAGGTCCGCAAGTGCACGTTATCTATTGTCACCTTGTTTATCTATGGCAATGATAATTAATTTGGTTGCAAAATTGGGAAAATAATTTGTTCTTAATTAATTTTAATGACAAGAGACCGGAATATAATTCGCGTCGACCGTGAGTACTTGTTAAGTTATATTTTATTATTGTAACAGGAAAATATTTTCGCGCGTGCAAAGGATTAAATTAAAGGGGTCGCCAGCTCGAGTGTACAACACTAAATTTTGACTTTGTTATCTATTCAACCGCTTTCGCGCGTACGCCTTACAACTTCAAAACTCTGCTTGAAAAAAAAAATCAATTTACGCTTGAAAAGTTATTTTTAGTAGAAATTTTAATTTAAAGGTTTCGTTCGCTTTCGCACAGCTGAAACCGTATTTTAAACTCACAGCTCCCGCTTTCGCGCATCCGACTACAAGTTTAAAATACCTCTTTGAAAATTAGTAAATTTTAAATCAATTAATGAAAACGCTCTCAATGTATTTCAAAATCAATTCCTAAAAATGCTACGGACAGATACAAGTTTCACTCTTTCGATATGAAACCAGTATTGCATTATTTCAGCTTTCACTTAAAAATAATTCTTGTTACAATTACTAATCATACAATTTTACAATTACTAATCATACAATTTAACAGAGCATCATTGGTACGCACTATAAAAATCAGAACATCCGTCACATTCTGAACTCTATAAAAATCTACCTAGACATAATTAAATTATACATAAAACTTAACATTGATGAAACTCATATTGAAAAACAATTAAAAAAAATGTAACCTGCAATTTTCTGGAATCTTTAACTCTAGATGATATCCACGTACCCATTGCTACAAGCAATCGCAGCAAGCAACACAATGGAATGGACCGCAGCAACAATAAAGAAATAAGACAGCAACGAAGCACATGAATGAATTCGTAAACGGCAGCGGCGACACAGTAACGATTACCAATTAGAATTGAAACAAGTGCAACAAAACTAAAGTATTGGAACCTACAGATTACGTAGCACTAATAGGACAATCATATAAATTTGGATAAATAATAATAAATAGGAAAATGACATATGAAATTTGATAGAGTATTTGGTACTGGAATTAAAATTGCAAGGAAACAAAGTATTGAAAACTTAAATAACAATAAGCGTGCAAAATAAACTGTTTCTCAATATCACTTAATTTTTCTCTAAAAAGCTTGGTGTCTACAACTGAGTTTTCAAGTAGTAGAGAAAATGAAGGAAGTGGGAAAAATTGATTATGAAACGGATGAAATATTTAACCCGACTCCATGTGTTGACTTCCCATGTGACTTGTTGACTTTTTAACCTTTTTTTTCTTCCTTTTTTAACCTCTTTTCCTTTTTTTCACCATATTTCATTATTCGCGACCTTTAACCGACAAATACCTGAAATACACACACAATACCAGCATAACATTGCAAAAATTTATAAAATCAAAATCAAAAAATGTGTAAGTTCAGTCAAAATAGTAGTGCATTTTACGTGTTTTCAGTTCCCTCGTTTGGATCACTTTCTATTGATTCCTCCTAAACATCTGGTCATCAATAAAAGAGAGAAAATAATCAAAATGACTTTACACATACACATGAAGGTGTTCTATTCCATATATGATTTTTAAGTCTTTCTTACTCAAAAAAAAAAAAAAGTCTTTCAGTCAACATTTGTGTTCTAAGGTTTTGTTATTTCTCAAAATATTTTAATACTAAATATGAACAAAAAAAAATATTAATTACAATCAACGGTAATCGTTACACATTTTATTTCAATATATTTTGATTTGGACTTAAATTTAAATTATAGGGTCATATTCAATACTAAAAATTAAGAAATTCAAAATTTTACAAATTTAATCATAATAAAGCAACCGCGGGAAATTTTGCAGGAAAGTCCATATAAAAACCGCAGGAAACTCCGCAGACAATTCCTGCGGAATTTCCTAACGAAACGTACAAATAATATTGGATAATAATTCTGCAGGAAAATCCCCAGCATAATAGTAGTTACTTGCAGATGCACCTGCGGGATCTGAATCCGCAGGAAACTAGGTCTAACGAACGAAACTACAACAAAATCCCAGGATTTCCTGCGGATTTTTTTTCGCATGAAAACGCGCAGAATAACTAGATATTCTAGTAGTACAACAAGAACAATTCAATTCAACCACTCCGAGATAAGAATCGACAAGATCTAGAGCCTAAAAAAAACCTCTCACATATTTGTAGTCTTAGCTGAATAATTTAATACCTTGGCTACATTAAGATACACTCTCTTAAACAAATGAAGTTATTGGAATCATTCTTGTTTGAGTAGCTGATATTGCGGGTTCAGGGTGACCTGCATGAAATCAATTAAATTAACTATTTTTCAATGGCTTTTATATATATATAGAGAGAGAGCATTAACTATGAGAATGCCATTTCTATATAAGAATGGTGAGAATGAATATAAACCATAAGATTCAAATAGATGGTTCAGATTAAAAGATCTATTTTAAATAACACATGTGCTTTTCCACACTGAATTAATATGTAAACCCTTCATCTTCTTGATTCCATCATCATCAACATTCAATGTCATTCTCTCTCTGTCAAGGAGGTTCACCTAATTGATCTACCTTAACATAGATTAATATGCATTCCATAATCTTCCTAGAATGAAATTCAAGCATTCTGTGTAACTCTCATAATTTTCAATTAAATTTGTCATGAAGGAAAATTAATTATATTATATCATTTCCTTTGTCCATCTATATTTTAATTGCATGGCAACGTTGTAGGAAAAGAATCCAACACAGTCCAATTAAATCCATTCAAGTAATGATGCAAGTAATTTCACAGACTTAAATTAGATTGAAATTGAAAAAAAAAATCCCAAGAAGAAGGCAAGGCAAGGGTGAAGAAAATACAGAACTGTAAAAGAAGAAGAGGAGATAAACAAAGAAGAAGAATACAAGGGTGAGAGAGTTGCGCTGGGCTAAAAAAGAAATGGAGGAGAATGCAGATCTGGAAAGGCAATAGCAGGGAAGAACAAATGTCACGTAGGTTTGGGGTTTTTTGGCACATGATAAATCACAATTAATCTCAACCTTTCCTTTTTAATCTTATGGTTTATATTCATTCTCATATTAAAATGGCATTCTCATAGTATATATTCTCTCTCTCTCTCTTTCTATATATATATATATATATATATATATATATATAGAGTATTCCATGGAACATAGAATTTTATTTGTGATAAAGTATTCCATGGAACTAAAATCCTATATAATTAAATAAGAAACTTATTGAAATTAATAACACAATATAATAACTTTTGAACTAGTCACAAGCTTAGCTGATGCTATGTACTTCATACGTTTAACTGTAGTCAGTTACTTAACTATAACTAACCATTGTAACTTCATAGCTGTCAAAACAGTTAGCTAGTTACTAGATTATACAATTACTTCTGTAACAAGTAATTGTCTAAACTAGCCTATAAAACTTAATAGGTTTTGTTTATTTTTTGATATTTTGATTTAATTCTTATGGATAAATGGGGTCCCTTATCTGTTACATCTATGTTTGGTTTCAGATATTGTCTCACTATAGTTGATGATAAATCTAGATTTATATGGATTTATCTCATGAAGCTCAAATCAGAAGCATCTAATCTGGTCAAATCATTTGTAAAAATGTCAATGCACAATTTAACTCTAAAGTCAAGTGTATTAGATCTGATAATGGTAATGAATTTCTTCTAAAGGATTTTTATTCTAAAAATGGAATTTTACACCAAAATTCATGTGTTGAAACCTCTCAGCAAAATGGAATAGTAGAGCGAAAACATCAGCGCATTCTTGGCACTGCTAGAGCTCTACTGTTTCAAGCTGATTTGCCAAACATTTTTAGGGCACAAGTTGTCAGTCATGTAGTGTACCTCATAAATAGGTTGCCAACTCCTTTCTTAGCTCAAAAATGTCATCACCGAATACTTTTTAACTGCTTACCGGATATCTCTTTACTTAAAGTATTTGAATTCATAGCTTTTGCTTCTACTTTAAAATCAAATTGAAAGAAATTAGACTCTAGATCAAGGAAATGCATCTATTTATGTCTTAAAACTGGTGTCAAAGGGCACATTTTGTTTGATTTAATTCATTCAAGAGAAATTTTCTTATCCACAATTTGTTTTATTTCATTCAAGCGATGCCATTTCTTGACGAAAACTGCTTATGCTCCTCTTGATCATTCATTTCTTGATGACATTATCATTCAATCTTCACCCTCTACTTCACATACTTCTCATTCACCACATCATGTTTCACATACTTCTCCTTCTCATTCATCTGCACAACCTATAAAACATGAGTCTTTATATTTATTTGAATCTCAATCTCAACATCATTCTAACAATCCTATTCCTCTTAGAAGATCAAATAGGGTGCATTAAAAACCAGCTTACTTACAAGATTATCACTTTAATCTTGTTAATAGAATCCAAAGCTGGTATACAAGATGCATCATTTTCTGGTCAATGTAAGTATCCTATATCCTCATTTATGTCTTATCATAATCTCTCTTCACCACACAAACACTTCATTCTAAATATCTCCACTATCCCTGAACCTACTTCATATGAGGAAAGAATGTCTAATGAGAATTGGAGAATAGCTGTCAACCCTGAGTTGTCTTCTTTGATGAAGAATAACACATGAAGCCTGACACAACTTCCCCCTTACGAAAAGTCTATTGGTTGTAAATGGATCTTCAAACTCAAACTAAATGCTGATGGAATTATTGTCATATAAAAAGCTAAGTTAGTGGCCAAAGGCTTCACTCAAACAGAAAGTCTTAAATATATGGATACTTTTAGTCATGTGGTAAAAATGACCACAATCATATTTCTACAAGCTTGGAGCATCTCGAAATTGGCCACTTTTCCAACTTGATGTTAACACAACCTTTCTTCATGGTGATCATAATAAAGTGGTTTATCTGAAACCTCCAACAGGCCTTGTCCTCTCTCAACCTAACCTAGTCTGCAAGTTACAAAGATCAATTTATGGTTTAAAACAAGCTAGCAGACAATGGAATGCAAAGTTAACTGAATTCCAGGCTATGTGTAATCAAAAGCTGATTACTCTCTATTCACAAAGAAAACTAACACAGGATTCACTGTCATCCTAGTACATGTTGATGATCTGGTCTTAGGGGGGACTGGATCTACTGAGATAAAGAATATTTACCCCTTGTTAAATACCAAGTTCAGTATAAAAGACTTAGGGGCACTCAAATATTTTCTAGGATTTGAAGTAAGCCAGATCTAAAAGTGGCATATCACCATGTCAAAGAAAATATGCACAAGATCCGATACAAGATGCATGTTTACTTTGCGCTATGCATTAAGCAATCATGACATTGATAAAAGACTTAGAATTTGTGAATAAATTTTTCTCTCCTCAATGCATTGTTCCTAGTTCATAGTGAATTTTTCTCTTTTATATTCTACAGAGATTCAATCTTATGTTTTCACATAGGCAGCGCAGATCACAAATATCTAAATATATTATCACAACACACTAGAGTTTACATTTGACCAATATATGAGTTGCAAAATATTTAGAGGAACCACAAAACTAAAAATTATCCATTGGAAGAAAAGGTTTTTGTGTGTGGTTGCCTTGTCTAAAGGAACATGTCAATATCTTCCTAACCTTTTCCAAAATAAGAATCTCATCACCAGAGAGTCCATCAACTAGGGGAAGCTATGTCGAGTGCACAACATAGACTTGGATAACCATATAATGATAACTTTTATGGCATCATCTATCGTCGACATAACATTGACAGAGGAATTGTGCCTATAAGGGATCATATCAAATCTTTTACCAATGAATTAGGTCGCCTCAGAGATCGCCATTGTTATGACATGCAGCAAATATAACACAGGGAATTGTTTTATTTTTTTGAAAGATATATAACATGGGGAATTTTTGAGACATGGCATCTTCCTCATCTAGATATTCTGCCAAATTAGGATATTGGTAACTCGTTTCTAATCTCGTAAACTTTCCCAATCGATAATCAATCTTAATTCTAGTAAAACCTAGATCCCAAAAGAAAAATGTATCTATGTTATAGTGAACAAAGGTGAATTAGCCCTTGTATTATATTCCCTCTTAATGTCAATTTTGGCTTATCAAAAAAATAAGGCATGGTATATGGTGTCATATGATCATCTGGTCCACAAATCCATTTAATTGTCGTGGTTGCGATATTCATCAATCAATTCTTCTTCAATTAATACTCGTAAATAATTCACCATGTTTTATTCAAAATATCCAAGATCAATATCGATTAAATCATTTTGATTGTATTGTTTTTCAAAACTCACAAATCACAAACACTAAAACTTTGCCTAAAATGTCTGAAATATCTCCATATCAAATTCTAGCTTTATAATTTGTTAAAATATTCATCAAACTTTATCAACACATATGTTGTTTTTGATTTTTTTTAATAGCTAATTAAAACTTTATACATAATTCACTCCTGCTCAAGAGGAGAGGATAGGAGCAAAATTCTACAGCAACAAGAAACACCAAGACCAAACAAAACAAACTGAGAGAAAATAATAGAGAAAATCTCTTCAGAATGGAGACGCCACCTTCAACCTACTTGTCTCAAATAAACACTCCCTCGGGTTCCAACACCACTCATAATACAATTAAGCCGCCACCTTCAACCTACTCAAACTCCAATGCCAAGATAAAAAAACCTTTATGAGATTGACATTTCCATCAACCTGACACTATTAGTTTCCATCAACCTCCTTGACACTATTATTGAATATTCTATAATTTCGATCC
This sequence comes from Medicago arabica, assembly GCA_946800305.1. Lineage (NCBI taxonomy): Eukaryota > Viridiplantae > Streptophyta > Magnoliopsida > Fabales > Fabaceae > Medicago > Medicago arabica. Next base: position 4,676,981 of record OX326969.1, read on the forward strand.
TTCCAAATCTTCCAATGAACAGCATGTCAAGTTATCCACATACAAATCAACCTCGTTGTTCCATTTCCGGGTATTGGAGATTTCCTATATATCTTGAGGCCTGAAGTTTTGAGCAGTAACTTGAGAAGAAAAAGTTTTTGAAGGAAATGAGTAAACTCGTCAAGAAGGTCGGGATGGCTTTGGAAAAGTGTAGTAACCTGAAGAAGTTCAATTAAGACAAAACAAGCATCAATATAAATATGTTTGGTTCATCTCATCAATAACCTTATGCAATTATGCGGTTTGAGATTTCCGCCATTTGCCCTTATTTTGATCAAGCAATTTTGGTCTCCAGATTGTGACTATGCACAATTTGAAACGAGACTAAAATTACACAAATTCCAGTGCTAGATACCAAGATAGGTAAAAATATTGATGCCCAAATGATCATTCGAAAAAATTAAGAAGTCAAAATTGAACAATAACAATATATTTGAAGAATAAAAGTTAAATTTATAAATTAATTTAAAGGATTTTGACTACAAGAACATCATTCACAGGCAAGAATTCAACACATATACCTTTTAGCAGACCTTGGTGATCAACACTTTCAAATTGATCATTTATATTAAAAAAAAATAAAAATATTGTTCCTTGTACGTTATTAAATACAAATCTTCATTAAGAGAATCCATCAAACTCAATAACAGTCACACCTTTATCTTTTTCAAATACTTGTAGGATCTTCCAATTTAACGGGAAATTATTCCTCCTCCAATGGAAGCTTGATTTCATATTCATCAGGCAGGAAATAGTTTAATCTTGATATTAAATCACTATGCCCTTGAAATATTTCCATCATTATTTTAACAAGATTTGGAGCATCAATTCTACAAAATGTAAAAAATAGATAGACAAATTAATTATAATCAACAAAAATTAATAGAATCCATTTCATTCTTCAAAAATAAAAATCCATTTCACAATATAAAAAAAATAATAGTGGTAAAAAATGACCAAACCTTTGTGTCTTGTAATCCTTCAAGACATTCACAAAGTTATCATACTTATCCCTATGATTAACTTGAATAAATCTGAGCTTAACTTCATCGACAAAATCTTTGGCCTTTCTGGCTTCATAATGTTCTAGAGATTCTTCCTCCTCTGATGGAAGCTTGATTTCAAATCCTTCTGGCATGAAGTAGTTCAATCTTGATATAAGATCTCTATGCCCTTGAAATATTTCCATCATTATTTTAACAAAATTTGGAGCATCAATTCTACAAAATGTAACAAATAGATAGACAAATTAATTACAATCAACAAAAATTCATAGAATCCATTTCATTCTTTAAAAATAAAAATCCATTTCACAATATAAAAAAAACAGTGGTAAAAAATGATCAAACCTTTGTGTCTTGTAATCCTTCAAGACATTCACAAAGTTATCATACTTATCCCTATGATTAACTTGAATAAATCTGAGCTTAACTTCATCGACAAAATCTTTGGCCTTTCTGGCTTCATAATGTTCTAGAGATTCTTCCTCCTCTGATGGAAGCTTGATTTCAAATCCATCAGGCATGAAGTAGTTCAATCTTGATATAAGATCTCTATGCCCTTGAAATATTTCCATCATTATTTTAACAAAATTTGGAGCATCAATTCTACAAAATGTAACAAATAGATAGACAAATTAATTACAATCAACAAAAATTCATAGAATCCATTTCATTCTTCAAAAATAAAAATCCATTTCACAATATAAAAAAAATAATAGTGGTAAAAAATGACCAAACCTTTGTGTCTTGTAATCCTTCAAGACATTCACAAAGTTATCATACTTATCCCTATGATTAACTTGAATAAATCTGCGCTTAACTTCATCGACAAAATTTTTGGCCTTTCTGGCTTCATAATGTTCTCGAGATTCTTCCTCCTCTGATGGAAGCTTGATCTCAAATCCATCAGGCATGAAGTAGTTCAATCTTGATATAAGATCTCTATCACCTTCAAATAATCCTTTAATTATTATACCAAGATTTGCAGCATCAATCCTACAAAATATACCAAAAGGATAGACAAATTAGTTACAATCAACAATATTTAATAAAATCCATCTAACATTATAATAAAAAAATAAATAGTGGTAACACATAATCAAACCTTTGTTTCCCGTAATCATACAAGACTTGCAGAAAGTCATCATACTTATCCCTCCTGTTATCTTGAATAAATCTACGCTTAACTTCATTGACAAATTCTTTGGCCTCTTTGGCTTCACAATTTTCCAGATTCATTATCTCAGGTTGCCCTAAGCCTGACCTTCAATAAGAAAATCAGAAAATGTTAGGAAATATATTTATTTGACAACTTGAGCACATCACCAACACTGAAAAATCAAAGCCCTGGATAAATTAGACAAAGTAAACAAACTATTTAAACTCCCTTGATTTCAAAAATATCAATTAAACAACCCAATCGGAAATCTAATTGCTTGATTATTCATATGCATATAAAATAAAATAAAACACGAAGGAGTTTAGATGAACAGTACCTAGAAGAATTCAGATGAACACAAAGGGAAAACAGAAACACAAAATGAAGAGACGAAAAGAAAGAAGAGATCGAGAAAGAACAAAAAGGGATGGGAAAGAGAGAGTAGACAAGGTCACTTATATACATAAATATGTCGGTCGTAAAGTTTAGGGCTTTCTTCCGTATAAAGCGCACAAGGAAGTTTGAGCGCGTGAATTAACCTTTTAACGATGCTGAATTGAAAACCATGAAGCGCTTTAAATTAGTCTTTGACCAATAAAACTTTTTATAGTTTCTATCATTTAGCTTATGATGTGTATTGTTAATTTGGCTACGTAGCGTTAACGGTGTTAGTTTAGGGCCAAATTTTCTATCAAGAAAAAGCAAATAAAAATAAAAGGGTTTAATAAGTTTTTTCTTCCATAAAAATATAGTTAATTTTGATTTTTTTTTAATAGATTCACATGAAGAGAATGATTGCTCGTGTTTGACGTAAAAAACGAATAAATATGTCGGTCACTAATATACATAAATATATCAGTCCTAAAGTTTAGGACTTTCTTCCATATAAGGCGCAGAAGGTAGTTTTTGCGCATGAATTAAAATTTTAACGAGGGCATAAAACCATGGCAAAAGTTATGGTGCAAAAGTCATTTCCTTATGCATCGTGCATACACACTTCACAACCATTAGATCTAGTATACACGTGTAATAATCCTAGACTTCTCTCTAAGTTAAACTTAGAGAGAGTTCCATTCTCTCTTCAAACAAACCGTCTGACGGTGATGATGATGGTGATGATGATGAACGACGATGTTGATGATGAGATTGAAGATTCTGGAAATCATTTCCATAGCAAAATGGGTTTGGAGTACAACTCACAGAAACCATTTCCACAACAAAATGGTTTTGGCATTCCGGTACGGTGATGATGACGGTGATGATGATGAACGACGATGTTGATGATGAGATTGAAGATTCTGGAAACCATTTCCACAGCAAAATGGGTTTGGAATACAACTCACAGAAACCATTTCCACGGCAAAATGGTTTTGGCATTCCGGTACGATCTCAGCCGTCCGATCTTTAATCGGTGGCTAAGATCATACTGTTTGAAAACCGGATAGATAAATCTGAACTGTTCGATCACTTTTCTACGGTTCAGATATTCTACTGCGTGTAATTGCGTGAAACATTTACATCAGGAGATCCAGGTCCGTTTAAAACAGGAAGAAAAACACATGTTGAGGAATTTTTTTGACGAAGAGACTAAATTGTTGTGATTTAATTTTATAAGGTACTAATTATATTCACTTTTTTGTCGAGGACTAATTTGACACGTGCATATTTTGTCATGGACCAAAATAGGTCTTCACTCAAATTTATTTATTTTTTAGTATTTATCTATTGAATGTTAAACCAGGACAAGTTAGTCTCTCCATCAAAAAAAAATTCTAATACATTTTAAAATCATGAATGGTCCACATGTGTTTTTTAAAGATAAATAAATGGACATTTATGTCCTACAGCAATTTAGTCCTAAAAAATACTAAATTTTGAATATTGATCATTCTTCTTTTAAGTCACACTTATTTCTTTTATGACAAAAGACTCAATTGTTTGATGAAATCTACAAGATCAAATAGTTACTCTCATATTTTGGTAAGGATTTAATTAATATTTTCGTCTCATGAGGAAGGTTTTATTCGTAGAGTAGAGAACCAAGAGAACACATTTATTTGGATTGATCCATAGTTAGAAGGCGGTACTTTTTGTTCTAGATTTAGCTGCCTTTTTAAATTATGTGTAGATAGTAGACATTTGGTAACTGAGGTTTGCAGTTAGAGGGGAATAGTTAGAGGTTGAGGAGGATACTTTTTTTGCATGGAATGGGAAATCGATAGTCAAATGTTTTTCTATCTTAGCTAATTTTGCTAAGCAGGTTACTGTGACGGACAAATGGATTTGAAATATGATCATGATGTTGACTATTCGGTAAAATGTGTTTACCATATTGTAACTTAGAATGTGCATCATGATCGTGATTCTCATTCAAACATTATATGGAACAAAGTTGTACATCTCAAAGATTTCCTATTGGCATGGAGAACTATCTACAAGAGGATTCTAACAAAAGACAACTATATTTGTCATGGAGTGGTTCCTTTAGGTTCTTTGTTGTGTTTAGGTGGTTGTGAAAAGGAAGAAATTGTTAATAATGTTTTTCTTGATCGCGTTTTCTTTGGTAGAATTTGTCCTTCAATAATGTAATGGTTGGGGATTTCTTGTGTTCAACCGGTTGATATTTTCTTGCATGCCTTGCAATTTGATGGTACATATTTTCATAGGAAGGATATTTGTCATTGCCTATAGGGGATTTGGTTGGCTTCATTTGAGTAATTTAGAAAGAGTGTAACTCACAATTTTTTGCAATAAGGAACTGAATAGAGATCAATTAATCTATCGTATTAAAATTTTCTTTTGGGTGTTGATTAAATCTAAAAAACCACATTTGTTTTTTTATTTTTTTATTTTTCGTTCTTGGTGGAATAACCCATCGGTTTGTATTGTTTATGAAACCATGTAATGTTTTATTTGGGCTTTTGTTTTTCCATTTGACTTTTTTTTAGGTACACATTGTTCTTGATTAGGGTCTTTTTTAATATATTTCATTTGGCTTCTTCAAAAAATAAAATAAACAAATTAATTATTTTATTTTTTTCCTAAAATAAATGCAAACACTTTCATCCCATTAAACTAATCTCTCAAATACATAATAACATATGGGAGGGTGTAGGTCAGGTTGATGGTGGGTGGTTGTATGATAACATTAGTCGGAAGGTGGGGGATGGCAATTCTACTCTATTTTGGAGAGATCCCTGGTAGGATAGGCAGCCTTTGATGGTTCGGTAGTAGATTATATGAGTTAAATGATAATAAGTTAGTGTCTGTGAAGGATATGTTTTCTATGGGGTGGGGGTAAATGGTGAGGCGTGGAAGTGGCGTAGGCGACCGTTTGCTAGCTTGGGAGGAAGAGTTGTATTTTGCAGAGTTCTAACAAGGGTTAATTTGTGAAAGACACGCATTTTACCAGCTAATTAGCAGGGTTGTACGGAAAATATTGGCAATAATGAAGACGTTCATCACCTCTTTATTAACCGTGAATTGTTTGGCAGAATTTGGTATATTATTTATAATTGGCTCGATTTCACTGCCGATTTCAGTGGCAGTGTCGTGGATCATATTACTCAGTTTTGAAGCTTAAGGGTTTTTCGCATAAGGTTAGAAACTCCTTGTATGTTATTTGGTTCTCTGTTTCTTGGATTATTGTGATATAGCGTAATAGACGTGTTTTTCTGTAAACGGAGGAAAACGTGTAGCCACATTTGTTTTTCCTTTGTTTGTTATGATTTAACTTCTATCTTTTTCTAACAATTTTAATTAAAGTTCAATATTTTGATAAAGAATTAGTTCAATTTTTTGTAAGAAAAATCGGAGAAAGTTACATAATGGTAACACATCGACAATTAAACTATGTTGGTATCCTAATGCCACCAATCCTATGAAAACAGTCCAAAAGAATTATTCATGTGAAAAAGGAAAACAAAGGTTAGGGGGAATAGATCAAATCCACCAAAACAAGTTCAACGAAAGCGATAATAAGGCGAAATAAGCAATGTCTCGAATATAAAAAAAACCTTCTCTAGATCAACTAGGTAAGTGATCTTGTGACTCAATCAGACTAAACCATCAACAAAGAATCCAAAATTGAATACTCTATATGCACAAGTATTCCCCTTATGAGAAAATCTAAAACCAAAATTTCTAATGATATGAAGACAATTTTCCAGTTGACCTTAAGCTTTCAAGGAGCCAAATTAATAGTAGTACAAGCTTAGTATGTGAGGATGGAGTCATACACAAGCCGTAAATCTGTCCAACCTATAGCATGAGAAAAACAATAGCATAAATAATTACACAAATTTCAGCATATAGAGAAGTTGTAACACCAAAATTTGCAGAAAATGTACCTACAAAAGTATCACTGTTATCTTCATTTATTGAAATGAATTTATAGAGAAAATTTTATGCTTAAATTAAGTCATTACTAAAGGCTTTTAGAAATGTTTAACACAATCCAAACCCCTTTTTCTTGTGTTTTCCAACACATTCAACAAAATTGGAGCATAAGCAGTTGAGCAAGAGTATTTCCATTCCTCTTTGAATAGATTAAAATTGAGTAAATTATGCATTAGATGAGTTAAGCCAGAGATATGCTTCATTCTTAATAGTTCACATCACTTATTATACTATGAATGGAGGCTTTGCGATAAAGGGACGACTTGCATTCTTAGTTTCATGTGCCTAATTCTAGAGGCACGACTTGGATTTTTTGAACCGGCGAACTACTTGGATATTTTGAACTGCACACCTAAACACACATTAAGATAGTACAATTTTTCTCATACATTTTATTTTAAAAAAAATCAAGTCAATTCTCCAAACCAACTTGGTTTATATAATCTCTCCATTATATATTTGTTTAATGTTTATGCTCCTTGTGACAATCTGGCTAGGCAGGTATTGTGGGATTCCTTGTCTTTGCGCCTTGCTCCTTTGAGAAGAGCTCATGTTTGTGTCTGTGGGGATTTTAATGTTGTTCGTAGTAGGGATGAAAGAAGAACCGTGTCGGATTCTCGAGGGTTCCCAGACGTTGAACTTTTTAATCATTTTATTGAGAATAATTTTTTGTGTGATCTCCCGTTATGCGGTAGAAATTTTACGTGGTTCAAAGGTGATGGTCGGTCCATGAGTCGACTTGATAGATTTCTTCTTTCCGAGGAGTGGTGTTTGAAGTGGCCGAACTGTCTTCAGGTTGCTCAGTTGAGAGGGTTGTCCGATCACCGCGCCTTATTTTTGTCTGTGGATGAAGAAAATTGGGGTCTCAAACCGTCTAGATTTTTGAAATGTTGGTCAGATACAATAGGTTATGCGGAGTTTGTCAAAGATAAGTGGATGTCCATTCAGATCGATGGTTGGGGTGGTTATGTGCTAAAAGAAAAATTTAAATTGATGAAAGCGGCTCTTAAGGAGTGGCATGTTGCTCATTCTCAAAATCTTCTGGGGAAGATTGCTTCTCTGAAAGATCGCTTGGCGGTGTTAGATGGTAAAGGGGAAACTGAGGCGTTGACGGACGCTGAATGTGATGATACGCATGGTGTGACAGCAGACATTCACTCGTTATCCAGGTTGCATATTAGTATTTCGAGGCATCAATCTAGAAATCAGTGGCTTACTGAAGGTGATGGGAATTCAAAGTTTTTTCATTTTGTTATGTCCTCTCGTCGGCGTCGTAACACGTTGAGCTCGGTTTTGGTGGAGGGTGTCGAGATTGAGGGCGTGCAACCAGTTAGGCATGCAGTCTTTTCTCATTTTGCGAGTCACTTCCAGACGCAAAATGTTGATCATCCGAGTGTGGAAAATCTTACGTTTCGGTCTTTGTCTGTGGTGGAAGGAGGAGGTCTCATTACGCCCTTTTCGGTTGAGGAAGTGAAGGCGGTGTCTGGGATTGTGATAGCTTTAAAAGTTCGGGCCCAGATGGAGTTAATTTTGGTTTCATTAAAGAGTTCTGGTTGATTCTAAAAGATGATATCATGCGGTTTGTTTCTGAGTTCCACCGTAATGGCAAACTGACTAAAGGTATTAATTCTATGTTCATTGCTCTTATTCCAAAAGTTGATTTTCCGCGCCGTCTAAATGAGTTTCGACCCATCTCTTTGGTGGGGAGTTTGTATAAAATTTTGGCAAAAGTGTTGGCAAATCGCTTGAAAGTGGTGATTGACAGTGTCGTTTCTGAATCTCAAACAGCTTTTGTGAAAAATAGATAGATTCTTGATGGTATTTTGATAGCTAATGAGGTGGTGGATGAGGCTCGCCGTTGAAAAAAGGATCTTCTGTTGTTTAAGGTCGATTTTGAGAAGGCGTATGATTCTGTTGACTTGGGTTATTTGGATGCAGTTATGGAACGGATGTCTTTTCCGTCGTTATGGAGAAAATGGATTGGAGAGTGTGTTAGTACAACCACTACATCTGTGCTAGTGAATGGCAGTCCTACAGACGAGTTTCAGTTGTCGAGGGGTCTTTGACAAGGGGATCTTCTATCTCCTTTCTTGTTTCTGTTAGCGGCTGAGGGACTTAACATCTTGATGAAAGCAATGGTTGATTCTCATATGTTTCAAGGTTATAGTGTGGGGGTGGCCAACCCTGTGGTTTTGTCTCATCTTCAATTCGCGGATGATACATTGTTACCTGGTGTCAAAAGTTGGGCGAATGTTCGAACTCTCCGTGCTACTCTTCTTATTTTTGAAGCTATGTCGGGGTTGAAAGTGAATTTTAATAAAAGTATGTTGGTGGGGATTAATATCTCAGATTCTTGGCTTTGTGAGGCAGCTTCGGTGTTGCAGTGTAAAGTGGGTAAGGTTCCTTTTGTGTACTTGGGCTTGCCTATTGGGGGAAATCTGCGTCGTCTTAATTTTTGGGATCCTATTGTGAAGCGTATTAAAGCTAGACTTACGAGTTGGAATAGTCGATTTCTTTCTTTTGGCGGACGCTTGGTACTTTTAAAATCTTTCTTGACTTCTCTGTCAGTCTATGCTCTTTCTTTTTTCAAAGCTCCATCAGGTATAATCTCTTCCCTTGAATCTTTGTTTAATAATTTCCCTTGAATCTTTGTTTAATAATTTCTTTTTTCTGAGAATGTATACACCTTGAGAGAGAAATAAATAAGAGAGTGATGTGATATATTGATGACCTGATAGTATGATAGATATAAGATAAAAGGGTCATGCAAACAAGTGTTATAAGGGCACGTGTTTAAGTTTCCTTACGTGCGATCATACCAGCACTATTGCACCGGATCTCGTTAGAACTTCGCAGTTAAGCGTGTTTGGGCGAGAGTAGCAATATGATCTATGAGACTTTTTGACATTTATTTATTAAAATCATTTTTTAATACATTATTTATCAAAACTATTTTTTCGATGCATTATTTATCAAAACTATTTTTTAACATGTTTATTTATCAAAATTATTTTTTGATACATTATTTATCAAAAGTATTTTTCGATAAGTTATTTATCAAAAATATTTTTTAATATAGATAATTGTTATTGTCAGCGGTGGCGGTCAGACCCGTTGTTTTGATTGGATATTGGCTAATGCCTGATCTTTGTTTTTGTAGTTTTGAGCGACCTCTTTAATATGTCTTGTGCTAAAGAGGCGCCTTGGTTATTCTGAATATATATCATTTGAGCTTCATAAAAAAACATGTATAATGTTGAGACAAAATCCTTATATTATGTTTTAAAGATTACAAACATATATTTATTCAATCTTGTTATCTACTAATTCGTTTTGTGAGAATTTGTTTCATGAGAATGTACTGAGAACGTTCTAGCATATATGAAGAAATCAAAACAGTACATCAAGTATGAACAAGACTACATAACGTGTAAACAAGGCTGATTATATTTAAGAGATATCTTTTGGACCATAAGAAAAGGTTTTGACCCATTTGGAAAAGGTTTTAAGCCCATTAGAAGAAAATATCTCATTCATAAGAGCACATGGCTTATTAAAGCATGACATCACTAAAGCAAAGGACAATGACATAATCAGCATTGGGCAGCAAGTAAAACAGCTCATCCCAGTTGTTCTCTAACTCGCAAGCAAGCTACAGTGCTTTGAAAGCTAGGCAAATCAGATGGAACATTCTGAGAACGTTCTGGCTATTTTAAAGAAGAAAAGAGAAATCAAATGAGACTTTGGACAACTATCAAAAACGTGTCCAACAACTCTATTTTCTCCCTTGATCACCAAGACACTCCTCACCTATAAATACAAGTGGTCTTGAAGTTTAAAGGCAAGAGTTTTGAAAGCAAATATTCTCTCAAGTGAAATACATCACTACATACAAAACTCTTCGCAAAACAAAGCAAATTCCAAGCTCTCTCACTATATCTCTTGGATCTTATCTTTTGAATTTGCTATTGTAAAACTCAAACATGTGTTGAGTATTTATTTGATCCAAACAAATCTCACTATACAAAGTGTGTTGTTCTTCTCAAGTCTATTGGGCTTAATAGTTTGAGATAGAAAATTCCAACCTTTCTTTTGCTAGTGTGCAAAGAATTGTAGAAGTCTGCTGAGGTTGATAATACAGGTGTTACGGACTGATCTGGTGTGATCAAGATCTTATAGTGCTAGTCAGAAGTTTCTGTTAGCAAGAAAACTATAGTGGATAATCTCACACGAGGTGTGGGGACTGGAAGTAGCCGGGTTTGGTGAACCAGGATAACTCTCCTGTGTTATTCTTCTTCTCTCTCTCTTTATTTAAAGTTACACATCACACACACTATATCACATATATTAATCCAGAGTTCTCTGGTCCTTAATTAATCATTAATATTGTTGTATAAGTTTATTCAATACTAAACTACCTCCAGAACATTCTGGTCCAAGATAAAACAATTGTTTAACTACTTCAACTAAAGTTTAAATTAAACTTATAAAATTGTTTTATTATTCGTATAACTAATCATTCTCCAGAACATTCTGGTCCCTGTCAAAACAATCTTTTTAAAGATCATTTTTCTCATTCTGTTTATAAACATTCTCCAGATCATTCTGGAACAAACATTTTAATTGTTATACATTCTAATCTTGTTAAACTAATATTCACCAAGAACCTTCTTGAGTATATCAATCTTTGTTTAAAGCTTTCAGGAATAATTTTAAAAAGGGTCACAATTCAAACTCCCCCTTTCTTGCGACGTTTATTGCTACTTCATATAATTGGTAAACAAATAAAATAATTATTTTTTATATCAAATAAAATATTTGGTGGAGATCTCATTGAATGTATACACCTTGAGAGAGAAATAAATAAGAGTGTGATGTGATATATTGATGACCTTATATAGATAAAAGGGTCATGCAAACATGTGTCATAAGGGCACGTGTTTAAGTTTCCTTAAGTGCGATCATACCAGCACTATTGCACCGGAATTCCCTTAAAACTTCGCAGTTAAGCGCGTTTGGGCGAGAGTAGTAATAGGATCTATGAGACTTTTTGACATTTATTTATCAAAATCATTTTTTAATACATTATTTATCAAAAGTATTTTTTAACATGTTTATTTATCAAAAGTATTTTTTGATACATTATTTATCAAAAGTATTTTTCAATACGTTATTTATCAAAAGTATTTTTTAACATGGATAATTGTTATTGTCAGCGGTGGCGGTCGGACCCGTTGTTTTGATTGGATATTGGCTAATGCCTGATTTTTGTTTTTGTAGTTAACTGACAAACTCCACTACTAAAGAAGCAAAAATTAGTGAGGGAATTTTAGAGAGGAAAAACGTGAAATCACTCTCTAATTCCGTCACTATATTTTGCGACCAATGAATTTGTGAGGAATTTTAATTTTTCCGTCACTAATTTCCCTCTCTAATTTTTCTTTTTCTAGTAGTGCTCGTTGTATTTTGAGCGATCTCTTTAGTACGTCTTGTGCTAATGAAGCGCTTTGGTTAGTGTGAATATATATCATTTTAGCTTCATAAAAAAACATGTATAATTGGTAAACAAATAAAATAAATTGTTTTTATATCAAATAAAATATTTGGTGGAGATCTTATTGAATGTATACACCTTGAGAGAGAAATAAATAAGAGAGTGATGTGATATATTGATCACCTGATAGTATGATAGATATATAGATAAAAGGGTCATGCAAACATGTGTTATAAGGGTATCGGTTAATGTCTGATTTTTGTTTTTGTAGTTAACTGACAGACTCGTTGTATTTTAAGCGATCTCTTTAGTACGTCTTGTGCTAAAGAGGTTCTTGGTTAGTGTGAATATATATCATTTTAAACACGTTTAATAAAATAAAATAACATATATAATTGGTAAACAAATGTATAATTGGTAACCTAATTAAACACGTTTAATAAAATAAAAAAATATCATTGTTGTAACTTTTGTTAGGGGAAAAATGTCATTGTTGTTATTGTTGAATACAATTTCGGACATTGTATTAGAATTTCTTCTGTAGTGCAAAATTTATATCGGAAAAGTAAAAAAAAAGAAAAAAATTATTCTGGCATTCAATCATATTTGACCAGATACAGATAAATTTTAAGAATTAACATATTAACCTTCTAAAAGAAAAAGAATTAACAAAATAAATTAAAAATGTTTTAAAAATACAATGAATTAAATTAACATCTTCATATATTTAAAAAAATATTTAGAATGGAAAAATAATATTACTTTTTTTTTTAGATAGGGAAAATAATATTACTAATGGTGTCCCTAATTTAATCAAAGATTTTAGCTATGTCTCTGAATGTTTTGGTCAAGTTTTTTTTTTTTTTTTACAAAAACTAAATAATATTCTTTCATTCATATTGATAGAATACATCAGAAACAATAATATGATCAACACTAAAAACGTAAAGGATGAATCTGCGAACAAATGAAAATTGTTGTTGATCCCATTCAAGTTTCTGATGCCATGTACGCATAACTAGTCGACTGCCTAGTAGTTGAAGCAAGAACTAAAGTTGATGATTGTTTGGTTGTGGAGGCTATTGAAGACTCCATTGTTGCAAAATAAGTTGTTTTTTAGCCACATTATGATGGAAAAATGAAAGTGGCATACCCAAAAGTTGAAGAGAAACTAACTGATTTCCTCAACAGGTACAAACTGAATAACTCGGAGGTGATGTTCTGCCTCAGATGCGGTTCAGTATTTGACCAAGAGGCTACAAAAGGCATTGACAATTTTATTACCAATCTAGAAAGAGGGTAAAATGGTCTAACATCAGGCCAAATTTCACTTTTAATAGGAGTGTGGTCCCATATAAGGCCTCACCTTCGACCATGAATCCACATCACAAAAACGGTTGAATCAAATTAGTTGTTCCAACCTCAAAGGCTCCAACCGAAAAATGGGTCCACTCTAGTGGGCAAAATGTTCCTAATAACAAAGGGAACATGGTGAAAGGGGGCAATACACTAGCTGGTCCAAAAGATCAGGGTGAGTCAAAGAAGTATTCATACAACAACAATTATAAAGGGAAGAATCCAATAACTACAACTCAATTGCACAAGTTCCAAAGGCAAAAGTAGGTTTTTGTCAAAGAAAATGTTAGAACTGTTACTGCTTGAAAAGACAAGCTTAAAGTTGTCGAATCGGCTAGAAGGCCAGTTAAAGAAATGATCTTTCCACCTTTGCTATCAATTAAAGAAAGCACAAATGTCGAAAATGAATAAATGGACTCTGACTTCATAGATTTGGAACCAAACTTTGACGTGTTGTGCAATGTAGTGTCAATTGTTCCTGCTTAGTAGGATGTAATATCTGAAGTGGAAGATAATGAAGAAGAATTCGACACTAAAAACATGGCTAACCATAAGCCAGTTTGCTATTACGTAATGAATAATGGTTGTGTGGTGGACCAACATGCCATGTTTGAGAAACCAAATGGCACCATGAAAGCATTTTGAAGACTTTGTTTATGCAGGCTAAAGTTGACAATGTTGGAGTCAACATGGTGCTAGTGGATGATGGCGTTGCAGTGAACTTAATGCCACAATCCTTATTAAAAAGGATAGGAAAAATTGAATAGTTCTTTTCTATGAAGAAAAAAGTGGTCATTCCCTTGGGCCTATTCAAGTCGACTTGGCAGTAGAGAGCATTACAAGGCCAATAATCTTTATGGTAGTTCCTTCCAAAGATAAATTAAATTTCTACTTAGAAGGGAATGGATCCATGGGGTAGGTGTTGTCCATTCGTCAATGCATTAAAGGATTGTGATGACATGTCATCTTACGTTAATTTTAGCATGTTTTTCAGTCATGTTCAGTAGGTTTTACCAGCAAAACGTATGAGTATCATAGCCATTGTATATGATTTCGGGACATTTGTAATGTTTTATATATTTGAGTATGTAATTATATTCTTCCCGAAACAAAGCAATTTTAGGGTGTTTTTGATGTAATTCACGAAGAAATCATACAAATCGGAAAAGCAAGAACATCCGAAGATTAGTGAAGACCTTTAGAAGATCAAGAATGAAGATTCACGAGGGAGGAATTATGTTCCCAGGTCCCAAGACAACTTATATTGAAGCAAACACCCAACACGACAGAAAAACGGAAAAAAGGGTCTGGAACGCACTCACATGCGCCTAGGGCATGAAGTATGCATCCTTAGCACTGAAAAAGTGGGAGGGAGGTCTTTTCATGCTTTTTTGTGAGTAAATCCCGCGTTTTATGGTTCGAAGATAAACCTATGTTTATTTTGTTGGATAATTATTTAATTTAACTTTCGTTTATTTAGTTATTTTTTGTTCTCTATTTAGTTTTATTAGATTAGATTTATTTGTTTTGTAGTGCTACCCCAGTTTAGGCACTTAGGTTGTGACAGTGTCTAATATAGATGCGTATATCTTGATATTTATATCTTTTTATCTAGGAAGTAATTAGTTAGTAACCAGATGAAATATACCGAAAGTGAGTAGACCATAATAGTAAGTACTTCGGAGGTGACATTACTAATATTGAATAACATATGTTGAACCTATGATGTAACTAGTAGCTAATTAAGGAAACAAGTATTGCATGATTTAAACCGAACCTAGTAATGCAAATAAGTAACGCAAACAGATAAAAATTGTAATCTCTTATCCCTCAACTCTTTTTAATTTTGTTAAACGAAATAAGTAAAACAAATTTTTTGGACGAAACGACAATCCATGTGGATACGATACTCTACTTATACTTTATTACTTGGTAAATGATTTGTTACACTTGCATAATCCAACCATTAGATTTCCATATGGAGAGAGGATGGTTTAGTAAAAAACGTTGAGGCTGACCAAAGCTACTTCATGGCTGAAGTAAACCACATAACCAAGAAGTCTTCGACAAGAATTTGGAGAATATAGTGTCATGTGCTTTTTCATAATCTGGTTACACCCACCAGAAACATGTTTGTTTTGTGAGGCTCCATCCTACCCATGGGTTCTTATAGAAAAGGGAAGTACATGAGGAAGAAACCCTAGTGGAAGGAGTCCTTCCACCAACTAGGTGGTAGCTTTTTCTTTGTTTTTAGATGCTTGGTTGAGGCCCTCTCAATCCCATATACCTTGCCTAATTTCTTTCCAAATTCTTTTCCAACTTCATGTCCAATTTCCTTTCTAAACACCCTTAGATATTCTGATATCATTGCATAGTTCTTGCAACCATCTTCAACATTCTTACAAGGCAAATTTACCATGTTGCTGCTTCCAACATCGTAGCCATTTGAACCTTTTGAACCCATATTTTGCAATGTGCTACCAAGTTCAGTGTCTCTGTTGTTCTTTGCAGCCAATCTTTTCAACAACATGGCTTTCACTTTTGGTGTTTCTACCTGATCAAAACTTCTTTTTTACAGGGGATTAACCGGAACTCGCCCAAATTACAGGGGAGTAAAGACATATTAACCTTAAAAAATAATCAAAATTAGTCATATTTTCGAAATGTTCATAACAAAAGAAAATGTAGTTTGTTAAATTTTAAAGGATCAAATTGATATTTTTTTCTCATCATTTTAGGTCGAAACAACTGTTGTTGATACTCGCCTAAAATGCAAGGGTGTGTGAGAAAACAAGATAAGAAACCGATATAAAATGATGTGTGTTTATGATTTTTCAATTTCTCATCTAGTGTTTCTGCGTTAAACAATTTATTTATTATTTTTTACATCAAACACAAACAATCATTCTCTTATTGTGAATCTATTAAAAAAAAAAATCAAAATTACTATATTTTTATGGAAGTAAAAACTTATTAAACCTTTTTATTGATGGAAAATTTGTCCCCTAAACTGACACTCGTTAACGTCACGTAGCCAAATTAACAGTAGTACACGTCATCATTTAGAGACAAAATTGTGTCGTTTTGATTTCGTAAGTGATTATAAAAAGTTTTGAATCTTTCTAATCTCACCTCATATAATTTTAGTTACACTCAAATTTATTTAAAATTTTACAATAATACCAAAATTGTCCTCTACATGTAAATTTCTAAAAACCCTTCTTTTATTATCATTCTGAACTCTCACCCTCTTTCATCCACAAATCACCATAGATGTGCAACCAAGATCAAAGATTGAATCAACATCTTTTTCATTGATATGTACTCTATTCATAAAGGTTAGTGAATTTCATGAATTTAATTTTCTAAGAGTTTCTATTTGTTTATTGTTTGCTTTGGTATGAGATATGCCTCTGTTAACGGTAATTTGATTTTACGTAGTGAGAGGTTAGTGTAAACTCAGTTTACGTATGTATATAAAATGTTAGTGTAAACTCAGTTTACATAGTTAATGTAATTTCAGTTTACGTATGTATATAAGAGGTTAGTGTAAACTCAGTTTACGAAGTTAATGTAAATTCAGTTTACGTATGTATACAAGAGGTTTACCTAAAATGAGTTTACATATGTATATTAGAGATTAATGTAAATTCAGTTTACGTATGTATATAACAGGTTGGTGTAAACTCAGTTTACGTTGTTAATGTAAATTCAGTTTACGTATGTATATAAAAGGTTAACGTAAACTCAGTTTACGTAAGTACAATTAGGTTATTGTAATTTAAGTTTACATATCTAAGAGGTTAGTGTAAATTTAATTAACGTATGTATATGAAAGGTTAATGTAAACTCATTTTTTATTGTAGTTAAAGGGTATATAAGTCATTCTTGAGTGTAAGTTGAGTTTTTTAGAGTGTGAGTAGTATCTCTCAAAAGTTTTATTGGTCAAAGACTAATTTAAAGCGCTTCATGGTTTTCAATTTAGCTTCGTTAAAAGTTTAATTAACGCGCCCAAATTTAACACTAAACTTCCTCGTGAGCTTTACATGGAAGAAAGCCCTAAACTTTACGACCGACATATTTATGTATATAAGTGACCTTGTGTACTCTCTCTTTCCCATCCCTTTTTGTTCTTTCTCGATCTCTTCTTTCTTTTCGTCTCTTCATCTTGTGTTTCTGTTTTCCCTTTGTGTTCATCTGAATTCTTCTAGGTACTGTTCATCTAAACTCCGTGTTTTTATTTTATTTTATATGCATATGAATAATCAAGCAATTAGATTTCCGATTGGGTTGTTTTATTGATTTGTTTGAAATCAAGGGAGTTTAAATAGTTTGTTTAGTTTGTCTAATTTATCCAGGGCTTTGATTTTTCAGTGTTGGTGATGTGCTCAAGTTGTCAAATAAATATATTTCCTAACATTTTCTGATTTTTTATTGAAGGTCAGGCTTAGGGCAACCTGAGATAATGAATCTGGAAAATTGTGAAGCCAAAAAGGCCAAAGAATTTGTCAATGAAGTTAAGCGTAGATTTATTCAAGATAACAGGAGGGATAAGTATGATGACTTTCTGCAAGTCTTGTATGATTACGGGAAACAAAGGTTTGATTATGTG
The DNA here is from genome assembly GCA_946800305.1 of Medicago arabica. Lineage (NCBI taxonomy): Eukaryota > Viridiplantae > Streptophyta > Magnoliopsida > Fabales > Fabaceae > Medicago > Medicago arabica. The sequence goes on from OX326969.1 coordinate 4,695,040, forward strand.
TTACCACTATTTATTTATTTTATTATAATGTTAGATGGATTTTATTAAATATTGTTGATTGTAACTAATTTGTCTATCCTTTTGGTATATTTTGTAGGATTGATGCTGCAAATCTTGGTATAATAATTAAAGGATTATTTGAAGGTGATAGAGATCTTATATCAAGATTGAACTACTTCATGCCTGATGGATTTGAAATCAAGCTTCCATCAGAGGAGGAAGAATCTCTAGAACATTATGAAGCCAGAAAGGCCAAAGATTTTGTCGATGAAGTTAAGCTCAGATTTATTCAAGTTAATCATAGGGATAAGTATGATAACTTTGTGAATGTCTTGAAGGATTACAAGACACAAAGGTTTGATCATTTCTTACCACTGTTTTTTTTTTATATTGTGAAATGGATTTTTATTTTTAAAGAATGAAATGGATTCTATGAATTTTTGTTGATTGTAATTAATTTGTCTATCTATTTGTTACATTTTGTAGAATTGATGCTCCAAATTTTGTTAAAATAATGATGGAAATATTTCAAGGGCATAGAGATCTTATATCAAGATTGAACTACTTCATGCCAGAAGGATTTGAAATCAAGCTTCCATCAGAGGAGGAAGAATCTCTAGAACATTATGAAGCCAGAAAGGCCAAAGATTTTGTCGATGAAGTTAAGCTCAGATTTATTCAAGTTAATCATAGGGATAAGTATGATAACTTTGTGAATGTCTTGAAGGATTACAAGACACAAAGGTTTGATCATTTCTTACCACTGTTTTTTTTTTATATTGTGAAATGGATTTTTATTTTTAAAGAATGAAATGGATTCTATGAATTTTTGTTGATTGTAATTAATTTGTCTATCTATTTGTTACATTTTGTAGAATTGATGCTCCAAATTTTGTTAAAATAATGATGGAAATATTTCAAGGGCATAGAGATCTTATATCAAGATTGAACTACTTCATGCCAGAAGGATTTGAAATCAAGCTTCCATCAGAGGAGGAAGAATCTCTAGAACATTATGAAGCCAGAAAGGCCAAAGATTTTGTCGATGAAGTTAAGCTCAGATTTATTCAAGTTAATCATAGGGATAAGTATGATAACTTTGTGAATGTCTTGAAGGATTACAAGACACAAAGGTTTGATCATTTCTTACCACTGTTTTTTTTTTATATTGTGAAATGGATTTTTATTTTTAAAGAATGAAATGGATTCTATTAATTTTTGTTGATTGTAATTAATTTGTCTATCTATTTGTTACATTTTGTAGAATTGATGCTCCAAATCTTGTTAAAATAATGATGGAAATATTTGAAGGGCATGGAGATTTAATATCAAGATTAAACTATTTCCTGCCTGAGGGATATGAAATCAAGCTTCCATTGGAGGAGGAACAATTTCACGTTAAATTGGAAGATCCTACAAGTATTTGAAAAAGATAATGGTATGACTGTTATTGAGTTTGATGGATTCTCTTAATGAAGATTCGTGTTTAATAACGTATAAGGAACAATTTTTTTTGTTGAATTCATGCCTGTGAATGATGTTTTTGTAGTCAAAATCCTTTAAATTAATTTATTAATTTCACTTTTAGTCTTCAAATATTGTTATTGTTCAATTTTGACTTCTTAATTTTTTCAAATGATCATTTGGGCATCAATATTTTTACCTATCTTGGTATCTAGCACTGTAATTTGTGTAATTTTAGTCTCGTTTCAAATTGTGCATAGTCACAATCTGAAGACAAAAATTGCTTGATCAAAAGTAAGGGCAAATGGCGGAAATTTCGAACCGCATAATTGCATAAGGTTATTGATGAGATGAACCAAACATATTTACATTGATGCTTGATTTGTCTTGATTGAACTTTTTCAGGTTACTACACTTTTCCAAAGCCATCCCGACCTTCTTGATGAGTTTACTCATTTCCTTCAAAAACTATTTCTCCTCAAGTTATTGCTCAAAACTCTATGCCTCAAGATATATAGGAGATCTTCAATACCCAGCAATGGAACAAGGAGGTTGATTTGTATGTGAATAATTTGACATGTTGTTCATTGGAAGATTTGGAAGGATCGAAATTATAGAATATTCAATAATAGTGTCAAGGAGGTTGATGGAAAATAATAGTGTCAATAAAGGTTTTTTTTATCTTGGCATTGGAGTTTGAGTAGGTTGAAGGTGGCAGCTTCATTGTACTATGAGTGGTGTTGCAACTCGAGGGAGTGTTTTTTGAGACAGGTTGAAGGTGGCGGCTCAATTGTGAAGAGTTTATCTCTGTTATTTTCTCTCACATTTTGTTTTGTTTGGTTTTGGCGTTTCTTGCTGTTGTAGCATTTTGCTCATATCCTCTCCTCTTGAGCAGGAGTGAATTATTTATAAAGTTTTAGCTGTTCAAAAAAATCAAAAACAACATTTGTGTTGATAAAGTTTGAAGAATATATAGAATTTGATATATGGAGATATTTCAGACTATTTTAGTCTTTGTGATTTGTGAGTTTTGAAAAACAATACAATCAAAATGATTTAATTGATATCGATCTTGGATATTTTGAATAAAACATGGTGAATTATATACGAGTATTAATTAAAGAAGAAATGATTGATGAATTATTGCAACCACAACAATTAAATGGATTTGTGCACTAGATGATCAAGGGAATATAATTCAAGGGTTAATTCACCTTTGTTCACTATAACATAGATACATTTTTCTTTTGGGATCTAGGTTATACTAGAATTAAGATTGATCATCGATTGGGAAAGTTTACGAGATTAGAAACGGTTACCAATATCCTAATTTGGGAGAATATGTTGGAACACTAGAGAGTTAGTAGTGAGTTTGTGAAGTTTGAAATGTAAACACAAGTGGAGAAACTAGTGTTAAGTGTGAATTGAAAAAATCCTATGTCCCACATTGGATAGATCACACACTCTAGTAGTGTTTATATATGTGGGATATCACCTCCAAGGGTGTGCCCTTGGGGTACACACTTTTGTGAACGGAGTGAGCTAATGCCAAAAAAATATTAACGCGCGACGACGACGCCGACCGACCGGACCGTAAAAGAATATTTTTTGGTGCTCAGAAAATAAATATTATTTTCTTTTTTGCTCCGAGAATCCTGCAAGCTTAGACCGAGTCCAACACACGCTTTCCACGCGCATCCACGTTTCGGCACACTTCCGCACGTTTCCGCCTCGTGGGTTACCGTTACTGGAGCGTGGGCTTGCGCGAGCGGGTCGTGAACCGGGTCGGCGAGGTCAAATCCCCTCTATAAATAGAGAGCTCGGGATCCTCATTCTTCACATCAAAACCGAGAATCGAACGCTCTTCTCTGGTTTTCTCCCCTTCTCATCTCCCGCGATTTGTGTTGACGAATCGTTCTTTTCCTCTCTTGTTTTCTCGAGTGGTTTTTTCTAAAACCATATTCTTCTCAGAGGTGTTATTCTCGACCGATTCTGGGCAGTGCAGCCTTTAATCGTACAGAAAAAAAATCTGGGCTGTTTTATCCTGGAGACGCACGGTTGATAGTCTACCTTGCACATTTCAGGTAGTGCCGTGAAACGTCTTAAAGAAAGCGACCTGGTCGTGACTCGCCCCAGTAATCATTTCAAAGCTCTGTCGTAATTTTCAAAAAACAACAGAATATCTAGATCAGGAAGATGCCATGTCTCAACAATTCCCCATGTTATATATCTTTCAAAAAAATAAAACAATTCCCTATGTTATATTTGATGTCATAACAATGTCGGTCTGAGGTGATCTAATTCATTGGGAAGAAGATAGTAAGGTGTGGTAAATCATGTAGCAGAGTGTTATTTGTGTCATAACAGTACTTGGTAAAAACATAAGATTAAATCTCCGTAGAATAGAAAAGAGAAAAATTCACTATGAACTAGGAACAATGCATTGAGGAGAGAAAAATTTATTCACAAACTCTAAGTCTTTTATCAATGTCGTGATTGCTTAATGCATAGCGCAAAGTAAACCTGCATATTGTATCGGAACTTGTGCATATTTTCTTTGACATAGTGATATGCCACTTTTAGATCTGGCTACCTCAAATCCTAGAAAATATTTGAGTGCCTCTAAGTCTTTTATACTGAACTTGGTATTTAACAACGAGTAAATATTCTTTATCTCAGCAGATCCAGTCCCCCCCTAAGACCAGATCATCAACATGTACTAGGATGACAGTGAATCCTGTGTTAGTTTTCTTTGTGAATAGAGAGTAATCAGCTTTTGATTACACATAGCCTGGAGAAGTAAAGGTTTTAGTTAACTTTGCATTCCATTGTCTGCTAGCTTGTTTTAAGCCATAAAGTGATCTTTGTAACTTGCAGACTAAGTTAGGTTGAGAGAAGACAACTCAGAGTTGACAACCATTCTTCAATTCTCATTATACATTAGTGGGGTATTTAGAGTGGAGTGTTTGTGTGCTGAAAAGAGATTATGATAAGACGTAAATGAGGATATAGGATACTTACATTGAGCAGAAGATGATGCATCTGGTATACTAGTTCAACTTTGGATGGTAGAGCTTTCCAAAATAGGATACTTAGAGTGATAATCTTGATTAGGATACTAACAGTGATAATCTTGATAATGAAAAATAGTCTAAAAAAATGGCATATCTAAATAAGAAAACTTCTCTTGAATGAAATCAAACAAAATGTTCCCTTTGACACTAGTTTTGAGACCTAAATAGATGCATTTCCTTGATCTAGAGTCTAATTTCTTTCTATTTGATTGTAAAGTAGAATCAAAAGCTAGGATTCTAATACTTTAAGTAAAAAGTATTCAGTGAGGAGATTTTGAGCTAAGAAAGGTGTTGGCAACCTATTCATGATGTGCACAACCTTCTTGGTAATTGCTTAATTGGTAATTGTTGAGTCAACTAACACTTGGTTGGACATTGTTGTGAATCCCGGCTCGAAATCTCACACCAATACTTAACAAAGATGTGTGGAGCAAAGAAAAGGAGTAACCACACTATCAAAGTGAACACAAGCAACAACAATAACAGACCTAAAAGGTTTTAAGTGTAGAGCTAATGACAATAACACAAACACTAGCAAAGCATAAAGAGATAAGGAAGCTTTGAAGGGAAAACAACACAAGAGATGGTAATCCAGTTCAGTCAATATGACCTACTATGGGGAAGAGAGCAGCTCTCCAATCCACTATAAGAATGAGTTACAAAAGGTTACAAGAAATCAGTCTATACCTAATCTCTACCCTTTGCTTGACTCTCCACACTCATGATTTTCCCTCACCCAAGGTGATTACAATGTTTATCCCAACCCAAGAGACTCTCCATACAAAGGTACTCAACCCTCAAGTTCCCCCCTTTGTAAACTCTAGACCTCTTGCTTCAGCTCTCCTTCAAAGAATGCAGGAACCACTTAAATACTAGACACAAAAGTACCAAATCGCGCCACGATTTGCACCTACCGTGCCACGATTTGCCTTTTCCAAAATCACAATTGAAGGCAATATACAACAGAGATAATGATTCCCATTCTGGGCCGGTAGAGTTTTCCCATCTAGATCTTTATCTTCATTTTCATGAAGATGGAATAAAAATATCCTAAAAAAATTAAGACAAATAATTTATTTTTTTAAAGCATGTTATGTTCACCAAATGTTAATATAACAGCAGGAAAAAAAATTAAAAAATCCGAATGTTATGCATGTTCGTCACACCTTTTGGATAACAAAGATATTTGTGGCTTGATTACATGTATACTTTCGAGATCCTTATTGACACACTTGTGCTCATTTTGGTTTGTTAAAAAAAAAAAATCAACGACATATCATCTTTTTGGTCAAAGGGTCAGGAAAAAATTCCTAAATTCCTGCAGCAAGAAAGTTAGGTTGGAGATTATAAATGTCACACAACAGAGTACAATCCAAATTTGGTCAGAGGATTAGAATGTGGAAGATGTTTGAAGAATTTTGCTGACAAATGGTAGGTGGGATATAGTGAGGGAAAACATGGGAAAATTGGTGAATGAGTAGCGTGGAATTTTTTTTCTGACCCTTTCACAAAAAAAAAAGAGTTATATGTCTGCCCCTAGTTCAATACAAATGTCCTTGTTCTTCATTTGATTTGATTAAAATGGCAAACATGCAGGCTCTCCTTTGTGTTCTACAAATGAAATGGCGAACATGTCTTTTTTAGTTTTTTTTTGTGTTCTATACTTCAAATGGCGAACATGACATTTAATTTAAGTTAATTTTTATTTAATTTTATTTTTTGTGTTTTATATTACAAATGACAAACATGCCTTAAGTTTGTTTTTATTTTCGTCTTTTTTTGTTTTATCTTTACTACACTATAAATACACTCTTTCCTCCTATCAAAAACCACACTTCTTCGTACATTTCTATCATATTCTCTTTACTTCTATCTTCATCATCATGTCTTCTCCTTCACTGATAAAAAAAAAAAATTTCAATTTGATTATATAAAAAGACCCATTGAAATGCTTTCAGGGGCAAAAAATACATTAGGAGATCTGAAGATCCATGGTCACACCACCCTGCCTGTAGGTCTACCTTTAATTAAAAAAAAGTTTTTCTATAATTAAAAAATTCTAACTAAAAACAAGGCTCGATTGCCATCTAAAAAAAATTGGGAAAAAAAATTGATAAGTATGTTCGCCATTTTGAGTTTTTTTTTTGTTGAGGAAATGTTCGCCATTTTGAGTGGCAAACAGCTAAAAAAATTGAAAAAAGAAAAAAACATGTGTTCGCCATTTTGAATAGCAAACATCCAAAAAAAAAAATATTAAAAAAAGAAATAAGCATGTTCGTCAATTCACAGTAAGAACATACATAAAGTTGAAAAATTGTGTATGTTCGCCAAATCAAATGGAGAACAAAGGTAATTGCATCAATAATTTTGAACAGGGGCAAATATAGAATTTTTTTCTGACCCTATCACACAAAAAAATGATATTTTTGCCCCTAGTTCAAAATTATTGATGCAATTGTCCTTGTTCTTCATTTCATTTGGCGAACATACACTTTTCATGCAGGCTTTTCCGCAAATATATCAATTTTTTTGTGAAAGGGTGACAAAAAAGAAAATCACATGCAGACGTAACAAATGGTGAATATATAATTTTATATACGAAAAAAGTGAATTGAATACAATCAATAAAAAATGTAATTGATTTTACCATACATAAAGATATAACTGATAAATTATAAAAAAATATATATAATATTGAACTAATAGTCTAATAAAGTAAAAAAATGTATCGTTCTCCACTAGAGTTACGATCAAACCTAAATGTTAAATGTAATTGGTAGAGATCATGTCATGTGATTCTCAATCTTTTTTTTCTCTCTTATGGTCCTGTCTTGATTTTGTCCTTACGTGGGAGCTGTTTTGTTTCGATCGTTTGTCCTCAATCGGATCAAGATGTTTGTTTGTCTTTGATTTTAAAGCGAGTCCCTGATGTCTTGTGATTTGTTTTGATGTTGTTGCGATTCCTTGGTGTCCCTGATATCAAGAAATGAATAATTGGAAGAGGTACAAACCAATAGAGGAAAGCGGGTGGTGATTGCTAATGTCTCTCTTCAAAACAGTGGCGCATTAAAAATTGTTCATGACAATCCCCTTTTTAGATGAAAATGTAATGGCGGGTCCTGATATTCAGGCCTGCCAGGAAAAATGAGTTTCATCTGTTGGAATTGTAGGAGTTTAGGTAGCCCTAGTACAATTCCTAATCTTAAATACCTAGTCCGGACTTATAAAACGGAATGTCTCATTTTGTCTAAAACAATGGCAACTAGTAATAAAATTGATGAGTTGAAGTATATTCTGTCTTTTGATAATTGTTTCTCCGTTGATAGAATTAGTAGAGGGGGCGGATTGGCTTTCTTGTGGAAAAAATCTCTTAACTGCAATATCACCAATTTTTCAACAAATCATATTGATATTGAAATAACAGATACAATAAAAGGGAAGTGGAGGTTAACTGGTTTTTATGGGATGCCAGAGGGAGGAAGGCGCAAAGAATCTTGGAACTTACTGCGTCGTTTATCAAAATTGTCCCCACTACCTTGGTGCATCATGGGTGATTTCAATGACATCCTCTCATCGGATAAAAAGAAAGGCAGAAAAACCAAACTGGTTAATTCAAGGCTTTAGACAAGCAGTGATGGATGCGGGGCTAATTGATTTGCCGATGCTTGGTTACTCGTACACTTGGTTTAAAAGCTTGGGTACAGCTAGAGCAGTGGAGGAAAAACTTGACAGAGCCTTGACTAATGCTTCCTGGTGTGATCTTTTTCACTACAACCTCTTCGGACCACTATCCTCTTTTGTTGTCTTGCAAGGCTGCTCATGTCCGTCGAAGAGAACCAAAAAAGTTCAGATTTGAGAATTCATGGCTAGTGAAACTAGAGTTTGGTCTGTTTGTAAAACAACGATGGAATGAATATAGTGGTAGCGACTTAATTAACAAGCTAGATCAATGTGCTGAAGATCTTGCAATATGGAGCAATGATAATGGTAATCAGACCAGACGTGAAATCAACAAAGTGAGAAAGTAGCTTGAGGTTGCACGTTCACAGGTTGATGCTTCCAATTTTGATCATTATAACACTCTTAAAATAAGACTGGACAAGTTGCTTATCAAGGACGACATTTACTGGAAGCAACGGGCTAAAACATTTTGGTTCCGTGATGGAGATTTAAACACACGGTATTTTCATGTTGCTGCTTCAGCGCGAAGGAAAGTGAACAGAATTGAGCATTTGGAGGACGCTCAAGGGGTAAATCGTCGAAAGGAAGAAGAGCTTCAGCACATAGCAAGAGACTATTTTCTGCAAATGTTTCAAAAATATACCAGTAGTCAATCAAATGTTATCAGTAAAGTATCTGCGTCCATTACAGATGAAGATAATCAGACACTATTAGAGCCTTTTTATGTTGATGATTTTAAATTTGTAGTCTTCTCAATGCAAGCTGATAAGTGTTCAGGGTCAGATGGCTTTAATCCGGGATTCTACCAACATTTTTGGGATATGTGTGGAATGGAGATTTATCAGGCCAATGTGATTGGTTACTTCGAGGTGCTTTCCCACCACACCATAATTCAACAAATATTTTCTTGATTCCGAAGGGTGATGTTCAGACCTCCATGAAAGATTGGCATCCAATTGCGCTTTCCAATGTTGTGTACAAGATTGTTGCAAAAGTACTCGCTAACAAATTAAAGAATGTTCTAGAGAAATGTATTTCCGTGAACCAGAGTGCTTTCGTGCCAAGTCGTTCTATTCTTGATAATGCGATGGTGGCTATTGTGTTAGTCAAAGCATATAACAAAATTGATTAGGAATACCTTCGAGAAATTATGATCAAGATGGGTTTTACGAGTCGGTGGGTGCAATGGATGATGTTGTGTGTGGAGACAGTCGATTATACAGTGTTGGTGAATGGAACACATGTAGTTCTGATTGTCCCGGGTAGAGGACTCCGCCAGGGTGACCCTCTTTCACCCTATTTGTTTATTTTGTGTGCGGAAGGATTGTCTGCTTTAATTCTTGATGCAGAAGGCAGAAAGATTATATGTGGCACCCATATGATGATAAGCAGCACTCAACCTTAACTTAGTTCCCAAAGCAGTTTGCAAACTCTCCCAAAACTTAGAAGTAAACCTCGGATCCTGATCCGACACAATACTAGAAGGAATACCATGCAACCTGACAATCTTCTCAATGTAGATCTCAGCCAACTTCGCCACAGACATACCGGTCTTGATAGGAACAAAATGTGCTGACTTCGTCAACCGATCAACAATCACCCAAATTGAATCAAAACCCTTAACAGTCTTCGGCAACGCTCCAACAAAGTCCATAGAGATACTATCCCACTTCCACTCTAGCACAAACAACAGTTGCATCAAACCCGATGGCTTCTGATGTTCAATCTTCGATTTCTCACAAACCAAACAAGCATAAACAAACTCTGTGATCTCCTTCTTCATCCATGCAACCAAAACAACCTCTTCAAATCCTGATACATCTTCGTCGCTCCTGGATGAATACTCAGACTACTCCTGTGACCTTCGTCCAAAAATTTCTTCTTGAGCTCAGGTACCTTCAACCACCACATTAAAGAAGCACCGGAAGCCACCTTCTGATAAGGTAAAATCAATACTAATATTACTAATATTATATAAAAATAATACTAATAAATTAATATTAAAAATCGAGGTTTTACGGTCTTCACTAGTATCTTGACTTTCATCATCAAGATCAGCCCTAGATAAAACACTTTATTCATCATTAACTGTAACCTAACTTGGATTATTTTAACCTCCGCATAATTCAACATTTCCTCCACCACCAATTTGCACATCATTATTAACAACATCAGTTTCCATAATTTTTTAATCTGATTTCTTCTATCTTTCGTGAGAGTGATAGTTTTGTTTCTAAATTGAGAGTAAGATTGAAAATGAAAAAGTATTCTAGCCAACCATTGGTGTTTGGATCGTAAACCATTGATGTCCATGCATATCCTCCAACCAGTAACAGTTTTAGTTGGAATCATTTCATTCTTGTCATTATTAACCACATTTTCTCCACCTTTCTTTGGAACACATTGCACTGGACTAACCCACACACTATTTGAGATTGGATATATGATTCCTACATCCGACCATTTGATGATTTCCTTCTTCATTACTTCTTTCATGATAGGATTCAACCTTCTTTGAGCTTCAATACTATTCTTTGGTCCTTTCTCAAGTAGAATTCTATGCATGTAGATATGTGGGCTAATTCCTTTTATATATGACATATGTCAAGCTATATATCGACGATGTTTCCTCAACGCATATACAACAATAACTCTTTCCGCGTGGAGTCATGAAGTGAGGAGATTATTAAAGGCAACATATCATTCTCCCCCAAGTACACATACTTCAAATAAAGAGGAAGCTACTTGAGCTCTAGAGTTGGTGGTTTTTCAATTGATGGCTGCTGAGTTTTTAAATCATTACTTGCCAGCTCAAATGATTCATAATTTCTATCCCAAAGCCTTGGAGATGGCTCTCGTTCATTGACCTCAGCAAATTCTTCTTCAATATGCTCCAATTCTTCAAATTGCTCAATTTTAAAGACTGGACCCACCTTGATGAAATGCTTATGAACCAAGTGATCTACAATTTTGATCATGGATGCCTATTCTAAAATTTCATTTGCAAATATCATGGATCTTGGTATGTTAAACTTAACTTGCTGATCATTTACTCTCATAGGCAATTCACCCTTGTACCGTTCATGCTAATATTACTACTCTTTTGGGTGGTGAAGACGATAAGGCATGCTAAATATCTTGGCCTCCCCTCTATGGTAGGTAGACACACAAAAAAAGTTATATTTTGGTTTATCAAGAATCACATATGGAAAAATATTCAACTTCCAACTACTCTAGGCATGCAAGGAATTGTATGGGTGATTTTCTTCTTCCAACTACTCTAGGTAAAGGAATTGAGCGCATGATGAATTCCTTTTATTAGGGTACAAAGAAACATGATGGTCAAAGCATGAATTAGTTATGGTGGGATAAGTTGACAATTTAAAAAGGACATGATGGCCTGAACTTCTGTAACTTGGAAGGTTTTAACCTCGCTATGTTTTAACCTTGCTATGGTGGCCCAAAGAATTTTTGTTGGAGATTCCTGCGTTGTTTCCTTCCTACTCAACTAAATTTACGGAACTGAAGCATTAATTGTCAACTAATTGTATTAAGTGCTCCCGTACTATTGAGAATGATATGCATATCTTTCTTGAGTGTGCTTATCTTGTTAATTGTTGGAAGGAGGAAAATTTATGGTATAGAACTAAAAACCATCTTCAAAGTACTGAAATTTTGCTGCAACTATATTTACCATACTTGCAGGTTTGGATAAATAACACTAGATCTTGATTTTCATCTATCTTTAGAACATATGACACAGTCAAAATACTTGATTATAAGAGAAAATTCAAGATGATAGTTCGGCCACTCTCAAACTTTCTTTTGATAAACTACATTTGTGTGTAATCGGTCCATCGAAAATTCTTGCAAAGCACCGCCCACTCTATCTTGGAAGAAGCCTAATACTAACTTATTAAAATGAAATGTTGATTGTGCCACTTTCGCTATTGAAGGGAAATTCATAGTTTGAGTATGCTTTCGTGATAGATCTGGAAATTTTGTTCAAGCCAACACAATGGTGTAACCCCTTCTATGCCCGGTAGCAAAATGTGAGGCCACAAACCTAAAATATTCTCTTCAATTAGCTGTAAATAGTGGGTATGAGCGAGTCAATTTTGAGAGTGATTATGAGATAGTTGTAAATGTTGTTAATTACAAATGGTGGGCATTTTATAACGAACTAAGTACTTTGATATTTAGTTGTATGTCTCTTATTTCCTCTGGTGCTACCTACAATCTAGCTTTTGTTAGAAGACAAGCAAATAGATTCGCTCACAACGTTGCAAGAGAGTCTTTATTATAATCTAACTTCAGTGTCTATCCCTAATTGTAAGATCAATTTTATATTACTCCCTTCATTCCTAATTAAAAGACTCCTTTGCGTAATTTTTTTATCGGTAAATATAAACCCCTTTACAACTAACAAGATACATTTAATATTATTTTTTTCAAACCTACCATATGTTAATTAAACAAGTTTTTCTTGATATATAAAAATTTAAAGTTAGTTACACTCCCTCAGTTTCATAATACTTGTCGCTTTTGAGGAATTTACACATACCAATAAATCAAATAAATTTTATTATTATTAACAAAATTCGGTGTGTTTATTCTATAATATCCTTAACCATTTATTATTTCATTTTATTATTTCTCTCTCAACAATAAATAGGTAAGGGTATTATTGACAAGTCAATAATTAATGTTGCATTGAAACTTGAAAGTGACAAGTAATATGAAACGAAATTATTCTCCAAAAACGACAAATATTATGAAACGGATGGAGTATAAGACAAAAGGTATTTAGAAAGATTTGCCGATAAAAGAGACACATTGATTTCACTAACCACTTTTCTCAATATATGTGAAATAAGAGATATGTTATTATAATAACAACTTTTCTCAATATATGTGAAATAAGACATATGTTATTATAAAAAGGGATAGAGAGACGAATCTCTAATATTTTTATAAGTAACACCCATATTAATGTCTTGTATTGTATCATTAAATATTGGGGTAATTAGGTAAAAGTAACACACATTTTTTACAAATTTAATGATACAACCACTTTTCTTAATATTCCTGAAATTTGGGAGTTAAGATCCTCTCCATTTAGCCTCTCCATTTCTTCCATTTGAAGAGATAAAGACACAATAAGTTTGAAAAAATATATAAATAATTAATAGTGGCGGGACCTACTATTTTGCAAAATAAATGGAGTTTGCAATTTGGAGAAAGATAGACACAAAAAATAAATTGTGGGTCCTACAACTAAGTGGGTACCACAATCATTAATTATTTTATTCATTTTTTAAAACTTTTTTGTATCTTTATCTCTTTAAATGGTAGAAATGGAGAGACACAAAAATGGAGGATCCTAACTCTACTAAATGGTAGGATTCACTATATACTTTTTGTGTCTATCTCTCACTAAATGACATTATCTATTTGTTTCAAGTAAATGGAGAGGAGCTTTTACCGAAATTTGGAGGGGGTCTTATAATAAGAGTAGAGCGGGTAATTGTAATTAGTTAAATAAATTAAAGATTAAATAAGTTATTGAGGTTTTCTCCTTTAAAAAAATGACATTTTTGGTTTTTCTCAATGACAAATGTAATTAAGTAATTGTTAGATTAGTTTGTTTCCACATTCATTTGCATCTAAACCTCCAACTCTTTACCAACCCATTTTGAAGATATGATGCTATATTGTATTATTGACACTCGTAAACATTTTACATCAATGAAAAATCAAGTTCATTTATGCTTCATATAGGAAGCTATCCATTTAGTCCATTTAAGTATTTAGATTCACGATATGTGGCAAACAAATATTCATACATGTTGATTGAAAAATCATATTTTAGACCTTAAATGGAGCATACCCGAACTCTGAAAAATCATACATGTTTTAACAATTTTTAACTCATTTCCTTCCAAAAAAAAAAAATTAATCATTAATTTCTGTTGACTGAAAGAACAAAACTCATTAATTTCTGAGTCAAAAGAAAAAAGTCATATTTAATACTACTTATTTCTCTTTTGACTAAATTATTTTGTTTTTACTAAATTATCAATTAATTTACTAAAATATCACAAAGAGATTATGTTTTTTTAAGTATATAGAAGAGCGTTTATTAAATTAGTCTTAAAAAATATAATATTAAGACCCCAATTTATAATATAATAAAATATAAAATATTTGAATTATTTTACACATGCATGAATTCAGTCAAATCATATTAAATGTGTTTTTTTTAAAAGAAAATCGTATTAAATGTTAGGCTAAATTGCATTTTTAATCTCTTAACTATTTAGGTAGTATCGTTTTAGTCCCTTAATTAAAATTTGATTTATTTTGGTCTCTTAACTTCTCTCCGTTACACATTTTGGTCATTTCCGTTTTAATTCAAAAAAGTTAGATTTTCTTCATCTTCTTCTCCTCTTTTTCATCTTCATATCATCTCCGTCAACCTTCATCAACAAGAATTCCAGACAAAATTTCAAAAGAAAATGAAGAAAACCTAACGTTTTTTAATTAAAACTAACGGAAATGACCAAAATGTGTAACGGAGAGAAGTTAAGGGACCAAAATAAATCAAATTTTAATTAAGGGATCAAAGCGATACTACATAAATAGTTAAGGGACTAAAAATGCAATTTAGCCTAAATGTTATTAGTAAATTATTATATCAATTCTTATAGTATCATTTTTTTTTAAGGAATTCTCGTAATATCATTATATGGTGGTGAATTCTCCTTCTCGCTTATTTATTCATTATCTCTTTCATTCTGAATCTCAAACTAAAAATAAGCTCCATCTCGACCAATATTTTGTGTTCTTCCTTTTGATTATTGAAGAACCACAAAGGTTGATATATAAACAGTGATAGAAAGCAATTTAATCTTTCATATTAGTTTTTTTTATTCCCTTTTCATCTCCTATATGTTTCTTTGGAATTTAGTAGTTTTGGGAATTTACATAAAATCAACATTTTAATTTTAATTTCAATTCCTTCAAATTTATCATCTCATTGGTTTACATTGAAGTATGCAAATTTTTACTCTTTTAGTTTTTCTTGATTCATAATTTTTTCAAATCTTTAATATGGTTCAAATTCTTTTCGTTGTTATTTAAAGTGAGATGTGATCGAAGTTTCTCTTGGGTATTTTTTGAATGAGCTATTTCCTTTGTATGTTTTAATGTTTGGTAAATATTGTTCCATTAGTTTTTACTTGTATTTTGTGTTTTATGAAAGCTTAGCATCTTTAACCGAGTAGTCCTCTCAAAAAACAAAAACTTTAACTGAGTAATCAAGTTTTTAAATTCTTTTTTATTTTGAAGCCCTAAATTTTTGGTTTTTCTAATCTTTAGAAAATGTCTATTATTTATGTTTGAATCGTTCTCATCATAAGTTGAATTTTAATTTTTATTGGTTAATTAAGTCAAGGCTTTTGTTGAAAATTTTCTCGTTGATTTCTCTGATGGTCTAAGTTTTTTATTGACTTGAAAACACAGATGATGAAAAGAGTATATGCTGACAAGCCAGTGATTGATCGTGAAACTATGCACAAATATCTGGAAAAGGTGAAGGTAAGTTTTCAATGTTTTTTTTTTAGCAAAGCCTAAACTAATTCATTTCATTAAAGAGTAACGAGTATAAACAAGATAGTACGTCGTAAAAATATGGGGTTAAAGTGAGGTAAGGAAGCTCTAGCTATATTATGAGCTACCTTATTTGTTTGGCTCTTGACATTACTAACAATAAAATTATTGCGAGATGATAATAGATCCTTACATCTAGAAATAATATCTCCAAACTCCTAGAGTAGAGTTGGAGTTAATAATGTCAACAAGTAACCTACAGTCGGACTCAAAGATAATATATGTCATGTGACGATTAATAACAATGTTTATAGCCTCAAATAAGCTTATTGTTTCAGCTACTGATGGAGTAAAATTGAAATAGGAACACTTTGAGAAGCCTAACAACTACGTCCCAGAGGAGTCTTTAAAGCAGATGTAAAGACCCGTAATAGTGTTGTTATTAAAGAGTTCGCAATCCACATTACATTTCACCGTGAGATGCGGAGGTTTTTCCCACAATGTTTCTTGATGTGTACCCTGACTCGGTTGCTTTCCTTTTTCCACATATATATATACATATATATATATATATCCATTCTTTGAGAGAATTTTTAGCACGCTGCACAAAAGATCCGCAAGATAAATTCCAAAGCATAGATAAAATCAACTCTCTCCGACAGGGCGCTCGCCATCATTGCTCGTAGCACCACCTCCCACATGGCTTGGACAGCACTCGAGAAAATTTTCCAGGCGCAGACTCGTGCTCGACGGATGTCCCTGTAATTGAAATTACAATCCCTACCTAAGGGGTCTCTCTCTATCATGGAGTACATCGAGCGAAAACGCTCAATTGCTGACTCCCTCGCTGCAAACCTGCACCCTGTTTCTAATGAGGACCTAATCGGTCACATCCTCTCTGGGCTAGATAGCTCTTACGGCGCCTTCGCCACTGCATTCATGATCCACAGTGATGATGCTTCTGTTGACGATCTGGTGGGCAAATTGCTTCAGGAGGAAGCACGACTCGCTCAAGAACTGGCTCGCAAATCCACCATCGCTCCCTTGGCTCCTTCATCTCCAGCACCAATCTCTTCTGCCCACGTCGCCAGTCGGCTATCTGGTCGGTCATACAATACCAACAATTCTGGTGGCGCCTATTCTCGCGGGGATTCCAGGAGCGACTCTAGAGGTGACACTCGTGCAGCAAACGGTGGTGAGTTCCGCCGTCGCCGCCCCCAGTGCCAATTATGTGGGCGTCCAGGTCACGAGGCTGTTGATTGTTGGCAGCGTGATAATCAGATTGATTTTCCCTCACGCAAGCCCAACCCACGCAAGCCCAACCCACGCAATACATCCAAGCAGACTCATTATGCTTCTCAGGCACCGTCTTCAAGTGCCATCGATCCTTCTTGGTATTTCGACACCGGTGCCACTGATCATGCTTCTCCAGATTTTCAGAAGCTGACCATCTCTGATGACTATAAAGGCAATGACAAGCTGCAAGTGGGCAATGGTAACCTTTTATCTATTTCTCACATTGGCAATTCTACTTTACATAATTTGCGCTTGCCTAATGTTCTCATTGTTCCTAAACTCACAAAAAACCTTCTCAGTGTATCCAAATTTACAAAGGATAATAAGGTTTATATAGAATTTTGGCCTTCTCATTGCCTTGTCAAAACTTTTCAGGGTCAAACTATCCTCCGAGGGGGCATTAACAACGGCCTCTACTGCATTAACTCCATTCAGAATAAAGCTCGACCAACCCTGGCTCTCACCGGCGTCTGTACGTCTGTCCACGGCTGGCACCAGCGGCTTGCTCATCCTCATGAACCTCTATTGCGTCGTCTTATTTCCTCATTTAATTTACCAATTTCTTCAAATAAATTTCCCAATGTCTGTGACTCTTGTCAACTTGGAAAGAGCCATCGATTTCCTTTAGCATCATCGCATATTGCGTCGTCTACTCCTTTTGAACTGATTTACTCTGATGTATGGGGTCCATCTCCCAAATTTTCAATCAATGGAAATCGATATTTCGTTTTGTTTATTGATGATTGCACCAAATATGTGTGGATTTATTTTCTATCGCACAAATCACAGGTTTTCACTACTTTTGTGCAATTTCGTACTATGATTGAAACACAATTCAATGCAAAAATCAAACATCTTCAATCCGATTGGGAGGGTGAATTTCGCAATGTCTCTATTTTTTTTTAAAACAACACGGTATTTCTCACCGTATTTCATGTCCATACACACAAGAGCAAAACGGGGCGGTTGAACGACGCAATCGTATTATCATTGAAAAAGGCCTCACTCTTTTGGCTCAATCATCTTTACCTCATGAATTTTGGGAACATGCTTTCAAAACTGCAACTTATCTCCACAATAGAACCATTACCCCCACCTTACACTACCATTCTCCATATCAACAATTATATCACAAAGATCCAAATTATGGTTTTCTCAAAACCTTTGGATGTCTTTGCTATCCTTTTCTTCGTCCATATAACAACCACAAAATTGATTTTCGTTCTCTTCCATGTGTGTTTATTGGTTACAGTACTTCTCACAAAGGATATCTCTGTTTTCATAAACCTACTGAGCGTATATATGTTGCAAGGCATGTTGTTTTTAATGAGCATATATTCCCATATTTTGTTTCTTTACATAATTCGGCGTCTAACTTATCTACTCCTGCTTCTCCAGAATTAAATTCTGATTTGTTAGAGCAAGCTGCTGGGTTGCCCACACCTTCGGCCACGTTCCAAACTACACCTACAATTCAGCCCTCACTCACAATTCATCCCACTTCTCCGCCGGCCCCACATCAACATCAACAACATGTTCCTTCACACTACAGACCAGCCCAATCATCCACTCACCCCATGACCACACGAGCCCAAACCGGCTCTCTCAAACCAAAAATCCTAGCTGCCACTCTTAAACCTGAACCTGATCCTCGTACATACAAACAAGCCCTCAAACATAAACATTGGCAAGATGCCATGACTGTAGAATATAATTCCCTTGTGAAAAATGGTACTTGGTCTCTTGTTCCTTGTCCTACTAATGTTAATGTTGTGGGTTGTAAGTGGATTTACAGGACAAAGCGCAAATCTGACGGGAGTATCGAGCGTCACAAGGCTCGTTTGGTGGCACAAGGTTTTAGTCAGCAAGCAGGTAAAGACTTCTTTGAGACGTTCAGCCCAGTGGTTAAGCCAACAACCATTCGACTTGTCTTGTCCATTGCCTTATCCAACCAATGGTGTCTTCGACAATTGGACATCAACAATGCCTTCTTGAATGGTGAGCTCTCCGAGGTTGTCTATATGCGTCAACCAAAGGGTTTTGAGGATTCTCATCATCCTGATCATGTCTGTCAATTGCGGAAGGCTCTTTACGGGCTCAAACAAGCACCCAGAGCTTGGTTTACCAAGCTTAAGCATTACCTTATCACGCAGGGCTTTCGGGCTTGTCAATCCGACACATCCTTGTTTGTTCATCATTCTGCAACTGCAACAATCTACATCCTTGTATATGTAGACGATCTTCTCATTACCGGCACGGATTCAGGTTTGATTAATAACTTCATCATTAATCTTAACAAGGTGTTTGCTTTAAAGGATCAGGGAGAGTTGCATTATTTCCTCGGTCTTCAAATCACACGTACTAGTTCTGGGGTACAACTCACTCAGGAAGGTTATGTTAGAGATATTCTGGAGTCCACCAACATGTCTGTTGCTGCTCCTATAACAACACCTGCTGACCCACAGAATCGTCTAGTCAAGGCGGGTGAACCAATCGATGATCCAGCCTTATACAGACGCACAGTCGGTTCTCTCCAGTACGCCACAATCACCCGGCCTGATATTACGTATACGGTGAATCGCGTTTGTCAATTTATGCATTCACCGACATTTGATCACTGGCGTGCTGTCAAAAGAATACTTCGCTATCTTGCTGGTACTCTGTCACACTCTCTCCACTTCAGTCCAACTCAAGCAACTTCCTTTTTAGCATATTCAGACGCGGGTTGGATCTCGGATTCGGACGACAGCCGCTCTCAGTTTGGATATGCAATCTTCCATGGATCTAATCTCATCAGCTGGACTTCTCGCAAACAGAAGGTTGTTGCTCGCTCAAGCACTGAGGCGGAACATCGATCCCTGGCATACACCGCCGCCGAACTGCTTTGGCTCAATCTTCTTGCTTCTGAGCTTCATGTGCCTATTACTGGTCCTCTGTTGCTTCTCTGCGCAATGTTGGTGCAATTTTCTTATCCAAGAACCCAGTTATCAGAACACGGTCCAAGCATATTGCGCTAGATTTTCACTTCCTTCGTGACCAGGTTGATTCCGGTACTCTCAAAATTGGCCACGTATCATCCGTTGATCAGCTAGCCGATATATTCACCAAACCACTTTCCAAAGATAGAGTTTCTTTTCTTCGTTCCAAGCTTCGCGTTTTTCCGAATCATCAGCTTGCTTGGGGGTAATAAGTAGTTAGTAATTAGTTTCCTACTTTCCTGCCAAGTAACATTAGTGGAATAGGTCAGTAATTAGTTTCCTACTTTCATGCTAGTAACGTTAGTGGAATAGGTATTGATTGTTAGTTCCACTCCTTATTATTAGCATTCAGTTTCTCAATTATTTACTGTATATATTCGTGTAATTGTTAACCACATTAATCAAGAAATATCAATTCAAATCCCTTCTCTACAAAGGAAGACCAAGATATTTACAGCTGCCAATGATTTTTGTGACACCTCATGAGATGTATTCTATCAAAGGCTTTTGAAATTTCAAGCTTAAGTGCTACCTCACCTTTTTTTTTTTTACCTTTTTGCTAGCATTTCATAAAATGAGAATTTCAAACGCAGAAAAAGCGTTATCCATAATAGAATAAGTAGGTACAAATGCAACTTGCTCAGGAGAAATGAAAGTCTCGATCAAAGGCCTAAGACTATTAGCCAAAACTTTGGAGATAATTTTGTAAAGGACATTTCATAAAGAAATATGGTGAAGGTCTTGATAGTTTTCGGTTGATCACATTTAGGAGTCAAAACAATGTGGGGATCGTTGAGATGGGAAGGGAAAGCACCTAAATTCAACTAGGAGGACGTGGAGTCAAACAATTCCTCTCCTAAGTAACCCAAAATTGCTTATAGAAACTCGAATTAAGACCATCAGGACCTGGTGAATTGTCGGGATGCATACTAAAAATTGCCTCCTTGAATCATCATTTGAAAAAGGTCTTGTAAAAAGGATATTATCATCATTAGACCTGCAAGGATGGATGGGTGTGATAACATGTTGTTGATTGCCTTGGACTTCTTGGAAGATAGTAGAGAAATAATCACGGACATAACGTTGAATTATATATTCTCTAACACATATATGTTTTCAATGTTGAATTTATATATTTTCTTACACGTATATGTTTTCAATATTGAACTAATTAAGCAAAGTTTTGAGTTTTGATGAGTCTAATATATATTTTTCCTGCAGGATCGATTTGTACATGATCCTTGTGTGTTTCTATCGTTTGTAAGATTAGTGATAATGTATTTAAAAAGAGAAAATACTCTTGATGATGTTATTCGAGAGGTACGTGTTTTATTGTTTATGCCTTTTATTTCTATTTTCTCTTGTGTGATACTCTTTTAAGTATGATTTTAATTCTTCAGGTTAATTTACTCTTTAAAGGATATGCTGAAGATCTTATTGATGAGCTTATTTATTACCTTCGAGTACGTGGCCAGTGATAATATAAATATATTTATCAGCAATTCAAGATTGTTGTAATTTTGTCCAAAGATATCGTTTGAATATTGAGATTATCTATTGTTTTTAGATATATAAAATTTTAATGTTTGCAGTGTGCAAGATTTGATAAGTATTCGGTTACATGGGATTTAATCATCTATCATATTGTGATGAATTTATGTAAAATGGTTATCCATTAAATTAATTGATCTATAACAGTAAGTCTAAAATTTTCTCCTCAAAAGATAATAAAAAATGTTTAAAAATTTCACTAGATTTGTGAAATGGATATTGTTCATTGATTGATATGAGTGTTAGATAATAAAGCATTGAGTTTAAGTTATTTGACTCTTATATTGTCTATTAAGTTTTAAATATATTCTTTTGTAACCTTTTATAATATCAAGCAATTGATATTCTATGAAATTTTAGACGTCTGTGTTAGTCTCTTTGTTACTATCTTTCCTTGTTGAATTTCTAAAGCTAAAAATGAGGTAAGGTTGTTTGATTGATTTGATTTTTTGATTGGTGATCTCGTGATTTCTTAATTGGCGAGTATGAAAATTGAGAATTTGTGTCATTGTTTGTTTGTTTCGTTGCAAAAAAACCGGTTTACAAGTTTGGCTATCCTAATTTGTCGGTCAAGAACCTTTGATGCATTATTTTATTATGCTTTTGGTGACGGATATTTGAAAATTAAAGTTTAGTTTGTCTTTGGGGAATAATAAGGTCAGTGATCCACCTCTTATTGGAAGATAATGTTGTGTTGGTTGTTTGTGTTTGGCATGCTTCAACATGCTTCAGTTACTCTTTTCCATTGAAGGACGGTGCTCAGTTCGTATTGGTTTTATTAAGGTTGCTTATCTGGTTCGGTTCGCATTGGTTTTTTAGTTGGATTTAGTTTGATATGTTGGTTCTTCTTTATGATTATCTTATTCTTATAGGTTTCTTCCCATTGATTGTCTCTCTCCTTTTTTATTCTTCTTTGTTTGATTGGTCTTCTCCATATTGGTTTCTTCTGATTGGTTATTTCTTTCTCTCTAATTATTATTATGTTTGATTACAGCTCTTCATGTTGATTCTTCTTAATTGATTGCATTTCACCCTATTGATTCTTCTTATTAGTTGCACTTGTCCCTATTGATTCTGATTGCACTTTCCCAAACTGATTCTTTTGATTGATTACATTTCTCCATGTTGATTCTTTTGTTTGATTGTATTTCTCCTTGTTGATTCTTCTGTTTGATTGCACTTCTCCTTGTTGATTCTTTTTATTGATTTCACTTCTCCCTCTTGATTTTGATTGCAATTCTCCCTATTGATTCTTTTTCTTGATTGCACTTCTTCCTATTTAATTGTTCTATTTGGTTGCTCCTCTCTATATTGGTATGTATGGTTTCTTCTCCCTGCAGGTTCTTTTGTTAGGTTTGGTTTGGTTTAGTTTGACTAAGTTATTATGTTTGGATGGTTTCTTTGGCTGGTGATGATTCTTGTTGCTCTTTCTATTATGATATTTTACATTGGTTGCTGCTCTTCATTGGTTTTGTCATCCGCTGATTTGGTTTATTTGCTGGGTTAATTTGTAACAAGTATAAAGCTTAGTAAACTTTAGCTTAAAGGGTAGTGTTAGAACTTTATATTATTTAGGCTAAAGTGCACTTTTTACCCCTTAAGTTTCAAAAAGTTGCGATTTTGGCCCCCTATTTAAAAAAATTACAATTTTGGTCTCTTTCGTTCCAAAATTGCTAGGAAGACGCCACGTGTCCCAAAAAAGGGGTCATAATCGCAACTTTTTGAGAAGATAAGGGGTCAAAAGATCATATTTCCCTTATGTTAGAGGGTCAAAAGAGCATATTTCCCTAAACATAGGGGGTCACTTTTGTCATTTTCTTTCATAGGGGGCCAAAATCGCAACTTTTTAAAACTTAAGGGTTGAAAAGTGCACTTTAGCCTATTATTTAATATGATTTTGTATTTTTTTTTTTCAAACTCACAATGCTTCATGTTGATGCATCATGAGTTTCAAGGTAGGTGTAAGATAATAAAGTATTGAGTTTAAGTTATGGGGACTTTATGTTACTAAGTTAGCGGAATTGTTGACACCAAATCATATCCGTCCTTTTTTCATCTTAATGACTCATATTTATTTGCTTTAGTTGTTCACGTGCACACTCGTTAGGGGATAAATGAAATCATGTCCTTTTCATCTTCCTGAACTCACGCATGTGTATTTTTTTTCCTTCCAGAAATAGTTTGATCATAACTTTTCTTAATTTCGATTTCATTGCCGTAAAAGAATACAATAAAAATCGTAATTACATTTCTCATTGTTTTTATATTAAAATATTGATATGATCCAATTTGCGATATGATAGGTATGCTTTGTTTTTATTGATTTTTCTAGTAAAACGGAATAACTTGTGATTATGTTTCTCACAATTTTAAAGCTTTACCAAACTTCACTTTTTAGTTAACATGATTATCGATTTTCAATGTTATTATCAATATTCTCTATTGTTTGGCTTCCCTTGTTTTATTTTATATGATCAACTTCCACCTTCTAATTAATGTTTAGAATCAAGCATATTACGACAAATGAAGATTATAATGGATGAAAAGTATGGATCATTATTCCTACAAATTTTTAAGATTTTGTTGCAATGGTACTATGGAAGTTATAAGACCGATGTTTTGAATGGCCGCAAGAAAGTAGGGAGGATTGATACTATCAACCAAAAATTAGAACCTCAAACACGAGGAGAGTGTAGGAGACGCCCCATTCTAGTTATGGTGTGATTGATTGTCAACCATCAAATTAAAAAAAGGACGGATAGGATTTGGTGTCAACGAATCTGTTGACATCTGGTGTCAATGGATCCTAACTCTATATGTATATATTCTATTGTAACCTTTTGTGATGCCAAGAAATTCGTATTCTATGAAACCCTAGTCATCTTTATTAGTCTCTTTGTTCTTCAATCTCATTATCCATATTGTTAACAACGAGATGTCAAAAATCAAGTTTGTAATAATTAGGGTTTGAGAGATAGTTAACGTGTTATTTGATTACCATGAGACAAGCTCTTAATTCATTTTCATTACAGAACATGGATTTAAAGTCCCTCTAAAAAAACATGGATTTAAAGACCGCCATTTTAAAACAATTGTAGGGAAAATCGTCTTACAACATAATGGTTTCTGTAGTCATCTTTGTTAATCTCTCAAGTCCTTGGACTTATTTTACTCATTGATTTTCAAAGTCACTTAAACTTGTCTAAGGTGATAATGTCTTATTTGCCATAGAGCATTGCATCCTTGAAGGATTCAAACGATCTAGGTAGAGCACACACCAAGAGTATAACTTTGTATTTATCTTCATGATGCACCTCAATGTTCTCCAAATCATCAAGTATTTTGTTGAGCTCCATTAGTTGCTTCATGATAGCCTTTACTTCACCATATTTAATGAGTAGAATTTTTGTTTTAGGAATTGCCTATGAGTCAAAGACTTGGTCATATACAATGATTCCAATTTTTCCCACACGGGCGCCATGCATGGTTGTCTCCTTTTTGAAATCTCTGTAAACTTTGTCCTCGAGGCACAAGACAATTAAACTCATTGCCTTGTCCACCATCTTGGTCTTCTTCTCTTGTGACATGGTGACCGACAATGCGGCATCACCATTCAAAGCTTTCTCACATTTTTGTTGTATCAAAATGACTTGCATCTTTATCTTCCATAACCCAAAATCATTATCTCCGGTAATTTTTTCGATGTCCCACTTTGAACTCATAGTACTCATCCAATTCACTCCTTTGCCCCACAATGGGCACCAACTATTGTGAAATCACAATCAAAATGACACCAATAAACTTAGATGTGTTGAGCAAAAGGAACTAGTAATCAATATCAAAGTAACCTCAAGCAGCAGCAACAATAAAAATAAAAAAACCTACATCTGATCTAGGAACCAAGTGTAAAGAACGAAACCACGAGAAAAAGATAAAGATAGAAGTGAAAAAAAATACCAAGAAATATTTACCCAGTTTGGTCTAACAATATCCTACTCTGAGGGAGATATCGATCTCTCTGATCCGCTATCAATGAGTTCTTTTCATAGAGATACAAAAGGGTTACAAGAAATTAGTTTCAACAGACTCTTAAAGAACAAAACCTAATTTCTGCCATTTTCCCATTCTCTTCCTAAAAACAAGAGACTCAATGATTTCACTCGCCCTAGGTGTTTACAAATGTTTCTTTACCCAAGAGAACCTCTCAAGATAATAACCTCACAAAAAATTTCCAACCCTAAAGTTACCTCCTTTGATTTCTATGTTTCTCTCTCTTATAGTTCTACCTCAAAAATAAACAATGGAGCTTTAAATAGTACTCAAACTACTGCAAAATTGTGTCGTGATTTGTCTAAATCATGTCACGATAAAGAAATTACACAATACAATACTATAACCTTATCCCAAAATCATGCTGTGATTTTCCTTCTAGTAGATTCTTTATATTCCGCCTAAAAGTCATGCCACGATTCCAAAATCGTGTCATGATAGTAACCATGCATAGAATCCCAATTTTGAGGCAAAATCACACAAAATCAAGTGATTTCATGTCACGATTTCAATTAATGGCTTCTGAGTTTTTAAATCATCACTTGACAGCTCAAGTGATTCATACTTGGGCTAATCCCTTTCATATATGACATATGTCAAGATATATATCTACGATGTTTCCTCAACATATACACCAATAACTCCTCCTAAGTGGAATCATGAAGTGAGGAGATTATTACAGGCAAAATATCATTCTCCCCCAAGTACACATACTTCAAATTAAGAGGAAGCTACTTGAGCTCTAGAGTTGGTGGTTTTTCAATTGATGGTTGCTGTGTTATTAAACCATCACTTGTTAGCTCAAGTGATTCATAATTTCTATCCCAAAGTCTTGGAGATGGCTCTAGTTCTTTGACCTCAGCAAATTCTTCTTCAATATGCTCCAATTCTTCAAATTGCTCAATTTTAAAGAATGGATCCACCTTGATGAAATGCTTATGAACCAAGTGATCTACAATTTTGATCATGGTTACCTATTCTAAAATAAATGGATAACGGTATTATTGACAAACCAATAATTAATGTTGCATTGAAATTTGAAAGTAACAAGTAATATGAAACGAAATTATTCTCCAAAAACCACAAATATTGTGAAACAGATGGAGTATAAAACAAGAGGTATTTAGAAAGATTTGCCGATAAAAGGGACACATTCATTTCACTAACCACTTTTCTCAATATATGTGAAATAAGAGATAGGTTATTATAAAAAGGGATAGAGAGAGGAATCTCTAATATTTTTATAAGTAATACCCATATTAATGTCTTGTATTGTATCATTAAATATCAGGGTAATTAGGTAAAAGTAACACACATTTTTTACAAATTTAATGCTACAACCACTTTTCTTAATATTCCTAAACTTTGGGAGTTAAGATCCTCTCTATTTAGCCTCTCCATTTCTTCTATTTGAAGAGATAAAGACACAATGAAGTTTGAAAAAATATATAAATAATTAATAGTGGTGGGACCTACTATTTTGCAGAATAAATGAAGTTTGCAATTTGGAGAGAGATAGACACAAAAAATAAATTATGGGTCCCACAATCATTAATTATTTTATTCATTTTTTAAAACTTTTTTTGTATCTTTATCTCTTTTAAGTGGTATAAATGGAGAGACACATAAATGGAGAGGATACTAACTCTACTAAATGGTAGGACTCACTATATACTTTTTTGTGTCTATCTCTCACCAAATGAAATTATCCATTTGTTTCAAGTAAATGAAGAGGATATTTTCCCAAAATTTGGAGGCGATCTTATAATAATGGCAGAGCGAGTAATTGTAAATAGATAAATAAATTAAAGATTAAATAAGTTTTTGAGGTTTTTTCCTTTAAAAAAAATGAGATTTTTGGTTTTCTCAATGACAAATGTAATTAAGTAGTTGTTGGAGTAGTTTCTTTCCACCTTCATTTACATCTAAACCTCCAACTCTTTATCCTATAGTTTAAATTAATTTAGCTAACCAACCCATTTTGAAGATATGATGTTATATTGTATTATTGACGATCATAAACATTCTACATCAAAGAAAAATCATACATGTTTTAACAATTTTTAAATTATTTCCTTCCAAAAAAAAAATTACTCATTAATTTATGTTGACTGAAAGAACAAAACTCATTAATTTCTGAGTCAAAAGAAAAAAAAGTCATATTTAATAGTACTACTTATTTCTCTTTTGACTAAATTATTTTGTTTTTACTAAATTATCAATTAATTTACTAAAATATCACAAAGAGATTATGTTTTTTTAATACACGAAATAAAGAAGAGCATTTATTAAATTAGTCTTAAAAAATATAATATTTAGACCCCAATTTGTAATATAATAAAATATAAAATATCTGAATTATTATACACATGCATTAATTCAGTCAAATCATATTTAAAAAAAAATTGAAAGAAAATCATATTAAATGTTATAAGTAAATTATTAAATCAATTCTTATAATATCATTTTTTTAAGGAATTTTTATAATATCTTTATATGGTGAATTCTCCTTCTCACTTATTTATTCATTATCTCTTTCACTCTGAATCTCAAACTAAAAATAAGCTCCATCTCGACCAATATTTTGTGTTCTTCCTTTTGATTATTGAAGAACCACAAAGGTTGATATATAAGCAGTGATAGAAAGCAATTTAATCTTTCATATTAGTTTTTTTTTATTCCCTTTTCATCTCCTATATGTTTCATATTAGTTTTTACTTGTATTTTGTGTTTTATTAAAGCTTAGCATCTTTAACCGAGTAGTCCTCTCAAAAAACAAAAGCTTTAACTGAGTAATCAAGTTTTGAAATTCTTTTTTATTTTGAAACCCTAAATTTTTGGTGTTTCTAATCTTTAGAAAACGTCTATTATTTATTTTTTAAAGTATTGGGAAATGAGATCAAATGATTCATATATACAATTATGTTTGAATCGTTCTCATCATAAATTGAATTTTAATTTTTATTGGTTAATTAAGTCAAGGCTTTTGTTGAAAATTTTCTCATTGATTTCTCTGATGGTCTAAGTTTTTTATTGACTTGAAAACACAGAAGATGAAAAGAGTATATGCTCACAAGCCAGTGATTGATCGTGAAACTATGCACAAATATCTGAAAAAGGTGAAGGTAAGTTTTCAATGTTTTTTTTAGCAAAGACAAAACTAATTCATTTCATTAAAGAGTAACGAGTATAAACAAGATAGTACGTCATAAAAATATGGGGGTTAAAGTGGGGTAAGGAAGCTCTAGCTATATTATAAGCTACCTTATTTATTTGCCTCTTGACATTACTAACAATAAATTTATTGCGAGATGACAATAGATCCTTACATCTAGAAATAATATCTCCAAACTCCTGGAGTAGAGTTGGAGTTAATAATGTCAACAAGTAGCCTACAGTCAAACTCAAAGATAATAGATGTCTTATGACGGTTAATAACAATGTTTATAGCCTCAAATAAGCTTAACGTTTCAGCTACTGATGGAGTAAAATTGAAATAGGAACACTTTGAAAAGCCTAACAACTACGTCCCAGAGGAGTCTTTAAAGCAGATGTAAAGACTCGTAATAGTGTTGTTATTAAAGAGTTCACAATCCACATTACATTTCACCGTGAGATGCGGAGGGTTTTCCCACAATGTTTGTTGATGTGTACCCTGACTCGGTTGCCTTCCTTTTTGCATATATATCCATTCTTTGAGAGAATTTTTAGCACGCTGCACAATAGATCTGCAAGGTGTGTTTGTTCCTTCCCATGATTTGGTATTTCAACTTTTCCACAAATTCCAGAGCATAGATAAATTGAAAGTTTCCATCTTTTGAAAACCTGTCCCCCCACCCCCCACCCCCCCCCCCCCCCCCCCCAAACTTTTGTGCAAGGTAGGCTTATCCCATCTCATCCAATTAATTCCTCTACGTCCATTCTTCGTAGAACCTTAATAACAATGTTTATAGCCTCAAATAAGCTTAACGTTTCAGCTACTGATGGAGTAAAATTGAAATAGGAACACTTTGAAAAGCCTAACAACTACGTCCCAAAGGAGTCTTTAAAGCAGATGTAAAGACTCATAATAGTGTTGTTATTAAAGAGTTCACAATCCACATTACATTTCACCATGAGATGCGGAGGGTTTTCCCACAATGTTTGTTGATGTGTACCCTGACTCGGTTGCCTTCCTTTTTGCATATGTATCCATTCTTTGAGAGAATTTTTAGCACGCTGCACAATATATCCGCAAGGTGTGTTTGTTCCTTCCCATGATTTGGTATTTCAACTTTTCCACAAATTCCAGAGCATAGATAAATTGAAAGTTTCCATCTTTTGAAAACCTGTCCCGCCCCCCCCCCCCCCAAACTTTTGTGCAAGGTAGGCTTATCCCATCTCATCCAATTAATTCCTCTACGGCCATTCTTCGTAGAACCTTAATAGAATGAATTCATTATTCGTTAAATCTAATAACATAAGGTGGAAGGAAGGAGAAAGGCACCCATATAATAAGACCGAATAGCTTGAGCAATAGATTTAATGAGAACTTCTTTATTTTCACGTGCGAGAAAGAGATCGAGAGCTCCATGATTGACATTTTTTCAGATTCGATAGTTGAGGTAGTTAAATATTGATTTCTTACTTCTACTAATCATCGAAGGAAGACCAAGATATTTATCGATGCCAATGATTTTTGTGACATCTCATGAGATGTATTCTATCAAAGGCTTTGGAAATTTCAAGATTAAGTGCTACCTCACCTTTTTTTTTTCCTTTTTGCTAGCATTTCATAAAATGAGAATTTCAAACGCAGAAAAAGCGTTATCCATAATTGAATGAGTAGGTACAAATGCAACTTGCTCAGGAGAAATGAAATTCTCGATCAAAGGCCTAAGACTATTAGCCAAAACTTTGGAGATAATTTTGTAAAGAACCTTTCATAAAGAAATATGGTGAAGGTCTTGATAGTTTTCGGTTGATCACATTTAGGAGTCAAAACAATGTGAGTATCGTTGAGATAGGAAGGGAAATCACCTAAATTCAACTAGGAGGACGTGGAGTAAAACAATTCCTCTCCTAGATCACCCCAAAAATGCTTATAGAAACTCGAATTAAGACCATCAGGAGTCGGGATACATACTAAAAGTTGCCTCCTTGAATTCATCGTTTGAAAAAGGTCTTGTAAGAAGCATATTATCATCATTAGACCTGCAAGGCTAGATAAGTGTGATAATATGCTGCTGATTGCCTTGGACTTCTTGGAAGATATATAGTAGAGAAATAATCATGGACATAATGTTGAATTATATATTCTCCAACACATATATGTTTTCAATGTTGAATTTATATATTTTCTTACACATATATGTTTTCAATATTGAATTAATTAAGCAAATTTTTGAGTTTTGATGAGTCTAATAGATATTTTTCCTGCAGGCTCGATTTGTACATGATCCTTGTGTATTTCTGTCGTTTGTAAGAATAGTGATAATGTATTTAAAAAGAGAAAATACTCTTGATGATGTCAATCGAGAGGTACGTGTTTTATTGTTTATGCCTTTTCTTTTTCTTTTCTCTTGTGATACTCTTTTAAGTATGATTTTAATTCTTCAGGTTAGTTTACTCTTTAAAGGCTATGCTGAAGATCTTATTGATGAGCTTATTTATTATCTTCGAGTACGTGGCCAGTGACAATATAGATATATTTATCAGCAATTCAAGATTGTTGTAATTTTGTCCAAACATATCGTTTGAATATGGAGATTATCTATTGTTTTTATATACATACAATTTTAATGTTTGCAGTGTGCAAGATTTGATAAGCATTCGGTTAAATGGGATTTAATCATCTATCATATTGTGAAGAATTTATGTAAAATGGTTATCCATTAAATTAATTGATCAATAACAGTAAGTCTAAAATTTTCTCCTCAAAAGATAATAAAAAATGTCTAAAATTTTCACTAGATTTGTGAAGTGGATATTGTTCATTGATTGATATGAGTGTTACATAATAAAGCATTGAGTTTAAGTTATTTGACTCTTATTATGTTTTAAATATATTCTTTTGTAACCTTTTATAATATTAAGCAATTGATATTCTATGAAACTTTAATCGTCTTTGTTAGTCTCTTTGTTACTATCTTTCCTTGTTGAGTTTCTAAAGCTAAAAGTTTGGTAACGTTGTTTGATTGATTTGATTTTTTGATTGGTGATCTCGTGATTTCTTAATTGGCGAGTGTGAAGATTGAGAATTTGTGTCACTGTTTGTTTCGTTGCAAAACAACCGGTTTACAAGTTTGGCTCTCCTAATTTGTCGGCCAAGAACCTTTGATGCATTATTTTATTACGTTTTTGGTGACGGATATTTGAAAATTAAAGATTAGTTTGTCTTTGGGGAATAATAAGGTCAGTGATCCATCTCTTATAGGAAAACAATGTTGTGTTGGTTGTTTGTGTTTGGCATGCTTCAACATGCTTCGGTTACTATTTTCCATTGAAGGACGGTGCTTGGTTCGTGTTGGTTTTATTAAGGTTGGTTATCTGGTTCGGTTCGCATTGGATTTTTAGTTGGATTTAGTTTGATATGTTGGTTCTTCTTTATGATTATCTTATTGTTTTCGGTTTCTTCCCATTGATTGTCTCTCTCCTTTTTTATTCTTCTTTGTTTGATTGGTCTTCTCCATATTGGTTTCTTCTGATTTGTTATTTCTTTCTCTCTAATTATTATTATTATGTTTAATTGCAGCTCTCCCTATTGATTCTTCTTAATTGATTGCATTTCACCCTATTGATTCTTCTGATTAATTGCACTTGTCCCTATTGATTCTGATTTTACTTTCCCCAACTAATTATTTTGATTGATTGCACTTCTCCATGTTGATTCTTTTGTTTGATTGCATTTCTCCATGTTGATTATTCTGTTGATTGCACTTCTTCTTGTTGATTCTTTTGATTGATTTCACTTCTCTCTCTTGATTTTGATTGAAATTCTCCCTATTGATTCTTTTGCTTGATTGCATTTCTCCCTATTTAATTGTTCTGTTTGGTTGCTCCTCTCTATATTGGTATGTATGGTTGCTTCTCCCTGCAGGTTCTTTTGTATGGTTTGGTTTGGTTTGGTTTTACTTAGTTCTTATGTTTGGATGGTTTCTTTGGATGGTGATGATTCTTGTTGCTCTCTCTATAATGATAATTCACATTGGTTGCAGCTCTTCATTGGTTTTGATATCCGCTGATTTGGTTTATTTGTTGGGTTAATTTATAACAAGTTTAAAGCTTAGTAAACTTTAGCTTAAAGGGTAGTGTTAGAACTTTATATTATTTAATATGATTTTGTAATTTTTTATTACAAACTCACAATGCTTCTTGTTGATGCATCGTGTGTTTCAGGGTAGGTGTTAGATAATAAAGTATTGAGCTTATGTTATGGGGACTTTATATTACTAAGTTAGCGGATTTGTTGACGCCAAATCATATCCATCATTTTTTCATCTCACTGGCTCATATTTATTTGCTTTAGTTGTTCAGGTGCACACTCGTAAGGGGATAAATAAAATCATGTCCTTTTCTTCTTCCTGAACTCACGCCTGTGTATTTTTTTTCTTCCAAAAATAGTTTGATCATAACTTTTCTTAATTTCTATTTCATTCCCTAATTTTATTTTTAATGATCAACTTCCCCCTTTTATTTAATGTTTAGAATCAAGCATATTACGACAAATGAATGTTATAATGGAGGAAAAATATGGATTATTATTCCTAAAAAGTTTTAAGATTTTGTTGCAATGGTACTATGGAAGTTATAAGACCGATGTTTTGAATGGCCGCGAGAAAGTAGGAAGAATTGATACTATAAACCAAAAATAAAAACCTCAAACACGAGGAGAGTGTAGGAAACACCCCATTCAAGTTATGGTGTGATTGATTGTCAACCGTCAAATTAAAAAAAAGGACGGATTAGATTTGGTGTCAACGAATCCGTTGACATCTGATGTCAATGGATCCTAACTCTATATGTATATATTCTATTGTAACCTTTTGTGATTCCAAGGAATTTGTATTCTATGAAACCCTAGTCATCTTTATTAGTCTCTTTGTTCTTCAATCTGATTATCCATATTGTTAACAATGAGATGTCAAAAATCAAGTTTGTAATAATTGGGGTTTGAGAGGTAGTTAACGTGTTATTTGATTACCATGAGACAAGCTATCAATTCATTTTTCATTACAGAACATGGATTTAAAGTCCCTCTAAAAATACATGGATTTAAAGACTGCCATTTTAAAACCATTATAGGGAAAACCGTCTTACAACATAATGGTTTATGTAGTCGTCTTTGTTAATCTCTCAATTCCTTGGACTTAATTTACTCATTGATTTTCAAAGTCACTTAAACTTGTCTAAAGTGATAATGCCTTATTTTTCATAGATCATGATATCCTTGAAGGATTCAAATGATCTCGGTAGATCACACAACAAGAGTATAATTTTATCTTCATCTTCAAGATGCACCTCAATGTTCTCCAAATCATCAAAGATTTTGTTGAGCTCTATTTGTTGCTTCATGATGGCCTTTACTCCACCATATTTAATGAGTAGAATTTTTGTTTTAGGAATTTCCTATGAGTCAAAGACTTGGTCATATACGATGACTACAATTTTGCCAACACAGCCGCCATGCATGGTTGTCTCCTTTGTGACATCTCTGGAAACTTTGTCCCGAGGCAAAAGACAATAAAACTCATTGCTTTTTCCACCATATCGGTCTTCTTCTCTTGTGACATGGTGACCGACAATGCGGCCTCATCCTTCAAAGTTTTCTCACATTTTTGTTGTATCAAAATTACTTACATCTTTATCTTCCATAACCCAAAATCATTATCTCCGATAAATTTCTCGATGTCCCACTTTGAACTCATATTACTCAACCAATTCACTCCTTTGCCCCACAATGGGCACCAATTATTGTGAAATCACAATCAAAATGACACCAATTAACTTAGATGTGTGGAGCAAAAGGAAGTAGTAATCAATATCAATGTAACTTCAAGCACCAACAACAATAAAAATCAAAAAAACCTACATATGATCTAGGAACCAAGTGTAAAGGACGAAACCATGAGAAAAAGATAAAGATAGAAGAGAAAAAAAACACACCAAGAAATATTTACCCAGTTCGGTCCAAAAAGACCTACTCTGAGGGAGAGATTGATCTCTCTGATCCACTATCAATGAGTTCTTTACAAAGAGATACAAAAGGGTTACAAGAAATTAGTTTCAATAGACTCTCAAAGAACAAAACCAAATTTCTACCATTTTCCCATTCTCTTCCTAAGAACAAAAGACTCAATGATTTCACTCGTCCAAGGTGTTTACAAATATTTCTTAACCCAAGACAACCTCTCAAGATAATAACCTCACAAAAAAATTCCAACCCTAAAGTTACCTCCTTTGATTTCTAAGTTTCTCTCTCTTATAGTTCTACCTCAAAAATAAACAATGAAGCTTTAAACAGTGCTCAAACTACTGCAAAATCGTGTCGTGATTTGTCTAAATCATGTCACGATAAAGCTATTACACAATACAATACAATACTATAACCTTATCCCAAAATCGTGCTACAATATTCCATTTAGTAGATTCTTTACTTTCCGCCTAAAAGTCATGTCACGATTCCAAAATCGTGTCATGATTGTCACCATGCATAGAACCAAAACCCCCAATTTAACTCCACTTTTTCCAACGAACCATACAATACTATAACCTTTTGAGGCAAAATCACACAAAATCAAGTAAACATTTGGGTTTAACGATCTCAAAAAAACAAAACCCCGAATTTAACTCCAATTTTTCCAACGAACCATTACCAAGATAAGGAATTTGCCTTTAAAATCATCTCCCTTGAGTTTATTCCCTTTTCTTCAAAGACTATTTTATTCCTCTCTAAATTACCATATAGCCCAAACAACTGATAAACAAAAGACATGTTTCCATTTCCCGCTAATTTCTCTTTCAATAAACGTCTGTACTAGACGAACTGATCCACAATATGTTTGTGCATATGCAATCAACATCAAACCAATAAAGAAAATTAAACCACAAAAAATAACAAATGGATACAAGAGGAAAAGATGATAACAACTTTCTTTGGAATAGAAACAAAAAGAACAAGGAATTCCAACTTTATTTGGAATAATCTACAAAAGACAACTGTAATTTTATTGTTCATAAATGAGTGTGTTTGGATGGGGGAATATTTTGAGGGAAAGTAATGTTTTTTGGGAATTCAAATATTTTGAGGTGAATGCCATTGTTTGGATAATAATTTGAAGAATTTTGAAAATGATGGAAATTTATGAATCATTTTGTTTAAGTTAAATTTAGAGAATTTCAAATGACACCTTAAAGCTAAGAATTTCAAATTTCTTTATTGTTATATTTTTTCAAAAATTTTATTTTTGTCCTCAAATTTTCCAAAAATTTCAATTTGTCCCTAATAAATTTCAAAAAAATTGCAAATTGACCCCTCAAATTTTTAAAAAATTATAATTTCAATTTTGGCCCAAAAAAATTCAAATTTATAAAAGTTGCCCAAAAATGATGACAATGAAATTTTTTATCACTTCATCCAAACAAGAATATTGAGAAATGAAAGTAATTGAATTGAATCATTTGAATTGCCTAGAATTCTAAATTTTTTAAAATTTTCAATTACCTCATCCAAACACACTAAGTCTATTCTAACAAACTAATTTCTTCATTTTCAATTCATTCACCAATTCCCTATTTATACAAACTAGAAATTGGCATATTCCATAACATTCTAAACAATGACTTATCACAAAGGATCTCTCTAAATCTATCTAGAAATTATGACTCATCACCTACCTATCTAATGCAAATTGGATAGATTTATTCTATTGGACCTATATATCATGATTCATTACATTTTCCTAAGTGTGTTTGGATGACGGAATATTTTGAGAGAATGTAAATACTTTGAGGGGATTTAAATACTTTGAGGTGAATTCCATTGTTTGGATAATAATTTGAAGAATTTTGAAAATGATGGAAATTTATGAATCATTTTGTTTAAGTTAAATTTAGAGAATTTCAAATGACACCTAAAAGCTAAGAATTTCAAATTTCTTTATTGTTATATTTTTTCAAAAATTTTATTTTTGTCCTCAAATTTTCCAAAAACTTCAATTTGTCTCTAATAAATTTCAAAAAAATTGCAAATTGACCCCTCAAATTTTTAAAAAATTATAATTTCAATTTTGGCCCAAAAAAATTCAAATTTATAAAAGTTGCCCAAAAATGATGACAATGAAATTTTTTATCACTTCATCCAAACAAGAATATTGAGAAATGAAAGTAATTGAATTGAATCATTTGAATTGCCTAGAATTCTAAAAATTTTAAAATTTCCAATTACCTCATCCAAACACACTAAGTCTATTCTAACAAACTAATTTCTTCATTTTCAATTCATTCACCAATTCCCTATTTATACAAACTAGAAATTGGCATATTCCATAACATTCTAAACAATGACTTATCACAAAGGATCTCTCTAAATCTATCTAGAAATTATGACTCATCACCTACCTATATAATGCAAATTGGATAGATTTATTCTATTGGACCTATATATCATGATTCATTACATTTTCCTAAGTGTGTTTGGATGTAGGAATATTTTGAGAGAATGTAAATACTTTGAGGGGATTTAAATACTTTGAGGTGAATTCCATTGTTTGGATAATAATTTGAAGAATTTTGAAAATGATGGAAATTTATGAATCATTTTGTTTAAGTTAAATTTAGAGAATTTCAAATGACACCTAAAAGCTAAGAATTTCAAATTTCTTTATTGTTATATTTTTTTCAAAAATTTTATTTTTGTCCTCAAATTTTCCAAAAATTTCAATTTGACCCTAATAAATTTCAAAAAAATTGCAAATTGACCCCTCAAATTTTTAAAAAATTATAATTTCAATTTTGGCCCAAAAAAAATCAAATTTATAAAAGTTGCCAAAAAATGATGACAATGAAATTTTTTATCGCTCCATCCAAACAAGAATATTGAGAAATGAAAGTAATTGAATTGAATCATTTGAATTGCCTAGAATTCTAAATTCTTTAAAATTTTCAATTACCTCATTCAAACACACTATAAGTGTGTTTGGATGACAGAATGTTTTGAGAGAATGTGAATACTTTGAGGGGATTTAAATACTTTGAGGTGAATTTCATTGTTTGGATAATAATTTGAAGAAATTTTAAAATGATGAAAATTTACGAAGTATTTTGTTCAAGTTAAATTTAGAGAATTTCAAATAACACCTAAAAGTTTTGTTATAATTTTTCAAATTTAAAGAAATTTGAAGTAATGCATGATGGAATCTTCTAGAATACTTTAGATTAAAGTTTCCATTCACTATCAATAAAATTTCGAAAGTTTACATCCATATGGCTCCCTCATTTGACACTACGGTTTGATTAAATATATGGATGGAAAAATTTATGTTATCTTGGCTTATTCGCACTTGAACCATTAGGTTTAGTTAATGATGTGGACAAAAATCATTTGCTCTTCAGTTATACCTACTACAAGGTCATTCATTTGGTGGATATTTCTTTATGACAAACTCCACACTGATCATAACCTTAGAAATATGGTTTGTATTGTAGTTTTACTTGGGTTTTGTTTGCGAGTTTGAAGGGAAAGGGATGGGAAGATTTGGGGAAAAATGAATGACCAAGTGGAAGAAATAGAGAAAAATAGAAGGGAAGGGTTTTGGGGGGTTAACTTTTTCTTTATAACACTGAACCCTCCTCATCTGAGGAAAGTAAAAAATTGTATTGAAGGAGGGTTTTGGGGGGACTTGAACGGTTTATATGAATTCTTCAGATTTAATCTAAGTTGTTATATTGTTTTCAAAGTTAAAAATATAGTAATCATATGCATTAATTTATCATTCTCTAAAAAACTATTCTTTTAAAAAAATTGAAAGATTTCTCCATTTTCCCTCGTATTTTCCACCCCTCAAAACCTTCCCTTCCCCTCCTATCCAAACTAGCAAGCAAAGCCTCAGTGGTTTCTGCTTGCAAAATGTTGAGACATCTAATCCTGCATTGCCATTTTTCTTCTTTTCTCTAGAATTGGCTCAATAATGGCCTTAATATAGTCAGAGATATATCAAATTGGGATGGTGTTTTAGCCTGCATAAAAAAGAAGTTTGAGTTCCCAAGTTCATGACATTGTTTTATATTATATAGTTTATCTAATATAAGCTATTTGGATAGAAAGATCACATATATAAAGAAAAACACCAACAATTCCTTGGCCATGATTATGTTTATCATAGCCTTAGAGGTTAATCATAAGAACTTTCTTTCTATTGAATGTATGAATTCTACAATGCTATATTTCAAGATCCTTCACTTCTTCGAAGTTGCTGGAAAACTTAGTAATGTTGATAGGAATAATGTTATGGTTCTCCGGAACCCTCTTGCTAGAGGTTGGATAAAGGAAAATATATGGAAAGTTCCTATTGCAGCGCGTGTTAAGAATTTTCTATGGAGACTAGCGAAGAATACCCTACCTACTAGAACCAACATTGACATGAAAAGGGATTATCTCTGGACAGCAATCTCGCTTCTGTTGGGAGGTGATGGAAAGCGTGGATCACATATTCCTTCAAAACTGAGTTGGTTCCTTCAAAATATAACTATCAAACCATTAGATGAGTCAATGGCTCTCTAGTAAGGACAGTAAATGTAATCAAGTCTTCAGCACGACTTTGTAGAAGATTTGGAAGGCACGCAATCTGCTGATTTTTTAGTGGCAGAAAGGCTCGGAGCTTTGTAGAAGATCTTAACAGAGCCAGAAATTCAGGGAAAGTCAAATGAATTATGGTACAAGAGCTTCTTCATGATGTTGAAACGAGGAATTCTGCCTTTGTAAATGCGGGCTGCTTTGAGGATGGGACCACAGGTTAAGGGGTGGTGATTTATGACAGAGAAGAGAAGAAGTTGCTGAGGAGCTGCAAAAGACAAGATATCTCAGTTGGTCCCTCTTTGGCCAAAGCTTAAACTTAAAATCAAAATGCTTGTATCCATACCGATTCCACGTCTCTGCGATCACTTGGAAGTTGCAGCATTAGAGCCTGTAATTTTGAACTGCCTCGTATTGCTGGACCAGCTTGACAGAACCTGTTAGATATATTAGTAGGAACCTATAAAGTCAAATTCAATATCATTTTTATATAGACATATGTTTGTCAATTTCTAAACTTTGCAATTCAATATCAAAGAATAAGTGGTTATGATGAAGACGGTATTCTCAAACTATCAGTAAATTTCAATATTCCCTTTGATGCTTATTTCCATGGATAGCAGTAACTTTGGAAGGGTTACTTTTGAGGACTTCAATAGTTTTCTTCGAGCTCAATGCTTGTTTCGTTGAAACCGAACTTGCTCATTCTCTCATCGTAGAAATCAAGGCCTGAGCAATTTCATCCAATGTGTGTTCACAAGGGCAATACATGCTAGTGGTGTGGATGTGGTTGTGTACCTCATATATACATTTATTGGTAATTGATTGTGTTGTGGCTGTATTTTATTGTGGTTTTGTGAATGTGGACTAGTTAATTGGTTAACACTCGAACAATTCAATATCTCAAAAAAGGTACTGCTGCTTTAGCAGGTAATTGAATATCTGTCAACAGATTATTCACACATCATTCATCTTTTTCCAAATAATTATTAAGTGTGTTTGTTATCACATTGGGTTACTAGAATCATGGTGGCTCACCCGAAGGTTTAAAGCATTGGCCACTCGAAGGCTCCAGCGCAGGCCTAACAACTTAGCTGCAAAACATCAATTTCTAGGGTGTATCTCTTTGTTGCTGCATAAATCACCTCCCTGTGGTTTCTTATAACCAGACCCAAAACTACGTCAGCATCCTTAGCAAACCCGGCATCTACATTTGCTTTCCGCCATTTCAGAGATGAATTAACAATGTTTTGGTGGTTGGCGTAGACCGGTTCATGGGCAAGAGATGAATTAATCTCATGCATGAAGTCATGGGCAGCCTGTGCTACTAATAGAAATAGAAAAGCATAAGTCTCACAACATCGAAAAAAGGAGGCACTCGGGTACCCTTGGGAGAGGCTTATCACAACATTGCTACACTCAATATATTGCAGATCGACATTGGTATGGACTGATACAATGTATGTTCAATAATGATTTTTCATGGTCAATCTTGGTTTTACTACATCAGAGCATCCAAATTGATTCCAATTTGAAACTTATTCACAAAACCGATTTGATCAAGCTGATAGCATGTATGTAGTCTTCGCCAGAATTAAAAACCACCCCCGAGGCTTTTCTCTAATTATGATCCACTCCAAAGACAGAATCATGCCTCTTCAAAAAAATTCACATAATCAAATGTTAAGCTAATACCAACTGTCTTTGAACTCTAATTAATAAAGACCAAACAACTCAGGTGATTAGCAGGAAAAATCAACCAAGATTGATATTAGTGTTTTCAACAAAAAAATTCACACTCACATATCTGGTAGAAAATTTACAAGCTTTTTAACTCAACCAAAATTGATAAAATTTGATCCGATAGAATAATGAGTTTGTCCAAAATTTATCCAACTTGAATTGCGTACACCCCTAGTATGAAGCATCTCAGCTGGCTCGAAGTCAAGAGGAGTTTACTATTAGGGGTGTGAATAAGGTTTAAGTAAATATGTGTGACTAATTCAAAATATTCAAGATCCAAGGCTAGCCTATACTTGGTATAAGCTTTTTTTTAGACTAACCCTTTTTTTAAACATTGTTATGACATGTTAAGCTATTTAAAGTTCTATTTTGCATTTGGTATGTTTTAAATTTATTTGCATGGTATAAAGATCTTTTCATCTTTAAGAAATCATAATTAGAGAATGAGTCATAAGAATAAAATGAGTATTTTAGTTTGGTAAATGAGTTATAACTGGTATCACATTTTATTCATCGTAAAAACACACACTTTTAACATTACTAGCTTCTTTATAAAAAAATAAAAATATTACTAGCTATTGCTTTAAAAAAACAACATTACTAGCTATACTATCTATATCTTCCTTCAAAAAAAAAATCTATTATTTATTTTTATTTTCTTGGTGATAAAAAATCTATTATTTATATCTCTTGTCAAAAAAACTCTATTATTTATATCCTAGAAATACTTAAATGCAATCCATTCTTTCAAAATTTTACATTCTTTTACCAAATGTATATTGTCAATTATATATAGTCTAAAAAGTTTCATTGAGAATGAGTTTGTCTTATTATATAATTCTAAAATGTTTCATGGTTTTGTTGTCTAGTAAGAAATTATTGTTGTTGAATGTTGTTATACAATTTCTTCTAAATTCGTTTTCTCATATTATCACTCTAATAAATTATTAATATTTTCATCTTTGTGAAATCATGATTGAAGAACGAAGCGTAAAAATGAAATGTGTTTTTAATTTAGGTGAATGAATTGGGAGCATCTAATACCACATTTTATTCATTATAAAAACACACACTTTTAACCCTATTATCTATTTCTTCAAACAAACAAAAAACACTATTATCAATTATTTATATCTTAGAATATTTAAAAAAAAATCATTTAGATCTTAGAAATATAAAAATACATTTCATTGTCTCTGAATTTTACATTATATTTACCAAATGTATAACGTATACTATGTATCTTCTATAGCAATATATAAAGGAGATGCATTTTGTTGAGCTAGGTTTTTTCTTACAAAATTATCATTCTTTTAAACTATTTTATCATTTTTATAATATTATTTTTATTTTAAATTGTCATTTAAAAAATTAGTGAAATTTCATTAAAATTGGAATAATCCAAAAAATTCCCATAAAAAACAATCCACGTCAATATTTGACCCTATATGAAAAATCTTATTTTAATCTTATATAAAAAATATTATGTTTTGACATTTTATTGTTTTGGTGTATGTCTTGATGCTAGTCTTTTATCATGATGATGATGATATTGTCCATTTTATTTGCTCTTTACAAAAATCAACAATTATAT
Source organism: Medicago arabica (assembly GCA_946800305.1). Taxonomy (NCBI): domain Eukaryota; kingdom Viridiplantae; phylum Streptophyta; class Magnoliopsida; order Fabales; family Fabaceae; genus Medicago; species Medicago arabica. The sequence goes on from OX326969.1 coordinate 4,737,853, forward strand.
CTCATTTTTGCAAAATATTAGTTTATAATAATTATAATTAAAATGATAAAAAATTAATGTTATTTTCATTTTTGTTGTTAACAAAGTTTTGAGCCAAAATACTTTAAATATTTGAAAATTCAGCAAATAGTAAAGTTCATTTCAAATTTAATTTCTAACTTTCGTATGCATTGCTACTACTAAAATCTCTATAACACAAGCAAAACATGCTTATTTCATGCAACCTAACAACATTTACTCTACAAATTTTATCTACCAACAACAAGATGAATGAAATCAGTTTTTTTTACGTTTTTATTTTCGGATCAGATTCACTATTGGAGGAACCCTTTCATTCTAACCTTATTATATGAGACAAGTTTAATATGATATGACATTGTTCATCTACAGAGAATTAAGCTCTACCTAGTAGTTAGTGTTTGTATCTGTGACCAATTATTTACAAAGTATACAAACAGTTACTATATCTTTCAATTTGGATATTAAGATTTAAGATTGATCACCAAATTTCCCTATCTTATTTCATAACTAACTAACTGAATCAAAAACATTAAAGTTTATCTTACAAAATAAAGTAGATTAACTTTCTAAATATCACTGTAAATAGGGTATTATTGAGATATTTTTGAATGAATAAAACTTCATAGAATTGCTAACTAACTTAACGATTGGCACAGAAGTAAGTTAAGAACTTTAAAAGCCTTGAGAATGACCAACTCTTTTGAATAGATGATAAGGAGTAACCGTGAGTGTAATTTTCAGCTAAGGAGACAGTTAAGAACTTGAGATAATATTTTCTAGGCTAAAATGCACCTTCCCCCCCCCCCCCCCCCCCCCGAACTTTCAAAAACTTGCAATTTTAACCCCTTAAGTACAAGAACTACAATTTTACCCCCTTAAGATTTAGCTTATTTGCATATTTGGTCCTTTTGGCCAATTTTGACCGGTCAATGGCTACGTGGCACGCCACGTGTGTAATAATTTAATTAAAAAAAACTATATAATCATTTTTAAATTAAATAAATGAAAAATTAAATTAAAAAAAAATTGGAAAATAATAATTGTGTAATTAAAAAAATAAAAAAATAGAAAATTGGAAGGGGCGTGAGGTTCATTTTTGTTCTCAGATTCTTGTCAACATCATCTTTTATCTTAACCAAGATCATAATCATCAATTCATCATCATCACAAAACAATGAGTAATCATTCTTCAATCTCCTCTCAATCAAACTCTTATCCTCCTCAAGCCCTTTCTTCATCTGAATGTTTTGCTCCAGCACTCTAATCGCAAAAGGTTTAGCTAACAAACTCACAACCCACGAAATCTCCTTCAACACACAGTCCCAGAAGGTTTAAGATCAACTCATTCTGGTTTAGCCACCCACTTCTTCACTTCCTTCCCTTCCATCAACTCCTTCACATGGCTTTCAAAAACCCTTCTCAGACTCTCTTCTAGTTCAACAGTATCAGAGGAACCATAACATTCGAAATCAACTCCGGCGTAAAATCATGACCTCTAGAAATCCTCGATTCCTAGAACTGAACAACAGCATCACGACCATCAGAGCATTGCAGAAAATTGAGCGACGCAGCAACACTGTCGTAATGGTAGAAACAGTAATTATTAGGGTTGGGTTTACATTTGCCGATCAGAGAGTCGACATCGTCGCGGATGAGTGCACGACGGCCGAGGTGGAGCTTGAGGATGAAATTGGTAGGACGATGATGTAACATCCCGTTTTCCCAACATATAAATAAATGTAAAATATATCAGAGTTCATCAAAAACAGGATGTCAGATTTCGTTCTTCAAAAATCATTTCATCATAAATAGGATTAAAATCCGTTATTTAATTAAACATCTGCTTTCAATAATTAAAACAATGTCGCAGCGGAAAATATTCAATGTTTTAATCAATACTTGGCACTAAGGCCTCAACATCATAACACAATAAAATTCCAAATTAAAAGTGGTCTGACATCAACTTATAAAAAGATACGTAACAAAGGAAAACAAAACACATAAATATCCCCATCTCGTTACGTATCAGAGCATGACTCCTAAGACGACACGAGAACTCAACTCACATCAGCAGCTACTCTTAGATATTCGTTACGTACCAAATACTCAAAGAGGGCATGATGCCATTTGGGTTATTGTCGATAGGTTGACGAAGTCAGCACATTTTATTCCGATCAATATTAGTTATCTTGTAGCTCAGTTGGCGGAGATTTACATTCATAATATTGTGAAGTTGCATGGTGTTCCGTCAAGCATTGTGTCGGATAGAGATCCGAGGTTCACTTCGAGGTTTTGGAAGAGTTTGCAAGAGGCTTTGGGTTCAAAGTTGAGATTGAGTTCGGCTTATCATCCGCAAACAGATGGTCAGTCGGAGAAAACGATTCAGTCGTTAGAGGATTTGTTGAGAGTGTGTGTACTTAAACAAGGTGGAGCTTGGGATAATCATCTACCGTTGATTGAGTTCACGTACAACAACAGTTACCATTCGAGTATTGGTATGGCACCATTCGAAGCTTTGTATGGTCGGAGGTGCAGAACCCCTTCATGTTGGTTTGAGACTGGTGAAAGTATAGTGTTGGGACCGGAAATAGTCCAACAGACTACAGAGAAGGTCAAATTGATAAGAGAGCAGATGAAAGCGTCGCAGAGTCGGCATAAGAGTTACCATGACAAGCGTAGAAAGGAACTTGAATTTCAAGAGGGCGGTCATGTGTTCTTGAGAGTCACTCCTATGACTGGTGTGGGTCGGGCATTGAAGTCTAAGAAGTTGACTCCAAAGTTTTTTTGGTTCGTATCAAATATCTGAGAGGATTGGAACGGTGGCATATAGAGTGGGTTTGCCACCACATCTTTCGAATTTGCATGATGTGTTTCATGTGTCGCAGCTGCGGAACTACGTAGCGGACCCTTCACACGTTATACCGAGGGATGATGTGCAGGTTAGAGACAACCTTACGGTGGAGACCTTACCGTTGAGAATTGATGATCGCAAGGTGAAGAAGTTGAGAGGCAAAGAAATACCTCTAGTGAGGGTTGTTTGGGGAGGAGTAACTGGTGAAAGTCTAACTTGGGAGTTGGAGAGTAAGATGCAGGAGTCTTTTCCTGAGTTGTTTGCTTAAGGTAATATTTCGAGGACGATATTCTTTAAGTTGGGGAGAGTTGTAACGCCCTAGTTGTTATTTATTTATTTTCGGTTGATTTTTAATAAGTTTATATGATTTAAGTGATTTATGTTGATTTTATGGTGTTGTATATTTTATTACATGATTATTTAATAATTTAATTGAATAGGTGAGAAATAATATTATTTGAAGTTTTGGAAGTTAAAAAGATAGTATGACTTTTTTTAAATTAGAAATAATATAGAATTATTATTTATTTAGAATTAAGGGGGTTAATGAGAATTAATAGTAATAAAAGGGGGTTTAATGAAATAGGAGAGGTTATGTTTTTAGTAAAAAGAAAGAAAGGTCAGACAAACATTTTAACGTACAGTAGAGAAAAAGAGAGTTTTGAGAGAAAGAGGAGAAAAACCAAGAGGCTAAGAGAAGAGCTAGGAAGGGATCAAAAATTTGCTGTAGGCTTTCAATCTTGCTGAATTAAGGTAAGGGTGGGATTCCTTTCACTAATAATGTATATAATTCTGAAAATTGTGAATTTTGGTGTTCTTGGTTTTCTAGGTTTTAGAAGTTTTGTGTAATTTCTAAAATGGATGAATTGTGTTGTTGATTGCCTATTTCAGTGTTGTTTTGTTGCCTATGTTGTATACTAAATCCATAAACATCTGTGCTTACACGTTTTGGGTAATTAGGGATCAAAATTGGGTTTTTGGATGATTTAGGGTTAGAGAATTCGAGGATTTACCCTGCCCAGACGACCGTTCGCTTAAGCGAACTTCCCGTCGCTTAAGCGACCATTCAAAGTAGTTGCCCAGAACTTAGTTGAGGCTGTTCGCTTAAGCGAGCCTTGAGCGAACTCGTAAGCGAAGTCACCTTTCCTCTCGGCGTTTTGCTCGCTTAAGCGAAGAGGCCTTCGCTTAAGCGAAGAAGGCTTTTAACAGCCGCATTGTGACCTTAGTTCAAACTTAAGGAGGCCTGTCCGGGTACTCCAAAATGCTTAGGTTGAGCTGTATAACCCCTGACTAAGTACTAAACCTTATAGAAACTTCTTGTTGCTTGAAAATGAATGATTTAAGTGAAATTGTGCACTATTTGGTGAACCTTGTTGCAAGGTCTTGGTCGAGTCCTATTCAGTTGTAGTCGTACGGTATGTCATAGTTGATTATGCATGCTAGATGTTGATGTTGTTGTCGAGTTGTATGCAGGTATACACTATTGAGTCCATTTCATACTCATACCTTGTTGAGGGCTCATGCCCTGGAGTGTTTTCACTCAACCGTTGAGGGCTTATGCCCTGGAGTGTTTATCACTCAATCGTTGGGGGCTTATGCCCTGGAATGTTATTTCATTCAAACTGTTGGGGGCTTATGCCCCGGAATGCTTAGCATTCAACGCGCGTAAAATGGTACCACATGCATGATGCATTTGTCGTTGTCGATGTCGCATTGTCGTAGTCGTTGTCGTCGGTCATGCCGTTGGTGTTCATTGCTGATAATGACATTGTTGTTGTTGTTGTTGTTGTTTAATGTTGTTGAAGATAATTACGTTGCTATTACATATGTGTATATTTATTCACATTATATATGAATTGAATAATGTCTGTTGTAAGATGTTGTTGTTTCATTGATTTGATGGATTATATATATTTATTATTGATCGTGTATCTCACCCCTTCTGCTGGAATTGCCGCCTTGTGGGCAAGTGCAGGTAACGAAGATTAGTAGAGATGTTGGCTCAAGTGTCTTAGGGCTCTGATGCGTAACGGGATGGGATTATGTTGCTTGTTTTCTCTTTCCTTACGTAATAATTTTGATTAATGAAACCTTTGATGAGGCTTGCGTGTCAAGGATTTATTCAGTTGTTTAAAATTAATTCCGCTGCGAAGTTTTGAAGTTAATTATTATTGACTAATTTATTGGAGAATATTTATTCATCCGTTAATTTTGGAGAATTTATTTGAATGAAAAAGTAGCATTCCGTTTGGTGATAAACTCTGATTTAATTTGTTAATTATTAATGTTGGGAGAACGGGGTGTTACAACAGACATCAAGCTCCCTTCGTCAACAGAGCATCAAGCTCCCTCCGTTAAAGTCATAATTCGACTTGACAGGCATCATGCTCCCTACGTTTTGACAAATGTTTATGCAATGATACGACTCAAAATGCAACAACAACGACTCAACAAATGCAACAACGACGACTCAACAATGCAACAACGACGACTCAAAATGCAACAACAATAACATCGTTTAATCATAGATTCAATCATAGATCGACAACAACATATAAATATGATTCACCAATTCATTATCAAAAGAGAATTAAGTTTGATCCATCAAGACATAGATTAAATACTCTTAAATATTCTAATTAAAATCACAGTACTTAAGATTTGAAGTTTGGAAGCAAACCAAAAGTTTCGGGTTGATTTAGAAGCGGTTATGCTAAATTTTCTTAAAAGTCTTCCGAGACCTACTTGGAGTGTTTCTATCATAATTCAAAATCTACAAAATATTTACAAGTCAAACCAAAGCCATTGGAAATCTAACAAAATTATCTAAAACTTTCAGTTTTACATCAAAACCTAATTATGAACAGAAAAGTCTCAGTTTTTATTTTTATTATTACGTTGCAGAAACCGACAAGAGCACGACCATGTTGACCCATGTGTAGTATTTTAATCATATCTAGAGTTCTATATGTTTAAATTGAGTCACTCCAAAGGCTAGTGAAAGCTAACATCCTTATCTAAAACTTTCATGAAGACATCGAAACCCAGTTCGGAAGTTAAACTTGTCAAACTGAGACAGCAAGAAACGCACCGTGACAGCAAAATCACAGTTTTGCTGCGATTTCACTTTGGGGAACCCTTTTCGACTCCGTTTTTGATCATAAACTCTCCAAACTCGGCCCTAATATTCACCCCATGATTACACTATCATTCAAACACTAATTCTTTGTTAACCTACTGGATTATCCACTATTTAAGGCTACAAAACTCAATTCATGGGATTATCTATACTTTCATCAATCTAATTCAATTCAAAAACCTAACTTCTACAACATCAAAAATTCAACAACAAGAGATTAAACCCCTTTTCAAAATTATATACTTATGATTAAAGAAGGTTAGTCACACCCTTACCTTAAATTGGTTGATTTACAAAACGCTACAAGCTTCTTCTCTTTATCTCCCAAAAACCGTTTCTACGCGCTCTCTGTTTTCTCTCAAAACTGTTTTCTTGTTCTAACCCTAATTCTCTAATCTCCTCCTCTATTTATAACCACCAAGAGTTTGTTTCTCACTTAATCTTTTTTAACCTAACAAATCCCCCTTATTCCTAACCTCTCCTATTCTTAACCTAACAAACTCCTCCAATTACCAAATTACCATTATGCCTCATTGAATCTAATCTAATTAGATTCCTTCACTATTTATATCATAACAACCTACTAATAAATACTAAAAATCATCACATAACAAATATTCAAATAAAATATTTAAAATAACACTAAACTCGATATAATAAATAAATAATAAAAATAAGGCATGAGGTGGATTTCGCTCCGGAGGACGGTCGAAACGGTGGTTGGGGTAGAACTCAAGTCTCCGGTGACGGTAAACGGGACAGGCGGAATTAGGGGGTTGACGGTGGAAATGGGGGGTGTGGTTAAAAAATGATTATATGGTTTTTTTAATTTAAAAAATCATTTATTTAATTTAAAAATGATTATATGGTTTTTTAATTTAAAAATGATTATATGGTTTTTTTAATTTTTTTAATTAAATAATTACACACGTGGCGTGCTACGTAACCATTGACCGGTCAAAATTGGTCAAAAGGACCAAATATGCAAAGGGGCTAAATCTTAAGGAGGTAAAATTGTAGTTTTTGTATTTAATGGGTCAAAATTGCAAGTTTTTGAAAGTTAAGGGGGAAAAAGTGCACTTTAACCTATTTTCTATTGTTATTTGCCAAGATATGGTTTTACTATCAAACTGTGAAGATTGTGATAGTAGCACACAATATTAATCATATTAAGGATGCAAGCCAAAGTCACTTCTCAACATTGATAGGACCAACCTCTATTACAAAGTTCTAAGGCAGAAGAAATTGAGAGCATCCAATTCAAAGGTGCGCCTCTTCGTTGCTGCATAAGTCGTCCCTTTTACCATGTGGTATCTCAAAACCAGACCCCAAACTGTGTCAGCATCCTTAGCAAATCCAGCATCAGCATCTACCTTCCTCTAACCCAGAGGAGGAGGCTCTCATGGTTCCATGGCAGGAGACGGATAATTTCTCTCACAAAGTCATGGCACCCTATGCTACTAACAGAGGTTGAAAAGCATCTTTCTCAAAAACCTTTTAGAATTCTATTATGTACAGAAATAATGCAAGTTTTAGTTTTGAAAGTGATATAGTATTGAAATAATGCAAGTTTTAGTTTTGAAAGTGATTGACTTGAAATCTGGTATAGCGTATACAGTCTTGATAATCGATTCCACGACCCGTATACCAGCCTTAGTGCAGAGTTTTGAATGCCATAATGAGTGCGGATCCTTTTAAGAACAGATTTAGGTAACTTTATACTAAGACTGTCATAACATATTAACATCCATAATTCATTTTGATGGTAATTTTATATTGATAGTAAGCTCTAGAATATAGGAAGCGAATTGAGTCAATTGACAGTGGTGGAAGGATGGAACGACATTAATCAACGCGTGTTAACAGAAGGATGGAAGTAATGGTTGACAGAATCAAATACCATTGTTTGACACATTAATTTAACCAAACTCAATATGTTTTAACTGGTTAATGTTAATTTATTGTCAGATTTAAACAATTTCCATCTGGAGAATTAAGCGTTACATCTCAACATTGAGGACCAACCTCTATCATAAAAAGTTCCAAGGCAGAAGAAATTGAGCTATTACCATTACCAATGCCACATGATACCACTGAACTGAGCCAACTACGCAAGCATCCAATTCAAAAAAATGCCTGAATAAGGTTTAAAACGTCGGCCACCCGAAGGCTCCAGTGCAGGCCTAACAATTTAGCTGCAATGCATAAATCACTTCTTCCCTGTGGTTTCTTATTATCAGACCCCAAACTACGTCAGCGTCCATAGGAAATCCAGCACCTACATCTTCGTTCAGCCATTTCAGAGGAGGAGGGTCTTAGATAACAATGTTTTGCTGGTTGGCTCGGACCGGTTCTTGGGCAGCAGATGGATTAATCTCCTGCACAAAGTCATGGGGAGCCTGTGCTACTAATAGAATTTGAAAAGAATAAGACTCAAAAACCTTAGGTTACTATAAAGTCATATTTTCAACAGGATGCTAACCATTGATTCACATCGAAAAAAGGAGACTTGGGCACCTAGACTGCATATTTACTACTGATAAACTGCATATTGGAATTTGTTGTAAGATCAGATTTAAGTAACACTTGATTGATACCTAGACTGTTATAAGATCAGCATCTATTCATTTTGAATTTTACTAGACAATTAACAGAACCTAATGTAGAATATATGAAACAAATGTCCCTCCAAAACACAATGAACAAAGAAGAACCAAACCAAGAAAGCTCAAACAGTTGCAAATTCGAGTCGCACTAATGGATCTATGCATCAACAACAACCAAGCCTTTTCCCATTAATGGCACAAATTCTCATCAAATCAAATCGAGACAGCAAAAAATTGAAGCCAAATTTCCCAACTTCAAACAGAAAAGCAACAAATTAGTTACTATTATCAAATTCTCATCAAATCAAGATAAACAATATTGAAAATTAGAGGTAACAATTAAATGCAATCAATTTGAAAAATTAAGTATCATAGATTTAACATATCAATTCAACATTCAAGATTCACTTTTTCCAATAGAAATTAGATTCAAATCCTAACAAAGAAATAAAACTAGATCAGAAAATCTTCTAAGCCCTTTCGCCTCTGATTCTTCTCGCAAGTTGAATATCCTTAGGCATAATAGTAACTCTCTTAGCATGAATAGCACAAAGATTTGTATCTTCAAACAAACCAACAAGATACGCTTCAGCAGCTTCTTGAAGAGCAGAAACAGCGCTACTCTGAAATCTGAGATCAGTTTTGAAATCTTGAGCGATTTCACGGACCAATCTTTGGAATGGAAGCTTTCTGATTAGAAGCTCAGTGCTCTTCTGATACTTGCGGATCTCACGAAGTGCGACGGTTCCTGGACGGAATCTGTGTGGCTTCTTCACTCCGCCGGTGGCTGGTGCTGATTTTCTGGCGGCTTTGGTGGCGAGTTGTTTCCTTGGGGCTTTTCCTCCGGTGGATTTTCGTGCTGTTTGTTTGGTACGTGCCATTGAGAATGGATAGAAATTGGAGAGAAAGAAAATTGGGGTTTTGAAATTTGAGATTGTGATGAGAGTGAAGGAAGTGTTTTTGGGAATTTATAGAATGAGGAGTAAGCGGGAATTGTGAAGAATTTGAGAAGTTTTGGGAAAATGAGATTGGGAGAATTGTGGCCGTTGATGGGGGATGTTATCGACGGGTGTGAATGTTTGGAGGAGTGAGTATATGGATAGCGATCTGTGGCATTAGAAAGTGGCCAATAGGATTATTTTGTTGATATATTTTTTATTTAGAATTAATATTGTTGGGCGGTGATAGTTTATTGTTCTCTTTTTCTTGTTTTTGGTAGAGTAAGAGAACATAGTGGGACAGATTCTTGACGGTATCCTCGTTGCTAACGAGATTGTGGAAGATGTTAAGTGCTTGAAAAAAGATTTGTTCTTATTCAAAATTGATTTTGAGAAGGCTTTTGACTCAATTGATTTTTTCTACCCTGAAGCAGTTATGAAAAAAATGAATTTGCCAACATTATGGCGTAAGTAGATTATGGAATGCGTCAGTACGGCCCCAACATCTGTTTTTGTTAATGGCAGCCCAACTGATGAATTCAAATTTGAACGGGGGTTGAGGTAAGGTGGCCCTCTTTCTCCCTTTCTTTTTTTAATAGCCGCTGAAGGATTGAATGTCATGATGAATGTTTTAGTAGAGGCTTGGACTTTTTGCTGGTTACAAGGTGGACGCTAATAATAATCTTGTTTCCATCGCTCATTTACAATTTGATGATGACACCTTGTTAATTGGGGATCGAATTTGGCGTTAATATTAGAGCTCTGAAAGCTCTTCTCCTTCTTTTTGAAGCGACATCTGGTCTTAAAGTGAACTTCCACAAAAGTATGTTTGTAGGTGTTAATATTCATGATTCTTGGTTGGTCGTGGCAGCCTCTGTTCTTCATTGTAAATTGGGCAGAGTTCCTTTTCTCTATCTGGGGCTGCCTATAGGTGGTGATCCTCGCAAATTAAAATTTTGACAACCCTTGATTGACCGTATTAGATCCAGATTATCAAGTTGGAAGAGTAAAAATTTATCTTTGGGTGATCGTTTAGTTCTTCTAAAGTTTGTCTTATCCTCTCTTCCTATCTACTTTCTTTTCTTCTTCAAAGCTCCCGCAGGTATCATTTCCTCTATTGAATCTTCAAGACTCTTATAAACACTGTCTTTTTTATTACTACTTTGATCTTCAAAAAGAACTTCTTTGAGTGCCTATGTCATAAAAAACATCACCCTTGCTTCGAGTGTGATCTTACAAAGAACACCTCAAATGGTCTTTGTTTCTCTTCTCATCTTACTCGAAAACAAATATTCAAATTTTGCATATAACAAGATTAAGGTGTTTTCACTCAATTTTTGTTAATAGCTCTTTTATTTAAAAATCCATTGAAATTCTAGCACTTGCTGGACGGGTGTCTGATAGAATGTCTTGGACACTAGATATAATAACGTAACAAAATAAATAATAAACAATAATAAAGTAGAGTGCATGAAAGGAAGAAGACAAGAGGTTTGGTAACCCAGTCCGGTGCAACGCCACCTACATGTGGAGCATCCATGTAAAGAAATGAAATTTACTATAATAATTTTGGTTTGTAGTCTTATGTGAACCAACATAATTCACTGCTTTAACACCTAAACATTACTTGTGAATTTCTATCTAAAATTCCTCCTAGATATAAGATATCATTTCTTTTTCTCTCAATCACACAACCAGTGATTTAACTCAATTACAATCAAATAACATAACACCTCCAATAAACAAACCAACTATTGCAAGATGCACTAGAGTGGTGTACAAAGACAATAATACAACTCAACTAAAACAAACATGCTCTAAGCATCAAGATGACACATAGAGAGGCTTACAAATAACAAAGGACACACATGAAACCTTAGAATGACACTTCTTTAAATGACGGCTTCGATCACCCTTCACAAGGTTAGAGTCTTCCTTTATATAGCTAGAGAATGCATGAGCTTATTCTTAAATCGGGCTAAACAATACAACTGATCCAAAATAGTCTTCAGCTACAATATTCTAAAAGCAAATATATTGTTTCCTAAAATATTTAGGACATTAACTTCAAAACACAACAAAGCTTAAACCGACACAAGCAACTTCTAGAACCACACGTTTCTTGGAGCACAAGCTAGTGAATAAATTTTCACTCAAATCTTCAAGGATTTCACACAAAAATAAAATCTTCCAAGAATACGAAATAAAGTATTTTACTTAAATTAAGATGTTGTACTTATATGTCCAATACATCTGATACAACATCTTACTAAAACTTCTTGTTTTAATAAAATGCAGCCAACACAATAAAAAAACCAAACACCGATCTTATACTCTTACACATAATTTCTAATATCCCATGCATGACTCACAGAGTTTGGGTTTAGCCGAAGAGTACTCTACACCCACACAAAATAAGGATCCAAAGTTTGAATTATAAAACTCTGGATTGAAATTACCTCCAACGAATAGAACTATTAAAAACCAAAATTTTATTTTTATATGAAGATAGTTTGGAATGTATATTCAAATGAGAGTGGTTACTAATTTAATATTATATCAGTCCTACATTTTTCATATTAGTTTGTTTTTTTATATTCTTCTTTTAAACTACTCTAGTGTAGGCTCTCCCTACTGCATAATCTTAGTTATAACTAACTCTTAAACAACTTTTCTTTGCTTAACAACTTTGATTGGATATATCAAGATCATTCTATTAGTAACTTTTATTGAATATATCAAAATCATTCTATTAGCAATATCTAACGAACGGTCCTAACTCCTAATTGTCCTTAACTAAATATTTATTTAACCGTAAAATTTGTTACTTCTGTTTAGTTTTAGCACTGATGTCAAATGTAAAATTTATCCTTAAATATACTTCATAACCTCTTATTGAAACAATCTAAGTGAATAGCGAAGTAATAATAAGTAAAGACAAAAGTAAAGGAGCTGTGAAATAGACACAAACATTGAATATGATACAGACATGACACGTCGACACTACAATTACATAATTTAATGTAATTATAAACGTTGGAGTCCGTGTCGATATCAGACACGACACATGTTTAATATCGAAACATGTCTAATTCGAAAAGTGTTTGTAATTTATGGTAAAGGAATAAGAATACAATACAAGATAATGGAAAATTAGCAATAAGGGCAATTTGATTTCTAGTTCAAAGCACACTAGTCAACAAAAGCATTCATCACAAATGCAAAACAAGATATAGTACTAGTAGCTTATATACCACTACCAGTAACACATCACATTGAAAGTATTTATCACATTAACGTCAAACATCATTTCAAATTAAAATAGACATTATTCAAAAAAAAAAATTAAGGGCCTCTTTATTATAGCTTTTTAAAAAAAAATCACTTTTTAAAAAAAATAATCACTTTTAAGAGTTTTTCATCCGTTTGTTACAGATTTTTAAAAAAATCAAAATCTAAAAAAAATCTAAAAATAGTTTTAAATGACAAGCCGTTAAAATAGATTTTTTTTAGAGGAGAGAGAAAATGTGATTGTAAAAATTGAACTAACTTTATAACAAAAAATCCCTTTTATATAGTTGTATCCAAACAAACTAGATTATTTGTTTAAAAAAAGTGATTTTTATCATGGTAAACAAACGCGAAATAGATTCTGATTTTTCACAAAGTCTCTTAAATATAGGGTCCGTTTGTTATAGCTTTTTATAAAATAGATTCTTGTAGTGTAACATATTTTTGTTCAAAAAAAATTAACAAAGAAATTTTTAAGGAAAGCTTCAAATAAAAAATCGGTTTGAATAGCTTATCTTAAAATGTCATTCTAGATATTTCATCATTTTGTTATAATTTTTTTGGATACTAAAATTTTGACGAAATCTCTAAAAAAAAAAAGCTATTTCAAATAGCTTTTCATAAAAATCATTTTTGAAATATATCATTTTGAAAAAATATGCGATTTTCACTATGCAAAACCTCGAACAATAAATATTTAGGTTAGTGAATGTCAAAATATCTTTTTTAACTTATAACAAATGAGTTTGAAATAACTTATACTATTTTCGAGTAGATTTTCAAAAAATCTATTTTAAAAAATACAAAGGAAAATCCATTTTTTAAAATCTATAACAAACGGGCCCATAATCTCTAAATTATTTTATATTAAAATCACTTTTATTTTAATCTGTAACAAACGGGTCTAAAATAGACTTATTTCTAAGAAAAACAGAACCACAAGAGTGTGAGGCAGCAACGGTGTCAGTTTCAGAAGGTTTGTTCTCAGGTTCAATAGAGAAGTTTTTGGTGCCCTAGACGAAAGAAATAAAATTTTGCCCTTTTAATTATTTTAATATTATTTTCTTGTATTTTTTGTTGCACTAGATTCATATTTATAATCAAAGTTCTCTACAACGTTATTTTCAATATAATTAATCAAAGTAAATTAAAAAAATATATATATCTATATTATACTAAGACCATCCACAATGGCCTATTGAAAGCCAAATTCAACATGTTGAAACCATTGGAGATGGTTGTTGAAAATGAGAGAAGAGGAGAGAGGTGATGAACCATTTAAACATGTTGAAATTCTGACCGGAGGGGACACGTGGCCGAATGCGATTTGCCAAGCTAGGCGCGTGCGTTACACGCGCCGACAAGGCGCGTCAGCAGCAACAAACGCGGAGAGAGAAACTGCTTTTGGATAAAGCAGTGACACGTGTTCGACAGTGATTGACTGTTGGATTTTTATCTTTTTTAATAGTTTGGACTCAATTATTTCATTGCAAATAATTTTTTTATTTTTTTATTTTTTTACCAAAATTCATGATTTTTTTTTTCTCTATAAATAGAGACTTGAATCATTTGATTTGGACACAGAAAAAAAATCAAGTTTTTCACTCTCTTAATCTTATTATTAGCCTTTCTTTTGAAGTTTTAGTCTTTGATTAGTGAAATGGATCCCAATAACAATCAATTCAACACCCAAAATTCTTCTACTTACCCATTTAACTACCAAAATCCGAACAATTATCAACATCCAAATTAATTTCCCAACCAACATCCTCAAAACCCAAATCAATTTCCCAACCAAAATCCTCAAAACATGCCTAATTTTGGTTATGCCTCAAATTTTAATCACTCATCCTCTGTTCCAAACAACTTTCATCCATATTCTAGATCTATGATGGGATATTCATCTCAAACACCCCCATTTAATGGTTATATGCCAATGATGAATAAAAATTTTCAGAGTGTTGGTGAATATCCTGAATTTTCATCACAAATAAATCGTGGTGGAATGACAAGAGCTAATGAAGTCGCTCCAGAGGATACAACTCCTAAGAGCAAGAAAAACCAGCAACCATCATGGAACACTGAACAAAATTTGGTGTTAATTAGTGGGTGGATAAAATATGGAACATGCAGTGTTGTCGGGAGAAACCAGACAAGTGAAGCATATTGGAGTAAAATTGCTGAGTATTGTAATGACCATTGCTCATTCGATTCTCCGCGCGATGTCATTGCATGCCGAAACCGTTTTAATTATATGAGCAAATTAATAAATAAATGGGTTGGTGCTTATGATTCCGCTAAGCGTCAACAAGCAAGCGGTTGGTCGGAAGATGATGTTTTGGCAAAAGCCCAGGAAATATATGCATGAGGGAAGAATGTTAAATTTACTTTAAAGGAAGAATGGTGCGCTCTCCGTGATCAGCCACGTTATAACAGTCAAGTGGGAGGAAATGTTGGTTCTGGAAGTAGTGGATCTAAGAGATCTCACGAGGACTATGTAGAATCTAGTGCTCTTCCAATGGGTAGGGAGGCAGCTAAAAAAAAAGGAAAAAAGAAAAGCAAGGACGCTGCTGCCTTGGAGGAGGTGGAAAAGGAGTGGGTTCAATTCAAAGAAATCAAGGTGCAAGAGATTGAACAATTGAAAGAGTACAACGCAGTGCAACAGGAGAAAATCAGATTGAAGAAAATGAAAATGTACATAAAGTTAAGTTCCGAATAGCATCTCGATGACAGGAAAAAAGATCTGTTGGAAAACTTGATGCGTGAGCTGTTTGAAAATTAATTTCACTGTAATATTTGTTTGTATTCGGTCAAAATTGTCAGTGTTGTCTAGTCCCGAGTGTTTACTTTAATAATTGTTAGTGTTGTCTAGTCCTCAATGATAGTCCCTAGTGTTGTCGAGTCCCCCGTGACTTATTTCACCTACTATTTGCTTTAATAAAATGATATTATCCGTGACTTTAATAATTATGTCCACTACCTTCCTCTATTTCACCTACTATCCGTGACTTTAATAATTATGCCCACTACCCTCCTCTATTTCACCTACTATCCGTGACTTTAATAATTATGCCCACTACCTTATATATAGGTACTCATATCAACTTCTAATATCACAAATCTCATTCATATCTACTTCCAATATCACAAATTTCATTCATATCTACTTCCAATATCACAAATCTCATTCATATCTACTTCCAATATCACCAAAAACTATCAATGAATCCTTTTGATATGGAAGCCTACTTACAAAAACGTGATGTTGAAGACACTTATATTGAAGGAAAATCGATTCAAAACAGAATAAGCAGCGGAAAAATAAAATTTCGATTTTCTTTCCTTGGATCATTACGAATTACACATGAATCAGTGATTCGATTGTTACCTCGAAGTGTGAAATCTGAAAGCTGGAAACTGGAAGCACGATCACAGCAAAGCAAGCAGCAAAGCCTCTAGCAAGTCCACACGAACAGTGCTCCTCCAAAACTCGGTGCTAGCCAATGAATTAGAAGTTTCAGAGAGTTAAGGGTTTCAAAAACGTGCAACCTCAAACTTCAGCACTAGGCTTCTATTTATAGAACTCTTAGTGTGCTCTGCAAGTTCAGAAGTCACTATTGGGCTTCTGTAAGACCAATAACGAGTTTAGTAATTCTGCTAACTAATTAGCGTTATTTACTAAACGCACCCCTTATATAAGTCATACTTATATATTTCTCTTTTGACTGTTCTTTGTGTGTGACCCTATAGGTTCTAGTCACGTTGGCAATAATATTAAATCTAATATTTAATACTATAAACAATGAGCGGTATCTAGCAACACATCATTGCTACCCAAGTGACAAGAATGTCAAGTGATCTGACGAAACCTGTTTCCATGATAATACTTATGTATACGATTACTCCTTTGTCCTAATATCTTTATTGATCTCAATGCATAGATTTTGTCACCATTGTGTAGATCAATATTTATATTTCTTGATTCCAAAATATACTGAATAACGAATAAGTCCAATATCCTATATCGACTTAGTTCGGCATGGTCATGCAGTTTTACAGTCATATTTCATCAAGAGGCCTATAGATATATCTCCTGTTTATGAGGAGGGACAAATCCCATCTAGGACACTCATGCCCCTCAGCATGATTCATCAAGTACCCATCAACCAACGTTATGGTTATCCTTTTACAGACAACGTTAGAATGACAACAAAGCACTCGAGTCCACATCTAGGGATCATAGTGGTTTCAGGTCAAAGAGCGATGTACACTATTATCATTGTGAGAATATCTTATGACAATCTCATAACTTACTATGTAGTATTCTCACGATGGGTCTATCCAGTATAAATATTACTCCTAACATTTATACCTATGTATAGACTTGATATCTCATATCTATGACCCATGAGATGCGGTCATCAGTCTTCATACATAATAGTCTCGACGCTTTATTATTATCCTAATTCATATTAAAGCTTGACTACGGATACATTTAAGAATAGCGTTCTTTATGATAATGTAATCTCATGATTAAGTCACACTTAATATATTATTACATGAACTATCTATTCTAAGGACTTTATTAACATTACTATAAATATATAATAAAGAGTGCCATATATTATTTAATAATAAAAGTCATGATACATAAGATAAGTTTCACATAAACTATTGGTCTCTAGGGCTTATACCAACAATCTCCCACTAGCACTAGAGCCAATCAGGCATAAACCTAATACCCATAGATCTAGTATGACCATCATGCTTTTGATGGGCAAGAGCTTTAGTAAGTGGATCAGCAACATTGTCTAATGTTGGTACTTTGCATATTTTAACATCTCCTCTTTCGATAATCTCTCGAATAAGATGATAGCGCCTTTGTATGTGTTTGGATTTCTGGTGAGATCTAGGTTCTTTGGCTTGTGCGATTGCTCCATTGTTATCACATAGTAATTCAATGGGATCCGCAATGCTTGGAACTATTCCAAGATCAGAAATGAATTTCTTAATCCAAACAGCTTCCTTTGCGGCATTAGATGCAGCAATGTACTCGGCTTCTGTTGTAGAATCAGCGATTGTTTCTTGCTTTGAACTCTTCCAGCTCACAGCACCGCCATTTAAGCAAAACACATATCCAGATTGCGATTTGAAATCATCATGATCTGTCTGAAAACTAGCATCAGTGTAACCAATTACAGAGAGCTCTTCTTGACCTCCATAGATCAAGAAAGTATCCTTAGTTCTTCTCAAGTATTTAA
Organism: Medicago arabica; assembly: GCA_946800305.1. Lineage (NCBI taxonomy): Eukaryota > Viridiplantae > Streptophyta > Magnoliopsida > Fabales > Fabaceae > Medicago > Medicago arabica. The sequence goes on from OX326969.1 coordinate 4,755,960, forward strand.
GGATATTCTTGACAGCAATCCAATGATCGTTGCCAGGATTAGACTGGTATCTGCTCGTAGCACTTAAAGCGTACGAGACATCTGGTCGAGTACATATCATAGCATACATGATAGACCCAATTGCCGAAGCATATGGAATATCACGCATTCGATCCCTTTCTTCATTAGTCGAAGGGGATTGAGTCTTTGATAGATTTATTCCTGACGACATAGGGATGAATCCTTTCTTGGAATCATGCATATTGAAACGTCTCAGGACTTTATCTATATATGTACCCTGACTTAAGCCAAGCAATCTTTGTGATCTATCTCTATAGATCCTGATTCCTAATATATAGGAGGCTTCACCTAAGTCTTTCATAGAAAAGCATTTCCCTAACCAAGTTTTTATTTCTTGTAATGTAGAGATGTCATTTCCGATTAATAATATGTCATCCACATATAAAACCAGAAATGAGACTATGCTCCCACTAACCTTCTTGTAAACACAAGCCTCATCTTCATTTTTAATGAATCCATATTGTTGTACAGTTTCATCAAAACGAAGATTCCAACTCCTAGAAGCTTGCTTCAATCCATAGATTGATCGCTGTAATTTGCATACTTTCTTGGTTTCTTTAGGATCGCCAAATCCTTCAGGTTGTGTCATGTACACATCCTCAAGAAGATTTCCATTAAGGAAAGCAGTTTTGACATCCATTTGCCAGATTTCATAATCATGGTATGTAGCGATAGCAAGTAAGATCCGAATGGATTTAATCATTGCAACTGGTGAAAAGGTTTCATCATAATCCACACCATGAATTTGTTTGAAGCCTTTAGCAACCAGCCGCGCTTTGTAGGTATTAACCTTTCCGTCCATGTCAATTTTCTTTTTGAAAACCCACTTGCATCCTATAGGATTAATTCCTTCAGGTGCTTCAATCAAGTTCCAAACTTGATTTGTGTACATGGAATCCATTTCAGATTTCATGGCTTCAAGCCACTTCTCAGAATCAGGGCCAGTAATGGCCTCCATGTAAGTCACAGGCTCATCGTGGTCCATGAGCAATACATCACCCTCTTGTGATATGAGATACCCATATCTCTCGGGTTCTTGACGTATCCTGCTAGACCTACGTGGTTCTTGTGTTACTGGAATAGGATTTTCTATCATAATAGTTTGTGTATCCTGTTCCTGTTCCTCCATCGGTATTTCATTACTTTGTGGGTCTTGAATTTCTTCAAGATCTACTTTGCTCCCACTGATTCTTTTGGAGACAAAATCCTTTTCAAGGAAGACTCCATTTCTGGCAACAACAATTGTGCCCTCAGAAGGTTTGTAAAAGTAGTATCCTCTAGTTTCTTTAGGATATCCCACAAAGAAACATTTATCAGATCTTTGTTCAAGCTTAGTAGACATAAGTCGTTTTATATAAGCTTCACAACCCCAAATCTTTAAATGTCCCACATTGGGTTTTCGACCGTTCCATATCTCATATGGTGTCTTTTCTACCGCTTTGGATGGAACTCGGTTAAGCGTATAAGCTGCAGTTAATAAGGCGTATCCCCATAAGGAATTTGGAAGTTCAGCATGACTCATCATTGATCGGACCATGTCTAATAAGGTTCGATTTCTCCTTTCAGAAACACCATTCCATTGTGGCGTTCCAGGAGGTGTGAGTTGGGATAAGATCCCGCATTCTTTTAGATGATTGTCAAACTCTAAGCTCAAATACTCTCCACCTCGATCAGATCGAAGCATTTTGATTTTCTTGCCTAGTTGGTTTTCTACTTCATTTTGAAATTCTTTGAATAAAGTAAATGATTCAGATTTATGTTTCATTAGATACACATATCCAAATCTACTAAAGTCATCAGTGAATGTAATGAAGTAGTGAAAACCTCCTCTAGAAGTTATGTTTAGGGGTCCACACACATCAGTATGTATGAGTCCTAAAAGATCACTAGCCCTTTCACCTTGACCGGAAAAAGGGGCCTTTGTCATCTTTCCTAATAAACAAGATCGACATGTCTCATATGATTCAAAATCAAAAGAGTCCAAAAGTCCATCTTTGTGGAGTTTGGAAATGCGATTTTCATTTATATGGCCTAAACGACAATGCCAAAGGTAAGTCGGATTCAACTCATTAGGTTTCATCCTTTTAGCATTAATGTTATAGATAGGCATATCAAGATCCAGGATATAAAGTCCATTAATCAAAATTGCATTAGCATATAGAATATTATCCAAATAAACGGAACAACATTTGTTCTTAATGGTAAAATAAAAACCAGCCTTGTCCAAACAAGAAATTGAAATGATATTCCTGCTAATGGCAGGTACATAATAGCAGTTTTCTAAATTCAATAAAAGACCACTAGGTAAGGTCAATACATAAGTTCCAACAGCTAAAGCAGCAACCTTTGCTCCATTGCCAACTCTAAGATCGACCTCGCCTTTTGCCAATGCTCTACTCGTTCTCAGCCCCTGCACATCAGTACAAATATGAGAACCACATCCAGTATCTAATACCCATGATGTAGAAGTAGACATATTAATTTCTATAACAAAAATACCTGTAGAAGTAGTAGGAACATTTCCATTCTTCTTATCTTCCAGATACTTTGGGCAGTTTCGCCTCCAGTGCTCCTTATTGTTGCAATAGAAGCATTTGCCCTCCTTAGCCACGCCTCCAGTAGGCTTCAAAGCTTTGGTTGATGGCTTGGCAACAACTTTGCCCTTGCCATTTCCCTTAGACTTATTAGGCTTCTTATTGTGCTTTTTGGACTTGCCATTATTAACCATCAAAATGGCCTTTCCCTTTCCTTTCATGTTTTTCTCAGCAGTTCTCAACATAGCTGCAAGCTGTGGAAGTGTTTTGTCCATATCATTCATTAGGAAGTTCTGGACAAAACTGCTGAAGCTTTCAGGCAACGATTGCAAGACAAGATCAACAACCAGTTCCTGCTCAAGGACAAATCCCAATCGGGCTAGGTTCTCAGAGTACCCAATCATTTTGAGTACATGAGGTCCTACAGGACTTCCTTCTGACAACTTGGTAGAGAAAAGGGCTTTAGAGACATCAAACCTCTCATGCCTAGCCTGCTCTTCATAAAGAGTCTTAAGATGTCCGATCATATCGAACGCGGTCATCCCTTCATGCTGTTTTTGCAGCTCGGGAGTCATGGTTGCTAGCATGATGCATGAGACTTCCACATAATCATTGAGATGCTTGGTATGAGCATTTCTCAGAGCCGCAGAAGCTCCAGCAGGTGGTGCCTCAGGAATGGGTTCATCCAGCACATACAGCTTTTTTTCGTGGGTGAGGACAATCCTCATGTTACGGAACCAGTCCAAAAAATTAGTTTCAGTCAATTTCTCCTTTTCAATGAGAGATCGCAAAATGTTTGTTGATGTGTTATTGGCCATCTACAAATTTAAAATATACAAAATAAGTATCATGAAATAACATATTTAATTTGGCCTTTAATTAAATACGCTCCCACTATTTTACTCAAATCAAATGACCTTCAAACACTTGACTCGGAAAATCCCGTTGGAAGATTTTCTAGTGGATTGAAATCCTTATTTCACTTTGCTTTAAGTCAACGGGGGCTGTACTTAAAACTTAGTTATTTAGGTAGGAACATTTCCAATTGTATCTTATACAACTTTCAAATCAATTAGGTGAATAACTCTTTACTCAAGTCTATCATATAGACATTACCTAATTATTGCTTCTAAATTTATTCTAATCTTATTAAAATTAATTTAGTTAAGTTAAACCCAAAAGAATAACACTTGGGTAAATTGGATTACCACACCGCAACTTACTAGTATAAAATATGCGCTTCACGGAGGCAAAACCCACATATTCGATATTAGTCTTGAAGGGTGTTAAACTTTTGGAAAGCATTAAACTTAATATTTCAAATTTGAAGGATTTTTATTAAAGTTGATCTCACCTCACCACGGCTTATATATCATATATATATTCGCACTCCAATCATAACATGCATAACAATTATACAAAGTAAAAGTGACATGATTATGGCCATCCTAACGCTATGATTCTCTCAAGCCAATGAGAGAATCTAAACTAATCCTAGAAACGACCTTGCTTCTCCAAGCTTGATTTCCAGGACTATCCTAACGTCTTGAGTCCTATTACCTCCTTGTATTCTATTTACATTACATATTAAAGAAACTCGTTTTACATACGAGGGAGTGGATGAGAAGAGAATGTAGAATAGAGACATAAGAGAGAGGCACGACACGCAGGCCGTATTTCAATATCCAAAAGAAATAAATAAAAGGACTAAGGCCATAATCGTTCACATGATAATAATAACAAACACATTTTTATTATTATTAATTATACCTTATAATTAAACAAATTAAATTAAAATTCGACATATGATCACACTACGCAGATTAGCCGGGGGTTCCGCTGCCCGGTCAGCGGACAGGGGTCAAGGGGGCAGCGCCCCTTGCGGGGCTTCCGGGTCAGCGCCCCGGAAGCTAATCCATTATGAACGTTTCACTTTGAATTAGCACTGTATTTGGCATCAACACTTGACACGTTTCTGATTACCCTAACCGTTTCGGCAAACCCTAATTCTGTCACAACAATCTGATCTTATTAAACAAGTACTCTGATTGTTTATTCAAGTATCATGATCGAGTCTAGGATGCTTCACCAGAATCGGTTACGAAGCTCCATACATCAGATCAATCAATATGAACAAATATCATCTGACTTAAATAAATTACAATCAAATCCAGTATATCATATCTATGACCCATGAGATGCGGTCATCAGTCTTCATACATAATAGTCTCGACGCTTTATTATTATCCTAATTCATATTAAAGCTTGACTACGGATACATTTAAGAATAGCGTTCTTTATGATAATGTAATCTCATGATTAAGTCACACTTAATATATTATTACATGAACTATCTATTCTAAGGACTTTATTAACATTACTATAAATATATAATAAAGAGTGCCATATATTATTTAATAATAAAAGTCATGATACATAAGATAAGTTTCACATAAACTATTGGTCTCTAGGGCTTATACCAACATATATCGTCAACCGATTTATTCAGCGTCGAAAAAAAATAGAGGAAGGTAGTGGATCTCGTAGTAGAAAATATTTAAAGAGAGATCATGCAGCGGCAAACCAAAGACTCATTGATGACTACTTTGCCAATGAGCCTACATATGACGATGCAATGTTTCGTCGTCGGTATAGGATGCAAAAACACCTTTTTCTTCAAATCGTTGGAGACCTTTCAAGTAGTGATAACTACTTCACCCAGCGAGTTGATGCCGCCAACAAAGAAGGTATATCACCATTAGCAAAATGTACCACAACAATGCGAATGTTAGCATATGGTGTGGCAGCAGATGCGGTGGATGAATACATCAAAATAGGAAGTAGTACAACATTGGAGTACTTACTTAGATTCTGCAAAGGAATCATACGACTGTATGAGAAAGTGTACTTGAGAGCACCAACCCAAGATGACCTGCAAAGAATACTACATGTTAGTGAAATGCGGGGGTTCCCAGGGATGATCGGGAGTATTGATTGCATGCACTGGGAGTGGAAAAATTGTCCTAAAGCATGGGAAGGTCAATTCACCAGGGGGGATAAGGGAACCACCACAATTATTCTTGAAGCAGTTGCATCTCATGATCTATGGATCTGGCATGCATTTTTTTGATGTCCGGGAACGTTGAACGATATAAACGTTCTAGATCGGTCACCAGTGTTTGATGACGTGGAACAGGGAAAGGCTCCAAGGGTGAATTACTTTGTGAATCAACGTCCCTATAATATGGCATACTATCTAGCTGATGGTATTTACCCTTCTTATCAAACTTTCGTCAAATCAATTAGACTACCTCAAAGTGAACCCGATAAGTTATTTGCAAAACAACAGGAGAGTTGTCGGAAGGACATCGAACGTGCTTTTGGAGTGCTTCAAGCTCGATTTAAAATGATCCGTGAACCAGCTCGCTTGTGGGACATAGCCGATTTGGGTATCATCATGAGGTCATGCATCATATTACATAATATGATTGTTGAGGATGAAAGAGATACATATGCTCAACGTTGGACCGATTTTGAGCAATCTGAGGGAAGTGGATCTAGTACACCGCAATCATACTCGACTGAGGTGTTACCCACTTTTGCAAATCATGTGCGTGCTAGATCCGAGTTGCGTGATCCAAATGTTCATCACGAATTGCAAGCAGATCTAGTGAAGCACATATGGACAAAGTTTGGAATGTTTCGTGATTGAAGATGATTTGTATCGTACTAAATAAATTACTTGTGTGTTGTGTGCTTGTTTGTTGTCTTGCATTTTAAGCTATTTGTGTGTCGCGTGCTTAGTTTGTTGTATTGCATTTTAAGTTAATAAAATAAAATAAATTATTTAAATAAATTTTGTTTTTACAAAAAAACAAAAAAAAAAATTGTTAAGTGTTTCTTTATTTTAATTTAATTATAATCGATAATTGTAATTTTATGTAATTATAAAAACAAAAATATAAAATTAAATAAGAATAAGAAATAAAAGGTGGTGGGGTAGAGTGTTGAATGAAAAACCATTGAAGAGGTAAAAATTGAATGGGTGTTGAATTAAGAGAGAGAAAATGATGTGGAGTGTTGAGAATTGAAAAAGTGGGTATTGAAGGTTGTTGAATGGTAAAAACCATTGTACATGGTCTACTAAATAAAAATAACAATTTAAATGCCCTTAAAAAAATTGTGCCTTGGGCTGCCGTCCCTCCCGCCCTCAGGGCCTCCCTTATAGAGTCAACTGTGGCAGTTTCAATGGCCTAATTGCTTGATTAATCTAGATATTTATTGGTAATAAGATATTATTTTTAATCATATATTTCATTACCTTTTAACTTAGCTCAATGTTTTAGGAATTTATTCCGAATTTCAAATTTGCTTATTATATTAGTCTAAAATGTTTTTTTTTAATATGAAGAAAAAAAATTCCTATTTAATTTGTTGTTGAACTTTGTTATACAATTTCCTAAATTCACCTCATCAATTTAAATTTTCTCATATTATTAATCTGAAAAATGAAAATTCTTTCATCTTTGTGAAATCATTTATCAGAGGATGAGTCATAAAAATGAAATGTGTTTTTTAGTTAGGGGAGTGAGTTAGAAGCATTTAGTATCATATTTTATTCATTGTGAAAACACACACTTTTAACATTACTATCTATTATTTATATCTCTTGTCAAAAAACTCTATTATTAGTATTTTAGAAATGCATAAATACAATCCATTCTCTCGAAATTTTACATGGCAATCTACCAAATGTATATTGTCAGTTATATATAGTCTAAAAAGTTTCATTGTGAATGAGTTCGTCTTATTATATTATTCTAAAATGTTTCATGATTTTGTTGTCTAATATGAAATTATTTTTTCCTATTTGTAGTTGAATATTGTCATACAATTTCTTCTAAATTAGTTTTCTCATATTATCAATAAAAACAAAAAAAGTTATTTTCATCTTTGCGAAATCATGATTGGAATGGAGAATGAGTCATAAAAATGAAATGAGTTTTTCATTTAGGTGAATGAGTTAGGAGCATCTAATATCACATTTTATCATTATTAAAACGCACACTTTTAACACAATTATTTTTTATTTTTTATCTTAGAAATACAAAAATACATTTCATTCTCTCTGGATTTTTCTTCCATTTTTTTCAATCATTCAAACTATTTTATCATTTTTATAATATTATTTAAAGAGAAATTTTAACGACACATATTTTAACGCACACTTTCTAACACACTCTCTTTAATTGGTTAAAATTCACATAAGACCCACCAAATTTATATGGGACTCACATGATTTGGTGGGACCTATGTGAATTTTTTTTTGCTTTCGCACCGGTTTCCAACCCACCAATGGTGGACAAATAATCCGGCTCATGCGTAGAGGCATGTGCACTAGCCAAACGTTGTTCCCCCTGGAAATCGAACTCGGTATTCCCATGTGAATTTTAACTAATCAAGAAGAATGTGTTGAAAAGTGTGTGTTAAAATGTGTGTTTCTAGCATTCTTCTTATTTAAATTTTAAATCATCATTTAAATAATTAGTGAAATTTCATTAAAATAGAAACAACACACTACAACAATAGAAGTAACAATCCATAAATATTCCCAAAAAAAAAAACATACCATGACAATATTGGACACTATAAGAAAAACCTTATATAAAAAATATTATGTTTGGGGTAACATTTTTTCTTCAATTCACTTAATTATTTTGACCATTTTATTTGCTCTTTAAAAAAATTACCAATTATTTATTTTTTGCAAAATATTAGTTTACAATAATTATAATTTAAAATGATAAAAAAATGATGATATTTGCATTTTTAATGTTAAATAAATTTCGAACTATAATACTTTAAATATTTTGAAAATTCAGAAATACTCAAGTTCATTTCAATTTCTAACCTTTTTAAAGCATTCATACTACTAAAATCTATATAACACAAGCAAAACATGTTTTTTTTTTATACAACATAAAAACACATCCTCTATAAGTTTTATCCACAAGTTTTTTTTTTTTTCCCTTTCAAAAGTAAACTTGAAATTTGTAGTTTTCACGTTTCCATTTCGGATCATATTCACTGTTTGTGACAAACTCTTCATTCTAACCCTAATATATTAGACACAACTTTTATTCATATTCCTCTTTCCCCGTTACCTCAAAGTTCAACGTGACATCCATGAAAAGTCCTACAACTCCATATCAAAGTGTGCAATCTTCACCTTTCCTCTCATACTCACGCAAATACCAACGATAAAAATATTATCATTCATAGTTATAGTTATGGCCATTACCCATGGTTATGACTAACAATGAATTATTAAGGTGAAAAACCATGTCGGAAACTGAAATAGAACATGAAACCATAAGGTCAAGTAGTGGATGAGCTGCTGGCTTTGATCGCGTGCTCTTTGAAGGATGAGCCGGCGACTCATAGACAATGACTTGGTTAAGTAAAACCATTTGTCCTTATCGTAGCGAAAGTGGGTCATAGGATTATCGTTAAAGCAACTGATTGTGTGCTTAGCGCCACTTGATTATATAGTTGATTAACATCAGTCTAACGTAGGCTGCATAACACCTCGAGGTTCCAAAACATTTAGAACTTTATTTGTCAAATAATTGAACAAATTGTAACTTAAGAATTAAGAATGTGAATTTTAATTGTATATATATGTTGAGACCGACCACATTACAATTCATATGAATTCAAGTAAGTATTAAATAATAAGCGTTGTCGGTAGTCGCAACGTTGGCGGAATCATCAATGAATGTTGAACAATTAGATAATACAGTTTTAGCTTCTTATGTCACACCTAATTCCACAGTTTCTTTTTCATCAGAATGGTAGTTTTTTTCTCTTGAATATCTTGCGTGGGTTGATTCATGCCTGAATAATGATCTTGATGTTTCAGAAAGTGATTGGATGCCTCTGAGGAATGCTTTTTTAGAAATTATCAGTTCCGAATCTCAATCTTACAAAGTTGATGGTGGAGAAGGCAATCAAAGTATTCCTTGTAGTGATGAGACATATATTACTTTCCAACTCAATCAGTCATCTTCAACTTCTAATGTAGAGCACTTACAGAGTCGTTCTTCGACTTATAATGTTAGCCTAATAAGCATAGCTACAAAAACAAGCACAAACACTGAATTCACTAACACCTTGTCTTCTTCAACTTTTTAAGAAAATCCTTTTTTGCCAATTTATAATGAAGACTGAGACCGAACAAAATTTTTGATTTAGGACTTCACCTTGATTCTGCAACTTATGAGATAGATCAGGCATATCAGAATATCTTCAAAGTTTGGGATATGGGTCATGCAACTGATGAGAGTGAACAGGCATATGAGAGTATCTTCAAAGTTTGGGATTTGGACATTCTAACTAAGGAATGTGAAGTTGTTAAAGAGTTGAAAAAAACTCTATTAGAAAATTCTTTACGGAGGACCTGAAGGAAGGATCGCTTGATAATCTTATTGCTGACATTGTTGATTTGTCTTTAAATAAGAAAGTTTAATTTTATTTATTTATTTATTTTCAGTTGGATCTTAGTCCATCTATTTTAACTCTATTCAAGTATTACCATTAGAAGTTCAAAGCTACTCATTCCTATCGGTGAATTTACTTTTTATTTAGAACAATGATTATGAGACTTATATTCACTCATCATTTTGAGGTAACAAAATTTGGAAACATACATGCACATTTATTCGAGAAAATAAAAAAAAAATTGCAAGGTGTCTACATAATCAGTTAATCGATCCAATTCACGAATTATGTCACCTGCGAATGCAAACAACTTTTTTGATAGATTGAATTACTGAGTGTTAAAAGCATCCACAATGGAGATCCTCAATCTTAAGGTCTTAAATGGATCTCACATCGACACATCATTTTTTATAAATTTTTAATAATAATACTTTGGGTCTTAAGAGACCCCCAATTTTTTTTCCCACAACGGGAGTACCTATTAGGTACCATATCTTAAATGGTGAAGACCTAACCATTGTGGATGGTCTAACCACTTAAATAGTCCACATCCAAAATACAACCACAACACAATCAATTACCAATAGAATTGTCTGGTTAATTTCCCCGTGAGCATAATTCAATTGGCAAACACATGCATTGGTATATGCAGGGGTTGAAGTTTGAATCAAGACACCCCACTTATTAATTTTGAAAAAGGTGAATTCTTACCACTAAATTACTTGACAAAAAAAGAAAAAGAATTATCTTCTTACTTTACCAAAAAAAAACAGTAAAAAAAAGCTATTAAGAATTGTCTAGTTAATATATTTTTTTTACCGAAAATTGTTAGACTGTGTAATAACACTTCCGTAGTTTTTTTTTTTTGAAGGAAACACTTCCGGTAGTTAACTAGCGGAGGTTCATTTTTTAAAATTTCGATTTTGTGCTTCCTGTAGATCATTCCCGGAAGTGTTTTTTAAAATTTCGATTTTGTTACTTCAGTAGATAACTACCGGAAGTGCTTTTTTAAAATTTCAATTTTGTTATTCCGATAGATAACTACAAGAAATGTATTTTTAAAATTCCTCTTTTGTTGACTCGTTGTACCCTCCAAATAAAAAGACCTCAATTGCCCCGTTAGAAAAATGGTTGACAATACTAGATATGGAACACATCATTGCAACATTATACAATAAGGTTGTCGTTGTGCTGAAACATGGAAATAACATTTCTTAAACATGTTTTCCTCTCCGTGGTCGCCCTCCAACATATCCATCCGCATGGATTATGTGTCTAGAATTGATTCCTAACCACTTTGTGCATGTATTTTTGAGATCTGGATGCCCAATATCCCCGACAACACCGCAGTGAAAAAAATACAAAAGGCCAGAGTCTAGACCTTGGGAGGATCACTTTACTGCAAGGCAGTGTTTGTTTAATGAATTAATGGATATTGAAAAAGGCAACCAACCACCCAAAGAAACAAATAAAAATGATGCAATTTTGTGTGATGATGATGAGGAAGATATGCTAAAGACTACCAAACTTTTACCGTATTACGTTGATTATTTGTTTTGGTTATTTGAATTAATGGTTTGTACTCCTGATGTTCAAGACTATCTGACTTTTATTTTATTACTATAACTAATTGTTTGGATTTTGATTATATTATGAGCATTTCGGTAGTTATCTACCGGAGTAACAAAAGTGGAATTTTAAAAATACACTTTAGATAGCTATCTACTGGAGTAACAAAATTGAAATTTAAAAAGAAAACTTCCAGGAGTTATCTACAAGAAGCACAAAATCGACATTTTTAAAAATGAACCTCCGGTAATTAACTACCGAAAGTGTTATTAAGGGCAATTTTGTAATTTTGGGAGGCCTAAAGAGATATGAGGGGACCTAAAAAGAAACCTCCTAGCTTTTTCTTACTACTTTTTTTTTTGGTAAACTAAGAACTAAGAAGGCCAAGCCCAAACACAAAAGCGGTGCTTTATTGATTTGATTTTTGCTATTCCCCAGCACAAAACACTCGCGCTCAACTGAATTGACAAATTTACCCTTGCCCAACTTAAGTAACGCACCATTACTTAACTCACGTTGCGTGAGTTAAGTAACGATGTGTTACTGTTTATGTACAAAACCCACCAGACCATACTCCAAGCGCCATTTTCTTTCCCTCCACCTCCAAAAACCCAAAAGTGCACATTTTTTGGGGCAAAATCACCATTTCAAATCATTGCAAAACGTCAGGAAGCAAGTGTTTACGCTCATCAAGCATCAAATATCAGATGATAAGGAAGAGGATTTTTGGAAAACCGTGTATTTTCCACAACGTGTCGAAGATGATAGCGACGTCGCTAACATGTTTAATGTGATGGTTGAAAATAACGTTTTACACCTTTATGTCTGATTTATTGAAGTGTAATATTTATTAACGTGTAATATCGTAATTTGTTCGAATTTGTGTTCGTATAGTGTAATTTGGATAATGTATATGTGATTACGTGATTTTGAGAAAAACGATGAATTTTGGTTATTTGGACCGTTATGTGATTTTGGGAATTTAAGTACATATTCATGTAATTTGGATCGTTTACGTATCGTTAATTGTGATTACGGGTCATTACCGACAAATTTGTGTAATTTGGATTGTTATTTGTGATTATGTGAACGTGAAAAAAACGACGATTTTGTGTAATTTTGATCATTTACGTGCGCTTATGTTATTTTGTTGTTAAACTGGCGTAATTCAGTTCAATTATGAGCGTTTAATGTTACGGGTCGAAAAAAACACACTTTACATTGAATGCATATAAGTACATCATTTAATGATGTACTGATATATCAGTAGGCGTGAGTTAACTCACGCATGTGTTAATGGCTGTGTGAGTTAGCTCACGTAGTGTTTTACACTTGCGTTATTTAAGTTACACAACATTAGTTAGCTAACACATAGTTTTGCACATGCGTATGTTAACTAATGCAAAGGTAAATTTGTCAATTCAGTTAGGCGCGAGTGTTTTGTGCTGTGGGAAGAGCAGAAATCTATTGATTTTTCGTTTCTTTTCATCAAATACAAAAACAAATTATTTTTTAGAGAAAATCAATCTATTTGGTGATGAGGAAATTCAAATTAATATTTGAAAAAAAAATTAGATGAAGAATTTTTTTTAAAGAAGCTAAAATGAATTATATTACCACATCAAAAGGTCCTTCCTAGCATAAGACATGCCAGGAAAACAGAGTTTATACAATAATTACGACGGTTACCAAACTGAAAACAACGACCTAAAATAAAACAGACAAGAAACCATTATCCAATGCCTAAAATAGTAAAAGGTGAAAGCCACCATCCATGATAGTTTAGGTGAAGACAAGGGAACTTCACCTTCAACCACAAAAAGGACAGCGACTTAATTTTATCCACCACCTGTAAAATTGTGCATTGGTTACCATTGAATATCATATTGGTTCTTTCTTTCTATATTTCCCACGATGTTGTAAACCAAAGAACCTGTAAAATGGATTGACGCGTTGATAAGTGCTAGAAAGTGTTGAATTTATAATGTTTAATAAGCACATTTGATTACTTGTTTCACAAGTTAATTGAAGAAAAGCCATGAAAAAGTAAGAAAATGCCTCATTATGCTCTTTGTGTCTCACTTAGCCCATTTGTGCAGGAAAAGAAGTGATCAAGACATGGAAAAGATGAAAGAAGCAAAATAGGAGCAAAAACAGCAAATGTCGCCATGGCCGCAACATGTCGCCATGGCGGTAAGAGGGAAACAGAGAGCATGTTTTTAAAGATCACAAATCTCCATGGCCACAACATGTCGCCATGGCGGGAAGTGAGAAACAGAATCTTTGATTTTTGAAGATCAGTTGTCGCCATGGCGGCAAATGCCCTGCCTGGCGAAGAAAGGCGGTTTGAGGCAAGTGGATGCTCATGTGGCAAAAACCCACTGGCAAAGAAAGTTGGTGTTGCCATGGCGACACATGTCCTGCCTGGCGAGATTTGCAATTTGTGCAGCAAGTATAAAAGCTCATTTCATTCATTTCAGACATTATTCTATTGCATTTTTAGAGAAGAATAGGGCGAAATTCTTCTGTTTTCATAGAGCAAGGGTGATTGAGTTGGATTCATCAAGATTCTTTGAGAAAGCAACTCTTTAGCATGGATTTCCAACTTTCCTTCCACTTTTGTAATGTTCTCATGACAATGATGAACTAAATATCCTTAGTTGGGATTAGAGGTACTTGATTAAGTTAATAATGTAATCTTTTGATCTTTAAAATATATGATTCTAGCCATTTACATAATATTGATTATATTCTTGCAATTCATGCTTTATCTTTGATTTAAATGCTATTGAGAAATACTTTTGAATATAGGTTTAGAATATGTATCTATCAAAACAATGATTCTAGACATAGGATTGATGTTTTGATAATCACTTTTTGTATCCAAACTTCATGCTTTCGAATTGTTTAATAGATTGAGGAATCATCGATTAAACGATACCATCGACTCTTAGATCGTTTAATAGTTTGAGACATCGACGATTAAACGATACAATTGACTTCACAATATTATTTGGACACAAATGATATTGACGAGCGATACGTGATAATATCGATAAAATGCTAGAATCCATATAATGTGATTAATAGGTTATGTTTGACGCTTAATCAATGAACTCTAATTCTAACGTTTTTTACGCCTTATTACTCTCAACATTTATCTTTGCAATTTAGATTACATAGTTTCAATAAACAAACAATTACTCTTTAACTTAAAATGATAATCGACGTTGAACGGTTCGTGATATCGCACTAGTCCCTGAGTAGACGATACAATATACGTACTTTTGATTGAGTGAAAAATACTACATCACGCGTCCTTGCAAGACCACCAATAACGGTGAACTGAATAAAATGTTCCCCCACAGTAAAGGGAAAAACTGACGAAAAATTCAGCCACCTGTAGATATAGTGCCAAATCGTACCATAAATATTACAATGTAAAAATAAATGTTCAGAAGTCTCCTCAGGTCCACATCCAACAGTACACAAACGGGCCTCATTGGTAATCACCCCACGACGAATAAGATTATTCTTTGTTGGTAACCTGTCACGAAACATGAAGGTGAGAAAAACACAAGAAGGGGGGGTTGAATTGTGTTTTCTTTTCGCAACTCTTGAAGAATGAGAATCTAATTCCTTTAAACTCAGAGTCTGAATGAGATCAGAGTCTGATAGGAGATTAGGTTATGATTGCAGCGGAATAATCAAGAGATAAAGAGAGAACAGAGAACACAAGCAATTATACAGGTTCCTTCCACAAACCGGAAGTAGTCCTGTCCCCCTTGTACTTCCAAAGAGAGTTCACTAAAATGTAATATCAAATTACAAGTTGTTCAAACACACAGTATGAGACTTCCTTGCTCAAGCACACAGGCGAGAGACTTCCTTGCTCAAAGACACAACTAAGAGACTTCCTATGCTCAAGGACGCAGCCAAGAGACTTCCTTTGCTCAAGCACAAAAGCAAGAGACTTTTACACAATTACAGAAAATTGAATACAGTTGAAACACTTGATAACAATCAAAATGTGTTTCAATTACAACAAGGACAGACTCTGTTTTACACAAAAGACAGACTCTGTTTTTCTGTGAAACTTAGAGATTCTAGAATACTCAGTTTGTAAGAATCTAAGTTAATGATGTGCTTTTGTTAAGACTCAGTTGAATACGAAAGCAGCGCAATGTAGTTTTTCTAAGTTATAGAGTCCTACAATTCTTCAAGTCTTCTATCCTTTATATAGGCGTAGGAAAGAGACGTTGAGTCATCCAGCGCATCAGGATGATTTCTGAAGCTTGATCAATGACTGTTGATCTGTTGCTTGATTTGGTAATAGTCCTTCAATAGCATCATTTGAATTCCATTCCCTTTGAGGATTAATACCAGTAGACACAGTTGCCAAACTGTACGTGGTAGTGGAGTAGTGGAAACAGAGTTCGTACAACGTACTCTGTACTGGCCTGCAATCTTTGTCTTTGTGCTTCCCACGCTCAAGTTGACTTAGAAGCTAGCCGTTACTCCATTAGAGTTTCTTTGTGCATAGCAATGCAGTAGAGATCACTTGTTAGCAGATCATCAAATTTGTGGCTTCAGACTCACTGTAGTACTAAGCTTCTGATAATCTTCAGACTCTCTAGGTTCTCAGATTCTGATGGTCTTCAAACTCTGATACAGTCTTCAGACTCTCTTCGATACAGTCTTCAGACTCTCTTCAGCACAGTCTTCAGACTCTCTTCGATACAGTCTTCAGACTCTCTTCAGCACAGTCTTCAGACTCTTTTCGAAACAGAATCGCAAGCAACAAGCTTCTATGGATTTATTGCTCTTTAACATTGTTCAAACATAATGCTTTCTAAGATACAAATCTTAATAGATATCCTGCATACTTAAACAAATATTAGCAATATCCAATTGACAACTTTTTAATACCTTGTTATCATCAAAACTCAAAACGTGGTATTGCTGAACACCTTTGTTCCAACAATCTCCCCCTTTTTGATGATGACAAACATTAGTATTTAAAAGGTCAATTGTTGTTAATCTAATTAACAAGTTGACTTAAAGGGTTCTGAGGTTTGTAAGCTCAGAGTCTAAGGTTTGTAAGCTCTGACTCCCCCTGAGTCTGATAGTTCTTAAGTTGAGGTTTGTAAGCTCATCTTGAGTTCTATCCAGGTTAATTAAATTGTCTTTCAAAAGCAATCAAATTCATACTCAGAATATTTAGTAAATTGATTCTTAAACAGGGCTCAGAGTCTAACTAAGCACCTTTCGCAGATTTCCCTTTAACATATACGTATACATGCAATGTAATTAAAGTAGGCTTTCTCTCTTCCCTGACATAAATACTTTCCCTTCTCCCCCTTTTGTCATCAACAAAAAAAAGTTCAGAACTTGGTTCCTCCCCCTTTTTAAATGACTTAAGGTAAGGGTGTAAACATGTTTTAAAGAAGAAAGAGATTCAGAGGGAAAACATAGAAGATTCAGAGCATAAAAAAAATGCAAAATGAATCAAAAACAACTTGTATAAAATTGTACGTAAAAACAAGTTCAGAAGATGGATAGAAAACAAGAATTACAAAAAAAAATGAAATTAAACTAAGGTTGGTTTTGTTTGGCAAGATGATCCATCAGTTTCTGGAGATCCTCTTGCTGTTTCTTTACCATCTCTTCCAGAGCCTCAGTTCTTCGCAAATGTTCTTCTCTTTCCAGTCTAGCTTCTTCTTGAATTCTATACATCTTCCTCTTCAAAGAATTGTAAGCCACTGATTCTCTAGGAATATACTGATCCTCATCAAAGAAGGGTGTATCTCTTATCCTCAGAATAAGAGCATATTCCAGAGCTACAACTTTCTCAGCCCGCTTTACTTCTTCAACATGTTTGGCAGTGATAAGAACTTGTTCCCTGGCAGCAGCTTTTTGAATTTTGGTGATAAAATCCAAAAACTCAGTCTTCACTGTAGAGAACTTGTCCTCATAGCTCACATTGAGTATTGGTATAAGCCTTTGCTCAATGACTTCTTTGAGCTTATTGCATGAAGAAGCATATAACTCATCTATCTTACTTGAATCAAATAAGTCAGTTTGAGGTTCAGAGGTTGAGGGTAGAGAAGCTCTCAAAGCTAGAAAAGTTTCAAAACCTGAGAAACAGGTTATGGGGTCACACAGAGGTTGGGAAACACTTCTGGTCTCAGCTCTATATTTTGTTACAGAGGCTGATACAGTATCAGAGGCTTGTTCCAGATTTTCATAAGCTGGTTCAGCAGGTTCTGAAGGTTCAACAGAAGCTAAGGTCAGATTCTCTGTAGGTTTAGATACATGGTCTGGTTTGGAAATGGATGAAGTAGCTTTTGTTGTTTTGGATTTTGCAGGGGTTTTTGGTAGTTCTCCCCCTAGATGTTTTTCAAGAGAGTCTAGAGTGTCTGGAGAGTCTACACAAATGGTTTCAGTTTGGGAGGGTGGTTGTTTGGATTGAATGGTTGCTTCAGGTTTTTTAGAAGGTTCAATTACCTGAAGTGGTTTGAGGAATGAGGGTTGAGCAGGATGGTCAGCAGGAAGATTCATAGACACTGTAATTGTGTCTTGAATTACTCTGTCCATAGTTGAATCAACATAATCCACTACTGCCTGGTCAAGTGGGTTAAGGGATGATGTGGGTTTGATTGGTGAGGGAGATGAATTTTTGAGAGATGGAAGAATTTGGCTCAAGGGTTTGTTGTCAGATTCTGAATCTGATTCTGACTCATGATTCAAAGAAGAAGATGAGCTATATGCCACGTTGCCAGAGGTGCCAATGCCAGCTTCTGGAGAGGCAAAATGATCAGACACAGTAGCTTCTGCAGGTTCTGAAGTACTCTTCTGTTTAAGAGCAGAAGCAAGTAACTTAGCAGCTTCCTTGACAGTCTCTTCCTTCAACTCTTCAGCAATCAAATCTGCAGCCATAACCTTGCCAGCAGTGTGTTCATCCTCAATCATAGATACAGAAGTACCTATCTTCTGTGCTACATCCTTAGCCACAGGAATCACATCCACCTTTCTCTTCTTGATCTGACTCTCTTCACCTCCAGAGTCAGCATCAATGAAATCAGCAATATCTTGAGCTAACTTGTCATAGTCTCTGTCAGCTTTGCCTAATATTGCTTTCTTCTCAGCTTTCTTAGCCTTCTTCTCATCTTTCTTAGCCTTCTTCCCATCCTTAATTTCACGAAGTGCAGAAGGTGCAGAAGGAGAACCAATTGAAACTCCAGGAAGAGCAGAAGATTTGATCTTTTTCTTGAGAGGCTCCTGCTTCTCTTCCTCTTCCTTGGTCCTTTTTCCTTTGACCTTAAGAGGGCCTCCTCCAGCAGTCTCAGGAATAGCAGAATAGTTGATTATTCTACCAGTCTCCTTGAAGTAATCCACCACAAATCTAGCAAGAACTTCAGGATTATCTTCTTTGGATATGGGAGGGAAGTCCATCATCAAATCAGATTGTACATAGGATTCTCTCATATCATGCTTAGAGGGATTGAATCTCTTGACAATCTTCATGTACTGTAGAGTCTTACCATTGATGATTCTGTCGGTCACAGTTCCTAGATGAATATCTGATACCACACCAGATTCTGATAAGACCTTCAAAAGACCTCCTTGATACATAATCTCAGATATTAATCTTCCAAAAGGAACTTGCCTCCTGGTTTCTGATTGACTCTTCTTGATGGCCCAACACATGTGGTGCATCACATATCTGGGGAAGTTGATCTTTATTTTGTTGATAAGAAAATAAAGAAGAACTTTGTGATCCACAGATAATGTATTTGTTCCTCCTCCTTTCTGAAGCATACTGTCCAGTATAATCTTCAGAAGCACCCTATGCTCAGGATGCATATCCACCAATTTATTTGAGGGTCTCCCTTTAAATAACAACTTGTTGCAGACAACAGCCCATTCACTTTTCTTGTTGACATTCCACTGAAATTTACCAGCGCTCTCCATCTGACAAGCCCTGGCTACCACCTCTGCATTGATAACTATAGGAATTCCCATCACAGCAGACCTTATTTCAAGACCATTGTACGGTTTTAAACCCATTTGGTCTCTGTTTTTGCCAGCAAGACTAGGGTTGTTTGAGATTGCTACTGTTTCTTCCAAAGTAGCTTCAGCTTTGTCGTAGACTTCTGACCTAACCCAAAAATCTCTAACAAGCTCCTGATATGTTGGTCCATTCAACATACCAAAGTATCTCATCATTCCTTGTGATAAGAAATGAGGTGCAACGTCAACTCCATGACGACTGAGTGAACCAAAATCTACTGGAGATTCAACTTGAATTTCCAGAGTCTCCTTGATGATGTTCATTGTTCTGGGTTTGATAACATAGGAACCTCCAGACTTGATTATGACACCAGATTGGATGAGATCACTTGCCATTAGGGTTTTCTAAGAGTTTGATTTGAGAACAAAAGAAAAGGTTTTTGCAAAGTATTGAAAAACAAGAAATTTGTTCAGAGAGAAAATCAAAAAGTGAAAAGAGAAGTGAGTTGTGTGTGTTATGTATTTATAGAGAAAATGTTTGAAAACTGTTTGGAAAGAGTAGGGGACAAACAAACACAAACAATAAATACATATAGCATGCAGCCGTAAAAGTATTGGGACAAAGCGAAGGTAACTTGTTTAACGTAATGAAATCATTGCCCTTTGAGTTTTTTTACCCAATACAGACAGGCCACGTCTGAGAAACCGTAAAGTAACTGTCACCATAGTGGGGCAAGTGTTACTGAACTTAACAGTCACGCTTCCACTAATACGAGCTTCTGAGAGTCTAAAGATTCCTTACCAGAGTCTGAATATTTTACCAGAAGCTTTCATCAGAGTCTCCAAAAGAGAGTCTGATTCCCAGATAGCTTCTGAATATTTTCAGAGTCTGAATTCTGTTTTCAGAGGCGCATATTACCCAGAGACATAGCACATGTTCAAATTTTTCTTTATGAAGTCAAATCTTTCAACAGATAAGGGTTTAGTAAATATATCAGCCCATTGATGATCAGTATCAATGAATTGGATATCTAAAATTCCTTTTTGAACATAGTCTCTTATAAAATGATGTTTAATCTCAATATGCTTTGCTCTTGAATGCAGAATTGGATTTTTAGACAAACATATAGCTGCTGTATTATCACAATAAATTGGGATATGGTTTTCAGTTATTTGATAGTCCTCAAGCTGATGTTTCATCCAGAGTAGCTGTGTACAACAACTAGCAGCTGAGTGAAGGTGAGAAAAACACAAGAAGGGGGGGTTGAATTGTGTTTTCTTTTCGCAACTCTTGAAGAGTGAGAATCTAATTCCTTTAAACTCAGAGTCTGAATGAGATCAGAGTCTGATAGGAGATTAGGTTCTGATTGCAGCGGAATAATCAAGAGATAAAGAGAGAACAAAGAACACAAGCAATTATACAGGTTCCTTCCACAAACCGGAAGTAGTCCTGTCCCCCTTGTACTTCCAAGGAGAGTTCACTAAAATGTAATATCAAATTACAAGTTGCTCAAACACACAGTATGAGACTTCCTTGCTCAAGCACACAGGCGAGAGACTTCCTTGCTCAAAGACACAACTAAGAGACTTCCTATGCTCAAGGACGCAGCCAAGAGACTTCCTTTGCTCAAGCACAAAAGCAAGAGACTTTTACACAATTACAGAAAATTGAATAGAGTTGAAACACTTGACAACAATCAAAATGTGTTTCAATTACAACAAAGACAGACTCTGTTTTACACAAAAGACAGACTCTGTTTTTCTGTGAAACTTAGAGATTCTAGGATACTCAGTTTGTAAGAATCTAAGTTTATGATGTGCTTATGTTAAGACTCAGTTGAATACGAAAGCAGCGCAATGCAGTTTTTCTAAGATATAGAGTCCCACAATTCTTCAAGTCTTCTATCCTTTATATAGGCGTAGGAAAGAGACATTGAGTCCTCCAGCACATCAGAATGATTTCTGAAGCTTGATCAATGACTGTTGATCTGTTGCTTGATTTGGTAATAGCCCTTCAATAGCATCATTTGAATTTCATTCCCTTTGAGGATTAATACCGGTAGACACAGTTGCCAAACTGTACGTGGTAGTGGAGTAGTGGAAACAGAGTTCGTACAACGTACTCTGTACTAGCCTGCAATCTTTGTCTTTGTGCTTCCCACGCTCAAGTTGACTTAGAAGCTAGCCGTTACTCCATTAGAGTTTCTTTGTGCATAGCAATGCAGTAGAGATCACTTGTTAGGAGATTATCAAATTTGTGGCTTCAGACTCACTGTAGCACTAAGCTTCTGATAATCTTCAGACTCTTTTGGTTTTCAGATTCTGATGGTCTTCAGACTCTGATACAGTCTTCAGACTCTCTTCAGCACAGTCTTCAGACTCTCTTCGATACAGTCTTCAGACTCTCTTCGATACAGAATCACAAGCAACAGGCTTCTATGGATTTATTGCTTTTTAACATTGTTCAAACAGAATGCTTTCTAAGATACAAATCTTAATTGATATCCTGCATACTTAAACAAATATTAGCAATATCCAATTGACAACTTTTTAATACCTTGTTATCATCAAAACTCAAAACGTGGTATTGCTGAACACCTTTGTTCCAACAATCTCCCCCTTTTTGATGATGACAAACATTAGTATTTAAAAGGTCAATTGTTGTTAATCTAATTAACAAGTTGACTTAAGGGGTTCTGAGGTTTGTAAGCTCAGAGTCTGAGGTTTGAAGGCTCTGACTCCCCCTGAGTCTGATAGTTCTTAAGTTGAGGTTTGTAAGCTCATCTTGAGTTCTATCCAGGTTAATTAAATTGTTTTTCAAACGCAATCAAATTCATACTCAGAATATATAGAAAATTGATTCTTAAACAGGGCTCAGAGTTTAACTAAGCACCCTTCGCAAATTTCCCTTTAACTTTTACGTATACATGCAATGTAATTAAAAGAAGGTTCCCTTCTCCCTGACATAAATACTTTCCCTTCTCCCCCTTTTGTCATCAACAAAAAAAGTTCAGAACATGGTTCCTCCCCCTTTTTAAATGACTTAAGGTAAGGGTGTAAACATGTTTTAAAGAAGAAAGAGATTCAGAGGGAAAACACAGAAGATTCAGAGCATAAAAAGAATTGAAATGCAAATAGTAAAGAGAAAAACAACTTGTATATATAAAAAAAAAAAAAAACAACCAGTTCAGAAGAAGCAATCAAGAATTACAAAATAAAACAAAACAAAATTAAACTAAGGTTGGTTTTGTTTGGCAAGATGATCCATCAGTTTCTGGAGATCCTCTTGCTGTTTCTTTACCATCTCTTCCAGAGCCTCAGTTCTTCGCAAATGTTCTTCTCTTTCCAGTCTAGCTTCTTCTTGAATTCTATACATCTTCCTCTTCAAAGAATTGTAAGCCACTGATTCTCTAGGAATATACTGATCCTCATCAAAGAAGGGTGTATCTCTTATCCTCAGAATAGGAGCATTTATCATAGCAACAACTTTCTCAGCCTGCTTAACTTCTTCAACATGCTTGGCAGTGATTAGAGCTTGTTCCCTGGCAGCAGCTTTTTGAATTTTGGTGATAAAATCCAAAAACTCAGTCTTTACTGTAGAGAACTTGTCCTCATAGCTCACATTAAGTATTGGCATAGACCTTTGCTCAATAACTTCTTTGAGCTTATTGCATGAAGAAGCATAAAACTCATCAATCTTATTTGAATCAAATAAGTCAGTTTGAGGTTCAGAGGTTGAGGGTAGAGAAGCTCTCAAAGCTAGAAAAGTTTCAAAAGGGAAAAAGGTTATAGGATCACAGAGTGATTGAGAAACTCTTCTGGTCTGAGCTTTACATGATGTTACAGTTCCTGATACGATATCAGAGACTTGTTCTAGATTTTCAGAAGCTGGTTCAACAACAGGTTCTGAAGGTTCAACAGAGGCTAAGGTCAGATTCTCTGTAGGTACAGGTACAGGGTCTGGTTTGGAAATGGATGAAGTAGCTTTTGTTGTTTTGAATTTTGCAGGGGTTTTTGGTAGTTCTCCCCCCATATGTTTTTCAAGAGAATCTAGAGTGTCTGGAGAGTCTACACAAATGGTTTCAGTTTGGGAGGGTGGTTGTTTGGATTGAATGGTTGCTTCAGGTTTTTTAGAAGGTTCAATTACCTGAAGTGGTTTGAGGAATGAGGGTTGAGCAGGATGGTCAGCAGGAAGATTCATAGACACTGTAATTGTGTCTTGAATTACTCTGTCCATAGTTGAATCAACATAATCCACTACTGCCTGGTCAAGTGGGTTAAGGGATGATGTGGGTTTGATTGGTGAGGGAGATGAATTTTTGAGAGATGGAAGAATTTGGCTCAAGGGTTTGTTGTCAGATTCTGAATCTGATTCTGACTCATGATTCAAAGAAGAAGATGAGCTATCTGCCACGTTGCCAGAGGTGCCAATGCCAGCTTCTGGAGAGGCAAAATGATCAGACACAGTAGCTTTTGATAACTCAGCTTCTGCAGGTTCTGAAGTACTCTTCTGTTTAAGAGCAGAAGCAAGTAACTTAGCAGCTTCCTTGACAGTCTCTTCCTTCAACTCTTCAGCAATCAAATCTGCTGCCATAACCTTGCCAGCAGTGTGTTCATCCTCAATCATAGATACAGAAGTACCTATCTTCTGTGCTACATCCTTAGCCACAGGAATCACTTCCACCTTTCTTTTCTTGATCTGACTCTCTTCACCTGCAGAGTCAGAATCAATGAAATCAGCAATTTCTTGAGCTAGCTTGTCATAGTCTCTGTCAGCTTTGCCCATTATTGCTTTCTTATCAGCTTTCTTAGCCTTCTTCTCATCTTTCTTAGCCTTCTTCCCATCCTTAATTTCACGAAGTGCAGAAGATGCAGAAGAAGAACCAATTGAAACTCCAGGAAGAGCAGAAGATTTGATCTTTTTCTTGAGAGGCTCCTGCTTCTCTTCCTCTTCCTTGGTCCTTTTTCCTTTGACCTTAAGAGGGCCTCCTCCAGCAGTCTCAGGAATAGCAGAATAGTTGATTATTCTACCAGTCTCCTTGAAGTAATCCACCACAAATCTAGCAAGAACTTCAGGATTATCTTCTTTGGATATGGGAGGGAAGTCCATCATCAAATCAGATTGTACATAGGATTCTCTCATATCATGCTTAGAGGGATTGAATCTCTTGACAATCTTCATGTACTGTAGAGTCTTGCCATTGATGATTCTGCCGGTCACAGTTCCTAGATGAGTATCTGATACCACACCAGATTCTGATAAGACCTTCAAAAGACCTCCTTGATACAGAATCTCAGATATTAATCTTCCAAAAGGAACTTGCCTCCTGGATTCTGATTGACTCTTCTTGATGGCCCAACACATGTGGTGCATCACATATCTGGGGAAGTTGATCTTTATTTTGTTGATAAGAAAATAAAGAAGAACTTTGTGATCCACAGATAATGTATCTGTTCCTCCTCCTTTCTGAAGCATACTATCCAGTATAATCTTCAGAAGCACCCTATGCGTAGGATGCATATCCACCAATTTATTTGAGGGTCTCCCTTCAAATAACAACTTGTTGCAGATAACAGCCCATTCACTCTTCTTGTTGACATTCCACTGAAATTTTCCAGCGCTCTCCATCTGACAAGCCCTGGCTACCACATCTTCAGTGATAACTATAGGAATTCCCATCACAGCAGACCTAATTTCAAGACCATTGTACGGTCTTAAATCCATTTGGTCTCTGTTTTTGCCAGCAAGACTAGGGTTGTTTGAGATTGCTACTGTTTCTTCCAACGTAGCTTCAGCTTTGTCGTAGACTTCTGACCTAACCCAAAAATCTCTAACAAGCTCCTGATATGTTGGTCCATTCAACATACCAAAGTATCTCATCATTCCTTGTGATAAGAAATGAGGTGCAACGTCAACTCCATGACGACTGATTGAAGCGAAATCTACTGGAGATTCAACTTAAATTTCCAGAGTCTCCTTGATGATGTTCATTGTTCTGGGTTTGATAATATAAGAACCTCCAGACTTGATTATGACACCAGATTGGATGAGATCACTTGCCATTAGGATTTTCTAAGAGTTTGATTTGAGAACAAAAAGTTTTGCAAAGTATTGAAAAACAAGAAATTTGTTCAGAGAGAAAATCAAAGAGTGAAAAGAGAAGTGAGTTGTGTGTGTTATGTATTTATAGAGAAAAAAAATGTTTGAAAACTGTTTGGAAAGAGTAGGGGACAAACAAACACAAACAATAAGTACAATATAGCATGCAGCCGTAAACGTATTGGGACAAAGCGAAGGTAACTTGTTTATCGTAATGAAATCATTGCCCTTTTGAGTTCTTACCCAATACAGACAGGCCACGTCTGAGAAACTGTAAAGTAACTGTCACCATAGTGGGGCAGGTGTTACTGAACTTAACAGTCACGCTTCCACTAATACAAGCTTCTGAGAGTCTAAAGATTCCTTACCAGAGTCTGAATATTTTACCAGAAGCTTTCATCAGAATCTCCAAAAGAGAGTCTGATTCCCAGATAGCTTCTGAAGGTTTTCAGAGTCTGAATTCTGTTTTCAGAGGCGCATATTACCCAGAGACATAGCACATGTTCAAATTTTTCTTTATGAAATCAAATCTTTCAACAGATAAGGGTTTAGTAAATATATCAGCCCATTGATGATCAGTATCAATGAATTGGATATCTAAAATTCCTTTTTGAACATAGTCTCTTATAAAATGATGTTTAATCTCAATATGCTTTGCTCTTGAATGCAGAATTGGATTTTTAGACAAACATATAGCTGCTGTATTATCACAATAAATTGGGATATGGTTTTCAGTTATTTGATAGTCCTCAAGCTGATGTTTCATCCAGAGTAGCTGTGTACAACAACTAGCAGCTGAGATGTATTCTGCTTCTGCTGTAGACAGAGCAATGGTTGCTTGCCTCTTGCTAGCCCAGGATATCAGATTCTCTCCCAAGAATTGACAATTGCCACTTGTAGATTTTCTTTCAATCCTGTCTCCAGCATAATCAGCATCACAGAATCCAACTAGCTTGTAGTCAGAGGATTTCTTGTAAAGAAGTCCAAGATTAGTAGTTCCTTTCAGATATCTAAAGATTCTCTTAACAGCAGTTAAGTGAGACCCTCTAGGATCTGATTGAAACCTTGCACACAAACATACACTGTACAGAATATCTGGTCTGGATGCAGTTAGGTATAACAAAGAACCAATCATACCTCTATACAACTTCTGATCAACTTTGGTTCCTTGATCTTCTTTGCTCAGAGTGCAGGTTTGATGCATTGGAGTATTCATTTCTTTGCAGTCCTCAAGATTGAACTTCTTCAGAAGCTCTTTCGTATACTTGGACTGATGAACGTAAGACTCCATCTTTGCATTGGTTGATTTGAATTCCAAGAAAGAACTTCAATTCTCCAATCATGCTCATTTCAAATTCATCCTGCATTACTTGTGAAAACTCTTTGCAAAGTGAACTATTTGTAGAACCAAAGATAATATCATCAACATAAATCTGAACTACAAGAATGTCTTTCTTTAGAGTCTTTCTGAATAGAGTAGTGTCAACTTGTCCTCGTTCAAAGTTGTTTTGAATCAAGAAATTACTCAGTCTTTCATACCAAGCTCTGGGAGCTTGTTTCAAGCCATAGAGTGATTTCTTTAATTTATAAACATGCTCTGGATGCTTTAAATCTTCAAAGCCAGGAGGTTGTTTGACATATACTTCTTCAGAAATGACACCATTAAGAAATGCACTCTTAACATCCATTTGATACAAAGTTATGTTGTGATTGACTGCATAGGAAAGAAGTAACCTGATTGCTTCCAATCTTGCAACTGGAGCAAAAGTTTCTGTGTAATCAATGCCTTCTTGCTGACTGAAGCCTTGTGCAACAAGTCTGGCCTTGTTTCTGATTACTTCTCCTTGTTCACTAAGCTTATTTCTGAACACCCACTTGGTTCCAATGATGTTCTTGTGATTAGGCTTAGCTACTAGATCCCACACTTCATTCCTTTTGAATTGATTCAGTTCTTCTTGCATTGCTAGAATCCATCCTTCATCTCCAAGAGCTTCTTCAACAGAAGTTGGTTCAATAACAGATAATAATCCTAACGCAGACTCTTCTTGTCTGAAATGCGATCTTGTTCTCATAGGACTTTCTTTATTGCCAATTATCTGATCTTCTGGATGTGAAGACTTGTATTTGAAAGATTGTTTGGATTGACTAGCTTGCAAAGAACCATCTTGAGCTTCATCAAAAGCTTCTTCATTAGGAACTTCAGGGGTTGTTCCAGCTTCTCAAGTATCTTCAGATTCTGGAATCTGATCAGATTCTGAGTTATCATCAGAATCTTGAGATTTTTCATGACTTTCATCTTGCACTGGAGTTTCACTTCCAGGCTCTTTGTCATCAAATCTTACATGCATAGATTCTTCCACACATTGTGTTTCTGAATTATACAGCCTGTATGCCTTAGAGCGTTCAGAGTAACCTAAAAAGATTCCCTTTTGAGCTTTGGCATCAAATTTCTTTAGGTAGACTTTGTTGTTCAGGACATAACATGTACATCCGAACTGATGAAAATAAGATATGTTGGGTTTTCTTCCTTTAAAAAGTTCATAGGCTGTTTTGTTCAACAGAGGTCTAATATAGATTCATTTCTGAACATAACAAGCTGTGTTTATTGCTTCTGCCCAAAAATGCTTAGCCAGATTGTTCTCATGGATCATGGTTCTAGCCATCTCTTGTAAGGTTCTGTTCTTTCTCTCTACAACTCCATTTTGTTGTGGAGTTCTAGATGCAGAGAATTCATGAATAATTCCATGTTTTTCACAGAAAACCTCAAACGGTTCATTTTCAAATTCTCCTCCATGATCACTTTTGACTTTCAAGATTTTCATTTCCTTCTCTGATTGAATTTGGATGCAGAATTTACTAAACACAGAATATGAATCATCTTTAGTTTTCAGAAATTTAACCCAACACCATCTGCTGTAGTCATCAACAATAACTAGTCCATATTTACTTCCATATAAGGATGCAGTGTTAACTGGTCCAAATAAGTCAATATGAAGTAACTCCAAGGGTCTGGAAGTTGAAACAATTTCTTTCGGCTTGAAGGGACTCTTGACAATTTTCCCTTTCTGACATGCTCCGCAAAAAGCATCTGAGTGATAGTCAATGTTTGGTAGGCCTTTGACAAGTTGTAACTTGCTAATTTTAGAGATTAATCTCCAGTTAGCATGTCCCAAACGTCTATGCCACATCCATTTCTTATCACCCATTGACAGAAGGCACATTACCTTCTGATCAGTCAGTTCTGAGAATTTTATCTTATATACATTGTTTCTCCGTTTTCCCTTGAAGACTATGGACTGATCATCCTTGTTAACCACTGTGCAGTTGTTCTTATTAAACAATACATCATAACCACTGTCACATAATTGACTTATGCTTAGTAAGTTATGTTTAAGTCCATCAACTAACCACACATTACTGATTGAAATCAGAGAATTACCAATGGTTCCGGAACCAATGATTTTGCCAGTCTGGTTTCCTCCAAATCCCACAGTTCCTCCCTCTTTCATGGTTAGGGTTAGGAACATAGACCTTTCTCCCGTCATGTGACGCGAGCACCCACTGTCTAGGTACCAAGCCTTGTGCTTTCTTAGTCCTTTTAGACATACCTGCAGCATCAATAATATCAGACTTAGGTACCCATATTCTTATGGGTCCTTTTTGGTTAGTCTTAGAACCATTGAACTCTTTTCGCAAGTTATGTCTTGAAATCCTTGGCAATGTTTTCTCCCAAACCTTAGGGTTGGAACCGTTTAGTTTAGGTTTCAACTTGCCTTTCACAGTTTCTCTCCTTTGAAACTTAGACTTTGGTTTTTCAGACTCTGGCTTTTTCAGAGTCTGTTTATCAGACTTTGAATGTTTCAGAGTCTGAGACTTTAAAGCTTTGGGTTCAAAGTTTTTCAGACCCTTTAACTTAACATTCTGAAGTTTTGACTTAGTCAGAATCTTAGAAGTAGAAGTTGTAGGTTCTGAATGAGTCTCTGTGTTGACTTCATCAGACTCTTTTACAAAAAGATTTTTCAACGCCTCTCTGGCTCCATCAGGACCAGATTTCAGAGTCATTTCATTTGAGTTTCCTCCAATGAATCCAAGACCCTGTCCTCTGTTCTGATACGTGCTATAGATCATGGATGCAACCCTTGATCTGTCAATTCCAGTAGCAATAAATTCTTGCAGAGCAACATCTTGCTCACTTAAGTATTTACAGCTACACTTCTTGATCAATAAAGAAATATTTTCTTCTTTTAAATCTTCTAATTCCAACAGAGTTGAATTATGTCTTTTTGACAGCTTATCAAGCTGTTGTTTGACTTTCTTCAACTCAGTGGTCTTAGTTTTAAAATGACCAAGAAGCTCATTGACAGATTCTATAAGTTCAGATCTTGTGAGATCAGAGTATACCTCTGTTTCATTTTCAGAGTCTGTATCTGATTCTGCCTCAGGTGTCTCTTTAACAGATTCGGTTGTAGCCATTAGTCCAACAGCTACATTGGCTTCACCATCAGCATCATCATCTTCAGATCCTGACTCATTATCAAGATCTTCCCAGGTGGCCATCAGACTTTTCTTGATCTGCTTCTTAAACTTGCTTGATTTGAAGGTTGGCCTTTTTGACTTAGATTTCTCCTTCTGCAGTTCTGGACACTCAGCAATAAAATGTCCAGTTTTCTTGCAGTTGAAGCAACCTTTCTGATCCTCCTTTTTTAACCCCTTCCCACTGCTCTTGCTCAGAAATCTCTTGTTCTTCTTAGCAAGGTACTGCATTCTGCTTGAAAGCATAGCCATTTCTTTTGCTAAATCAGGATCCTCTTCTGAGCTTTCAGAAGCTGAAGACTCATTTTCAGATTCTTCAACCTTGAGAGCCTTTGAAGACCTTCCTTTTGATTTTAAAGCAATGGTTTTGGATTTTCTGGCAGAATCATGTTCATTGAGACTTAACTCATGAACCTTGAGTGAGCTTACAAGATCTTCAACACTTAAAGTGTTTAAATCTTTAGCCTCCTCAATTGCAGTGACCTTTGGTCTCCATCTAGAGGGTAAGCTCCTTAAAATCTTGCTAACATGATCAGAAGCTATGTAACTCTTCTTCAATATCTGAAGACCAGATACTAGAGTTCGAAATCTTGAGTACATCTGCTCAATACTTTCATCCTCTTTCATCTTAAATAGTTCATATTGATGAACTAATAGAAGAGCTTTAGCTTCCCTGACCTTTTTGCTTCCTTCGTAGTTAGCACAGAGAGAAGCAAACATGGCTCTAGCAGTAGATTTGTCACTCATCTTCATGTATTCCGTTTTAGGAATAGCAGTGACAAGAGCCCCTCTGATGATATGATGTTTCTTATAGATTTTCTTTTGAGCAGCAGTGTGAAGTTTGCGGTCAATGGCAGCACCTTCGTCATCAAGTTGTAAGTCACCAACACCATCTTCAAGTATGTCCCAGAGTTCTTCATCAAGACCCATGACATAACTATAGAAGTTGGTTTTCCACCAAGAAAATTCTTCAGGATCACCATTGAACTTGGGAATTTTTCCATAATCAGCCTTTCTACTGCTGTTATTGGATCCATATTCATATGGTATAGCAGCACCAGAAGTGGCACCAGAAGAAGACGGTTCACTGGAAGACATGTTTTTCTCTGGATCTTTTCTGTTACACGGTTAAGTGCTAAGACAACAGAGCCGGAGCTCTGATACCAACTGAAGGTGAGAAAAACACAAGAAGGGGGGGTTGAATTGTGTTTTCTTTTCGCAACTCTTGAAGAGTGAGAATCTAATTCCTTTAAACTCAGAGTCTGAATGAGATCAGAGTCTGATAGGAGATTAGGTTCTGATTGCAGCGGAATAATCAAGAGATAAAGAGAGAACAAAGAACACAAGCAATTATACAGGTTCCTTCCACAAACCGGAAGTAGTCATGTCCCCCTTGTACTTCCAAGGAGAGTTCACTAAAATGTAATATCAAATTACAAGTTGCTCAAACACACAGTATGAGACTTCCTTGCTCAAGCACACAGGCGAGAGACTTCCTTGCTCAAAGACACAACTAAGAGACTTCCTATGCTCAAGGACACAGCCAAGAGACTTCCTTTGCTCAAGCACAAAAGCAAGAGACTTTTACACAATTACAGAAAATTGAATAGAGTTGAAACACTTGACAACAATCAAAATGTGTTTCAATTACAACAAAGACAGACTCTGTTTTACACAAAAGACAGACTCTGTTTTTCTGTGAAACTTAGAGATTCTAGGATACTCAGTTTGTAAGAATCTAAGTTTATGATGTGCTTATGTTAAGACTCAGTTGAATACGAAAGCAGCGCAATGCAGTTTTTCTAAGATATAGAGTCCCACAATTCTTCAAGTCTTCTATCCTTTATATAGGCGTAGGAAAGAGACATTGAGTCCTCCAGCACATCAGAATGATTTCTGAAGCTTGATCAATGACTGTTGATATGTTGCTTGATTTGGTAATAGCCCTTCAATAGCATCATTTGAATTTCATTCCCTTTGAGGATTAATACCGGTAGACACAGTTGCCAAACTGTACGTGGTAGTGGAGTAGTGGAAACAGAGTTCGTACAACGTACTCTGTACTGGCCTGCAATCTTTGTCTTTGTGCTTCCCACGCTCAAGTTGACTTAGAAGCTAGCCGTTACTCCATTAGAGTTTCTTTGTGCATAGCAATGCAGTAGAGATCACTTGTTAGGAGATTATCAAATTTGTGGCTTCAGACTCACTGTAGCACTAAGCTTCTGATAATCTTCAGACTCTCTTGGTTTTCAGATTCTGATGGTCTTCAGACTCTGATACAGTCTTCAGACTCTCTTCAGCACAGTCTTCAGACTCTCTTCGATACAGTCTTCAGACTCTCTTCGATACAGAATCACAAGCAACAGGCTTCTATGGATTTATTGCTTTTTAACATTGTTCAAACAGAATGCTTTCTAAGATACAAATCTTAATTGATATCCTGCATACTTAAACAAATATTAGCAATATCCAATTGACAACTTTTTAATACCTTGTTATCATCAAAACTCAAAACGTGGTATTGCTGAACACCTTTGTTCCAACACTGAGATGTATTCTGCTTTTGCTGTAGACAGAGCAATGGTTGCTTGCCTCTTGCTAGCCCAGGATATCAGATTCTCTCCCAAGAATTGGCAATTGCCACTGGTAGATTTTCTTTCAATCCTGTCTCCAGCATAATCAGCATCACAGAATCCAACTAGTTTGTAGTCAGAGGATTTCTTGTAAAGAAGTCCAAGATTAGTAGTTCCTTTCAGATATCTAAAGATTCTCTTAACAACAGTTAAGTGAGACTCTCTAGGATCTGATTGAAACCTTGAACACAAACATACACTGTACAAAATATCTGGTCTGGATGCAGTTAGGTATAACAAAGAACCAATCATACCTCTATACAGCTTCTGGTCAACTTTGGTTCCTTGATCTTCTTTGCTCAGAGTGCAGGTTGGATGCATTGGAGTATTCATTTCTTTGCATTCCTCAAGATTGAACTTCTTCAGAAGCTCTTTCGTATACTTGGACTGATGAACGTAGACTCCATCTTTGCATTGGTTGATTTGAATTCCAAGAAAGAACTTCAATTCTCCCATCATGCTCATTTCAAATTCATCCTGCATTACTTTTAAAAACTCTTTGCAAAGTGAACTATTTGTAGAACCAAAGATAATATCATCAACATAAATCTGAACTACAAGAATGTCTTTCTTTAGAGTCTTTCTGAATAGAGTAGTGTCAACTTGTCCTCGTTCAAAGTTGTTTTGAATCAAGAAATTACTCAGTCTTTCATACCAAGCTCTGGGAGCTTGTTTCAAGCCATAGAGTGATTTCTTTAATTTATAAACATGCTCTGGATGCTTTAAATCTTCAAAGCCAGGAGGTTGTTTGACATATACTTCTTCAGAAATGACACCATTAAGAAATGCACTCTTAACGTCCATTTGATACAAAGTTATGTTGTGATTAACTGCATAGGAAAGAAGTAACCTGATTGCTTCCAATCTTGCAACTGGAGCAAAAGTTTCTGTGTAATCAATGCCTTCTTGCTGACTGAAGCCTTGTGCAACAAGTCTGGCCTTGTTTCTGATTACTTCTCCTTGTTCACTAAGCTTATTTCTGAACACCCACTTGGTTCCAATGATGTTCTTGTGATTAAGCTTAGCTACTAGATCCCATACTTCATTCCTTTTGAATTGATTCAGTTCTTCTTGCATTGCTAGAATCCATCCTTCATCTCCAAGAGCTTCTTCAACAGAAGTTGGTTCAATAACAGATAATAATCCTAAAGCAGACTCTTCTTGTCTGAAATGCGATCTTATTCTCATAGGACTTTCTTTATTGCCAATTATCTGATCTTCTGGATGTGAAGACTTGTATTTGAAAGATTGTTTGTATTGACTAGCTTGCAGAGAACCATCTTGAGCTTCATCAGAAGCTTCTTCATTAGGAACTTCAGGGGTTGTTCCTGCTTCTGAAGTATCTTCAGATTCTGCAATCTGATCAGATTCTGGTAAGCAATTCTCGCCGGAATTCCCTCCGGCCACCGCCCCTCCCGTCGGAGAAGATGAAGGATTCTGGGGAGGGGGAAGAACACCACCGTGTTCTTCATGAGAGAAGACAGAGAGAGAGAGAGAAGAGAGGAAAGAAGAGAGGGAAAGAGAAGAGAGAGGAAATTTTTGTGAAATGAAGGAGAGAGAGGGCGTAGCCTATTTATAGGCCCCTCTGTTTCAGTACATGCCAGCGCGTGATAGGAGCGTACATCCTCACCTCCTGATCACTGGATTTTGATCCAATGATCCTGAAACCTCTCCCCCGAATCAAATTGAGGCCGCTTGATTTTAATCAGATGGCCCTGATTAAATCTCTTAAGCCCACGCCCCTGCATGTGTGTTAGGGCCCAATTTCACTTTTTACACCCCCTAATTGCTGCCTGCACCTCTTTTACATCTAATTGTTTTATTTCTTCATGCATTCCGATTTCTCTTGCATTTCTTTATTTATTTCCTTCTGCATTTTATTATTCTTATGTTAATTAGATTAGGTTGCATATTTATCATCCATTTCTCAATTGCATATTTATTCATTGTTCTCATTTTTTTTTTATCACATGAAATTTAGAATGTATATTAGGCTTGATGTAAATGATTCATTCATATTTATTTTCGGCAGACCTTAGAATGTATTAATAGGATTAATGTAATAGCCTTAGGTGCATGTGTGCGTGTGTGGATGTATGCCTTTTATTTTATGCTCGGTAGTTTAGGTTAAAGGTCCTCGTGGTGGTTCAACGCCACCATGTGGTACCTACGCTTTTATTTCTCACGCTCCGTTAGTTTATTTTCAGCTAATTATTCAAAACGACAAAAACATGCAGATAACAAAAATCACAAAAACATTTTTTTTTTACAACAAACCTTGATCGAAGATCAGGTGATCCTTCTTTATTTTCTTAATCAAATGTCTAATCGATTTAACTTTATTTTGAGTAGTTTCCTTTAATATTAAAAAACACAAACCAATTACATTTTGCCACTTTGGCTTTTTACATTTTAAAATTTTTTTTCAAAGCTAATAAAAAATACAAAATCAATCAAACGTCAATTTTTACCCCGAACTACGAGGTTTTGATCCCTCACGGGTACGTAGGCAAAGGACACTCGTCCTCTCAAATCAATAAAAAAATGTAGATAATTAGGTCTCTTTTCTTAATCAATTTCTTAAGTAAATTATAGCACAATAAATTAAATAAAATCAAGAGGTTCCCGTAGAGTACTACGGACATGAAGAGTGCTAATACCTTCCCTTCGTGTAACTAACCCCCGAACCCTTAATCTCTAAAACGTGGTATTTGAACTTTTTTCCACTTTTCTTTCAAAAATTAAAAGTTCAGTCGTGAAATAAAATAGTGAGTCAAAAGCTAATCAAATAGCCTCGATCTCCGAAAAATGACGCGACACAGCGGAATAATCAAGAGATAAAGAGAGAACAGAGAAAACAAGCAATTATACAGGTTCCTTCCACAAACCGGAAGTAGTCCTGTCCCCCTTGTACTTCCAAGGAGAGTTCACTAAAATGTAATATCAAATTACAAGTTGCTCAAACACACAGTATGAGACTTCCTTGCTCAAGCACACAGGCGAGAGACTTCCTTGCTCAAAGACACAACTAAGAGACTTCCTATGCTCAAGGACGCAGCCAAGAGACTTCCTTTGCTCAAGCACAAAAGCAAGAGACTTTTACACAATTACAGAAAATTGAATACAGTTGAAACACTTGATAACAATCAAAATGTGTTTCAATTACAACAAGGACAGACTCTATTTTACACAAAAGACAGACTCTGTTTTTCTGTGAAACTTAGAGATTCTAGAATACTCAGTTTGTAAGAATCTAAGTTAATGATGTGTTTTTGTTAAGACTCAGTTGAATACGAAAGCAGCGCAATGTAGTTTTTCTAAGTTATAGAGTCCTACAATTCTTCAAGTCTTCTATCCTTTATATAGGCGTAGGAAAGAGACGTTGAGTCATCCAGCGCATCAGGATGATTTCTGAAGCTTGATCAATGACTGTTGATCTGTTGCTTGATTTGGTAATAGTCCTTCAATAGCATCATTTGAATTCCATTCCCTTTGAGGATTAATACCAGTAGACACAGTTGCCAAACTGTACGTGGTAGTGGAGTAGTGGAAACAGAGTTCGTACAACGTACTCTGTACTGGCCTGCAATCTTTGTCTTTGTGCTTCCCACGCTCAAGTTGACTTAGAAGCTAGTCGTTACTCCATTAGAGTTTCTTTGTGCATAGCAATGCAGTAGAGATCACTTGTTAGCAGATCATCAAATTTGTGGCTTCAGACTCACTGTAGTACTAAGCTTCTGATAATCTTCAGACTCTCTAGGTTCTCAGATTCTGATGGTCTTCAGACTTTGATACAGTCTTCAGACTCTCTTCGATACAGTCTTCAGACTCTCTTCAGCACAGTCTTCAGACTCTCTTCGATACAGTCTTCAGACTCTCTTCAGCACAGTCTTCAGACTCTCTTCGAAACAGAATCACAAGCAACAAGCTTCTATGGATTTATTGCTCTTTAACATTGTTCAAACAGAATGCTTTCTAAGATACAAATCTTAATAGATATCCTGCATACTTAAACAAATATTAGCAATATCCAATTGACAAATTTTTAATACCTTGTTATCATCAAAACTCAAAACGTGGTATTGCTGAACACCTTTGTTCCAACAAAACAGACGCCAAGTAAACAAAACAACCTTAAGTGGGACGTCTTTATTCCAAAGTGAGGAAGCATACACCACACTAACAGTCAGAAGTTGAATAGTAAGCAACATATACGCACTACAGACAGAATAAACATGAGATGTTTCCGAATTCCAACGCCACCTGTCTTCTTTGTCAACCTGCAAAGCCACCCTGTGAAGTAATAATTTAAGTTACCCCACCATCTCCTCTTCCCACACAAACAGCCCCCTCCTCCAACTCCACACCTGACCGTCCTCCCCCCACCCTAACTGACACATCTCCGCCACTGACACCTCCTTATACACTGACAAGTCAAATAATCTAGGAAACCGAACACTCAATGACACCTCACCAACCCAAACATCTGTCCAAAACAACGTATCAGCCCCATTCCCAACCACTCGGTCTACGCTGTCCGTAAACCATTCCTCCCTACACAAAACCTGTAACTCACGCCACCAATTAGAAGCATGGCGACCCTATTCCTCAACCTCCCATCTACCACACCATACCTAGCTGACAACACCTTAAACCACAAATTATCTCACTCTACTAACATTCGCCAACACCACTTTCCAAGTAACGCCACATTAAACTCCCTAATTCTCCTTACCCTAAACCACCAACCTCCTTACTCCTACATATAGAGTTCCAATCAACCCATGTTATTTTCATGTGGTCCTCACCCCCCCCCCCCCCCTAAAAAATAAAACACAATTTAAAATAGATTCAATAGAGGAAATGATACCTGAAGGAGCTTTGAAAAAAGAAAGCGCATAAACAGGCAGAGATGACAGGACAAACTTCAATAAGACCAGGTGACCACCGAAGGATAAATGTTTGGAGTTCCAGCTTGACAGTCTAGATTTGATTCGGTGTCCACGACTTTGCTCCTAAAATTAAAGTGTCATCCGCAAATTAAAGATGGACACTATCACAGGTTCACTGCTCCCCAGTTGATAACCGCGGAATAAATTATTAACAGAAAATGATTTCATCAACACATGGAAGCCTTCTGCCGCCAATAGAAACAAGAAAGGAGAGAGAGGATCACCCTGCCTCAATCCCCTCCCCAGAGAGAACTCTTCCGTTGGAGAGCCATTTACCAAAATAGAAGCAGTCACTGTCTCGATACATTCCTTTATCCATTTCCTCCACAGAGTAGGAAACCCCATTTTCAGCATCACCTCTTGTAAATAACCCCAATTAATAGAGCCATACACCTTTTCAAAATCAACCTTAAAAAGTAACAACTCCTTTTTATGTATGTGTGATTCATCAACTATTTCATTAGCCACCAAGATACCATCAAGAATTTGTCGTCCCTTAATAAAAGCAGACTGAGAGTCCGATATGACTGAACCAATAACCGAACGGAAGCGATTAGCAAGAACTTTAGCTAAGATTTTATACATACTTCCCACCAAAGAAATGGGGCGGAATTCATTTAGACATTGAGGACTATCGACCTTAGGAATAAGAGCAATAAAAATGCTATTTATCCCCTTAGACAATTTTCCACTCCTATGAAATTCAAGTAAAAAGCACATCAAATCATTCTTCAGAATGTCCCAAAAGTCTTTAATAAAGCCAAACGAAATTCCATCAGGACCCGGACATTTGTAACTGTCGCAGTCCCAAACTGCCGCCTTAACCTCTTCAACAGTAAAGATTTTAATCAAACCAGCCCCTTCTCTAAAAGTCAGAGAGCGGAACTCCATATTGCCCATAGTGGGGCGCACAACACTTGGGGGCCGAAAATGAGTTTGAAAGTGGGAAAACACAGCATTTCGGACATTGTCGACACTTCCACCAACATACCCTCCACCAGAAAAAACGGAATATTATTTCTTCGTTTACTTACGACGAGACATAATACCATGAAAATACTTAGAATTTGCATCCCCTTCCCGAAGCCAGCTCATCCTCGATTGTTGCCAACAAATACTAAAATTAATCCGGGATAAAGAAAACAACTTCTTCGTAAACCCATGAAGATCCTCTACCTCCTCGTCAAGTAATACAGATGTTTCCCCTTTAAATCAAGAGAAGATATTTTATCCTTTAGAGACGATATTTTGGCTGGTAAATTTGGAGCGTTAGTCTGATGCCACCCCCGCAAGGCCAATTTGATCAATTTTAGCTTTTCTTTCAACACATAACCACCCTATCCCTCAACATGAAAGGAAGTCCATTTTTCACGAACATAATTACTATAACCCGGAAAATTTTCCCAGCATTAGTTAAGGAATAAAGTGTCATTGTTTATTTCTATGATGATTTAAAAGTTGATATTTTTTTACGTCAATCCTCTTTTATTAAAAAAAAAAACACCTATTTTCGAATATAATCTTTAGAAGAACACTTTAAATGCTCTTTTTTGGAAGGACACTTCAAATGCTCTTTGTTTGTCTTATAGTCGACTCGAAAATATTCAAATTTTGCATATAGCAAGACTAAGTATACGTTTTTTTTTTTGGTGATAGACTAAGTATACGTTTGGTTGCACGTTGAAATTCTCTAAACATGCGGTGCAAAAGTAAAAGTGATTTAACTTGGTTATGTGTGTTTGGATTTCACGTATCAGCCCTACACTGTTTATATTAGTTTGTTTTTGTTTATTCATTTTTTTAGTAACTCTAGTCTAGGCACCCTCTACTGCATAAATCTTAGTTTTAACTAACTCTTAATCAACTTTTATTTGGTTATCCTCTTAAACAACTTTTATTAAATATATCCAAATCATCATTCTATTAGTAATATCTAACAAACGGTTCTAATTGCCCTTAACTAAATATTTATTTAACCGTAAAATTTGTTACCTTTGTTTAGTTTTAGCACTAATGCCAAATGTAAAATTTATCCTTAAATATGTTTCATAACCTCTTATTGAAACAATTCTCTCAAAAAGAAAAAGAAAAAAACCTCTTATTGAAACACTCTAACACAAGTGAACAGTGAAGTAATAATAAGTTTAGAAAATAATAAAGGAACTACGAAGTAAAGATGCAAACACATGTACTGGATATGACATAGATTCCGACACGTCGATAATGTTAATAATTTGAGAAAAACATATAATTTAGTGTAATTGTAAGTGTCGGAGTCTGTGTTGATGTTGGACACGACATATGCCAGTGTCAGACAAAAGATACACACCTAATGCCAAGATTATATGTGTTTCATAGTAAAGAAATAAGAATATAAAGGAAGATAATGAGTAATTAGCAATAAGGACAATTTGATTTCTAGTTCAAAGCACACTAGTCAACAAAAGTATTCATTACAAATGCAAAATAAGATATAGTACTAGTAGCTTATATACCACTACCAGTAACACATCACATTGAAAGTATTTATCACATGAACATCAAACATCATTTAAAATTAAAATAGACTTATTTCTAAGAAAAAACATAAACACATGAGTCTTAGGCAGCAACAGTGGCAGTTTCAGAAGGTTTGTTCTCAGGCTCAATGGAGACAACTGTGGCAGTTTCAGAAGGTTTGTTTTCAGGCTCAACAGGGTCAATAGTTACAGCTTCTGAAGGCTTGTTTTCAGGTTCAGCCTCAGTTACTGTTTCTGTGGGCTTGGTTTCAGGCTCCACCCAGAATTCAGTTTTCTTTCCAGTTTTGGAAACAGTGTCAAAAACATCTTGTGGCTTTACATTTCCTTTCACAGTCACCTTTTGTTCCTTCATATCAATGTCAAATGATTCTACACCTGTAAAGAACAAATGTGTTATTTTGATACAGTATAAAGAGGGTGTTTGGTTGGTTTATGGTTAAATCATAATTAAAGAAAAAAATAGAATTAAGAAAACAAATTAGACACTTTTTTTTTAAGAAGTCAAAAAAATATATTAAAAATTATGAGAACCATTGAAAGACAAGGTGTGCCTCAAGCACATACATAGGGGTGGGAAAAAAACCAAAAAACCGAATCAAACCGAATCAAATAAAAAAAACTGAACCATTACTAGTAGTTTTGGAACTGATTTGAAACAGTTCGGATCAAAATATTTTGATTCGGTTTGGACCAGTTCGGTTTAGTTTTACCTTCTAAAATTTGATTTTGTTTGGTATTTTATATTTTTTTCAGTGGTACCAATAATCAGTTCGGTTTAGAACTGTTCGATTATTCTGGTTTGGAACATTTTGCTTCAGTTTGAAATACAAACAGTTCTGTTCGGTTAAATTATTTTAAATTTATCAAACAGTTCAGCTCAGTTTAGTTTTCATCCTAAATCAAACAATGCTCACCCTTTACAAGCTGGTTCGGTTCAGGATATGCAGATGCAGAAAACAACAAAACGGTTTTAAGATATTGAGTAACCCTTACAAGCTGGCGGATTAGACCACCAAGAATTAAACAAATAAGACACATTCAAAACCAAAAGCTTATAACATTTAGAGTGTGAAAAGCACAACATATTTATTAAAAAGGTGAGATATTACATTTTCACAACATGAAAGCAGTGATAATTTGCTTTAGGAATTAAAAATACCTTCCATTTTTTCCAAGACCCTGTTGACTGCTCCAGAACAGCCTGAGCATGACATTTTTACTTTGAGGACAACAGTCTGCAATGATCACAATGGAAACATTCCAAATTCATGGTAAATATCATTTTTTATAAAGGTTAAGCACATATTCATAAATTGAATTCAATTTAAAAAGGGAAAATAATTTGAAGATGGTGATAATAATAACAAAGCAATCTTCGTAAGTTTAACTTAGTTGATAGAACAATGCAAAGTATATGAAGGGGTTCGGGTTCGAACCTCGGATATCTCACTTATTCACCCTATAAATGTGAATTTTTAGCTATAAGGCTATTTGACAAAAAAGAATAAAGTACAAAAAAAAAAAAAACAAAGCAGGTCATAAAAAAAAAGTAGGAATATCTGACAGAATAGTCATGTGTGGATCCTTAGGATAACTTGATAAAGCAGATTAATCAAAAAAAGTATTGCTATCAAAAAAACTAAATCAAACTAATAATAACACAAGTAATATGTAACAAAGAAAATCTACTCTATAATCTAAAATTAAATCTAAAGATTTGTAACAAACAAGGAAGAAATAATCATTCTTGCTTTCTTAATGTTAGATTTGAAGTTCTACTATGTAATATGTTGACATGCAAATAACAATGAACTTTGTATCATACAATCATCTTCTATGTAAGTGCATATCATAAAATAAAATAAAAAACATATTGTTGAATCTTTTCAAGGCAAGCTATGCAACCATTGATGATGAATCTTCTCTATTTTCATCAGAACCAAATTTTCTAAGAATTATTAAACAAAATACAAAAAAGGATAAATGAATCATGATATCTTAATTCATAAACTCATCATAAACTTCATCACAAAAAGTCTAAAACAAGGAACTATATATCAAGGAAATAAAAAAAAAATTTGAAATTCAAAAAAGAAATAAAATAAGCCCAGAATCACAATGATCAAGCACCATAAAAATATAAGATCAACAGCAACATAGAAAAAGAAGTAGAAAGGTTAAGCACCTCAGAAGACATGGTTATGAGTTTGAATAAAGTGAACAAAAAAGAAGAAGAATGTATTCTCAATTGGATGGTTATGGAATGAGGGTAGTGGTAATGGGAGTGGTACCTTTATACTAAAAATCAATGAGAATATGTGGTAATGGGTGTAGTAGTAGCATTGTAATATACGGAATTACTCCATTATGTTGCAAAATATTCCTTTTTAATAACTTTGATGATGTCAATATATGATATACTAGTAACAGTTAATTTTATTTTTGTAAAAAACAATGTTAGATTTTATTAAATTTTAGTATTCGTTCTTTAACCCCTCAAAAGAACTATAATTTTTTCTTGAATTATTAATATATTATTATCATTTAATTTAATTTGATTTTATATCAATTATATTTTCATTAATATTTATTAAAATATTTTGAATCATGTTATGATAAAATAAGGATTTAATTCACATACATGATAAGTGTAGAGAATTTTTACATTATCAATCACTCAATATTATT
Organism: Medicago arabica; assembly: GCA_946800305.1. Classification (NCBI taxonomy): domain Eukaryota; kingdom Viridiplantae; phylum Streptophyta; class Magnoliopsida; order Fabales; family Fabaceae; genus Medicago; species Medicago arabica. The sequence continues at coordinate 4,799,061 of OX326969.1, forward strand.
TAAAACATTTGACTTTATAATCATAATCAATTTTAAAGACAAAATTAAACTCATAAAATATTATGATAAGGAATAAATAAATAGTTGATTAAAATTTGTTTACACGGTTGACTCATTGAATTTTTTTAACTTTAAGATTAGATATGACTTATGGGCGGTTTGAATTTAATAAGATTTTACCTTTTCAAAAATAAGATAAGATAAGATTTTACTTGTTCTTTCTCATTTGTTCATGTTTCTATAGTTGTATAAAAATAATATGCAAATTCCCACTTGGCCTTGTTCATGAAATTAAGAAGTCAGGACAGGGTGTGCAGGTTGGTGAACCAATACATGTTAAGCAGGTTTAATGATTGATAATTAAAAGCAGAATTTTGCAGTACAAAAGAAATACAATCGGAGGTTCCAATGCTTCCTTTTCAAGCAAAAAAATTGTTGTACTTCACAATTCTATTTGTAAGTTGTTGTAACTCATGCAGTACAAGTCTAGACGACTTTGTTTTATATGATCAACGATAATCAGTTATACCTAAAAATGGTTGGCTTTGAAGGGAACCCGATAATCACCGGGTAAACCATTAAATTATTCTCAATCTTTGTGAATCATTTTCAAATTAGTCTTTGATTATATATATATTAATATTTTAAATTAGTCATCGTCTTTGTCAAAAAAAAAATTCAATCAAGTTCATGTCTTTACGTTTTTGTCATATAACGAGAGATCTAATTGCGAAACTTTTGACAAAGATATAAACTAGTTTGAAATATTAATAGAGTTAGAAATTAATATAAGAGTGGCTTACAAAGACACGACCAATTTGATGATTTACTCAATAATTATCACATCGAGTATTGAGCAACCATATCTCATTGTATTAAGAGTAAGACATCATTTCTTCATCTAAAATTTTGAGAAAGTTATATACGTTTTCTCTTTATACGTTCTCAACATCCATTTTTTCATTAAATGTGATACTACTATGTACTCACATTTGATATATTAACAAAAACAAAATTATGATTTTTTTAAGACACAAACAACTATGATATAAAACTCTTTTTTTTAATTACATTGCCTTTTTTTCTCATTCTTATATTTTTTTAATAGAACATTATACTAATTTTTATACAAAAATGAAAGGCAAACGGTCAATAAGTTGCACAACTAAACCTTCTTAGATGACAAAACATTCCTCAATAATTTTAGAAAGGAATATGTTTTTCATTAATTAGTATCACACTGCTCAAATTAATATATTTGAAAACTTGAGGATATTTTTCGTACCATCCCAACTCGAGTGTTTATTATGCTTAAGAACTAACATGATTATAACATAATAATAAAGTTGAGTTAGATAAAATTAAATTAAAGAGATAAAGAAAATATGTTTAGCTTTTAGTTTTGACAATAGAGTTCGGTTGAAGAAATAGTATATTGATTGCATTGCATGGCATGCAATAATGTGAAGTGGGCTTCGTCATTCCTCCAATCAAAGTTGTCCCCCTCTTAGTGGAATGAATTCCTTAAAGCATACGATAATGCATTGCAAGAACGTAATAGCTATCTTTATTAGGAAAAAAAATGTAGTAGTACTTAACATTGAGTATGAATTACAACATGTAGACACTAGTAGTACAATACATCAAAAAAAGACACTAGTAGTACAAAGTAGGTGTCTCAACGTTGTACTACTCTCTCTTTATACTATAATAATGTAGGTCACTACCACATATGTATGGGTAGAAAGAAAGGATAATCCATGTCAACAAAAAAGAGGCTAATTTGTATAAAGCCAAGACTAATTGAGTTTGCATATCCCTCAATAGTGGAATGTTATCTTGAGTTGTGATGTCTCGAGTGCGAATTAAAGTCCCACATTGTATGTAAGAGTTGGGATTGAACAAGATATAAGTGACAAGACTTATATACTTAATACCATAAGATTTTAGATGAAGAAGTGGTGTACAATCTCACTCGAGTGATTGTTCTTAACCTAATACAATGATTCAACTCAATGAGACTTCTCCTCATGGTTCAACACTGGCTTCAAAATCTAGTTCAACTTGATGGGGAGAGTGAGAGATATGGTGTGGTATGTAAAAGAAATTAAATATTTTTTTGACACGGAAAACTCAATATGTTTCATTTATAATAAACTCGACAATACAACAGGGTACATGATAAAAAAATAAAAAATAAAAACTTAAGGACTTGTCATGGATTGAAGATTGGGATTTTTTTTCTCAAGATATGACAACAACCTCTTAAAATGGGTCCAACATTCCAACTTCATATTGCTCTTCTCACTTTTGAAATTGTTCTTTTTTTTTAACTGTTGTTAACAATTTTCTTTCAATTCTAAACAAGTTAAGACCAATGCCATTTATCCATTGGAGCTCCTTAAGAAGCCCCAATGCTTCTCCCTCAATAGTCAAGAAGGTGGAAGGGAATTTGGTCCATCTTTGCTATTATAAATAAATAGTTGTGTTTGCTCAAAAATAATAATGATAAATAGTTGTGGTCTCCAAGTCACATCCCAAAAGTGGTTAAATCAAATTATATATTGAATAACTAAGGTTCCTTAATAAAAATAAGTTCAAATTAATAAACCAGAGATAATGTTAAATTAATTTAAAATTTGAAATTTTTTATTTTAACTATACATAAAAACATATATACATATGCGGTCGAGTAGCTTTACATGTGCTTATATGGCCTCTTCATTCCAAAATGTAAGCAGAAAGACATCAACATAAATTGATGTATTTTGTACAAATTTTGAACCAAATACATTAACTTCTATTGACAAATATTTGTTTATATTTTAAAATGGATGGAGCATTCGTATCCATAACGTGTTTTTACCTTATCCATTGTAAGTATTTTTTATTGGTACCAATAGGTCTAATTTCTTTTCCAAAAAATGTATAAATTTAAGTGTCATACCTACTCTTTTCCTATAAAAGTAATCTATCATATCATACCATCATTAGAGGTATATAAACATTTCTATGCAAACTCAGACATTGAGATTATTTATGATCAAACAGTTTTTTTGGGGTACACCTAAGAGAGAATAAAAAATCGTTGGATTAATTTGTACAGGTGTTGCCAACCTGAGAATAGAATAAAGGTGGTTTGGATTTTAGAAGCACCAAAGCTTTTAATATGGCATTGTTATCTAATTCTTTCAAATCCTGATTCTTTATTGTCTTAATGTCTAAAAGCTCGTTACTTTCCTAAGAAAATATGCTCAAGTAAGATTGAATACCTGCCTAGCTGCGCTTGCATAAGTATTCATAAAACCTTATGAGTTTTCAAAGGGATTATGCTTAGAAGGTATGAATAGGTAACTTCCAAAATCACCACTTATTGAGCTTTCTCAACTTATTATGCAAACAAACTTTGACAATGTCTCTATTTTTTAAAATAAAATTTGGGAATGAGAAATTTTACAACTGTTTCCAATAAGATTTGAACTAAGTTATAAAGTCAAGATTTTACTATTAAGTTGACATTTCATGGATAACATTGTCTTCGTTGAAATATAAAACACTCTTTTGAACTTATAATGAGAATTTATTTTCAAAGATACGTTGTATTTCGGGGTGAAGTTAGGAGTAGAATTTTATGACCTTAGTATTAAAAACAATTGAACATGTATCTTATTTGTCTGTATTACGAGGAAAATACTTATATGATCACAATTATTTGAGCACAATATTTGATCACACGCAACAAAGTACATATTATTTGTTTATTTTAAAAATATATATTATTTCATTCTTTTCTCATTATTTAATTCTACATTTTCTCAAATATGCGAGTGCAGTCAAATATTGTATCCAAATGGTTATGACCATCCAAGACTTCGTTGGATTATGAACATGTTATGCATCATACAAAAATTGGAAGAAAATAAAGAGACTAATGCAATGAATAATTTACCAGGAGCTATATATCCAACAGTTCCACCAACCGATGTTCGATTGGAGGAATCATATTCAAGGAGTCGAGCTATGCCAAAGTCAGAAACACTAGGTTGTCATTCTAAGTTTAGCAAGATATTGCTAGTAGATACATCTCTATGCACTATTGGAGATGTGAAATCATGATGAAGATATGATAGGGCAGATGTGACTCATTTAATAGTATTAAATTTTTGTCTCCAATTGAATTGTTCGGCTTCTACATCATCATGCAAGACAGAGAACAAACTTCCTTTTTCCATATACTGATAGATCAACTTCCACGGATAACTATGAAACTAATTTATTTGTTTTATAAAAAAAAAATTACACATAATGTTCATCACAAGTTTAACCAACTTTCACCGATAACTATGAAACTAATTTATTTATTTTTAAGAAAATAATAATTACGGATAATGGTCATCTATCAATATATAAAAATCGAAGTACATCAAAATTTCATAATCGTTCTAACTAAATAAATAAGCATTAATGTGTTACTAGCAACAAACCCGTGCTCCGCACGGGTTAATTCGAAGTGGGGGTTATGCATCAAAGCGCATTGCAATACTATATGAATTGAAGAAAAAAAATGAAAAAAAAGTAATAATAAAGCCGACGTTAATGATAAAAGGGCAAATTACTTTGACTTTCCTTGAGATTTTCTTAAATAACATAAGCACCCCTTCTAATTTTCAAACACATCAATCTCCCATCATTTTATCTATTTCAATAACTTTGTAAATATACAATTTAATTTCAGTCATTTTGGTTTGTTTGTATCTATTTTCTCTTTTCAAAATTAAGTTAAATGATATTTTATTTCTCGCAATGGAGAAACAATAACAACATTTATTTTTACCATCAAATAGAATCAAACATCAACAATTACATAAGAGATCAAAGGAGCATATAGAGATGAGAATGATTTTGGTGGATGGACATTGTGGTTTATCAATGAAAAGGAAATAATATATATCCGTTTTATTACATTAGAGTTTAAAAATTAAACCACTTTGACTAAGGAACAATAAGTTGAGAAAAATCATCAAGTGAAAAATGGAAAGAAAAAATTGTTGAAAATTAAATGAAGAAGTTAATTGGTTAAAATAAATGAAATTAACAAAGTTTAAACCGTGTTATATTATAAGAGAAGTAGTTGTCAATTTGATAAAAAAAAAAAAGAGATTGACGTTTAGTTAAACAATAGAGCGGGTGTTGTGTTATTTAAGAAGACCTTAATGGAGGTCAGAGTAATATTATGTAGAAATATTTAAAATAGTATAGATGTAGTTATGAGTTTTGTGTATGAATTGTACAACAATATTATTTGGTGACTCATTTAACATGTTTTTATTTTTTTTATAGTCATTTTTCTAAAAGATATAATATTTAATAATCTACAACAATAAAAAATAATATTTTATAATATGAAATGGTGACCTGACTTCTTTGATTCTCCGTTGTATTCAAATATGTTGAGATATGCAGGTTTTAAAGTGTCTTGTTTGTTTACACTTTGGTTCTTCAAGTTCGAAAGAATTTGTATGCTTGTTGATTTGTTTAGGGAGTTCTTTGCACTTGGATTTTGATATGGTGCTCATGGTCGATACATTAATTGTTTTTCATATATGTCAACTTTTCATTTTTTTTAACCTGGTTTCGTGCCCGTGTACAAGTTCGCTTGTTGATTAGTGAATTTTTGTTACAATAGATTTGGATCGATCCACCTGGTCTGATTTATTATGTGGTATCCCCGTTTTTTGTTGTACATGAGTCAGGTATAATGTCATCGGTCTCTTTATCTATTTTTTTAATTAATATATTTTTTCTTTTGACTAAAAAAAAGATTAAAAAAAACAAAGGCAAATTATTTTTTGAAAAAAAGCAAATTTGAAAATGTGTAATTTTTTGAAAAGTAGGTATATGCATTTTGTATTTTTTTTTAACTCTTTAGATATTTAAAAGTTGAATTATAAGAAAACTTGTTTTTATTGGGATTAAGATTAAATTTGTTTGTTTTTAAGAAAAATATTAAGTATGTTTGTTTTATAGAGTGAGTTTATTTTAATTTGTTTTTAAGAGAAAAAAATATGGGGAAGTTGAAGAAAAAACACAAAAGGATATAATTTTGATGATGTGACAAATTTAAGAGGGAGTAAGATTGTATTTTTGGTAGACATTGATTTCATAATTAAAGAATAGAAAATAATATAAGATTGTATTTTTTTTTAACTCTTGATATTTAAAAGTTTAACTATAGGAAAATTTGTTTTGATTGAGATTAAGATTAAGTTTGTTTGTTTTTAAAAAAAGATTAAGTTAATGTGTTTTATCGAGGAAGTTTGTTTTAATTTGTTTTTTGAAGAGAAAAATAGGGGAAAATTGATGCAAAAGACACAAATGGATATAATTTTGACGATGCATCAAAAATTTAAGAAGGGGTAAGATTGTATATTTGGTAGACATTAAGTTTCATATATATAGAATAGATTTTTAAGCTCATTAGGGTAGTTTATGAAATAACAACTTATGAATACAATTTTCGTTAGTAAGATAATATGAATCAACATAAAAGTTTAATTATTTGCCTAAACTATTTTTCATAAGTTCAAAATAAACTCAATCCAAACAGACCAATTGATAAAATTTAAATTATCAACTCATTTAAAAAAAAAAACTTAAATGGTTATTAACCCCATGTGAATAAATAAAATATAATATATTAGAGGGTCACCCTATAATTTAAATAGCCTTTTAAATTTAAGTGAGAAGCATTTTTTTTTGGTTGGTCGATATTAAGTGAGAAGCATAACAATGATATTCAATAACATACAACAACTCACTCTTGTGGGTCCCACACTATAATTTAATCAGCCTTTTAAATTTATATTTTAAAACATGTAGTCTAAAGGGAATTGATACAATGTATATTGCTTATTGTGTTACCCTAATCTAGTTGACCGTGCCAAACCTGCTACTCCAGGTCATTTAGATGGTCCAAGTTGGACCCAAAGTGTTGGTGATCCAAATTAAACGTACCTTGTAGTTGTTAGAGATGTATAGGTACTCTAGTTGTGTGAGATTTCCCAATGAAGAAGGAATAAAACCTTAAATATTGTTAAAAGAGATATCAAGATACTCTAATCTTTTGAAATTTCCAAGTGAAGGAGGTAACTCACCTACAAGAGAATTGCTACGCAGGCCGAGATATGCGAGCTTTGAGATAAGACCAATTTCTTTTAGGATAGTCCCTTGCAGACCAATTCCAATGACATCAATTTTTTCTAAATTGTGAAAAACAGACATGTTGAGTTTTTCAAATTGAATAACCCATGTCCTTGTTGATTTCTTTAATGCTTCCAACCTCATTGCAAGATATACTAGACCAACTACAACAATTGGAGATATTGAAGTGTGCATCAGATGTGTTCCACCATCCACTATTGAGTATTGCATTTGCTTCCATTTGAAGTTGAGAGATGTAAGAAGAAAAATCTTCCACATTTCTGGACTATAGAAATTAGAACAAGAAGATTTTGTCAAGTTCATTTTTTGAGATTGGATGAATTGCATGCAATGTTCTATGATGCTTCAAAAACCTTTATACTCGTTAGACACTCCCATTCTCATAGACCAATTCAATATGATTTAATGCTTTGGATAATTAATTGCCCTATGCATATGTCACAACATTATTTTTTTGGATTGGCACATGTCACAACATTGGATAAGTCTAATATAAACGTCATATTTTTGTAAAGTATCATCCAAAGGCAGCATATGACTAATTTTCCATTCTCTCTAAATAGTCATATTGGGTTTGACATGGCAAATAGAGAGTTTGGTTAAGAGAAAAATAAAATCTGATTAAACATTTTTTTTGTAAAGAAATCTAATTAAATATTGTATAGCTAAAGATAAAATTTGGTATACAACCTGAAATATTCTATACATTCTTGTAAAAACTTATTAAAAAATATGAAGGGTATACATGATCTAACTTAAAATTAGTGATAAAAAATGTAGATGAAAAACCTTGTAGAGACTAAAAACCAAAGATTTTATTTTAGAGAAATTAAACCTAAAAAACTGAAACATTTATAGAAATCAAAAACATATCTAATCCATAAATTTATCATGTAGGACTTAATCTTATTGTTTGCGTCAATATATGTTTGGGTCTCTCGACTTTAAATTATGAAAACCTTGTGTGCAAGTTAAGTTACGAAAATGAGCCAGTTTTTCTTCGTCAACCAGTCTATTTTAATGTCTTTTAAGAATGTTTATGTAAGATGATATTTGACAAATTTAATACAACTTCATGTGATAGTGAATATTTTTCTTTATATTCTGCTTAATTCGTACCATATTATAGGTTTATTTCATCAATTTCGTCACATTATTTTTTTCTGAAGTTATAAGCCGATGAAATACTCACGAAATATAATATACTTACGAAATAGACACATTAACTAAGATATCGAATTTTAATACTACTAACTGGTATGAAAAGTCAAGCATGGTATTAATTAACGTTTTGCATAATTCTAATTTCATACTAATTTTTTTTAGGGGAAATTGTCATTTGTTTAAAGAGTAATGATATTTGTACAACTATTTGATGATAATTTGTTTTTTTAGAGCAATGACAAAATTAATTCATTTCATTAATAATAAGTGGATACAAGTAACCAGGAACATCATGAAAAAGGTAGGGGCTAGGATGAGATAAGGAAGCTCTAGCTATGTTATGAGCAACCCTATTTGCTTGTCGTCTGACATAAAGCACATAATAATTACTGCGGGATGCTAATAAGGTCGTACATCTAGAGATTATATCCCCAAACTCATTAAGAGGAGTAGAGGTGGAAATAACAACATCAACAACTAGCTAACAATCAGACTCAAATATGACAGACGTCATGCCTTGATTGTCAGCGAAGGTTAAGGCTTCAAGGAGGCTTAGAGCCTCGACTTCTGAGGGGGAAGAAGTATATAAAGAATACTTAGATAATCCATAACACAACACCTCTGAAGAATCTCGAAAGCAGATGTCGAGCCTTGTGATGGTAATGTTGTTGAAGATGGCACAATCTACATTGCATTTTAATCTGGAAGGATGAGGTTTAACCCATAGCTCATCCTGATGTATATTCTGGTTGGGTTGCCTTGCTCTTTGTAGACAACGTCATTCATGAAGGGAATTATGCGCTCGTTGAACGATCAATGATGAGGGAGTGTCAATGCATTCCCGTAATTTAGAGTTTCGACTTTTCGACAGACTCTAAAGAATCATAGATGTTGTTTCCTGGGTATGTGATTGCAATCTGCTAAAGAAATCAAAAAGAAGAGACGTAAAATCATTAGCATCATGCATCAACTCTCACATAATACCATCAAATCCGACTTGCTCCAAACAATTCATAGCTTTTGGGCACACAAAGAATGAGTGAATGTGCGATTCATCCATGACGTCGCAATGAACACAAGTATCGTCGATAGGTAAACCTTTCTGGATCAAACGAGAGCGAGTTGGAAGGCAACAGTGGGCCATTCTCCACAACAAGGAATGAACTCTAGGAGACACATGTTGTTTCCAAATAATGTTCCAATTATGCGCAGTTGTAGTGGGGGAAACATCAACATCAGCTTCCAATACCGGCATTCAAGAAATCCCTTCTAGGGAAGTATTTGATGGGCTTATTAGATCATTTGGTCCTTTATTTAATTTCATGTTTTCATTTTGGTCCCACAATTAATAAAAGTGGTGTTTTAGTCCCTCATCTTTTCCTCCGTTTGCCAAATAAATCCTGACTCTTAACTTTAACCCAAATGATGTCTATGGTGGACCAACCTTAAGAGTGGGCCACCGTAGATCCTATTAATTATTTTAATTTCAACCGTTTGATTTAATAAAAAAAAAGAACCATTGGATTAGACAGCTCTATTTTATCTTACGATGTACTACCAACACCTAATATTTTTCCTTTTCTTCATCTTCTACATTTCATATTCATACATTCATATAAATAAAAACTAGGTTTGTTTGAAAACAAAAAATAAATGCATTGATAATCTTAGACATTTCGTAATAAATAGTAATAATTATTTTTAAATGTAGTTATCATTTTGTCTTTAACATACATGGATCTCATAAATCATAATAATCTGTATGAGTAAATTTATGATTAAAAACTTTCCAATTTTCCATTTTCATTGTTTCGATTCTGGCAATTCATATACAGAACAACATCAACATGTAATCACGTAGAACACAAATCTTCTTTTCCTCTTTTCCTTTCTTCTCTTCTCTTTCCAAACCCATAAACACAGATTTGTGCAGAAGGAACTGACAGCTGAGGATTTGTGGTTGTTCAAGGTCGCATGCGGTGGCAACGGTTGTGACGGCGACGACGGTGGGTTTAATGGCGGCGATGGATTAACGGCAGTGGTGACTGAATGGTGGCAATAGCTGTTGTTTTTAGTTTTTAACAGCGGCAGTGACATTAACGGCAACGGCGATTTGTTGTTGTTTGAGAACAAAAGGAGATGATGATGAGAATGGTTGGGTTTTGGTTTGATTTTGTGTTTGTTGATGTTGTACGAATTATTTGATATGGTTGGGTTTGTTGTTGTATGAAAAGAGATGAATCTGAATTTGTTGTTTGTTGCTGAATTTCTTGTTATTTGTTGTTGAACTTGTGTTGATTGTTATTTCTTCAACAAACATTCTTTATTTCTTTCCCCAATTTTTCGTTTGTTGTTGGTCGCTGGAGAAGAAGAGGAGAAAAGAAATTGAGATTTTTAATTTGACATTAGGGGTATTTTAGGTATTTCACATATTTAACATTATTTTATGAAGATCATGAAAAAGAAGATGAAGATCTAACGGTCCCTTTTATAATAAATAGATCGAATGGTTAAAATTAATAAGGTCTACGATGGACCACTTTTAAGGTTGGTCCACCATAGACATTTGAAGTTAAAGTTAACTGTCGGGATTTATTTGGCAAACTGAGGAAAAGTTGAGGGACTAAAACGCCATTTTTATTAATTGTGGGACCAAAATGAAAACATGAAATTAAATAAAGGACCAAATGATCTAATAAGCCTATTTGATGATAATTTTGGACAATATTGTTTTTCTCTCTTCTTATTTTCATGAGAGAGAAAGTAGTTCAAAATTGTCACAAAATGGTTGTACATAATATCATTCCTCTTATTTAAATATGTATTTCATTTCACTTTTCATATTCTAATTCCAAGTTAGTAGTATTAATTATAGTTACGTTTGAGAAAGAAAAAAAAAATTCATTGTCCCATAAGTGTAGTTCAATTGGTAGATATCAAAGACATTATGTGCAAGAGCCGATGTTCGAATCTCAGATTCCCCGCTTCTCCACACATAATATATGTGAATTTAGCCACTAGATTACTTGAAAAAAAAAACGATAATCATAAATTCACTTAATTATTTGTATATGAACTTATATTTAGGGACCTTTTTTTTTTCCTATCAAATTGTGCTTATAATTAGTGACGAAATGATTTTTTTTTTAAAGGATGAAAGAAATACTTTTTTTTAAGCAGACAAAAATTAATATCTAAGAGTAAAAATGGTACTCTAACCCATGTACATCAAGTCCTTATAAAGAGATGGAGAGATTAAACATTTTCGAATGCGTAACTTTCTACTAAGTTCACCGCCCATATCCAAGTGTCTTGAGTGGGCTGATTTGGTTGCATTGAACTCAAAAAAGATATGATTTTATGTCTCTAATTCTTCTTCCCAAACAAAGAATCTCGTACGCCATTTCCAATTCCACATCCAAACTGAGCCATCCCCACTGTCCATAATTAACCACTTTGTAGTTTTTGCCCGATGCAACTTGAAATAATCTAGGAGATGCGTCTGCCAACATATTTGTATCGGCTCACACATTACGCCAAAAGCAAACAACGATTCCTGTCCCCAGCCGCAGTCTCACAAATTTATGAAAAAGAGAAGAACTATCGTTAAGAAACAAATCCCGCCATCATAATGACGAACAATGCACGTTTCCACAACGTTTGCACGATTTTCTGCACCAAAATGATAAACAAATTCACAAATTCTGCCATGATTAATAAAATTTACATTATATTTTGTTTCATATATTCAAACCCATAAAAAATATTATAACTTTTCTCAAAAAAAATAAAAATATTATAACTAAAATTTGAATAAAATTAAAAAATAATAAAACTAAAATTTAACTAAACATTATCAATATAACTCGGGTTGAACCCGATATGACCTTTAACCTTGAATCCTTTACTTCATTGATGTAATGTGAAATTCAATTTTGATTACCTTACAAAAACTCGATTTCTTTAACATGTGTAACATCCACACAAGTTAACATTTTTATTTTTTATGTTTAATTTTTTACTTATTTATAAAAGCACTTAATCAATAAAATTAAATTAAATCCACAACAAAGTTGCATATATTTGTATTCTCATAGTATTTTGTTTTGTCCCAAAAGCAGCTTTTATACAGTACCAATAACACAACGATAGAGAATCACAAAAACCACGTTTCAGCGACCAAACGCGCGTTTCAAATAATCCAACCCCAAACGCTCGCGTGTGAATAATCCATTTTCCCACTTCTTTTAATCGAAAACAAAAGCTGAAGGAATCAAACAATCCTTTGACTTTCGATTACCGAATCAAATTCAGAATCGCTTAAACAATGACGACGGAAGATAACAGCGTTAGGGTTTCATCTTCCAATGAAGCATCTGCGACAAACGAAGCTTCGCAAACAAGGCAGAGGTAACTCACGTCATTGAAAAATTGAAATTAGTTTAACTTTTGTGTTTTATTCGTTAATTATGTGAAATTAGTTGGATTATTGTTGATTGATTTATTGAATTGGAATATTTATGAATAGTTTAGTGTGAATGTTTTCACTTTTCAAATGTTAATAACCCCCCTCGCATGACGAATTGTTCGGGAGAACTCGAGTTAGATTTATAGGTTGAACAATTCTTGGTCAGAGTCAGACTATGCTTACTTAGGGCCGAACTCCAGATTACCAGAGCCCCTTCCCGGGGAACTGGATGATTAATACAAAAAAGAAAAAAGAAGTTAAAAAGCTAGAATTAATCTATGTACACCTTTGCTAGCATGATGAATTTGCCGAAATCACGGCACAATGATTTTGTTAGCTCCAAAGTGTAGTTTTGCAAAATCAAGGTGGCTCAAGTGATTCAGTCAAACTCACCGCGAAACCAAACATGTTATCTATTGATGAATGGGGGTTTAGGGTTTGGGAAAAACTTTCCACACTCGACATTTTTTAAAAACCATAGAGGTTTAGGAAAGTGTACTTTTCGATGGCATATTTTGTATGGAAGTATGCTCAAAATTCCCATTTTTTCTGGATGCGTACTTCTGATGTGATATTGGGGTGTGGAAAGTTCCTCCCTTAGGGTTATGCCAAAACAACAACACACTTGGTGCATTAGATGTTTAGGTTATGTCTGTTTGGATCGACTTATTTGAGTTTATGTACTAACATAAATTTTGTGACTGTTTTTCAGCTTATTTTCATAAGTTATCCAAGATAGCTTATGAAAATAGCTTATAACTTATACAACAACAATTTAACTTTATTTTATCTTTTGCTATAGAAATAACTTATACATAAGCGCTTATCATGATAAGAGCTTGTGCTTTAAGTTGCAAATAAGTTGTTTATCCAAACAGTGCTTGGCATAGCCGTATAGGAGTTCTCCAAGATATCCCTGAAAGTGTAATGCCAAAATGGCAAACACTTAGGGTCTGCTTGGAGTAGTTTATTTGAGCTTATCTACTGACATAAGTACTTGCGACATTTTTTGGAATAACTTATAAAAACAACTTTTGACATTTTCATAAATTGTTTTCATGTTATTTCCACAAGCTCTCCAGGATAGCTCATGAAAATAGCTTATAGATTATACAAAAAAACTCTATAAACCCGTATGCTATAAGCTGCGAAGTCAACTGCAAATTAAATTGTTAATCCAAACAGGGCCTTAGTGCATTAGATTTTAGGGTTACATTGATAGAATGCGAATACTAAAGAAAATTTATTCTATTGTATCTGATACTATATTTTGTGAGTTTTTTATTTAGTGTTCTGATTTATTTGTAGAAAGAAGAGAAAGTGGGATCAACCAGCAGAGTCATTGGTACCAGTTGGGATGGCAGTACCCGGAGTTCTTCCTTTGAGCAATGCTGTGCCTCTTGGCGGGGTTGCATTTCCGGGTGTGAATCCAGTGATATCCAGCGCTCTTTTGACTAATCCATTGGCTGCTGCAGCCCTGCTTCAGCAGCAAAGCACAGCGGCGGCCCAAAAACTGAATCAAGTGAGCTGTCTAATCCCTTGCAATGTTTGATGTGTTTGCCGATGCTCTTTCTTGATTATATTGCCGTTTTATTGTTTTAGTTTGTGGGAAAGCAAGTGTGGTATTGTTTGATGAAAGTGTGGTATTGTTTGATGAAATTTCATCTAAGGATTTTGAACTTGGTGCTTGAATGATATGAGAATTATAAGGGGATTGTTAACTTGGTGCTTGAACTGTGTCCTTTATTGAAGCGCTAGTAATCCTCTTGGAAGTTTATTTACACCGCAATGAATTCATGATATTTTTTGAAATGGAAAATGCAAGGACTCTTGACATTGAAAGTTGAAACTAGATACAATTACTAAATTTACTTTTGCAGTTTGACACTTTAATGATTTGATTATTCAGCTTCTTATGCTTTGTATTTTTACCTTTTAAAGCATACCATTTTTAAGATTTGTGATATTGAATACTAGCTTTTTCCACTTATACTTCTCAGACCCATCACAGACAAGTTTGCAGAATATGCTTTCGGGTGGTCTAAAATTATTGACTTCATGTTTTGTGCATTTGCGATTGATAAACTGTCTTTGATTTTTTATTTCATTTATACAGGAGTATTTTGGCAAATTTCTGTTCAATGTTATTCCAAATATTCCTTTCCTTCTAATTTCCATAGAATAATTGTGTAAGGGTAGATTGATGCTAGCAACATATTTACTTAATAAGTGTCTATGTGTGTAGAGATTTTGCAGTATGCTGCTGAAGCCTTTGATTCTCCCTAAAGTTTTTGCTTTCTTTTATTATAGATTTCTTTTGTAAATTTTAATTATTTTTTAATCTTATTGTGGGATAAATTTTCATGTAGCAAAAGATCCAAGATGAGTTGATAATTGCTCGAGAAATCGTCATAAATGATGCAGAATCTTCTATTCGCTACAAGTTGACAAAACGCCAGACACAAGAGGAGGTGACCTGTATAAGATAAATTTTACTCCCTTTTAACCCCGAGCTTCTCTTCAATTTTTATCTTAACGACCAGTTTTCCTCTTCTTGCAGATCCAGAGGTGCACTGGTACCATAGTTATAACTAGGTTTGTAGGTCGTTCAAAGCATTTCTGAAGTCCTTTTAAGTTTTCTACTATACTGCTGGAAGTAATGTCTATGCTGGTTGCATTTGCAGGGGTAAGTATCGACCTCCCAATGCACCGCTCGATGGAGAAAAGCCGTTGTATCTCCACATCTCTGCAGGAGCTCATGTAAATGCTGATACTTTTTTTTTTAATAGATATATAGCACAATGATTGGGTTAAATAATCAGATTTAATCGGGCATTTTTGTCCAATCCTTTATTTTTGTATGAAAGTAACGGTTATTACTTCTTAAAATAATGTGGTCAGAACTCATATATAGATTGGAAAGCTTTGAGATGAATATAGTCTAATTAAAGCAATTAAATGAAATGTCACGTGAAAGAGATTATTGAATTGAATTTATTTGTCACAAATTGGCTTCTTATTCATGAATAGAGTATTATATTGCTTTTTTGTATGTCATGACACAATAATTGATTAATGGCTGTGTTACATGAGAATGAATTACGTAATTTAGTTTGCTTCTAGTGACATCACATTATGTTGCAGATAAAAGATACGGCGGAACGGATTTTAGTTGTTGATCGTGCTGCTGCGATGATTGAAGAAATGCTAAGGCAGGGGCAAAATTCACAGTCAATTTCTTCTGCTTTACCTTCAGCTTTGGCTAATGGAGTGAGGGTAGAAATTCATTCATTACTAAACTCATATATAACGTGATGTGATGTGTTGTTAACTAAAATGTATTAATGAATCAGGTATTGAGCACATGTGTGTTTTTGGGCTTTGATGCTGACCCATCATGGAACATTGTTGCTCGTATACGTGGCCCAAATGTGAGTCCTTCCCTAACTACTTGGATTTGATGTTTGTGCATAAATATAAGTGGACGGTCTGCCACAATTATTTTCAGAGAGGATTGCTTAAAGTTTCTCCTCTGTAATATGTTCATCTATTGACTTTTTGGGTCTCATGTAATGGACATGTTATGATTTACGATTTTATCATATATTGATTTGCTGTTTTTTTTTTCTTCTTACATTTTTACTATTCTATCTTTTTGCTCACTGGGAGTAGGTGTGTATTTGTTTTAAACTTCTATTAATTGCGTGGAAATACTTTGCTAGAGTTTAGGTTATTGATATCCAAGGTGTTGATTAGGCAAGAAAAAAGGGAGGATGCCTGGGGAAATTGAGAGTGTTGTAGTTGGCAAAGTGTTCTTTTGATGGGTTGGGATCTTCTCGATTTTCTAAATAAAATGGAAATATCAATTACTATAGTTTTGAACTAAATAAATAATATAAATGTACATATTTCTAAAATTGGAGACATTAATTGAACATTTATTATACACTGAAACTTTTGAGAATGGAACAAATGGAATAAAAAATGGAGAGGATCTGAACATTCGGTTTGTTTGCTCATCAATAACTAAAACTAGATTTACCTAAGAAAATATCTGGAGTTATGCTAATTAATTGCCTCATCTAACAGAATAAATCTGATGTGGCTTTTTTTATTTATTGGATTGGATGCCTTGCATCATTATTGCTGGATAATTTTTTTATTTTAATATATTTTATGATGTTTAAAATTATGTATATGTAAATAATCTAATGTTTCAAGCCTCCTCTGACATCTCCGTACAATTTGGAGAATTTTTTTGGGGTTGGTGGTCGTTTGGATTTGAACGTGCAGGACCAGTATATAAATCACATTATGAATGAAACAGGAGCAACAGTAATACTGAGAGGACATGGTTCCGGAAACGATGAAGGCTCAAATGGAGAAGGTACTTTCTTCAATTGTGGGATTCAAACTTTTGAAGGGAATTATATTTCAGCATAGCTTATTTTCGTGATATACGCTTTTCAATCTGATTCGTTTTTGGTTTTAGATGGACAGCAGCCTATGCACCTGTTTTTGTCTAGTAACAATGCAAAAAGCCTGGAAGATGCTAAGTTCTTGGCGGAAAATCTTTTGGATACAATCTGTGTGGAATGTGGTGCTTCGAGGTATTTAGTTTTATATTGTCATATCATAGGTATAGGATGTGAGCCAGGTTTTTTTCTTCCCAGAGTTGAAAATTTAGGGAATACTCTGTTTTTTCTCAAATGTTAACTCTTACCATATAGAAACAAATCTTTTTTTAGAAAATACAAATTTTTATTATTTGATATTTCATGGAACACAGCAACCTACCTTTTGATTATTTCCTATGCTGATGTCGACATGACAACAGTCCTTTTTCATTTTTCATTATGGAATAATTAATATCACATGTATTTTGAAGTGAATTTGGAATATTCTTCAGTACCTTTCTGGAAACCGGGCCTAAATTATGGAATTATTTATATCACATGTCTATTTTTAAGTAATTCTGTAATATTACTATGGTACTCTTCTGGAAAAGGGGCCTAAACATTAATTTTCCCGACACATCCTAGAAAAACATGCATCCTCTCTGTATGATAGACAGTAGGTTTGACTAGAAAGATGTGATATTGTCGATGGCTTCGGTGACATGAGACTGAGAAATTCTCACTTCCGAAACATTCGCTGCTTTTAATTCCCTCTTTTTTCTTCTTGACTTTTAAAAAAAAAAATGGGGAATGGGAAATTTTTTGTTGGAATTTCCGGCTTCCGCCTTCATTGCAGCATTTGGGTTCCCTTCATTGCAGCCTTCAACACCTTCATTGCGTTGGGTTCGAGGGGGTGGATTTAGTCCCACATTGCTTAGAGATATGGTCGGAGTAGTGTTTATAAAGCTTGGACAACCCTCACCTTACAAGCCAGTTTTGTAAGGATGAGTTGAGCCCAGCTCAAATTTTAAGATTATTATTAATAACGGTGACACTAATGGCCATTTTACGATAGTCCCTGGTGGGATTTGAACCATATCCTTTGAGGTTACAAAGTCAAACTCTTAACACTAAAATGACACCTCTTGGACAAAAGTAGAAAATGAATATTCTGGGTTTTGTCCAAGTCCTTACTTTGAAGGGCCTTATAAATTATTGCAAGCTTTCAAAGTAAGGGCTTCATAAAAATTATTTTCATGAAGGGCCTCCCTTGCACTCACTTCACAACATCTCATTAGATAATGTAAGCCGGTTTTGTAAGGATGAGTTGAGCCCAACTCAAATTTAAGATTATTATTAATAATAGTGATACTAATGGCCATTTTACCATTGCCCCTGGTGGGATTTGAACCATGTCCTTTGAGGTTACACTGTCAAACTCTTAACACTAAAATGACACCTCTTGGACAAAAGTAGAAAATGAATATTTTGGGTTTTGTCCAAGTCCTTACTTTGAAGGGCCTCATAATTTATTGCAAGCTTTCAAAATAAGGGCTTCACAAAAATTATTTTCATGAAGGGCCTCCCTTGCACTCACTTCACAACATCTCATTAGATAATCTAAGTCTTTCAAATTATATGACCCTTGAGGCTGATACCTAACAGCTTCTCCCCTGCACCCACTTCACCAAATCTCATGAAGGGCCTCATAAAAATTATTTTCATGAATGTATGTTCCCTTTGTTGTTGCTTCTATCTCAGGAACACACTTATACTATCCTGCTATTTATTCTTGTTATTTTAGTTTAAAATTTAGGAACCTACGTGTTGCAGATAGGTTCTTTCACATGGTCATTGTACTGTATTATTTTAGTCTGAAACTTTGTTGGTTGATTTAAGTATTAAATTTGGTACTTGTTTGGTTTGCATTCAATCTTAATTTTATTGAACTAAGATTGGGTTTGATATGGTAGTGTATGGGTGGGGTGGGATTCCCACAACTGGAAGTAGAGGTCTGGTAAATCTGATTGGCAATCATCGTTTTCCATTGCAACTCTTTAAACTATGTTATTTGGTTATTTTTAATTTTGGGACCATGCTAAATTTCGAAGTTTTAGGAAATAACTTTTGATTTAACTGTCATAGGATTTCATCATGTAAAGTTTATAGTGCTGTTCCTCCTCCACAGCCGGTATATACCGCTGTTCCACCTCCACAGCAGGTATATAGTGCTGTTCCATCACCCCAGCAGGTTTATAGCGGCCCTTCATTGTCAAAGCAGATTTCTGCTGCCATTTCACCCTTACAACAAGGTTATAGTGCTGTTCCACCCCCACAACAGTTGTTGGCTGGAGTTCAGAGTTCTGAAGCAAGCACGGGCACAATCACTAATTCAATGTCACGGACTGCAGTTTCGACACCAGTTCCTACAGCAAACATGATTGGTTATACTCCTCCTTTAGTATCAGGTGGAACTAGCTATATTGGATATGGTGGAATATATCCTCAAGCTACCCCATTGCAACAAGTTGCTCTTGCCCTGAGGCACTCGCCTCCTGTGGCTTCGACAGTTGCTCCCGCAACATCGGCACCAAACAGAGAATCCAAGTTAACCACAAACTCTAATCATGAAAAAGAGGATAAACGAACAGCTCAGAGGCGAAAATTTCAAGAACAACCAGTCGTTTCAAAGGGCGCAGAACACAATCAGGTCATTGCATTGCCATTGATAAAATCTTTTAATACATCATTGCATAATACATCATTGCATGTTGCAGGGGGAATATCATTGAATCCCTTGATAATTAGTTAGGTTGCAGTAAATAACAGCCTTGGTTTATGGGAAGTCTGGCTTAATCTCTTTGCATTCAGATATACTGTTAATTGGATGTTGAAATTGGAATATATTAAAAAACATCAAAGCAATAATTATCTGATATTAGGGCTGTAAACGAGGAGCACGATAACGATATAAAGTAAATATTATTGTTAACAAGAAACACTCTGATAGGCAATTAAGGTAGTGTGTATGATTAATGTGAAATTGGGAAATGAACCGCGGAATCCAAAGAATGTGAATTGGGAAATGAACCGGGGAAATTAAACCACCTACTAATTACTTAAAACACCCTCTCATATTGGATCCTAACAAATTCTGACGAGAACAAATGAAAGAATCATTCTTTGAAAAGAAAAGATTGATAAACCAAGGCTGATAACTCCCTTCTGAAGGGACAACTCCCTCACAACCAACTTGGTCAGTATACAACATGAACACATTACAAACTTTCCTTCCCTTTCATATTTTTTCAGACTTCAAAGTTTTCAATAGCAATGCGGGTAAAGAATCTTTATGATCCACATTGCCATTGAATAGATTAGATTATTCATTATTACTTTCTTTGAACGTAGTTATCTTTAATTTTTTGGTTTTTAAAATAAAAGGTAGCAGATCTGCTTTAAGCTAATCCCTCAAATGACTGATTTGACAAAAACTTCCTTTTTTTTCCATAATAGAAGCAATTATTTCTACCCTTAAAGTATTCCTATTTGTCCCGGTTCTCCTTATCTTTTCTGATTACAGCCTTGGGTGTGGTTCTCCATATTTGCCTGATGCATTTTCACTTTCCACTGTATGTTTGGGTGAAATTGCCATTTGACAAATAAATTAAACTAAACCAGTTGTAGATGGATATCATGAACAGATAACCTCATATATTTTTTTTCTTTACGTTTTCATTGCATCTAGAGCTATCTGTGGAGTGTGGATACATTGACATATTAAACAGAACTTCCAACTTTTTCTATTCTCGTTTATAATTTTTCTTTCTTTATAAAAACAGTAATATTACAAAACTTATCTTGCAAATGCTCTTAATCTCTAACTCCGTTCGGGTCTAAACATATTATCTTGTGCTGACTTTTGATACTTAATATTCCAGGTATTTTCTCTGACCTTCTATGCTGACACTGGACCTGTCTGTTGGGCTGTTGGTTTATGTTTGACAGGGTTTTCAGTTTTGGAAAGTTTGCTTGTGGCTTCACAGTATATGCCCTTACCAGTCCAAATGTTTTATGATTTTTCTCTCCATTGGTGAAGTTGTGGCAAGCGTGTGCTTTGCCCTCCATTTCTGCATACATGGGCTCCAACAGAAAATAAATACTATAATTAGAAAAAGAATAAAATTTATATGTGATAAGAGTCACTAATTAGTGCAATTTAGATGAGAAAGAATGATTGATTAAGAGAGATAGGAACAATGTCACCAAAAGCTATGTCACCCAAGTGTTATCCGAGTATGACCTTGTAACCTCAAGGGACAGAGTTCAAACCCTCTAGGACATTTATAAAATGTTCATTAATGTCACTTTAATTAATAATTTACCCCAGCTTTGAAAGAGAAAAAAAATACAAAGGTCCTTCATCTTTAGGTTATCCATTGAACGTCCAATATTTTTAAAACCAAGATGATGTCAGCCATATCCTAAACAAAGCCATCTTACTTAAAAATATTTGCATCTCACTTTAACCAGTTGACTCCACAAAATCTTGTTAGACTAATCCTACATGCCTCGATATGATTAGTTAAAAATAGTTGTGTTCATAAACTCATAACTCATTAAAAATCTCAATTTTTTTAGTGCTATCCTTAAAGTTAACCCACCACTTGACAAAAATCTCAGTTCTTTTTGCAAAAGATGTTTATCTTGGTATTTGACATCAATGACTCAATTGGCATTGGCATTCAAGCCCCCAAAATATTGGGAACATTTGAGCTGGATATACAGTTATGTTGCCAATTATACTATTCGTTGCATATTTTTTTTTTAAGGAATTTGTTGACATATGTTATCACAACAAATTCCTATTGCCAATTAAACGGTTTTTGCGCGACAAATTTTCCAGCGACTGTTATTATCTTTGTGACATTAAATCAGGTTATAGAATGATAGTTGACGATAGTTGCCAGTTTATCCTCTCTTATATTGTTGTGCATTGATTTTTTTTTTTGTCAAATGTAGTGCATTGTTTTCTTCATTTGTTTTATTTTTTTTTCAAATGTAGTAAAATATCTGATTCAGAAGTTTTTTGTATTTTTGTTTTGTTCCACTCTAACTCAATTGCAGGGATCGGAACTTCTAAAACCTAATGAACGATATGAGAACTTGGTTGTGAGGAATATATCAACTATGCCTGCTCCTAAGAAGTTGATCCAGCCATCGTCTAATGGATTTCCAGCACCCCCACCAAGAACTATGCCTCCACCACCACCTCCTCCACCTAAATTTTATGATTCAACTGTAGTTAAAGTACAAGACAAGAGCAATAGTTTACGGAGGACAAAACCTGATGCAGTTCCTGGTTAGCATTTAACTTGCTTATACTGAATTGAACAACTTTAATATTGTTTTGATGTGTCATTATGTGTTCTCTCTATAACGTGTAGTATGTATGAAACTTTTACTGTCTGCTTCGTTTGATGACCCTTTGTAATGCTTTCTTTATTGGCCATCTTTTAGATTTGTGTGTAACTTTAGGTATTTATTTCAGATACTTTGGTCAAGCTGATGGAATATGGCGACGACGACGATGATGATTTGGACGACTCAAATGAGGAAATGCCTCCTCGCACCGCCCAATCAATTGGGACCCAAAAGCCTTTCTGGGCCTTATGATCTGCAGTGTGGATGTCAGACATCAGTGATGTAAATAAGCAATTGTTCCAGTTGAGATTTAGGCATTTCATCAGTTTTCTTGGCGATGGCTGATTACAGTGCAATGGCGGGTGGAGATCCCTGAGCATGAATTTTTGGAGAAAAGACAGTTGGTTGTCGAGCAGCATTTGAACTCTACAGGCTATATTGCACACTCTCATCTGCCTTCCAGCTGTCTGTTGTAATTTTTTGTCCTAATTTCAGCATGCAGATACACCGGCAGTCGATTTTTTTAGTAGTTTAGTTGGCCATCAATATGATGATGGGTTGCATGCAGGTTTTCGCTTCCCCATTTATAGTTAGCAAACTCTTTACAACTAACCCTGATTGATAAATGAAACTGTAGCTCCCAGTCCCAGTCCCAGTTTGTGAAATATGTTTGTATTTACATCCTCCTATTGGGTCTTACCTATCTCGTGTTTCCTACAGATCAACACTAATTTGTGATTGATTTATTCAAGAAATATTCAACATTTTAAAAATATATCTTACTTACCAGATGTGTGTGGATTACTTTATTAAAAAAAGAGAGGATGAATATGGATTGCCTAAACTCCTGTACTTGAAATCTATATGTTGATAATGGATTTAACCATTTTTCCAGTAACTACAAAACAATTCTCTTTCGAGTTTTAAATTGATTCTAACATTGGTGGGGCTTTTCGTTGATAATTGATTATTTGCCCGATTGTTGGGAGTTTGACTAAAAACAAAATTTCTAAATAAAGTAAGAGATTTTAAAGTAATAATAATTAGAGTATTTTCTAGAAAAGAATAAAAATTTCAGTTTCCCAATACCCTTGCAATATAAACATGAATCTGTTATGATTCAAATAACACTTGAGAAAATACACTTGACAAAACGTAATTGATTGAGGTAAATGAACATGTGGCTAGTGATTGTGCATAAATAGGGAAAGGATGATCACTAAGAATCATGTAGAAAAATGATGAAAGTCTCTCCTCTCTCTCACTCTCTCCCTTTGGTACTCTCTAGTAGATTAATGACTTAGTCTTCTTCTATCTTTTCTTTAATGTTTCTATGTACCAAGAACATCAATTTTAGTTGGGTTCTTAGCTATCAATTTTATATGCCATTTAACAATTCAATTACATTTATCCATTTGTTACATTACCAATTTTGAGAACCCTTACATAATCATATTAGAATAACAATCCAGTTCAAAAGAATAGTTAACGAAGTTCGGCCAATTGTGCATGTCTCCCTCCAACTGAAAAACAATTGTTGTTTCACTTAGGGTTTATAGTTTCCAATTCGTATTTAAATACGACACCCTTATTTATAGCCATAGTCAACAACATACCCTCTTCTATCTCTCAAAAAAGGAAAATATGGGAAAAGGGTGTTAAGAGGGAGTAGAGAAGGTAATGGTGAAACGGGAAAGAGTATTGGGGGGGCATTTGTTTGTATTTTTTTTTCTTCTACTCCTCTCTGTGGGGATGAACTGAATTTTGAATTATTTAAAGAAACAAAAAAAACGTTAGGTCAATTTTCTAATAAAAAATAGATCCAAGAAGGAAAACACGTCAAATTTGCAACCAAAATCAAAATGAAAATGAAGAAACTAATCACTTTATTAATTATTAGCCGAAATATAACAAGAAGTGATCAACTATCTCGATCCTTATTCAAACAACAAAACATATAATGTAGATCACAAACCACTACATGGATTTGTGGATGCAAACTCTCATTACAAGATTTCCGCCAAGGGAGAGCTTTGGGCTGAGCCTACGTGGATCGGAATGCACATCGACCGGAGGTGTTGCAGAAGAAGGATTCGCAGCATTCTGGTTTTTGTAGAGGGCATCCTTTGCATGGTGGTTTATTTGGAGTGCATCTTTCGTTTAATTTCTTACAAGACGATGAGATGGTGGGTTTTTCTTTTGGCTTTTGGCAAGTTCCTACAAGCCCACTACAAACTAAGGGTTTACAACACTCTTTACCAAAACGAGCACAAGGTTCACCAACAAAGTTACCACTGTCACAAACATCAGCTTGAGATATGGTAGCCAAAACCACCAAGGTAAGCATGAAAACCCAAGTAACTATATTGCTCATATCCATATCTTTCTCTTAATTACTTATATATATGATTTATGCTTAATGTGTATCAAAATCAAACCAAATTCTCTTTTTATAGCTGATCCAGCATAAAGTTGTAGTAAATTATATTAATTCTTCATGTGTGAAAAAGGATTAGAATAAGATATACTGCAAGGGGTAGGAAGGAGCTGTGGGTGTAGTACCTAATGAGCTTCCTCCCACGAGCTTAATTGAAAAGGTAACCAATATATTAAATTTGTTTTCTATCTTAAAAATCTTCAAGATTGTACTACGGACCACATGGGTATAAAACTAGGTAGGTAATTGATCTCTTTTAAATTTTTTAATCAAAAGAAAAAGAAATGGTGGCTATCACATCTTTATTCTTATGCTAAAAAAATTATATAAATTCAGTGATTTGCACTTCTTTTTTTTCTTATTTAATCGATACAAATTGGTTTCTAGATCTACAAATAAATTGTCATGATGCGAATTTATCGTAAATCCTCCCTCATTTTTTAGAAAAGGGGTTACTTTTATATTACGATAAATCTGCCTCACACAAAACTACCTGTATTTTTTTATGGTTGGAATTTCTAAGACATATCCATGTTAGTAGTTCTGAATCTTCTATATTATTCTAGTTTAGGACGTAAACAACTTACACTATAAAACAAAGGGAGTCGTAATGTGCACTTGTACAAAATCCACAATCATGGAAAATTCTAAGAAAATTGTCATCATTTCAAACCGGATGTCATGTCATCAAGCTTGAAACCGATCAGATCAGCAGGCTGAACATTATAAAGCACTAATTTACTTACATTACATGTGATCACGTTCAAAACTGAGGCTCTTACAGTATCAAGTACCAGCCAATTGTTATACAAAGTTATTTCTTACTAATTCTTGAAGCAAAAGGCCAAATAAATACCCTGCCAATTGTATATCAAACAAGTCCAGCAAAAACCAGCACCTCATACAACTCCCTCCTCCTCCTCATCATCATCATCATCATCCTCGCCTTCAACCTTTCTACCTCCTCAGTCATCGAGGGCTACGACCACGAAGATGAGAAGTCACTCCTCAAAATCAAGAGTGCCTTCAACAATGTCAGCTACTTCTCGCAATATTTTTAGTTCTCGGTTGTTTTGCTACTATTTTTTCATAAATTGCCTTAAATTTGCTTGCTAAAAAAATATTGTGACCGTGAATTCTCCGATGTAATTCAAAGCCCCTTGAATATAAACATGTGTTGAGAAAGTAAGCCACAACTAAGGAAATGTTGCCGAAATTCGATCTTTCCTCCCTCTCAAGCACATAAGGAAAAGACGTTAAGGTGTAGAGAAACAGATTGGTGAAAAGTAAGAAGACAAAGAGAGGATGGAGAAGATATAGATTATTTAAAAATGGTCTAAATTTGTATTCATGATACCCCCTCCATCCAAAAATATAAACAAAAATGAATCAACAAAAATTGATGTATTTGGTACAAATTTTTGACTAAAGGCATCAACTTTTGTTGGTCAATTTTTACTTACATTTTGATACAGATGGAGAATATTACTACCACACACTAACTAACGAAAGAATCTTAGATTTTCCGTTGCACTAGTTAATGATATCTTGGCAACTAGGAAGTATAACATTCGCACAAAAAATAAACAAATTTAGTCATATGAAAATACACTTGGAGACAATTTATTTTTTCTAAACTACACTTCTAAAAGAACAATTTTGATGAACTATCAATGCAAAAGAATTTACATTGTCAACCAATCACAAATTATCACTTGTACGACTTTTAAATGATCAAGCTACTAACAGTGCATAATTCTTTACGGTGCAAAGAATATTTACACTGTCAAAACATATGACTCCCTTTAAAAAAAACGAGATTTTTTAGAAGCTAGGGAGGTGAAAAGTAGGTGCTTTAAAACGGTCAGCTCTGATGCCTACTTGACCTTAACCATATTACTATAGTAAATCAAATGCAGTTACCAATCAACACCAAATAAAATAATTGTCAAGTCAGAGTGATCTTCTATTCCTCCAGGAGTGAGGGATTACACTATCTCAAATAGATTGTTGCTCCATTATCAAAACATGCAATGTTAAATTACTGACTATAAATAATAAAGTCGGTTTTTGTATCAAATAGTTCATGGTTGAAAAATTAATCATTATAAATTCCATTGCAAACAATCCTAGAAAGCTCTTATTTTTACATCGGTCATTGAGCTGACAAACTATCAAATTGAAGCCAAATAACGAAGTTCTGAAAACACATTTGATTATATCATCAATCCACAATTTACTCGCTCTTCGCAAGGAATTCCTTCATGATGAAAATACTCACCTACGGGTCTCGGCATAGTCATCAGATTGATCATTGTTCTCCGGCACATGGTTGTTTTCTAATGGCTCGCCGAATTCATTCTTATCGGCATAAGTAGAGTTGCTACCAGGTTGACCATCATATCCCAAATTAGTGTTGCTGCTGAATTCACCACCAGCAGCATAAGTAGTCCCGACATGGCCACCAGTATAGCTGTCTGGGGCAACATCACTTGCATAGCTTCCATATGTACCACCACCACCATAATTTCCGCCACCACCACCACCATAATTTCCGCCACCACCACTATAGCCACCGCCACCATAATTTCCACCACCACCACTATAGCCACCGCCACCACCATAGCCACCACCACCACCATAGCCACCGCCACCACCATAGCCACCACCACCACCAAACCCAGGACGCGCCCTTTCTGTAGCATAGTTCACTCGTACTGTACGACCATGAAGTTCCTGTGACAACCAACATAATTTAGATGCTACAAGAAACATTGCCACATTGAGTTTTGCAAGCAAAATGAGTCAATTGAAATGAACAGCAACAATTAGTTGACAGTGAAATTCTAAGACAACTGCCATATAAAAAATTGTACAAACAGAAGTTCGTAAAATGTTTTACTACATCTTGCTCCCTCCGTGCCACAATAATTTTCACATTATCACAAAAAAACTATTACCCTCAAACTAATGCTATATGCATCATTCCCAAGTCATTATATTTCAATTTGCATTTATGATAATGGTGAATACACCAATGCTTAACAAGGATAATTTGGTAAAAATAATGTTTTCCATCTTTCATCATGATAATGGTGAATACACCAATGCTTAACAGTGATAATTTGGTAAAAATAATATTCTCTATCTTTCATCAATAGTTTTTCCTAAAATTTGTGAAACAAGAAAAACTATGCAAATTATTATAGGATGGAAGTATATCTTTTGAATACTCAGTCAGGCTTTTGAAATCTAATTCCCAATTTGAAAGAATTTGTTTGGGTTCTCTAATATCATCCTTTTTAAATATATTCTTCAAGAGATCTAAAAAAATGTAAAAACAGATTATGTAGAACAAAGAATCATTAACAACGAGAATACCTTGGGATATTACAGCCACATATGCATTATTATTTTTAACTTACTTTGGCTAAATAAATGTAAGGGTTTTTCTATCATGTTCAAATTTGCACATGTTAAGAATTTAAAATAGTAACTTTGCATTGGAACTTATACGTTATGTATTAAATATATAACTTTTGAATAAATAATTGTTGTTTTTCAGTAAAAACTTGCTACTTTTAGTTGCTTTAACATGTGCAATATTGCACATGTTAGACAAACCCTAAATGTAATTGCTTCCTCCAACTCCAAGTATGAACAAAAGGTGTTTTACTATTTCATAAATGAGGCAGTAAGTCATGTTTACCATGTGAATTGGTGACTTTTAGAATTTAGCATGATGAAATCATCATGAAAACTGATAATACCTGGTTATCCATGGCTTGCAGGGCAGAGGATGCTTCCTCGCTAGTTGCAAAAGTTATGAAGCCAAAACCTCGGGACCTGCCTGTTTCACGATCCATGATAATCTTTGCTGGAAGAACATTAAAAATGAGAGGTTTCAGTGCAGAAATCAATAATCACAATATCACGAAATACATATGCTTATCACAGCCACCTTTTTTATATGACTATTACTTTATTTTGAGCGAATTTAGTCCCTTATGTTTTTCCCTGTGATTTGGTAGTCTCCCCACGAATTTTCCTCCAAATTGACACTGATGAGGCATCATTTATTGCCATGGCATCCAACTCTGATAGACAACCGGACTTTTCTTTAAAATTTAATATTAAAAACGCCAAAAATCAACCAATACATGTGAGAGCGAATGAAATCTCTAATTAGGATTTCAAACTTTTTGGTGTTTTTTGGCGTTTTTAATATTAAATTTTAAAGAAAAGCCACACTAACTATGAAAGTTGGATGTCAGTAAATGATGTCCCCTTGGTGCAAATTTGGGGCGGGGAATATCAAATCATAAAGGGACAGGATACCACAATCATGATACTTTGGGGCCAAAAATCTAATAAAGCCTATATAAAATAAGCATCATACTGGTTTGCTTTGCTTTAGCTCACTATGCTAGATTCAGAGACAATTTACAAGTGGAAACTCATGTTTTATTTCATATTATTATTACCACCTGATATGATGAAAAATTGGTAGATTGCAAGTCAGAAAGAAAATTACCATCAAGAACATCTCCATAGCGAGAAAAAGCTTCTCGAAGACCGTTTTCATCAGTGTTATATGAAACACCTGCATTGCGATTGAAATTTGAAAAATTATAGCCACATTCTATTTGTAAAATTTAACATGATAAACTAACATACCTCCAATAAAAAGCTTGGCAGATGACATGGATCTAATTGCTTGAAATAACGAAGGAGTAGAAATAGATAAATCATGGTTGATGTGCTTGACAGCAGAATTCTGGAGTAACTTTCCCATTTTACCAAAGAACGCCATTGCTCAAACCTTGAAAACATCAAACCACGGAAAATTTGTATCAATTAAACAATATATCCATTGTTCATTGTAACTTATATCTGCTAAGTACAAACATTCAACCACCGGTTCCATTAAAAACTAAAAGAGCAATTTTATCATATGAAATCGATCACCAAAATTAATTTTGTAGGATGGCCGATTTCATCCCGAAATCATCATTTGTAGCAAAGGTTTAAAAAAGGGTTCTAAGTGGGGTTGTATGTATCCCTGCTTCTTTGCTATTATACAAACCGTCCCATTTCAAAGTACCATATAAGTGACAAAATGAAGTGTAATACATCAAACAGAGTACATGGTTGTGTGTGCAATAACAAATTACGTCTTCTTCATTTTACCCTCTAACCTTCATCATTTCTCTTCCTCATAGTGGTAAGTAATAACAGGTTTTTAGTAGCATTAAGTAGTAACAAACAAGCAATTCATTCTTAATTAAAATTATTCTAAATTTATACTGTAGTTGCTTATTTGTACACGAAAAAAGAAACTCTGTTGTCAAATAGAGGATATAGCATCACTATCGTGTAGTGAAATTTTAACAAACTGCTATCGTGCAATGCACAAGCTTGCCTATCGGAGTTTGAACAAACCATTATTTTAAGTGATCCACGATTGACAGGATTGGGATACAGTGACTTTAACGGCGCGGAAAAATCACACGGACTTTGTGTTCATCTCTCTCTTATATTACTTTCTCTCTAATCATTTTATTATTTCTCTTTTATCTTTTTCACTATGATAAAACACACAAGTTTATTCTAAAGTCACTGAATCCAAACCAGCCATTGAAAAAAAACACCGATAAAACGATAAACATCAACTCTATTAATTCATTTCTAATACATGCTTATATGTCTGTAAATAAACCACAAACTTGTAAGCAATAAAAACATATAAGAAAAAAAGCCATAACATTAACATCACTCAAAAATTAAATCTCATAGAAAAAAAAAATTCAGTTAATCTCTATCATTTTGATTCTATTTCTCTAACACCCAATTGAATTTTGTACAATAAAAATCAAATCTTTCACAATATTAAGCATTACCTAGGTCAAAAATACTGAAAAAAAATATAACTAATAAAAACCCAAATAACAGGTAAATAAGACAGGAAGGGATAAACAGTGAAATCAGGATTGAAAAGGGAAAAATGGGTAGCGAAAAAGTTGTGATCTTGAGATCTTAGTGTGTACCTTGAAAAGCGATTATGGCTGCTTCTGAACTCGAAACGAAACAATGAAATGCAATGAAAATGCATAAACCCTAATAATTATATTTTTTTTAGGGCTTTGGAGGTTGCCACGTGGAGCTTATGTGATGTCTAGATGCTTCTGCATCAACCGTTTAGATTTTCTCTATGTTTCCACTTGTTTTTTTTATTATTTTTTGACAAAACACTTGTTTTTTTATTATTTTTTTACAAAACACTTGTTTTTCTATTGATCGATGATTTACATTTACAAATAAGTATTTTTTTTGTTACACAACTAAGTAAATATTCCGGTCATCTCCCGCTATCTCTATGATGTTTTCCATTTTGTGTTGATCTCAACCGTTCATCCCGCAATAAGTACTGTTGTGGAGATGAGTAGATGAGATTGCACATGACCATTTAGCAAATTGACTTCTTTGTATCAATCCAAAAAATTGACTTCTTTGTTGTCGAGTGAAATTTATTTTGGGCTCATAATGAATGACTAGTATGTTCGTATGTACAACTCAGTTGATAATTGTTAAGGACATTGATTTGCATGAGTCTAAGTTCAAATATGAATTCTCCACTTTTTTAAATATGAATGAATCTGAGCCTAAATATAAATTCTTTAATTTTTCATATTTAAGGCATAAGCATGAGGTTGAAACCAGTTCTATGAAGGTATAAGTGCAATATAGACACATCGTTTACCTTCTCTCGCAATAAGGTGGGTATTGGTGTGTGCATCCGAGACAATAACATAAGTTTTATGCTTGCAAGGCTCTTTGGTTTCCATTGTTGTGTTTATTTGATATTCAAGAAGCATTGGAGTTATGTTCAGTTGGGTAAAGTTGATTTTGTGCTTGATTCAAAAAAAATGGTGGACTACTTTCACCGAGGTAGTCGAGGACATTACAAAATTTAGGACTATTATAAATAATTGTAAAAATTCTTGTAATTTGCATTTTTAAAACTCTTATTTCAAGTTTAGTCTCAGACAAGCAAATGAGATCGCTAACATCTTAGCGTGGATAGTCACATCTTTAGCTAGCTTTCATATCTTTATTGATGTGCCACTTGTATTTACGATTCAATATATAATGAAATGTTATAAGCATGTATCCCTAATATAAAAAAATAAAATAAAAATTCCAATTTAAATAAGAAAACAAAAAGTAGTTCCAATTTTATTTTTACATAATATAACATCACACCTAAAAAAGAAAGTTATGCTTCTACTCAGATAATGGTTTGTGATTTTCCAATTATAAAGCATACATAATAAATTTTCCAGGTCAGTAGCCGCCTCCACCATAGCCACCGCCACCACCGCCGCCTCCACCATAGCCGCCGCCACCACCGTCTCCACCATAGCCACCACCACCATACCCAGAACGCGGCCTTTCTTGAGCATAGTTCACTCGTACTGTCCGACCATGAAGTTCCTGTGACAACATAATTTTAGATGCTACAAGAAACATTGCCAACATTTTGAGTTTTGCAAAGAGCAGCAAAAATGAGTTCAATTGAAACAAACAGCAACAATTAGTTGATGGTGAAATTCTAATACAACTGCCTTATAAAAATGTATCGTCATTCTTTGATTATTAATTATATACAAGTATAAATATTAGTAGTTGGTAAAATGTTTTACTAAATCTTACTCTCCATCCTCTCCATCCAGCAAGAAGTGTCACATTTTCAAAATAACTACAACCCTCTAATTAATATTATGTGCATTATTCCCAAGGCATCATTATATTTTTTGCATTCATGATAATGGTGGATACACCGATGCTTAAGCTTAACAATGATAATTTCGTAAAATTACCATTGTTTATTTCACTAATAGTTTTTCCTTAATTTGTGTCAAAGAAACAAGTATGCCAATTATTATAGGATGAAGGGAGTATATCTTTCGAATGCTCAGCTAGGCTTTTTAAATATGCTTTTAAAAAATGTATAAACAGATTATTTAACAAAAAGAATACCGTAATGCAGGTAACAAGGATACTAGTATATTACAGCCACATATGCATTTATGATTTCTATCTTATATCTTGGCTAAATAACTGCAATTGCTTCCTTCAAGAGTCGAAGTATGAACAAAAGGTGCTTTACTATTTAATAGTTTATATATAATATGAACATGAAGTGGTGAAAACTCGAAGAGAAAAAAAAACATATGAGGCTTTATGTCATGCTCACCATGTGTATTGGTGAGTTTTAGAATTTAGCAAGATGAATCATCACAAAAACTGATAATACCTGGTTATCCATGGCCTGAAGGGCAGAAGATGCTTCCTCGCTTGTTGCAAAAGTTACGAAGCCAAATCCTTTGGACCTGCCTAGTTCACGGTCCATGATAACTCTTGCTGGAAGAACAATAGAAACGAAAGTTTCAGTGCAGAAATCAATAATCCCCATGTTATGAAATGCATATGCTTATAACAACCATCAATTTTATGTGACCTTTACTTTCAATGAAAATTCTCTTTTATCAAAACAAAGTAACCACTCTATCAAATCATATATAAAAGACTTAATTGCACTTTTGGTCTCACAAGTATCAAGATTGTGCTGTTTCGCCCCCACTTTTTTTGAGCGATTTTATCCCCTTATGTTTTCCCCAATTGTGATTTTTCAGTCCTCCAAATTTTCATTAGAAGGCATCATTAATGATCTGACATCCAATTCTCATAGCCAGCATGCCTTTCTTTAAAATTAAATATAAAAAAATGCCAATAATCAACCCATATAGGTGAGAGCGAATGAAATCTCTAATAACGATTTCAAACTTTTGGTGTTTTTTGGCGGTTTTTAATATTTAGTTTTAAAGAAAAGCCACACTAGCTATAAGAGTTGGATGCAAATGATGTCCTGTCAGCATAAATTTGGTACGGGGAATACCAAATCATAAAGGGTAACAATCGCGGTAATTCATGGGGCAAATGTGCAAAAAGCCTGTATAATAAAATGAACATCATACTTGTTTGTTGTAGCTCACTGTGTTAGATTTAAAGAGAATTTACAAGTGGAAACTCTTGTTTTATTTGATATGACCTCTACCTGAAATGATGAATAACTAGTAGACAATGAGAGTCAGACAGAAAATTACCATCAAGAACATCTCCATAGCGAGCAAAACTTTCTCGGAGACTCGCATCATCAGTGCTATATGAAATACCTGCATTGCCATTGAAAATTAGAAAATTATAGCTACACTCCAGTTAGACAACTCAACATGATAAACTAATGTACCTCCAACATAAAGCTTTGCAGATGACATGGATCTAATTGCTTGGAATGCCAAAGGAGTAGTCATAGATAAATCATGATTGATGTGCTGGATTGCAGAATTCTTGAGTAACTTTCCCATTTTACCAAAGAATGCCATTGCTCAAACCTTCAAAACATCAAACCACAGAAAATTAGCATCAATATAATGATATATCCATTGTTCATAGTAACTTATGCTTTGCTAAGTACAAACATTACATCGGAAGTTCCATTGTTCATTGAAATTTTATCGGATGAAAACGAAATATAATTTCATATTTGCAGCAAAGAAAGCAATTATATGTATCCCTGCTGCTTTCCTGTTATACAAGTCATCACCTTCAAGTCCCGTTTCAATGTACCGAAAAAGTTGAAGAATAATAAGCGACAACATGTAGTGTAAATGACAAACAATTATTTTCTTAACTCTCAGCTTCAATTTGTCCCTCTGGTCTTCCCCAACTCTCTTCCCTCACTCCCACAAAAATAAGATAAAAAATATGAATGATGATCTCATAGTCATAACATTATGTGCTTTTAGTAGCATTATAACAAGCAATTGAAGTTGTGTCAGGTGTCCGACACATGGCAGTGTCCGGCACCAACACTGACACATGAGATTGCATTCAGTTATGTCATTTTTTCATTTTTTCATATTGTACCAAAACACTAACACGCCACTCTGACACATGTGATTACATTCAATTATGTCATTTTTCAAATCACTTACATTTTCTTATAAAAGAAGACACAACATATAAACAATAACATTGACATAAACAATACTCAAATCTCAAAAGTAAAATTTTCAGATTATTTCTTTCATTTTGATTCCCTTTCTCAAACACCCAATTGAATTTTGCACAAAACAGAAAGCTTAGATCGTTAAAATTCAAATCTTGCACAATAGTAAGCACCATCAATGTCAAAATACTGAAAATATACAACTACTAAAAACCCAATAAACAGGTAAAAACGAAGAAATAAACAAAAGCCAAAGAAGCTGAATGGGAAAACAGTGAAATCAAAAAGTTGTGATCTTGAGATCTTGTTACGTACCTTGAAAATCGCTTATGGCTGCTTCTGCAATCGAACAATGAAATGAAATGAAAGTGCTTACACTGTTAAACCCTTGCTTAGTAATTTAGGGTTTTGGAAGTTGACACGTGGTGGCTTCTTGATGTCTTGATGCTTTTGAATCAACCGTTTAGATTGTCTCAATGTATCTACTTTTTTTTTTTTTTTAATTTTTTTTTTTGGTTTTTATAAACGAGTGAATAAGCAAATTTCCAGCATTCACAATTGGAACTTTCTTCATTTGAATGTCTAAAATCTTTATCACTTGTCTAAAATCATGGATAAAGATGAGTAATTCAACTCTATTAAATTTTACAAGTCTTGCTAACGAATGGTTTTGAATGTTTTCAGAATATTTTTTTTAGCTTAATCCGTTTACTTTACTAAGTGTAGGTTAAATTTTTGTACTGTTTCTGAGTTGTTTTATGGTGCAGGCTTTGCCTTGTAAATATTGTATATTCTTTGTTTTGACATTGATGTTTCTTCCTACGTACATCTTGTGCTAAGAAGGCCTTTGATGAGGTAATATAATTCATTTTAGTCTCTTCAAAAAAAATATTTTATATTAGGAAAAAATTTCCTTCAAAAAGTTAAATTCATTGTAAATTATTAAGTAAAAGAGTGTTTTGGATGCACTCTTGGCAATTCCCACAATATAAAGCCTAAATAAACACTTCTATTTAGCTAATGTATAAGATGATGGTCCTTTATTTGCTCAAACAAAAAAAGATGATGATCCTTTACGATGATTCCTTCTTTTCTAAGTGATTAACGTTGATGAAAAAGAACTTTGTCCCTCAGCAAGGAGTTCTTTAATTGCTCTAGCAAAGCATTAAGTATAGTTGTTTGAGTTTTTTTGTTATTATACTAAAAAACATATGTAAATAAAGAGTGCAACCTCCCTTAAAACGTTTTTCCCTGCTCATTGTTCTTTGTAATTAGTGGCGCTATAAATAGGGAGTATTTAGTGAGTGCCTAATTGTCTAGTTCTACTGAGATTTAACTAGGTGTGATGTTTTTAAAACCGAGATATTCTTC
Source organism: Medicago arabica (assembly GCA_946800305.1). Classification (NCBI taxonomy): domain Eukaryota; kingdom Viridiplantae; phylum Streptophyta; class Magnoliopsida; order Fabales; family Fabaceae; genus Medicago; species Medicago arabica. The sequence continues at coordinate 4,835,615 of OX326969.1, forward strand.
AGTAGATCTGAGATAGAATCGATTGGCCCTTGTTTGGTTGTAATAACGCTCGACTAACTTTTCATCAACTGAAGGGAAACTCTTTTATTTTTATTTTTTTGCGTTGAGGGAAAACTCATTAATCTTAAATAACATGTCTTATATATATATATATATATATATATATATATAATACATTTCTACAATCAATCATATTCTAAGGTATTTTAGAAATTAATCTGCAAAAAATAATAATATAACAAAAATAATTCCTTAAAAAAAGTAAAATAACATTGTAAGAGCATTTTACGTTGTCATTGTGTATTCATTAAAGTGTTTAATATACTAAGGTTAAATATCATTTGCATTTATTTAAGCTACATGATTATAACAAGTTAGTCCTTTAAGTTTATTTAGTTACAAATTGATCCTTTAAGTCATAAAATATTTGTACCATTATCCTAATTTCATCAATCTCAATCAAAACGTTGCTCTCAAAACTAGAGTTCATAGGTGTGTTATTCGGTCTTGATTCAAAACAAAATTGATCGATTATTTGATTTATAAAAATGTTGATCAAATATTTATCTATAAAATTAGGTTTGAAATTCAAAAACAAGAAAAAAATGTGCATAAGTAATCATGTTTGATGTCATAAACACTTTTGGACCTACCATCTTAATGTTAAATGATCTATAAACACTTTTTAATGTTGTTGGCTGGAAAGAGGGATGACACTCTAAATATTCTATGACTTAAAGGATCAATTGGTAACAAAAAAAACTTAAAACACTAATTTGTTATAAACATATAACTTAAAGGACCGTATAAGGTATTTGACCATATATTAAATAAGTTATATGTGTCTAAAATAATTTTTTCCTTTGACAAACTTAGTTCCAATTTGTTATACATAATAATTTTACTCCGAAAGTTATTTTTTTGTTTTTGTTGAGGGAATACATTTCAAAAGTTGTTATTATTGAATAAAATTTACAAGAAATAAAATCTTACTCAAACAATGGTTTGTGATTTTTCAAATATAAAACGTACACACTTTAAAGTAGTGGCATACATTAATAATTAATTCTCTCAATGTTTCTAAAAAAATAAAAATTCTTTCAATGTTCAACATTTCAGGTCAGCCGCAAAGTTGAATTGTTTGTGTAAAGAAATAAGGTCGGAATGGTATAACTAGAAAGAATGTCTAGAACCATTAAAAAATTATTTTGGTCCCATATCAAATATTGTACACCTAATTGATGGGAAAAAAATTGTGTAAGTAATTTATTTGTTTATAAAAGATAGTGGAGTTCTAGACATTTATTTTCGGGTCAACTAAAGAGAAACAGCTACATCACAAGAGTCTTATCTTCATACAACATTCATGGCCACTTAGCATACCAATGACACAATGCTAATTTGGCAATTGACATATATCGATAACATGTAAACTCTTTATAAACAAAAGCCAAGATTAGGAAAGTCCAAAAGGCTACTCAGCAATGACTCTAATTGGTTTCATCTAACTTTATAACCAATTTCTTTACTTTTTGATTGTAGGAATGAGATTTCCAATTACATAATTAAGCAGGATATTAGTGGTCATATTGCAAATTGAACACTTATTGGTTAATGTTGACATGGAGAAACAAAACTATTTTGGAGAGAAATTTCAACAACCAAATAACCTTGTCTTGATGATCCATTATTTTGATCGAAAGATAGACTTGTCTTCGAACCAACCGCCTCATCACAATATTCAAATGAAGGAGACAATCTACATAGGTTAGAAAAAAAATCTGAAGGTTAGATTAAACTCAATAGTGATGAGACTGCAAAGGTAGTAGAGAATATCCAAGATGCAGTGACCTCTTCCACAACTATCAAGGGAGATGATTAAAACACTACATTAGAAAGATTGGAGTGCGTGATGCGCTTCATGCTGAAAGCTGGGGCATGTATCTTGATTTTGAGATGACTTTGTGACAACGCATTCCATAACTCATTGTTGAAAGTGATTCTAAAATCTTGATTGCCATGGTTACGGAAAGCTGCAAGTTTAGTGGATCAATTCACATGTTGGTGTAACACATTCACAAACTCTTGGCTTTGGATTGGTGAATCTAATTTCGTCATATCTGAAGGGAGGGTAATTGATGTATTAATTGGTTGGCTAACTTTAGTTTTTCTATAGACTCTTTTAATTATATCATAATGGAGAATCTGTCTAGCGAGTTTTATAAACTTCTGTTTGGTGACATTCCAGGACTTCTACCAAATAATGTTCGACTAATTTTCTAATTTTCTTTTGGGATGTTGACCTTCTTTTATTAAAAAAAGAAGAAGAAAAGGAAAGTCCAAAAGCATACATACCTCCATGCCATTTTTAATAAACTAAATTGGAAATAGAGAAATTATTATTATTCTTATTGTAATTTTTATTATTATTAATAAATAATAATTTATTAAACTCTATTCTTTTAAGATACAAAGTCATATTTTTTCTTCTTCAAAGAAAAAAAGGCCATATTTTAACCAATAATCTATCACCTTATATACTCCATGTTAGGCTAACCACAAACAATTTACATTCATGTATAGAGGTATATAGACCCCTATTAACAAAGAAATTAATAATTTGAAGTCATAATATCACAGCTAAGACAATCAGCAAATGGAATATCCAACCATCTATCTTCAACCCTCTTTGACGTAACATGTCAAAATGGTCCAATTAATTTAAAGCCAACCAATTAAGACGTTAAACATTTTACATTTGTTAATTCTCATTCAAAAACACCTTTTTTCATTCAACATTTTCTAGAGAAAAAAGAGAGAATAGTTGCTAATTGAGGCAATCTCTTTGTACACGACCCGTACCAATCAATTAATATCCACCTTTTTGGTAGTTATGGTAGGGACAAAGGGTCTTCTTATCTGTACATAATAATTCACATGGCTTGACAAAAATATAGTTGGGTCCATATTCAATAACCCATTAAATTTATTCACCATCTATGCCGGTGAAATTGGACATGTACTTTTCCCATATGACCTTCCATAGTTTTCAAGTTGCTCAAGGAAGTGTCTCTTTCATTTGAAAGTTACACTTATGCGGTTGTTCCTCAACTTGCTTCATATTAAGCATGTGTTTGGCCTAACTGCACGTTTAGTTAAAAGCTTGAATATCTAGCTTCAATAAATCACGGTAAAAAATGCTTTAGGATGGGTGAAACAGTGTATAAACGTGGAACCAAACAGACCATAAGACTTTTGTTTAACAAAAGAAATAATTGATCGATAACTACCATTGAAATCAATCAAACTAATCATTTTCATAATAATTATACACAACTAAAATATGATTTTTAATTTAAGGCTGAGAAAATAGTAGTTTGCATCGGAAGCAACGGTGTACAAATTTTTTAATTAAAAGTTGGGTCATGTTAACCGGTGCCCTTAGGGCAATAGTTATGGAAACAAAAAAAAAATTAAGTTGAAAATACCATTTTTTAGATTTTTGAGGAGTTGAATGCACAAGTTCCAATGCAAGATTACTATATTTGCTTTCTTAACTTTTGGCCTGAGGACACTGTTAACATTTCCCTTAAAAGTTACCTTCATAATTTTTTAAGACAATATTTTTGTATTTGTTTCCTTAAACAATGTCCTAAAAATACTATTTAACATTCTTGCTTAAAAATCCAATCATAAAAAAAAAACATTTACCTTAAAAATATTAAATGGCTTTTTTTTTCTTTCTTCCCTCAATGAAGGAGTAGTTTAAACTTGAGAATGAAATCCCAATTCATTGAATTTTGTAGGTTGTTTGGTGAATGCATCTGACATGAAAATCTAAGATGACTTCAAATTTTTTGTTTCCAGACAATTTCATCAACCTATAGGTCAAAGTAAAAATATCTTCTAGCCTTAACAAAATTAATTTCATAGTATTTCTAGATTTTGACTATAAAATTTATTTCTTTGAGGACCATTTATGAAGTCAAATTATTTGACTTAGTTTATGGTCAAATAACTCCAATATGTTGTACGGTCCATAGTTTAAACTTGAAGTCCTGAGCAAGTTAAATCCCTCCTCAGGTGTCAGGTCTAAGAATTATAAGAACATTAATATAGAACCATTTTTTTCCTCATCAGTGCAACAAGACTCTTAGCACAGAACTTCAAAATTAAGAGCCTTAAATCTGTGGACAAAATCCGTCACCAAGTGTCCGTGGTTAAAATCTGTCACCGAGAGAGCTTGTGAAAATAAGTTGAAAAAAACTTATTGGCATGGCATAAGTTGTTTCCATAAATCTCCCGAACATACACACAAATGTTTATGCTAGTAGATAAACTCAAATATGTCAATCCTAGAGAATTTATGAAAATAAGCTGAAAACAACTTATTGACATGCCATAAGCTGTTTCCAAAAGCTCTCAAAACACAGTCTTACAAGTGTTTTTGTTAGTGTATAAACTGAAATAAATAAATAAATCCAAGTAGGCCTTAAGGCATATAATTATCTACATTTATTTTACACTTTTTTGCATATGCCTTGTACACAAACATTGCAAAGAAAAAAGCAACAAATAATCACATTACTTCTATTTTGATTCAGATTAAAATAATCTAAAGAATAGTACATTGCAAAAAAGGAAGTATAACTCTGATAATCTTCCAATCATTACATACATTACATATAATGCACACTAAGTGAAACAAGGTTTTTGACCAAATACAAGCCATTGTTAGATAAAAATGGATTATTCTTATTTATCTGCTATTATCATCTCCTAATAGGATTTTGCAACAACTTTTGAGAACCTTCAAAGAAATCCAAAAGATAATTTTCTAAATCATCAGCAGTGTATCTAATATGCTTATCACTCACATGACTATTATTCCTTCCAACGAATGTCCTATAAGCTTGAATCACTTTAACCGATATAGAAATCCGCAAATCTTCGCGAAGCTGAACATCTGGAATCGACCAAGCTGTTTGAATCCTGTAAATATCCTCGAAGCCGAGGTAGAAGCTTCGTAACTTCTCTTTTAGAAGAGTTTTTGAGACAGAATTCGAACCAGGAGCATGAATTCCTTCATCCTTAAGAAAGTTGAGAATGGAACTCCAACTAGCTCTCTCGTATTTCATCGCGTGCTGCTGAAACTTCCAGTTGTGTTTTCGGATCCATTCGTCTCCGAATATGATCCTAAGTTCAGACCCTTTAACCTTTTCAGCCATGTAATGTAGGTTGTTCATTAAGAACAAGTGCTGCAATGAAGTCTCTTTGTATAACTTTGATTTCTCCTCGAGATTGTTCTCCAAGACTGAAGCAAATGATAGGAATTGCCGTGCCATTGAGGGAAATCTACCAGGAGATGCTTGGCTTCTGTTATCATCTTCGGTACCTGGACTCGTGTCAGGTGACGATGCAATGGAATCCTCTTCTTCTTGATCTTTCAGAAGATGATTCAGTGCATCGCTGTAATCGGTAAGAGTCCGAAGATAATTCATAACATATCTCCCCAATGGATGTATCCCTCCACCAACTAAAGGCGTTGTTGACGGATTCAAATCAACAGCATTTTTGAATTCAAGAAATGTTTTCTTTACACAATCTCCCAATCTGTTCAGAACCTCGTGGCATTCAAAGTGAACTGAGGAACCAACCTCGTCCGAATACAAACCATTGATGTCAGGCATAAGGTCTGCAAGAACTTCATACATGTCAAGAATTCGGATCAATTTCTCAGGTTGGTGAGGACCAATAGACATAGCTTCACCAAAATTCAGAAGCTGCAAAATTGAAGCTTTCGATGCATCCACAAAACAAGCTTGACTAACAGACTCGCCTTCTCCGAAAATTTGGTCACTAAGCCACCTTTCACTTGCAAGATAAACCCTAACAAAGATTTTCAAAGCCCAAATCCATCTTTTGATCTTTGAAACCAAAGTACCCCATTCCATTTTCAAGACATCTTCAATACTTAGCCTTTCCATTTCAAGAATGAACAAACACTCGTCCAAGGCATCCCTTCTAACAATGGTATAAGCTTGTGAACATTCCTGAGCATAATTTGAAGCGAAAAGCAAGTTTGCGATACACCTGAGATCAGGAATCACAGCCGGATGAACTAAATCAATGACATGCTCCTCAGTGGCTCGACTGACACTATCTCTTCGAAGTGATTCCTCAAATGAATCATCACCAAAAGAGACAAAAGAATTCCCATCAACAGCATCTTCCTCGCTCGATCGAAACGAGACATACTCAGGTTCAAAAGGTTGCCTATTCTGGATAAGCAGGTTGCTAAACTCTTCTTCAAGCCGTGTCATAGCCGTCTGAAGAACACTATAAGCCCTTTGCAAAAACTTATACTCTTGATCTTCTTTATTCAAATGCATACCTTCCAACTTTTCGATCAATATGCGCACATCATTAGCTGCATTCAAATACTCAGAAGTTTCTTCAGGTCCCAAATCCCAAATCATCGATTGATCCTCCTCCCATTTCATTATTTTCTCTTGAATCAAACCAAGTCGTTGTTCAATAGCACCAACACCCTCTTCCTCCTCCTCGTCCTCCTTATCGCTTTCATCCTCCTTTTCTCTCCCTATCTTCCCCTCCTCCTTCTCACTTTGTATGTTCATAGAAGACAACTGTGATCCAAGATCAGCCAGAATCTTCTTTTCATCACTTGTAAGACTTTTCTTTGACCCTAAAGCCATCACAATATGTCTTGCTGCAGCAATTAAATTCTCCTCTTTTTCTAACTCAGGAATCACTTGCCTAGATTCCTCAACAGCCATTGAGAATCAAATTCTTCAAAAACAACAATAATCACCAAAATCACTTCAATTTCAAACCTTTTTCACCTCTCCCAAAAAAACAACAACAATCACCAAAACAACTTCAAATTCTAACCTTTTTCACTTCTTCAGAAAACAGCTTCACCTTTTCACCACTTCAAAAACAAAATCACCAAAACAACTTCAAATTCAAAATCACCAAAACAACTTCAAATTCAAAATCACCTTCAAAATTCAAACTTTTTTCACCTTCAAAATCAATTCTAGCACTTCATTCACAACAGCAATTCACAAAACGACCCAGAAACACTAATCACTACAACAAGCTTAACAAAATCCACCAATCAAATCCAAGAACAAAAACATCAAAAGGGCATGAAGAAAAACCTTATTCCACCTGCATCAAACAAAAAAAAAAACATTTTTTTACTTATCCAAAAAAACCCAATTAAAGAAAACACTAAACAAACAAAATTATTGCAAACCCAGATGAAAAAGTAACACATACCTTCCTGAAAATCAGGAACAAGTTGAATGAAGAAAACCAAGACTTGAATTGAATCTTCTGCAAGATCTGCAAGGACAACATAAGCAAGCAAAAAAAGAAGAAGCACTGTACGGTGCTTTTTTGACTTTTTGTAACAAAGATAAAAGTGTTGCTGTTTTGTGTTATGTGTTGTGTTTGTATTAGAATGGTAAAATGAGGAAAAAAACAAAGTTTTGGGGGTTTTTAAAAGGGAATTTTTTTAGATAATAATTAAAAAATGGAAATAATAAAATAATGTTGTGGCTGCGATTTCTATGACCAATCTCAAATTTGTCTATGGCTTGCAACTTGTTTCAAACTATACCCTTCAAAAATTTGAATATCTCGTATTGGTCCTTGATTGGTTTTTTATATTATTTATATATGTTGTGTGTGTATTGAGTTTAAGAAGAATGAGAAAAGAAATTAGTCAAAATACTTTGAACATTCCAATGTTTTAGTTTAATTTAAGATTTATTTATTATGTATGGTAGGTTCTAAAAATTGATTTTAATAGTGTAAAATTTGTTTTGACATGTTTGTATGTTTTCTAATATAATTAATTTTGTTTTCACAATTGATTATAACATTAAGTTTTGATTTGTATTTTTTGACTATAGACGTGATTTTAAGTTTTAACACGCAAATTTATTATTTACTTTTAAGAATATGTATTCAAATCGTAAAAATAAAATAAAAAGTATGTATTCAAATATAAACGCATTTACATTAAACTCACTTTTAAATATGAAATAGAAACAATTTTATAAGGTTTGTGTTCATTGAAAAAAAAAAAATGGAATTGTATATTGTCAAACTTGCGTTTAACTTGATGTATGTAGCTTCTTGTTTTTTACAATAGGAAACCTTAGAATCTACTACGGTGGTGAATGAACGCAACACCAAACATGCTATAATTTATAAAATCAATTCATTTTAAATTAATTTTTATCATGTCAAAATAAAACAAACACGCAAGAACTTCACAAACAGACATCATGCTACTTCGAGCGTAAATAGACTAGAATATTGGTTTTAGTTATTCATTTCAAGTGAATGGAAAAATATAATATGATTGAAAAGGAAGAGTCTATTAAAAATGATTAACAAAGTCCTTCGATGGAAAATTAATCTCATTCATATAATTGATAAATATTTTATGTAAAAAAAAACTACAAAATATGAACACGAAATAGTGACATCCACTCCGTCCACCCTAATCTATCTCGCCTCACCTCGACTAATACCACCCTTGACCACCCACCCCAAGGCCAATGGCCTAAACTCTTGTGCAACACTTTGCTTAGGGTACAATGCACCTACTATTTGTTAGCATGTTATATAACATATTTCATTACATTATAAATTTATGTTGAGAAATTAGTTTTAGTTTTGCGACATTCGAGGCTTTGAGCATAATCTTTTTTTTTGTACGTGGAGAAAATAGAAATGAAAATTGGCAAGTATCATGTGTAGGATTTGGATCCTGATCTAATGATGTCTATTTTTCTTTTATCTCAGTCATTTACTCATATTTTTCTCTCTATTTTCTTTATTACTTTTTCCCCTTCATGGATCAATCATTGTTAGTTTAAGAAAATGAGGGATGACAGTAAGGTATTATAAAAAAAGAGGTGCAAACTAGTAAGTCCAATTGGGGGATAACAAAAAATCCACACATTGCATTTATAGTGTCCGTGTTGCGGCTTTGACTATCTACTGCCCGCTGTGATGCTAGCCGCATTCTGCCTATGCACATGAAGTAGACCAGCAGACCCACCTGTTTGCCCCATGACAGCTAACTGCTGTTTGCGATTCGCGTCCTTATAATCTTCCAACAAGTGCTTGGCTCGTTCCGATATGCCTATACTTGATTCTGACACTTGCTGCCACAACTTTAGTTTGCACCTTTTCCACATGCTCCACATTAAAGTAGCAATTTGTTCAGCTTGATGTGCAGAGGGCATGTTGCAAACTATGAAAAACAGCCTCGTCGTGTACATTGTCAAACTGCTGCGCAGCAAGCTCAATAATCTGTCATACACCATCAGCCCTTCAAACATTGACAACCATGGTACATTGAAATAATGAAGTGATAGCTATCCTCATGAGAATGATTGCACATCATACAATTAAGGGGGCAATTTATACCTCTATTTTGCAATCTTATTATAGTAGGAAAACAATTTCTACACACTCTCCACACCAAGCTCTTGGCTTTTGGATTCACGCTCATCTTCCAAACGCGACGCCAAAACCCAACTTTTCGTAAATGAGAGTTATCGACTATTTCTTCTACACACAAGCAGCACACACTTCTCACCGAAAAACATCTGTTCTTCTCAAGTTTCTAAATAAGCCTATCATCAGTCACCTGTGAAAATAACAACATCTGAAGTACTCATTGCATTGTGTCTGTATCAGATATATTGCAATTGCGGTTCATTCCCGGTTTCTGTCTGCTGGATTATAAAATTACTAACCATAAATGTTTGGTGCTCATCAGGCTTGCAGAGGAAATACTACCCCATCACCCAGCCACTATTCACCTATGATGGGAATGTTCTTGCCGGAACCAATACTCCATCGGGCACCATTTTGTGACTACAATCTGCGTGCTAAAAATGTTGTGACAAACAAAACTCTTATAATTATGCCCCAATTTTGAGCCTATGTAATTGGTACTAGGATAATAACGCGCCTTGAACACACGTGCGACAAGGCTGCCCGACTCACTATGAAATTTTCATCCTTGTGTGCCAAGCATAACAAATTTAAATGCTGCTAAATCTTTGAATCTGATACCGCCAGAAATTTTATGGACCGACAATTTATCCCATGTTAACCAATGTAAGCCTCTATTAGTAGCTCCACCATGATCCTCCAAAACACATTTATCATTTTTTGCTATCAACGTGTTTGGCATATAGTCATCACATAGGACATAATGACTTGAAGTACAAACTTGATCATGACTTCCCTTCATGCTTTGGAGAGACACTTACTACTCCACGAGTTAATTCACTGCCAAATTATGTCTTTAATAAAACTGAACATTATTTTCTTACTCCGTCCCACCATAAATGGTATACCAAGATACTTGCCCGTTTCCATCCGCGCTCGAATCCCTGGGATGTTGGTAATACTTTATTATTTACTAATTTTTTGCTAATTTTCCCACTAATTAAAGATTTATTGATATGATCTAGCAGAAAAAGAACCTAGATATAGGGCTAGTGTCAATCTTTTACTAAAATATTAATTGAAACTAATTTTTGGAACATCAATGCAAAAAATTAACGAATTAAATTCACTATTTCAATGCAAATCCAAACAAACATTAACTAATTTGATCATGGGGACCAAAAGCAATCATCTTAAATTTGAAAGGGTGAAAACAAAATAAAAATTGCATGGACCGGAATCTAATTTTGCATTTTTAATGTGACATAAAACATGTTCAATCCAAGAAAGAGAAGTATAAAAAAAAAGATCAGCTACAATAGTCTGTATGTGAACCAAGATTTGTTTTTTCAGCAAGCAAGTGTGTAACCAAGATTTGACAAAAGGACAAATAACACAATTAGTATATTTTGATATTAATTTAAAATGTTTGTTAATTTGTCAATCACTAACTTACAAGTGAGTAAAAGTTAAAACTATTAGAAGAATTTTTTATTTTTAATCTATAATACATATTTAATTTATATATGTTGCTTTCTTCTACCCAAAAAATAAGGATATGTTGTTTCCTTAGATAAGCAGTTACATAAGCAAATAACAACTACATACAGATTCCAAATAAGATACACTTTGACTTGAGAAATACTTGATGTATCATCACACTATCAGTTTTAGAAATATACCCAATTTAATAGGATCTTTTTTTGAGGTACAATTTAATAGGATCTTATTATTAATTTATTTTTTATACAAATTTATACTATATAAATTTGTCAAATAAAAAACTATATAAACGTGTCATCGTGTGCTTAGCTGAATTGATAAAGACATGTATAATATAGGTAGGAGTTGAGATTCGAATCCCAAACATTCTACTTGATAAAAAAAAACTATATAAAATGGCCATATTTAATATAAATTGACTATCTTTTTTCTTTGTATAAGTGAACATATTTAGTTTTATTTTTAAATAAAGTTTAGTGAAAAAATTCACTAAATGCTGAGAAGAGATATATCAAATGTGCATGCAGTTTTTGTCATCTGAGTTGTTGTTATGAGACTAATTTTATGTTTTTATTAAATAAACATTGTGCACACAAAGATTTTAGTGTCCATAATTACTTTATATTATCTTTTGTTTGAAAGGGACTTTATATTTCTTGAACAGGACATTTATACCTTTTTTTTTTGCAAATTAAATTTAGGTGAGGGGACACCAGTATTTCAAAGCAGATTTTTTATTTTTTAAAGGATGTATTTCAACAAAAAAATAAGATAGACAATGCATGATTGCATTCTGCCAAAAAAAAAGAAGGAGGGACGGTGCAATGACATATAGATCGTTAATTCAGATAGGTAAATGGGACAATTTCCATACAACTAGGATGTTCCCATATTTGGATGATCTGTTTAATGACTCAAACCAATCCAATTTGTAATTCATCTTTTTTTTTTCAGCAGTGTTCGAGGTTTGAAATCTAAACTTTGTTTATATTATTCATTGTTTTTAACAAAAATTCACAAGAACAATTTATATTTTATCTTAATTGACTTAAGTTTAACTTGAACTAATCTGTTTAAATTCGAAGTGATTTTCATTTGAGTTTCATATTTGTGTTTCAAATATGTGAACCCGAAAACCCAATTTGTTAAAAAAAAACGTGTTTTTCTTTGTTAATATTGTTTAGGACTTTTTTTACATTGATTTAGAAGTATTTCAATTTAATTCAACTGTTAAAATTTTAAACTGTAGAATTAAGTCTAAGTATTAAAATTTTCATGAAAAAGAATGTCTTTAGTTATATCTTTTCTTGCGATTTTTTTTTTTAAAATAATTTTCCATGGACACAAATGACTCAATCCAAACCAACCCGCTCATCATCGGGTTGAGTCGGTTTGGATTTAATGTACAAAACACAGGTTTTTGACCCAATCTAAATTAATAAAGTTTGATTATGTTGGATGACGGATTTGGTCAAAACCGACTTAACAAAATCGTGAACATCTCTATATACAACTACAAAGAACTGTTTCATAGACCCCCTCCCATGTATTGCTCAAAATTTAGGAAAAATATCCATCGGAAGCCAGCTTTTGCCATAAACTCTGTAAGAAAAAAGAACGTATCAAAATATATGTTCTGATAGGTTGAGCAACTCATGGACCGCTAAGTAATCCACACATCTATACCATGCCGCAGCTGTGAAGAACACAAGTCCAAGTCCATATATATTATTATTAGAATATAAAATATTCATTGTATATTAAGTGTTCCTTATGAAAGCTATTTTTGCTCGAATTTATGACCGAACCGTTCTAAACGGATTATCGATCATGTTATAATACACATAAGTAAGCCTCAATTATCTCTAACTAATATACAATATACTAATAATTTATAAATCGAATGTTTTATATTCTTTCTAATAAGTATAGCACTTTAGTTTGGAACATATAAGTCAATAACTCGTTAAGATTTTGCAAGAATTTGTTCCATTTCGCTTTTGACTCACTAAACCTTTTTGTTTTGGCGTGTAAAAACACCTGAAGAGTCCGGGTTTGTTCGTTGTTCTTTCATAGTTGCTTATAATTTTATATTAGGAACTAATAAACTAGGAACATTACACGAAATCAAACAACTATAGTTTTTGCTTTTGTTAATATGAATGATTAGTAGTTGTAATATTTTTATTAAAAAGGCAGACACGTCTATTCCAAATGTGATTGTGAAATGTCAATTCAAAATCCATCTAGAGGTATAATATATAACTTTAAATAGGGGACTTTTGTACCTAATTGCAGTCTAAGTACAATCATTTAAGAGTGAACACGTAAATTAGTCCTCAATATTATAAGAATTGATCAAAATATTTTTACTTTTATGATTAGTAAATACATTTTTAAAATTGTAAAATGTGAGTCAAATAGTTTTATTAACTTTTACCGTAAAAAATATGTCTTGATAAATGTTAACGGAATGTGTTCTTTTATGTTGATCTTACATCAATATCATTAGTCGTTTATTTTCAAAGCTCTCTTTATAACAAATGAGGAAAATATATAAGATAAGAAAACATATTTTTTCTTCACAATTTAGAATAAACACTTGCTCTTTTTAACTCCACCAACCCCTCTAACTTGTTAATTTGTTACAATGAAAAATGGCATAAAACCTTGGTCCAGAACAATAGTAATTAATAACAACATAAACTAATTAGCACCTATTAGAATTTTTCACTTGTTTCCTTCTTTCTTTTCATTCTTTCTTTCCTTTTTTTCCCCTCTCCCAATTAAATACATCTTCTTGTTTTCCTATTTTAGGACTTTTGGAAGAGGCTTTCCTGCAAGGAATGATTTGAATAATTGAAGGGCTGCTCTAGGCTTGAATAGTGGTACTTCATGTCCTGCTCCTCTCACTGTGGCAAATGTTAGCCCTTCATACACCTCTGTCCAACCTCCAACCTTCATAAAAAACAGGAAATTAGCTTAATGTCTATATATTCAAATGAATCAATTTATATACTTTTAAGATGTGAAATGATTATTCATTTATATAAATCTCAGAATTCGGATTAGACCTAAATCCTCTAATTCGGATTGGACCTAACTCAATCGGTACAAAATCAGCCCGTAGAGTAAGGGATTCCTTCCAACTTATTTTCAGACTTAACTTCGGCAAATGTGATCAAATAGATTTTTGATAAACATGTACTCAACCTTATTCGACCCCTACAACACTAACTTGTAAAGTGAGAGACGACTCTAACTTAAAACTCATTGAGATTTATCTCATCTAATGTAGGGATCTGAAGACTGAGGTCACTTCTTACGTGATTGACGGTGACACCTCCTAAACTTCCTGCTTGGATCCACGTGTACGGATAGAGAAGGAAAGTCTAGTTTTCCAAGAGTCTAGCTAACTCTAACCCGGGACTAAACAATAAATGATCTTTTTTTTTTTTTATAGACAAATGCTAATAAGTTAATGATTAAGTTAGTCTTCAGTCTAATCATGAACCTCTTGCTTAAAACTTTTTTGATGTTCTTTGATTCTTAGGACATAGAAATGTTCACTTAAATCCACATGATGTGCTACATTATTAAATCCACAGGTTGAATCTAGTTTCCAAACAATTGTTTTAATGATTCACGAGGTTGGATAACTTAACTGGTTTGAGCTAAGGGTTTAATGAACCGGAAGTCCCGGGTTCGAGTTTAAGCGAAGATGAATACTAATATAACAACTAATTACTAATACCGGCCATTTCAAACAAAAAACTGTCTTAATTACAGGAGTTAGGATTATTGAATTGAACTCACCTGCTTTTTGACATACCAAGGATACCATGGTATTTTAGTTGCCAACTTAAGCTGTGCAAGGGCATATCTTGTTGCTGTAACTGGAACCACTGAATCTACATCCCCACTGAATTAACACAAACATAATTAATATGTATAAGCCATCATACTAACTAAATAATACCTTAACTTGCTAATCAATGGAGTACAATTTTATTTATAATTTTTCACATACACTAAAAAAGTTGAATTTCGGACCGATTTTTTTTTAGCATACGTCAAAGACCTTTCAACATCTTAATGCCCATACTTAGGTCACAAGTTTCCGTTACCAAGCTCGGCAATTTCAGACCGAAATTAGAAATAGGAAAAATAAAATTTGCAAATTTAATTTCAATTTTATATTTTTTTGTTGCTAAATTTAATTTTTTTCCTAGTGCATAGTAATAAAGACAAAAAGAAGAAAGTTATATATGCATTTCAAAACCAACCTGAAAACCCAAACTCTTACACCATGAGCTATCAATTCTCTATAAAGTGGAAGAACAGATACATCTGTATCATTCCAGTTTCTATTCAAAACTTCACTGCATCAAATGAAAAGAAACTTAATTAATTATCAACCAAACAATCTTTAATTTGCATAATAATAAATAATAATCACTTTTTTAACTTAAACTTGTGACATCAAAAGTAATCTCACCTGCAAGCAGTCCATTTATAAGGAATGCCTGTTGTGTTTGCATGAAGTGCTTTTTGAACATCTGGCCTATTGTAGTAAACTTCTGCATATTTTTCTGTACATGGATCATAACCAGCCATTTGCCTAAAAGCCTATGAACAAAAGAAAATATTTCCATTAGACAAATTAATCCATATAATAAGAGAACTTTATACAAAAATTAATGTGGCATATATATTACACATGATTTGATAATGCTCCATTCTACATATATCATCTGGTCACTATTATAAACAAAAATCAGTATTTTAAATTCATTCCTTAAATGATGTATGCGGTCTATAATAAATACCATATACTTCATTTATTCAATGAATCCAAAATATATACTTTTACTTATAATAGTGACCAGAATATATAGTTTATGGTTAACAAAATCAATCATAGTTCTGAAGATATAGTCTAGTGGTATATAATTCAATCCATGTTGCTAACAGATTTTCTCTCCCCATAATAAATTAACAACTTGCCTAGGAAAAAATCATAATTTACAAGTATATTTAGGGTAAAATAGTATTTTTGACTAAGATGCCCTTATCATAGTATTGTAGTCTTTTGTTTTCTATAGGTTCTCGTCACCAGAGATAGTTCTATTTAATGTATTGTCAGACATTAAATTTGGACATCACTCTTTGACGGAATTCAAACTTATTATAGTATGTGTGGATCTCCTACAACAGCTGGTGTACCATAACGCAGCTATAGCCGGCTGTAGAGGATTTTAGTCCATTGTAGTACTAATTAATAATAGAATCAAGGGTGATACAAATATGCATCAATTAATTGTTTCTTAATCCATGTACAACAATGTTTCGGAACAAAAAATATATTAAACTTTGATGATGTCATGTTTTAAAATGATAAATAATTTGAGACAAACAAGACGACACAAACGGAACACTTAATATGAGACAGAGAAAGTATACCACATGAGGAAGGTGGGGCAACCGAATGGTGTGGCGGGTACCGGACGAGCTGCCGTCGGAATTGTTACATGGAGGAGCATAGATGTTATACTGATCAATGTTACCAAATTCTTGATCCATAGCATAGCTATACAAAGATTCACATTCATCGGATTCTTTCTGATGGTGAAAATCACAAGTACTAATGAGTTGTTTGTATGTTTGATCAGATATCATAGCATGGCTCCACCAGTACGTCACTGTGCCCAAGTTATCATAATAGTTGTCTGTCACTGCATTCCCAACCTACATTTATTAAATTAACATAAGGTACGTGTGACCATCATTATTATTTATCTTTGCCCAATTTATATAACAAAGATTCCTAATAGTAGCATATCATTTTTTTGACACAATAGTAGTAGCATATCATGAATTCATATAACACGTGAAATTAGTTTATAAAAAGTGATGCTAATGACCTTATAAGATGATTTAACAAGGGTTGAGTTAAGCTCAACTCAAATTCTACAATAATATTATATTTTGTTTTTTATTTTTTTAAATGATAACATGTGTTCTAGGGTAAGTACGTGTTAAGGATGTTATTAATAGAAATTATGTATCGGAAATTATGTTAATTTATTTCTCAAAAGATTGAACATTTTTTTTTCTAAATTTTCATGAAATCTTTAAAATATACCTTAAAAACACATGTTAGCATCACCCTTTTTTCAGAGCACCCATCATTTATATTATCGCACCAAACTCAGTAGTGTTGCACGACGTGGAAGAATGTATAGAAATAATGTATGTATAAAATTAGTTTAAAAGGAGTGACATCCTTCTTTTTATTATAAATTGGTTTTGCAAGACTTGATTAATTTAAGTCCAACCAAACTCTAAGACACATTTTTAGCACATTGGTAACCGCCAAATTAAGACGGTATAACTTAGTGACTGAAATGAGAGAGTTAAGACGTGACGTAATAAAGATGTAAAATGTTTGATCATCATCCTCGTCATAAAAACTAACAATACTAATATTTGTTGTTTAAAAATAATTATTAGATTATTCAGTTTTAGAGCTCAATATTTTGGATGATGGAAAAAAAAAGTTAAAAACTAAATCTTGTGAACTGTTGGATTGAAATCTTCTGATCACCAATACACTGAATGAGTGAAAACAAGGAAATCCTAATTGTCATAATCAATTTCCATTTATATATAGATCAATCAATGGTAAAAAAGAAAGGTAGAATGTATATATTTACCATTATTCCCTTGAGATTGATGCGTTGCTTGGCTTTAATGTTATAGGTCATAATTTCCTTTGCTAATTGAGGGACATAATGTCCTGCATAACTCTCTCCTGTGATATAAAGTTCCCTATTCTTGTAACGTGGGAATCTTTCTAGCCACTGGATTACAAATTCTAGAGAGTCCTTGGCTGAATAAAAAGTTAACAAATCAACAATTCATTAGAAACCTTACAATAATATGTTATGTATTATATATGAAAAAAATGAAAAAAAAGTCTATTAAGCTTTATATCAGGTTTAACTCATCGTAATGAATTGAAATCAAACCCTATTTACGTTGGTCTGATGATATTGACTTGAAATATGAGAGTGTGATCCTCCTCAATGTCACAGATTCAATTCTCTCCGGTATCAATTTTAATAGGCTAATTTAGCTTCTAAAAAAATCGTAATCGGGCGTCTAGGATTAACAGTGTCTCTTGTACTAAACCAATCTTAAGTCTGGTCTCTTTCAAGTGTGACTTGAATTTTTTTCAATAAACTTTACAAGAAAAAACTTTTTTATGATTCTGATGTTTTACTGAGAAACCAAGACAAATGGATGCAGACAAAATTTTACTCCTAGGGATTATTTTTCTTAAGAATCAAGTATCAGAAATTTCAGTTATGATCTTTTCCCATTTTCTTTGGTACTGATGTGAGTGCTACAAGTACAATATGTGTGGCTAGTGTGCATTTGCAGGCCATTACTCTTATGGGTCAATACATAAATTATTATGTCACATAAACTTTGGACCACCAAAGTAATGGTCCATCGTTGTCACTTGTCAATTTGCAATTATGTTTAGGACACACATATATAATAGTCATAATAGTGTTACAACTTACAAGTAGTTATTAAAATCTATGAACCTAGTCCAGTGAGATATACTCTTTTCTTTTCTTTCTTTTCAATCATAACAATTTAAAAGCTGTTTATTACGTGTGTGTTTGGTTTTACGGTGGCGAAAGTTGAGTAAAAATAAGTTAACGTAACTTGATTTATGTTTGAAGATATTCAGGTAAAATCGATTTTTATCAGTTTACAAACCATAGAAGATGGTAGTAATTAATGTGAAAGGGAGAGTGGTGGATCCTACCAGTGCGGCGGTCGCCGGTGTCAAGGAGGTCAGAAGACCGGTTGCTGTAGGAGAAGCCGACGCCGGCCGGAGCTTCCAAGAATAAAAGGTTGGCCACTGTGTTCCATGAAAACTTGTTAATGTAAAGGCCAGAAGCTGTTTTGTTTAATCTGAATGGGCCAATCTCTTCAGATGCTCCATATGCCACTGATGAACAACCTGGACCTAATTATCCACAAAATCACACACAACATAAACAGAATGGATTTGAAAGTAGTATCATCATTGTAAAGAAAAAATAGAATTGAAACAAATGAGTAGGAAATACATAAGAAATAAAATTAGGAAAATGCTAACTTATGTCTGTAAGGTAGGTATGGTAAATGTAAAAAAAATTGTTAGAATTCATGCATTGAATTTTTTATTTTTTTTACTTTTAATTAATTGAATGCACAAGTATTAAAATAATATTTCTAATTAATTTACAAAAGATTGAAATTTTATCTTCCTCAATAAATAGTACTTGCTTTTATGAAAAACAACAAAAAAACATTTAACAAAGTTCCTACAATATTATGGATATTTGAAAAATATAATTTTCTTTATTATTATATATATTTTTTAAAAATTAAATAAGATTAACATTTTTTTAACAAGATATCTTTTTTTTTATATTTAATATTTAACAAGATATCATATTTTTATATTTAATTATTTAAAATAAACATTATTCATTCTCTCATCTGGTCTATTCTACCTTAACCAGAGTCATTCATCCATATTTTCTTTCTCTCACATTTTTTATTTCTCTGTGAGTCAATCTAATAGTTGAATTAGGAAAAGGAGATATAACTAAACAAAAAGGGCAATAGATGAGTAGGGTCCCAATATTATTATTTTTTTAGGGATATTTTTTGTTTATTTATACTAGTACTAGTATAGTATACTCCATTTAATATACAAATGTACAATAAATGTATATATTGCCATTGCCATTGCCATTAAATGTAGCATAACAACAACTTCTTACCTGCACGTATTTAAAACCGATTTTAACGATACGGTATAAAAGAAGAAAAATAGAATAGGATCCAAATCAAAGTTCAATTAAATGCATAGTTAAGTTAAGTTGTAACCATTTTAATGCCACTAGCTATGCTCCTAAATATAGGGTTGCATTAATGGTTCACCAATGCATGCTAGTATCTGACAAGTTGCATAACAAAACCTCAACCTCAAATAATGGCCCTATGAAGCTGATTAATATTTAATGTGGCTGGTTTTTAGTTGCTTTCAAGCATTAATAAGTGCCATGCGTGTATATGTAGGGTAAATGCTACTAATAGTGCACAAATGAGATAGGTGTTATGTTATCCATCTATGAAGCATGGATACAGATACATATATCAGATACGCTACGGGTATTGACACAACAACACAATTAATAATTTGAAAAAATCACATGATTCGCTGTAATTATAAGTGTTGGTGTCGTGTCAATGTCGGACACGACACGTGTTCGACACTGAAACACGCATAATCTGAAGAGTATCAATGTTTCATAGTTATCCACATTCCACAAATCTGTTTTGATCATTAAATCAATAAATCATATCATTATATCAAATGAAATACAATAAAATTTATCGGTCATATGATGAAAAGTAACATATGTGTGATGTAACCGTATTTCACTTGCATCATAAAATTGATAAAATTGATGTGAAAAAAATTACTACGAGAGAGAAAAGAATGACAAGAACATTCACTATAGCTTTGTGTGTGTGAGTTGTGTTGCTTGCTTTGTACCATTCATTCATTGTTACAAGTTTGGTCATCATTTCAAGCTATCCTTTGCCAATGACAACCAACTCATGTGGGCTCTACGAACACTTTCTTTTGTTTTGGTTATTTTTAAATTTCAATAGTACAACTATTCAATGCACTTCTTCACCAAATTTAATTTTTCATTATTTTCTTCCTTTGTATAATAATGGTGTAATGACCCTCCCCCTCTAAAAAAAAATCTAATGGCATAACTCCCTTTCGTCCTCAACAAAATATAGCAAAATTAATCACTTAAAAAGTCCAATTTTATTAGCTAAATTACCATTAATTGCTTAAAAAGAAGAATAATGACTCATGAAGACATTTTGAGCATTAATAAAATTAAATATAGTCGATTATCCACATAGATTTAAAGAAGCTAGTTCTAAAAAGTCTATAGTAGAAACAATAGTAAAAAGAGTAAGTAACAAGTAAAAGAATAAATGTTCTAACTGATACTTCAAATCAAAGAAGTGTTATAGAAGGTAATAAAATCAAAAACGTCTCATCAAGGTTTCACTGACCAATATTGAAAAAAGGTCCAAGAAAATATTTCCACATTTTGTTGACTTATTATGTCGGTAGCAAACTAGTGCAGAATTAATACTTGCATTTTTTTTTTGCACCGTTTGTTAATTAATTAGCCTAAGGTAATATACTAAGGGAAAAAAAATCAAGGCTTAATATACCAAATGAGGAAAAATCATACCACTAATAATAAATAATCAATATAACAGTGACTTTATAATATAATACTTTTATACATAACATATCACTCAAAAAATTTAAGAGAATTTCATAAAGTAAGAATTATGAATTTTCATCACACTTTTTATGTTTTTAGTAACTTTTAACTTTCCTGTTCCCTATGAGAAGAAAGGGACTTGATAAATAAAACTTTCAATTTTTTGCATGACATTTTCTTTCACTTAAACACTATATATGAAATTCAATTTACTAAAATAATTTTGGTGTGTGTGTAAGAGAGAAATAAAAGAAAAGAGAGGGGGTGTATTTAGTAATAAAAATTCTAACCTCCATTAAGCCAAATGACAAGTGGTTTATTGAGAGGATTTTGTTCAGCTTCAGTTAACCAATAAAAGAGAGCTCTACCAGCAACATGATTAACAGTAACATAGCCAGAAAATTGCTTAAACAAAACTTTAGGTTGACCAGGAAGCTTGAAAATCCTATCTTTCTCTTCTTCACCATTTGCTTCAACATTACTTCCTCTAAGTAAGACCATGACCAAAAAAATAACTACATGAACAAAGATATTTTTTCTTTGATCCATGACTTTAGGTTAAAATGAAATGAAAGTAGTTTAGGAGAGGAAGGAAAATGTTTGTAACACAAACTTGCTAGTTGTCTATGAGAGTGATAGGAAGTTAGGCGTGTCTGCCCTTTAGGAAGGATTAAATAGGAGAGAGAATTTGAGAGATAGGAGTTATGAGTGTCATAAACAATTTTGGTACTTCACCTATATGCTAAATTTTCATTCAAAATCCTATTTTGACCTATTTTGTATAGATATACTAATTTTGGTTTATCTAATACCAAAGAATGTTGATATAAAAACTGTAGAGGAAGAAATTTGTCTTATCAAAGAAAGAAAAATATACTGTTGAAGTGTTGATGAAGAAAATTACTGTTTGTGAAAAAGTTAACTTTTTGAAATGTACCAGATGGTCAAGCTAGTTCAATTTTTTTAAGAAAATAAATAGGATAAATTAACTCAGTCATCTTGTAATAAATTGTAATAAATTGATCCTTTAAATTATTTTAGTTACACTTAAGTCCTTTAAATTCGTAAACTTTTTCGATTTAGTCCTTCTAATAATCAAACAATGATGTGGTAAAAGGACTAAATAAAAAACCTTTACAAACTTAAAAACTTATTTGTGAACAAAATAATTTTTTTTTTGAACAAGTGAACAAAATAAATTAAAGGACCAATATGTTACAAGCCTCGAATATAAAGGACTCATGGTGTAATTTAGCCAAATAAATATCATCTTCGTGCAACTTCATAGGTTAATTTTATGATTCAGGTTAGACTACAATGAATAACAAAACTCTTTCTTTTTTATAATAAAAAACAATTGGTGCACGGATGGGTAGGAGAAAAATATGCATGTGTAGACTTGATTGGGGTTTCACCATTTGTGGGATTAGGTGTCGGGCCTTTTACCGTAGGACAGACAGCCCTAAAAGCTGCGTCAAACAAAGTGGCCAAACATGAAAAAGCGTGTTCTGACAATCATCATGCTTTTATACCATTTGCTTTTGAGACTTTCGGTTCCTAGCACCAGAGGCTGTTGACCTTCTACATAGAGTTCAAAAGATCATGCATAACAATGTCATGTCTCTTAGGTTTATGAATGTTGTGTTTACGAGGATTGATTTTGCTATCTAAAAAGGCCTAAGGATGCAGCTTGTTGTTCGCTTGCCTTCTATTCAAGTGTAAATAATGGTTTATATATGAGATAATTTCTCTCTCTTTTTAGCAAGCTAACCACTAAACTTTTTCTTTAAAAAAGACTATTTCCTTAGTGAAATAATATATATTTCAAAATAATTTAAGGTATAACTTTATTTGAATTATTTTCATCCAACTAATAATCCAATTAATTAATTTTCTTAACTATAATTGCATTCTTTAGAACAAAATAAGTGTATTTGAGTAGTAAGTTTGTCAAAAAGAAGTATTTCACTTAATATGAACACATGTAGGAAAATATTAATAGGAATTGTTATGCAATGTCCTTTTCATAGCATAGTGGTTAGTTCTCCTTATATGGAGTTGAAGTATTTCTTATACTCCATTAATTTCATCTTAACTTATTAAGAAGAAGAAAAAAACACATGATAAAGAAAGAGAGTCGACGTCCTCATGAGTATAACTCAGTTGGTAGGGACATGCAATATTGTTATATGTAGAGGTTGAAGTTCGAATTTCAGACACCCCACTTATTCACCTTAAAAATGGTAAATTCTAATCACTAGATCATTTGACTAAAAAAAAAGAACGAGAGTCGACTTTTTTAACTTAAGTTCTTTGTACCTTAGTAGCTTAGTGGCAGAGTGGTCGGCTGTTAACCGATTGGTCCTAGGTTCAAATCTTACTTGAGGATAATAAGAAAAGAGAAACATATATAACCAAACTCACCTTTGTAATTTCAATTCCATGTTTGAGTCTCAAAGGAAGATCTGAATTACATGCATGCATATAAATGTTAGTTAGGAATTTCAATAGATTATGTCTAAAATCCAATTAGTACTATAGGTATTCTTGTGGCAAAAGAATAGAAACATTATCAATAAACTGAACATGTGTTTTTGTAATAGATTAGTTGAGTTTGTTTTGCTAAAAGTTGAAATTAAATAAGTAACTTTTTGATTAGGTAATTCACACTCATCCAAGAAGGTGATGGTATTAAATGGCAACAAATTCAGGCGAGGATGATTTTGATGGGTGTCTTAAATTAAATCTGTATGCAATGCAACTGGCTCACATGGTCTTTGCATGACCATACAAACCTGTCACTTTGATCCACCATTAATTAAGCACAAGAACTTTGACTGAGTTATTAATTTTTTATTTGGCTTTATCCATCACTGTTATACTACTATATACAAATGCATCAACATGATTTTCTGTTTAGATCAACTAGAAATATCTAATTTGTCTTGTTCACTACCTATAATTGAAGAAATTATGATACTTTTTGTCATATTGTGTTGGAGTAGTTGAGATTTTAGGTTTACTAACGAGTGTTTTAGATGCATTTTAAAAACTCTCTTTAAGAATTCTTAATTAAAAATAATAATTAAAAAGATAAATAGTTCGATTTTCAATATATTAATTCCACTCATAAAATGTAAAATTTCAACATTTTTTTTAATTCTTTAAAAAATATGTTTTTTTAATTCGTAGTTTTAGTTACTTGTCAACTACGGTAAATTTCTACATAATATTTTTGTAAGAAATATTAGTATCAAAAGTAAGAAAATCTAGTAAAAAAATATATTTCAATTTTCTTATAAGATGTTGTAGCAATAGAATTAGTGTGTATTTAAAATGCCAAAATCTCGATAAAAAATCACAATGAACCGACAACTATATATTAAAGTATTTAAAATCATGATCATATTGTTTGATTCATGTAGCCAACTTCATTTAACATGAAAAAAAATTGGTTGTAGGCCTAACTTATAAATATTTTTTAGTTAAATCAAGAATTATCAATAAAAAAAAGTAAGTTTGTATCGAAAAATGATGTAAAAAATAAATATCTGTATTTTTAAAACAAAATTTCTATTAATATATTCTTTAATCATTGAGCTTATGATAGTCGTCAGTAAGGCCTGTAACAAAATTTGGCAAAGTAAAAATTGGCAAAGGCTCAGTTATTATCAGATTTAAATGCCTTTACACTATTCTGCCTATAACCTGTGTTTTCTCAGAGGCCAGAATTGATGTAAAAGAACGTGATGTCATTTACAGTTTCTGAAATGAAAAGTGACTTCTCATTTTACCAATTTCATCAAACACCAACGTGATTCAGTGATTTTGAAAATTTAATGGATCTATGCTAGTATGGTGAAAATTATAAATTCATCAAACACTCATCATCATTATTAATAGTTTGATTTGCAGTGCTAACAATCATTTCAAAGTTTGATTAAACATTCTTGAAGAGATTGACATTGATTAATTAATTATTTAATTGCTTTGTCAAAGAACAAATATTCATGCAAACCCCTCGCGCATTAATTAATTAATAATATGAAACACTGTAGTAGCTAGAGACATTAAAGATTAAACAAGGTTAGTATCTTTCATCTTCAATGTGTGCGTGTGTAATATCTTGCACTTTTGGTGTATATATTGTCTGTTGTGCTGACTGTGAAAGTTAACTCCATGTACGTAAACAAGCATGTACTTTGCATGTGAAGTGTATAAAGGCTTTTTGGAAAAGAAAAAAGTACCTTAATTATATTAAGTCTAATTTTTTGTCAATTGTTTTTTCAGAAGTTAAACTAATCTGTCTAAATTGACCTAAAGTGAATTGAAACTGAAACTTTGAAGAGGAGCACACTCTGAAATCTCAGACCACCACCGTTATATCAATATAAGTGAGTTATTTTTGATCAATTGTAAATGAAATATCGACTCTTGGGTAAGGTGTTCTAGATTACCATGACTAAGTTTTAGTTTTTTCGACTCACTTATAGAATTACTCCTCCAATTTTATTTATGAGTTATGCTAACCGGTGTCCTTAGAACAATGGTTAAGGAAAAAAGAAAAAAAGTTTTAAGTTGAAAATACAACTTTTTAGACTTTTGAGGAGTTGAATGCACAAGTTTCAATGCGAAATTATTATATTTGCTTCTTTAACCATTGCCATGAGAGCACTAGCTAGCATTTCCCTTTATTTATAAGAGAAGGTTCATTTTTTGAAACTGAGAAATTGGTCTCACTTATAGAAATTGAAACCGAAACTCATGGTGTTGGCGAGGCGGGGTAATTGATTTACTGAGAAATTGTTTAAAAAAATGGGTGATGGTAAAAATTCATATTTTTTGTTAGACTCATGGTTGGAAGAGGGAGATTATGTGATGGATTTCCTAAAGATTTGTTTGTGGATTGAAACATGGTTGAATGAAGTGGAACTGAGTGGAATGGAACAACAATTATATCCTATTGTTTAGATATTATATGATTGATGGAAGAACATGTCCATTCTTCCTTAAAAAAAAAAATTCCATTCTATTGTTTGAAAAGTGGACATAATGAGATGAATTATAATTTTTTAATTCTATTTTTCCCCTTATTTAAAAAACTTTATTATTTATTATGTAATATTATCTCCTTCAACCATTTAACAACTCAAACAAAAGTTGATAGAGTATCCTAATTTGATTTTACATGTCAATCAATTTTTTACCAAACCATGTTAATTAAAAACTCTATAGATAAAGTTAAAGAATATGCATGCCTCAAGAGTTTGTCATGGCAAAAATGAAATTGAAGAATATATGCTTATGACTCATCATAGCAAAGTTTTTATTTAGAAAAAAAAAGGAAAAAGTAAACATAGAGAAAATAAACCATGTCGTTGCAAGAAACAACAAACACGCATGCACAATGATGAAATGAAACAAGATTGGTGGATGATGCACAATGATGAAATGAATCAGGATTGATGAACGAGGAAACACAAAGGCAAAGAAGAAACCAGAGAAAGATGTAACTGAGAGGAAGGTAATAATACTTAGAATAAAAAGGGGGTAAAATAGTAATATTTTAATTATAAAAAGTCATTCTATTGGATACACCTCAAATTGGGGCGAATGTAAACTTGGGTTGGAATGAGTTCCATCATGTTCCAATCCACTTCATTTATATTTTTCATATCAAAACAATGGAACATAATTATTTACCACTTCATTTCATTCTATCACATACCACCAAGCGAAAGAGAACCTAAGTTATTTGGGTTCTCGATGGCCACATATGTAACAAGGGAAAGATGCTTACTATGGGTGTAAATGGGAGTGTGTGTGAGAGTGGATTTTGAGGCCGAGGTTATTTCAATGGGAAAAGGAGTTAGTGGATGAATGTGCTTCATTGTTTTCTAACATTTTTTTTATAGGCTAATGTCTAAGATTCTTGGAATTAAAATTTTGTTACAAATAAGGTTGGAAATGAGTCGAGTCGAACTTTTCTAAGTTTGATTTGACTCGGCTTAAAACTCGACTCGAGTTCGATATAAACTTTTTTCTAACTCAGGTTCGATTTATTTGAATTTTACGAACAACTCAATTCAATTCGTTAGGTTCAACTCGTTTTGTTCGAGTAAGATAATTCAAAGTTTTTTTTTTGTCAAAAATGTATATCTTAACCTTTTTTTAAGAAACAAAAATTGATCTAAAATAAAACCATGGAATACAAAAGGCTTCTCGAAAAAAATTACGATTGTAGCACAAAATAAATTACTTATGTAGCAATACAAAAGGTTTCTCGAAAAAATTACTACGGTAGTTAAATAATTTATACACGCACTTCTCTTTCATATATACTCCTCTCTAATAGTTTCCTTATGTAACGCCCTTAACCTCACATACAATAGTTAATAATAATTCAACAATAATTTAATCAATATCAAGATGCTACTTTATCATTAATTCAAAACAGTCAGAAATCATCATATTTATAAATAATCGCAGCGGAATAATATCATAAAGTCATAATCTCAGACACGTCATCGACGAGAACTCAATGGTTCCTCAAAAACATAAATCCAAAAGACGAAAATAAAATATATCTTCGACACCTAATCAGAGCACTGCTACTAAGACTGCAAAAGCAAAAGCATAAAATGATAAGGCATCAAGCCGTCCTCGAGTACTCACGCCGATCAAGCGTCCTCAACATGCACGTCTACATCGCGAGGATGTAGGCGACCAAAAATTCAATGGAGGATAAGATATATGTTCAACATAAAGAATATACGTATTCAAGCATATTATTAGAATTCACAATTACACATATTCATTTTCTAGCAATACTAGATTACATGCATTCTCATTTAATCAATTAAACCAATATAATTGTGCTCGTGATTTTCGGGTGTCAAAATCATTGGTTAGATTCGAACCTTGAATCATTGAACTCTCATCTTTTATTCGCGGGAAGGGAAAAAGTGAGTAAAAACCCTTAAGACCTTGGATTCGGAGGTTGGTTTCGATTGGGGAAGGTGTTAAGCACCCTAACCGACTATAGTATTCCATAGGAACCTTCTACCTATTCTCTAATCTTGCGCTAAATTGATTTTACTTATATTAAAAAAGTTAAGAGTTAAAGTGAAAGAAGGGAGAAAGAAGAAGCATGTTTTTGGTTATTTTTATTGATTTGGAAGAGTCGGAACTCTTTGCCTACTTACCCAAATAACTCGGGATCAAAATTAAGTAGTTCGGCTGAAGAACTTATTTGATGAATTGAATTGATTTTAACATTTTTGAAAGAAAAGGTTTTAAGAAGAGATGAGAGGCCTCAAGGCATAAGAAGAAAATACGATGAAGTTAGTCGATTTTAATTATACGAAATCCATGTCTAAAGTGGATATTAAATTAATTAACATTTGATTAAAGAAAATAAAAGGAAAAATCACTTGGATTACATACCAAGGTTTACTAAAAAGAAAATTGAATTTGACTTGATTGATTTTTTTTTGAAGAAAATATTTTTTCTAAACTAACGACGAAATCGTGTAACGACGGAAAAGAAAAAAAAAATAAATAAATAAAAGAGCGTAAAGCGATAAATAAAGTGGTGTGTCGGTGCGCGTGTCAGTGCGTGTGCCGATTACATATTACATATCCTAGATACATTCTATGGTCTTGAAAGAGAAAAAAACGCGAAAATAAATTACATCAAATCCCTAATTATACGCACTAAGCCGATAAAAAAATAAAACAAAATAAATAACAAGAAATTTAAATATGCATGCAAAATTTCTAATGAGGATTACTTCTATAAACTAAAATGCAATTTTAAACTAAAATGCAAACATATGAAATAAACCTAAATGCAAAGTAACAAAATTAAAAGAAACAAAAATGCATGAATTTTTTTAAAGGGGTTTAAATGAATAAAAATTATATGAAGGGGAAAATTAACTATGAACTAAACAAAAAATATGCATGATGTTAAAATTAAGATATTAAAAATGCATGAAAAATGGTTTAAACATCGTAGGAATTAACTAATTAAAAACAAATGCATGAAATTATAACATATTCTATTATGCTCACTAAAACAAATCATGATAAACTAAATGATAAGAAAGAAAATGCATGAGAGGGTGGATAATAAAATGCAAGCACAAAAAAACAAATAATAAAACATAAATAAACAAAACAAACATAGGAAGTAACTTTGAAGATAAAGAAGTAAAAGATTTTAAAATGTCCAAATAGCATTATGTGAGATAAAAATTTACTATTAAATGAATTAAAAAATGCATGAGGTAAAGGTTTAAAACACTAATTAATGATGCATAGACCCTAATTCAAATATCATATGTATGAAAGAAAAAAAATAAATGCAAGAGAATGCATGAAAAATACCTAATCAAAAATTACTACACCAAGAAACAAAAACTGGCAGCAAGAGATGGGGGTGCAGAAAGCAAAAAGGTAGAAACATAGGGGCCTGGGTATGGGTATGGAGCTGGGCATGGGTACTGGGTCGACCCACCCAGCTCCCATTAATGAATATATAAGATTTTTTTACCCATATTCATTCATTTTCTCTTGTTTCCCTCTCTCTAAAATCATAAAACAAAAGCTCCTCCCCCCTCTCTCTAGCCAAAACCGAAAAAAAAGGAAGAAGGAGGTGGCGGCCGGAGTGGATGATCTTCATCTTCTCCGGCGAGTTAGACGGCGGCCGGAGGGCTCCGACGCGGTGGCCGGCCGGAGCGCCACCGTGTCGGAGCGATAAACACCTCTTTTTTTAAATTTTTTTTTTTAAAAACCTTCACCTCCTTCTCCTCTTTCCGGATCCAACTTTGGTTTTTGCCAAAAACAAACAAACAACTCTAGATCTACAAGAATAAATTCATCCAACAACACACAAAAAAAAGTCAAGAACAAAATACCTCTTGCTTCTTCTTCTCTCTTCCGTTCGGTTTCCTCTTCCTTCACCCTTGAACACGTTTTTCTTTCTTCTTCGTGTATGCCTTGCCTTGCTTTGCCTTTGTTCGGTTCGGATTTGTGGTGATGTTAGCGTTTTCGGCCGGATTTGCTTGGTTGTAGTGTTGGCCGAAAATTGTTATGTGTGTTGGTTGGTTGATGGTTTTCGGATTTTGTGGTGATGTTAGTGTTTGATGATTTTCGGATTTTGTGGTGATGTTAGTGTTTGATGATTTTCGGATTTTGTGGTGATGTTAGTGTTTGATGATTTTTGAGTTTGGTACTATGTTGTTATGGTGATGATTGGCCGAAATCTATGGTTTGATGGTTGTTGTGATGATTTTTGAGTTTTAGAGTTCATGAAGTTCATATGATGTTCTTCATGTTCTTGAGTATTTGTGAGTTTGATCCAAAATTTTGGAAAGAGAAAATTATTTTGTGTTTTTGATGATTTTTTTTGACTGATCTGACTTGATTGTGACTTTTCTGACTTGGGGGACCAAACTGACGCGTGAACAGTACTTTTATAGTACTGTTCACTGATACAATAACAAAGACCAAAGTACCCCTGCAGTTTCTTGGAGGAAAAGTTGGTTTGGACCAATGATGGATTGACATGTGGACAAATGACTTAAAAAAAAATAATAAAACTGATAAATGAATAAAAACAGATTAAATAAATGGAAAAATAAATAACTAAATAAATAATAAAAAATAAAAAACGAAAATTAAATAATAAAAATAAAAAAATGTCCCGTCGGAACCAAAAAAATGAGGTATTTTAAAATACCTCTCTGCCGAAATTTCGTCTGACACGACTGAGATTACGTGGCTTTTTACACTAATTAAAACGATAAATCAACGACGTGAATAAAATAAATTTTACGAACGCTAACGCTACGCTACGCTAAAAAAAACGCACAAAACGCGAGTAAAAATTACGAAATTAAAACGCGAGCAACATTAAAACATAAACGACGAAAAAATAATCGCGACCGCAAAATACGAATCAAACGCAGATATCACGGGAATTTGCGCGCGAACGGACGACTGAAAAAAAACGATCGACGTACGAATAAAACTAAAATAAAACGGTCAAAAATTAGGGTACGACAGATGCCCCTATTTAAGTTTCTCCGTCACGAGGGTTTAAAAAGACGAATATTTTTGAAACGACGGGTCGGAGAGACTTAAATATCAAGTACACCAATTTTTGACCAACTCAGAAATCGAGAAAGCTCTATGGATGTAATGATATGAATTGTCTGTTATGCAAGTACGAATGCAATGACGACGAAAACACTAACTCGAGGACCAAATAACGTGTTACTGGGGAGAAACAGATGTCTATTACCTTTACAGGGGTAAAGACGAACATACGAAAAGAAAATACTGGTCATTACCTTTACTGGGGTAACAACGAACATACGAAAGGGTAAAACTGTCAATTACCTTTACTGAGGTAATGACGAACATACGAAAGGGTAAAACTGTCAATTACCTTTACTGGGGTAATGACGAACATACGAAGGGTAAAACTGTCAATTACCTTTACCGGGGTAATGACGAACATACGAAGGGTAAAACTGTCAATTACCTTTACTGAGGTAATGACGAACATACGAAGGGTAAAACGGTCAATTACCTTTACTGGGGTAACAACGAACATACGAAAAGAAATACTGGTCATTACCTTTACTGGGGTAACAACGAGCATATGAAAGGAAATACTGGTCATTACCTTTACTGGGGTAACAACGAACATACGAAAGGGTAAAACTGTCAATTACCTTTACTGGGGTAATGACGAACATACGAAAGGGTAAAACTGTCAATTACCTTTACTGGGGTAATGACGAACATACGAACTGAAATACTGATGATGCGTTACTACTACTGAGGCAATTTTGTTGAACAAAATACAGGTTACAAACGAATACCTTTCGTACGAATGTAGCTTAAACAAGATACTGGGGAAAATTGAAAAGGTGGGACCTGCCACTTGAAAGAAACTTAATTGGTAAACAGACCGAAATGAACACATTGGTGCTGACAAATTTTACTGGATACACACAGAGTACGACACACGGGTAAAATGCATATGAATGATGTCAGTATGCATGATATGTATGCATGAATGAATGAAACATGTATGAAAATATACTGGTGCGACTGACGAGACAAGATTGGGCGGGTCGTAAGAATAGTGACCCGGCATTACAGTGCCAACACTTAGCATTCTTCACTGGGGATAAAATCACTGGAGATGAATCAAACCACAATCGGGATACCACCCGTTAACCGAACCAATGCTGGGTAAGGATAACACAAAAACCTGGCTGAGGTCGCCATTTCTGAACTGAACCAAAGTACCTTCTCAAAATCGTGCTTCACATAGTCATTGCTTTTTGTATTCTTTTCACTTTTTTTTTTGAAATCCCTAATTTTTGCTTGGATCGCCCTTTCGGGTTTTCAATCCATCGGGAATATATTCTTTTTTGTATGTCCCTAATTTTTGCCTGGACCGCCCTTTCGGGTTTTCGATCCACCGGGACGCTCATTTTTGGCTTAAGCCGCCCTTTCGGGTTTTCGACTTAGCGAGCTTTTCTTTTTTCTCTTTTTTTTTTTTGCAAGACTATGATCCACTCTGTTGAATTCACCTGTGCTTGAATGGATGTCGACATATGTTTCCATGATATATGAACCTACAGATAATATGCTTGTCATTTTTTTGTTTTTTTTCAAAAGAAAACATAAAAGTAAAAGAATTTTTTAAAGTTTTTACATCAAGTATTGACATTAAAAATGGAAGAAGAAAATTGCATATAGAATAAGCAAGAATTCCAAAAGAGGGCACCGGCTCAAATTAATGTAATAGAGTGGTAACCGGCCAAAGGCATGGTTCCACGGATTACAAAAGTTGGAAAATGGTAACTACATGGGAAGGTACATTGAACACAATAACCACTACTTTCCTTAACAACTTTGAACCACTGTTTAGATGCTTTACTGTCGGAGGACTTCTGACAGCTAAGGTGCCCCAAACGGTGATGCTTGATCTGATGCAGTTACTTTGTCATAGTCCTTATCTTTTGCATAGGCCGCCCTTTCGGGTTTTCGACCTATCAGGATAAACTCTTTTTTTTCAATTCTTTTTTTTTTTTTTTTGTGTCTCTAATTTTTGCCTAAGCCGCCCTTTCGGGTTTTCGACTTACCGAGACGCTCTTTTTTTGGTTTAGGCCGCCCTTTCGGGTTTTCGACCTACCGAGCTGTTCTTTTCATATATCTTTAGACAAAGTATTTCTTGACTGCATCAGAATTCACAGGACGAGGTAAATCTTCTCCATCCATATTTGTAAGGATTAAAGCACCACCAGAGAACGCTCTCTTGACCACATAAGGACCTTCATAATTTGGAGACCACTTGCCCCTGGGATCCGGTTGGAAAGATTTGATACACTTGATCACAAGGTCTCCTTCTTTGAATTCACGGGGATGAACCTTCTTGTCAAACGCCTGTTTCATCCTTGACTGATACAGTTGTCCGTGACACAAAGCGGTCATGCGTTTCTCTTCAATCAAATTCAATTGCTCATACCTACTCTGGCACCACTCAGCTTCAGTTAATTCAGCCTCCATCAAGACTCTCAAAGATGGGATTTCTACCTCCACAGGGAGCACTGCTTCCATACCATATACCAAAGAGAACGGGGTTGCCCCTGTTGAAGTACGCACTGAGGTACGATATCCATGTAAAGCATAGGGTAACATCTCATGCCAATCTTTGTAGGTAACCACCATCTTTTGCACAATCTTCTTGATATTCTTATTTGCAGCCTCAACCGCACCATTCATCTGAGGTCTGTATGGAGAAGAGTTGTGATGTTCAATCTTGAAGTCATCGCACAATTCTTTCATCATGTTGTTGTTCAAATTTGTACCGTTATCCGTGATGATCTTGTTAGGAATACCATACCGGCAGATGATGTTATTCTTGATGAACCGAACCACTACTTGCTTGGTCACATTGGCGAAAGATGCCGCTTCAACCCACTTGGTAAAGTAATCAATAGCCACTAGTATGAAGCGATGTCCATTAGAAGCTTTTGGTTCAATCCGTCCAATCATATCAATGCCCCACATGGAGAAAGGCCACGGAGAAGAGATAACATTGAGCATCGATGGTGATACATGGCTCTTATCTGCATATATCTGACATTTGTGGCACTTCTTGGCATAATTATAACAATCATTTTGCATCGTTATCCAGTAATAACCTGCCCTCAATGCTTTCTTAGCCATTGCATGTCCACTGGAATGAGTGCCAAAGGGACCTTCATGTATCTCATGCATCAATAAATCTGCTTCACGTTCATCCACACACCTGAGCAACATTGCATCAAAGTTTCTTTTGTACAATACATCTTCATTCAGGAAGAAATTACCAGACAGTCTTCTCAAAGTCCTCTTATCTTTGTGAGATGCCCCAGGCGGATACTCTTGAGTTTGAAGGAAAACCTTGATATCATGAAACCATGGCTTACCATCAGCAAGTACTTCAACTGCAAACACATAAGCGGGCCTTTCAAGGAACTGGACACTGATCAATGGCACATCATTGTGACGATTTACTTTGATCATTGAAGACAAGGTGGCCAAAGCATCTGCCATCTGATTCTCATCACGGGGAATGTGACGCAACTCCACTTTGTTAAAGAAAGTTAACAACCGTCTTGCATAATCTCTGTAAGGAATCAAACCAGCATGGTGAGTTTCCCATTTCCCTTTGATCTGATTAATCACTAAGGCTGAATCTCCACATATGTCAATATTCTTAATCCTCATATTGATTGCTTCTTCAATGCCCATGATGCAAGCTTCATATTCTGCCATGTTGTTTGTACAATCAAATCGTAGCCTTGCAGTAAAAG
Organism: Medicago arabica; assembly: GCA_946800305.1. Taxonomy (NCBI): domain Eukaryota; kingdom Viridiplantae; phylum Streptophyta; class Magnoliopsida; order Fabales; family Fabaceae; genus Medicago; species Medicago arabica. Next base: position 4,870,905 of record OX326969.1, read on the forward strand.
GGATGTGAGTACCCTCAGGTGTGACAAGGACTGCCCCAACTCCATTGCCATAAGCATTAACGGCCCCATCAAAAATCAAACCCCATTCAGACTCAGGATCTGGACCTTCACCAAACAACGGTTCATCACAATCTTTCATCTTCAAATACATGACCTCTTCATCAGGGAAATCAAACTTAACAGGTTGATAATCTTCGACCGGTTGATGAGCCAAGTGATCTGCAAGGATACTCCCTTTGATTGCTTTCTGAGTATGGTATTCAATATCAAACTCGGCCAATAACATCTGCCAACGAGCAATTCTTCCTGATATCGACGACTTCTCCAGGAGATACTTGATTGGATCCATTTTGGATATCAACCAAGTGGTATGATTGATCATATAGTGCCGGAGACGTTTGGTAGCCCAGGCTAAAGCACAACAAGTCTTCTCAAGTGCCGAGTATCGGGATTCACAATCTGTGAACTTCTTGCTTAAGTAATAAATTGCATGCTCTTTTCTACCAGTTTCATCTTGCTGTCCGAGTACACAACCCATGGAATCTTCTAACACAGTCAAATACATGATCAACGGTCTTCCTTCAACTGGAGGGACAAGAATTGGAGGTTCAAGCAAATAATCCTTGATACTGTCGAATGCCTTCTGACAATCTTCCGTCCAAACAATCCTTTGATCTTTGCGGAGTAACTTGAATATCGGCCCACAAGTAGCAGTCATATTAGAGATAAACCTGGAAATATAATTCAGTCTCCCGAGAAAACCTCTGACTTGTTTCTCTGTTTTTGGAACGGGCATATCCCGAATGGCTCTGACTTTGTCGGGATCTACTTTAATGCCTTTCTGACTAACAATGAAGCCCAAAAGTTTCCCTGATCGGACACCAAAAGTACATTTATTAGGATTCAAACGGAGCTTGTACTTTCTCAACCGCTGGAACATCTTCAACAGATACTCAACATGTTCCTCTTCAGTACCAGACTTGACAATCATATCATCCACATAAACTTCTATCTCTTTGTGCATCATATCATGGAATATCTTGGTCATACCCCTCTGATAAGTGGCACCAGCATTTATCAAACCAAATGGCATTACTACATAGCAGAAAGCGCCCCACGGCGTGATGAAAGACGTCTTTTCTCTATCTTCAGGAGCCATCTTGATCTGATTGTAACTAGAGAAACCATCCATGAAGGAGAAAACTTTGCATTGAGCAGTACTATCAACCAATACATCAATATGAGGTAGAGGGAAATCATCCTTCGGACTTGCCTTGTTCAGATCTCGGTAATCAACACACATTCGGACCTTACCATCTTTCTTCGGAACAGGCACAATGTTGGCCAACCACTGAGGATACTCGGATGTAACCAGAAAGCCTGCATCAATCTGCTTCCGTACTTCTTCTTTGATCTTAAGAGCCATATCAGGATGAGATCTTCTGAGCTTCTGTTTGACCGGATGACACTCAGGTTTCAAAGGCAAGCGGTGTTCTACAACTTCATGATCTAATCCTGGCATGTCTTTGTATGACCAAGCAAAAATATCAGCGTACTCTCTGAGAAGTTCAATTACCTTTCCTTTGACAGTAACTTCCAATGACGCTCCAATCTTGATATCTTTTCTATCCTCCTCAGTACCCAGATTGATCAATTCTAATTCTTCCTCATGAGGCTGAATGATCTTTTTCTCTTGCTCTAACATCCATCTGATCTCATCAGGAATCTCATCATCCTCCTCTACCATAGCCTCGTAAACAGGGGATTCAAAGTTGGGCAGAAGCATAGGGTCACTGTGTTCAACGGGCTTATGTATGTTCAGTCTGCACATGATTTATGATTGATTTTAGTAAATGAGTAAATGCATACCTTTGAATTTGATTGATTTAAAAAGAAAAAAGAGAAAAAAAAATTTTGTTTTTTTTTTTTTTTTTTCTATTACCATTTTTCCAGAAAAAGCAGTAAATAAAAACAAAACAGTCATGATAGAAACGACGTTTTTCATTAATAATGACAATACTTGAAGATAAAACCAAAAGCCCTACAAGAGTTCATTTTCGCCTGGGGCAGGACGAAAAGAGTTTTCTTAAAAAACGAAAAAGTAGACAAACATATTACTTAGACACATGCATCACAGAAGGAATATCCACAGCGATCCAATTGCAACAGGCTCCTCCAGGTGTGACAAAGACAGGTGCAACCTCTTCCGACTGATCTTCGAGAATATCATTGGTTTCAGGTGGAGCATGAATAAACCCAGCACTGTGAAAAATACCCTCAACTGGCTTGAAACTGGCGCTCGACTGACTGGTGGAGAAACCGAGACCCTCTTTCCGCTTGTTCTCAGGCAGCTGTACCAACTGACCCCAGCCTCCTGTTTTACCATCTTGTACAAGCTTCCGGGCATCCTTCAAGGAGGCCATACAAGTCTCACCCTTCTTAGCAACTCCTTCTTCCGCAGAGAACCCCTGAAAAGAAGTTCCTTCTACATCATCAGCACCAATATAGGAGAAAGCAGACAAATGACTAACCAACAAGGCTGATTCACCAATTACCGTTATCAGCTTTCCACAACTTACAAACTTCAGCCTTTGATGAAGAGTGGAGGTCACTGCTCCAGCCTCATGGATCCACGGTCGTCCAAGTAAGCAACTGTATGAAGCCTGAATATCCATGACTTGGAATGTAACCTTAAAGGTATGAGGACCCACCGTGATAGGCAAGTCTATGTCCCCAATCACCGACTTCCTAGATCCATCGAATGCTTTTACCATCACCGCACTTGGCCTCAACTGGGCGCCACGGTATGCCAACCTTTCCAAAGTAGTTTTTGCCATCACATTGAGGGCGGAACCGGTGTCTATCAACACATCCGACATTGAATCTGACTTACAAAGGACGGAAATGTGCAAAGCCCAGTTGTGGTTTCTTCCCTCCGCCGGGAGGTCTTCATCACTAAAGCTCAGGTTATTACACGCAGTCACATTCCCCACTATACTCCCGAATTGCCCCAGGGTAACATCGGGATCCACATATGCTTGAGCCAAAATCTTCATCAGAGTGTCCCTATGAGCTCCAGAGTTCATAAGTAAAGACATTATGGAAATTTTGGACGGAGTTTGCAACAACTGATCGATTATCTTGTATTCACTCTTTTTGATCAGCTTCAAGATCTCATCACTACCTTCCTGAATGATCCCCTCAGGTTGGCTGGCACCTTTACCCTTGTCAAGATTCTGCACTGGCACGTTCGGAGTAGCATTCTCGTTGCGCACCACAGTTGGGAGAATACGCCCACTTCTCATTACTTTGCCCACACCTGCTATATTTGTGACAGCATCTGCAGAGTGCAGAGGGATCTCTTTACCATTCTCCACAATAGTTGCCTCATACCGGTAGGGTATGGCCTTCTGAGAAGTATAGGGAACAGGTCCTGGCAAACGGATCACCAGAGGAGTAACATCTGACTTCGCACCATCACGGACTACCCCAAGATTCTTAAACACCGGAGTAATAACACAAACATTCCTGGATTCCTTCTTGACAATCAGTTCTTTTCTGTCAATCAATCCTTGTATATCCTCCTGGACTTTCTCACACCCTCGGGGATCCATAGAACACACTTTACAAACATCATGATCGTGGTTAAACATGTTGGCTTCGCACATCTTGGCGTGAATCGGGACCAAAGGAGTTCTGATATCTTGAGCCTTGAGAATTAGACTCAAATCTTGATCCTCTTGAATCATATTAACAGTCGGCCCATGAGATGGCAAAGGGTTATTCTGAGTATTGGAATTGGTGTCCTCAAAGGACAACTCTTTGCTTTGAATCAATCTCTGAACTTCTTCTTTGAGCGGGTAGCAGTGCTCAACATCATGCCCAGGTGCCCCTTGGTGAAAGGCACAAGTAAGATCAGCACGGTGCCATGGAGGTAGTGGGTTCTGTGGACGAGGAGGCTGCCTAGTCTGCACAAGATTCCTTGCTAATAAAGAGGGTAGCAAGTCTGCATACAACATGGGTATGGGGGGAAACTCTTTTCTGGGAAGGCGATTTGGCTGTTGTGGGGCTCGATTACGAGGTTGTTGTTGTTGAGGTGGTGGTGGGTAATATGGTTGTTGGTAGAAAGGTTGCGGATACGGTTGTTGATATAGTGGTGGATAGAATGGTGGAGGCCTTTGGGGCGTTTGTGGGTGGTAATGTTGATTTTGTGGAGCTGGAAAAGGTGGTGGAATATTGGCAATGAAGGGGTAGTTTGGATATATTGGCTGGGATCCACCCTGGGCTACCATACTAACTTCCTGAGCACTCTTCTTTGGATAACTGTTTCCAAATTTCTTGGGTCCATTAGACGACCCACCTGACGAAGCACTTGACACACTACCTTCTTTGGCCAAAATTCCTTTGCGGACCAAATCTTCAATGCGAACCCCCGCATCAACCATCTCAGTAAACTTCTGCGATGCGCAACCAATCATCTTCTCCGAGTAGTAGGGACTCAAAGTTTCAAAGAAAAGATCAGCCATTTCTCTTTCCTCCAGAGCAGGGCGGATTTGGGCCGATTTTTGAATAAAGCGGAGAGCATACTCCTTGAAAGACTCTTTATCCTTTTGAGTCATAGCTTGCAGTTCCCTTCGGGTAGGCCCCAGATGTATGTTATACCTGTACTGCTGTATGAAAGCCCTGGCCAACTCTTCGAAGGTGGTGATGCCCTTCAGATTCATATACCATATTTGTGCGGGACCAGTCAAGCTGTCTTGGAAACAATGAATGAGCAAAGGTTCATTGTCTTTGTAGGCTGTCATCTTCCTTACATACATAACCAGATGACTCTGTGGACAAGTGTTCCCTTCATATTTGACAAAATCCGGAGTCTTGAACTTGGGAGGCAGTACCACATTTGGGACCAAACAAAGATCGTGTACATTCTGACCATAGATGTCTTTACCACGAAGAGCTCTCAATTCTTTCTGCACTACGTCGTACTTCTCTTCCAGACTTACCATTCTGTCATCACCTACCACACTACCCGAATGATAAATTGGTCCTTCCTCTTGCTGAGCAGTGTGCACAATGGGTGCCGTGTGATTCATGACAGCTTGAGGGAATAACTGTCCATGATGAAAAAGTGGCGTTGCTTGTTGTCCATAAGGAGTTGACATTTCTGGGCCAGCAAAGCGTACACCTTCATTAGCTGTGAGAGGCATACTCCAAGGATACTCTTTGGACATGTAGTTCTGAGGGTGATAAGCAAAACCAGAAGGACGAAGACCTTCATTGTACATATTCGATGCATCTCCAAAAGAAAAACCAACCGGGGTGGGCTGCGCAGTGCCAGCAGCCGTAGCAGTAAGGATTGGTTGTGTAGGACCAGTCTGGGCAGACGAAACAACCACAGGAGAATTTTGTGCAGCAGATACAATAATAGGAATTGGCTGAGCATCAAGAACTGGTTGAACCGGGATAACATCAAGAATCGGCTGGGTAGCTGCCGCTTGTGCCTGATTGGCCATTATAGCTTCCATCATAACCGTTAACTTGTCCATCCCTTCCCTGAGTGTAATAACCTGTTCTTTGAGGTCTCTGTTTTCTTGTTCTATCAAATCCATCTTCTTCTTAACAATTGCCCGAGTGTTGTGGATGCGAGAAGGCTTATACTGAATACGCCGGGCCACTTTCCTTGACTCTGGCAGAAATGAGAGAATTATGAGACTCGGTTTTGACAGTTTATGGATGCAGTATGATGCATGATATGCTAAATGCGAAAACCATGCAATTTTTTGATTCATCGAAGAACTTATAGAAACAATCTTTGTAAACATAACAACCCTAAACATTCATTACAAAATAAAAAGCAAATACAAGATAATTCCCTTTTAAACAAATTGAGTCAAGGGATAGACTCCAAAGTACATAATAGAAAACTAAGAAAAATACAATAAAAGGAAACAAAAGATGAACATCTCAAGCTCTTGAAGTAGACTACTCCTCCAAATCTGAATGCGGACCAGCGAAGAAATCCATGCGTTTCTTCTTACTCCTGGGAACCTGTTCAAGTATAGCATCCTTCACCCTGATTCGCTCTTTCAGCTCAGCAATCTCTTGATCTTTCTTATGATTTTTCCAATTCTCTTCTTCTAGCAAATTCATGAGGGTGTCATTCTCACGCTTAGCTATTTGATACTTTCCTTCCCACTCAGCCTTTTCACGCTCTAACTTAGCCAAACGTAACTGATACTCTTCCGCAGTCTGAGGAGGTAAAGGCAAGATCGGTGCTGGTACAGTTGAAGATAGGAACCTCGGTAAAACATAAGGCATTCCAAAGTCTGCAGCCCTGTCAATGACCCATTGGGTGTAGGATTCGTGCACAAAGCCTTCTCTTCTTCCTAATTGACCCTTACTAAGTCTATGGATGCCACGCCAAGCTTGCACAAACAACCCTCTCTGGTTCCGGTGATCTTTGTTATTGAGATAGAACTCATTCTCTAGATAAATATTATCTGGCTTAGTTCTCAACGGATATCCGAACTGACGTCTGGCTAGAATGGGGTTGTAGTTAATTCCCCCGTGTATACCGAGAAGGGGTACACTGGAATATTCACCACAACTGACAATGATAGCTTCCACATCATTAGTTGCACGGTACCAGACTATATCGGATGGAGTTAGAGACATGATTCTTCGGGACCACGGATGACCCTCTTGATTGGCTTGAAATGAGTGGGTTTGAGGTAGATGGGAGGTAAACCATTTGTAGAGTAAAGGCGCACAACAAAAGACAGTTCCACGTCTTGCGAGGGTTCGGTCATGGATAGAATGGTATGTATTGGCTAACAAAGTAGGGACAGGGTTTTTGGTGAGAAAAATTTGGATAGCATGGATATCGACAAAGTTGTCGAGATTTGGGAAAAGCACAATGCCGTATATGAGCAAAGCTAAAATGGAATGGAATGCCTCATTACTGGATGCGTCGGCAAAGGTGGAAGCTTGTTGGTAAAGAAAATCAGTAGACAGGCCTAGAAGACCTCCTTTGGTAGTGAGGTGGGCTTTTATGACAGAGGCTCCAAGGTGGAGAGCTGCGGCAATGGTTGCGAACTTAGGAACGGGTTCAAGGCCACTGAACGGTATTTCATCAAGCACTGGCAGACCAACTAAATAGGAATACTCTTCAAGGGTGGGAACCAATTGGTAATCCGGGAAAGTAAAGCAGTGGTAGAGTGGATCGTAGAACTGGATCAAAGTTTCCAAGATTCCTTTTTCAACATCTGTTTTGAGGATACCCAACAATCTCCCATGACGCTCGTGAAAAGCTTCCTGACTAGTTACCTTCTTTGCCAAATCTCTTAGCTTTAAAACATCCGGCTTGTGGAAAACATACTTCCTGGTGCACCTCCTTACTTTGTCCATATCTAAAGATGTTTACAAGAAAAGTTTACATAAGTCCTTCGATATTTCATCGGATGCAAAAATATATTTATGGATGAATGCATGTATGCATGATTATGCTAAAGAACATAGAAAACATGGTGGGGTTAAGTCCACAAAGTTGGAGCTGAGGGTAAAACACGTCAATAGGTAAGGACTATGGTTTCAAATGTACCTGTATCACGGGTTCTACCAAGTTCCCAAATTACAACCCCCTTTTGAATATATTGGGGCCTAGAAATACTCCTAGTCCCATAACATTCACAAGGAAGTCTAGTTTGAGTGTAGTATCGCGTAACGACTAAACCAAGACTGACTCATGATTTTAGCCACCGCACTACATCCTAAAGGCTGAGATGGGTTAAATGTAACTCTAGGTTCTCAACTTCGACGGTCACTTGAAAATAACATGCCAAACATGAATACTCATGTTAACAAATTATACTTCCAAGACTCCTTAGTTGAGTGGGGTTATCACATGTACCACAACCAAAAATCACTCTTGGTAAAGTACTATGATTATACCACCGTCCTATCCTAATTTCCTCTCAAGTCCGGGTTGGGGGACTTATCTCGCCACTCACGTAAAAAGTAAACAAATAGGCACGTATTTACAAAAGTGTAAGCAAATAAAGCGCAAAAGTAAAGAAAGATAAAATAGGTTTAACCCTCAAAAAAAATCCCCAGTGAAGTCGCCATTTCTGTGCTCGTGATTTTCGGGTGTCAAAATCATTGGTTAGATTCGAACCTTGAATCATTGAACTCTCATCTTTTATTCGCGGGAAGGGAAAAAGTGAGTAAAAACCCTTAAGACCTTGGATTCGGAGGTTGGTTTCGATTGGGGAAGGTGTTAAGCACCCTAACCGACTATAGTATTCCATAAGAACCTTCTACCTATTCTCTAATCTTGCGCTAAATTGATTTTACTTATATTAAAAAAGTTAAGAGTTAAAGTGAAAGAAGGGAGAAAGAAGAAGCATGTTTTTGGTTATTTTTATTCATTTGGAAGAGTCGGAACTCTTTGCCTACTTACCCAAATAACTCGGGATCAAAATCAAGTAGTTCGGCTGAAGAACTTATTTGATGAATTGAATTGATTTTAACATTTTTGAAAGAAAAGGTTTTAAGAAGAGATGAGAGGCCTCAAGGCATAAGAAGAAAATACGATGAAGTTAGTCGATTTTAATTATACGAAATCCATGTCTAAAGTGGATATTAAATTAATTAACATTTGATTAAAGAAAATAAAAGGAAAAATCACTTGGATTACATACCAAGGTTTACTAAAAAGAAAATTGAATTTGACTTGATTGATTTTTTTTTGAAGAAAATATTTTTTCTAAACTAACGACGAAATCGCGTAACGACGGAAAAGAAAAAAAAAATAAATAAATAAATAAAAGAGCGTAAAGCGATAAATAAAGTGGTGTGTCGGTGCGCGTGTCAGTGCGTGTGCCGATTACATATTACATATCCTAGATACATTCTATGGTCTTGAAAGAGAAAAAAACGCGAAAATAAATTACATCAAATCCCTAATTATACGCACTAAGCCGATAAAAAAATAAAACAAAATAAATAACAAGAAATTTAAATATGCATGCAAAATTTCTAATGAGGATTACTTCTATAAACTAAAATGCAATTTTAAACTAAAATGCAAACATATGAAATAAACCTAAATGCAAAGTAACAAAATTAAAAGAAACAAAAATGCATGAATTTTTTTAAAGGGGTTTAAATGAATAAAAATTATATGAAGGGGAAAATTAACTATGAACTAAACAAAAAATATGCATGATGTTAAAATTAAGATATTAAAAATGCATGAAAAATGGTTTAAACATCGTAGGAATTAACTAATTAAAAACAAATGCATGAAATTATAACATATTCTATTATGCTCACTAAAACAAATCATGATAAACTAAATGATAAGAAAGAAAATGCATGAGAGGGTGGATAATAAAATGCAAGCACAAAAAAACAAATAATAAAACATAAATAAACAAAACAAACATAGGAAGTAACTTTGAAGATAAAGAAGTAAAAGATTTTAAAATGTCCAAATAGCATTATGTGAGATAAAAATTTACTATTAAATGAATTAAAAAATGCATGAGGTAAAGGTTTAAAACACTAATTAATGATGCATAGACCCTAATTCAAATATCATATGTATGAAAGAAAAAAAATAAATGCAAGAGAATGCATGAAAAATACCTAATCAAAAATTACTACACCAAGAAACAAAAACTGGCAGCAAGAGATGGGGGTGCAGAAAGCAAAAAGGTAGAAACATAGGGGCCTGGGTATGGGTATGGAGCTGGGCATGGGTACTGGGTCGACCCACCCAGCTCCCATTAATGAATATATAAGATTTTTTTACCCATATTCATTCATTTTCTCTTGTTTCCCTCTCTCTAAAATCATAAAACAAAAGCTCCTCCCCCCTCTCTCTAGCCAAAACCGAAAAAAAAGGAAGAAGGAGGTGGCGGCCGGAGTGGATGATCTTCATCTTCTCCGGCGAGTTAGACGGCGGCCGGAGGGCTCCGACGCGGTGGCCGGCCGGAGCGCCACCGTGTCGGAGCGATAAACACCTCTTTTTTTAAATTTTTTTTTTTAAAAACCTTCACCTCCTTCTCCTCTTTCCGGATCCAACTTTGGTTTTTGCCAAAAACAAACAAACAACTCTAGATCTACAAGAATAAATTCATCCAACAACACACAAAAAAAAGTCAAGAACAAAATACCTCTTGCTTCTTCTTCTCTCTTCCGTTCGGTTTCCTCTTCCTTCACCCTTGAACACGTTTTTCTTTCTTCTTCGTGTATGCCTTGCCTTGCTTTGCCTTTGTTCGGTTCGGATTTGTGGTGATGTTAGCGTTTTCGGCCGGATTTGCTTGGTTGTAGTGTTGGCCGAAAATTGTTATGTGTGTTGGTTGGTTGATGGTTTTCGGATTTTGTGGTGATGTTAGTGTTTGATGATTTTCGGATTTTGTGGTGATGTTAGTGTTTGATGATTTTCGGATTTTGTGGTGATGTTAGTGTTTGATGATTTTTGAGTTTGGTACTATGTTGTTATGGTGATGATTGGCCGAAATCTATGGTTTGATGGTTGTTGTGATGATTTTTGAGTTTTAGAGTTCATGAAGTTCATATGATGTTCTTCATGTTCTTGAGTATTTGTGAGTTTGATCCAAAATTTTGGAAAGAGAAAATTATTTTGTGTTTTTGATGATTTTTTTTGACTGATCTGACTTGATTGTGACTTTTCTGACTTGGGGGACCAAACTGACGCGTGAACAGTACTTTTATAGTACTGTTCACTGATACAATAACAAAGACCAAAGTACCCCTGCAGTTTATTGGAGGAAAAGTTGGTTTGGACCAATGATGGATTGACATGTGGACAAATGACTTAAAAAAAAATAATAAAACTGATAAATGAATAAAAACAGATTAAATAAATGGAAAAATAAATAACTAAATAAATAATAAAAAATAAAAAACGAAAATTAAATGATAAAAATAAAAAAATGTCCCGTCGGAACCAAAAAAATGAGGTATTTTAAAATACCTCTCTGCCGAAATTTCGTCTGACACGACTGAGATTACGTGGCTTTTTACACTAATTAAAACGATAAATCAACGACGTGAATAAAATAAATTTTACGAAAGCTAACGCTACGCTACGCTAAAAAAAACGCACAAAACGCGAGTAAAAATTACGAAATTAAAACGCGAGCAACATTAAAACATAAACGACGAAAAAATAATCGCGACCGCAAAATACGAATCAAACGCAGATATCACGGGAATTTGCGCGCGAACGGACGACTGAAAAAAAACGATCGACGTACGAATAAAACTAAAATAAAACGGTCAAAAATTAGGGTACGACAATAATAATTATCAAATCACCAACACAAGATATAACAAGTATTCACATTATCACTTTATCGCTAAATCGAACATATATTAATATCATTCACACTTCACCACCATCACCAAATATCACATGAACACATACATAGTCATGTACACATCTTCACAAAGATTCACATAATCAAATCCCGACTCTCACATAGACTTAAATGTATGCGATGTTCTAATTTGCTTATGTATGCACGTGGTATCAAATTTTGGATGTCGGAGTTATGTTACCGGGTGATCCCCTGTCTTTAAATAATTGGATAATCGGAGGTATGTTACAGTATAATCCACTCGCGTCAAATACCCGTCTTTAAATAGGACTGACTATGATGCATGAACTTCAAGTATAGACTCGACAACGCACAACACTATAAATCTCATCATTATATAGTTCACACCATTTTATAATATATCACCACATCAACACATTATTGCATCGTCTAATCAATACATCCATACATCAACAATTCATCATAATCAAATCAGTCATAATAGCACATCATCATGTTTATCACACCAACGTCACCATTCACATCAATAACACAACATTGCTTCATTTAGGCAATTTACATCTTGGACGATTCACCACTTACACTTAGTTAATCCATACTTACCTCACATATCTTTAGCCAATTCAACTATTATTCATCACCTTACCATTATAATATAACAAATTGCAAGTCAACATGACATACTTCATTATTTCACAAAGTTCGTCTATCTTCACATATTTCACCAAAACCAAGTTTCATTTCGCATAAATCCTTACTAATCCTTAATGTTGTCTCTATGTTTATAATCACAGTAGTTCAAGCATAACAACATCATTTTACTTGAAAAAAATCCATTTGATTCTAAACCAAATTCATGTTTCAAGTTTCATTCTATTTCGTCTCTAAATTAACATAACCAACTCATTCTTAAGCAAGCCTTGGTTTCCCATCATTCATTCATCAAAACAGCAAAAATACACCATTAAAAGAACACTTAGAAGCATGTTAAGCCATCCCCCAAGCACCCGAAACAAAATGCTAGGTAAACCTTGCACTGTCAAGGGCGCTATTGCCAAAGCTACCATGCTCAAGCGCTGGCTCTCTGTAACTGGGTGTCTAGCGCCCCAAATGCAGAGCCAGCGCTGCGAAAAGTGCAAAAACAGGTGTTTCGGCCTCGGGTTACCTTCAAAATCACCACACAAGTGCTTATTTAAATCCCTCATTCACGTAAAGTGTGTAAAATCATTTCTCAAGGCTCAAACACATCATCTAAGCTCTTTTAACAACTTATAATTCAATTAGTTGTAAAAAAAACTTATAATTCAATTATCATAGTTTTCACTTAATTCAACATAAGTCACAATAACAACGACTTAACACAACCAAACATGACTTTCAACATAACCAACAACATAATTCCATTACTTTCACTTACCCAATAATATAGCAAGAAGATAGAACATAAACTTCACACCATTTATCAACAACTTCATGATTTCTATGCAAGTAAGCTAAAAACTCAAATACACCAACTTATCATAATCAAACATAGATTCTCACGCAACAACAATATATTTTTACCATTTTTCACATATTCAAAATAACCATCATAATTGGAGCACAAAATTAACTTGGCTGAAGAGAACCTTAAGACACTGCTTGCCTATAAAGTGAATCACATTAACTTTGGGGCGCGATTGGAGCAACAACTCATCCACGAGGAGGAGGAGGAGGAAGCATTTACATTGATGGTAAGGAATAATATTGAGATAATGGAACTAAATAGTGAACTTACGATGGTCTAGGTGAGGGACGACTCCATCAAGATCGTGAAGATTGGCACTGATCTCCATGAGGATATTAAGGCACAAATGACACATGTACCGAGACAATGCAAACTTAGATGCATGGACAACTATAGAGATGAGATTAATAGATCTCGAGGTAGTTTTCGAGAAGTTTTCCATAAATAATAACTAAATGGTGCAACACCGAATGAAGCCTCCCCCTGAGAAGGCCGATACTCTTAAGAAAGTTGCAAAAGACCTCCTAATGGTCAACTTTGTAGCCAATGTAAAGTATGTAAATTGGTTGTTGAATATTGTACCGGTGAAAAAGGCTAATAATAAGCGACACATATGTGTTGACTACTCTGATCTTCAACAACCTTATCTTAAGGACACTTAGCGCCTTCCTAACATTGATAAATGAGTGAATAACTCGTCTAGAGTCAATCATATATCCTTCAAGAACATGTATTCAAGATAAAAAAAAGTTAGCCATTTAAACCAAAAATTGCGCAAAAATTGTCTTCATGATAAAAAAGTATGAACTAGTGTTACAACGACGCCTTTTTTGATCAAGAATGTCGACACCATATATCCACAAATGATGAATAAGGTGTTCAAAAATTAGATGGGTTACATGTTTTATGTTTTAGGTGTACATAGACAATTTGATATTCGAGTTTGAACAAGATAAAAACCACACACTATATTTGGAGGAAGTGGTCAAGGAGGTCTGAGGATATAATATTTGATTAATCCCCGACAAATGCGCATTTGGAGTCCGACCAAGGAAATTCTTAGGTTTTTATCTAACTAGACAAATCAAAGTCAATTCTAACAAGTGCAAGAACATTTTTTTTTTAAAGAAAAACAAGTGCAAGAACATGATAGAGATGTCCACTCCGAAATTGCAAAAGGTAAATCAAAGGATTAATGGGATATTGATGACCCTTTTTAGTTTAATCATATCGTCCAAACATGTCTGACAATTATATATATGTATCTTTTTTGGGTTCTTAACTGTTTCTAAGACAAGGTATTCAATATGAACATAGTATAAATAGAGCGCGATATATTGTATATATTCATAGGTTCGTAACCTTATTTAGTCAAAACTGGTCCTTTATGTATATAAAGTTTGATGGCCGTTGCTGAATAAATCCTTGTTTTTGAATGTGTGATTGAATGTTGTGATATTCTTGATTAATTAGAGTCTGTGAATCAACCATATTTCTATCAATGAAGCTTTTAATGAATTTTACTTAATTGCATAAGTCAGAACATAATTTCCATCCTTAGCAAAGAGTCGTTGCATGCATTAGTGATGTGTCTTTGAGTCAGACGCTTGGTATAGAATATCCCATGTCTAGTGGCTTGAACCAAAAAACAATGACTTTTATGGAGCTTGACCTTGATATTGATACAGAGTTGGGTCTTTATCTATGTCATAGAGCTTCACTTCAGGGTCCAGAGCGTTGACCATAGTCCAGAGGCAGAACTTCATTTGTTTAGAATTTACTGCACACTTAAACACACATTTGAGTATTTTAATTATTCTCATATGTTTTGTTATCATCAAAACTTAAAGGCTTATGTTCTTTAACCAATTTTGCTCCAACAGCAAAAATCATAAGAGTTAGTTGACTACGTCGCCGAAATGACCTCATGTACACAGGAATCTACTTGAAGGTGGACGATATCCATTGATGGGTCCTCAAATGTTAAAGGAAATGAGGATGACATTCTACTGGAAAATGAAGACGGTCTAATGGTTAAGGTATCATCAAAATTTTCTTTCAACACATATAGCAACCGATTAGAATATGAAGCATGCTTCTTCGATATGAGAATGGCCGAAAAGATAAGAACCCAAGTAATGGTGCTGAAGTCGTACTTTCAGCTGACAATATCTCATATTATGTGGGTAAAAGAGTTATGTCAAAATTCTTGACCTTGGTAAAAGAGGTTATGATTAAGTTTACTTACGTATAGCCATAACATATACCATGATATAGCAATACACCAAAACAAATGTGTTATCCAAGCTAGCCAACATGCACGAAATGGGAGTTGATAATTTTTTTTTATCTTTCCGGACCTCGTCATTTCAAATGATGAGCTTGAGCTTGTTCTGAATTTCTGAGATCATTTAGGACCATGCCATTTCAATTGCCAATGTTGGGTACCCTTCATTTTCTTTTATTATTTGAGATACACTTTGATGACTTGTAATTGTGTTTTTCTATTAATGAAATTCAAACACCAACATATCATTCAAGATATTAAGTAGAAAAACACAATTACACATCACTGACATATATCTAAATCTAATAGGCGTGGTGGCATCTGCATGCATCACGACAATGCTTATAAAGCATTATCAATGTATAATAGACATTTATATTAGGTCAAAATTGAAAGTTTTGCCAATATACATTTAAAAATTGAAATGGTGAGGTCCTATCTAGGACACAAAAGTTCGTACGAGCTCTCAATCTCGCCATTTGATTTGGGGAGGTCCTATAGGAACCTTCAAATGGCTCATTTTAGTATATATTTCAAATTATGGTATTTTGTTTCTTGTTCTTTCAAAAACAGGTTATTTAAAACAAAACCGTCGTGTAGCAAAAAGAAAAAACCGTTTTTGTCAAAAAAATCGTCAAAAAAATATGGTGTAACTATTATTTGATAAAAACTAAAAATTTATATTTTCAAGATTTTTTTTAATGGTTTCCTTAACCAATATCTTTGGGGCATGGGTTAGCAAGATCCGATAATTAAAGAAATAATTACTTGGAAACAATTCCAAATCAAAAGTATTTGGACACACATGAATGATAAAATTTTAAAAAGAAATAATTTAGTCACATCATTTAAAATATAATTTCTCCTTTCAATTTTAAGAAAATGTTAACAAGTGTCTTTACTACACTAGATGAAAAGTTTAAAATAAAAATTTTATCTTGCAATTTGTGAATTCAACACATTGAAATATCAAAAGTAACTTTTTCTACTTGAAAGTTATCAATGAATAATCAATATATTATATAAACCATTATATACACTTGAATAGAATGCAAGCGGGCAACAAGCTGCGCCGCCGGACCTTTTTGGATGACAAAATAAATCCTCGTAAACACAACATTCATGGACCTATGAGACATAACATTGTTATGCATGCCTTTGTGAACTCTATGTAGAAGGTCAACAACCTTTGGTGTTAATTAAGAAACCGAAAGTGTCAAAAGCAAATGGTATAAAAGCATGTTGATTGTCAGAACACGCTTTCTCATGTTTTGCCACTTTGCTTGACGCAACTTTTAGGGTTGTATGTCCTATGGTAAAAGGTCTGACACCTAATCCCACAAGTGGTGAAACCTCAGTCAAGCCTACACATGCATGTTTGCCTCCTACCCATCCGTACACCATAACATCTGCTGGCCTGAGTGTTAATCTTCTATCTAGTGGGTCAGTCAAGAAGTTCACAAGCACCTCCTTCTTCACTGATACTCCCGCCCGTCTGAATATATCAAAAAATTCATCCCTAACAAAGTCATGTTTGCACTTAAAGTCGGGAAGCTCCTTACAATGAATAATATGCTCCCCAAAAGTATTCAGGCACACCTTACGACAAACAGACACACCTCATGAATAAAAAATAGTGGAATCATAAGACGATATCTAAGGATAGTACGATATTCGCTTCTACTGCTTGCAATTATTTCCGTTTTTATAATTGATGTATATCTAAATGAATGTTAATTCAATACTTATTTATATCTTTCAAATTTGCTAAAAAAAACTATAACAAATTTGGTAGAAACAAAAGTTTACCCTAGCTAGATCCAACTATTAACCTAAATTCAAAGGCATTGATTAAAAGACTAAGAAAGGTATTTGTCATTGTCACATCTGATTGGTCAGTGGCCATTTTCTTCCTCAAGACCCGCATGAACGATCTTCCTATTTCCAATTTAAAATTCCATATAATGATAACAATAATGTTTAAATATATATAGCATCCTATGTCCCCTACGTGACATTATTGCATTGACATTTATCTTCATATTAAACTATGTTCTTATGACTTAAGAATGCAAGAGAAATTCAAAAGAACACGTGAATACTATCTAAATTTCAGATATTTTTTAGATTATTCACGTAGCTATAAATTTTCACTGAAATCATGCTGTTTATGTATATATTTGCGTCACATATACTGTTTCTTGCTTCCTACGTTTTCTTTATATGTTACTTTACCGAGTATCCACTCCAAATCCAAAGTTGTGTGTGTGATAGGTTCTGTTCTAAGCAGTGAGGTAGTTCGATCTAGAAGAATTATTAGATTAATTGTCAGATCAACAGGTGCTATACGCATGCGTCTTTTTATTAAATTCATCATGTTGTACTTAGGCTTATAGGAGTGGATTGTTCACTCAATGCAATTTTATAAAAAAATGTTAATTAGGTCAAAACTCACATATGACATATGCATTCAATATCGTTTATAACAACTACCCCCCCCTCTTTTATATATTTATATTTATATATATATATATATATATATATATATATATATATATTATGCTTTTATTTTTTTAACGAAGAAAGAGCATGAAATTAAAAGAAAGGAATGAGTTCAGGTATGCTCCATTTACCTCATTTACTTTCATGGATGTGTGACATATGGCAAAATAATATCCAATGGTTAAAATTAAATTGCAAAAATGAATAGACCCACTTGTGATTGTTAGACGATCTCTCATATACTTCTCCCTGAAGCTGTATGCGTCATCAACACACTCCATCTCTATTTTCCCAAACCTGTTTCCTAAATATTTCATTTCTAATTAAATTTGAATAAATATTCTTTTGAAAACTGTTCTTTTTGAAACCCATGAGTTTGATTTTGAAAACTGTTCTTTTGGATATTCTTAAACTCAATCTAATTTGTTTTTCACTTGCATCAAAACGCAGTTGTTCTACAAGTGGTGGCCGTTGTGGTGGGTTGATTAGTGATGGTGGCGCTTGATTTATTGGTGACGACGGTGGTGGTACGAAGAGATATGCTCATGAAACCGGTGATTGGATGGCAACAATCGACGATGGGAACACGAGATGTGATAAGCGGTGATGGAGTAAAGTACATGATGTGAGAGGAAGGGGTTGGAAGAGATGTTAATTGAAGGAGAAAATGAACAGTGCTAGACTAGAGATTTTGTTTTATCACTCATTTTTGCTCTTTTAACTTCAACCGTATGATATTATTTTACCACATTTCACACTTCCATGAAAGTAAATGGGGTAAATGAAGTTAAGGTAAATGGAGCATACCCAAACTAGTTATACATGCTTACACAGGAGTAGCTTGTTCGCTCAATGCAATTTATGCCATTTTGTTCTTAAGAATATACACAACAAGCAACAATTATCTTACCTATAATGATGCGATGATTGTTCGATAGACTCTTCAAATTATTTATATTATTTTAAAAATTTAATTGAAAGTCAAGACTTGATCGGATTCTCCACACACACAAAATTGATCAAAAGTTACAATTTGATCAGTTGAGGGGTTTGTGAGCAATTCAACAGGCTTATTGAGCAACCATCCAATAATGCAAACAATGAAGGACCTATGAACAGCCCAAAAAATGCATTTTTTGTGGGTGAAGGCTCAAAAATTTGAGTTAACTGTTGGTTCCTTTTTTTTACATCATTGATGAGTTCATGAATGACTAAATCAATTTATTTTCAACTCATTTATCTCCAAAATCAATTTTGTAAAAACTCAATTTTAGTCACGGCATAATCATTTGGAGTTTGTAATCTGAAATATCTTTCACTGTTTTTGGATTATAAAATCTAAAAACACCCAAATCGTGGGACACAACAGAAAATGCAAATGCAACATAAGTATAACTATGCGAGTTTAACTGAGGATTTGACTAATAAAACATGGATAATTATATTAAAATATTAGTCTCTAATGTGTTTTTTTTCCTAATCATATACATTTGAAAAAAAATCTTTGGTGAGGTCTATGGTATCATATTTGACACTTCAAGACTTTAACAACATCTTCGACCTTCTTATTAGTTCAAACCTTCTTAGCATCTTCATCCTTCTCAAGATTTTCAATTATTATCACATCATCATGTATACTTATCACATTACCCTTAACACAACTAAGTTCATCATAACGAACCATCATATGCAAATATCTAGGCTCCTAAAACATATGAATAAGTCTGCTATTAAATAATTAAATATTATAAAGATATAGTCACATAAATATACATGTTACTAAATAACTAAATCATATTTACTTCAAAAAAAAAAAACTAAATCATATGAATGATTGAGTTTATAAAAAAACTTTAACAATATCATTAATAAAATAAATATTATACATTAAAAGTTTAAGAAAAAAAGACTAAATTTCTTTGACTTCGATTCTGTTGCTGCTTAGAAGCCAAGCTGTAGGGTTTGGATCTAGGCATGTGACTTGAGGATCATTAAATATTTGAGAGAATCTTTTATCCAACGTTCAAAAAGGCATCATTTTTTTTGACAAAAAAAGGAAATTGCATCATGTCCAGTGTCCACTAAGTAAATAAAGCAAATTAAAGTCAAACAAGAACCAACGGGCAGAAACAAGAAATCAGCAAGGGAACTAGGGAAAGATAAACAATGGCATGCAGCACTAATTAAGACACCCAAAATAACGAATGATGCTCTCATTTTAAATGGAACCTCGCAACTGAACGATTGAATTGAATCATTTGGACGGATATTGAGTTTTAAATATTTTTTGAAATTAGAAAATAATAGAATTGTTGTGAAAGTGACTCAAAATTGGAGAAATTGGATTTCTGGAAGAGCAAATTCGGGGCCCGATGTGTCGTAACAATATAAATTTGTTACGGGTCAGATTTGTTACAATTTATTACGTATTTTATGGGCCAGATTTGTTACAATTTGTTACAATATGGGAGTTACTTTTACTATAAATATAGGCTTTGTATCATAGCAAACCTTGAGAGAAAAATAGAGGGGGCTGAAACAAGGTTTAGAAAGGCAACAACAAAACTAGGGTTTGTATAGAGTTTGTCTCTTTGGAACAAACACTAGGGTTTGAGGGTTGATTCACCTTGGGAAACACTATTAGGATTGAGTCTCTTGGTTACGGGAAGAGATTGGGACTTTGGGTAGAATTAGGCGGGAGACTTATTCTTGTAACTCATTGACATCTCTTTTGTAACGTTACTCATCATATAGTGAAACGGAGGGCTGCTCTCTCCCCCAGATTAGGTCAATTTGGACTGAACTGGGTAAACAAATTCTTTTGTGTTCTCTCTTCTTTTCTCTCCTTGTTTTCTACTTTTCTTGTGATTATAACTGTTACCCACTTGTATTGGTTGCTTGATTATTCCTTGCTCCACACATCAAGTATTTATTGGTGTGATTTTTCATCGAATTCGCAACAATTGGCGCCCACCGTGGGGCAAGGGTCAAAGGATAATTAAGTACCATGGGTTCGAAGTGGGATATTGAGAAGTTTACCGGAGATAACGATTTTGGGTTATGGAAGGTCAAGATGGAAGCGGTGTTAATACAACAAAAGTGTGAGAAAGCTTTGAAGGGTGAAGGTGTGTTACCGGTCACCATGTCACGAGCAGAGAAGACCGAGATGGTGGACAAGGCCAGGAGTGCCATTGTCTTGTGCCTCGGGAATAAAGTTTCGAGAGAAGTAGCAAAGGATACAACCGCGGCATCGATGTGGTCAAAATTCGAATATTTGTATATGACAAAGTATTTGACTCATTGGCAATTCCTAAAGCAACAACTCTACTCATTCAAGATGGTGGAGTCAAAGGCCGTCATGGAGCAACTCATGGAGTTCAACAAAATTATTGGTGATTTGAAGAACATTGAGGTGCGTCTTGAGGATGCGGGTGCTCTGATGGTGTGGTGTTGTTTGGAGGATGAAGAAGGTGATGTGTCTCACCTTGAGATTGATGCCTAGTGGAGCGGTGATCGTCTGGAGAGACGTTAAACACTCAACATCAGCCTGGAGAGTCGGTGGTAAGAATACTCATGATCAGTCTGGAGAGGCGGAGGCAACAATACTCATGATCTACCTGTTGAGGTGGAGTTTCAAGGTTGAAGACATAGTGGGATGTACGCATTTGCTAGTTGAGGTTGAGTACGCTCAACTTGAGGTGGAGTTGCACACACCGGTAATGGTACGACTATGAAGGACCTTGGGTGCTATGCTCTATGGTGAGCAAAAGGGCAATGATCTACCTGTTGAGGTGGAGTTTCAAGGTTGAAGACATAGAAGGGATGTACGCATTTGCTAGTTGAGGTTGAGTACGCTCAGCTTGAGGTGGGGTTGAACACACCGGTAATGGTACGACTATGGAGGACCTTGAGTGCTATGCTCTATGGTGAGCAGGAGATTTCTTCATGAGGTTGAAGAATGTATAGCACAGCTTGCGGGATTACTCTAAAAAAAGGCCAAGGGTGATTGGATGCAAGGAGACCTTCAAGGAAACAGGAGATGTCCTGTGTTGAAGATGTCATGGTGAATGCTTGTGGAACTACCTAAAATTCCTAGCGTAGTTGGACTGCAAGGACCTTCGAGAAGGCGGAAGACATTCCGATGGCTGAAGGGGTTGAGGTGTGTACTTGTGGATTACTCTAAAAGCCAAGGGTGATTGGGCACAAGTAGATCTTCAAGGAAGCGGGAGATGTCCTGTGTTGAAGAAGTATGGTAAATGCTTGTGGAACTACCTAAAATTCCTAGTGTAGTTGGACTGCAAGGACCTTCGAGAAGGCGGAAGACATTCCGATGGCTGAAGGGGTTAGGGTGTAAACTTGTGGAGCTACTTGGTGTAGTGGGAAGCAAGGGAAAGAGCAGCATGGTGGTTGATGTTAAATTGACATCATCACTAATTTGGAGTCAAGGTGGAGATTGTTGTGAAAGTGACTCAAAATTGGAGAAATTGGATTTCTGGAAGAGCAAATTCGGGGCCCGATGTGTCGTAACAATATAAATTTGTTACGGGCCAGATTTGTTACGTATTTTATGGGCCAGATTTGTTACAATTTGTTACAATATGGGAGTTACTTTTACTATAAATATAGGCTTTGTATCATAGCAAACCTTGAGAGAAAAATAGAGGGGGCTGAAACAAGGTTTAGAAAGGCAACAACAAAACTAGGGTTTGTATAGAGTTTGTCTCTTTGGAACAAACACTAGGGTTTGAGGGTTGATTCACCTTGGGAAACACTATTAGGATTGAATCTCTTGGTTACGGGAAGAGATTGGGACTTTGGGTAGAATTA
The DNA here is from genome assembly GCA_946800305.1 of Medicago arabica. Classification (NCBI taxonomy): domain Eukaryota; kingdom Viridiplantae; phylum Streptophyta; class Magnoliopsida; order Fabales; family Fabaceae; genus Medicago; species Medicago arabica. The sequence goes on from OX326969.1 coordinate 4,893,397, forward strand.
GGCGGGAGACTTATTCTTGTAACTCATTGACATCTCTTTTGTAACGTTACTCATCATATAGTGAAACGGAGGGCTGCTCTCTCCCCCAGATTAGGTCAATTTGGACTGAACTGGGTAAACAAATTCTTTTGTGTTCTCTCTTCTTTTCTCTCCTTGTTTTCTACTTTTCTTGTGATTATAACTGTTACCCACTTGTATTGGTTGCTTGATTATTCCTTGCTCCACACATCAAGTATTTATTGGTGTGATTTTTCATCGAATTCGCAACAATTGGCGCCCACCGTGGGGCAAGGGTCAAAGGATAATTAAGTACCATGTGGGATATTGAGAAGTTTACCGGAGATAACGATTTTGGGTTATGGAAGGTCAAGATGGAAGCGGTGTTAATACAACAAAAGTGTGAGAAAGCTTTGAAGGGTGAAGGTGTGTTACCGGTCACCATGTCACGAGCAGAGAAGACCGAGATGGTGGACAAGGCCAGGAGTGCCATTGTCTTGTGCCTCGGGAATAAAGTTTCGAGAGAAGTAGCAAAGGATACAACCGCGGCATCGATGTGGTCAAAATTCGAATATTTGTATATGACAAAGTATTTGACTCATTGGCAATTCCTAAAGCAACAACTCTACTCATTCAAGATGGTGGAGTCAAAGGCCGTCATGGAGCAACTCATGGAGTTCAACAAAATTATTGGTGATTTGAAGAACATTGAGGTGCGTCTTGAGGATGCGGGTGCTCTGATGGTGTGGTGTTGTTTGGAGGATGAAGAAGGTGATGTGTCTCACCTTGAGATTGATGCCTAGTGGAGCGGTGATCGTCTGGAGAGACGTTAAACACTCAACATCAGCCTGGAGAGTCGGTGGTAAGAATACTCATGATCAGTCTGGAGAGGCGGAGGCAACAATACTCATGATCTACCTGTTGAGGTGGAGTTTCAAGGTTGAAGACATAGTGGGATGTACGCATTTGCTAGTTGAGGTTGAGTACGCTCAACTTGAGGTGGAGTTGCACACACCGGTAATGGTACGACTATGAAGGACCTTGGGTGCTATGCTCTATGGTGAGCAAAAGGGCAATGATCTACCTGTTGAGGTGGAGTTTCAAGGTTGAAGACATAGAAGGGATGTACGCATTTGCTAGTTGAGGTTGAGTACGCTCAGCTTGAGGTGGGGTTGAACACACCGGTAATGGTACGACTATGGAGGACCTTGAGTGCTATGCTCTATGGTGAGCAGGAGATTTCTTCATGAGGTTGAAGAATGTATAGCACAGCTTGCGGGATTACTCTAAAAAAAGGCCAAGGGTGATTGGATGCAAGGAGACCTTCAAGGAAACAGGAGATGTCCTGTGTTGAAGATGTCATGGTGAATGCTTGTGGAACTACCTAAAATTCCTAGCGTAGTTGGACTGCAAGGACCTTCGAGAAGGCGGAAGACATTCCGATGGCTGAAGGGGTTGAGGTGTGTACTTGTGGATTACTCTAAAAGCCAAGGGTGATTGGGCACAAGTAGATCTTCAAGGAAGCGGGAGATGTCCTGTGTTGAAGAAGTATGGTAAATGCTTGTGGAACTACCTAAAATTCCTAGTGTAGTTGGACTGCAAGGACCTTCGAGAAGGCGGAAGACATTCCGATGGCTGAAGGGGTTAGGGTGTAAACTTGTGGAGCTACTTGGTGTAGTGGGAAGCAAGGGAAAGAGCAGCATGGTGGTTGATGTTAAATTGACATCATCACTAATTTGGAGTCAAGGTGGAGATTGTTGTGAAAGTGACTCAAAATTGGAGAAATTGGATTTCTGGAAGAGCAAATTCGGGGCCCGATGTGTCGTAACAATATAAATTTGTTACGGGCCAGATTTGTTACGTATTTTATGGGCCAGATTTGTTACAATTTGTTACAATATGGGAGTTACTTTTACTATAAATATAGGCTTTGTATCATAGCAAACCTTGAGAGAAAAATAGAGGGGGCTGAAACAAGGTTTAGAAAGGCAACAACAAAACTAGGGTTTGTATAGAGTTTGTCTCTTTGGAACAAACACTAGGGTTTGAGGGTTGATTCACCTTGGGAAACACTATTAGGATTGAATCTCTTGGTTACGGGAAGAGATTGGGACTTTGGGTAGAATTAGGCGGGAGACTTATTCTTGTAACTCATTGACATCTCTTTTGTAACGTTACTCATCATATAGTGAAACGGAGGGCTGCTCTCTCCCCCAGATTAGGTCAATTTGGACTGAACTGGGTAAACAAATTCTTTTGTGTTCTCTCTTCTTTTCTCTCCTTGTTTTCTACTTTTCTTGTGATTATAACTGTTACCCACTTGTATTGGTTGCTTGATTATTCCTTGCTCCACACATCAAGTATTTATTGGTGTGATTTTTCATCGAATTCGCAACAATTGGCGCCCACCGTGGGGCAAGGGTCAAAGGATAATTAAGTACCATGTGGGATATTGAGAAGTTTACCGGAGATAACGATTTTGGGTTATGGAAGGTCAAGATGGAAGCGGTGTTAATACAACAAAAGTGTGAGAAAGCTTTGAAGGGTGAAGGTGTGTTACCGGTCACCATGTCACGAGCAGAGAAGACCGAGATGGTGGACAAGGCCAGGAGTGCCATTGTCTTGTGCCTCGGGAATAAAGTTTCGAGAGAAGTAGCAAAGGATACAACCGCGGCATCGATGTGGTCAAAATTCGAATATTTGTATATGACAAAGTATTTGACTCATTGGCAATTCCTAAAGCAACAACTCTACTCATTCAAGATGGTGGAGTCAAAGGCCGTCATGGAGCAACTCATGGAGTTCAACAAAATTATTGGTGATTTGAAGAACATTGAGGTGCGTCTTGAGGATGCGGGTGCTCTGATGGTGTGGTGTTGTTTGGAGGATGAAGAAGGTGATGTGTCTCACCTTGAGATTGATGCCTAGTGGAGCGGTGATCGTCTGGAGAGACGTTAAACACTCAACATCAGCCTGGAGAGTCGGTGGTAAGAATACTCATGATCAGTCTGGAGAGGCGGAGGCAACAATACTCATGATCTACCTGTTGAGGTGGAGTTTCAAGGTTGAAGACATAGTGGGATGTACGCATTTGCTAGTTGAGGTTGAGTACGCTCAACTTGAGGTGGAGTTGCACACACCGGTAATGGTACGACTATGAAGGACCTTGGGTGCTATGCTCTATGGTGAGCAAAAGGGCAATGATCTACCTGTTGAGGTGGAGTTTCAAGGTTGAAGACATAGAAGGGATGTACGCATTTGCTAGTTGAGGTTGAGTACGCTCAGCTTGAGGTGGGGTTGAACACACCGGTAATGGTACGACTATGGAGGACCTTGAGTGCTATGCTCTATGGTGAGCAGGAGATTTCTTCATGAGGTTGAAGAATGTATAGCACAGCTTGCGGGATTACTCTAAAAAAAGGCCAAGGGTGATTGGATGCAAGGAGACCTTCAAGGAAACAGGAGATGTCCTGTGTTGAAGATGTCATGGTGAATGCTTGTGGAACTACCTAAAATTCCTAGCGTAGTTGGACTGCAAGGACCTTCGAGAAGGCGGAAGACATTCCGATGGCTGAAGGGGTTGAGGTGTGTACTTGTGGATTACTCTAAAAGCCAAGGGTGATTGGGCACAAGTAGATCTTCAAGGAAGCGGGAGATGTCCTGTGTTGAAGAAGTATGGTAAATGCTTGTGGAACTACCTAAAATTCCTAGTGTAGTTGGACTGCAAGGACCTTCGAGAAGGCGGAAGACATTCCGATGGCTGAAGGGGTTAGGGTGTAAACTTGTGGAGCTACTTGGTGTAGTGGGAAGCAAGGGAAAGAGCAGCATGGTGGTTGATGTTAAATTGACATCATCACTAATTTGGAGTCAAGGTGGAGATTGTTGTGAAAGTGACTCAAAATTGGAGAAATTGGATTTCTGGAAGAGCAAATTCGGGGCCCGATGTGTCGTAACAATATAAATTTGTTACGGGCCAGATTTGTTACAATTTGTTACGTATTTTATGGGCCAGATTTGTTACAATTTGTTACGATATGGGAGTTACTTTTACTATAAATATAGGCTTTGTATCATAGCAAACCTTGAGAGAAAAATAGAGGGGGCTGAAACAAGGTTTAGAAAGGCAACAACAAAACTAGGGTTTGTATAGAGTTTGTCTCTTTGGAACAAACACTAGGGTTTGAGGGTTGATTCACCTTGGGAAACACTATTAGGATTGAATCTCTTGGTTACGGGAAGAGATTGGGACTTTGGGTAGAATTAGGCGGGAGACTTATTCTTGTAACTCATTGACATCTCTTTTGTAACGTTACTCATCATATAGTGAAACGGAGGGCTGCTCTCTCCCCCAGATTAGGTCAATTTGGACTGAACTGGGTAAACAAATTCTTTTGTGTTCTCTCTTCTTTTCTCTCCTTGTTTTCTACTTTTCTTGTGATTATAACTGTTACCCACTTGTATTGGTTGCTTGATTATTCCTTGCTCCACACATCAAGTATTTATTGGTGTGATTTTTCATCGAATTCGCAACAATTGGCGCCCACCGTGGGGCAAGGGTCAAAGGATAATTAAGTACCATGTGGGATATTGAGAAGTTTACCGGAGATAACGATTTTGGGTTATGGAAGGTCAAGATGGAAGCGGTGTTAATACAACAAAAGTGTGAGAAAGCTTTGAAGGGTGAAGGTGTGTTACCGGTCACCATGTCACGAGCAGAGAAGACCGAGATGGTGGACAAGGCCAGGAGTGCCATTGTCTTGTGCCTCGGGAATAAAGTTTCGAGAGAAGTAGCAAAGGATACAACCGCGGCATCGATGTGGTCAAAATTCGAATATTTGTATATGACAAAGTATTTGACTCATTGGCAATTCCTAAAGCAACAACTCTACTCATTCAAGATGGTGGAGTCAAAGGCCGTCATGGAGCAACTCATGGAGTTCAACAAAATTATTGGTGATTTGAAGAACATTGAGGTGCGTCTTGAGGATGCGGGTGCTCTGATGGTGTGGTGTTGTTTGGAGGATGAAGAAGGTGATGTGTCTCACCTTGAGATTGATGCCTAGTGGAGCGGTGATCGTCTGGAGAGACGTTAAACACTCAACATCAGCCTGGAGAGTCGGTGGTAAGAATACTCATGATCAGTCTGGAGAGGCGGAGGCAACAATACTCATGATCTACCTGTTGAGGTGGAGTTTCAAGGTTGAAGACATAGTGGGATGTACGCATTTGCTAGTTGAGGTTGAGTACGCTCAACTTGAGGTGGAGTTGCACACACCGGTAATGGTACGACTATGAAGGACCTTGGGTGCTATGCTCTATGGTGAGCAAAAGGGCAATGATCTACCTGTTGAGGTGGAGTTTCAAGGTTGAAGACATAGAAGGGATGTACGCATTTGCTAGTTGAGGTTGAGTACGCTCAGCTTGAGGTGGGGTTGAACACACCGGTAATGGTACGACTATGGAGGACCTTGAGTGCTATGCTCTATGGTGAGCAGGAGATTTCTTCATGAGGTTGAAGAATGTATAGCACAGCTTGCGGGATTACTCTAAAAAAAGGCCAAGGGTGATTGGATGCAAGGAGACCTTCAAGGAAACAGGAGATGTCCTGTGTTGAAGATGTCATGGTGAATGCTTGTGGAACTACCTAAAATTCCTAGCGTAGTTGGACTGCAAGGACCTTCGAGAAGGCGGAAGACATTCCGACGGCTGAAGGGGTTGAGGTGTGTACTTGTGGATTACTCTAAAAGCCAAGGGTGATTGGGCACAAGTAGATCTTCAAGGAAGCGGGAGATGTCCTGTGTTGAAGAAGTATGGTAAATGCTTGTGGAACTACCTAAAATTCCTAGTGTAGTTGGACTGCAAGGACCTTCGAGAAGGCGGAAGACATTCCGATGGCTGAAGGGGTTAGGGTGTAAACTTGTGGAGCTACTTGGTGTAGTGGGAAGCAAGGGAAAGAGCAGCATGGTGGTTGATGTTAAATTGACATCATCACTAATTTGGAGTCAAGGTGGAGATTGTTGTGAAAGTGACTCAAAATTGGAGAAATTGGATTTCTGGAAGAGCAAATTCGGGGCCCGATGTGTCGTAACAATATAAATTTGTTACGGGCCAGATTTGTTACGTATTTTATGGGCCAGATTTGTTACAATTTGTTACAATATGGGAGTTACTTTTACTATAAATATAGGCTTTGTATCATAGCAAACCTTGAGAGAAAAATAGAGGGGGCTGAAACAAGGTTTAGAAAGGCAACAACAAAACTAGGGTTTGTATAGAGTTTGTCTCTTTGGAACAAACACTAGGGTTTGAGGGTTGATTCACCTTGGGAAACACTATTAGGATTGAATCTCTTGGTTACGGGAAGAGATTGGGACTTTGGGTAGAATTAGGCGGGAGACTTATTCTTGTAACTCATTGACATCTCTTTTGTAACGTTACTCACCATATAGTGAAACGGAGGGCTGCTCTCTCCTCCAGATTAGGTCAATTTGGACTGAACTGGGTAAACAAATTCTTTTGTGTTCTCTCTTCTTTTCTCTCCTTGTTTTCTACTTTTCTTGTGATTATAACTGTTACCCACTTGTATTGGTTGCTTGATTATTCCTTGCTCCACACATCAAGTATTTATTGGTGTGATTTTTCATCGAATTCGCAACAATTGGCGCCCACCGTGGGGCAAGGGTCAAAGGATAATTAAGTACCATGGGTTCGAAGTGGGATATTGAGAAGTTTACCGGAGATAACGATTTTGGGTTATGGAAGGTCAAGATGGAAGCGGTGTTAATACAACAAAAGTGTGAGAAAGCTTTGAAGGGTGAAGGTGTGTTACCGGTCACCATGTCACGAGCAGAGAAGACCGAGATGGTGGACAAGGCCAGGAGTGCCATTGTCTTGTGCCTCGGGAATAAAGTTTCGAGAGAAGTAGCAAAGGATACAACCGCGGCATCGATGTGGTCAAAATTCGAATATTTGTATATGACAAAGTATTTGACTCATTGGCAATTCCTAAAGCAACAACTCTACTCATTCAAGATGGTGGAGTCAAAGGCCGTCATGGAGCAACTCATGGAGTTCAACAAAATTATTGGTGATTTGAAGAACATTGAGGTGCGTCTTGAGGATGCGGGTGCTCTGATGGTGTGGTGTTGTTTGGAGGATGAAGAAGGTGATGTGTCTCACCTTGAGATTGATGCCTAGTGGAGCGGTGATCGTCTGGAGAGACGTTAAACACTCAACATCAGCCTGGAGAGTCGGTGGTAAGAATACTCATGATCAGTCTGGAGAGGCGGAGGCAACAATACTCATGATCTACCTGTTGAGGTGGAGTTTCAAGGTTGAAGACATAGTGGGATGTACGCATTTGCTAGTTGAGGTTGAGTACGCTCAACTTGAGGTGGAGTTGCACACACCGGTAATGGTACGACTATGAAGGACCTTGGGTGCTATGCTCTATGGTGAGCAAAAGGGAAATGATCTACCTGTTGAGGTGGAGTTTCAAGGTTGAAGACATAGAAGGGATGTACGCATTTGCTAGTTGAGGTTGAGTACGCTCAGCTTGAGGTGGGGTTGAACACACCGGTAATGGTACGACTATGGAGGACCTTGAGTGCCATGCTCTATGGTGAGCAGGAGATTTCTTCATGAGGTTGAAGAATGTATAGCACAGCTTGCGGGATTACTCTAAAAAAAGGCCAAGGGTGATTGGATGCAAGGAGACCTTCAAGGAAACAGGAGATGTCCTGTGTTGAAGATGTCATGGTGAATGCTTGTGGAACTACCTAAAATTCCTAGCGTAGTTGGACTGCAAGGACCTTCGAGAAGGCGGAAGACATTCCGATGGCTGAAGGGGTTGAGGTGTGTACTTGTGGATTACTCTAAAAGCCAAGGGTGATTGGGCACAAGTAGATCTTCAAGGAAGCGGGAGATGTCCTGTGTTGAAGAAGTATGGTAAATGCTTGTGGAACTACCTAAAATTCCTAGTGTAGTTGGACTGCAAGGACCTTCGAGAAGGCGGAAGACATTCCGATGGCTGAAGGGGTTAGGGTGTAAACTTGTGGAGCTACTTGGTGTAGTGGGAAGCAAGGGAAAGAGCAGCATGGTGGTTGATTTTAAATTGACATCATCACTAATTTGGAGTCAAGGTGGAGATTGTTGTGAAAGTGACTCAAAATTGGAGAAATTGGATTTCTGGAAGAGCAAATTCGGGGCCCGATGTGTCGTAACAATATAAATTTGTTACGGGGCAGATTTGTTACAATTTGTTACGTATTTTATGGGCCAGATTTGTTACAATATGGGAGTTACTTTTACTATAAATATAGGCTTTGTATCATAGCAAACCTTGAGAGAAAAATAGAGGGGGCTGAAACAAGGTTTAGAAAGGCAACAACAAAACTAGGGTTTGTATAGAGTTTGTCTCTTTGGAACAAACACTAGGGTTTGAGGGTTGATTCACCTTGGGAAACACTATTAGGATTGAATCTCTTGGTTACGGGAAGAGATTGGGACTTTGGGTAGAATTAGGCGGGAGACTTATTCTTGTAACTCATTGACATCTCTTTTGTAACGTTACTCATCATATAGTGAAACGGAGGGCTGCTCTCTCCCCCAGATTAGGTCAATTTGGACTGAACTGGGTAAACAAATTCTTTTGTGTTCTCTCTTCTTTTCTCTCCTTGTTTTCTACTTTTCTTGTGATTATAACTGTTACCCACTTGTATTGGTTGCTTGATTATTCCTTGCTCCACACATCAAGTATTTATTGGTGTGATTTTTCATCGAATTCGCAACAAGAATAATCCCAAAATCTACACATTGGGGAGGTGAAAATTTGAGTTCTATGAGAAAAAAAAGATCTATGTTAACATTTAAAAAATATATATATAGTATCGATTAACATTGTAAATAATATACAATCATATGCTGTCATATAAATATTATTATAGTCTATTTTAGAAAATAATAAACTCTATTATAAGTGCAACTTGGTTTAAAATAGTAAAAAATTCCTTTGCAAAATCCATACCTTGTTTAACTAGGAAATGACAAAACTATTCCCTTCATCACAAAATATGCTACCTTTTTCGGTAAATTTAGTGTTTCATTTTATAAAATATCTGAAATCATCCACTATTAATTTTATTTTGGAATCTGTGTATTTTGTTTACCACAATACCTTCATGCATAAACTAATTCTTGGAATCTTAGTTTAGATAAAATGATAGTAGTATAATTGTAGACAACTTTAATGCTTTTACCAAATTGTACTTTTTTAGTTAAAAAAGTTCTCTATTGTTATACAATAGTGGCTGTGCAGTGCTGTTGAATATGCATCCAACTCATTCTGAACAAATATGCAAAAAATGTTTTTTTTTTTTCATTTTTTTCAGTTTATGTCACACAAGTACTAATAATGTAGATAAATGTGTATTAGAAGTGGCAACTCCTTCCAGAAATTGGGATCATAATTTTCTTATCACTAATCTTACTCATGATTTTGCTTTGCATGTTTTTGCGCTCCTATGAGGCCTACTAACTTTGATGATCTTGACTGGATTGGTTGGAGAGGGACCAACATGCGTTATGGTTTCAAAGTACTATGGTTACTATTATGAGTAAATATTTGATTTTCAGATTCATTGAATAGTTAATTTATCGGTTTATAATATAGTTTAGATACATCGGTTATTCAATTAACCTAAAAATAATATCTTAATTTATAATAATGATCGAATGAAGTATTTTTCTATAATGAGACAAGTTTTAACTCATAGAAAAAGATTGAGAGGCCTTGTAAAACTGAAAAGGACATCACATAATTCAAACTTTTATGTGGATGACAATGCAGGTGCGGTTTCTCACCATTAATTGTAGAAGCAAGTGAGGAGTTGGAACCTCCCATCCCATATGGAAAAGAGGACAAAGCTATTATTCATGATGTGCTGCAAGATTGCTCCGAAGTAACTCAAAGGCTCAAGTTAGTCCATTCTAATCAAATTACTAATTTATTTTCTTTAAATTGTTGGGACTGTATTTTCAAGAATATCAACTATTCAATGAATCTGAAAATGAAGAGGGGGACTTAATTTTCACGAAAAACTGCTTCGCGGAACTCAAAATAAGGAGGGGAACTCAATTTTCCCGGTTGCATGCTAGCACTAGTGGTCATCGAGGAACACAATTGTTTTTGATGAAGACTTTCACTGATCTATTGCCATATTGTTCTAAAAATGAATAAAAACATTGATAGTGTTAACCACCGTTTGATTTTGTTGAAAAAGCACCACATTGCTTAGAATTATAAAGGAATTGGTAGACAGAACAATCAATGTTTTCTTTAAAAAAATCAACGTTGTTTCTTGAAGTGCAAGACAAGCAAGATAATTCATTCACTTGTTTACTTTCTTCGCAAGTCTTGTAGGCCACAAGAATATTTCTTGAAGTATAAGACAAGCAGAGTGATGTATATGTGTGTGTGTGTGTGTATATATATATATATATAGGCTCTATTTATTTGTTGCATGATGCACTAGTAAAAAACAATTTAAATTTATATTTGACTATTTTCTTTCTTATACTTTTGTCTAAGAGTGTTGTGAGTTGTAGTTAGGTATTTATTTAGAGTGTGTGTATGTACTGAGACTTTTTTTTTTTTTTTTTTACGGAGCTAGGACCGATGGATGTTTAAGAGTAGTCTATATATTGTAACACTTTTTATATTGTATTATTCTCTGGTTGTCATTAGAGAACGATCGTGGTTTTTCTCTAATTTTGGAGTTTCCACATTATATTCTTGTGTTCCTTTATTTTCTATATGTCAGCCTTTATCAAACAACTTTTTCATTAGTGAGAGACCATTTTCATTGGCTGTAAAATACCTTAAGAGGAATGGACTATAAGCTTAAGTTTGATGGAGCTTATAAGAAAAAGACAATGGATCTCTCAAGTTGTGGTGGTCTACTGTGGAACTCAAATGGGATAGGTATAATAAGTTTTTTGTGCAAAGTTGAAATTTTTGATGTGCTTGATGCTAAGATAGACATGGATTCACAAGTCTTGAGGTTGAGAACGATTCCAAAACTCTTATTGACTTTGTAACAAGGACCAATAAAGCCAATGAAAATCCGCTTATCTTAATGCACGAGATATATAAGCTTTTAGGATTGATTTTATTTTTCAAACAACATAATATTATTAAGCAAGGCAAGCGCAAGACATACAAAACCCGTAATAGGAGGAAAAAGAGTACAAGCAAGGCCTATAAACAAAGGACCTTACAATACCAATACACCAACTCAAAAGAAAAACCTAAAATCTAATTCCAAAACTGATAGAAACTAGAAAACAGAGTTTAGAATGAAGCACATCAAATTCATACTAAATTAATTTCACCTTAACTTTGAATGATAGGTGTAATTCAACCACACATATGATGGGAGGACACTAAAAGCACTAATTGATTCACCGATTTTAGTTTTTCTTTGAGTTATTTCCATATACATGTTCACGATACTCCTCCTCCTTATGAGCTTATAAGTCCCATGATTTTTTATGACATATCCTCGTAACTTTGTAGTTCCTTTTCATTTTAGGCCTTAACCCTGTTTTATTACTAAAAAACAGAGTTTAGATCCTTTTTAATTTAGTAAAATGTGAAATTAATTTGGTCTTTTTTTTTATGAAGAGAAACACAGTTGGTTGATGTCCCATGATTTCTTTGGGTATCTATAAATTCGAAGAAGGTGCCAATGAAAATGTCCATCGGATCTAAAGGTCTTAAAAATGCATGTAGTCCATAGTTAGAGTGTTTCTTTTATAATCCATTCAGATTATAAAATAAATAAACAATAGAGAACTTGAGAATATTTTTACGTGTGTTACGCTTATTATGTTAATATACTCCCTCCGTCTTATAATAGACGACATATTTGAAAATGTGTAATTTTGTTATAACTTACGTTGACGATATTTTTCTACTAATACTAATATATAAAGATAAATAATATTATATAATGATGTTGTTAGATTCGTCTTGATGAGTATTTTTAAAATATCAAATTTCATAATTTTTTCGAATATATTATTCAAGATATTTAAGCTAAAAAATATGCATTGACATGCGTAATAGGATCAATTGTATCATATATCGTAGAATTGTAGAGTGTGCAATAAACTAATAGTTTTTTTTTTTTGAGACATAATGCGAGGACTGGTCTGGAAACAGTTTTTTATTTTGAGAGGACTTCTAGTTAACGATACTAAACACCAAATTAACGTTAATTCAAATTTTTATCGTTATATGTCTCGTGAGTTGTGATTTGGTGTATATGTCACATGACTTAGGTTTTGTCATCTTTTAAATTTGATCTCAAATCTTTTTGAACGGCTTTGCTTTTGAGGCCTCTTTGACCAAAAAGTACCCAAAGCATTATTTGAAATTTGAGCATTTCATTGGCACATTTGTGTGTGAATTGGACATATTCAAGATGCCAATGAAGAGCCTTCAAGCAGCCTATTTTTGAAATTCAATGATTGAAAAGAATGACAATTGGGTCACAACTATATGTCAATGCATTATTATATTTAAAAAATGAGAAATGTTAACCGGTGACTGGGACACCGGTTAAGGGTCTAAAAAAATAACTTTTTATGAAAGTTTGTGTAATCAGTGCATTAAAAATTGAAAACTTTGATATTTAAAAATAATAATTTCTTAATTTAGCCTACTTAAAAGGTGTTCCGGTGGCACTCATTAACAATAACCTTAAAAAATACATGAACCGGCACAATTGGAAAATATGGTAAACTTTCAATTCCATCAAATCAATACAAAATTCTCAACAATCAATTTTACATCATCACCAACATGATCACAAAATCTTATAAGAAATATAGAATTTCAAAAACTACAATAAACTAAAAATATAGATAAATAATCAAATTGAAAGACCAAATTGCAAATCTTTTATTCATTATTAAATTTTGCACAATTGTTCTTATAAATTATAAATTGAGAAATGATATTTGCATAACCACTTTATGACAATTTTTTGACAACTTTCTCTCTCATACTCACATTATACTTTTACTCTCTCTCTTCCTTTTTCTCTCTCCATTGTATTTGATCAATGAAGAGAGAAAAAAAAAGTTGTCACATAAGTTGTCTCACATGGTTGTTCAAATAACACTACTCTATACATTACACCTTACCTACTATGAATCCACCATAACATATTACTGAAAGAGTTTCCATCATCAAAACCTTTCAACATTCTAATATTCTTCAATGCATTCTTCTTATCATAAACACCTTGCAAAGCATAGGTAAACCCTTTCCAACCTTCAATATTAGTTTTGTTCTTGAAAGATGGCAGTGTCCATTCCACAAGCTCCTTAGCATAAACACCATCATTGAACAAAGACTCAGTAATAGGCAACAAAGGCAAAACTTGTATACTTAGCCTACACTCTCTACATTCAGATGAAGCCCACCATAGTGCACTATCTCTTTTGTTTGCCCACAAAATTCCCACTATCCTATTCTCTTTCGCGAAATCTCCACCATACAAATTATTTTCGACTTTCACATGCCACCAAGTTTGCACGGCATTAATTTCCAACGCTAAAAGCGTTGATCCAATGGCGACAAGATCTTGGTCGCCATATGCTAAACCGACCAATGCTACTGAATAGTATGCATTCACAGCTTCACTCGAACTTTCTTGATTCCTTCCATGTTCAAATTCGGTCAACCCCGACGCCCAAGAATGCAACTTGTATGGATCAAAACACCTTAAAGTTGGATAATTTTTGTTATCCCTTTGACCCAAGTTCATGAAATCTTTCACAAGTGAATAAACTTGTGGTTTATACTTTTGTCCCCAAGAAGGATCAATTTTTGCAAGAACTCCAATTCCATAAAGAAAATACCCTAAATGATAATGATGATCATTATAAATTCCAAAACCAAAATCAGCACTTGAATCATTAATCCCTTGTTGAGTAACTAATCCACCCCAACTTTTTTCATAGAAAAAACCATTCCCTTTGAAATTTCCATCCAACCATGGCTCAATAGTTTCCTTCAAAAAATTCTTGATAATTGGAATCACTTTAAAACAAGAAACTTCTTCAGCTATTAAAGCAAACCTTGCAGCTCTTCCAACAATCTTACCATAAAAATAAGATGAACTTGTTGTTATTGCTGAAATATTTAACTTCTTCACATCATTAACAAGAGCAGAAACAATTTCAGCATGTGATTCTTTTGTAACACCTTTATTTGAATGCCATGTTACATTAACAGAATCAGTTTTCAAATTCCATGAATTTCCAACAACACCAACAAGATCACCATCAACACTTTTATACCTAAAATCATCAAGAACAGTAACACCATGATTGTTACTTTTTGATAAAAGCTTAACATGAAGAGGGTGTGCTAGCATGAGTAAATCACCAGAATTTTTCCTTTGCCATTTATAAACCAAACCAAATTTCTTCTTGATGTTTGCATCACCAGAAACAGGATAACAAGAGCTGAATTTATCAAGAATTTTCTCACCATTGGAATCAGGAACAACCGCTATACGAATAATACCGGAAAATGGATCGGATTTAACCTCGGAACCATCATGGTTGAAGTTAATCGGTGAAGAAGTGTATATGATCCATTTCTGATTGTTATTGAGTTGAAGTGTATATTTGGTTTTTCTCTTATCAAAAGGAGACAAAGAAAGTATACTATGAATTGTTGTGATCAAAAGAGGTGTTGGTTTTGTAACTGAAGCAGTTATAAAAGGGCTTCCTCTAACCAAAAAGAATCTTAGGTTTGAAGAGGGAATGTCAAGAGTCACACCAAGATCACTATATGATGAAATAACATGGTTTTTTGGTATATTTGTATGAGTTTTTTGTGAGGATGAAATTGTAAGATCTGGTGAAAAAACTTGGTATAACATTGCTGTTGAAAAGAGGAGAAGAGGGTATGAAACAGATAGGGAAGAGTTTGAGGATTTGACAAGGTAAGGGTGAATGTATTCATGTTGATCACCATTTTGTAGAACAAAGTTTTGGAAGAATGAGTTTGTAGGGAGGGGTGTGGATAGTAAGTTTTGTGAGAAGAAATTTGAAGGGTTTGGGAGAACTGTTGAATGAGTTTGAGGAAATAGGAAAGGAACAGAAGACATTGTGATTTGGTTGATAAGAGTTGTTACAATGTTTGTGATGTGTGTGGTGTTTGTTTTTCCTTTGCCTTATATAAATAAATAATGAGTATGAACTTAGGTGAGATTGTTGAGAATATGATCAAAGTTGACTTTAAAACAAAAGATTTTTTTAAAAAAAAATCATTGAGATATTAATCTATCGAGCAATGCTATATATCAAGAAGAAATTGATAACGATATTGTCATGAAAAATAGGTTAGCCAATCAAAATTGTGTCTGATCGGATATCTTGGATGCTGGTTGTATATATATATATATTTTTATGAAACAGAAATCTACTAAATTTGAAAATTTAAGGGACATAAATTTCAAATCATTCTTGAATTTATCATGATTAACTCCTTTGCTGTATCCAGCATTAGCTTAATCTATAACCTATATCCGTTATGTTTGATGAAGTATAATGTTAGAATATAAATTTAAATTAGAGTCTTCGTCGCAAGTTACTCTTTTGAATATTTTGAATAATTCAAGAAATTTGAATATTTTTAAAATTTTAAAAATATAATAATTTAATTTCTTAATGTGTTTTAATATAATATTAAATGTTTATTAATTAATCATTCTGAGCTTAACTCAGTTGGTAGGGACAATGCATAATATATGCAGGGTTCAACCCGCGACCATCACCCAAAATAATGTATATTAATTAACTTTTTTTAACAAATTATAAGCAACTTTTTATTTATTTAGGATTCATTAAATAACTAATGTATTTGGACTATATTATAATCCAGATACTAATGAAGTGTTAATGATATTTTTATCTATAATACCCCATAACTATTTATTATTGTCTTTTCATTTAATTTTTTATTTTATTTTTCCAATGCCATTAATGAGGAATAGTTTTGTAAAAGCTAAATTACACCAGAGGTCTTTTAAGTTTCAGGTTTGTAACAGACTGATCATTTAAGTTATTTTGGTCACACATAAGTTCTTAAGTTTGAGATTTGTAACATATTCGTCCTTTAAGTTATAACGGTCACACATAAGTCCTTTAAGTTTGTAAACGTTTTTAATTTAGTTATTCTGTTAACCAAACATTACAAAAACAATGATGTGGCAGTATGACTAAATCGAAAAATGTTTACAAATTTAAAGGACTTATGTGTGACCAAAATAACATAAAGAGCCAATTTATTGCAAAATAATAGAGGGTTATGCATCAAAGCGCATTGCAATGCTATATGAATTGAAAAAATAAGAAAAAAAAACTAATGATAAAGCTGACATTAATGATAATAAGGCAAATTACATTGACTTCCTTGGGGGTTTTCTTAAATAACACAAGTGTCCCTTCTAATTTTCCAAACACATCAATCTCCCCTCATTTTATTCATTTTAATAACTTTGTAAACATACAATTTAATGTCAGTCATTTTAGTTTGCTTGTATTTGTTTTCTCTTTTTACAGTTAAGTTAAATGTAGTTTTTTTCACAATAGAGAAACAATAACAACATTTATTTTTACCATCAAATAGAACAAAACATCGACAAATACATAAGAGTTCAAAAAAGAATATAGAAATGAGAAGAATTTCGGTGGATGGACATTGTGGTTGATCAATGAAAATGAAACAATCTTCGATATTTCTGTTTTATTACATTAGAGTTTAAAAATTAAACCAACTTGACTGATCAGGAACAATAAGTTGGAAAAAATCACCTACGTGAAAAATAGAAGAAAAAATAGTCAAAAATTAAGTGAGTGCATACTCGTATGAAGAAGTTAATTGCTAAAAAAAATGGAATTAACAATTTAAACCTTATATTATAAGGGAATTGCTTGTCAATTTGATAAAAAATAAGGAAGATTAGTGTTTTAGTTGAAAAAATAGAGCGGATATTTGTGTTATTTAAGGAGACCTTAAGGGATGTTGGTGTAATTAGCCCATGTTTATTTTTAAGAGTAATTTGTCCATGATAAAATAATTAAAATAGTTGTTATTAAATATTATGAAGTGATATCATTATTGATAAAGAAAAAAGTGTCTAATAAAAATAAGAAAAAAAGCGGATGCTAAAAATATGTAAAAATATTAAAAAAAATAATGATTTTATTATTGATAAGATTTCGTTATGAGTCTCGTGTATGAATTGTACAATTGTATTATTCTATTCTGTGTTTATCGTTTTTTCAGTGTTTTTTATAGTTATATGACATGGTGGTCTGACTTTTATGATTCTTTATTGTTTCTAAATATGTTGAGATCTGTAGGTTTCAAGGTGTCTTGTTTGCTTACAATCTGATTCTTCAAACTCGAAAGAGCTTTTATGCTTGATGATTTGTTCAGGAAGCTGTTGGCATTTAGATTTTGATACAATTTTGATGATCGATCCATTAATTGTTCTTCACATATGTTCACTTTTCATATTTTTTTGTAAATTGGTTTCACATCGTTGCTCCCTGAAATTAATGATTTTTTAGGATAGATTAGGGTCGATCTACTTGATCTGATTTATTATGTTATATCTATGTATTGAGTTTTATCTTAGTCAGATCTAATGTCTGTGATTAGTGAATATTTTTAGATTAAATATGTAAACAATTGTCATTTTTTGATTTGATTACCTATAAAAAAAACTCATATGAAGGTAGTTCTATTGCATCCTAAAAAAGAAAAATCATATGAACATCATAAACTAAATATGATCTTTTGTTACAAAAGACACATAAAGGTAAATATTTGTTGAAGTATCAAAATATTAAGATGGGACAAAATTGTGTTTTTACTTGTCATTAACTTTAATAATTAGAGAAACTTTAATAATTAGAGAAAGATAAAATAGATTGTAAATTGATTTTAACTCTTTAGATATTTAGAAATTGAATTATAGAAAGAAAAAAATTTGATTGAGATTAAGATTAAGTTTGTTTGTTATTTAAAAAATGATTATGTTAGTGTGTTTTATCGAGTGAGGTTGTTTTAATAATTTGTTTTTAAGAGAGAAAAAATAGGGGGAAGTTGAAGCAAAAAATACAATAGAATATAATTTTGATAACATGTCAAAAAATTAAGAAGGGGCAAGATTGTTTTTTTGTTAGACAATAAATTTCATAATTAGAGATCAGAATTAAAGAAAGATAAAATAGATTGTAAATTGTTTTTAACTCTTTAGATGTTTAGAAGTTGTATTATAGAAAAATTTATTTTGATTGTGGTTAAGATTAAGTTTGTTTGTTCTTTAAAAAAAGATTATGTTAGTATTCTTTATCGACTGAGTTTGTTTTAATTTGTTTTTAAGAGAGAAAAATAGAGGGAGGTTGAAGCAAAAAATACAAAAGGATGTAATTTTGATAACGTGTCAAAAAATTAAGAAGGGTCAAGATTATATTTTTGGTAGACATTAGGTTTTATGATTAGAGAAGGATAAAATCGATTGTAAATTGTTTTTAACTCTTTAGATATTTTGACAAACTCTTTAGATATTTATCAATTGAATTATAGGAAAATTTGTTTTGATTGAGATTAAGATTAAGTTTGTTCTTTAAAAAAAAGATTATGTTAGTATGTTTTATCGGCTTAGTTCGTTTTAATTTGTTTTAAAGTGAAAAAAAATAGGGGGAGGTTGAAGCAAAAGAATATAGTTTTGATGATGTGTCAAAATATTAAGAAGGGGCTAGATTGAATTTCTGATAGACATTAAAATTTATAATTAGAGAATAGATGTAACAAACACGATATGATATGAAATGTCTGATTTTTTTTTTCCGAAGAGTATATTTATACTTACTTTTTCATTATCCCAATTATACCCTTAAACAATTTATTCTATAATAAAATCATTGTTGGGATTAGTTTGGTTTGTTATAACTTAAAAACAACAACCAATTATATTTTTAGTTTTAATCCAAATTAAAATTTCATAAAAAAACACCGTTAATAATTTTTAAACGTTAGCGCATTAAAAGAGCGGAAAGACGACGTACATATGAGTGTCCGTCTTTTTGCTAGTAATAGATAATATATATGAATTATGAACCGTTCAAATAGCCGTTGGGGAAGTGTTATAATCAACATTGTTTGCTTTGTTTACTTTATGATATTTCCGATTTAGTCAACAATTGGTTGCTTTGTATAGTTCAGCTATAATATTTTTGATTTAGTTTTATCAAAAAATATTATTTTGGATATTGAGGGATTGGGTTATATTTTTTTATGGATATTTTAATTTATTAAAAATATTATTTTGGATATCGAGAGATTGGGTTATATTTTTTTTACGGATTTTTATTTTATTATATTAATAAATTATTACAAAAGCATCTTATGCCAGGAAACAAGAGAGAGCATGGGTCCTATTTCAATCCAAATCGCATATAAAAATTAACAAGCAGGACAAAATAGTTTTCGTAAGATTCTGTTTGTCTTGTGAGTCATGAACAATGATGAAGAATTAAAATTTGGATTATGCTAAGGAGTGTTGGAGGGGTTAGCACTGTTAGCGCAACAAATCAATGCTTGTTACACATGCAATAAAAGCAGAAGCAGTTTAAGGTTTGTTAATGTTTATTAGTTTTGTGATTTAGTGAATTGGAGAGAATGTGAAGAGAGAAAGATAATGAATTGAGGAATGTAGAAAATGTATTATTGATTCTTATGAAAATTTGTATATGTTACTTGAACCATAAGTAATAAAAGGTTTGTTTAGGTCCCTTAACTTTATTTAAAGTATTGGTTTGGTCCGTTATGTTAATTTAATTCAAAAAACGTTAAGTTTAGGTACCAAACTAATACTAATTAAATAAGTTAAGAGACCAAATTTTAACGTTTTTTTGAATTAAATTAATCGAATGGACCAAATCGTTACGTTAAATAAAGTTAAGGAACCTAAACAAACCTTTTATTACTTATGGGACCAAACTAATACTTCAAATCAAGTTAACGGACTA
Organism: Medicago arabica; assembly: GCA_946800305.1. Taxonomy (NCBI): domain Eukaryota; kingdom Viridiplantae; phylum Streptophyta; class Magnoliopsida; order Fabales; family Fabaceae; genus Medicago; species Medicago arabica. The sequence goes on from OX326969.1 coordinate 4,913,518, forward strand.
ATTGAGCTTTTAAGCCAAGCATTTTTGTCATTTTATACACTTGTGACATTGTGGTTGGCCAATGTCATATGACATTGACACTCCAATGTCACCTAAGTACTACCCGTGTTCGAGAGGTATTTGTAAAGGAAGAAAAAACAAAAAAGTTATAAATTAAAAATAATACTTTTTAAATTTTGAAAAATCAACTACACAATTTCCAATCGATTGCACAACTTCCAACCCAATAGTATTATATTTACTTCTTTAAACGGTCATTCGAAGTCATCGGTTAACATTTTCCTTAAAATTGTGTTTTTTAATTGCAATTCATTTTTGTAATCTCAAAAAAAATTACAATACCTTTTTTTTGTATCTCAAAAAAATTTACAATACCTTTTTTATTTGTAAGAAAGAAATTGCAATATTTAACGCTTTAATAAATAATTCATCTTGTGTAAAAAAAAAAAATCATCAATTGCTCCATAATGGGTAAAAGATATATTCTTAGTTTATTAATTAATGAAATCATATCAATGCACTATTTTTTTAGAGCATTTCAATGAGAGGGTAAAAGATTTCTTCCTGTTTAACCAGATGTGTTGGATTCAAATCCAACCTTAAAAATGCAACAGTGTTAAATCTCTGAGATGGTAAAAGATTTTTCAGCTTAGTTAGATGTCTTTCACTAGTTTTTAGGAGGAGTCGATCAATATGATGGCATCGAAATTGTACAACTATGAAGTCCTTTGATATTATGCTCTATGTGAGAGCAAGGTAATCTTTAAGAGGACGCATAAGCACACTTTGGAGTTTAAGAGGTTATGATAAAAACTTTTGGATTTACCTAAAAATCCTAAAGTGGTTGGATGCAAGTTCTTCAAGAGGGAGGAAGGGAGTCCAAGTATTAAGAAGTAAAAGAGAAAAAATTGTGAGACAAAAAATGTAGTTGGAGGCAAGGGAAAGAAGTAAGATGATTGATGATTAAATTGACATCACCATTAGTTTAAACTCAAGATGGAGAATAGTTAAAATGCGCCTTGAAATATTATGTTGGATACTGTCTCACGCGTTAGGCGTATGGATTGTTGCGTTAGTCGTAACTATTTTAAAATTTATGGGAAGTGTGTTGCTATCTGTTGCATGAGGCGTGGTGTATAGTTGTTGATGACATGTCATCTTACATTATTCTTAGCATGTTTTTCAATTATTTTCAGTAGGGTTTAGCAGCGAAAAGGAGGAGTATTAGAGCAATTGCCTATGATTTCGGGACTTTTGTAATGTTTTATATATTTGAGTCTGTAATTCTAGTTTTCTCGAAACATAACAATTTTAGGGGGTTTCTGAAGTAATTCACGAAGAAATCATGCAAATAGGAAAATCAAGAACAACTGAAGAATTGTGAAGACTTGGAAAGACTTACAAGAGGGAGGAATTCTGCTCCCTAGTTCTGAGACAAGTTATTTGAAGACGAATTCCTAAAAACGACGGAAAATCGGAGATTGGGCCCAAGAAATAAACACCATGTGCCTAGGGTATGGATTTTACATGCCATGCGCCTAGGGCATGCAAATTGCTTCACTCACATGCGCCTAGGGTGTTTGTGATGCACCCCATGTATGCAAAAATGTGGGGCACAACTGTTTTTTCTTATTTCCGTGTTGGGTAAAGCCCGCACTTTTAACCCAAACTCAGGTAGAAACCCTCACTATAAATACCAGCCGTCCTCATTCAGAAATTCTTGTTCAGAACTGTGGCAGTTCAAGAGGAAGGCAACTTTGGAGCTTCATAAGAGTTTTTATCTTCTCCTTGATTTTCTAGGGTATGTTTTTATCTTTAGTAATTTGTTTTTAGTTACCATGTGTAACTAAATCTTTTAAGGTTAAAGTTCTAAGATGAATCTTTGTTTATTTTTGTTGGATATTTATTTAAAATATGTCGTTTATTTAATTTATTCTTTTGTTCGCTATTAAGTTCCTTATGAGTTCTTTTTTTCAAAAGAGCGCAACCATATATTAGATACTTAGGTTGTGACAAGACCTAACATTGCTACTACTATCTTGTTGCTTATATCTTGATATTTATATTATACTAGTAACTATCTATCTTAGAAGTAAGTGGTTATTAACTAACGAAAGATACCGAAAGAGAGTTGACCCTAGTTGTAGGTACTTAGGAGATGACATTACTAAGATTGAGTTGTGCTCTACCGAATCTAGGAAGTAACTGGTTAGTAATTAGGGAAACAAGTGTCTCCGGGGAATAAGGCTTTATCAAACCATTCTCTTGAAACTCTTAGTAAGGTAGACGAGATAGGGTTACTCGTTTGTAGGACTACTAGGAGTGTAGAGAGGGTGTTCTATGAGTGTCCTAAGATTCATAGATGGGTCGACCTAAGGGAACATTGGCCTTCATTCCCTTGAGAAACAACTGAAACGCCAATTTAAGTTTATGTTTCAATTACCTTAAAATTAACAAGACCCCGAATATAAGGATCATCGTGCGATCATCAGGTGCAGTTAGACATTGGAGGGATAAACCTAGATCAACCGAGATAGTATAGACCCCGCACGTAAGGAACACCATGCGATCAGCAGGTGCAGCTTGACAACTGACTAGGTTAGAACGTCCCAACGACCTTATCACTTGTATAGTCTACCTAAGAAAAATAAACGCGACATATATGTTATTTATTATACAACAATATAAACAACGGGATTCGAAAAATCGTAACCGCTGCTTACTTTTCTGCAACCAAAAACAGGTAAACTTGTTTTGTTGCAAACAAATAAAAATTGTAAGACTTCTAACCTTTAACTTTTATATCGTCAAACTTACAAAAATAAGTAACGCGAATTGTTTGGACGAAACAACAATCCATGTGGATACGATACTCTACTTATCACTTTATTACTTAGTAAATGATTTGGTACACTTGCCATATCCGACCATCAGCTGCGAGAGGAGCAAAAGGTTGTGTGAGTTACAGAGTGCATGCAGGAGGCACAAAAGGTTAGTACAATTCATCTTGTATTATTGAGGTTGCGCAAGTGCATACAACAAGCGCATGTGCGCATCCAAAATCTATAAATAGATAGTTTCAATACATTGTTTAATGAGAGGTGTGAAACAAACTAAGGTTTATGAAATGGGAGAATTCTAAGGAGTTCAAAAGGCTAGGAATTTGGTACTTTTGGGGTTATATTATAGGCTTTGAAAACAATATAAACACCTTAGCATGTGAAACCATTTAGTCTCTTGTAAAAGGGTATTTTTTGGTTTTTATTGTTAAATTTTAATTTCTTGCAATTTTTATATCTCTTTTGTAAGAGTTTTTTGATAGTCGATTGGAGAATTACTATCTCCCTTAAACGTAGGTCAAATTGAAATAAATTGGGTATATAAATATCATTTTGTTTTTATTCTCTTTTATATTATTTTGTTGTTTTTTATTACTTTGGTTGGTTGTTGTTAATTTTGCTCCACAAATCAAAGTATTGGAATGAGTTTTGCCTTGTTGAACCATAATAATTTTAAGAACAATGACCTCTAATTTTTAGTTTTGATGATAACAATATAGTTGATAATAATTGATACTATGATGTTTTTGTTTCCTTGTGTAGACTATTTTGACCCTTTGGCAAGAAAACACAAACTCTGGGAGTTGTTCGTTGTCGTCATCTGGAACCTTCAAGCAGTGGCGGATACAGATTTTTTTTTTCGTGTGGCTAAAATTTTATCGGTCCTTTGTTTGATGAGCAAGTCGCTGTTTGGTTTAAAAAAAAGTTTGAGTAACTCATTTTTCTTGGTTATATTTATATCATATGGTTTATTATTTCTTGATCAAAATATTTGATTTTATTATTTACTCCCTCCGTCTCACAATAATTGTTACTTTAGCATTTTTTTATCTCAAAATAATAGTCACTTTAGAATACCAATGCATCATTTATTACTTTTTTCCACTACCATACCCTTATTTATTGAATTTTATCTAACTTAACTACTCTACTAACTACAATTAATAAGGGTATATTAGTAAATAATATTGATTTTACCATTGAAATCAACACAATTAATCATTTTCTTAATCACCGCGCACAAACCTTAAACGACTGTTATTGTGAGACGGATGGAGTATATGAGCCAAAGTCCACCAAAACACAACAATACTTTCTTACTATGCATTTTTTTACTATCTAGTTTTACAATTTACAACCGTCTTATGTGCTCTTTCTTCCATCTATTCTTAGTATTTACTTTAAAATCATTTTAAATAAATTATTGTTTATGATTTATTGAGTTAAGTGGTGCATTATTATTATTATTATTATTATTATTATTATTATTATTATTATTATTATAATAGTTAGTGATTTTCTTCCATCTATTCTTAGTATTTAATTTAAAATCATTTTTAATAAATTATCGTTTATGATTTATTGAATTAAGTGGTGTATTATTATTATTATTATTATTATTATTATTACTAGCGTCCAGACGGGCACTCCCGTACCCGTCTGTCCGTTCTTTCTACTGCGCTAACGCATGTAACTCATAAACAGTATGTTTTTCAACATTTATGTTGATTTAGTTTTTTATATATATATATTTTGGAGAAAATAATTAGATTTAAAAGAATGACCAAGCTTGATCAAAAAGAGAAGTATCAAGGTTGTTTTAAAAAAATGTAAGATATGCAATTCATGCACTTCATTGACATGGAGTTACTAAATATATATTTAGTTTTGTGATGTATGTTCATCTATCTATGGAGGATGAATATACATGAAACATGAGTGACATTTATGGGGTTGGGTTTGATGAAGACTTTAAATCTTTCCCATTGCTACCACAATTTACAGAAAAAGAGTACACATATGCTCTTTTATTATTTCTCAAGCACAATCAACACATGCATCTGTTCCTACAGTAGGTGCTAGTACATCAACTGTCATGGGAGCAACTATTGTTATGCCAGTTTCAACAGGTTTAGGAGTAACAGCTCCCGCAACCGTGTCGACAACTGTCGTTGCAGTATTCTCATTGTATTTGAATATCTCTTCCTCTATCCATATTTATTGTTTTTGTTCTAAAAGAGTATAGAAGAAAAAAGGTTATACAAATATCATTAGACGAAAGAATAAACTCTACTATTTACATCAACTAACAACTTCAATATATTATTTTCCTTTTCAAACCTTATACATCTATTATTCTCACACTTATTCAACATTTAATTCTCTCTCTATCTCTCTCTTGCTATCATGTCACCTATTCTCTTTATTTTTCCATCTGATGGTGTTGAATGAATCATTGGTGTGCAAAAATGATTTTTCTTTTTCGTCAACTTTACCAAATGGAAAAAGTAATTAAAAAAAACATCTAGATCACTTACAACCAAAAATATGGAGGATCTCATCCACACCGCCCACCCCTGTAGCAAAACCACGGGACGACTGAGTATGCATTCTCGCTCACACCACTATGTCTATTTCACCACTCTTCTCTCTCTCAATTAATATAATCATGGCGCACAACAACTTTCATCCCTTTCACCAGTGGCGGAGCCAGAATTATTGTAAAGTCTGGGCAAAAAAAATTTGCAACACATTTTTTTTTTGAAAGGAAGGAAATTGCCATATGAAATTGCAACGCATTTATAGGTGTTTACATATGAAATTGCAAGCAAATAATCAAAAATCTAAAGAAATTGCCCAATTTATAGGAGTTTATATAAAAAATTCATAGGGATTTACATAAGAAAATGCAAAAAAATTGGTCCGGAACCCGGAGTCGCCAGGCCATAGAACCGCCTCTACCTTTCACAATCTTCATGTGATGCCATGGAATATAAGAAAGGAGAAGTATGTGTTTGTTTTGATGGTTTCCATACCATAAAATATAAACAGCCGAAAATTACATATTGAAAAGAGAGAAAAGAAAAAGAAGAATAAATCGTCAGACTTGAGACACAATTAAAGGTAAAAGGTCATTGAATAAAATAAGGACCCTGTACAAAGTAATACATAGCCAAATTATATCATGGAGTGCTTAATTCTAAATGATCCCATATCATAAAGTTTGGAAGTTTCCTATTTTTTCTTCAAAACCTGCAAGCGAGCATATATTCAAATTACGTAAACTTCTATAACAAAATCTCTAAATTTAAATCTATGCCCCAATAAATAAATAAAAAGCCCAAACCCTAAAAAAAGAACAGAGAAATAATCAAGGTTTGATCATCTTCACCATATTCCCTTTATGTGTTTTTGTTCTTGATCTATGCTTCAATGTATTTTAAAACATTTATAGTCGTAATTTACGAACCAATCTTGAAGTAATCTGAACAAAAATTATTAAAAGAATAGAAACAAACACAATGACAACAAAAAAGATGATGATAGGTATCAAACTAAATAAATATCCAAACTTTGTGAAACCGTCGTTAACTTTTCCAATGAAGAACCAAAAAACTAAGAAAAAAAAAGGTAATTTGATCCAAAAAAAAATGTACCACATTTTTATTGCTTCCTGATAAGCATGGTTTCCACCATAGGTCTCTGCCCTAACCGACCAAACATCGTCTCTACCCGTTTTCACGGTGGTGACCGCCATTGTTATTGGACTATGAACAAAAAGAAAATGATAAAGACTCTAGTGACTCACGCGCTGAACTTGATATTGTTGCTTGCTATCGTGTCTTAGCGTCGCAACAAATTTCTGATCACCATATTTAACCTTCCCATCTCTCCCCTTCTTTGTTATTCATGCACCAGAGAATGAAATTCACAGTTGCATTTCCCTTAGCAGAAAACTGTTTCCATGATCAAATTTTATAATTGTTGAGCAATATTAAACAGTAAATTTTAAAGTACAAATTTACTCAGACTCAAGTTTGAGTTTGGTTTGATAAGATATTTTTGGAATGCAAAAGAGAATACATGGAAAGGAGAGGAAGAGGCGCAGGAAAAGCAAAGAAATGAGGAAGAGTTATTGAGAATGGATTGAAACTTTTTTTGGTACTATTCCTTTTTTATAATGAAAGTTTGCTCTTTTATGGATGATGATTTAGAAGCAATTTTATGAATACACATTGGATAAAGAAACTGCTATGAATCGGTTAGTGTGGGATGGGAAGTTAACAATGAAAAAACCGAAATATTAAGGGTAAATTTGGGATAAAAAATAGGCTACACAAAAAATATGTATTGCCTTTATTAATAGTTATAGATTATTATTATTATTATTATAATAGTTAGTGATTAGAAAGAAAAAAAAAATTATAGTTAGTGGTCACATGACCAAAGAAAGAGAGGAAATAAAAGCTTAACTGATTGAAATGTATTGATGGCCGCATGAACAAGTTTTTACTTTTGAGTTGTGTGAATAAAAAATTGAGTAAAGCACCAAACCTTTATGTTGTTGTTAACTCGTAAGTGAGAAACTGGGGAATTAGATCTTCATTGCTTCTCACACATAAAAGAGGTGGACACATGAGAATGTTGGAACAAATGGTGTTTAACAATACCGCTTTTATTTTTAATGATAATAAGGTATTAAAAATTGTCAATTAGATATGCTTTCAAGTGTGCAGGATCTTAGTCAAAGATTTTAATCTTAGAAGGCATTCTGAAAGAACAAATGAAGAGCAAAATCTATAAGAAGCTTGTTGCAAGTGAAGACATGAGGTTCTGAAGACTTAGAGAGTCTGAAGAAGCATCAAAAGCTGTTTCGAGAGGTTCTGAAGACTTAGAGAGTCTGAAGAAACTGTTTCGAAAAAGTGCAAATCAAGAGGTTCTGAAGACTTAGAGAGTCTGAAGAGGCTGTCTCGAGAAGCGCCTATCTACAGGTTCTGAAGAATGAAGAGAGTCTAAAGGAGCTTAAGAGAGTCTGAAGCTCAACAGAGTCTGAAGTTCTAAAGAGAGCCTGAAGACTGTAAACTCAAGATTTTGATTTGATGAATTTCTGGAGGCATTTCTTTGCAGAAGGAATATTCATATGGAGTAACGGTTATTTTAAATCAACTTAAGCATGTGACGCTTTTTGATAAAGAGCGCAGAAAAGGACATAGTACTTGTACGACCACCTTCTCCACTACTCCACTACTTGTACTATTGACAGCTGTGTCTACTGGTATTTTTGCTCCAAGAGGAATGGAATTCAAAATTGTTTCTTAAGGACGATTACCATATCAAGCAACAGATCAACATTGTTTGATCAAGCTTCTAGATGACTCTATGATGTGCTGGCATCTCTCAACGTCTTTCTCAAACCTCTATATAAAGGAATGAAGACTTGAAGAATTGGTAACACAATAAACTCTTACGCACATTTTGAAATACTCCTTGAGCCAAGTCGTATTGTCAAGCCAAACACATCAACAACTTAGGAAATTCTTACAAATTTCAATATCCTAGAATTTCTAAGTGTAACAGAAAACAGAGTCTTTTATTTGTTTGTATTTGTGAACACCACTGATTGTGTATCAAGTGTTCAAACTTTTATTCAATTTTCTGTAAATTGTGTTAGAAGTCTCTTGCAGTAGTGCTTGAGCAATATATGTCGTACCCTAATTTTTGACCAATTCATTTTATTTTATTCATACGTTGATCGTTTCTTCAGTCGTCCGTTCGCGCGCGAATTCCCGTAATAATCTGTTTTTGTTCGTACTTGTGGTCGCATTTACTTTTCGTTCGTCGTTTATTTTTAATATCGCGCGCGTATCGTTTCCGTAATTTTTACTCGCGTTTTGTGCGTTTTTTAACGTAGTGTAGCGTTTGCGTTCGTAAAGTTTATTTCATTCACGTCGTTGATTTATCGTTTTATTTAGCGTAATTAAGCCGCGTAATCTCAGTCGTATCAGACGAAATTTCGGCAGAGAGGTATTTTAAAATACCTCATTTTTTGGTTCCGACGGGACATTTTTTTATTTTATTATGTTAATTTTCGTTTTTATTTAAATATTTATTTAATTATTTATTTTTTATTTATTTATTTTATTTATCTAATCTGTTTTTATTTATTCATTTTATCAGTTTTATTATTTATTCATTTTTAGTCATTGTCCACATGTCACTTTGCTATTGGTCCAATCCAACTTTTCCTCCAAGAAAGAGCAAGGGTATTCTGGTCTTTTCCGTGCGTCAGGTAATTAAGGGAGTGTATCAGAGTTAGTCATCAGTCACAATTTTCAAGGCAGAAACAGATTTTGAAAATCATAACAAGGAAAAATAGATCAAAAGCCTCTTTTACCAAGAACACCAAGAACACCAAGAATACCAAGAATAAAATTTTTAAAATGATTCTCAGTGATTCGTTACGGAATCATCATCATTGAACCTTTTTTTTTCTCTGCAATTCAAGTGTGAGTTCATCACCATTCGGTGACGAACTCAAACACCGATCACAAAGAAATCAGTGAGAAAGAAAATCCAAAACCCCAAATCCGAAAAAGGCAACACAAACCCTAACCATCAAAAAAATCAATTCGGCCAACAACAACAGCCACATCAAACTCACAAATCCAATCCGAAAACCATACCAACAATCCGAAAACCATACCAACAATCCGTACCAAATCCAACACAAATATCATAAATCCGAACCAAACAAGAACAAACCGAATCAACATCAACTAAACCACAAACATCACCATCCGAATCGCAAGCTAGACCAATCGCAAAGAAAAGGGGCCAAACGCATAAACAAGAGTAAAACCGAAATACAAAAGCAAGGAACAGCCAAGACGAACGTGAGCAAGGAAAGGCTTGAACAAGAGTTGGAAAATAGGAAGAAGGAAGGAGCAAGCAGAACCGAAACAAAGGTAACATTCATGTCTTTTGTATGTTTTTTTGGTTGATTTATTTCGTAGATCTAGTTTCGGTTGCTTCTTTTTTTGTGAAAACTGAAGTTGGATCTGGATAAAGAAGGAAGAGATGAAGGTGATGGTGTAAAAAATTTTAAAAAAAGAACAAGTTTGGAACTCCGGCACGGCGGCGCTATGGCCGACCACCGTGCCGGAGAAGCTCCGGCCACCAAACCTTCATCCCTTCCGGCGGACTGTTTGAAGAGAGAAGGGAGAGAGTTTGGTTCAGAAAAGTTTTTAGAGAGAGAGGGAGTTGGAAGAAAATGAAGAATTAGGGTTGGAAATCCCTTTTATACTTCATTAATGGGAGCTGGGTGGGTCGACCCAGTACCCATACCCATACCCAGCTCCATTACCCAGCCCAGGCCTATTGTTTCTACTCTTTTGCTATTTTCACCCCCCATTGATGCTGTCTGCACCCCCCTGCTTGGTGTAGTATTTTTTTTGTGTTCTTTCTTTTAATTTCATGTGCTTGCCTCTTAAATTATTTCATTTAAATGTTATATTGTATTTTCATGCATCTTCATTAGTATTTTAATTTTCACATCATGCATTTTATTTTATTTTATCACTTATGTTTAATGCATTTTAGGTTATGAAGTAACATTTCATTTTATTTATTTATTTTGGCCTATTGTTTTAATCATTATGCATGCATTATCTTTTAATTGTTTAACCACCATCTCATGCATATTTTATTGTTATTTTTTGATTGTCTTTATTTTTGTAGTAAGCGTAATAGAATATGTTATAATTTCATGCGTTTATTTTAATTAGTTAATTCCTATGATTTTAAACCATAATTCGTGCATTTTTTTTAACATCATGCATATTTTTTGCTTAGTTCATAGTTGATTTTCCCATTCATATAAATTTTATTCATTTAAATATGCTAAAAAAAAAATTTCATGTACTTTTGTTTCTTTTAATTTTGTTATTCGGCATTTAGGGTTATTTCATACATTTGCATTTTAGGGTCTTGTTGTCTTTAGTGTGTTTAAAATTGCATTTTAGTTTATAGAAATAATTCTCATATTAAATATTGCATGCATATTTAAGTTTCTTGACATTTATTTTGTTTTATTTTTATTTTTGGTTTAGTGTGAATAATTAGGGAATTGATGTAATTTATTTTTTCGCGCATTTTTTCTTTTGAGACCATAGAATGTATCTAGGGTATGTAATATGTAACCGGCACACGCACTGACACGCGCACCGACACACCACTTTATTTACCGCTTTACGCTCTTTTATTTCTATTCCGCCATTACGTGATTTCGTCGTTAGTTTAGAGAAAATATTTTCTTCAAAAAAAGTCAACCAAGTCAAATTCAAACTTCTTTCAAGTAAACCTTGGTATGTAATCCAAGTGATTTTCTTTTTATTTTCCTTAATCAAATGTTAATTAATCTAATATCCACATTAGACATGGATTTCGTACATTTAAAAGTAACCAACTTCATCGTATTTTCTTCTTATGCCTTGAGGCCTCTCATCTCTTCTTAAAACCTTTCTTTCAAAAATGTTAAAATCAATTAAACTCATCAAATAAGTTCTTAAGCCGAACTACTTGATTTTGATCCCGATTTATTTGGGTAAGTAGGCAGAGAGTTCCGACTCTTCCAAATCAATAAAAATAACCAAAAACATGCTTCCTCTCTCTCCCTTCTTTCACTTTAACTCTTAAACTTTTTTAATATATAAGTAAAATCAATTTAGCGCAAGATTAGAGAATAGGTAGAAGGTTCCTATGGGATACCATAGTCGGTTAGGGTGCTTAACACCTTCCCCAATCGAAACCAACCTCCGAATCCAAGGTCTCAAGGGTTTTTACTCACTTTTTCCCTTCCCGCAAATAAAAGATGAGAGTTCAATGATTCAAGGTTCGAATCTAATCAATGATTTTGACACCCGAAAATCACGAGCACAATATAAGTCTCTTGGTTGTGTCCTTGAGCAATAGAAGTCTCTTGCAGTTGTGCTTGAGCATTGGAAGTCTCTTGCTTGTGTGCTTGAGCAACTTGTAATCTGAAATTACATTTTAGTGAAGGGGAACAAGACTACTTCCGGTTTGTGGAAGGAACCTGTATAATTGTTTGTGCTCTTTCTTCTCCCTTATCTCTTTACTTTATTCCGCTGCACAAGACTCTGAACTCCTATCAAAACCTGAACTTCTTCAGACTCTGATTTGGAAATAGAATCTATCTTTTAAAAAGAGAGAAAAAGAAAACACAATTCAACCCATTCTTCTTGTATTTTTCTCACCTTCAAAGAACACAATATATATTGTAACATCATATATTAACAAGAGATATCGATACAACAATGAGAAGACATCATACAGAGAAGGTATCACTCAGCCACACAAATTAAAGGATAGCAGCACAATAAGGAGAAGAATTTTTTTTATCTATTATCCTTACTTTGTATTCTTGAAGAAAAAATTGGGGGGCGGGGGAATCTGGTGTGGCTATAGCCACACCATGTCTTACACTAGATTCTTCCATTGTGTTCCTTCACACCTCAACATAAATTCGCTTTGGAACGTGATTAATTGAAATAACTTTGTTGCACGTAAGGTAACCATTTTTATAATAACAATTCTATCAAAAAAATTATTATTATAAAGTCGCAGAATGACACACTCACGTATTGATGACGTAACGCACGGTCGTTGGAAGAGGAAACAAAAAAAAGATGATATTGCAACTTGCAAGCATTTAACTGCTTTTGGGATTTGGAATCTTTAAGAGATAAAATCTTAAATTAAATTCAACTTAGAGGTGAAATTCAGCCTGAAATAAATAAATCAGATTCATGTTAACTTATGCTCTCATGAACCAAGTTCAACAAGTTAATTGTCGAATCGAGTTCCGAACTATTATCGAGTTGGTTCGGTTCATTGTCAGCCCTAATTATGATTAACAAGTGTTGAACCATAATATTTCGCGGTCATGAATTAATTGTCGCCTTTCTCCTTTTGTGGTCATGAACCATAATTGTTTGCACATTACAACACTTTTTCATAGTTCACATATTCATAACACATTTTCATTTCACTTAAGAAGCAAATAACAAATATTTGACTTAAACACAATATAGTCAAGTATGAAAGTTATAAGATATATGAGCATGAAATTCAATCAATACACAACATGTCAAATATGACCATGTAATATAACTTAAAATAACGCAATGTATATCTTTCTAACTCATTTTTCTACTATTTCCCCCAATAAAAGAATTAATTCATTAATTTTACTAAATAGAGCTTAAGCAATTGGTAAGCATGAGTAGGGGTCGACAAAAACCCACAATCAAGAAAATCCGCCCAACTCGGACTGAAAAAAGAGAAACGATCGATTTAAAACGGATCCATGCGTCTAACAAACATACAGTTACAGTTTAGACAGCGTTCATACGGGCGGGTCTGAGTGAAACACATGAACCCCTCGATGCCCAAACTCGTCCATTCCTATATGATGCAAAAGTGGTAATTTAGACATTCCTATTGTCCTACTCACCATCTCTATATTATGCGACACAAAACACGGATTTTTTTTTTGGATTTGAATCACACTTGTGAACCCTCACAAGCTCACATGCGACGTGACTCAAAAACTAAATTCCTTCTTTCTGACTTCACTCGCATTGTAAGTTGTCTCCCTCGCGTACGTGAAAAACGTCAATTTTTTTTTTGGTATTTGCTCGTACATGCAAATTATCCTTCTCTCATAGGTATGTGAAGAACTTGACTCTCAGAGTAACTTGCAAATTCCAAATAAGAATGCCAAAATCATACAAAAAGTTTCTACTAGTTTTCGCGGAAAATTGAAGAGAATGGAGAACACTTATTACTGTGACACTTTTTTTGGCGTAAATCGAGTATTTTCACGCACGTAACTGTATAGATTAATCTCTCCAGTCTTGTGTGACCCAACTAAACGACAAACTCTCCCTAAGATTTTTAAAGTTGATGCATGCATAATGTTGTATTTGAACCCATGACTTGGTTAAGTTAGAAGAGACATGTGTCATCTCATCTAAACGTCCTTGGGTAAATACGTGCCACATTTGAATCCATCCATCTATAAAAAGTTCAATAACAAATATTTAAAGAATATTTAAAGAATCAAATAATTTTGCAACAAATCACAAAAAATGGTAAAACATACCTATTTTTGTCCTCTTAGAAGGAGGCCCGTTTCCAAATGCCATAAATCTCTGTCTTCAATCTCTCTACATATTGAATCTAAAAAAATCCCTCCTTAATCAATATGTATTTATCTCTTGATGATATTTTGAGCAATTTAGATCAAAATTTTATAATTATACTATCATATTATTCATTACTCTTTCTTTTATCTTTATTTTTCTTGAAATATTTACAAATCAAATTCTAGGATGTTGATCAATTTGGGGTATGATTAGAGACGAAGTAGAGAATCTCTTTGTGAGCTATGCAAATGCAAATATATGCAAATAGTGGTTTAAGGATCAATTAAGTAGAGTGGTTTACTGTAAATTCCTCTCAAAATAAAAGTAATTCCTCTCAAAATAAAAGTAAATCTCGAATTTTGCTATTCAAACCTTCATATCACAACTACAAACTCTTCAAAACTATTTGGAAATATGTTATTCAAATGATTTATAATAGGAAATGAGAAATTAATAATTTTGAATAAACTATTTTCCGGCGATACTAGATTTATTTAGTTTGAAAATAAAGACTTAATTGAAAAAATTTAAGACGGCTTGATTGTATAAAGTCTAAAGAATATCATAAAACCTAAATTTAAAAACTTTAGAAAATAAAAGATAACAAATAAAGAGGAAAATCACAATCATTTCATTGATTAAAATCAGCATTTCACATAATAAACTGAAATTTAATTAAACAATAGTTTTTTGATGAGATGGTTTAAAATATAAGTGATGATAAAATTTAATTATATTAAAAAGTTTTAAAACTAAATTTACTCAAAAAATACTTAGAGATATAATAGGGACTACTAATATAATTTACTTATAGACAATTTACTCAAAGAAATACTCAGATATATAATAGAGACTACTAATATAATTTGCTTATAGACAATTGACATAAAACTTTCTAGCAAGTACCATTTTTTCCTCATAGGGTCCTAAAGTCACAAACATAAAAACAAAGGTAGAAATATACCTCAATAAGCAACATTAAATGAGATCCTCAACATCCATGGTTTCAAAGGCTAAGGGTGAACATAGGATTCAATAATAATAAATAAAAATATGATTACTCATATCATAGTTTTTCTCCTCATATAGCCTCAAATCAAATTAAGCTTGAGTTGACAACAATATGCTTCAAAGGGTTGGTCACATCACCTCCACCAGCATGCTTAACAAACTCAGCAGGGGTAAGAAAACTACCATGGCAAACACACAGAATTCTCACTTCCTCACCTTTCCCATACTTGTAAAGAAAACCTTCAATTTTCTTCCCATTAGGTCCCTCTCCTTTGGTAGATACACTTGGCATGTCTTCAAACAAGTTCTTGAAGTCCTTGGTTTTGTTTTGAACTTTAGCAACCTTGTCCGAGTTTTCGGTATCCATTGGTTTTGTTCCTGACAAATGAAGTAGGCGAAAATATGAAGCTTTGAAATATAGGAAATTAGAAGCGAAGTACGGAATGTAATCACATATGTTAGGATCGTGTTGGTATCATACAATAACATGTGTCGGACACCAGACACGCCTTTGATATGAAAGGTCAAATATAAAGTGACTGAATATAATCACATATGTTAGGATCGTGTTGGTATCATACACTAGCATGTGGTGGACACCAGACATGCCTTTGATATGAAAGGTCAAATATTAAGTGACCGTGCAACATAGGTGCATAATATCATCATACAAGCAACTAATACGAAACTAGCTAGCTAAAATGGTTTCACACTTCACTCAATAGTGAATACTAAATGGAAAGTTATTAAATAGGAGCATTCAATTGTAGAAGCTTACTATATAAGGCAGCAAAAACAACATACCTTTGAAACCATATCATAAATATAACTATGAATGCCAAATCTTGAGTTTCAGCATACTATTATTGACAAATCTAATCAACAATCATGAACTTGAAAACATGTTTTGATAACATTCAAATATTTTTTATTGATGTAGAAATTTAGCATTATATCCTTGCACAGAAACGAGACAAAAACCTATTAATAAACCATACATAATATTCCAAGATATAACTTCAAATCCATCTAAGATATACCATCATTGATTAACTACTCTGCTAATTGTAACTTTATTAAAAAGTAAGCTACTACTGATGAACTTAGACCTTCAAAAATATGCTAATCTTACACGTATATATATATCCTCTTTATATGAATTTCAACATAAAAGAGGATCCAATACACACATTCACAATTTAGTAAAAACTTATACACCAAAAACATTTCACTTGTTATAATAAAATTCCAATAAATGATTCATTGCGATGCTAAAATAATCATACAATAATTTGCCAACCTGAACTACATGTGTTTTGTGCATCTAAAACCTGTGATTTTGAATGGAATTTGTTTTTCTGTGTGTGAATGTTTTCAAAGAGTAAAGTTTGTTGCAAAACTTATCATACATTTTTTATTCGATATAAAAAAACCTTACTTATGTCTTATCATTCAAATCTCGTTTTGTAGAGAAAAAAAAAACGATATCCGAACTTGTTTTAAAAAAAATTAACCGAACGATTCCATTTTTACCAAAAACTACATTTGAAGTGATGTAATTTTCTTGTAGAAGAATTTCAATACTTGTTAACGCGAAAAAACCAAACCCACACTAATTCTTTAAGTTATGTGATTCGAAAATAAAAGAGTCGTGTTATTCTAACACAAAAATTTGACATCAAATTTCAATATCCATGGTATGGTTAACAATGTTTAAATATGTGATTAATCATGCTTGGTGGATGAAAAATGAATACAACTTATTAATCATCAAGTGAACAGGACTAATCACTAGTTTGAACATCATTAACCACAATTTTCATATGAATATTTGAACGCAAATTGTTATTAATGATTATCTTGTATGTTCGAATATCTGAAAATAGGTTAGCATTGTCAACTTTCATGAGGATTAAGATCAAATCATCAACCTTCTTTTCATTTCATTCCCTTTCTCCACCCCCACCACCATGTATCCTTCAAAGTTTTGATTAACATGCATCGTTTTCGGTAGATGATTTAATTATTTTGTAAAGCATGAAAGTACACCATCATCGAAAAAACACAGAATCAGAAACTTTTAATTTTCATTTCAAAATAAAAAAAAATTGGAAAAGAAAAAAAAACAATTCAGAATTTTGAGGCACGGACATGTTCTGATAAGACACGACAGAGCATGATCAACCTTGACAGTGAACTCCCCACCCCACCATGTGACAAGAAACACTATAATCCATTTATCAATCTTTCATCTTTTTATTCAAAAATATTATCAAGCACATACCTAGATCCACATCTTCCATAGAAGAAAATAGAGTACGAAATAATTGTCAAAAGTTCACACTTTTGGGACTTGATTCATGACTATTAATACTATTATCCACAAAAAAAAAGTCACCATTTAATAACCCGAAAAGCAAAATCAAATCAAATCAAATGCATCAACAATTAAAATAAGGTTTTTCTCATATCCTTAAAGAATCGTGGCTGATTTAATCAATAGCATAAACAAATTTGCAAGTGGAGTAAAAATTAATTTATGTTATACCACTTACAAATTTAATCATGTGTTGATTCTTATTCGATTTTTTTAGTAAATCATCCACAATTCTTGAAAGATAATCTCGACCTCACTAAATAAAACATCAATTCATCAACAACAAAAAGAAATCAAAATGAACACCTATTAGTGTTGATGGCGACTCGGCCTATCTGTGTCACCGTGTCTGTATCAGTGCTTCATGAACACCATAAAATTGAAGCAATAGAAAAAGTAAAAGTAAAAAGATCAATTACCTTGACCAAGTTGTTGACCCTCAGATTCTGAAGTACCAGAAGAAGAACCAATAGAACCACCACCACCTTGTGGTGAAGGAGGAACAACTTGATCCAATTCCTTTTCACCATTCAAACCAAGTCCACCAACACGAGTAGTTAAAGAACTAGTTCTCATCAAACTTTCACCACCAACACCTTGCACAAAAACCTCCATTAAATTATTATTACTATTCCCACTCCCACCTTCACTTCCAACACCCCCTTCACCACCACTACCACCACCACCAAAACTTCTTTCTCTCATAGCCCTAGAATTTCTCTGCTTCTCATATCTCTTTTTCCTAGCTTCCATCCTCCTTTGAGATTGCAATTCCTTCCTCTTTCTCCATTCTTCTTCATTCTCCACCGGTAATGAACATGTTCTCATCAAACTTCCACCACCAGCACCGCCACCTGAACCAGCAGAACTTGAACCACCACCGATAGTTACCGGCATCATAGATTCCGGTATGGAAGTTGTTCTTTTGATCTTTTTAGTATTTGGGTCAAACCCAAATCTACCATTCATTGAAAGTCCAAGACTTAGTTCAAAGTCTTCTTCATCCATTTCTTCAGCAGTATCAAACCGTTGGAGAACAGGCTTCACCGTAGGTAAAGGTATGTTACAACGACGACGTTGATTCTCCGCTGCAATGACCTTGTTGAAGAGATCTTTGGTGTAATTGTTGCTCATTGTGATTGATGATGTTGAAATATTTTGATCATAAGAATGAGAATGAGAGTGAGAGTGAGTTTTATTATCTCTGTCTTCAACCACAGCCATGTTTTGATGAAGGTATAGACAAAGAAAATTAAAGAGGGAGAGAGAGAAAAAAAAAACAAGAATTCAATCACAGAAAAACATGAAATTAAGGTGAGGAAATTGTTGTAACTGAATAAGGTTCATGTTTTGATATGTGTTGTTGTTCATGCAAGTGAGAATCAAAATTGAATGCTTTTGTTTTGTGATCAGTTACACTTTTGTGGAACAGCTGGAATCAAGAAAATGACACTCAAATTTCTGAAAAAAGTTTGCAACTTGAATGAAAAACTAAGATTTAGAGAGAGAGAGAGTGTTAATTGAGAAATTAAGAGGGAAAAAAGAGAACTAATGTAGAAGAAGGGTAAAAATGAGAACTAAAAAACCAACATGTGTGGCACAAGCGGATGCTTCATCCTTGGGTCACTTGGTCCTTGTTGATCTTGAGTCGGTGCGAGCGATCCTAAGATTTTTGGTGTTTTAAGTAAAATAATAAAATTGCGCTATTTTAATTATTTTAATATATTTCTTTTTATATTGTTTGTTGCAAAATATTAATTCGATTTGATTAATTTTCTTTTTTCATTCAATAATTGGTTATTTGACTTTGAATCGTTAATGCATCTCAATTAATTTATATCTATTAAAAAATTCAAATAACTTAATACTATATAAGAGAACACGTTATTAAATAAATATTTTAACTAAATTTGAATGAAAATATTTTAACTAATGAAAGTTAGCTAAGTTGATAAAATGTTTATTCGTCTACAAGATTGTGAGCTCAACTTCAATTATCAATATAAAGATCTCTTTGATGGATAATTTGTAATTAGATTGAATATAAATATGGTTTAAATGAAAGAGAAATACATGAAAAATTATAAGAAAAACTATTATAAAGCTTTAAAAAAATATAAATTTATGAAAATACAAGCTTTTAAACTTTTTAGCCGTTAAACGCACAATTTTTTGCACTATATTTTTATATTTATTTATTTTTTGACATATTTTCTTAAGTCCACAAATTAGTTTTTCTTTTCTTTATTACATTTCAATCACTTATTTAACTAAAGTAATAAAAATTAAAACCACACTATAAGTAATAAAATATTTTAGTACATAAAACATATTTTATCAAAAACAATTAAAACCACTTTTAATAAGAATAAAAAAAATATAGTTAAAGAAGCTTATTTTGATACGGATGGACCAACCAACCCAAAATACAAAAATTAAAAAAGCTAAAAATAAAAGAGTGAAGAGGAAGGCATGGTCCGCATGGAGAGAAGAAAAAAGAACAAGTGGGTAAAAAGCAAATGACAAGAATAACCTTGATGGATAAGGGAACGACACGTGGAGTGAAAAGGGAGTTATGAAAGTAAAGAACCGAAACGTGGCGAGTTGATAGAGTGATGAGGTGTCACGTACGAGGCAATGTTTCTGTTTTTATGTGCTGTTACCTTTGTGGTTTGTCTTTTTGTCTTTTAAGAAGAGGAACGGATAGTTTTGCTGTATTTAGGGGAAAGAGAAGAGATTGAGAATTTGTTGTGAGTTACGATAAACATACACGTGTCGATTTGGATGAAGTCAATGAATCAATTCTTACACGTGATGGAATGAGAATGTGACACATGTTGATTAAGATATTGGCTAAATATTAATCATCACAATTTACAATGTTTAGTATGTTTGTTTTGTACGTGAGGAAATAATGGAAAAGTTAAGGAAAAGAAACAATGGTCATGCTAACTATTCTATTATAAGTGATTTTTTTTCTCATTTCACATACATGTTAAAAAAAAAGGTGTTGTTAACCGGTACACTTTGAGTAATGGGCTAATGAATCAAAAAAAAAAACTAAAGATATTTCTTAGCATTTTCTTTAAAAAAATGTATAAATAACATAGAAAAAAATAATTTTTAATATCCTTATCAAGTATTTGTGCATATTCTTATTTATCATAGATGTAAAAGAGATTATATTGAATTGAGACTGATGAAAGTTGTATTAATTAGAATTAAAATTATAATAAAAATATAATTAATATTATATTAAAAAGTGAATTTGATCAACTTTTCTACGATAGTATTTTTTTTTGCAAATGACTCACTTATCATGAGAAAGAAGTAACTAATGTATTGGCTCAATAAAATGGATGTATTTGGTCCAAATTTAAAATTGTATACATCAAATTGTTATGACTCAATTTTTTTAATAAATGGGACCGAAGAAAATACTTGTTAAAGAAACAAAAAAGTAAATTTACATTGGAAACGACACTTTTTATACTTTTAAATATTTGATTACACAAGCTTTAAGAAATTCTTATTGGTGTATGTTTGCTAACCAGTGCTTTAGCATTTTCCAAGAAAGAAATCAGGTAAATCTACTACTTCCTCCGATCCTTATTATAAGAAGAAAAATCAAAAAAACATCAAAACCAATACACTTATTAATTAGTGTAACTTTTTGAATATTTTTATAAATATACCATCATAAAAAAACTGTGAAGCATTAAATACAACCACTAATTTTAAAAGACAAACATTAAATAAGGGGTATAAAAGTCTTTTAAGCAATAATTACACCTTAAAAGTTGTGATATTTTCTTATAAATAGGACCATTTTTTTTTTTAATTTTCTTTTATACATAGGACGGGGGTGTAAAAATTTAGATTGTTTGACTATTATCGTATATTTGGATTGACTTATTTTAGAGTTTATGTAAAGCAGCTTGTGCAAATAAATAAACATTAATATATTAATTATTTATAAATTTGTTAAGGTAGTTTATATAAAAAGAACTTATGAATATACTTTTCGTTAGTAGGATCTTATGAATTAACAAAAAAAATTATTTATCTGCATAAACTCTTTTTTATAAGCTCTAAATAAACTCAATTCAAACACACCCTTTGTCTTTTCATTTCATAGCATAGCATTAGATGTTGTTTGATTTATGTAGATTACTCTATTCGATAGACACCCTTTTCATTTCATAGCATAGCATTAGACGTTGTTTGATTTATGTAGATTACTCTATTCGATAGACACCCTTTTAGTAAACTAATCTTATTAATTATTCATGTGTTTTCCATTGTTATAAATGTAAAAAATATATAATATTTAAAAATACTATATTTGATTTTTTTTTTTTAATACCAGAAATACTATATTTGATATAACTAGAGGATACAATTTGAAAGAAGTAATGGATTCTACAATAAAAAATGATCATGATATTCATTTTTAAATCAATTTTATTTACTAAAATCAAACTCATTTTAAAATATAGCGTCGTTAAAAATTTTAGAGAGAGTTTTCCGCTCATTTGAGCCTCACAATGCTCGAAGGATTAGACTTCACAGTTGTATATGAAGGATATCCGATTTAAAAAAAAAACTAATTTTAAAAGAGTTGTAATTTTCTTTCTTCTTAATTCATTAACACACTTGCATATTTTTTTAAGAGGAACAAAAATAGAACACATTTTCTTGAAATCCAAAACAAAAAAGAACACACTTGCATGCTTGACACATACTACCTCAGGTCAAAACTCGGGAGATATCTTTTTCTTTTCGGATCTTGCTAACGTGCCTCGGGGCGATGGTTAAGGAAACTATAAATAAAAAAGGGTTAATTAAATTTTTGGTCTTTATAAATATCTGCAGTTTTATTTTTAGTCCTTATAAAAACAAATCACATTTTTTAGTCCCTACAAAATTATCTGTTAATGTTTTTAGTCTTTGTTAAATTAAAATTTGTTTAATTATGCTTAAACTTCTAAATTTTTAAAGATTTTTTATAGACATGTTCATAACATCGTTAGACACTCTTTTATAAAATCATTTAGTTTTTTTTTAAGAGGAAATCTTTTAGTTTTTAACATGTAACGAATTAGATATGAATTTTTCTAAAAGCCAAATTTTCAAGATTATATTAATGAAAATTTGGACCTAGTAATAAAATTTTGAACTACTTTTTTGCGGAGGAACTTTTATGTTCTAAATAAGTATGTAACAAAATATTATAAAAATTTAAAAGTTTAAACACAATTAAGCAAATTTTAATTTTACAAGGACTAAAAGTATGTGTTGGTCCCTGTTAAATTAAATTTTTTAAATGATTTTTGACGGAACATGTTTTTGTCAAAAAAAAACAGACATGTTAAGAACATTATAATAATTTCTTTTATAAAAAAAATATAATTTTTTAACATCTAATGAATCAAATATAATTTTTTTAAACGCCAAAAATTCAAGATAAAACTAATGAAAATTTGGACCTAAAAATAAAATTGAGTTAAGTTATTGTGGAGGAACATTTTATAATGTTTTAAACAAGTATGTAAAAAATCATTTAAAAATGGCTTAAATAGGTCTTTCGTCCCGGCAAATATAGGTCATTTGAATTTTCGTCTCTAAAGTTACTAATCCTTCAAATATGCCATTGCAAAATTTAATTATTTGACTTTTGGTCATAATGAGGTTTTTTTGCTGAGGTGGGTTGTCATTAGCGACTTGGTGCCCATGTGGCAAGTGATGATTGAGCGAGGTGGTTGGCTTAAATAGGTCTTTCGTCCCTGCAAATGTAATTAGGACCATTTTTCAAATGATTTGCAATGGCAAAATGGAATGATTAGTAACTTCATGGACGAAAATTCAAATGACATATATTTGCAGGGACGAAATAACTATTTAAGCCTTAAAAAATTTAAAATTTTAAGCATAATTAAACAAATTTTAATTTAACAGGGACTAAAACTACGTGTTGAAAAATTTTATAGGGACCAAAATCTGTCAAATTTTTTTATGAGTACTAAAAACGAAATTCGGTATATTTATAGGACTAAAAACTTAATTAACTCAATAAAAAAATTGTCTTGAAAAGATAAGTTTTGACTTTTAATTAATTAATTATTATATATACCACTTTTTATAAAAAAAAAAATTTGTTTTGGTTGCTTAATCATTGCCCTGAGGATACTGTTTAGCATTCTCCTTTTCTTAATCGTAACAAAATGTAACAATTCTTTATGTGTATTTATGGTTTAAAATATTTTTCGACGTCGATTTAAAGTATTCTTTTTTGAAGAAAAAATATTTGTCTTTTTAATAGTAATAGATAGATGTAATTAATATTTCACAATTTTTTATGTTGATATATATATATATATATATATATATATATATATATATATATATATATATATATATATTGGATCAAGCACCTTCTTGAATATTCTAACATCAATGCATCGACGTTTAGTTCCATGTGTAATATGGAAAGTGGTTTCTATGGATTGATGGATAACCAGTTGATGGATACCTTATTCAGTCAGAGGATGAAGAAAAAATGAAAAGAGCTGATGTTGGACAATGTACAGCTTCCATGTTGTATAAACTCTGTATCATATTCGTCGTATGGAGGAAGACATATACAACATAGGGCATTTGCTAGATATGGCAAGGAAAGACAAAGAGAAATTGCACTAAAGGCTCGATGATCTTAATAAAGTTAAGCAAAAAAAATTAATGATTTGAAGTCATTGAATGAGAGGTTGAAAAGTGAAAAGTCTACTCAAGACAAAACAAGAAAGATTTTTTAGAATTCGTTTGAGGCTGAGAAGAAATTCGACAACGAGGTTGATAACAGCATTATTCATGTCAACATTCAAGTTGATGGTCTGGAAATGTAAGTGAAATGCCTTGATTACTATGTGGAGAAATTGAAGACATATAAGACTTCACTACAAATGTATGTTAATAGTCAGAAGAAGGTTGATAGTGTCATTTGAAGTGTTTTAGAAAAAATTGTTGAACCAAATTGGGTTTTAGAATAATGTTTCTAAAGTTTTGATGATAACAATGTATGAAAGAACAATTGAGTTTTGTAACGTGTGTTCCAAGTGTGCAGGATCATAGAATTAAATTTTGACTACGAAGTTAACTTTATGGTTCAAGTGTGAATAACCGTATAATTAAATTTGGATAATGAAGTCAACTTTTTGGTTTTGAAACATCAAGCTCTAAACGCAAAGGAATGCATTTAGTACTAAATAGAATATTTGAAGACTAAGAGTAGGATATGAAGAAAGATCAACAAATTCAAAGCTCTGTCTAGAGGATGCATCAAGCCTTAAAGACTCTGATGGAAATAGACTCTGATGGAAGCATATTTTGATGGATACATCAGTAGTCAACATCATGACAAACTATGATCAGTTTTGTCTTCTTATGAAGAAACGTCGCTTTCAAGTTCTGATCGTACTGTATATCTTCTTCTAACCATGTGCAGAAACAAGCAAAGATTCTAAAAGACAGAGATAATGCACCATATCATTCCAAAATAAGAAAAATATCCCTATAGTACTATTCAATGGAATCATCCATGATGACATTTTGTCATTACGTAATATTTAATGTAAATTTATGATATTTGGAGTTCACAAGAAAGCTTAAACAACAAGAAAAGCAAGAAAAACTGAAGAAACTAAAGAAAGTGAAATTATGACACGGTTGCTGAAAAACGTGTCACGATTTGGAGCTCAAGAAAACCTACATTCGACATTGCTGAACCGGGACACGATAGCCTTTTCGTGTCACGATTTGAAGATTCACAAGTTTACCCATGGGCTTTGAAAGAAGGAATCGGGACACGATTCACTTAAATCGTGTCACGATTAGGCGCATTCTTGTGCCTATAAAAGCTGATTTATTGCTCAGAAACAAGGGTTACAAATTCTGAAGAGAGAAAGTGTGATTTGCAGACCTTGAGACTGAAGAAAGCGGCGATTTCCTCTATTCTTTCACCAGTTAATGTATGTTTAATTCTTCCATTGATTATGCTAATTGTAAATATCAATCTAGTTTTATTTAATTCAATTGTTCTTAATGCTTTTTATATCCTGATCAAATATAAAGATGAGTTCGTGAGAATGAATGACTACTGACCATAGCTTTCAACTTAGACCTAATTGAATTGTTCAAATAAACAGGGTTAGTCTAGGAATGGATAATCATTTATTTGTGATATTAGGTTAATGTTCTTAAAACCTTCAAAGAATATTAGATCACCTAAGAAATTAGGGACTGTAATCTGAGAAGAGAGTCCTAAGTCAAAAGATTAATTAGGGCTATTTTAGTTAACCATCGTGAATCTAGAGAAATATTCATAAGAAATAGGTGCAGTGTACTAATTAGGGGAACTTATAGAATTCGAAACACCTAGTCTCATCTCTCTCTATATTTTCTAAACAAATCTTTATATTTTTCCATTTAATTTTATGCAATCATATCTACTGCCTAGGGCAACTAAAATAATTTACACATCTTGTTTCATAATGTTATTGTTTACTTGAAATTAATACGGTCCTCGTGGAAACGAATTTTATTATATTACTTCGATAGTATTTAAAACACTTACTAAAATTCTATCAATTCAATAGAGGCAAATATTTCAAATCTGATCAAAGTTTCTCAAGGAAAAATTAATGTGTTGAAAAACACAAGAGACTTAACGAATTCTATAATGGTGCCAAAACTCTGTCAAATTATATAGCACTCAAACACTTAAATTTTTTTTATAAACTTTTAATCTTAGAATTTCTTAACTGTCAAAAGTCAATTGAGCATTAAGTTAGTTTCCCACTCTTTAAGTATCAAAGTGTAAAGTAGTGATCATATATTAACTATGACTCCTTCTATCAAATATTTCTCATGATCATTTCTTGCTCATAAAAATGAAGAAGAAATGTCCATTACCTATGTAGGCAATGGAAATAATTAATTTTCTCATCAAATGCATTCGTTGGAGATGATTCTCAAACTCCTATCTTCCTTTCTCCAATAACTTGTCTGTGAATCATTTTCTCCAATGCCTATGAATTCTACCTTCTTATTACTTTATTTTCAATCATATTTGCCAATTTCTTTTCAATCAACTTTATTTTTCACCATCTTTATCTTCTTTTTCTATGAAGTCATCCTGGAATTTAGTGAACTCGTCATCTTATCCTATATTTCCTAACTCGACGAATAATTACGTATAGCTTCATTAGAAGTATTATTCACAAATGAAATGAAAGGTACGGATGAACATAATAATCAAGTAGTGATAAAGAAGTTCTCGACATTTTTGGATACTATGAAAGTTATTAATTCTCTTGTATTTGGAAATAAATTTTCGTAGTTTATCGTTGATGGCTACTCAATGAGAAGACTTAATAGATTATTAATCTCTGAAGGTTTGTTGATATGGGATGTGACAACTTAATGGATTAGTGATGATGAAATCTTGAACTACTTCCCTAGTATAGTTCAAAGCGTCAAAACATGATTGGGGACTTGAATCATTTTGATTTAACGATTATTAGTTAGATTCATAAGACTTTTCTTTTGTTGTTAAGGATTGGTGGGATCATTTTATGTCAAGGATGTGTTTGCTATCTTAGACCTGAATATAGAGAAAATGGTAAAAGAAATAAATGATAAGAAATAAATTTAAAGCTAATTTAGCGGATGAGTAACACCACAACAGAAAACAAAACTCTTCTAATTCTAAGAGTTTTAAATTGTTTTTTTTTTTAACAAACACTAAAATGATATATAACATTTACTCCGCATAAGATGCGCAAAAAGGCAAACCACCCATAAGTAATTACAAGATCAAGGTTCCAATCACAAAGAAAGCACCACCAAAACATAAAAGAAATTTTTTTTTACAAGTGGAGACCCATGCATAGGAGCGGGTGTTTCCATCCGTCATGATAACTGTAACTAAACATCGTCTATTTTGATTTCAACCATAAGAATGAATTCAATTTAATCTCTTCAATGAGGATTGATGAATTAGAAGTCGTGTTTTGGAAGACACGGTTATTCATTTCCTTCGAAAGATCCCAAACAGAGGCAAACCAAATAATTCTGAGGAACAAATGAGTGAATCCAGGCAAACCCGCTATATTAGTAAATTGAATGAAATGTTGTCGAAGGTCACCAGAAGAAACCGAAGAAATACCCAACCAGTACCACACATGAGACCAAAGAGAAATGAATATATCACATCGATATTCTAAAAACAGATGTGTTGCCGTTCCCGAATTCCCACATCCTGACACACACGCCACATCATCTTGTGAAATGACACACCGCCGCACCAAATTGTTTTTTGTGGGAAGTCTGTTGCGAAGGAGACGCCACACAAACAGAGACACCTTTGAAAAAATATGCTAACCAAATGTCATCGACAAAATTCCTATCCACTAACTCGCCGGAAGTAGTAAGAAAGCGTTAAACTTTCCGCACCAAATAGCCATGAATAATATCTAATAATCATTTCCATGCATCATAAACATTTTCATGCAAAACAATATTATTAATTAAAAAGAATACCCTTCATACTCTCATTTTCTACTATAAGATATAAAAAGCTAAGTTAAAAGATACTCAAACCATCTTATGTAAACGTCTTTGAATTCACATTCTAGTAGAAAGTCTATAATTTTACGCAGTTATAATTTAATATTGAAAAAGTGCATTCTTAATCTACACTGACTAAAGGCATGTTCCAGCACCAAAAAATAATCAGTCTTATTGATATTCTCTTCATAAATTTTATTAATATATTCTGTCCAAATTTTTATTAATATATAAAAAACTAATTAAAAATATTGAAGCAATATAAACCGTACACCATACTTCAAACAAGTGGGAAAAAACTAGACACAAAAGAAGCCAGCAAAGAAAGGATAGAGTTCCAACCCATAACTATAATGGCATAAATATGTATACGTGCTCCTCTATGATTTTTCCATAATATTTTTCTATCAAGTTGCTTGAAAAAAAATAAGGCAACAAAAACGTAGACCGTACGCATCAAACATGATGATTTGAGATCCAACGGTGTGTTACTTGTTTTTCTTGAGTAAACTACCACCAAATAAATCATTGACACTTTGTAGAACACTCTCATAGATTTATAAGATTATGAATATCTTCAAATGATTCTAGACTCTATTAGATCATCAACTTGATCTTTATATTTAATCATTAATATACGATTATGTATTTTATTTCAACAAGTCACTGTTAGATCTTTATATTTAATCATTTACTATCAATTTAATCTCTGGCTTGCTATCGGAAAAATGTTGTTGAAATGAGTAAACTTTAATAGAGTTGATGTTCTTTTTAAATATTTATAATGTCAAGAATATGTATTTTGATGTTATCTCTTCATTTTGAGGAAAAAGATCTATGATAATTTAAAATATGGTTGAAAGATAAATAAAATCTAGTCAAGAATTATTCTATAAAAAAAAAAATCAAATTCAGATTCTAATGAGTAATTCATCTTTTAATAGTACTCATTAACCTCTCAATTGTTTTGTTATGTCAAAAATCTATTTGAATTGCCTTACAAATTAGAGACGAATTTGATGGGTTATCTCTTTGTGTTATGCTAACAAATGTCTTAAAGATGCTTGTTGAGAATTCAAAAGAAAAAATAATTTATAAGTTTTATGTCAAAAAAGTTTTTTTTTTAAAAACTTTGAAAGTGTTAAATACATAATTTAAAATGAAAGAATCGATGCATCACATTTTCAAATTCAAAGATCATTTGAGGTGTGTTTGGTTTTCTGATGGAGGAATTAATTTTGATAAAATTTATTTTCTTAAAATGATTTTAATTAAAAGTGGTTCGAACTAAAAATGATTTATATTTAAATACATTCATTTAAAAGTAAGTTGAACTATAAATCTTTATGCAAAAATCAATTCTAACTAAAATCAAAATCAATTTTATACTTTCAAAATCAAATTTATCCCTTAAAAATACAATCAAACATATACTAAACGAACTTATTCAAAACCTATAAACTTAAGATAGATGAATTTGAGCATTTATATTTGTACATTTTTATTTTTCATACACGCATTCAACATCATATTTTCTATCTTTCTCTATTTCTTCTATCATATGATAAATTTATCACACCTATTATTTGTTTCTCTAACGGTAGATTAGATATTGGATATTTAAAATTATTTTCCATATATTTATGATTTGATCAAACTTTTTGGTTGCTTGATGTTAAAAGAAGAGGAGCTGATAAAACAACAAGGAATCTCCGGACAACACGGCAGTGTGTTGTGTAACACAGAATATCAGAAGAAGATTATTAGAGGATCAACTAATGGGACCCACATCAAATGTCAAGTTGCATGCACATTTTTCTTTCGTTTATTTTAGTGATGTGGCTAATTGGGTGTGTGACACGTGTTTGATAAAAATGAACAAGTTGCATAGGATGACGTGGCAGAACATGAATGTGGTGAAAAGTGTACGTCGTTTGTCAGAATGATTGTGACTGGTTGGGATAGGTAATGGTGTTGCAAGTTGCAAATAGACCTTGTTATTTGGCACGTGTCGGATTTATGTTGATGCTATTTTTTATTTCCATTTTTTAAACAATAAATAAATAAACAACTTGATTCTGAATTCATAATCATATCATTCAAATTACTAGTTCTTTATTTGGATTTTGATTTAATTTCTTAAGAAGCTTTAATTGGTAAACATTAAGACAATGTTTTAGAAAATAAGTTCATGTGAACTCACGAATTGAAAATTTAAAATGAGTCATGCTACCACCGATGTATTGGTTAATGTTTATGGAAGTAAAAAAGGAAATTATAAGTTGAAAAAAATAGTTTTTAAACTTCTAATAGATTGATTGTACAATTTCTTAACTAATGCTAGAGTACCGATTAATATTTTCCTTTAAAAAATTTAAAATTATTATTTTAACAAATATCATTGAAAAACTTATTAGCATGATTGATACTCCGAAACATATTTATTAAATCTTGATTAAATTTTCATATATTGACGTAATTTCAATCAAATACTTGAACATTTTCAATTCATTCCGAGAAGATTCGACATGGAGATAATTTTACGTTCGTGTATATTGTCAGACTATCATTTGATGTTTCACGTATTATAGATTACATTTGAAGTTAATCGAGAGATCAAACAATATGATGCGTGGTGCATAATAAATTTAAGGACTATTGTGTTATTTCGAAATTAAATTACTAAATTTGAATGATATAATACTAAATACAAGTTTATCAACTAAGCTCTAAAAAAAATAAAGTTTATCAACTAAGTTGTCTATTCTTTGCCAAAAAGACTAAGCTGTCTATTCATTCTTTTTTTAATAAAAAGATATAGCAAAATTAGAAAACGACTGGTTCAAGAAAGCATGCTAATCACTAATAATGACTTGAACACCAGCTTGTGCATGGAAGTGTGCAACCAATGGTATCTTAGTATATACCAAATTGGATTGGTTGAGTTGAACACATATGGTATTTTGCTAGAATTGTGCTGGCTTAATTATGTGGCTGTAAGTGTTATAATAGTATTGATGTGGAAGGGGATTTATAGTAGGGCAGTCAATATATGGAAAAAGTTGTTACTTTGTCTGGTTTGTCACTTGTGCTATACTATTTATATATACTTTTTTTTTTGAGAGAATTTATATATACTCTTCAATAAGCAGGTTTTGGAAGAAAAATGATTCTCGTTAAATGTCTATAATCGTACCTCAAATTGTGCAACTCGTCGTGATGGATGAATTAAGTTGGCCCACCGTGCAACATACTCAAGCAAAGCAACTCTTTCATTTTATGGATGTCTTTTTTTAACACACAAACTTGTAGCGTATTTTATCTAACATGACCTATTTAAAAGCTTGGATTGGTCTATAAGCCTACTTCCAGGGTTACTTGACTTTAAGGTCGTCAAATAGACCTACTAAATAGGCTAAACAAACCTTAAAGACTACTTAAAAGTCTATTTACTGCAAGCAAATTTTAAAATCATTAAAGCTTCTTTGAAAGCTAATAACAACGAAGCCTATTAAGAGACTTATACATCGAGAAAAAGGCGTTTATATTTTTAATTTATGCAATTATTTTAATATAAAAAAACACTTTTTAATAGATATGTATTAATAGACCGACCTATCAGGCTTAACAAGCTTTTCTGAAAGCCTAAACCCGGTCTGTTTAACTAAACAAGCTTTTTAAAAAGCCTAAGTCCAGACCTATCTATTAAATAGGTCAGGCCAGACCAAACCAAGTCAGGTCAGGCCGTAGACCCCTGTAGGCCGGCCTTGTCTATTCCCAACCCTACTAACGAGTATCTCTGTAACACTTTTTAAAGATTTTAAGTTAAAAAATTATTTCTTTTGAAAAGTTAAATACCACAACTTTTAAAACATTGAATATACAAATTTTCATTAAAACTCATTATCTAAAGTCTTTAAAGAGTGTTATGAAAGTACTCGTGAATGTTTCCCTATTCTTATTAATGTATCTAATATTGAGGGTCTTAAGTGAGACCTCAAGTCTTATAAGACCTCGAAAAAGTTTCTTCCCAGTGAAGGTACCTAATAGATATCAGATCTTAAATGTTGAAGAGCCTTTCATTTGGGATGGTCTAATCATCGTTATTCAATTTATTAGTCCCTTAGGTCTTATTTACAAAAAAAAAAAATTTACTTTTAGATACACTAAATAATTTATGTATCTAAAAAGTCAATTGTTTCTTGTAAAAAGGAATAGATGGAGTAGTTTTTTTTAAGAAGGCGAAATGAATTATATTACTATCATATTGTATTAAGTAGACACGAACATTACAAACAAAACTAAATTACATAACTACGTAATGCCCAAACACAACAAAAGGCTAAACCACCTATTTTGATAGTCAAAACACTGTACAATCCAGAAAAAGGTGAGCCGCAAATTCTAAATGACTGCATCCACTAACACGAAGCTGAGCATCTTAGGGAATAATACGATGTTTGTGTAAATTGTCTTTAGTAGGTAATCTATTCTGTAATAATCGTCAAACGAACAAAGACACCTTAAAAAAAAATCTCGATTCCAAATGTAATTCTGGACTGCTACCACCTGATGAGGGATCTCACTCATGAGAGGGATATCTCAATTTACTTGTTTTTTAATTGGATGATTTTGTATAAAAAAAAAGAGCGAAATAAGATTTGATTCCAAGCCAAAAAAATAAAATAAAAAAATAAACTTGTATAAAAAAAGTAAATAATTAAAATATTAATATAGAGTTTATAAAAAAATTCTATCTTTAACTTTTTGATAACTTATGTTCTAAAGGACACAAATTAATTTTTTTTTTGAGGAATAAGGACACAAATTAATATTCTCTCTTATTTTATGAAAAAACACAATAGCTGCTTAAATTTATTCTGCGGTCAAGTTACATTAAACAATGAAGTTACATTTTATATGGATATTAATTCAATTTCTTATTAGGCTTCAATTGGTACACATTAAGATAATGTTTAAGAAAATAAGTATATAAATATAGTGAATTCAACTTTTTAAAAATTTTAATAATATTATTTTTAATTTAAAATTATTACATTTCATATTCTTGACAAATATCATTGAGAAAACTTATTAGCATGATAGATACTCTCAAACATATCTACCAAATATTGCCTAAATTTTTCAAACGTTCACATAATTTCATTCAAATACTTGAACATTTTCAATTCATTCTACAAAGATCGACATGAAGATAATTTTAATCTTGAGTATTGTCACATCATCGTTTGATATTCCACCTATCATAGGTAACACTTGAAATTAATCGAGAGATGAAACTGATTGATGCATAACAAATTTAAGGACTATTGTGTTATTTAGAAATTAAATAACTAAATTTTAATGATATAAAACTTTATCAATTAAGTTTTCTATTCACTATTTTTTTTAATAAAAAGATAGCAAATTAGAAAACGACTGGTTCAAGCCAGCATGCTAATCTCTAATAATGACTTGAACACCAGCATGTGCATGGATGTGTGAAACCAATAGTATAACAAATTGGATTGGTTGAGCTTAACATATGGTATTTTGCTCAAATTGTGCTGGCTTAACTATGTGGCTGTAAGTGTTATAATAGTATTGATGTGGAAGGAGTTTTAGGGGAGTCAATAATGGAACAAGTTGTTACTTTGTCACTTGTGCTATAGTGTTTATATATACTCTTTTCTAAGCAGGTTTTGGAAGAAAAACGATTCTCTTTAAATAGATAATCATACCTCAGATTGTGCAACTCGTCGTGATGGATGAATTAAGTTGGCCCACCGTGCAACATCACATTGAAGCAAGCCTCTTTCATTTTATGGGTGTCTTTTTCTAACACATGAAATCGACAGCGTATTCAAGGTAATGCTAACAAGTATCTAAGAGATAGTTTTCGGAAAATTTAAATTAGAAAATCATTCTATTTGAAATGTTAAATACCATACTTTTCAAAACATTAAATATACAAATTTTTATAAAACTTTATTATTTAAAGTCTTTGAAAAGTGTTTCAGAACACACATTAATATTTTCATATTCTTATTAAATTAATGTATAGTGTGAGATAAAATTAATTCTTACATTGGATGAAAGTTTTTTTTTTGTGCAACATATTACTAGGAATATGTATATGTATCATGTCTTGTTTTTATTTTTGTTAAGATGAGTAAGGATGTTAGGCTCAAGGAGAAAGTAAAAGAATCCAAGAAGAAATAAGTATAATATATGCCTGAACTTCTTCGATAGGTGGGAGTAACTTTGGGTGAGAAATCATATAAAACCAGGTTATGTATTCTGGTGCACGCTGCCATGGATCCATCGCCACTCGACCCCGCTCAGCCTCAGATTTAATGTGAATCATGAAGTCAATGAAAGACTGATATACCTGGGTTGTAGCATAAGGAGGCGCAACTAGCTGATATCTGAGAATGTCTTGAACATGATCGTATTGTCTCTTTATTCGCTCCGGCATATGTTGGTACTTATTCCCTCTTATGGGTTTACTCCAACTAGAGTACCAACATATTTCCTCGATGGACTGCACTTCTCGGTGATCATCATTGGGGATAAATATGACGTCGTCCACCGCAGATGATCAATCATGTCTTTGTAAGGCCTTCGTAAAGTGTGGCCCTTCTTTGAAGCAAAGCGGGCAGCGTGTGGCATGTCTGGGATATATAGGGGATTAGGCGACCATGCAAATAAGTGTTTGAAATTCTGCAAAGCCCATGTCTGAAATGCAAACAAACACATGTATATTAACAAATTATAGTAGAATATACAACAAAGATAAAAATGTAATAAATTACTACCTAGCGTAGGGTCATGTATCTGTCGATGGAGTCCTTCATAAAATCAGTAGCCTCAAAGAGATAATGGTACATATAAGCCAATGCAATCTCACACCATGACCACTCATGTATCCTACCCAGATCCTGCATCGCATCAAGCCGTATCAGGTCAACGTGCATGTTGCTATTGTCGGTGAATATGGTACACCATACCAAAAAGAGCATGAAAGCCCTCATGCACCATTGCTTATGGTTAGTTCTCTTCCATCCCTCCCAGATATATTCTAACTGAGTTTCCATATCGAGGTGTTCCTCATATATTTGCTTCAGAAAGGAAATATTTATAAAAGCACCAAACTGTTTATTACATTCATCCATCACACAAGTCTCAACTACACCAAGCAACTCAGTCATCAGTTGGACACCCATTTCCTCAAAGATCTTTTCCTCGTGATCCATCAGATTCCCTTCGATTGGGATGTGTAGAAGACATGCCACATCATCCAACATGACGATCATCTCCCCAACATGAAGATGAAAGGTTATGGTCTCCTCATGCCACCTATCGGATAAAACAGTAATCATGGCACCACTCAAAGTAGAGAACCCAGTATAAAGGAGTGGTAAAAGACCATATGCAATAACTGGAGTCCAGTACCAGTGAAAATGCTCTAATGAGTGTGCAAGTGTAGTAATCTTCCTCACATATAACAAACCATTAAAAATATATTAACCAATATAACCATATGAATGATAAAATAATATAATTATATTTACACCCACGTTATTAAAAATCTTGTAAGCGACATGATTAACGAACGACAACAACAAAGTTAGATCAGAAGGGCTTCCAGAAAAAGCATTAGGTTCCGGTAGGGGAGCCAATGCGTCATGCTGCTCAAGCTCATCATGAAGCTCAACCATGTAGTACTCTTCCTGAGTAGGGTTGTCGTAGTTCTCCTTAGTGGAATTGTATTGGTTATGAGAAGGGTTAACAACATGGGACATACTCGTGTGTGAGGTCCCTTCCCCATCATTCCTACACTTCCGTCCTCGTTTAGGCATAAAGTTCGCCGCCTACCTCTCTTCGTGTAAGCTACCGATCATGGTCGCCATGTCTAGCATGCGTTTGTTATAGCCATATTTACCCAACATAAAAAGTGTAAAAAAAAAAATCAATGAAAAACTCATTCAAACATTTCATCAAACGTTGGAGTGAAAATATACAATCTTGATTCACTGTGCTAATTAATTTATTTAACAACCACTTGAACTTAAACCTAGTGTAAACAAGATTAAAATCCAAACCATTCAAATATGCGATCACAAAGCAACCAAATAATCAATTATTTCTACAACCCTAACCGTAACATTTTACCATTTTTTAATTAAAAAAATACCATATAAATATAACAATGTGAATATAAGAGATTTGAATACTTGCTATATTCTTGATAACTTTCTTGCATTTGAAGAAAAAAATTGAATGGAGATTGGTTTGGGTGAATTTGGAGTTAGTTTGATGAGTTTTTGTGTTTTGGAATAATGGGAGTTGTTGTTGTTGTTCTGGAACAAAACAACAATGCAACGACAATGAACTATCTTTAAAAAAAGAGCGAACGACAGTTAAATGCTTTTGGAGACAATTTGGTCATTCCTGAACGGTTGGGAGAAAATTTGAAAGCCTAAAGTATAATTTTCATTAGTATTTGTAGTTATCATTCACATGAATGATACAATTTACCCCAAAAAGAAGTAATGTATTATAATTTATTTTTGTAATGTCTTTCCTTTTTTTTCTTCACTATTCTCTCACTTAAAATTTGTATCAAGCCTATATGAATTTGGGCCGGACTTGAATGATACTTGTTAAATAGTTCTTTTTATGATGTTTCTCTTTAGACCTCCAACATCTTTAAGGCCCTCTATGAAATTCTGGCACGCAATTAAAGATGTGGAACACGATGTCAAGACACGAGTAATGTCGAGAATGATGTTAAGACATCGTCACAACACAAAAAACAAATAACAACTTAAAAGATAAATGCTGAAAGTAAAAGACACAAGTTATTTGTTAACTCAGTTCGGTGCAACGTCCCTATATATGAGGCTACCAATCAGGAAGGAAATCCACTATAATAGTATTAGTTTGTAGCTTGTATAAACAACCTTCGATTTACTAACTTCGCACCTAATCAATGCCCGTGATATTTCTATCTAAGACACTCCTAGATATGAGACCCCTCTCACTTTTCCTCAATCGCCCACAAATGATAACAACGAGTACAATCAAGATGGAGACACACTCCGAGAAACATAATTCACTCTTGCTTAAAAGCTTACGAGTCATTCACAAATTACAACTCAACTATCGGTCCAACTCTAGCATCAAGTTGATACAAGAGTGACTCACAAATAACAAGGACAGACTAAAACCCTAATAGACACTTTCAGTATTGCGGCTTCCATGGTTCTTTAGGTCTTGAGTCTTCCAATAAATATAGCCTGAATACATAATGGGCTTGATGAGCAAATTATACTAAACACACAGCTAATCCAATACGGTCTTCAACACAATACTCTGAAGCATATATATATTGTTTTCTTAAATGTTACAACATCACACTTAAGAAACACGGCAAAGCTAAACCACCCTTTGATGCTTCTAGAAAACACACGTTCTTGGTCAACACTCCACGTGAATCAAATCTTCATAGAATCTTATAAGATTTCATGTTTAAAACAAATCTCCAAAAAAGTGAAACAAAGTACGCTATAATGTCGTACCAACATGTCAAGACATCTTGTCCAACATCTTGCTAGTACACTTATTTTAACAAAATGCAGTCAATTACAATATACACCTAACACTCTAAATATACATTTGGTAGTTATCTACCAAATGTATGTTTATTTAAGGAGTTATCTCTTTTACGTGCGTTGGATAGAAAAAACATATTTCTAATAGATAACAACCAGATGTGTATTAGGGTGCCTTAAAGATATTAGGTCTAAAGAGAAACGCTAAAATAAGTGTATCTCCAGGAATAGTGAAATACTCCATCTTTCTTTTGGTTTTATAGTCCTCATGTGAGATTTATTGATGAAATGGCAGGAGGCGAAGTTACTAGATGAATTAGTGCATTTATTTTATTTTTGTACGATTGGTATTGATAGGTGGCCTTTGTAAAGCTAATTCCATGACAAGGTGTCTATGTTAATATTGGTGGTTGAAACAGAGGTTGTAACAAGTATATGCTTCAATTGTCTTCCTCATCAATCTTTTTATGGCAAGATATTGTTGGAGTTTTTTTCAATCATTGAGTGGTTTTGTAATTTGGCTTAAAGGTCCCCCTCTTATTAAAAAAAAAAAAACATGTATTTGAAGTTTCCACTATTGTACTACTATAAATGTTGACTTTAGTACATCTTGTGCTATATTTCAGCTTTCCATAATTTAATAAATAAATTCTTTTTAGGTATGATGGTCTTTGTGGTTTTGGTCTAAGGTGGGGGTATGATAATCAACAGCAGTAGCTAGGTCGTAGATACTCACATGAGATTTTTTTTTTTTTACACTCATATGAGATGTTTAAATTAATAAAATTAGTAGAAACTGAAAACTATGTTAAGAAAACTAAAAAAAATTGCTAATAAAAGAATCAGCACTGCTAAAAGGTGCGAAGATTTTTGTCGCACATAGCACACGAAATAACAGCTTAACGTGCAAACTCGTTACTTAAGGCTACATTTCATTAAAAATATAATATTTCCATTATGGAATTGGTAGTAAAGACTCGTTTTTCCATAACTGCTTCTTTGCATGGCCGCTAGATTGCCACCTCCACCTGTAGCCTTTCTGCAAACTGTTTGTTTTGTCGCCGCCATCGGCACCGTCGCCGTCGTTGATGGTGGTCTTTGATTTCATCGAATGGCTTATGGATAGGTTGTTGCAACAATCATCCGCCTATTAATTGCCATATATATCAGTTGTCACCGTGGTTACTACCACTACAACCACCGCAGTGTAGAGACTATAAATACCTATGCTATGTTTATTTTCGTCTGACTTTGCAGCATGTTTTCAATCAGTGGAGACTGGAGAGGAAACATTTGCATATGGTGAATAGTGAGGGGGGCAACAACAACACAATATAGCACCACGATTTACCGGTGACGTATTTCAAGGATTAATTTTTGTAATGAATGAGAAAAAGGAATATCTGACGGTCATTAAAGCTACACCTCCTTCGCGTGGATTGTGCGAAAATTATTTTCGCACCATTAAGTATTATCCTAAAAGAATTTCATGTTTGACATAGATAGCTCGATTGATAAGTTAAAGGATATTGAAGAAGTTTTAAAAATGAGGTTGAGTTCAAGCTCTAAAAACTAACATAACTACTAAATTACTAAATCTATCTACAACAACGAAGTTAAACTTTATCTCAGTAAACAGGATCAACTACATACGTCAAACAACACAGTATAGAATAACTTCTATCTTTTTTTACTCAGATGGTCTAGTGGCTGGATTCATACCCTTTAAATGTGAAAAAGTTAGAGAAGTCATGTTTAAACTTTGACACGCTGCATATTATTGTCCCCGTAATTATCAACTAGGAGAAATACATTCGAAACGCTTAATCTCATCTCATATTCAAACAGATGATACAAATATATTAAACTAGGAGTTATGACATTTCACCATAAAAAATTAGACAACTTAAAAAATTAAGTGTTAATTTGGTTGAGAGAAAAAACTATTATAAAAATCTCATGAACTGGCTTTAGTGTGGTTTTATAAGTTGTTCAAATGTTGACGTTCAAATATCAATACTCTTAAACTAGTAGTTAACCTTGAGCTATTCCTAAATTCTACACGCAAAATAGTTACATAAATTAAATGAATAATTAACCTTTTAAAATAAACATCTCAATTTATAAATGTTGGATCATAGAAACAAAAATAAAAAAATAAAAA
The DNA here is from genome assembly GCA_946800305.1 of Medicago arabica. Taxonomy (NCBI): domain Eukaryota; kingdom Viridiplantae; phylum Streptophyta; class Magnoliopsida; order Fabales; family Fabaceae; genus Medicago; species Medicago arabica. The sequence continues at coordinate 4,953,375 of OX326969.1, forward strand.
ATAACAAACAACAGTTAATCTAAGAGTATCAAATACAGACATGTTATTTGTTTCCATCTTAAAAAAAGAGTATATAACCTATTTCTGATCATTGGTAAAACCACTGAGATCATGGCAAATAACAACTAGAAATACTACAACTGTGCAAATGCAGAGAAAGTAACATATGAGAAGTCTTTGAAGGGTGGCAAGAAAATTTTGAAGATTTCTTCAAGGTTTGTATCCTACCAAAAAAGGCTTTGGAAAACTTTCGAAAAATCATTCAGCGGCGACGGGACTTTGTTTAAATACACTAGACCGGCCGCCACCTCTTCCTCTCCCTTGATGATAACCTTCTCCACGTCCGCTGGGACCACGACCTCTAATAGGAAACTCACCTCGGTTTCCATGGTCGTTGTTTCGCCCATAGCCCCGACCACCACCGAAATTCCCACGACCTCTGAATGAATCATTTCGAAATCCACTTCTTCCTGAAGGAAACCTAGGTCTTCCAATACCACCGGAGCCACCGCCAACTGAAACAGAGCAACAAAAATTGTTAACTTTCATGGAACTCCTTTCCCAACAAAAAGGGCCAGTAAGAACAGATTTGTTACCAATTATATAAAATAAAAGGTTGTTTTAGTATTCAATAATTTACAAATTAAATATTATATGTTTACCGTAATAAAATCACTTTTTTCACACAAAAAAAAAAAAAAACTTAAAAGAATTTTTTTTCAAGACAAGCTACTCTAAAACAGCATCTCATTTGAAGCCGTTTTAAAAAAAAAAAAAAAAAAAAACAGATAAAAATAAGCTGCAACAATGAACGACATTGATTTTAGTTGGTTTCAAATTACCTCGGGCAGTGGTTCTCTTTATCTCAACTACAGCTTGACGCCCCCCAATAGCAATAGGCGAAGCCTGAAGAAACAAAATGGGAATAAAGATGATGGAAGTTTTTACCAAACAAATAATTCATGGCAGAACATAGAACTAGCTATTATGATGTAGCAATCATCTTTCTTCCTTAAGGACTTGGAATGGTAGAATGAATAGAACACACAAAAGGAAAAGAACGAACACACCAACAGTTATGTTAGATAATTGTATCAAGATGTTGCTATGTTCCCATCTCAATATTACATCATGTATATAAGAAATCATGTTGGTCCCTTTTAATGTCTGTCACTATAGTTCCTGAATGTATAGAAATCATAAAAATATTTCCAAGTGTGTCTTTTGTTAATAATTTGTTGGACCAAACTGACTAAGAGAAGACGCTTTCGAGGATCAAACTAACTAAGGAAAGACACACTCGAAGATCAAACTGACTAACAAAAGATGACTTTAGGTATGTTTTTGTAGTTTAATAGATCAAAGTACTACTGTGACAGCGCCTCATGCATTCAAGAACCAACACTATTGTTTACTCGTTTTATTCCAAATAGAAGGATACTACGTCCCTCTAAGTGCTTAGACATGTCCAACAAATTGGCACTTTTATTGAAGAGTAATGGAAAAACAACTGTGAGTTCTATTGTATATGTTGAGGGAAAAATCATTTTTAACAGGAACAAAAACAGACACATATTTCAGCCAAAAAAGGATAAAATACACCAATTGTTCTTGAACGACTAGCGCCAAAAAGCACCCAGTTGAAAGGATTTTATAGATGGATTACACACCAAGATGTGTACTGTCCAACAATTGTCTAAAGGATAATACTACTTACGAAGGCCAGATCCACGAAAACAAAGAATTGCACTAGTCTCCTCTCATGATGATATCCACAAACAACCAAAACTATGTCATTTTAATATTAAAAATAATAATCTGTAACTGCCATTTTCTCTCTATCGTGAAATTCGTTGTTTCAATCTTCCATGTTAAATAGGATCATTGTTTTCTAAACTCCAATACAATTTTCATTTTATTTTTCTTTTATGACTCTTAAACAAAATATAAAGATGTTTCAGGCTTTATTTATTATCCACATATGATCCTTATACTTAAGAAAATATCATTTATATTTGAGAATTAACACACTCCCTATAGTAAGAAGAATGCATGGAAGTTTTAAATAAGTTCTATAATATATAAATTTTATCATTAGGATTGAAGATAAGGTATCCCAGTAATGAAGATCCAACATAAAAATATATATGTAACTTGCATGATTAACTACTAAAATTATAGGAATCTAAGGTATCCAATAATGAAGATCATACCTGAATTGCATTATTCATTGAATTTACTGATAGATATTCAACAAAGCCAAAACAGTATCCCTGCTGCTGCAAAGACAGACACACATAATTTCCAGAAAAACTTCATTAAGATTTAAGAAACAACATAAAGAGTAATTTGAATAATTCATTGAAATCATAATTACCTTATTATTTCTGACTTGGATGCATCCCGGCTTGATCGGTCCAAACTTCTGAAACTCTGTTTCCAACTGAGCAACCGTAACATTTAACGGCAAATTTCGAATGTAAATGGAGTGTCCCTCGACTGTTAAAAACAAAAGTAGACATATGTTATAGCAAAATATTTTTTTTTTTTTGCAAGTTACAACTTCAAAGACTTCAAAAATTAAAAGATGTGCTGCATTAAATTATATATTTTTTTACTTTGAACAACAACCAAAGTGCCAACGTAGGTTGGTTCGGTTGGTAAGAAATTGACTAAAAATCCCACAAGAACCTACGTTTGAATCCTGGTGCCAGTGTGAGAACCTTGTTTGTTAATAGTATGTAAGTACCTCTTTAAGCGCTCCGAGTCTAAGGGGTTTTCTTGGCCCAGGTGAACCCAGGAATCCAATTTACCTAAACTTTTCTAGATAAAAAAACGAAGCACACAAGTTGAAACAAAAAACGCATACCTTCCTCAGAACTATCATTACTTTCAGGGTTGCCAACATTATCCGGTGCTGCATCAGGCACTGCAGCAGATTCTACTGACTCAACTACCTTGCTCTCAGTTCTGTTGGTCGCCTTCTTTACGGTATTAGTTGGCACATTCTTTACAGTTTTAGTTGGCACATACACTTTAGCCGGTACCAAATTTCCTTTTGGGACTTTAACCTGCAACAAACTAATAAGCTTCAAAGCTTAAACAAAAACAATGCTTGGAAATGCAAGATTTATGGCAATACTGACAATCGATGCATAAGACTTCTTTGGAGCATCCTCTTGAGACAGAGAAGTGATTTCAGCTGCCTGAGAATCATCATTCTCATTTGACTGAAAATCAGGTTCTACGGTGTCTTCATTTTCAGCAACTATCTGCGTTTCATGATGGTTAGAAGGCTCATAAGCATTCTCAGCAACAATTTGGCGTTCTTTCACATGACAATTTGCGGGGTCCGGTGGAGAAGGATCAGCAATGTGAATCGGTTCTGTAAAGAAGTGTTATCGGCATAAATAAAATTCCTGAACAATTTTAGTCACAAAAGAAACATTTATTTTGTAATAAACTTGCCTGGTTCTGAGGTTACAGTAACAGCAATTGGCCCATCATCCCCATTAACTGGATGTGGTTCTGAAGGTTCAGGGTCTTCTACAAACCTAAAAACATCATTCAGAACGAAAAAGCCGTTATCTTGTGGAGCGAGGAAGAACGACTGTGCAAATTTTCTTCTCAAGTTATCCTTTCCAGTCAAGCATCCAGTCACAAGAACAGTCACTCCTTCCTTGTGCGATTTTTGAGCATCTGCAGTCTTAATCTCTGCTTTAAATTCCTTAAAATTTAGCGAAAGAATCTTCTCGTTAATGCCCTGAAGCATAAAAAGACAGTGATTCCCCTTAGAATTAGAGATGAATTCGCTAATACTTTTAAAAAGATTTAGAGTCAACAGTTTTGAATAAGCAAACTTACTTTCATGGTTGTAACTGATGTCATCACACCATTGGAATCAGGCCGGCTTATCACACTAGATTCCTGATAAAACCGATAGACCAATTCCGGAGAATGGTGAAGAATATGGTAATACTGCTCAACAAATGCATTACCAACCATTTCGGGACTGGGAGTAGTTGGAGGAGCAGCTGTTTGCAAGGCCATCTGTCAAAAACCAACTGATCAATATTTGAAACTTGAGAACATTTAGATACACATAAAATTGTAGCAACTAGGTGCCAATTCGAAGACTTGGTTTTTTATAGAACACACCACTTAATAGGAAAAGGCTTTTGTTGTTCTTCTCGAGCACATATATTAATTTGGTTAATGAAACATAATCGGTCATACATTCAAAGTTCAAAAAGTATTAACAATATATAAAACCATACTCAGCAAGAGATAGCATCTTTACGATTACCATGTCAAGATATTCAAGACAACACATAGAGGTGTAGTCGAGATATGAATCATAGTCATGCGCAGAAGGAATTCAAATTGGTGTAAGAAAGTAAGAAAAGAAGGGACAAATATTAGAAGAAGCCTAGCATAATAAATATCTGCAAACAACTATATGATCCAAGTATTAGAAACAGTGCTATAGTAAAGCCTTTCAATTGATACATAGTTTGAGGGGAATCAATATGGTTACACTAGTAGCCAATCCTACACTTATTATGCTTTAAGCAACTAACCCCTGATTATCAATATGTAATTTCATGGCCACCTAAGGAAACTAACATAAATAAAAAATGTTACCTACACTTATTTTTATAACCAAAAGCTCAAGTCAGTTTGGTCCCGGGGCTCAACACGGCAAGGGAAATCCCAAGGGCAAGTGCTTACAGATAGGTAATTACATATTACCCACTGAGGTCCTCACATCGGTTGCGGGATTTGAACACAGGTCCTTGTGGGATTTGAGTTGAATCCTTAATAACCTATGTTGGTACATTACATACAATCTGTAACCAATTTTGCATACAAATTCGGTGGAAGAAGAACATCACACACATATTGCAGACCCATCATGTTGATGGACTATTAGTTAACTAAACATAAATTGATAATCCTGTAAAAAAAAAACATAAATTGATAATAATCTCACTCACGTAACTAAAAACAATTCAAAATATAATGAGGTATTTGTTCGAGAAACTTAGAGAAAAACAATCTAAGTTGTCAAACACAAAAAAATAAAACATCACAGAAAAAGACAACAAAGCAACAATCATTTTCGTAAAGTGGTGACATCACCCTAATTTTATCTTACATGAATCAACCAATACACACACTTCAACAAAAGCACAAAAATCAAAATATCTATTTGTATCAACTATCACGTCACCACACTAGCATCATTACAATACCTTAAACCGATATATGTTACAAATCAAATAACATCCATTTGACAAAAACTGAACTAAACAACATACTCGATGAAAAATTTCAAACATTGAAACATAAAAAAAAAAAACTTCAGAAACAGACACACTTCTACTAAGGAAAAACTTTCAAAATTTTATGTTTAAGCAACTAAACGCTGATTATCAGCATGGTTACACTAGTTGTCAATCCTATATTTATTATGCTCAAGCAAATAACCCCTGATTATCAATAATTAATTACATGGCCTCCTGTGAAAAGTAAGTGTTGTTAAATGGGCTATAGGAGTGCCATAGCCCTATAGCGTAGCATAATTTGAACAAGGTGCTATTTCTTGTGATCAACGATTGACAACACTACATACAGTCTTTAACCAATTTTTCATACAAAATTCAATGGAAGAAGAGCACCACATACTTATTACAGACCCATCTTATTGCTGCCCTATTTGTTAACTAAACATAAATTGATAATAATCTCACACACATAACAAAAAAAATCAAAATAAAATAAATGAATCGCGTCTGCTCCCACATGAGAGGAACTTTTTAGAGAAGCTTAGGGAGAAAATTCCAAAGTATCTAACTTAAAAAAAAAAAAAAAGACATCAAAGAAAAGGACAACAAAGCAACACTCATTATCATAATGAAGTGAGATCAACCAAATTTCATTTATCATATGAACCACTACCCACATTCCAATGAAAACACACGAATCAAACACCCTACTGTATCCCCAACTAGCCTCATTACATTACCCTAGATCCAAAAGAGAAACAAAAATCTCAATTCTAAACCCTAAACCGATCTATGGTACGAATCAAACGACACCCACTTGAGTTCATCGCTCACATAAACAGAATCCATCAACATACACATTGAAAAATTCAATCGTTGACAAAAAAAAAAAAAAATACAGAAACAAATTAACAAACACACTTCACTTTAGCCACTACCTTACAAATACAATCGCTAAACGGCCGCAGAAACGATCCATAATGTCTGATAATCACTAAGTGAAAAAATCAATATTTTGAACCATTAACGTAAAACGGGAATGGCCTATTCGTGAGATTCGAAGTCAGGTCCTAACATTGACGGACTGTCTTAACTAACAAAAAATTTATAATCCTGTAAAGAAAACACAATTTGATAATAATCTAACTTACATAACTAAAAAAAGTCAAAATAAAATCGTGTCATCTCCCTCATACGAGGAACTTCTTAGAGAAATTTAGGGAGAACAAATCTTAGTTATCTAACACAGAAAAAAATAAAAGGCATCACAGTAAAAGACAATAAAGCAATACTCATTCTCATAATGAAATGAGATCACCCTAATTTTATCATATGAATGAATCAACAATACCAACATTTCAACAAAAATACAAGAATTCTTTCAAAAAATAAAATAAAAATACAAGAATCCAAAACTCTATTTACATCACCAAACTAGCCTCATTACATTACATTACATTGCCCTAGATTCCAAAAATAATTAAAATTTTCAAATCTAAAACCCTAAACCGACTTATTATACAAATCAAACAACACCCATTTCACAGAAACTGAATCAATCAACATACACAATGAAAAATTCAAACTTCAAAATTAAAAAACAAAAACATCATAAACAAATTAACAATCACACTTCACTTCAATCACACTATCTCACAATCATTAAACTGTCACATAAACAATCCATAATGTCTGATCATTACTAACCGAAAAAACCAATTTTTTTAACAATTAACGTAAAATGGGAATGACCCATTTATGAAAATTAATGAATTGGTTAAAAGGGTATAAGAAAAATAAATAAAAAACAAAAATTTGATAAAAAAAAAATAAAAAAAATGAAGACCCAATTGAGAGAAGTGTGAGAAAATGAAAATGTGAAGTACCTGAGGAATGTGTTGATGTTGGTGAATTTGGTTGAAGGGTTGTTGTGATCGCGTTGGAAGAGTGAACAGTGAAGTGTGAAGAAGAGACCAAAGGGAACAGTTTCCGCACGGAAATAAGGGGAAGTGTGTGCGAAAGGTACTTGTGATTGTGATGAGTGAGTGAAGAGAACTTGATGGTGGGTCAGGTTTTCTAGATACGGTTCGTTTGGTTCATTACTTGTGAAAGTGCGTTTCCGTGGTTCGGTTTAGATCGATTTTGAGACAAAATGATTTCAATGAAAAGATGTTAGAACTTAAGTATATATATATATATATTTTTTTGTAAATCACATTTCCTCCGCACATACGAGACTAATCCCTCAAACATTGTTGGACTAAAATGGACGGCAAACTGTTCAGAAGAGTTCTAACGTTGATATATGTCTAAAACTGAATTCAAACACAAGATATTGGTTAAGGTAGAAGAGACTCGTGACATCTCATCTAATGACTCTTCGGTCTCAATTATAAACATATTTATTAAATAAATGATGTATTGGAAATGTTAACTAGTGCCGCGGAACACTGGTTAAAGACTTTAATAGTAATTTTTTATGAAAGTTTATGTAATAAAGTGCATTGAAAATTGAAAGCTTTGACATTTTAAAGAATAATTATTTAATTTTCATTTCAAACAAAAGAAATTACTTAATTTAAAATACTTAAAAAGTACATCGGGACACTCGTTAACAATGTTATTAGTTTATATTATAAATCACATCATTTAATCAATCAACTTAAAAAGTGAAAAACTACTTATTATTGAGACAAAAAGAGTAGTTCATTAGATCATTACTCATACCAATTTTTATCTACTCAACGTGACACTAGAAACATAAGTTAGTGAAATAGTTATAGAGTATTGAAATTTAATAAATAATGATACGTTGGTGAAAACAAATAGTAAATGTTGCATTGGTATTATAAAAATGATAAATAATTGAGACAGTGAATTTTTTTATTTTTTTTACATCTAGTGTTTAAAAAAAGAAATTACATCTAAATCTATTTGAGGCTGATCTAATGGTTATCTTGAAATGTATCTCTTTTAAAGTGGATAAATCCATACAAAGTTTTGCTCTAGTTTAGAACGGGGACCTCGGCGGCAAGTGGACTATAGAATTGAAAAAAAAAATTACATCTAGTTTAAAAGGGATAGTGCATGAGAGGAGGAAGTATGCAAATGTGATTTTGACTTTTAATGTGAAAAGGAATGAGTGAGTGGCTTTGAGGAGTGGAACCAATTATGAAGTGCGTGGGATACTTAACTTTAAAGACATGAGTTGCATAGAATTGGCATCACATCGTATGTACCCAAACTAAAATACAGTATTGGTGTCACGTGTGAAAATAGTTTGATTGATATTTATGGATTATGATTAATCGTAAAAAACAACAGAAATTTATTGATCATGATTTACTTCGACAAATTAATTGATTAACTGCGACAAATTTTGTTTTCACAAAAAATTGCTTTTATCAAGAAATAATAATGTATTCTCTCTGTTTTATAATACTTTTTGTTTCACAATATTTGTCATATTTGTTGTAGAGAGAAAAAAATAGAATGAAATAATAAAATGGTTAAGGATATTAAAAACAACACACACATAATTTCATCAAAAATAAAAAAAAATTATTTGGTTTCTTGGTTACGGTAATTTCTCCAAAATGGACATGTACTTTGAAACGGATAGAGTAATTAATTATAAGTATAAAATGATCCTCGATAAATTACTTGTATTTGGAGGTAAAACTTAAATGTTAATTATAGGGTATAATTTTAAGGTAATGATAATCGATACTTTCGGGGCACGAGTTAAGGAATTCAAAAGAGAAAATTTTAAGTCAAAAGAGAAAGCAATTAATGCATTGATTACACATCTTTAAATGTAAATATTATCCTTTTTGAATTATTATTTAAACATTTAATACAAATATTACTCCCTCCGACTCACAATTATTGTCTCTTTAACATTTTTTCTTTTTCTCAAAATAATTGTCACTTTACGTTACCAATGTAACATTTATTATTTTTTTCCACTTTTATACCCTTATTTATTAAATTTCATCCAATTTAACTACTCAACTAACTACAATTAATAAGGGTGTTTTAGTAAATACAATTAATTTTACCATTGAAATCAACACAATTAATCATTTTCTTAATAACCGTGCACAAACCTTAAACAACTAATATTCTAAGACGGTGGGAGTACTATACTTGACTTCTTAATAAGTGTCTCGGGAGAACCATTTAGCATGACCCAAAATTTTATGGTCCATAACTACCGTAAAAGGTCTAGTAAAATGAATTGATATCTTAGATAAAAATAAATAGAATTTGAATTTTGAGAAGGACATGCTACTATTTCGTCCTATTTATTGGGGTTCTCCAAACAAATACCTTTAAGACACATTTTAAGAATTTTACAATTAACAACTATTTAAAGAGAAAACAAATTGTCAATAAATAGTTGCTAGTTATGAGGGCACGTGTCAATCTTTTTTTTAAAATAAATTGGTACAATTTTCAATATATAAGTTGTAACTACAAAATCTTTAAGAGTGCACATGTTAGCATTTTTCTTATAAAAGATATCTGGATTAATAAAAGTTAAGGCGTCTAGTCTAAATTATGAACCAGGTATATCAATTTTTGTTGACTCAAATATTGTTGAGATATGACTCAAAATTTGATGATTGTGTTCTTGGAAATATCGTGGCACGATTTGGTGATTCTGAAAAAAATAGGTTTTGCTGTTTCTCGCAAATCATGGCACAATTTGAGAAATCGTGGAACCGTTTTGGATCAGGTTGAGTAATGTACTGGTGTACGAGTTAAAATCGTGGCACGACCCAAGGATCTTAGAGGCTAAGAGTTAGCGTTTTTGGGTGAGATTCAAATGTTCAAAATGTGAATCTTGGAAAATCAAAAGAGGGGATTGCTGGAAAAGGGTTGTTGCCTTTTAGGGACATATTCATGGTGTTGAGAAACACATGAGAAAAAAGTCATTTGTGAGCACCTTAGTTGAACCTTGGGAGACCAAAAGAGAAGATACTTAGGAAATCAAAGTCCAAGGGTTGGTTCCTGTTGGGATTAGATTTTAAAGTTGGGAAACAATTGGAAAACACCTTCGGTAGTGAAATCATCGACTCTCTTGATTACGTTAAGAGATTTGGAAAAATGGTAGAAATTATTATTGTTCTTTGAGAGCTTGTTGAAGCTAATTTCATGTAAATGTTTTGTATCTATCTTTATAAAGAGTCATCGATCGTAACATGGATAAATTTATCTCCTCTAGATGTAGGTCGTTGTTGCGCCAAACTTGGTGAACAAATCTTTGATGTGTTGGTCTTTATGCTCTAATCTCTTTGTCTTATCTGTTCTTTGGTTCGATTGTGGTGTTGCTTTAAACTTGGTTGGTTGTTAGATTGAATCTAGATATGTTGGTGTTGCTTCTGACTATTTCTGGTTATTGATTGTCATTGATACTTTTGCCACACATCTAAGTTTATTGGTGTGATTTTGAATCTGAGTTCACAACAAATATATTTTTAGATAAATATGGTCAGGAGAAGAAATAAATATGAGTGTGCCAAAATTATTAATCTTTAAACGAAAAAATGTTAACATTTTTAGTTTTTTAATGTCGGTAGTGAGGATCATTTTTTTTTTATTTTTTTTTATCAAATCACTCTTTAATTTCTATACTTAGTCATTATACTATCATTTTCAAAATTCAATTTATAATGTTTCTCATTATTAACACCGATTAAATCATCTTATTTTTCATTTTATTTCAGGTAATTGATATGAATCATGCCACTATCTCATTCATTAGAATGACAAGGCCCATGATTTCTATTTGCAAGTGTATGAGCTGCAACTGGACCATTATATGTTGGGGCTGAGGGAATGGTGGGGACAAAATATAGCATGACAAAGTTCGTGAAATTTTGGTTGAATCTCTTCCTCACTTAGAGTATACCAAAATTGTTGATAAATCTACTGCCAAAGCTATCTTTGAATCATTGTGCTCAACCTATGAAGGGAGCCAACAAGTAAAAGAAGCTAAAGCTAACTTGTTGGTCGAACAATACGAGCTTTTCTGAATGAACAAAGATGAAGATATTGAAACCATATTCTCAAGGTTTCAGACTCTTGTATCAGGCCTTCAAGTTCTGGACAAGAGCTATACGACAACTCATAATGTCAAGAAGATTATGAGGAGTTTTCCTGCCAAGTGGAGACCTAAGGTTACAATTATTCATGAAGCAAATTACTTGAACAAGTTGAGCATTGAGAACCTGATAAGCTCTCTGAAAAGTTATAATATTGAGCTTATAGGTGATGAACCTCCTAAGAAGTCCAAGTTGATTGCTATGAAGTCCAGTGGTAAATCTGTAACACCCTAAACTTTAAAAGCGATAACACACACAACGATTCAATCATATTAATAATTTAGATGTTACTTCTTCAATAAACTCTTAAACATGCATACTAAATTTTCAAAACATCGCAGCGGAATAAATATCATCTCAACAATTCATCATATAATAAAATAAATCTCCACAATGTCATGTCATCATACTACATATATGTCATCAATACATAGACTCAAATATCAACAACAATCATAAAATAAAACACCGACTCAGACCCTAAATACTAAGACATCACATAGATAGATGAGGTAGCATCCATTATATCATCAAGCAACTTACCCATAAAATCAAACTATTCATGCACATCGTTTACCCATTCGTAAGAATAAGGCAGGAGGTCAACCAAACGACCATTGGGGGTTAGACATCATTCAAATCAATTAAAGCATAACCAAACATAGACATTCAAAGATTTAATACATAACATATATACATACTCACCACTCCTAGAATACTATCATCACATGAGTAATATCATTCCCCCTATCATAACATATCAAACATATTCAACCTCTAATCAAAGTCATCAACAAAAGCCTATCACCTTACTACATCAATCTCATCATTTAGAGAGTATAATCATACATGTAGTCTTTACTCATTTTACATAGAACACATATTGCATATAATTCATTCAATTCGCATCAGCCGTATAAATCACATAAACTCTTGCCTAATCAACTCAACAATTACAATTCGTCACTTCAAAAGTATAGGAAAAGAAATCACCATCACCAAAAAGATCACCAATTCAAATAGATATGATTCACACTTCATCACTATCAACAAAATAATCATCATCAATTAAAATCATCAAGTGACATAATTCATCGATCACAAATTCATATGATTCACCAAATTCACCAAGTTTCACCAATGCACATAATCACCAAATTACATAGCCACATAATTCACATAATTCGCCAATGCACTCATCACCAAGTCACATATTCAAGTATGACACGACTCACCAATTATCAAGTGCATGCAATGTTCTAGACTCTTCTACATGCATGTGGTACCAATTGAATTCCGTAGATAATTTTATCGTTAATGAATCCACCAACATAATAAACATCACCAATTATACACATAAGCTATGTAATAAACGTCACCAATTACATTCTTCAAATCACCTTAAAATGACTATGAACGCATGGACTTCACGTAAGGACTCGACAATGCATAACTCACCAACACACACACACACACACACACACATATATATATATATATATCAACATAATCATCATTACCAATTATGTTTCTCACCAACATTCGCATCACGTTAAAATCACCAAGGAAATCATCTTCATAATTATCATCATAATCATCATTAAACACACATAATAATTAATTAAAATAATTCTAGCTAAAAACGGGTTGTTACAAAATCTGTTTAGGCTTTTTAAGTTGTAGAATCTCAAGAAGAGACTACACGAGGAGATTCTGAAGATGGTTCTAATGCTGATGGCCTTTATGACCAAAAGATTTCAGTACATGACTAAGAAGAAGAAGAGGTATATTGGTAGAAACGGTGGATCCAAAAGACCGAGCTACATGTATAAGAAAAAATGATCAGAAGGGTTGCTTTAATTACAAGAAACTTGACCACTTCATTGTTGATTGTCCAAATCTTCAGAAGGACAAGTCAAAGAAATATCCAAGAAAGAAAACTTGAGGAGTAGAGCCAAGAAAAGTCTCGTGGAAACATGGGAAGATCTTGACAATGAATTTGACGAAGAGGAAGTTAATCCTGCTCTTATTGCATCAACATCTTCTTATGCAAAATACGAAAATGAAGATGAGGTATTTTCTGAATTCACACATGAAGTTTTAGTTACTGTTGTTAAAGATCTCATTAGCCATTGTCATAGTCAATCAAAAAGTTTAAAGTTTTAAAAAGACAATATGATTTACTAACATAAGAAGCTAAGAGTATGAACATAGTGAATGAGAATCTCATAATGAGAAATGAAATTCTGGAGAAGGCTCATTCCTCTAAAGTTCAAAAGAGATATGATAAATACTCTGATAAGCATGAAGTTGCTATTTAGGAGTTTTCCAGAGATGACAATGAGAGAAGCAAGCTAGCTTATATGATTTACGGTGTAACTCGGAACAATGGTGAATGCATCGACTATTCAGAAGATGCATATCTTCAGAGGATGCAAGTTATAGAGATGCCAATGAAAGCTCCTTGTGTTGAGTGAATGCAGAAAGGTTTGCATTCCTACTTTATGTCAGAAGCTTCGAAAACTAAGACTCTGAACAAATCAAAACCAAATGCACCATATCCTAGGTTATGAACAGTTCAAAGCCTAAAGTTCTGAAAAACTCAAGACCAAAAACTTTCAAATCTAAAGTCTTGAGTGATTCTAAGCATCATAGCTTGAAGTCTAAGGCTCTAAAGAAGGAAAATTCCTTCAGAACTAACCATAAAGGACCCATAAATATATATGTACATAAGTATAAAATTTTCTATGTTTCAGATATGCTTTACAACATAGTCAAATCTCCAGTCGTTGTAACGCCCCCTTTTTATTTAATTATTTTTAGTTAATATTTGAATATTTTTGCATGATTTTATATTTGTTATAAATATGTTTGTTATTTGTTATAGAAATATTTGTTATTTTGTTTAGAAATATATTTGTTATAAATATGTTTGTTATTTGTTATAGAAATATTTGTTATTTTGTTTAAGAATATATTTGATATTTATTTGATTTATTATTTTTAGCATAAGTATTATTTAGCTTAGTTGCGTATATATATATTTAAGAGAGGTACGTAGTAATATTATTATAAGGGAGTTTAGTATAGTAAAATAAAATAGGATATTTTATTAGGAGGAGATGTTATGTAATTTTAGAGAAGTTGAGGATTTAGTGGAAAAATAAGACAAGTGGAGAAAAGTTATATAAAGAGGGAATTAGGTTAAGAAAAACATAGTAAGCGTTGTCAGAGTTTTGGAGAAAAAGGGAGAAAAGTGGTTAGAGAGGAGAGACCCGCGATTCTGCAATATTACCAGGTAAGGGTGAACCAAACTTCGATTATATTAACATGTCATTCATTGTTTATGATTAACTAAGGGATTGGGAAGAGTTTTGAGAGAGTTCTTAAGATAGGGTTTGATTAATGATTCTCGAATTGAATATGTGTAGAAACCAAAGAAATGGTATTAGATTGTGTTCAGGTCGATTTTAGGAGTGTATAACATCATTGTGAATCATTTTGGGTGATTAAGAGATCAAAAATTGGGTTTTTGGAGTGAGAACTGTTCTTTCCCGTAAACGAATTCGGCCACCGATTTTCTGAAAGCCAAAACTGGAAAAACACTCACTCTTCACCCGTTTCTGTTTTGAATTAGCTTCCGGTGTAAACACGAAAGTTGTAGGCAAGGATGTTAGCTTTTTAATGCCGTTGGTTTGACTTCTAAATGATTTATAGAACTTGAGTTATGGTCATATTACTGCACGTAGGTCACAGTGAATATTTATGAATTTCAGCACAACTTTCTCCGAATTTAAAATGAAAGCTGGTATTGATAGGTACTGAATTGGCCTTTGGTGTAAACATGAGAATTTTAGGCAATTGAGTTAAATTTCTAATGGCCTTTGTTTGACTTGAAAATGATTCTTAGATCTTGAGTTTTGTATTTCTAATTTGGACGAGACTTTGGGGATAGGGTCGTAGATAGTAATAGAGATGCTCTAAGACCTGTAATCGAATCTGGAATGATGCTGTAAGATGTTTTTAATTGTTGGCGTTAATCTATGATTTATATGTTTGTTAAGTGAGTTATATGAATGACGTTTGAATGATATTGCAATGATGATTATGTGCTGTGAATATGTGTTAAATGTGCTGAGCTGCTGCCATGTATTGTTATAATTG
Source organism: Medicago arabica (assembly GCA_946800305.1). Lineage (NCBI taxonomy): Eukaryota > Viridiplantae > Streptophyta > Magnoliopsida > Fabales > Fabaceae > Medicago > Medicago arabica. Next base: position 4,968,937 of record OX326969.1, read on the forward strand.
CATGTGTCGGTCAAGAGTCGTAAATGATGTTAAGATGTTGTGTGTAACTTGTTTAAGTTGCAAAGAGTTGAGTCCATGCATTTGCATAATTTGAGACGGTGGAGCTTTTGCTCAAAGCGACGGTGGAGCATTTGCTCAAAGCGACAGTGAAGCATATTAATGCTTAAAATGGTACCACATGCATGATGTTTAAGATGTTAGAGTTGCATAGTCGAGTTGCATTTGTCGAGTCTTGTGTCTAAGACGTTATGAGATGATTTGTTATGTGAAGATGTTTTAAAGATGATTTGTTATGAGAAGATGTTTAAAGATGATTTGTTATATGTAGATGTTTGAGACGTTTCCGTTATTTGCAATGATTGTTGTTGTTGTTGTTGTTGTTAAGCATAAATGTTTGAATTATATGTTAATATAATTGTTGTGAATCTCACCCCTTCTGTTGGAATTGCCGCCTTGTGGGCAAGCGCAGGTGACCAAGCTTAGGTTCGACGATGTGAGAGGTCCTTGTAGTGTCGTAGGAAATGCTCTGATATGTAACGGGATGAGGTTTTTATCGTATTCTATTCCTTTATGTATCACGTTGAACTAATTTTGATGTTTACGATCTATCTTTGAATTTTTGAGACGCCTGTGAGGCATTTGTGCCAAGAATTAATCCTTTTAAGGAGTTTTGAATTACGAATTCCGCTGCTACGTTTGAATATTGATAAGGAATAAATTATTATTCATTTTGTTTAAAGTTTTATGAAATGTGACATCCCATTTGAGTTACTCTGATAATTATGAATGAATTTTTATGTTGGGATTTCGGGGTGTTACAGTCGTGGTACTTGGACAATGGTTGCTCACGATACATGAAAGGTGAAAAACATATGTTCCAAACTAGGGGTGTACGTGTGTCGACTTGGGTTGAGTTTAGCCAAACCCAAGGCCCAAACCATATAAGGTACTCTGGTTTGGATGAGGTAAAATAAACACCTGTTACACCATAGTTTTGAAACTCGGCTCGGACCGGTCGGATCAGGAACCGGTGGCCAGACCGGTTCGAGCCAACATTTGGATCGGCCATGCAGTTAACTCGGTGAGAACCGGTCAAAACCGGTAAAACCCGGTGACTCGGCCGAGTTGATGGTCAGACCAGTTCTCCCTTTTTTTTTTTTTTTTTTGCTTTTTACTTAACTAAAACGACGTCGTTTTGGATTTGGCAATTAAAAAAAAAAAAGGAAAAAACTAGAATTAGAAAGGTGAACATTAAAATGATTGTTTGGAAGCTTAACCACTGCAACAACTTCTAATCTTTGTTACAAATTGAAATATATTATATATGTAAATATAATACATTTAAATTTTATAAGAGGAAAGAACGCATCATTTGTTTTTTAGAAAATCAACATATTATATTAATATTAATATATTTCATATCAACAAAATATAGTTGTACAAAGATTAAAATACATATTACATGTCAGTTTTTTTAGTTTTTAAGTGAACAAGTCATCGATTAAATCCGATTTAATCCAGTTAAATAGCTATATAAATTTAATCTCAAGACCGAGTTATCTAACCGAGTCATCCGAGTTGATCCGGTTCAGTCATGCGGTTCGACCAATGACTCAGTGGTTCGACCATTGACCCAGTGACCCAGTACCTCTCCCGAGTCGATGACCGAGCCGAGTTTTAAAACTATGTGTTACACTATTGGGTCGGTTTGGACAAACCCACTAATTTCTGATTTGGGTAATGAGTTAACCAAATTATTTTTCTGTTTTTTTGTTAATATTAAATGACTAAATGACGAGTCCTCATATTTTTTCATAAAAAATAACCAAGTTTTTATTTTCTAAAAAAAACTATGTAACTTATTTTCACTATATTGTAGCGTAAAATAAGATAAATGATAACATCAAATAATAAATTTTTATCTTAAAATACTTAATTTAAACTAAAGCTGCAAGACATAAAATTGCATTACCATCAAAATAATCAAAAAGTGCAATATCTGAATTTGTAACTCTAGCATATTTTGATTTTCAATATAGAGAATGTGTTGCGTCAATTTTGGAAATTAGACTTGATTTATGACTAAAATCTTCTGTATTCTCCTTCTTCTAAATGAAAATAAAAATAACAATGTTGATATTATTGGGTTTGTGTTTTGTTTTACCCAAAATCCATTATTATTATTTTGGTTTTTCATTTTTAAAACCATACTCGTCAATTTACCCAAACCAACCCACTTTTTGAGTCTTTTTAGGGTGGGTTTGATCGAGTTTTTCGGGTTGACCCAACCTATGTACACCCCTATTCCAAACCCTAACATTGAAAAAGGGAGAACTATGAGATTTGGAGGAAACCAGAAAGACAATATTATTGGTACGAGAAATATTGGTAACTCCTCTATCCCTATTAATAATGTTTGATTATTTGATGGGTTGAAGCATAACCTACATATCATAAGTCACTTTGTGATAGTGGTTATGAGATCGTGTTTGATAAGAACAACTGCACATTCATAAGAAGCTCTGAAAAATCCATAATTTTCAGTGGGAAATGAAAGGCAATGCTTATAAGATCAACTTATATGATTTGACTGATCATAAGGTAGTTTTTCTTCTGTAAGTGAGTGATGAAAAATGTCTTTGAGATAAGCGTTTAAGACATTCTAGTTGGTGATTTAATATATAAACTTAGCCTTTTCAAAAAAAAAAAATATAAACTTAGCAAGTTAAAGTTTGTCAAATGCCTGCCATAGTTAAAATATCACCTTATTCAATCAAACTTGGTCCTTTATATACAGATGAAGTAAATGACCATTGATGAAGAAATCTTTGTCTTTAAATATTTGAATGAATGCTGAGATATCTCGGAGATTTGAGGACAACGATTCAATCATTCAATTTTCATCAATGATGACAATTAAAGAGTTTTTGTTCTCTTGATCAAGTCAAAATAAACTTTCCTTTTTTATTTATAGATAAATAGTCGTTACATACATCAATGATGATTACTTGAGTCAATTTTTTAGTACAAAGGATTTGTGCATCAACATTGACTATCACAATTGACCTTAATCTTGGTACGTATCTTTGTCTTTATTTATGACACATAGCTCATCAAGGTGTAGAGCTTTCAAAGACTTAGCTTAGAGTGTAACACAAGCTTAGAGCTTTGAATGGTAGTGCATAATTTTTACTTCATGTCAAGAGTTGTGACTTGGTCTAGAACTTTGACTTGTTATTATATAGGCAGTACTTCATCTGTATATAAAATCTCCTGCACACTTAAACACACATTTAGAGAGTCCTAATTGCTCTCGATCATGCTTTGCTTTAATATCATCAAAACTTCAAAGGACTTTGTTCTTTTAACCAATTTAGTCTAACAATGCATAAATAATCAAGTTTACTATTCAACATTCATTCCAAACCATAGTGATTGCCATCTTCCCTCTATTATTTCATCTCCAAGCTAGCTATCCTAATCCTCCGATCCAATAGAGTAGGATTCACAATTAAATGTCACATGGATTGCCATGGTGACACTTAGCTTGGATTAGAATAAATTTATTTATAATTTTTTATCCTTTGTATACAGAAGTGTTTTATATTCCATTAATTAATGAACGTTGAATTTCTCATTTAACTTTAACACTCTAATTTCCTCTGCTAGCCTTGTTTTTATCATGTTATCTAGAGTTTTTCTGGTTTATTAAGAAAGACTGCTATCAAATTTAAAAGACATAATTCCCTTCAAAAATAATAGTTTAAAAAGACATAAATTATCATATTTTCAATTGATGGGATATGTATTTTTGTAAGTTATACTTTTCACATTCATGTTTACATTCAATAAAACTATATATTATAAGAATTTTGAAACATATAATTCTCTCGTAGTAGAGACATTAAATGGTGTACCTTCATCCATGATGATAGAAAGTAGAAATCTAAATCTTATGATTTTTCAATCCATCTGTTTCACGTTCGTTCTTTCTCATGATTCATTCTTGATGGCTATTTGTCAGAGAAACCTTTATGGAAGAGACAGAACCCTTACAACATTCATTTAGTAACTTCCATCAAGTTACATGAATTTATAGAAATTCATGAATGCGTGCCTCCTTTCACATAAATAGCTGCATTCTTTCACATGAACATTTGCATCATTTCATGTATATTTGCATTATTTCACATGAGTAATCATAAATTAGTTATAATAACTTATTTATTCTTACATTTCTCTACTTGACTCATGTGACTTAACAATACATCAATCATAATATTCATCAACAAACCTTACATGCATTGGTTTCATATATAACGATAATAAGAGTAATGGTGTTTATATATAAGTTAATTGACACACTTTCTTTCATGTACTACTATATTAGATCTTAAGTTGAAAGAAGCATAATGGGTCCAACCATAATGTCACAATGGTTGAAAATGATTTATGTTCCATATCAAATACATCAACTCTCATCCTCACAAATAATACACAAAAAGTAATCCTAGATGAAGATTCACTTTTTTCCATGAATTATCTCAAAACCAATAGCATATGAATGTCTTATGTCCTCACTTGCCAACACACATGTCAGTAGCATCCACACACTTGTCGTAGTTTTGTGTGCTATAAGCTCTTGGGAATGGGAAAATAGATTTCTCAATTTAATGTAGACTTGCCTATAATTTATGGCAACCAACATTGATTCATTTGTCAAGAAGCAATCACGAATGGTGAAGAAAAAACAACTACCAGTAAACCAGTGTGAGTTAACTCACGCAAGTGTTAATTCATGCGCGAGTTAACTCACGCAGCGTGACTTAAGTCACGTAGGGACATTTTTGGAAATCATGCAAGACGGAAGTGTTTTGTGCAGGGGGAGAGCAATATTCTTATATTAATGTTCTCATTTCGGAGATCCACCAATACACAATCATAACTATAATAAAGATATTAACATTTATTTGACATGACATAAGCACCAATTAAAAATACATATGATCTTTTGATATATAAATAAAACTAAGGGTTAATTAAATAAATTGTTCCTATAAATTTTATATTTAGAATTTCGTTTTTAGTCCCTACAAAAAGAATCACACTTTTTAGTTCTTATAAAAAATTTCATCAATAGTTTTAGTCATCGTAATTGTTTTCGCTGACATTTTTGGTCCCAAAAAATGCTAAAAGAAAATGTTATAAGGACTAAAATTTACGGTTTTATTTTGTAAGGATTAAAAAAAAATCGAAATATTTATAGAGACCATTTATTTTATCAACCCTTAAAACTAAAATGCATAAACATTACCAACATTCATGTTCATTGGTTATAATAACGATTAATCAAGGGTCTTAATGAATGATCATGAGATATGAATGAATGATCACACTTGAGAACTGCACTTAAGTAGCTTGTTCTCCAAGACTCTTAAGAGCACTTAAGAAATGGCTGATGTAACAACTATATTCTGTCAAGTATTGTAGAGTGGCTATAAATTTACCTTTTAAATGTGAATAAGTATGGAATTCTAACTACCTAAGAGAATACAATGATTAGAGTTATTTATAGGAGGTGAGTTAGTGTAACTAACTCCTAACTACTTAACCAATCAACTAACCATAATTTAGTTATTAATTAACTATGTTTTATTCACTATAGTAACTATAGATATTGATAATATTAAATATTGGAAACAAGAGAAAGTGTTCCCTTCCTTAAAAAAAAAAAAAAGAGAGAGAGAGAAAGTGTTCCCTCCGTTTAAAAATCATTTAAAATATAAATAGATTTCAAGTATCTTTTAAGATTTTGTATTTATTAGAAGATGATTCCTAATAATACTAGTAGACCACAGATCCACGTTTGAGATTTGATTTAAAACAAAATAAAATAATCATACGCGTGTAGAACGAGGGTTATATTATATTTCCACTTTATTTTAGCATTTCCCTTTCACGGATATTGATGATTCTTATTTTCATTAGATCTATCTATGAGCAAACAGCCAAATACATCTCCACGAAATTTAAAATGAGTTAATTTTTCTTATCACATATTGAAAATCAACTTTTTAAATTCATTGAATAATAATTATATTTTGTCACATTTATGGATTAGATACATTAGTCACTCAATAAATTTTAAAAAATATTTTTCTGTTTATATTAATAATCCGAAGGAATATTTTCATTAGATGAATCATTTTGAACGTCTTTATAGATTGAATAAGGCGTTAAAGATTCCAACAACATGTGTTAAATCTAGTGAAAAAGGGTAATTTCTTACATTGGAATGAACCCAATGTTCGAATTTTGGCCGAAAGATAGTGTTACATGTGGACGATAAAGTCTCAAATAGAGTTACATATGATGGAAAAAAATCTCATAAAAATAATAATAAGTGAGCGGACCGATAACATGTAAAGATTTATTTTATTTTTAATTTTTAATTGAAGCAATTCATTTTCTTTCAAAAAAACTGAAGCTATTTATTTAATTATTTTTTGATAATAATTGATGCCAATTATTGATTTATAAAAAACACGTTCAAAAGATGATAAAACAGAATTAGTATATATAACACAAGTAAATTTTTCTTAAACCAAGCATCATCTTCCAAAATCCAAATGGCTTCTCTAAACAAATACATCAAAATCCATGAACAATGCAAAGTTTCTCCAAGTTCTTCAACCCAACTATCTCTCCCTCTCACATTCTTTGATTTGATTTGGCTAAGATTCCATCCAGTAGAACGTATTTTCTTCTACACCCTCCCAAGTTCACAATCACACCCTACTTTCTTCTTTGAAAATCTTGTTCCAAAGCTCAAATCTTCACTCTCTTTAACTCTCAAACACTTTCTCCCTTTAGCTGGTAACATTGTTTGGCCTTCTGATTCTCCAAAGCCATTCATCCAATTCAATCCAAATGATGACGGAGTTTCCTTGCTCTTAGCACAATGTGACGACGATGATGTTTCCTTCGATAAAATTTTGGAGCACAATTCATCACAAGAAGCTTCTTTATCTCGTTCTTTTATACCTCACTTAGAATCAACAGATTCATTTGCTTCTATTATTTCAATTCAGATAACTCTTTTTCCGGGAAGTGGTTTTTCCATTGGAATAAGCACTCACCATGCTGTTCTTGATGGAAAATCTTCAACCATGTTCATCAAAGCATGGTCTTCTATATGTAAATCTCTTAAAGAAGAAACACAATCACCAAATTTAGAGCCTTTATTAGAACCATTTTTTGAAAGGGAAGTCATCAAAGATCCAAATGATTTTGAGAATTTGTTCATAAATAGTTGGAACAGAATCTCATCACATTTTGACAAGAGCAGTGTGAAAAGCATAAAGATTATGTCAAACACGTTTCAACCAATCGTTAAGGATTTGGTTCGAGCAACATTTGAGCTCACACGCGAAGATTTGGAGAAAATAAACAAAAGGGTGTTATCCAAATGGAACAATATTGATGAAGGAGGACAAGAAGAAGAACAAGAACAACCTAAGAAGTTGTCAACTTTTGTTCTTACATGCGCTTATGTTTCCGTTTGTATAGCAAATGCGATACAACAATCCGAAAGCGATAAAAAACATAAATTTTCTTTTGGTTTTCCTGTGGATTGCAGATCGAGATTAGATCCACCAATTCCTGAAAATTATTTCGGAAATTGTGTATCTAATCATATAGTTGATACTGAGCCATATGACTTTACAAAAGAAGATGGAGTGGTAATTGTTGCTAATAAAATTTATGGCAAAACAAAAAAGATGGATAAGAGTATTCTTGATGGAATAGAGACATTGATGTTTAAAATGATGGCTATGTTTGGTGAAGGAGTTAAAGGAATAGGAGTTGCAGGGTCAACAAGGTTTGGAGTATATGAGACTGATTTTGGTTTTGGAAGGCCTGCAAAAGTGGAGATTACTTCAATTGATAGAGGACTAACTATTGGTTTAACAGAAAGTAAGGATTTGAAAGGTGGTGTTGAATTTGGACTTGTTTTTGAGAAGCATGTGATGGATTTGTTTCAAGCAATTTTTCGTGAAGGGTTATGTATTGATTGAGGGTGATTGTATTTGAATTTCTTCTAATTTCATTTGTTTTGGCAACTTTGTTAACTTTGTATAATGGTATTGAATCACAAAAACTAAAGTTTGTTGGTTGCTACTTAATTGCATTGTATTACTAGTGGCTGTACTTCCTTGTTAATTTCTTTCAGAGTAAGAATTAGCAAAGTGAATTTGATTGAATACATGTGTGAAAGAGTATGATTTATAAAGCCAGTGGCTTATAGTTACTAGCTAGAACATTTAATTAACTTGTTTGTTGCCAATAAAAAAAAATTTAATTTTTTTTTTGGTAGAATGACAAAATAAAAGACAAAAAGAAAAAAACCCTTAGAAGAGGGTTCAGTCTGGGGCATCAAGCCTCAACATTGACTTTAACTCCGATTAGAAACCTGCCAAAACGTCACACCTAATCTTGAAGAGCGCCTAAGCATGGGCAAGAAATTCGCCCAATGGTTGCCCTCTTGAAGCACATGTTGGAAAGAAATGTTAAAAATATGCTCCTTTACAAACTATGTCTAAAGGACCTTTTGGTAACATGTTTGCAATAACTATTTGGTGGATCTGGCGCTTCAGGAATAATCATATTCTTGGCGATAAGCATTGGAAAACTCAAAATATCATTCATTTTATAGACATTATGCGTACCGACCTAACTTCTGTTAATGTTCATTCTCAGAGCACCACATTCAGGGCCGTTCCTAGCATTTTCGGGGACTTAGGCATAGTATAAAAAAAGGGCCCCTTACATAATTTTTTTAACTTTTTGTTGTGATTTTATTAGCTCTTCATTTTATTTCCACTACCATATAAATATTTTTTTGGCTACATCTTAAAATAAATCAAATACTCAATAGAAAGCAAAACAAAACAAAAAATAGTAAAAGTACAGAACTGTAGCACATGCAGAGTAGACTAAAATTTTAGCCTTTGAGAAATATAAACTAAAATTTTAGCACTTGAGAATAATAGCACAAAAAAAAGTAAACAAAAAAAGTAGGGTGGACCACGTGATCTTGCATTATCAAATTATGTTCTGCAATCTTTTCAATCAATCCAAGAAAGTTGACTCTATTATATTAATATATTTTTTTTTTATCCTCTAAATAAAAGATTAAAATTGATTTCTCAAGTAGGTCCCTTTTCAACTAAAAGATCGTTTGTTTTGTTATGAAGATTCTCGCAATTTCTTGGATGATAAATATTTTCAATAATTTTATAATTATTGATACACGTTATTAGGAACAAAGGGACCAAAAAAATCTCATCAATTTCTTGAATAATAAATTTCTTGACACATAATTAGATGAAGAAAAAACACAATTTTTTTTATAGAGAGGTGTATATAGAAATCTATGTTTAATGTGAGGGTATATATAGCAAATCACACTAAAAGGGTCAAAAGTTTTGGGCCCATCATTAAACTAAGCAGTCAATGTTTGAGCCTCTCAATGGATTATATCAATATAGTAATGTCAACTTTCTTGAATTGATTGAAATGATTGCATAATCGAATTTGATAATGCAAGATCATGCGAAAAGCATTCATGATCATGAAACCAATGTGAGACATATTTAGGATCATATTGCCCACTCATGTTTTTTTTCCTTCTGTTCTTTTTTATAAATAGTTGCATTTGACATACAACATTTTCGAGTGCCAATATAGCTGAGATATCAACCGTCAAAATTAATGCATTTTTCAACAATTTCAATGAGGTAATTTCTTATCATAAGTGTGATAAAATTATTGATATAAGTTATTAAGTGTGCTAAAATTCACCCTTGGAGGTACACTTTTAACAATAGTCTAACATTGATTTTGTATCATCCTAATGAAATTGTTAGAGATACTTATCTATCTATCTATCTATATATATATATCTTTGAATTAGAAACTTAAACTATTTTTAGGCTTCCATTGTGATGATGTGGCACTCTACAAAGAGTTATATACGTCTCTCTTAAAACCTTACAATACAACTCTCCTTTATTTCAATTAAATGTCTAACATCTTTCTTGAAAAAACTTTGCAACTTTCCACTTTAACAATTTAATACATCCTTTGAAAAGGTCACACTCTTTCTCTTATCTAAACCTATCAAAACACTAATCCCACTTTTCATTTTCTTATGTGTGATTATATTTTTTATTCATACGTTGAGAAAGTTGTGTAATTATAGATTAATTGTATAATAATAATCTATTAATGTAAGTTAGTCGCCAGTTTAACTAAGAATTATTATAGGTATATTCCTATTCCATTGTTGTTATGATACTATATATTGTCTATCAGTTAATAGATGGAATATTTCATTAAGCATAGCTAATCATTTTTTAAATTTTTATTCATTTTTTAAGGATAATTTTTTATTCATCTTTACAACAATTAATTTTAGTTAAACAATATAATTTAAAACAAGCAACACATGTAGTAAAATAATATATATGAGTTAATAAATTAAATATAGTTACAGCTTTTCTTAATTTGTATGTCATATTATTTTTTAAAAATAAATGCTCACTTCAACCTTTAAACTACAATTTGATTCATATTCTATAACTTATATCCTTAAATATGAACATTCATTCATTGTATTATTAGTTACTTATCATTTTTATTAATAATAATTGTCACTGTATTTTTCCAATTCATATTCATGATCTTTGTGTGTATAAATATGTGTTGAGAATTTAGGATCTTTTTGTCTCACCCTCCATCCCAACAAAATGAGTACGAAATTATAAAAAATGGAATAGGAGGAAAGGGTTGAATTGTGAAGTTTTGGATCATCGTTGTCATTTTGAAACATTTGTCGGATGATATACTCTTAAACTTTTTATGATAGTTTTTATTTCTTTTTCCTACTTTCTACATATGTCTCGACTATTTATTGATTATTGTGGAAAGCCATAGAGACTCAAGTTTCTCCATTATATAGATTTGTCAAATATTTCACCTTTCATTTTTTTTATTGATATAATGTTCATTCCTCTACTTTTTTTTTATTATCTTTCTTTCATATTTTTTTTTATCTTTTAATATGGATATACCTAATTTTCATGTTGATAGGTCATACCTTCTTTCAAGAAAGAAAGATATAAGCACTACTTTGAAGTTTCATTATCAATTGAGAGGAAGTTAATGTTGGAAACCTTCCTCAAAAGAGAACAATCCAATGAATTTAGAAATATAAATATGTGTCTCATTCTTGATGCTATTGTTATCTATAAGATGTTTATGATCTCAGGAGGATAATAGAAACAAAATAATAATTAGACATAAAGACTTTAAAGTTCACATATAAGAGGAATATTGTTGTAATCTAATTTAGAAGTTTTTTTAAAATAGATTATCTTATGTACAATGTGCCTAAACGTGAATGTTTGAGTAAAGTTTATATATGAATTTTAAACTATTTACAAACTATTTGATCTAATAAAAAAAATACCACTTACAAATGAGAGTTGATTGGAAACACACTTTGAATATTTAGTTTATTTTGGTTATTGTTAAAGTTATCACACTCTTGCAATTTAAATTGTCAATCAAACATAGTGTCTTCTATATTATGTTACTTAATTTATCTTAACAATTGCATTATTTGAATAAAATTATCATTGTGAAAATTGTTTTTTTTCATCATAATAATGGCATTATTATTTTAATGAATAAATAATTGTGGAAACTGTTTCTTTTATATAGTTGATGATTGTATAGATGAAATTAATTTTATTTTTCAATTCTTTTAAATTATACTTCACAATTTATTTTTATTGAGTAAGTTATAACTTTACTGCTATTTGTTTTTATACAAGATTGAATTTTAGCTCATTAGTTTAGAACAATTTTATTTTATTTTTAACTTTTTTCAAAATCAAAATGCAAGTTAGTTATTATTAAAACTCCAAACAAAAATCAGAAAAATGGAATGATATATGGTATTATAGGACCAAGAAAAATATGTTAGTTTTCGCTAATGTGTTTCATTTAATTAATATAGAGAAATATTAAATATATTTAGATCATCGTATTACATGAATCCAATCACATTTAATCGATAAACTTCATTAGATTATATTTATTAAAATTATTATTTTTTACTAACAAAAAAATCACGAAAATATATTATATCAAACCCGTGCAACGCACTTATAAGAAATTTTAATCAAAGTAGCATATAAAAAGAGGAATGATGTACTTCTAGTCTAGCATACAAAGGAGTTCTTGTATCCAAAAATTTAAAATTTAATTAATTATGTGTTGATATACCTTTACTTGTTTGGTGTTATATTTTTTCTTGCTTTCTGTTTTTTCTTTGGAGGGTTTTGGCCTAGTTCCCCTTCCTTTGTAATTATTTTTCCCTTTTTTTAATAAAATTTTGGAGTTTGGCGGCATAAGATGAAGGTTTCTTGGGGTGCCAACCTAGTTGGGATGTCGATGTTACCTCTTGATGTCTGTCCTCTCTCCTTGATTATAAAAAAAAGTCTCTATTTTTTCAGGTGCTAAAATTTCAGTCTACTTCATAGGTGTTATTGTTCTCTATTTCTACCGTATTTTATTTTGTTTTAGTGTCTTTGGAGTATTTGATTTATTTTCAGATGTTGCCTAACAAAACATTTATTTTGTAGTTAAAAGCGAAAAAAGACAACATGAAGAGCTAATAAAAAACACAACAATGAGCTAATTTTTCTATAATGTATTATGTAAGGGGTCATTTTCTCATATTTTGTCTAATGTTTATAAAAATCTAGGAACGACCCTTTTTAAAGTGAAGGTGAGTGCTAATAAAGTTTGGTTATTGATTTACATGATTATTCATTATACAAATTGGATTTGTGGGTTTGAATGTTCAAGAAGTGTGTGTATTGGATTTTAGGGGCGGAAGCTAGAAAGTTGTTATGGAAAAGTGATTTAGCAACTTTCATGAACTGTTGTTGATGTATATTGACCTGTAGTTGTTGTTATAAGTGATTATACTTGAACTTCATGATTTTTGAGTGGAAATTCGTATGACAAGTACGTGGTATTTCAGTCATATATTTCGCTTTGTAACCCAGATTTGAGTGATTGTTTTGATTTTTGGATTATACACTCAGAGGTAATCAAGTACCCACCTTTGGTAATCGATTACTCGTTGCTGATTTGGAAATGTCGATCCAAATGGTAATCGATTACCGGCCTTCAAAAATCCTAAATTTGCATTCCAAATCACTTCAAATGTTTTCTAACTTATTTCGAACTATCTCCATACGTGCCTTCAACATCAATGGAGTCTCTCAAGCGTAAATTAGGTTGTGCCCTCAACACCAATGGAGTTTCTTAAGCGTAGATTAGGCTAGGACATGATTGACACTTAACATATCACAAGGATGTTATATATACATATAAGGAGTATATCAAGTGAAAGGACTATTTTATTATAAGAGATGAGAGAAACTAATTTTAATCCTTAAATCTAAATAAACGGCTCAAATCTAAATAAACGGCTGAGATTAAAATACTCCCTTTTCTATTTACCTACACCTTTTTTCTTATGTCGCCTTCATTTCCGCCAACGCATTCATCTCATGTCTTCAATTTCTTTTTTCTTCATAGCTGCAACAAATACCTCTTCTTCCACACAAAAAAATAATTGATGGAATTCAAAAATTGAATTTCTTCATAGAGACAGCCATCGTAGCTTCAAAAGAATTGGATTGGCTAATGACAATGTACCCCATTAAATTATGAACATTTAAAAATTGACCTATGACAAATTAGTATAATGGTTGGACATTGATATTATCAATTTTAATTGACCTATCATAAATGATCATGTCACCCACGAGTTGAGAACCTTTTCATTTACGATTCTCTTTATTTCCTCCATTTGTAAATATAAAGACACAAAAAATCTTGAAAAAAATATATCATAATTAATGATGTTGGAACCTATTTATTAAAAACATTAACTATCTTTTTTGTGTGTCAATCTCTTTTCAACTTGTATTCTCCATTTACTTTGACAAATGGAGAGGATCTCAACTCGTCACTCATTCAATTAAAAACATTCTCTTTTTAAAACTCTCTCAAACAAGTTGAGATCCTCTTAATTTTTCACACTTAATAAATAAATCCCATCAATTTCACTCGTCGGTATCTACGTTTATCACACCCCATTTTTTGATCAATTTAAAATTCAATTTACTCGTCTTTTAAAGCTAAGAAGTTTCGTCGTTTCAGACGAAATTTCGGCAGAGAGGTATTTTAAAATACCTCATTTTGGTTCTGAAGAGACAATTTTAAGTCTTATTTATTATTATTATTATTATTTGTTTTATTATTATTTTAATACTTTTTATTTTATTTCGAGTAATTTTCTTTTATTTTTTAAACAATTTTCATTTCTTAATTAATTCACTATTTTGTTCCTAGTTTTAGTCCATTAGTCTTTTTTTAAGTCATTTGGTTCAAGCCCAATTAACAGTCCAATTCTGTCCTCAAGTCCATCCAGCAGCAGGGGCGTTTTTGTCCATCTATTTTACATTGAGGAACCATTTTCAATATACAACACCTCTTTCCTCCAGTACATGGTACACCTGGAGGAAAAAATAAAAACAGTCCACTATATAAACACCAATCATTGGGGCTCAAATTTTTTAGAGGCACACATTCCCACACAAACCCTAATTCCAATCGGCCATGGCTTCATGATATCAAGGTCTTCCTTCAAACTCAAGAGTATTCGCCTGAGGCATCCAGCAAAGATAAGAAGACTTTAAGAAGATTGTCTAGCAGTTTCTTCCTCAATGAAGATATATTGTATAAGAGGAATTTTGACATGGTTTTGCTCAAATGTGTGGACAAGCACGAGGCAGAAAAATTGATGCACGAGATACACGAAGGCTCCTTTGGAACTCATTCCAATGGACATGCAATGGCTAAAAAGATGTTAAGAGCAGGTTACTACTGGTTGACAATGGAATTTGATTGTTGCAAGCACGCCAGGAAGTGTCACAAATGTCAAATCTATGCGGATAGATTTCATGTACCACCAACTCCTCTCAATGTCCCTTCTTCCAATCTGTTGTTTCTCTATGTGGGGCATTAATATGATTGGTCGGATTGAACCAAAAGCTTCCAACAGACACCGTTCCATACTAATGGCCATTGATTATTTCACCAAGTGGGTTGAAGCAGAGTCTTATGCTAATGTGACTAAGCAAGTGGTAATCCGGTTCATCAAGAACCACATCATCTGCTGTTATGGTGTTCCCAACAAGATCATCACGGATAATGAAACGAATTTGAACAACAAGATGATGAAAAAGTTGTGTAGTGACTACAAGATTGAGCATTATAACTCTTCTCCTTACAGACCTCAGATGAATGGTGCAGCTGAGGCTGCAAACAAGAATATTAAGAAGATTGTGCAAAAGATGGTAGTCACTTACAAGGATTGGCATGAGATGTTACCGTTTACTTTACATGAATATCGTACTTCAGTACACACTTCAACAGGGGCAACCCCTTTCTCTTTGGTATATGGCATGGAAGCAGTACTCCCTGTGGAGTTTTAGTTCCCATCAATGAGAGTCTTAATGGAAGCCTAGTTGTCTGAGGCTGAATAGTGTCAGAACAAATATGATCAGTTAACTTTAATCGAAGAAAAATGTATGACTGCTCTATGTCATGGTCAATTATTTAGAAAAGGATTAAATAGGCTTTTGACAAGAAGGTTCGTCCCCGTGAATTCAAAGAAGGATACCTTGTGCTCAAGAGGAACATATTGTTCCAGCATGATTCCAGGGGCAAGTGAATTCCCGATTATGAAGGGCCCTATGTTGTCAAGAGAGTTTTCTCTGGTGGTGCTATGACTCTTACAACTATGGATGGTGATGATTTTCCTCGTTTTGTGAACTCCGATGCAGTCAAGAGATACTTTGTCTAAAAAATAAAAGAATAGCTGGGTAAGTCGAAAACCAGAAAGGGCGGCTTAGGCAAAAATGAGCGTCTCGGTGGATTGAAAACCCTAAAGGGCGGTCCAGACAAAAATTAGAGACATAAAATAGAAAAATATTTATCGTGATAGGTTGAAAACCTGAAAGGGCGATCTATGCAAAAGTTAAGGATCATGACAAAGTGACTGCATCAAATCACACATCACCTACTTCGGGCACCTCAGTTGTCAAAGAACCTCCGAATTTGAAGCATCTAAGCAGTGGAATTCAAAATTGTTAAGAAAAATAAAGGTTATTGTGTTCAATGTACCTTTCCCATATAATTACCATTTTCTAAATTTTGTAATCCGTGGAACCACGCCTTTGGCCGGTTACTACTCTATTAAATCAATTTGAATTTGTACCTCTTTATTTGGAATTCTTATTTATTCTATGTGTAAAATTTCTTCCATTTTTAATATTAATACTTGAAGCAAAAACTTTCAAAAAAATTAAATTTTTTCATGTCTTTTTTGAAAAGCATAAATGACAAACATATTCTCTTTAAGTTCATGAGTCATGGAAGCATGTGTCAACATCTGCCTCAAGAACGGACAAATTCTACAGGACAAAACATAGTCATTGTTTGAAAAAAAAGAACAAAAAAAAAAAAAACTCGCTAAGTCGAAAACCTGAAAAGGCGGCTTAGGCAAAAATGAGCGTCCTAGTGGATTGAAAACCCGAAAGGGTGATCTAGGCAAAAATTAGGGGCATACAAAAAAGAATATATTTCCGGTGGATTAAAAACTCGAAAGGGCGGTCCAGGAAAAAGTTAGGGATTCAAATAAAAGAGAGAAAAAAAATTAAGCCTGAAAAACAAGCATGACTATTGAAGCGTGCCCACGAGAAAGCACTATAGTTTGGTTTACAAATTGCGACTTCTGCCAGACTTTGGTTTATTGGGCTTGATCCCCAAAGAATGTTTACTTTATCATCAACTGATACATTATACTGAGCTTTACCCTGACTGTGATCTGATACTTCTCAAGTGATACTATCTCCAATGAAGATTGCCGAGTGGGTGTACTGCGATGACGGTCCACTTATCATCTTACCTTCCCGACCTTGTCACATTCGTCTTACGATTATATTGTCATACAAGTTTTATACATACATTCATACATTCATGGATATACAACATGCATACAAATATCATTTATACATGTTTGCATTGACCACCTTGTGTCTTGCTTTAGTTGTATCACAAAAGTGTCATCCCAATGTGTCTGATCCAGAGATGTCACCATCCAACATATTTTCAAGTGGCAGGTTCCGCAAATAAGCAGCTTACAAATACATTCAATATCCACAATGTGTCTGGTTCAGAGATGTCACGAATTAATCATTTCAAAGTGACAAGTTCTACAACAAACAACTTACAATCCTTTTCATTTCTAAAAAAAAATGTTATTATCAATATGTCGATTCAAGATACGACAAACCCTTATTAAGCCCAATGGAGTTTGGCAATATTTTATTAAGTCCGGTGGATGTCAGCAAACTTTTATTAAGCCCGGTGGATGTCGTAAAACTTTTATTAATCCCAATGGATGACGGCGAACCTTTATTAAATCTAGTGGTGTCTGGCAATTTTTTTATTAATCCCAGTGGATGCCAGTGAACCTTTATTAAGCCCAGTGGAGTCTTGCAATATTTTATTAATCCCGGTGGATGCCGGCAAACCCTTATTAAGCCCAATGGAGTATGACAATCTTTTATTAAGCTCGGTGAATGCCGGCAAACCTTTATTAAGCCCAGTGGAGTCTTGCAATCTTTTATTAAGCCCGATGGATGTCGGCAAACCTTTATTATCCCCAGTGGAGTCTGGCAATCTTTTATTAATCCCGGTGGATGCCGGCAAACCCTTATTAATCCTAGTGGAGTCTGGTAATCTTTTATTAAGCCCGGTGGATGCCGACAAACCTTTTATTAAGCATAATGGAGTCTGGCAACATTTTATTAAGCCCGGTGGATGTCGGCAAACTTTTATTAAGCCATGTGGAGTCTGAAAATCTTTTATTAGTCCCGGTGGATGTCGGCAAAGTTTATTAAGCCCAGTGGATCCTGGTAATCATTTAGACGACCCTTTTGTTCCCCCAGTGAACCTATTTTATCCCCTAGCAGAGTCAGATCCCTTTCTTTAACGAACTCTGGCATCCTTCTGTTTGTTTTATCCCCAGTCGAGTCATCTACGCCGTGTTGTATTCATACTTTTATCACGAGCATTCATGACATTACATTCATAAGCATTTTCTTAAATTGGTCAAAATAGCTTACTCTGTATTTAAATCTCTTCGAACCGTCGAATCAAAAATTTAACTTTCAATTCTCAGTAACGAAGAAACTTAAATAGAGGCATCTGTCACACCCTATTTTTTAACCAATTTAAAAATCAATTTACTCTTAGCTGAGAAGTTTCGTCGTTTAAGACGAAATTTCGGCAGAAAAGTATTTTAAAATACCTCATTTTGGTTCCGAAGGGACAGTTTTAAGTCTTATTTACTATTATCCTCGAAAACAATAAAGCTCGGTGGTGAATTTTGAATTTACGATTCAACATTAATCCAATAACTTGATATCGAATAATCACCGCGACAACGTTGATTTCATCATATTAAAAAAGATGACTATCAGAGAAGATGTAGAAAAGATTATATATTGCTAACATTTCTCATAATTGTTTCAGAGCAAGTATCCCTCGCTTAAAGCATGGTGTATTTAAAAAAACAAAAGTAAATAACAGGGACCACATATAAGTAAACCATCATTGTACGATATATAAATATGGTTGCAGTGGAACATGCATTCATAGTGGTGGACCCGTCATTAAAGATGGCTAGTGCTCATGTATACATGACATTGTTGTATTAGCCTTTTAAAAAAATAATTTTTTTAGATAAAAAACGATATTCATTCATTCAAATTGATATAATACATCAATATAAAGCGGCAAAATATTTACTTATAAATAATATGATAAAATTGAAATCACTGTAATATATATGCTTCCGAATTTGCAACGTTGATGCCAAAATCATTAATTGAATATGCAACTGACTGATGCTGATATGTGACTGATGCTGATATGTCAATAGGAACCAATCAAACACTACAACAAGGTTCTAAATCAAACAAGACCACACAAGACAACGAATAACACAACGCGGCACTCAGACGACAAAATCACGAACAAACACAAAATAAAAAACTTGATATACGTAAAAATCACTTATTTAGATTAAAAAAAAAGGAAAAAAGATAGAGATAGATGATTATAGGTCAAAAATGACCTAAAACCATCCTTTCTCGATGTGTGAAAAGAGAAAGAGAACTTAAAAAGAGAATGTAAAGTTTTTCTCACTAAAAAACTATATCTTAAAATAATTTATTTTTGAAGGTATAAATAATTGTTACTTTAGAATATTAATGTAACATTTATTATTTTTTCCCATTAACATACTCTTATTTATTGAATTTCATTTTTATTAATTACTCTATTAACAACAATTAATAATTTTACCTTCTCTCAAAAAAAAAACTTTAAAATCAGTTTAACTAATCATTTTCCATCTCGGAAAAAAACTAATCATCTACTCTCTATATATGAAACTTAATGTCTACAAAAATACAATTTTACTCTTTCTTAATTTTTTGACACGTCATCAAATTTATATCTTTTGTGTCTTTTGCATCTACTTCCCCCTATTTTTTCTTTTCAAAAAAAAATTTAAAACAATCTTAATCAATAAAACACACTAACTTAATATTTTTTTTAAAGAATAAACAAACTTAATCTTAATCTCACTCAAAACAAATCTTCCTATAATTCAACTTCTAATCTAGAGTTAAAAAAATTACAATCTTTTATTCTTCTATTCTCTAATTATGAAACTTTTTTTTTTTTTGAACAAGCCAAAATAGAATTATATAACAAAGTAGTCTCAAAAGCACAAGGTGTGCCTTAGAGACTACAAAAAGAACCAAGAGTTACATCAATTACAAACACAACACAGCAGCCGAACACTAGCCTATATCCAAACAAACAAGAGGGCAAGACCACCATTGCTGAGTGCCAAACACAAAGGTAGCTTTTTTAGCTTTCAACCACCCTAAAAACAAAATCTTAACCTTATCTAGTAAACGGGGAATGGGAGTAACTACATTATTAAACAGACGATTATTTCGCTCGTTCCGCACAACACAGGCACAAAGAAGCCATATAAGTTGCATAAAAGAACGTCTAGATTTAACATCACCTGTCAAATAAGTAAACTGAAGAAAATGGTCGGAAATATTATCAGCATCCATCCCATAACAACCAATCCAATCACGCACCAAATGCCAAAGGGAACCAAAAGTGTTGCACAATAAAAATAGATGTCGTGCCGTTTCAGGATGACCGCAACCAGCGACACATAAGGACATATCAGTCGACAGAACCCGCTGAGCAATCAAATTAGACATTGTTGGAAGACGATCACGGAGGAGTCTCCACGCAAAAACTGAAAACTTCAAGGGAACCTGTTTATGCCACACCAGCTCCGAAGCAGAAGCCTCACCAGTATGATCCAGAGAGGTTAACAAATTATATGCACCACGAACTGTGTATCCATCTGACGGCGCAGGAAGCCAAACCCATCTATCTGAAACATTAGGAACCAAGAGAACATCAAGAAGTAAAGCCCTACACTCCGCTAACATCTCCTCCTCCCACTGCCACAACCTACGCCTCCACCTCCACATCTCTCCCCACTGCTCTGCATCAACAGCGAACAAGTTTGCCACAGTCAAGAACTTATTCTCTGTTAAGTCAAACAGACGACGAAAACGATCACATAAAGGAACGTCCCCTAACCATCTATCATACCAAAACGATGTATCAGCCCCATCTCCAACCCTCCGCATCACGTGGCTATCGAACCAACCACTCTCCCCAACACCGCCCCTGTCCCTACATCGACTCACCTCCCTCCACCAACAAGAAACACTCCGGCCCCCAACCTCCAACCTGCCACCTAATTCGCCATACCTGGCAACTAAAACCCTATACCACAAACCACCTCTGTCCACCAACATCCGCCAACACCATTTGCCTAACAAAGCACTATTAAACTCCTTCAACTGCCTCACCCCCAAACCTCCGTACTCCTTTTTCAAACAAACAGTTTTCCAGCCTATCCAAGTAATTTTTCTATGATCCTCACTGCCCCCCCAAAAGAAATTATTAAACAAAGATTCAAGGTAAGAGATTATACCTGATGGAGCTTTGAAAAAAGAAAGAGCATAGACAGGCAGAGAAGTCAAGACATATTTTAAAAGTACCAAGCGTCCGCCAAAAGAAAGAAACCGGTTATTCCAACTCGTAAGTCTAGCTTTAATACGCTTCACCATAGGATCCCAAAAACTAAGACGATGCGGATTTCCCCCAATAGGCAAGCCCAAGTACACAAAAGGAACCTTACCCACTTTACACCGCAACACCGATGCTGCCTCACAAAGCCAAGAATCTGGGATATTAATCCCCACCAACAAACTTTTATTAAAATTCACTTTCAACCCCGACATAGCTTCAAAAATAAGAAGAGTAGCACGGAGAGTTCGAACATTCGCCCAACTTTTGACACCAAGTAACAATGTATCATCCGCAAATTGAAGATGGGACAAAACCACAGGGTTGACCGCCCCCACACTAAAACCTTGAAACATATGAGAATCAACCATTGCTTTCATCAAGATGTAAAGTCCCTCAGCCGCTAACAAAAACAAGAAAGGAGATAGAGGATCCCCTTGACGAAGACCCCTCAACAACTGAAACTCGTCTGTAGGACTGCCATTCACTAGCACAGATGCGGTGGCTGTACTAACACACTCTCTGATCCATTTTCTCCATAACGACGGAAAAGACATCCGTTCCATAACTGCATCCAAATAACCCCAGTCAACAGAATCATACGCCTTCTCAAAATCGACCTTAAACAACAGAAGATCCTTCTTACAACGGCGAGCCTCATCCACCACCTCGTTAGCTATCAAAATACCATCAAGAATCTGTCTATTTTGCACAAAAGCTGTTTGAGATTCAGAAACGACAGTGCCAATCACCACTTTCAATCGATTTGCCAACACTTTTGCCAAAATTTTATACAAACTCCCCACCAAAGAGATGGGTCGGAACTCATTTAGACGGCGCGGACAATCAACTTTTGGAATAAGAGCAATGAACGTAGAATTAATACCTTTAGTCAACTTGCCATTACAGTGGAACTCAGAAACAAACCGCATGATATCATCTTTTAGAATCAACCAGAACTCCTTAATGAAACCAAAATTAACTCCATCTGGGCCCGAACTTTTAAAGCTATCACAATCCCAGATAGCCGCCTTCACTTCCTCAATCGAAAGGGCGTAATGAGACCTCCTCCTTCCACCACAGACAAAGACCGAAACATAAGATTTGCCACACTCGGACGATCAATATTTTGCGTCTGAAAGTGACTCGCAAAATGAGAAAAGACTGCATGCTTAACCGGTTGCACGCTCTCAATCTCGACACCCTTCACCAAAACCGAGCTCAACGCGTTACGACGCCGACGAGAGGACATAACAGAATGAAAAAACTTCGAATTCGCATCACCTTCAGAAAGCCACTGATTTCTAGATTGTTGCCATGAAATACTAGTATGCAACCTGGATAACGAGTGAATGTCTGCTGTCACACCATGCATTTCATCACATTCAGCGTCCGTCAACGCCTCAATTTCCCCTTTACCATCTAACACCGCCAAGCGATCTTTCAGAGAAGCAATCTTCCACGGAAGATTTTGAGAATGAGCAACATGCCACTCCTTAAGAGCCGCTTTCATCAATTTAAATTTTTCTTTTAGCACATAACCACCCCAACCATCGATCTGAAAGGACATCCACTTATCTTTGACAAACTCCGCATAACCACTTGTATCTGACCAACATTTCAAAAATCTAGACGGTTTGGGACCCCAATTCTCTTCATCCACAGACAAAAATAAGGCGCAATGATCGGACAACCCTCTCAACTGGGCAACCTGAAGATAGTTCGGCCACTTCAAACACCACTCCTCAGAAAGAAGAAATCTATCAAGTTGACTCATGGACCTACCATCACCTTTGAACCAAGTAAAATTTCTACCGCATAACGGGAGATCACACAAAAAATTATTCTCAATAAAATGATTAAAAGGTTCAACGTCTGGGCACCCTCGAGACTCCGACACAGTTCTTCTTTCATCCCTACTACGAACAGCATTAAAATCCCCACAGACACAAACATGAGCTCCTCTCAAAGGAGCAAGGCGCAAAGACAAGGAATCCCACAACACCTGCCTAGCCCGATTGTCACAAGGAGCATAAACATTAAACAAATAGAACTCTTCATTTGATTTCAAGAGCCGCCCATGAATAACCAAGACATTCTCAAAGGAAACAGACGACCACACCTCCACCTCCGCCACATCCCACGCAGTCAGCAACCCACCTGACGCCCCTTGAGAAGGTCGATACGAATAAGCCATCGATTGCAGATCCCACAACATCGAACAAACACCATCATCACACACTTTCAATTTAGTTTCTTGTAAGCATACAATAAACGGACGCTTATCCTTCACCAAAGACCGGACCTCCCTTTTCTTTTCAAACCCACCCAAACCCCTAATATTCCACGATACCAACTTCATCTTCTACACCCTCCCCCACTCACCACCTAGCACCCACCCCACTCAGACTCCCTCTACTATCCCACTGCCTCTACCCTCACCCGCCGCAACCAACTTCTTCTTCCCTTTCCCATTTCTTTCCAACACACCAAACATATTTTTATCAGTCAACTGGACACCAATAGCAGCATCGATTCCTTTAACATCTTCCTCCACTACCTTATCATTCCCATGCACAACCACCCAGTGATTCCACTCTTTGTTCACTGAACCTGAAGAGGAAGCGTTCTCAGATAAATCTTTAGAAATCATTCGAACCGCCTTTTTCAAACGATCCGACCCTTTTAAATGGCGAGTTTTTTTCTTCAGGATTTGTAAAACAGTTGCTCTGTCCCTACAAGAGAGCCTTGCCACTTTTTTCAAACTGTGCACTGGATGGCGAAGAACCCCCTTAACTTTCTTGCGTTTTTTATCAACAATATCTGCCTGACACACTTGCTTCCTCGATCGAACCACCTTCTTACCATCTTTACGAGCAGCAGAAACAACCCCAGCCTCACTATGATGTTGATCACTCAACCACTCCAAACTCCACGGACCAGACGCTACAGACCGATTTGCCCGTGGTGGGCAAGAGCTCGCACGACCCCTATTAATAGGATCCGGCTGAGACACAAAAGCAGAAACATGAACCTTTTGAACCTGTTGAATTCCTCGGTCATCTCTAGAGTCCACCTGCTTGTCCCCACTCGCACTCACTGACAGACATTTAGTACGACCCAACAGAGAAGGGTCTGCCTCTTGTCCCGCCCCTAAATTAGCAGCAACACTAAAATTCTCGACCTGAACAGGACACATAACATCGACTGAGACACTTTCTGACTCATCCACCTTAGAGGCTTGTGCTTTAGATTCCATACGATCCTTATCATTACGCAACTCATCCATAATTTGATCAACAAAGAAATTCGCATCAGTACCATGGTCTTCATCCTCCAGCAACTCCTCCTGGTTCGATTGAACAGACCGCGACCCCTCCATTTCTTCATACAGACAAGCATCGTCTCCAATGTTAAAACCCCACTCCTCTATAATCTTCACCTCCACCAGCTCGCCGTCTAACAAAATTGATTCCTTCCGCTGAACAATATCCAACGAAGAGGTTGCAATCAAAACCCGAGCATAATCAAAACGATCTCTATCCACAGAACAACTATCCGTCCGTAAGTATCTACCACAGTCGAGTACACAAAGTTTAAAAAAATTCTCATTCCACGCATGCAGCGGAATACCATACACCCTCAACCAAGCACCCCTCTGAAACGGAGTCACTTTCTTAACCCATGGAGAAATATCGGTGAAAAAATGAGCAAAGAACTCACTAGCTTCAGACATAATAGATAAGACATCATCGTCAGCCAGACTACGAATGAAAACTCTGTCGGCTCCCAATGGAATAATATCAATGTCTAAGAATCCTGCATCCTCAATTCGATCTTGTACCGCTGGAATCGACTAACCATTTACCACCGACGCAATAAAACCTTTCCTTGCCCATTGAAGGTCTTCCTCAGACGACCTATACTTTAGTACCAACTTTTGGATTGAAGGTTGCTGCCCTATCAGAACCTGACGATTCCCACATGTTTTTCCAACCTGTTCCTTACGACCCTCGGTCTCCTTCTGCTTCTCCTTCGCCGCAGGCAACCGAACCTCCCCATCCCCCACACGAACCTTCTGCAGTCTTGCAACTCCCTTCTCCACCGGAACCGACTTGATTCCCCACTTCAGCACACCTAACCGTGCCTTAATTCCATCACCACCCTCTCCCTGCACCTCATTCATCTCAGCCAGCACCCTCTCTTCCAGCTTGTCACCCTCAACCACCCTATTCGCTTCCCTAACAACAATCTTACTTTTTTCTCCTACCTCATCGATAGCCTTCTTCCCGTTGCCCACCTCCATCCTCCTAACACCCTTAATCAAACCATCTGTCCCACTCTCCTTCTCTACCTCCTTCGACGCAGCCTTGTCAAATTGGGCAACCTTCGCATACACCCTCATATTACCGAACCAAACAGAATTAACCGCCTTCAAAAGCTTACCCACATCGCGCACATTAGAGAATTTAACAAAACCATACACCTCCCCCAATACATTATGTTTACTAGGGACAACCACCTCTTCCAACATACCACACACTTCAAACCCTTTCCTTAAAAAGAAATTAGATAAAAGATGCGGAAAATTTGTAAAATAAAATGTCACAAACCTTCAAACCTGAGGTCTGGCACCTGATTCTTTGTGAACAACTATGTCCCTATGATGATGACGGTTACTCTCGAAGCCTCGCCGATCAAACTCTTCGTCGCACCAATACCTCCTGGGTCGCTGCCGTTCCAATTCAGAACCACCATCGTAACACCTCCGCCCATCTCCCGCATAAACCGCATCGTACCAGACGCTCTCCTGTCGACGGAAATCCGCAGCGCTGCCAAAGGAACAATCCTGTGAATCGAATCGAAACCTAGACCTACCCCGTCGCAAGCCATGAATCTCCCTATCTCTGAACTGCTTGGGTTGTGTCGACCTGTCCTGACCTCGATCTCCATGTCTCAACGCTTTCCTCCGTCGCGATCTCACATCAAGCCAACCGTCCCCAATCCCTCCCGTTTCTGGCACCCTGCTTGGCCCCCTTCCCCCCCGAAAGGACTGAACAACCGGCGAGAAAGACCGTCGGCGAGGCTGCGCACGAATGGAACGAAAGCCGTCGCCGTCCTTTCCCTCTCTGTCACTCGCTCCCATTTTTATTTCCAAGGAGTGTTGAAAGAAACAAAAGCGAGAATCCTAAATTTAATTGAAACAATTGCAAGAATCCTAAATTAATGATTGAAAAGTAATATAGCGTGATTATCATGAAACCTTACTGTTAGATGTACGGCGGCAGCATGTTCACGCTCCTGTTGGAATTTCCTAATTATGAAACTTAATGTCTACCAAAAATACAATCTTACCCCTTCTTAATTTTTTGACACGTCATCAAAATTATATCATTTTGTGTCTTTTGCATCAACTTCCCCCTATTTTTCTCTCCTACCAACAATTTAAAACAAACTTACTAGATAAAGCATACTAACTTAATCTTTTTTAAAGAACAAACAAACTTATTTTTTTTAAACTCGATATCCGATCCAATGACCGACTAATCCGAGGAGACCAATCCCACCGCCTACTTGCGAGGGCCCCGTTCTCAGCCAGAGCAAATCTCTGTATGGACTTGTCCACCGAAATTGGCACCAGAGGGAATCGAACCTGTGACCGCTAGGTCAACTCTAAATGGGTCAAACAAACTTAATATTAATCTCAATCAAAATAAATTATCCTATAATTCAACTTTTAAATATCTGAAGAGTTAAAAAAAAATTACAATCTTCTATTCTCTAATTATGAAATTAATGTCTACCAAAATACATTCTTAACCCCTCTTATATCCTTTTGTATCTTTTTTTTCTACTTTCCCATATTTTTCTCTCTTAAAAACAAATTAAAACAAACTCACTCAATATAACACTGTCATACACCAAATTTTGACCAATCTAATTTTTTATTTTTTATTTTCGTACGTTGTTCGTTTTTTAGCTTTTCGTTCGCGCTCTAATTTCCGTGATATCTGTTTTTATTCGTATTGTAATCGCATTTCATTTTTTCGTCGTTTATATTTTAATGTCACTCGCGTATTAATTTCTTAATTTTTTATCCGCGTTTTATGCGTATTTTATTTATCGTAAAGTCTACGTTTTTGAAACTCATTTTGTTCACGTCGTTGATTTACTATTTTATTTAGCGTTTAAAAAGGCCGCGTACTTCGGTCGTCTCAGACGAAATTTCGGCAGAGAGGTAATTTAAAATACCTCATTTTTTGGTTCCGACGGGACATTTTTATTATTTCTTTTTTATTATAAATTTTCGTTTTTTTATTATTATTTATTTATTTAGTTATTTATTTTTTATTTATTCATTTTTTGTTATTTATTTATTTATCTGATTTTATCATTTTTTAAGTCATTCAGTCCACATGTCAGTTTGTTATTGGTCATGGTCCAACTTTTTCTCCAAGTTTCAGCAGAGGTATTTTTGTCATTTTAATGTATCAGAGACTTTGTACTATTTAAAGTACTGTTCACGTCAGAAAGGTCCCTAGTGAGTCAGAATCAAGTCACAATCAGTCAGAAAAGTCATTCACCTATCAAATCATCAACAAACACATTTCCACTTTCTCTTTCCAGAATTCCAGATCAAAACCATCCAAAATCATAAAAAAATTATGAACACCAAGAACACTTAACCATTTTCCAGCAACATTCAAAGTTCACTATTGAACCAAAAATCATTTAAACATCAATCATACCAACTTTTGGCCATAACCACAACCATCCATCAATATCCATAAACTCAAATCAATCCAAACAAGAACAAACGCGAATCAACACAAAAACGCGAACCAAAACGCCACCTACCGAACCAAAACGCGAACCAAAACGCAACTAAACCGAACTGAACCGGAAAGGAAGAAGAAGAGGCCGAACCGAACTAAGGAGAGGCAAGGAAAAACGCAAAAAACGCAGCAAAAGAAGGTTGAACCGTGTGAACAAAGAAGAAGAGGAAATAAGGTAGTTTTCCATGACTTTTTGTGTTTTTTTTTGTGAACTTTGATGTTAGATCTAGGTTGTTGTGGTGTGTTCCTTTGAAAACTAAGTATGGATCTATGAAGAGAAGAAGGAGAGGAAGATATTGGTAAAAAATTTTTTTTAAAAAAAACAAGTTTGAAGTTCCGGCGCGGCGGCTCTCCGGCCAACCACCGCGCCGGAGCACCTCCGGCCACCCCTTCCTTTTCTTCGCCGGCGGCGGTTATGTTAGAGAGAGGAGAGAGCTCTCTCTTGTGTTTTTTTTTTAGAGAGAGAAGTGAACTTAAAAATGAAGAAAAAGTACATGAAAAAAATATTTATACCCCCTTTAGTAAACCGGTTCGGTTCGCCTGAACCGACCCAGGCTTGAACCGAACCGGTTCCTCCTTACCCAGCCTATTGTTTTTTTTCCTTTGGCCCATTTTGCTGATTCTGTTGCTTTTTGCACTCCTGTTTTGCTGCCTGCACCCCCTTCCCTGCTTTTTTTTGTAGTAACTTTTATTATTTCATGCATTTTTTTTCATAATATTTGAACTATGTATCATGCATTTTTAATTAGTGTTTTAATCTTCACATCATGCATTTTTTAGTTCATTTAATAGCTAAGTTTCTATCTCATATAGTTTTAGTTTATTTAGGCATTAAAAAAAATCTTTTCATGCATTTTTATTTCTTTTAATCTTGTTTACCTAGCATTTGTGTTTATCTCAATGTGTTTGCATTTTATTGCTTTGTTATTTTAATTTGTTTAAATTGCATTTTTAGTGTGTGTAATAGGTTTCATAGAAATATTGCATACATATTTAAATTTTTCGTCATTTATTTTATTTTTGGATTAGTTTGTAACTAGGGAAATGATGTAATTTATTTTTGCGTATTTTTTCTTTTGAGACCATAGAATGTATTTAGGGTATGTAATATGTAACCGACACACGCACCGACACTTTACCACTTTATTTATCGCTTTACGTTTATTTATTTTTTCCGCCGTTACGCCAGTTCACCGTTAGTTTAGAAAAATATTTTCATCAAAAATCAAAAAGTCAAAAATTCAAATTTCTTTAAAGTAAACCTTGGCTTGTAACCCAAGTGTTTTTCCTTTTATTTTCCTTAATCAAATGTTAATCAATTTAATATCCACATTAGACATGGATTTCTTGCAATTAAAATTAACCAACTTCATCGTATTTTCTTCTCATGCCTTGAGGCCTCTCATCTCTTCTTAAAATCTTTTTTTCAAAAATGTTAAAATCAATTCAACCCATCAAAAAAGTTCTTTAGCCGAACTACTTGATTTTGATCCCGATTTATTTGGGTAAGTAGGCAAAGGATTTTGGCCCTTCCAAATCAATAAAAATAACCAAAAACATGCTTCATCTTTTTCTTTTCTTTCACTTAAACTCTTAAACTTTTTTTTAATAAGTAAAATTAATTTAGCGCAAGATTAAGAATAGGTAGAAGGTTCCTATGGGATACCATAGTCGGTTCGGGTGCCTAACACCTTCCCCAATCGAAACCAACCCCCGGATCCAAAGTCTTATAAGGGTTTTTACTCACTTTTTCCCATCCTGCGAATAAAAGTTGAGAGTTCAAAGATTGAAGGTTCAAATCCGATTAATGATTTTGATACCCGAAAACCGCGAGTACAAACACACTTAGTAATTTTTTAAAGAACAAACAATCCTCTAATTATGAAATTAATGTCTACCAAAAATACAATCTTACCCTTCTTAATTTTTTGACACGTCATCAAAATTATATCCTTTTATATCTTTCGTTTCAACTGTCTAATATTTTTCTTTTTAAAAACAAATTAAAACATACACACTCGATAAAACATACTATCTTTGTCTTTTTTTAAAGAATAAAAAAACTTAATCTTAATCTCATCAAAACAAATTTTCCTACAATTCAACTTTTAAATATCTAAATAGTTAAGAAAAATTACAGAATATTTATTACAATGCAAGTTACACATTTTCAAGATTGCTTCTTTTCTAAAAATAATTTGCCTTTGTTTTTTATTTATCTTTTTTTTAGTCAAAAGAAAAGTTATATTAAATAAAAAGAAATAGATAAAGAGACTGATGGCATTAGATCTGACTCATGTACAACAAAAAACGGGGATACCACATAATAAATCAGACCATGTGAATCGACCCAAATCTATCGTAACAAAAATTCACTAATCAACAAACGAACCCGTACAGGGGCGCGAAACCAGGTTACAAAAAAAGTAAACCTTTGTGAAAAACAATTAATGTATCGACCGTCATCACGGTATCAAAATCCAAGTGCCAACAACTCCATAAACAAATCAACAAGCATAATAGCTCTTTCGAACTTGAAGAACCAGTGTGTAGACAAACAAGACACTTTAAAACTGCAGATCTAAACATATTTGAAAAAAAAAGATAATCAAATAAGTCAGGTCACCATGTCATATTATAAAATATATTTTTTTTATTGTTGTAGATTATTATTTATTAAATCTTTTAGACAGATAACTATAAAAAACACTGAAAACATAATAAATGAGTCACTAAATAATATTGTTGTATAATTCATAGACGAAACTAATAACGACATCTTTATCAATAATAAAATCTTTACTATTTTAAATATTTTTTCATATTTTTAGTTTACCACTTCATAATATTTAATAACAATTATTTCAATGATTTTATCATGGACAAATTACACTACCCTTAAGGTCTTATTAAATAACACAAAAACTCACTCTAGTTTTTAACTAAATTCTAATCTCCCTTTTTTTATTATTAAATTAACAAGCACTTAT
Source organism: Medicago arabica (assembly GCA_946800305.1). Lineage (NCBI taxonomy): Eukaryota > Viridiplantae > Streptophyta > Magnoliopsida > Fabales > Fabaceae > Medicago > Medicago arabica. The sequence goes on from OX326969.1 coordinate 5,000,177, forward strand.
CTTATAATATAGCACGGTTAAACTTTGTTAATTTCATAACTTATCTTATAATATAACACGATTAAACTTTGTTAATTTCATTTATTTTGAAAGATTAACCTTTTCATACGAGTATGATCTTATTTAATTTTCGACCATTTTTTCTTTCCATTTTTCACTTGGTGATTTTTCTCAACTTATTGTTCTTCAGTCAAGGTGGTTTAATTTTTAAACTCTAATGTAATAAAACGAATATATCGAAGATTATTTCCTTTTCATTGATCAACCACAATGTCCATCCACCAAAATTCTTCTAATTTCTATATTCTCCTTTGATGTCTTCTATAATTGCCGATGTTTGATTCTATTTGATGGTAAAATCAAATGTTGTTATTGTTTCTTCATTGCGAGCAAAAAATAAAACTCATTTAACTTAATTTTGAAAAGAGAAAACAGATACAAACAAATAAAAAAAAAACTCATTTAACTTAATTGTGAAAAGAGAAATTGTATATTTATAAAGTTGTTGAAATGGATAAGATGAGGTGAGATTGATGTGTTTTGAAAATTAGAAGGGGGTGTTTGTGTTGTTTAAGAAAATCTCAAGGAAAGTCAAGTAATTTACCCTTTTATCATTAACGTCAACTTTATCATTAATTTTTTATTATTTTCTCAATTAATGTAGTATTGCAATCACTTTGATGTATATCCCCCACTTCAATTTAACCCGTGCGAAGCACAGACCATGCTCAACACGGGTTTGTTGCTAGCTTTCTTAAGAATTGCACGCACTCTCAAACTGTTATTAAAACGAGACAAACGGAGTACAAGACAAATGGAGTATATAACACAAGCAAATAATTCTTAGACCAAACATCATCTTCCAAATGGCTTCACCAAATAACCACATCAAAATCCAGGAACAATGCAAAGTTTCTCCTAATTCTGCAAACCAATTATCTCTCCCTCTCACTTTCTTTGACATGATTTGGCTAAGGTTTCACCCAGTTGAACGTATCTTCTTCTACACCCTCCCAAACTCACAATCACACCCTTCTTTCTTTTTTGAAAACCTTGTTCCAAAATTCAAATCTTCACTCTCTTTAACTCTCCAACACTTCCTCCCTTTAGCTGGTAACATTGTTTGGCCTTCTGATTCACCAAAACCATTCATCCAATTCGATCCAAATGATGACGGAGTTTCCTTGCTCTTAGCTCAATGTGAGGACGATGATGTTTCCTTCGATAAGATTATGGACCGCAATACACCACAAGAAGCTTCTTTGTCTCGTTCTTTTGTACCTCACTTAGAATCATCAGATTCTTCTACTTCGATTATCTCACTCCAAATAACCCTTTTTCCGGGAAGTGGTTTTTCCATTGGAATCAGCACTCACCATGCAGTTCTTGATGGAAGATCTTCAACCATGTTCATCAAAGCATGGTCTTCTATATGTAAATCTCTTGAAGAAGAAACACAATCACCAAATTTAGAGCCTTTATTAGAACCCTTTTTGGAAAGGGAGGTTATCAAAGATCCAAATGATTTTGAGAATTTTTTCATAAATAGTTGGAACCAAATCTCATCACGTTTTGATAAGAACAACGTGAGAAGCATACAAATTATGTCAAATGCATTTAAACCAAACGTTAAGGATTCAGTTCGAGCAACTTTCGAGCTCACACGCGAAGATTTGAAGAAAATAAATAACAGGGTGTTATCCAAATGGAAAATTATTGAAGAAGGATCACAAGAAAAAGAACAACCTAAGAAGTTGTCAACTTTTGTTCTTACATGTGCTTATGTTTCCGTTTGTATAGCAAAAGCGATACAACAATCCGAAAGCGATAAAAAGCAGAAATTTTCTTTAGCTTTTCCTGTGGATTGCAGATCAAGATTAGATCCACCAATTCCTGAAAATTATTTTGGAAATTGTGTATCTAATCATTTAGTTGATACTAAGCCAGATGATTTTACAAAAGAAGATGGAGTTGTGATTGTTGCTAAGAAAATCTATAGTAAAACAAAAGAGATGGATAAGGGTTTTCTTGATGGAATAACGACATTGACGTCTAGATATATAGTTATGATTGGTGAAGGAGTTAAAGGAATAGGAGTTGCAGGGTCAACAAGATTTGGAGTATATGAGATTGATTTTGGTTTTGGAAGGCCTGCAAAAGTGGAGATTACTTCAATTGATAGAGGACTAACTATTGGTTTAACAGAAAGTAAGGATTTGAAAGGTGGTGTTGAATTTGGACTTGTTTTTGAGAAGCATGTGATGAATTTGTTTCAAGCAATTTTTCGTGAAGGGTTTTGATTGATGTATGATTTTTGTGTTAGCAACAAGAATTGAAAGTTGGTTTGTGTATTGAAATCACAAAAACTAGAGTTTACTGGTTGCTACTTATTTGCATTGTATTACTAGTGGCTATACTTCCTTGTTATTTTGTTCGAGAATAAGAATTAGCAATGTGAAATTGATTGTTGAATACATGTGTGAAAGAGTGATTCACACAGCCAGTGGCTTATAGTGACTAGCTAGATTTTTTTTTTGTTTTGAAGGGAGCTAGAAAATTTAATTAAATTGTTTGTTGCCGAGAAAAAAAAAGTTTATTTAAATAAATCGTCTTTATAATATTTAGAATTTTGTTTTTAGTTTCTAAAAAATATTATATTTTATAGTCACTGTAATGTTCTTCTTTAGCATTTTTAGGGACAAAAAATGCAAACGAAAAATTATATAGAGACTAAAGCGTGTGATTTATCAGGTGTGTTGGAGGAACACAATGTTATTTTTTTTTTTTTTTAAGGAAACATGCTCATTGCATTTCATTAATAATAATATTGTTAATACAAGATGTGATGCAATAATAAATGACGGGACTTGCGAGAAATATAACCTCTCTTGCAAGAACATGAGCAGCTGCATTTGCTATTCACCTAGTGAACTCTACCCTGTAGTTTGTAAAGAAAGAGGAAAAAAGAGCTTTGCAAGATGCGATAACATGCCCAAACTCGGAAATATTATCTCGACGAGAATGGAAGGAATCACATGTAACATTTGAATCTAGCTCGAAATCAACATTGTCGACGAACGACATGTCACTAAGCCATTGGAGGGCTTCAAATAAACCCATAGCTTCACCAATCACAACCTGATGTAAACAAGGGAAACTCACCATCTTAGCTAAGACGAAAGTGCCTTCCTCGTCCCGATACATATACCAATCCCCGTACGGTTGAAATTTGACGAAAACAGCGCATCAACATTGCACTTGTAGCGCCCTGGGCTCGACTTCTGCCACACCACTGTATCAGCTGCTGCCGAGTTGTTTGTTGCAGCGTTGGAAGACACATGAACAGATGAACTTGCGGTTACAGAAGTATGTGCATTTGGTAGGCTAAGATTTGCTAGCTGCCAATCAAAAATCATGACGCGGGCACGTTCAACAGCACCTGCAGCAGTTTCCGTTTTGTTTTCCCACACCTTCAAATTCCGATGTTTCCATATGCTCCACACCATAGCTGCAAAAATATGTTTATGTTCGGTTGGAAGAGTTTCCACCAAGTTGAATATCATATTTGTTACATGCACATCAGTTAAAATATTATTCTAAATGTGAGACCAAAGTTCTAAAAAAACGCCATACTTGGACCGCAAAAGGACAGTAAAAAAAATAAATGTCCATATTTTCTTGACCGGAATCACAACTGACACAATGTACACCTTTATCTTGAAGCCGCATCCTCGTAGGTAGACAACCCCTACACATCCTCGAAATTAAATTTCGGTTCTTTGGAGGAGTTTTAATTTTCCAACTACTTGACCATTTTCCAGGATGGCGGAGAAGAGTCGATAAGTTCCTCGACACATAGACGATAGGCGCTCTTCACATAATAATTTCCATTCTTTTCAGCCTTCCAAATTAAACGGTCTGACTGAACATGACCAACGAGGGGCGTACTCATGATTTTATGTGCTAATTCCGCACTAAGGACCTGTCTGACAACCACATTAATTGGACACTCTAAATTTGAGTCATGGTTGAATTCATAATAGAGATAAAAAAAACTTTGGTAAATGTTTAACCATATAAAAATTGTACTTAAAATACGTGACTTTTCCTAAAATCATACACGAGAAGTGCGACTTTGTCTAAAGTTGTACGTGAAAAGTGAGACTTTGCGTAAAGTCTTATGTGGGAAGTGCAACTTTCAAGAATTTTATAAAAAAATAAAAAATTAAACCTGTCAATTGTGAATTTTATGTGCTACACGTCAAGATTTGATGTTCGATTTTCTCCCGTTACAATTTAGGTGGATACTTTTCCTTAAAAACAGTCAATAATTTTATGAAATCAGGTGAACCATTGTGTTTTTTTTTTGTCAATTGTTGTTTTTTTAAAAAATTAAACTTTAACTATGAGCCATATAATTTTCCTTAAAAAAAAACTATGAGCCATATAATTTGGAATATGCCCAAATATTTTTCTTAGGATATTTACTTTTTCCACCCTACGACTTTCTCACACGTTCTATTTGTTTTTTTTTTCTTTTTACAAAAGTGCCATAGGGATTTTGGATTCTAAAATCCGAAACAAGTTTTTCTCTATCTTAGGGGTGGGAAAATGAGTTTTTAACCAATTTGAATTTTAAAATCCGAACCCAATATAATAGGGCGCGATTCAGGGAAAACTGATTCAGTTTATATGATTTGAATTGTATCAACACAAAGAATCTGCATATTTGTAACAAAGATAGTCAATTTAAGAACTATACTAACCATCATAACCCCCACCTTGTGTTTCAAGTCATTGTTTGCCGTTCTCGTCGTGTCGCAGTCAAAAATTCAGTTTTCAGACTATTTGATCGAATTGCTCCGAAATTTGCTTAGGAAATCAAGAAAAAAAATAAGGATCGAGACTCCCTTAGAATAGGCTTCTTACGGGACTCCGCTCCTCAAAATCTAAAATTCTTTTGGGACAATAGAAGTATTGATGATAGGAATAGTATATGATGTTTATTTCTTTTTCAAGGTCAAGTATACGAGGTTATTGAAAATCAGTAAGTTAGAACGACTTCATAACTATATTTTGGATAAACAAATTGAAAGGATTCAATTCGAGGGAATCACCCGTCTTGCATTGTTTTTTGAAAGAAACAAACGAAATGGTATGTTGCTTCCATTTTTTAGACGATTAAAGATCCCTTAAGTAATGTTATGATTCACAGATAATTTAAAGGATCTTGGAACAAGTAAATACTATTTAAAAATTGTCTCAACAATTAATTGTATTAAAATGAAGAAAAACACAATATTTCCAAGAAGAAAAGAAAAGAAAAGAAAGAACGAACTTAAGTTCTCCCATCATTTTCATTTCAAACTCATTTTGGATTAACTTATAACACTTTGTGCACATATTTTTATTAGTAGAAGAAAATATGATGAGAAATCCATTTTTAGATGATATTGTAAATAAATTCGCTTTAACCTTCCTCTTTCAAATCATTTTTCAATTGGAATTTTTTAGTCTTTCATTACACGCTTCAGAAACATGTGATTTTTGAAGTTTATACTCCCTACATGGATGATGCTTCAAGATAAAGGTGTTCTATGTTCATATATATGCCGCATTGTGAAACTAATTATGAGAATGTTTGGCATGTGTTTATGGGTTGTGATGTAACTTTATTGTAATGGGGCAGCATGGACTTTATGTTCAGATATATTTTATTTTTAATTTTAATTAAATCCATTTATTTTCTTTCAAAAAAAAATTGAAGCCATATATTTAGTTTTTGATAATAATTGAAGCCATTTATTGATGGATTAATAATGTTTTACCCACTGTAATATAGAGCACTTTTGAGTTTTCCCCCTGTAATATATCTTTTAGATTCAGTTCTTGTAAAATAAAGATTCTTCACAATTCCCCCCTAAGCCCATTGACTCAGCAGAATCTTTGATGTCGCACTGATGTGGCTTTTTCTTTATATTTTTCATTTTTTTGCTTGCCATGCGTAAAAAATAGTTTACACGTCATTTATATTTAAAAGAAAAGTAAAATTTAAAAAAACAATTTTTTTTATTTGTCTTTTATTAATGATTTAAAAAGAATAAATTATTTAAAAACAAAAACAGAATATGAAAGGATTTATGTTTTTTACCCCTATCATATCTAGCACTTTTCAAACACAATTAGAAACCGTAATTATCTGAGAATCGATACCCACACAAACCAAACCTAGAAAGCAAATCAAATCTTATAAATAACGAAGAACACGATGAAGTGGAAGGATGCGAAGAAGGAAAAGGCTTCGAAGAAGAAGAAAAACGATGGAAGGAAGAAGATGATAGTGTTTCAGAATGCGAACATGACGAACATGGCGAACAAAGGAGTATCAAGGAAGAACAACGAAGGTCGCACATCTGGTGATGTAAGTTTCTCATTTTTGAACTTTGTAAGCTTCAAAGGCTGTTCAATGGATTTAACCTCGTCTAAGCATTGCAGAAGACCAGAAGATTGAAGCAACGACTATTTTGAAAGGATTTGAAAGCATTGGATGCTTATTCTTTAAAGAGCGTTGACAAAGTACAATTGTACGAAGTGTACAACCGCTACTCTATTTTTGTCTCTGCTACAAGACAAGAAAAACAGCTCTTCTTGCAACGATGTTCCTTCACAATTGGAATGGATTTGAAATTGATCCTTTATAGGAAAATAACCATATTAGGCAAAAGATCATTGGTGTTTGATCAAAGTTTCAAACGACTCTATTTTGAAGTGCTGGCAATTCACAATGTCTCTTTCACACCTCTATATAAAGAAGTGAAGACTTAGAGAATAGAAAGGACTCACCAACAAATTACAAGTGCCAAAACTCTGCTGAATTTGTTCTTCATTCAAAGGTTCACTTAGAATTTCTTAACAACTTTCATATCTTAGAAATTCTAGAGTCCTAAAGAGTCTGTATCTGATTTGTATTGTGAACACCACTGTTTGTATATCAAGTGTTCAACCTCAAACATTTTTCTCTGTAATTCTTTTTGAATAGAAGTCTCTTGCAGTTGTGCTTGAGCATAAGAAGTCTCTTGATTATGTTCAGGAGCATAGGAAATCTCTTGCAGTTGTGCTTGAGTAATTTGAAGTCTCTTGCTAGTTTTAGCAGTGAGCATTTGTAATCAGATATTAGTTTTTTAGTGAACTCTCCTTGGAAGTGCAAGGGGGACATGACTATTTCCGGTTTGTGGAGGGAACCTGTATAACTGCTCTATGTCTTTCTTCTCTCTCTCTCTCTCTCTCTCTCTCTCTCTCTCTCTGTTTTTATCCGCTGCGTATAGTCCTGAACATCACTTCAGAAGCATAACTCTATTTGCTTCTGATCAGTGTTTTCAGCTTAGGAGAAAACGAAAAAAAAGCAAACACAATTCAACACCCCTTTCTTGTGTTTTTTCTCACCTTCATTTTGCAGATGAAATTTCTATGTGTGATGTTGCTCAAGAAATAGATGGTCACATATATGTGGAGCATAATGTTAGGGACAGTTGTGTCAAAGTAATGGAGCCTCATTGTTTTGATTTCAATGGGTCTAGTAGGGAAGATGAAGACAACCTTTATGTTTACAGTAGTGATGATGGTGGTGCTAAAGATGTGAGGTTTGATCATAGTGAGGATGAGAGGGGTGCTTCAGTTAATGATGGGTTTGAAGTTGATGCACCATATAATGGAAGGAATATAGTTAATGTTGGTGGGAAGTTTGTGAGGGTAAAGACTTGTGCATCAAAGTCACCTATGAAGAGAAGTTCTCCTAAAAAGCCACTAAAACTTAAACTGAAGGAAATACAAGATGATGAAGGATTTGATGGAGGATAATACCTTAGTGACGAACTAGACAGTTCAGACCCATATGCTTCCGATAGTGAAAAGGGTCCCAAATTTGAAAAGTTTAGAAAGGAGCAATTAAATAGTAAATTCAAATTTAAGTTAGGTATGAAATTCTATTCGCTTAGAGATTTCAAGAATGCAATAGTTGAATGGAACATGCTGAATGGTTATGAAATTACCTTTGTGAAGAATGAAAGTTATAGGGTAAGAGTAGTTTGTAAGGGTAATTGTGGGTATTTGGCCTTTATCTCTAAAGTGGCGGACATACACACATATCAAATAAAGACTTTGAAGCCAAAATACACATGTGCTATGACTATGAAAAACAGATATGCAAACTCATGGTGGGTGGCAAAATTTATTGTGGTAAATAGTTGCAAACTACTAAAAAAGTTACAATAACAAATATTGTGGATGACATGAGGAAAAACTCTCCAGTGCGTATTACCATGGGTAGGGCTTGGAAGAAGTTGATAGGCAAATTTTCTATGATTTGGAGATATGCTGCAGAACTTAAAAGGGTGTGTGCTAGAAACAATGCGAAGATTAATGTGGATAAACCTACTCCATCAATTCAACCCAGGTTTGGTTCTTTCTACTTTTGTTTTGATAGATGTAAAAAAAGGGCTCACCAATTGATGTAGACCATTTGTTGGGGGTAGATGGATGTCATTTAAAGACAAAGTATGGGGGGTTAGCTTCTAATAGCTGTTGGCAAGGACCCAAATGACCAATATTTTCCATTGGCATTTGGAATAGTTGAAACTGAGTGTAGGGCAAGCAGTAAATGGTTTATGGAACTATTAATGGATGACATTGGAAGGGATATGAGATATATGTTCATATCAGATCAGCAGAAGGTGATCTCAAATCCTTTAGTAATTTTTAATTTTTGATATTTCTTTGTTTTTCTTTAATAATTTGAAATATTGTTGGAAAATTTCAAGGGTTAATGAGTGTCTTTGATTAGATGATTGAAATCATTGTGCATAGGGTTTGCCTAAAACATCTTTATGCAAACTTCAAAAATAAATTTGGTGGAGGAACTCTCACAAGGAATATGATGATGGGAGCAACTCAGGCCACATATTATCAAGGTTGGAAAGCAAAGATGGATGAGATTAAGAAGGTGGATCATGGTGCATGGGAATGGTTGATGGACCATCCAACAAAAACCTGGTGCAAGCATGCATTTAGTTATTATTCTAAATGTGATGTCCTAATGAATAATTTTTTTGAGTCATTTAATGCTACCATATAAGTTGATAGATATAAGCCTTTTTTAACTATATGCGAGTGAAGCAAGTTGTTAGGAGTTTGATTCCTCACTCATGAATACGAAGCCATCATGAGAGCTCTCGTTCTCTCTTTTGCTCCACCGTAACCGTTTTTTCCGGTAGCTTCTCTATCTCCGACGGTGCTCCGGTGAACTCTCCATCTCGTTCCACCTGCTCCTCTCCGCCGATCTCAGGCGTGGCGTGCTTCTTCCTTCTGTCCACAATCCTTCCCTGTGCTTTGCGCTGGATCTCGTGTTGTTGTGTGGCGGTTTTCTACACCGACGTTTCTTCCGGCACGACGGTTGCTCTATTTTGAAGTCTTTACGGTGGTTTTGTAACAGTTTGGATGTCTACTATTTGTCCTTGGCCCTGTTTAGCTACTATGGATCCGGTGATTACGGCGACGACTACGACAGCGAGACCACCAGAATCAAGTAAATCCTTTGTGCAAGCTCTTTCCTCTTCCTGTGAATTGCAATTGAATCTGCTACCCCCTAAGGTTGTTATAGGAACTTCTGTGCGTGTTAAAATTTCACAATCTGAGTACGAAAATGGCCTTGCTGATTGCAAATGCAACCTCCATGGACGTATCACTTTACACAAGGGTGATTCTCCATTAACAACCCTAGCTTTGAAGCAAAAGCTTTCAAATTTGTGGCCGAGCTTGAGAAATTGGAACTTTACTCCGCTCGAAAAGGGTTTTTTTGAATTCACTTTTAGTTCAATTGAAGATATGCGTAAGGTTTGGGCTCTGAGTTTGTGAATCTGAAGCCTGGGCTTCTTCGTTTCTACTGTTGGACCAAAGATTTCAAGCCTCAAGCTCTTGTGCAGTCTCATGCTTAAATTTGGGTGCGGCTCATGCATTTGTCCCGAGAATATTGGAGGATACATATACTTTATGAGATAGCATCAGGTTTGGGAACCCCACTCACCATAGATGAAGCAACTCAACAAAGACGTTTTGGGCTCTTTGCACGGGTTCTTGTTGATGTCGATCTATCTGAAAAACTCTTTAAAACTGTTGTAGTTGAACGTGTAGGTCATGCCCTATCCATTGATGTGCAATATGAGAAGCATCCATTTTTTGAAATTGAACAACACTAACAATTCTGAAGTCCCCTCAAAGCTGAAATCTAACATTGATATGAATGGTAAGAAACATATGGTTCAGGTTTTGTCTAGCAAGAAACTAGGGGACACTGCTTTGACTGGTAAGGCCACTGCTACTATTCAATTGACTGGAAACAAACATGTTGGGAATGAGATGAATGGCAGGAAAAATAATGCTAAGCCAATAACTACAAGAACTGACACTGATATGGTTAATAATGAAAGCACTCATTTTTCTGATATTACTGAAACGTCTGCAGATTTGAATATATCTATCAATCAGAACATTTCAGGGAAGGAAGGAACTAGTGGAGATGTGCCGGTTTCACTAGGAATCTCAAAGAAAAAAGCTTCTTCAACACTAGCTATGCATAATTCATTCACTATGCTTGATATAGCAAATGATCTTCCTTCTGGGGAGGCTTGCCTTGAGGAAATGAATCCAACTTCCAGTTCAAAGGATGCTTTGGTTAGTACTAATGATAAGTTAGATGGTGAGGACTTATTTGAGGATTTGTGTAGCAAGGGGGTTTCATCTGACAAGTTGGTAGTGCTAAGAGATAATCACATTGTTGATCCTGTAAAGGATGCTGGCTTAGTGTCTAACGCATGATTAATGGTTCCTGCTAAGTTGCTTACTACTAAGTTAGTGGATTTTGTGAGTGCTTCTGCTAAGATGCTTGTTACTAATAAATTTGTGGAACCTGTGACTGTTATTGAAGTAATAGGACCAGACAAAGGAATGATTCATAAAGCTAATAACTCTAAGCATTGCTCAGAGGCAAGCAAGAAAAATGTCCAAATTCTTAGTAAATTTTAGGGTGATGTGGTGGACTCTGACACAACAGATGGCACTGTAGATCCTGACACCGACAATTAAAAGATGAATATGCATCCTGTAACGCCCACTTTATTTATTTAATTATTCTATTAGAGTATATAGTATATTATTATATATTATATGATTTTAATGATGTTTGTGACGTATGAGATGATGTTGTGGTGTAACGTTTATTTTATTGTTTAATAAAATAAAATATGTAATGAAAATTAAGATGTGACATAAAAACAAATATTTTGGGAGATCGGGTTGTTTTCATAAATAAGATAGAGTTGTGGGGATAAGTGAGAATAGAAAGAATTATATAAGGGAGTTAGGGTTAGAAAGAAACAGTCAGTACGTTACAGACTCTTGGCAAGAAGGGAGAAAAGTGGCTAGAGAAGAGGGAACCCCAATTCTGCAATATTACCAGGTAAGGGTGAGCCTAGCTTCAATTATATTACTGTAATTCATCTATTTATGATTAACGAAGGAATTAGGAGGTAATTTTGAGGGATTTCATAAACTAGGGTTTAGGGGATTTTTGGATGAATTGATGTTAGAATGATGTGAATTGGTGTAGAAACCTGTTACAGAACCTAGATTAATCACTAGGACTATAATTCTGATAGATTAGAAGCATAAAACGAAGAATTGGACGAGTTTTGGCGAGGTTTCGAGCGAACCCGTAACCCCTCTGCGATAGCTCGCCGTGGCGAGCAGTTAGGTATTCACTCGCGAGGCGAGCAGCTGAGCTCGCTGTGGCGAGCAACCCTTTAGTGCGCGCGAGGCGAGCAAGTGGCAGAATGTAATTTAAGTAGCTCGCTGTGGCGACAATGAGTTTCTGAAAAATATTAAGGAAGCGCAGAAAGAAGATGTTAAGTTTGTAGATTTGCTTGTTGCAAGTAACCAGACTGCAGATGGTGACTTTAGAGTCGATGATCACGGTGTGTTGAGGTTCCGAGGTAGAATCTGTATTCCGGACAACGATGAGATGAAGAAGGCAATCCTGGAAGAGAGCCATAGAAGTAGCTTGAGTATTCACCCAGGAGCTACGAAGATGTATCATGATTTGAAGAAGTTGTTTTGGTGGTCTGGATTAAAATGTGATGTGGCACAATTTGTGTATTCTTGTCTAGTTTGTCAGAAATCGAAGATAGAACATCAGAAACCTGCTGGTATGATGGTACCGTTGGATGTGCCAGAGTGGAAATGGGATAGCATATCCATGGATTTTGTGACGAGTTTGCCAACTACTCCAAGAGGGAACGATGCTATTTGGGTGATTGTTGATAGGTTAACCAAGTCAGTTCATTTTCTACCGATCAATATCACTTTTCCTATGGTTCGGTTAGCCGAGATTTACATTCAAGATATAGTAAGATTGCATGGTGTTCCTTCGAGCATTGTGTCAGATAGAGATCCGAGATTTACTTCTAGATTTTGGAAAAGTTTGCAAGAAGCTTTAGGGTCTCAGTTGAAGCTGAGCTCGGCGTATCATCCACATACAGATGGTCAATCCGAGAGGACGATTCAATCGTTGGAAGATTTGTTGAGGGTGTGTGTACTCGAACAAGGAGGAGCGTGGGATAATCATCTCCCGTTGATAGAGTTCACTTACAATAATAGTTACCATTCTAGTATTGGAATGGCACCTTTCGAGGCTTTGTATGGAAGAAGATGTAGAACCCCGTTGTGTTGGTTTGAGTCGGGTGAAAGTGTGGTTTTAGGACCAGAGATTGTGCAACAAACCACTGAGAAGGTAAGAATGATCCAAGAGAAGATGAAAGCGTCGCAGAGTCGACAAAAGAGTTATCATGACAAGCGTAGAAAGGACCTTGAGTTCCAAGAAGGAGATCATGTGTTTTTGCGAGTTACTCCAATGACGGTGTAGGTCGTGCCTTGAAGTCGAAGAAGTTGACTCCAAAGTTTATTGGTCCGTATCAGATATCAGAGAGGATTGGGACGGTGGCTTATCGCGTTGGATTACCACCGCATTTATCGAATTTGCACGATGTTTTTTCACGTGTCGCAACTGAGGAAGTACGTTCCGGATCCATCTCATGTGATCCAAAGTGACGATGTACAAGTGAGGGACAACCTTACGGTTGAAACTCTACCTTTGAGGATCGATGATCACAAGGTGAAGTTGTTGAGAGGCAAAGAGATACCTCTGGTGAGAGTGGTTTGGAGTGGAGCGACTGGTGAAAGCCTAACTTGGGAGCTGGAAAGTAAGATGCTGGAGTCTTATCCAGAGTTGTTTAATCGAGGTAAGATTTTCGAGGACGAAAATCCTTTAAGTGGGGGAGAGTTGTAACGCCCACTTTATTTATTTAATTATTCTATTAGAGTATATAGTATATTATTATATATTATATGATTTTAATGATGTTTGTGACGTATGAGATGATGTTGTGGTGTGACGTTTATTTTATTGTTTAATAAAATAAAATATGTAATGAAAATTAAGATGTGATATAAAAACAAATATTTTGGGAGATGGGGTTGTTTTCATAAATAAGATAGAGTTGTGGGGATAAGTGAGAATAGAAAGAATTATATAAGGGAGTTAGGGTTAGAAAGAAACAGTCAGTACGTTACAGACTCTTGGCAAGAAGGGAGAAAAGTGGCTAGAGAAGAGGGAACCCCAATTCTGCAATATTACCAGGTAAGGGTGAGCCTAGCTTCAATTATATTACTGTAATTCATCTATTTATGATTAACGAAGGAATTAGGAGGTAATTTTGAGGGATTTCATAAACTAGGGTTTAGGGGATTTTTGGATGAATTGATGTTAGAATGATGTGAATTGGTGTAGAAACCTGTTACAGAACCTAGATTAATCACTAGGACTATAATTCTGATAGATTAGAAGCATAAAACGAAGAATTGGACGAGTTTTGGCGAGGTTTCGAGCGAACCCGTAACCCCTCTGCGATAGCTCGCCGTGGCGAGCAGTTAGGTATTCATTCGCGAGGCGAGCAGCTGAGCTCGCTGTGGCGAGCAACCCTTTAGTGCGCGCGAGGCGAGCAACATCACTCGCCGTAGCGAGCAAGTGGCAGAATGTAATTTAAGTAGCTCGCTGTGGCGACAATGAGTTTCTGAAAAATATTAAGGAAGCGCAGAAAGAAGATGTTAAGTTTGTAGATTTGCTTGTTGCAAGTAACCAGACTGCAGATGGTGACTTTAGAGTCGATGATCACGGTGTGTTGAGGTTCCGAGGTAGAATCTGTATTCCGGACAACGATGAGATGAAGAAGGCAATCCTGGAAGAGAGCCATAGAAGTAGCTTGAGTATTCACCCAGGAGCTACGAAGATGTATCATGATTTGAAGAAGTTGTTTTGGTGGTCTGGATTAAAATGTGATGTGGCACAATTTGTGTATTCTTGTCTAGTTTGTCAGAAATCGAAGATAGAACATCAGAAACCTGCTGGTATGATGGTACCGTTGGATGTGCCAGAGTGGAAATGGGATAGCATATCCATGGATTTTGTGACGAGTTTGCCAACTACTCCAAGAGGGAACGATGCTATTTGGGTGATTGTTGATAGGTTAACCAAGTCAGTTCATTTTCTACCGATCAATATCACTTTTCCTATGGTTCGGTTAGCCGAGATTTACATTCAAGATATAGTAAGATTGCATGGTGTTCCTTCGAGCATTGTGTCAGATAGAGATCCGAGATTTACTTCTAGATTTTGGAAAAGTTTGCAAGAAGCTTTAGGGTCTCAGTTGAAGCTGAGCTCGGCGTATCATCCACATACAGATGGTCAATCCGAGAGGACGATTCAATCGTTGGAAGATTTGTTGAGGGTGTGTGTACTCGAACAAGGAGGAGCGTGGGATAATCATCTCCCGTTGATAGAGTTCACTTACAATAATAGTTACCATTCTAGTATTGGAATGGCACCTTTCGAGGCTTTGTATGGAAGAAGATGTAGAACCCCGTTGTGTTGGTTTGAGTCGGGTGAAAGTGTGGTTTTAGGACCAGAGATTGTGCAACAAACCACTGAGAAGGTAAGAATGATCCAAGAGAAGATGAAAGCGTCGCAGAGTCGACAAAAGAGTTATCATGACAAGCGTAGAAAGGACCTTGAGTTCCAAGAAGGAGATCATGTGTTTTTGCGAGTTACTCCAATGACGGTGTAGGTCGTGCCTTGAAGTCGAAGAAGTTGACTCCAAAGTTTATTGGTCCGTATCAGATATCAGAGAGGATTGGGACGGTGGCTTATCGCGTTGGATTACCACCGCATTTATCGAATTTGCACGATGTTTTTTCACGTGTCGCAACTGAGGAAGTACGTTCCGGATCCATCTCATGTGATCCAAAGTGACGATGTACAAGTGAGGGACAACCTTACGGTTGAAACTCTACCTTTGAGGATCGATGATCACAAGGTGAAGTTGTTGAGAGGCAAAGAGATACCTCTGGTGAGAGTGGTTTGGAGTGGAGCGACTGGTGAAAGCCTAACTTGGGAGCTGGAAAGTAAGATGCTGGAGTCTTATCCAGAGTTGTTTAATCGAGGTAAGATTTTCGAGGACGAAAATCCTTTAAGTGGGGGAGAGTTGTAACGCCCACTTTATTTATTTAATTATTCTATTAGAGTATATAGTATATTATTATATATTATATGATTTTAATGATGTTTGTGACGTATGAGATGATGTTGTGGTGTGACGTTTATTTTATTGTTTAATAAAATAAAATATGTAATGAAAATTAAGATGTGATATAAAAACAAATATTTTGGGAGATGGGGTTGTTTTCATAAATAAGATAGAGTTGTGGGGATAAGTGAGAATAGAAAGAATTATATAAGGGAGTTAGGGTTAGAAAGAAACAGTCAGTACGTTACAGACTCTTGGCAAGAAGGGAGAAAAGTGGCTAGAGAAGAGGGAACCCCAATTCTGCAATATTACCAGGTAAGGGTGAGCCTAGCTTCAATTATATTACTGTAATTCATCTATTTATGATTAACGAAGGAATTAGGAGGTAATTTTGAGGGATTTCATAAACTAGGGTTTAGGGGATTTTTGGATGAATTGATGTTAGAATGATGTGAATTGGTGTAGAAACCTGTTACAGAACCTAGATTAATCACTAGGACTATAATTCTGATAGATTAGAAGCATAAAACGAAGAATTGGACGAGTTTTGGCGAGGTTTCGAGCGAACCCGTAACCCCTCTGCGATAGCTCGCCGTGGCGAGCAGTTAGGTATTCATTCGCGAGGCGAGCAGCTGAGCTCGCTGTGGCGAGCAACCCTTTAGTGCGCGCGAGGCGAGCAACATCACTCGCCGTAGCGAGCAAGTGGCAGAATGTAATTTAAGTAGCTCGCTGTGGCGACAATGAGTTTCTGAAAAATATTAAGGAAGCGCAGAAAGAAGATGTTAAGTTTGTAGATTTGCTTGTTGCAAGTAACCAGACTGCAGATGGTGACTTTAGAGTCGATGATCACGGTGTGTTGAGGTTCCGAGGTAGAATCTGTATTCCGGACAACGATGAGATGAAGAAGGCAATCCTGGAAGAGAGCCATAGAAGTAGCTTGAGTATTCACCCAGGAGCTACGAAGATGTATCATGATTTGAAGAAGTTGTTTTGGTGGTCTGGATTAAAATGTGATGTGGCACAATTTGTGTATTCTTGTCTAGTTTGTCAGAAATCGAAGATAGAACATCAGAAACCTGCTGGTATGATGGTACCGTTGGATGTGCCAGAGTGGAAATGGGATAGCATATCCATGGATTTTGTGACGAGTTTGCCAACTACTCCAAGAGGGAACGATGCTATTTGGGTGATTGTTGATAGGTTAACCAAGTCAGTTCATTTTCTACCGATCAATATCACTTTTCCTATGGTTCGGTTAGCCGAGATTTACATTCAAGATATAGTAAGATTGCATGGTGTTCCTTCGAGCATTGTGTCAGATAGAGATCCGAGATTTACTTCTAGATTTTGGAAAAGTTTGCAAGAAGCTTTAGGGTCTCAGTTGAAGCTGAGCTCGGCGTATCATCCACATACAGATGGTCAATCCGAGAGGACGATTCAATCGTTGGAAGATTTGTTGAGGGTGTGTGTACTCGAACAAGGAGGAGCGTGGGATAATCATCTCCCGTTGATAGAGTTCACTTACAATAATAGTTACCATTCTAGTATTGGAATGGCACCTTTCGAGGCTTTGTATGGAAGAAGATGTAGAACCCCGTTGTGTTGGTTTGAGTCGGGTGAAAGTGTGGTTTTAGGACCAGAGATTGTGCAACAAACCACTGAGAAGGTAAGAATGATCCAAGAGAAGATGAAAGCGTCGCAGAGTCGACAAAAGAGTTATCATGACAAGCGTAGAAAGGACCTTGAGTTCCAAGAAGGAGATCATGTGTTTTTGCGAGTTACTCCAATGACGGTGTAGGTCGTGCCTTGAAGTCGAAGAAGTTGACTCCAAAGTTTATTGGTCCGTATCAGATATCAGAGAGGATTGGGACGGTGGCTTATCGCGTTGGATTACCACCGCATTTATCGAATTTGCACGATGTTTTTTCACGTGTCGCAACTGAGGAAGTACGTTCCGGATCCATCTCATGTGATCCAAAGTGACGATGTACAAGTGAGGGACAACCTTACGGTTGAAACTCTACCTTTGAGGATCGATGATCACAAGGTGAAGTTGTTGAGAGGCAAAGAGATACCTCTGGTGAGAGTGGTTTGGAGTGGAGCGACTGGTGAAAGCCTAACTTGGGAGCTGGAAAGTAAGATGCTGGAGTCTTATCCAGAGTTGTTTAATCGAGGTAAGATTTTCGAGGACGAAAATCCTTTAAGTGGGGGAGAGTTGTAACGCCCACTTTATTTATTTAATTATTCTATTAGAGTATATAGTATATTATTATATATTATATGATTTTAATGATGTTTGTGACGTATGAGATGATGTTGTGGTGTGACGTTTATTTTATTGTTTAATAAAATAAAATATGTAATGAAAATTAAGATGTGATATAAAAACAAATATTTTGGGAGATGGGGTTGTTTTCATAAATAAGATAGAGTTGTGGGGATAAGTGAGAATAGAAAGAATTATATAAGGGAGTTAGGGTTAGAAAGAAACAGTCAGTACGTTACAGACTCTTGGCAAGAAGGGAGAAAAGTGGCTAGAGAAGAGGGAACCCCAATTCTGCAATATTACCAGGTAAGGGTGAGCCTAGCTTCAATTATATTACTGTAATTCATCTATTTATGATTAACGAAGGAATTAGGAGGTAATTTTGAGGGATTTCATAAACTAGGGTTTAGGGGATTTTTGGATGAATTGATGTTAGAATGATGTGAATTGGTGTAGAAACCTGTTACAGAACCTAGATTAATCACTAGGACTATAATTCTGATAGATTAGAAGCATAAAACGAAGAATTGGACGAGTTTTGGCGAGGTTTCGAGCGAACCCGTAACCCCTCTGCGATAGCTCGCCGTGGCGAGCAGTTAGGTATTCACTCGCGAGGCGAGCAGCTGAGCTCGCTGTGGCGAGCAACCCTTTAGTGCGCGCGAGGCGAGCAACATCACTCGCCGTAGCGAGCAAGTGGCAGAATGTAATTTAAGTAGCTCGCTGTGGCGACAATGAGTTTCTGAAAAATATTAAGGAAGCGCAGAAAGAAGATGTTAAGTTTGTAGATTTGCTTGTTGCAAGTAACCAGACTGCAGATGGTGACTTTAGAGTCGATGATCACGGTGTGTTGAGGTTCCGAGGTAGAATCTGTATTCCGGACAACGATGAGATGAAGAAGGCAATCCTGGAAGAGAGCCATAGAAGTAGCTTGAGTATTCACCCAGGAGCTACGAAGATGTATCATGATTTGAAGAAGTTGTTTTGGTGGTCTGGATTAAAATGTGATGTGGCACAATTTGTGTATTCTTGTCTAGTTTGTCAGAAACCGAAGATAGAACATCAGAAACCTGCTGGTATGATGGTACCGTTGGATGTGCCAGAGTGGAAATGGGATAGCATATCCATGGATTTTGTGACGAGTTTGCCAACTACTCCAAGAGGGAACGATGCTATTTGGGTGATTGTTGATAGGTTAACCAAGTCAGTTCATTTTCTACCGATCAATATCACTTTTCCTATGGTTCGGTTAGCCGAGATTTACATTCAAGATATAGTAAGATTGCATGGTGTTCCTTCGAGCATTGTGTCAGATAGAGATCCGAGATTTACTTCTAGATTTTGGAAAAGTTTGCAAGAAGCTTTAGGGTCTCAGTTGAAGCTGAGCTCGGCGTATCATCCACATACAGATGGTCAATCCGAGAGGACGATTCAATCGTTGGAAGATTTGTTGAGGGTGTGTGTACTCGAACAAGGAGGAGCGTGGGATAATCATCTCCCGTTGATAGAGTTCACTTACAATAATAGTTACCATTCTAGTATTGGAATGGCACCTTTCGAGGCTTTGTATGGAAGAAGATGTAGAACCCCGTTGTGTTGGTTTGAGTCGGGTGAAAGTGTGGTTTTAGGACCAGAGATTGTGCAACAAACCACTGAGAAGGTAAGAATGATCCAAGAGAAGATGAAAGCGTCGCAGAGTCGACAAAAGAGTTATCATGACAAGCGTAGAAAGGACCTTGAGTTCCAAGAAGGAGATCATGTGTTTTTGCGAGTTACTCCAATGACGGTGTAGGTCGTGCCTTGAAGTCGAAGAAGTTGACTCCAAAGTTTATTGGTCCGTATCAGATATCAGAGAGGATTGGGACGGTGGCTTATCGCGTTGGATTACCACCGCATTTATCGAATTTGCACGATTTTTTTTCACGTGTCGCAACTGAGGAAGTACGTTCCGGATCCATCTCATGTGATCCAAAGTGACGATGTACAAGTGAGGGACAACCTTACGGTTGAAACTCTACCTTTGAGGATCGATGATCACAAGGTGAAGTTGTTGAGAGGCAAAGAGATACCTCTGGTGAGAGTGGTTTGGAGTGGAGCGACTGGTGAAAGCCTAACTTGGGAGCTGGAAAGTAAGATGCTGGAGTCTTATCCAGAGTTGTTTAATCGAGGTAAGATTTTCGAGGACGAAAATCCTTTAAGTGGGGGAGAGTTGTAACGCCCACTTTATTTATTTAATTATTCTATTAGAGTATATAGTATATTATTATATATTATATGATTTTAATGAT
Organism: Medicago arabica; assembly: GCA_946800305.1. NCBI lineage: Eukaryota > Viridiplantae > Streptophyta > Magnoliopsida > Fabales > Fabaceae > Medicago > Medicago arabica. The sequence goes on from OX326969.1 coordinate 5,020,414, forward strand.
GTTTGTGACGTATGAGATGATGTTGTGGTGTGACGTTTATTTTATTGTTTAATAAAATAAAATATGTAATGAAAATTAAGATGTGATATAAAAACAAATATTTTGGGAGATGGGGTTGTTTTCATAAATAAGATAGAGTTGTGGGGATAAGTGAGAATAGAAAGAATTATATAAGGGAGTTAGGGTTAGAAAGAAACAGTCAGTACGTTACAGACTCTTGGCAAGAAGGGAGAAAAGTGGCTAGAGAAGAGGGAACCCCAATTCTGCAATATTACCAGGTAAGGGTGAGCCTAGCTTCAATTATATTACTGTAATTCATCTATTTATGATTAACGAAGGAATTAGGAGGTAATTTTGAGGGATTTCATAAACTAGGGTTTAGGGGATTTTTGGATGAATTGATGTTAGAATGATGTGAATTGGTGTAGAAACCTGTTACAGAACCTAGATTAATCACTAGGACTATAATTCTGATAGATTAGAAGCATAAAACGAAGAATTGGACGAGTTTTGGCGAGGTTTCGAGCGAACCCGTAACCCCTCTGCGATAGCTCGCCGTGGCGAGCAGTTAGGTATTCACTCGCGAGGCGAGCAGCTGAGCTCGCTGTGGCGAGCAACCCTTTAGTGCGCGCGAGGCGAGCAACATCACTCGCCGTAGCGAGCAAGTGGCAGAATGTAATTTAAGTAGCTCGCCGTGGCGAGCAGTCCCACTCGCCACAGCGAGCAATGTGGTCTCAGACCACTATAACTTGAGTTTTAGAACTCTGTTTTGAGCGAGGCTTTGAGGGTAGACTTTTGGATAGCATTAGAGATGTTTAAGACCTAAATTAGAACCTGTAATGATGCTGTAAGATGATTTTAAGACGTTGGCGTTAATCTATGATTAAAATGATTATTAAGTGAGGTTTATGAACGAAGTACAAATGATGTTTGTGATGATAACTATGTGCTGTAAATATATATGTTAAGTGTGCTGAGCTGCTGCCATGTATTGTATAAATGCATGTGTCGATAAAGAGTCGTATTTGATGTTAAGACGTTGTAATATCCTGTTTAAGAATTAAAGAGTCGAGTCCATGCATTTGCATATTTTGAGACGGTGGAGCTTATGCTCAAAGCGACTGTGGAGCATTTGCTCAAAGCAACGGTGAAGCTTATTAAAGCTAAAATATTGGTACCACATGCATGATGTTAAGATGTTAGAGTTGCATTTAGTCGAGTCCAGTGTATGAGATGTTATGAGACGTTTGTTATGTGAAGATGTCCTGAGATGATTTTATTATACGCAGATGTATGAGATGTTCTTAGTTATATGTGACGATTATTATTATTGTTGTTGATGTTAAGCATAATCATTTGAATTATATGTTAATATAATTGTTGTGAATCTCACCCCTTCTGTTGGAATTGCCGCCTTGTGGGCAAGTGCAGGTGACCAAGCTTAGGTTCGTCGATGTGAGAGGTTCTTGTGGAGTCTTAGGAGCTCTGATACGTAACGGGATGAGGATTATTATTATTTCTATTCCTTTTATGTATCATGTTGATTTATTATGATGTTTGCGACGTAACTTGATTTGAGATGTTTTATGAGGTTTTTGTGCCGAGACTTATTTATTTAAGATTTTGAGAAGTTTATGAATTCCGCTGCTATGTTTGAATATTGTTTAAGAATAATTTATTATTCGATTTGATTTAAAAGATTTTATGAAGTGTGACATCCTGATTTATTGTGATATACTCTGATTATTTGAATGAAATTTTTAAGTCGGGATTTCGGGGTGTTACACATCCTGTGGTTTTGCAGTATTTGGAGGCACAACCAGATGATCATCACCAATCAAAGTCAAGCAAGAAGTCAAGAAAGAGTAGCAGCTCTACAAGAGGCAAAGGCTCTGATGGCATCACAAGTAGTGAGCACATTCAAACTCGTCTCAAAAAGGGTGTAATCAACCCCAAATATGTTTGACTGCTAGGAGATGTTTCTTAATATGTGCTAATAGCTAGTTGTCTGACAACTTAGTCTAGACATTTGATTTGATTCTTTTCATATATGTTGTTCTAGTTGAGAATTGTTTTAGTTGAGTTTGGTCATAGTTGGCCAGCTTACTTGATGTAATAAGGTTCATACCTTCTCCTACTTTGCAATTTAATTTTTCTAGCTTTGATTAAAAAAAACTATGTGCGAGTGGATTAGGAACTACGTAATGAATATAATGTCTACTACTAGAGTTAAACTTGATAAATGGCAACACAACATCATGCCTATGCCTAGGAAGAGACTAGATAAGGAGGTTTTTATGAGTGGACATTGGACACTAATCTGGTCAATTGATGAGGAATGGAAGGTACACCATAGTTATAATGGTCAACAATTTATTGTTAACACTGCTCAAAGGACTTATGCATGTGGTTTCTGGGAGTTGGTTGGGATTCCATGCAGGCATGCAGTGGCAGCTTTGGGGTATAGAAAAAGGAACCCAAAAATTTATGTTGATGAATGTTACTCAAGAAGGGCATATGAGTTATGTTGTGGGAATGCTATAAGTTCCATTAACGGCATGGAGATGTGGCAAGAAGTTGAACAAGAATATATCCTGCCACCTTATTACAGAGAGGCTCATGAAGGCTAAGAAACTTAGGATCAAAGAATTTGATGAACTTGGTGGTAGGTTAAGAAGGCCTGGAGTAGCTTACAGAAGCACCAAATGAGACAAAATAGGTCACAAGGCAAGGAAATGCAAAGCTGCAGTTCATAACCCAAAAGCTGCAAAGAAGAAGGTAAAATTGTGATTTTGTGTTTAATTTCTTTCATTATTATACATTACTTCAATTAGATTAGTTATATGGTTATTCGTGTTTCAGAGAAAGCCAACAAAGAAAGTCAATGCTGGCACATCAGGATGCATTCCTCATCCTGCAGACATTCCCCCAACTGAAGCTGCAAGCATACGTCAGTTAGAAACCGAGAACCCTAAACCTGCTATAAAGAAGGTAAATCAACATTTGAATATGTTGTTTATATAGTTGATGTCCATATTGCAGATGACTTAATCTATTTAAATTTTTGTAGTGAAAACTGATCAAATTTAGGGATAAAATTGAAGTTGAATGTGTCACTCTAAAAAATACACTAGTGCAAATCAGAGATACAAGACCTGTTTTTTTTTTTTTTTAAATTTAAGACCACTTTTACATCATTAGTCTTTTAAATAATTTAGTCTTTTTTAAAATATAAATGACATGTAAACTGTTTTTTACGCTTGGCAAGCAAAAAAAAATTAAAAAAATAAATAAAAGTCACGTCAACGACACATTAGAGATTCTGCTGAGTCAATTGACTTAGGGGAAATCGTGAAAAATCTTTATTTCACGAGGACCGTATCTTAAAAAAGATATTACAGGAGGTAAATCCAAAAGTATCATATATTATAGGAAGATAAAACACTATTAACCCTTGTTGATTTATAAAAATTAACTTTCAAAAGATAATAAAATATAACTAGTATATAACTAACACAAGCAAATTTTTCTTAGACCAAGCATCATCATCTTCCAAATGGCTTCTCTAAACAAACACATCAAAATCCATGAACAATGCAAAGTTTCTCCAAGTTCTTCATCTCAACTATCTCTCCCTCTCACATTTTTTGACTTGATTTGGCTAAGATTCCATCCATGAGAACGTATTTTCTTCTACACCCTCCCAAGTTCACAATCACACCCTACTTTCTTCTTCGAACATCTTGTTCCAAAACTCAAATTTTCACTCTCGCTAACTCTCCAACACTTCCTCCCTTTAGCTGGTAACATTGTTTGGCCTTCTGATTCTCCAAAACCATTCATCCAATTCAATCCAAATGATGACGGAGTTTCCTTGCTCATAGCACAATGTGATGACGATGATGATGATGTTTCCTTCGATAAAATTTTGGAGCACAGTTCACCACAAGAAGCTTCTTTATCTCGTTCTTTTGTACCTCACTTAGAATCATCAGATTCTTCTACTTCTATTATCTCACTCCAAATAACCCTTTTTCCAGAAAGTGGTTTTTCCATTGGAATAAGCACTCACCATGCTGTTCTTGATGGAAAATCTTCAACCATGTTCATCAAAGCATGGTCTTCTATATGTAAATCTCTTGAAGAAGAGACACAATCACCAAATTTAGAGCCTTTATTAGAACCCTTTTTGGAAAGGGATGTTATCAAAGATCCAAATGATTTTGAGAATTTTTTCATAAATAATTGGATCAGAATGTCATCACATTTTGATAAGAGCAATGTGAGAAGCATACAAATTATGTCAAATGCATTTCAACCAAATGTTAAGGATTCAGTTCGAGCAACTTTCGAGCTCACACGCGAAGATTTGAAGAAAATAAATAACAAGGTGTTATCCAAATGGAACAATATTGAAGAAGGATCACAAGAACAAGAACAACCTAAGAAGTTGTCAACTTTTGTTCTTACATGTGCTTATGTTTCCGTTTGTATAGCAAAGGCAATACAACAATCCGAAATCGATAAAAAGCAGAAATTTTCTTTTGGTTTTCCTGTGGATTGCAGATCAAGATTATTTCCACCAATTCCTAAAAATTATTTTGGAAATTGTGTATCTAATCATATAGTTGATACTAAGCCAGATGATTTTACAAAAGAAGATGGAGTTGTGATTGTTGCTAAGAAAATCTATGGCAAAACAAAAGAGATGGATAAGGGTTTTCTTGATGGAATAGAGACATTGACGTCTAGATATATAGTTATGATTGGTGAGGGAGTTAAAGGAATAACAGTTGCAGGGTCAACAAGGTTTGGAGTATATGAGATTGATTTTGGTTTTGGAAGGCCTGCAAAAGTGGAGATTACTTCAATTGATAGAGGATTATCTATTGGTTTATTAGAAAATAAGGATTTGAAAGGTGGTGTTCAATTTGGACTTGTTCTTGATAAGCATGTGATGGGTATTTTTCATACCATTTTTCATGAAGGGTTATTATGTTTTGATTCATGAGGTTACTTTAATTGGATGGAAGAATTGGTGAATGGTTTTTTATATTATTTTTAATCAATAAATGTTATTTGCTAGAATGTGTGAGCAACCAGAATTGAAACTTGGGTTGTATTTGAATTTTTTCTAATTTCATTTGTTTTGGCAACTGTATCTTTGAGCAATGGTATTGAATCACAAAAACTAAAGCTTGCTGGTTGCTACTTATTTGCCTTTCATTAGTAGTGGCTGTACTTGTTATTTTGTGTGAAAGAGTATTGTTGTGAATTCATAGAAATCACACCAATAAAATATTTGATGTGTGGAGCAAGTTAATCAAGCAACCAAAACAAAATGTGTAGTAATTATAAACGAAAGCAAAAGTAGGAAACAGTGAGAGAAAGAAAGAACACAAAATTTGTTTACCCAATTCGGTTCAATACTGACTTATTTTGAGGGAGAGAGCAGCTCTCCGTTCCACTATAATAATGAGTAACTTTACAAAAGAGATATCAAAGGGTTACAAGAATAAGTCTTCAAACTTAATTCTACCCAAAGTCTCAATCTGCAACAAATAAAAGTATCCTAAAAAAACTGCAACAAATATGAGCCCAAAAATACGATTCTGTTTTATTTTTTGCTGGCACCTAATTTTCACGTATGAAAAAGGCTAAAAAACACCGTCAAAATCGACCGATTTTACCAATTCGAGCCCGATTTTGACAGTTCCAAAAACCACAATTTTGAGTCACTTCTACAACAAATATACGATTCACAAAACCAGTGGCTTATAATGACTAGCTATAAAATTTAATTAACTTGTTTGTTGCTGATGTAAAGAAAAAACTTGATAGTTAACGGTAAGATAACTTGTTTGTTCCTGTAAAGTTAGCTCGGTTGATAAGGGACATTGTATAATATATACAAGTGTCAGGGTTTGAACTTCAGATATTTCACTTATTCATTTTAAAAGGTGAATTTATAGCCACTAAACTACTTGACCATAAAAAGTATAATGGGACCGTGTAAAATTGGTTGAACATGGTAAAGGAAACATTGTGGCTCCACGCAGCATGATGTACATGCAAGCACCCCAAAAATCAAGTAAATTTAGATCTTTGGAAAACCAATGATTTTACCATAATAGAGAATATACCTTTTACTAAGGGTTGATGACCTTTTATAGGGGAAGTTGATAAATAATAAAGTTAATTATTCCAAATTGAGAAGGAATATGTATCCACATAAATGAGGGAAGACTTACAATTTCATTTCTGAATTATTCCTTATCTTTCTTATTACACATATAACCTGATATGTTTGTAAGTGGATCTTTTAGATGATAATTTAAGAATACAAACTTTGTTTATGTTTCAATTACCATTTGAGAGAGTAAGACCCCACTTTAATAACCTTATAAAGGCATAAAGATCATGCAGGATTGACGACTATATATCCTGCGTATAAGTTTATTGTGATCGACAAATGTAACTTGACAGCTGAAGAGGCATACAAATCCCACGACTTATCACTTAAATAGAACCTTTGTCTCATAACTGATAATTATTTGTCTTTAATTCAAAAAAGAAATAGAACAAATTCGAAGAATTCTAACCACCGTTAAGTGTATTCACATGTACCCTCGGTGTATTTATTATAATGTATTGATATTGTTTTATAACTTATAATAGAACACAAGTATTTTTTCCAATTGACTTATAATACCAGCAATCAAATACAAACATCTTTCATTAAAAAAGGTCAGTATATGGTTGAAGTTGTTAACACGGTAGAGAAAACTTAATTGTGCGATAAATATGGTTGCAGTGGAGCATGCATTTATAGTGGTGGACCGTCATTAAAATGGTAAGTGTCGGTAGCGGATTCAGACACACACACACACACACACACACACATATATATATATATATATATATATATATAACTCTTTGGTTCTTACGAAAAGAGGTCTTGAACTCTTGATAATTCAGATTTCCATCTGAGAGGTAAGTAAAACGTGATCAATATTTATTCTATTTAATAATCAAACTCATATTATTTTGAATAATTTGTCTTTGGTAGAGCTAATTAATCATTTGATCCAAATTGCTCAAACATATTTTTTTGAGGGGGCCATTTTAGTTAGTTATATAAGTTTTTTGTGCAAAAACTTCGACGCTTTATTTATTTTATTTTAGTCTCTTAAATTATAAAAGTTAGAAATTATATTCTCTTAAGTTAAAAAGATTAAGACTTTAGTCTCTTCAAAAAAAATTAAGACTTTAGTCATTTAGTTATAAATCACGAAATTCTATACCAAAAACCACCCCTATTCACTATCATCCTTCAACACCATTTTTCTAATAAGGCGACATTAAATTCATTCAATTGTCTAACCTAAACCTCTGAACTCCTTTTGAAGGCAAACACTACTCCAACCTATCTATGATATTTTTCTATGATCCTCACCCCCTCCCCGAAAAAATTTATTCAATAAAGATTCAATGGAAGAAATTATACCTGATGTAGTTTTGAAGAAAGAAAGAGCATAAATAGGCAGAGAAGCCATGCCAGATTTTAGAAGAACAAATCGGCCACTAAAAGAGAGAAAATGACTATTCTAACCCGACAATCTAGATTTAACACGATCCACAATAGGGTCCCATAAACACAATCTCCAAGGACTACCACCAATAGGAAGACCCAAGTACAAGAAATGCACCTTTCCCACTTTACACCTCAATACGGACGCGACCTCATTTAACCAAGAAAGGGTGATGTTAACACCCACTAGCAAGCTCTTATGTGAACGCAACCTCATTTTACTCTCCTGTTATAGCGAGGTAGGTGGAAGGTTAGAGGATGGCGGCCGGAGTTGTTCTTCGTGGTGGAGGGACACTACAAGAATTCCCCAATTTACTAACCAATTCAAAATTGCATTACTGAGGGATTTAGACCCTCAGTAATTACTGGCGGAATAAACCCTTAGTAACATCCAAAAAACCCTCAATAACGTTACTGACGGAAAAATCCCTCAATAATTCAGTGAGTTACATTACTGACGGTTAAGGGATGGGGGCGCTGGTGTTGGGGATGGTTGGTTTGAGGAGTGTGTGTCCAAAAAAGTGGGGGATGGGAATGACACGTTTTTTTGGTTTGATAGATGGTTGAGTTTAGTTCCCCTGTGTGTGCATTTTTTATGGTTGTTTGATTTATATGAAAACAAATCAATTACGGTGGCAAATTTGTTTTCTCTTGGTGTGGAGCAGGGAGGGAGGCGTGGAAGTGGAGGCGGAGTGTGTGGGCTTGAGAGGAGGAGATTTTATAGGATTGTAGGACTTTACTGCTTGATGTCTCTTTGCATGTTAATGTTTCAGATTAATGGTTATGGCTTTCTGACCCGTCATGGGGTTTCTCAGTTCGAGGTGAGTATCACTTGCTGACAACAAAGGATATACCTCTTGCGAATTCAATAAAGGAGATGATTTGGCATAAGCAGGGCTGAAAGTCTCAGTTTTTGATTGGAAGCTGCTTCGTGACAGATTGCCCACTAAATTAAATCTGGTTATAGAGGTGTCATCTTTTTGGAAGCATCCTTGTGTGTTTCAGGTTACGACACTATAGAATCAGCGCGACACTTATTCCTATTGTGTTCTACTTTTGCTTCTTTATAGTCCCTGGTTCGAGATTGGATTGGTTTTATGGGAGTGGACTCAAATGTCGTGTCTGATCATTTGTTACAGTTTGTTCACTCAACAGGTGGTGGTAAAGCTAGGAGGTCTTTCCTTCAGCTCATTTGGCTTATTTGTGCCTATGTTTTATGGACTGAGCGTAACAATATGATGTTTAATAATTCTGTAACTCCTATTCTCAGGTTGTTGGATAAAGAAAAATATTTGTCTTTTGGTTGGCTGAAAGCTAAAAAAGCCACATTTGTGTTTAGTATTGATAGGTGGTGGTTGGACCCTTTTCAATGTCTAGGCATTGACTAATGGTTTTTGGTTTTTGTATGACCTGATTGACTTTGTTTATTTTTAGGAATCTCTTTGGCATGCCTTGTGCTTTCGAGATTGCTTGTTTTGTATGAATATATATTCCATTTTTTATTGTTTAAAATATAAAAGAAGTTATAAATCACGAAAATGACCAAAATAAAGGCCAAAGCGTATAGTTTTGTAATTTAAAAGACAAAAATGAAAAAAAAAATCATAGCAAATCAAAGTGTGTGTAATATTTATGTGTAACCAAAAAAAAAGTGTGTAATATTTATAACTTCTACTAACAATAACAATGTATAAAGATCGTACTTCATCAAATTCTTATTGTTCTTTCTTAAACTCATGATCACCTTAATTTTAATATGCTTAATGGTCATTTTATAAATTTAAAACTAATTCTCCTATATTTAAAAAAACAAATTATTATCCTCACAACAATTCCATATCTAGCGCCGATTTACTTTAACTTTTAGTTTATCCTTTTATTTTCCATCTTATCCGGATTTTCTTTAATTTTTAGTTTATCTCTTTGTTCTCCTTCTTATCTTTTTAATCTTTCCTACCAATTATTATAATTCTCCGATTTTTAATTTAATTTTTTATAGTTTATCCTTTCAAAACCAATTCTCTATATTTTGCTAATAACAAATTCCTTTTTTTTTTTCAAATAACAAACATATTTGTTTCCTCTTTCTTCACGTTCTTATGTTATTCCCTTTTATTTGCTACTAATAATATTTTTTATGACAAATACTACTACTACTACTAATTTTTTTTTGAACTATTTAAGAAATTTTCTATATATACAAGAGAAACACATATATAAGCAAATAAAATACACAACTGACGCGATTCAACTATTTAACAAATTTTTGTATACTACGGAAAAATATTTAATAGAAACATTACATTAATACTCATAATTTTCATTTAATATCTCTAAACATTCGATAATATTAACAATCTAATGTGACCCGTGCGAAATCACAAGTCTTTTACTAGTAATATACTAAAATTGAAAGAAATTTTTTAAGAGATTAAAGGGAAATTTAGAAATAAATTGATGAACTAAAATTATAATGTAGCCTAATAAATTACATACAACACAAAAACCATGTAAAGTACTTTATAAAAAAAAAATTGACAAATCAAATTTAAGTTTATAATTATACATATGAGAGAGGAAAATGTAGTTTTGATGTAGGAGGGTTTCTCAGTATTTTTATTTAAGCTCAAATTTAATAATTTTTGTTTTATTTTCTGTTTTGGATCATTTGTCAATTAAGATTTTCTTAGTATTTAAACACTTCAGTTGTAGCTTGAAAGACAATTTTATTCATATAATCACATTTCAGAGAGTTTTCTCAATTTCTAGTGGATTATGTAACCCCACAGGTTTATCGCTTGCCAGCCTCCACTTCCGACTGTGTTAGGTGATATCAAAGGAGGTTTCTCCTGTTCTTTTCGTAACGTGATCAGCCATGGGAGATTAACCGGCGACGAAAGCATAGCTTGAAGGCAAAATCGTGACTTTTACCACGACCATCAATGCTCTGACTACACAGATTGGGACGTGGTCAACTCAGGTGAATAACAATGCCAAAAACAACATTAATAAACATCATAAACAATCAGAACAGAGGAGGTGACCCAATTAGAGTTCCATGTAATGAAACAATCAAATTATTGAGGATTCGAGTTTTGAAGAGGAAGAAATCGTGACTGAAGAAGGAGATGGACACGGGAATCACCATGGCTACCCTGTGAAGGCTGATTGATATTTCATTGGTTTATGGAACTACGGGGGTGGAAGAGTTTATGGATTGGCAGATAGACGTTGACAAATTTTTGACATCATGAAAGGTCTGAAAGCAAACAAGTTAAGATGGTGGCAATTAGGATGGAGAGTATTGTTGCTGTCTGGTGAGATAGACTTGTTGTTCAGAGGCAGATGCAAAGAAAAACACGCATCCAAACTTGGCGAAAGTTGAAACAACTGATGTTGGAGCAGTTTATATGGGAGGATTACGAACAAATTATGTATAAAATGTATATTGATTGTTATGAATTCTCAGTAATTGGATGAAACACATGAGGGATGACAAAACAATAAAGGCATGAAAGGATCCATTTCTATTAGCTTTGTCACGGCGTACGTTAGAAAAGTTTGAAAAATAAAATAAAACCGGGGAAAAAAGGCTGTTTTCATATTTGAAGACCATCCCAAAAAAAAAATTAATATTTGAAGACCAAAATTTCATTTGAAATAAATGATTAAGACAACCTAATATATATTTAAACCAAAGACAAAAAAAAATAAAAATTTAAACCAAGATACTAAAACTAGTACATAATATAACACACACAATTGTTTCTTAGACCAAACATCATCTTCCAAATGGCTTCCCCAAACAACCAAATCAAAATCCATGAACAATGCAAAGTTTCTCCTAATTCTGCACACCAATTATCTCTCCCTCTCACTTTCTTTGACTTGATTTGGTTAAGGTTTCACCCAGTTGAACGTATCTTCTTCTACACCCTCCCAAACTCACAATCACACCCTTCTTTCTTTTTTGACAAACTTGTTCCAAAACTCAAATCTTCACTCTCTTTAACCCTCCAAAACTTCATCCCTTTAGCTGGTAACATTGTTTGGCCTTCTGATTCTCCAAAACCAATCATCCAGTTCAATCCAAATGAAGACGGAGTTTCCTTGCTCTTAGCACAATGTGATGATGATAACGTTTCCTTCGATAAAATTTTGGAGCACAATTCACCACAAGAAGCTTCTTTATCTCGTTCTTTTGTACCTCACTTAGAATCAACAGATTCTTTTGCTTCTATTATTTCAATTCAGATAACTCTTTTTCCGAAAAGTGGTTTTTCTATTGGAGTAAGCACACACCATGCTGTTCTTGATGGAAAATCTTCAACCTTGTTCATTAAAGCTTGGTCTTCTATTTGTAAATCTTTTCAAGAAGAAGAAATGCAATCACCAAATTTAGATCCTTTTTTAGTACCCTTTTTGGAAAGGGGAGTAGTAAAGGATCCAAATGATTTTGAGAGTGTGTTCATAAATGGTTGGAACAAAATCTCATCACATTTTGATAAGAGTGACGTCAGAAGCTTAAAGGTTATGCCAAACTTATTTGAACCAAAAGTTAAGGATTCTGTTCGAGTGGCATTCGAGCTCACACGCAGAGATTTAGAGAAATTAAACAAAAGGGTGTTGTCCAAATGGTACACTGTAAAAGGAGCACAAGAAAAAGAACAAGAACAACCCAAGAGATTGTCAACTTTTGTTCTTACATGTGCTTATGTTTCTGTTTGCATAGCAAAAGCGAAACAACAATCTGTAAGCAATCACAAACAAAAATTTTGTTTTTATTTTTCAGTTGATTGTAGATCAAGATTAGTTCCACCTGTTCCTGAAAACTACTTTGGAAATTGTCTATGTAATCATATAGTTGATACTGAGTCAGATGATTTTACAAAGGAAGATGGTTTGGTAATTGTTGCTAATAAAATTTATGGCAAAACAAAAACGCTGGATAAGGGTGTACTTGATGGAATAGAGACATTGATGTCTAGATATATGGCTATACTTGGTGAAGGAGTTCAAGGAATAGGAGTTGCAGGGTCAACAAGGTTTGGAGTATATGAGATTGATTTTGGTTTTGGAAAGCCTTCAAAAGTGGAAATTACTTCAATTGATAGAGGATTAACTATTGGTTTAACAGAAAATAAGGATCTGAAAGGTGGTGTTGAATTTGGGATTGTTCTTGATAAGAATGTGATGGATGTGTTTTATTCTCTTTTTCATGAAGGGCTATGTTTTGATTGATGGAAGAATGGCCGGAAGAGTTTGTACTTTCTACTTTCTTTAATTAATAAAAGTTAAAATATGTTTTTTATCTTTGCAAATATGACGAGCTGTAGTTTTTGGTCCTTGAATTTTTTTTTTCAGATATAATTTTGCAATTTTTTTTGGTTTTTTAAAAAAGTAACGAAGCTCAATTTTTTTGCTGATTTGGCTCATTTTTGCTTATGTGCAAGTTGATGTTCGTATAACATTTACCACGTGGAATCCAGGTGTCAATTATGTTATTTTACACATGTTTAAATTTTTTTTTTTATAAATCCAATAACAAATCTAACAACAACTTACACATATTTAAAAAAACATTTTATAAATCCAATAAAAAATCTAACAACAACAGTCAAATCCAGGTGTCAATTATGTGTGATCAAACTTGTGGAACATTCGCACATAAATTAGAACACACGCATTAGTAATGATTAAATAGTGGTATTTAATTTTAAATACCTGATAAAGATGAAAATAATAGTAATTATTATTTTTTATTCATGGATATCACTTCTCATAGTTTTAGCTTATGTTGGCTATGATAAGATTAAGAATCTAACTGAATTTCCTATCTTTTCTTCATTAGTTTGTATCATCTTATTATGTGGGTTTGTTTCTTTTTGAACTTATCCGATTAGTTTTTTACTTGAGCTGGTTTGTGGGTTGCTTAATTTTTATGTTTACTTATTTTTAAGTTTCTCCAAATTAGTTACAAACTCTCCCTACAAAAGGAGAGCACCTGGTTCAAAGAGTTCTATTGAGTTGTCGAGAACTCTCTCTTCTCCTCAACTCGTGTTAACGAGTTATTCTTCTCCTCATCTCCTTATTTATGTCCCTTCAGAATTAAGAATGTTCTTAAGACCGTAGTCCATTTTTCAGTATAATGTCCATTCGAAATTACGAATGGTCTTAAAAGCATAGTCCCTTCGATAATATACGTCCCTTCATAATAAAGAATATTATTTTTAAGATCATAGTTCCTTTTTTCAGGAATAAATGTCCTTTAAGAATTATGAATAATTATAGTTTCTTTTCAATATTTTCTTCCCTTGAAGAAGTTAAAAGCCATATTTAAGTGGTTTAAAACCATACTTAAGTGGTCATAGTATCATAGTTGGAGAAGTTAAAAATTACAATGGTGGTAACACCATATTTGAGTGGTCTCAACGCTATCATAGAGTGGTAGCAATACCATATTAAAGTGATTTATGTATTAAAAGAATGAGCTTTGTACTATATTGAAGGTGTAAATCTCGAATGGTTCTCTACAATGCAGTAGTTAACCACACAGTTAGAGCTGAGCTTGGTTTATCTGATGAGTCATAATTAGTGTTTTTATATAATATTTGAGTCTGTTTTATTTATATTTGATTTCGTGATTTTAATATTATTTCCTTTTTAGAACTATTTTATTTCAATTGCAAGTTATTTTATTTTAGGAACAAATATTTGAAAGATGGAGTCTTGGAGTAAAAGAAATGATAATTGGAGCTGATTCGTGGCAAAAATATGAAGATCTCATTCCACAATATCTTGTGCAAAGAATTTGAAGATCTTGTACAATAATATGAAAGTGGCGCGCCCCATTTTACCCTTTTGCTACTTTTGCTTCTTCAACAAAGCTGCCTATTTTAGTATTTCTGACCTAGAGCCCTTGGTTTCTAGTGCAACACTTTAGTAATTTATTCTTGGGGCTCAAGTCATTGTTAGACTATATGTAAAGTCTCTTCAGATGTTCTTGATTTTCCGATTTGCATGATTTTTTCGTGAATTACTTCAAAAACCCTCTAAAATTGCTTTTTCAGGAAAACTAGAATTACAGACTCAAATATAGTAAACACTACAAAACTTCCGAAATCATAGGCAATCCTTCTAATACTCCTCCTTTTTGCTGCTAAAACCTACTGAAATTGACTGAAAAACATGCTAAGAATAACATAAGATGACTTGTCATCATATATGTATGTGTTTGAGGGATGATAAATGTGATTTTGTTTTCGCAAAATCCATATGACTATATCCGGTGTTTTATGTTGAATTAGGTGAAGCTCTCGATGTTGAATCAAAGTTGGTTTTAGAGCAATATCTCTAAGGTTTTAATGATAACAATGTAGAAAAGAACAATTGAGTACTCTAATGCGTGTTCAAGTGTGTAGGGCCATAAAATTAAATTCTGACTTCTAAGTCACATTACTTGTTCTCATACATCATGATCTGAACGCCAAAGTAAACATTTTGATACTCAAGAGAAGCAAGGAAAACTAATGAAGACTTGGGAAATGATACGAAGAAAGGTCAACAGAAAGTCAAAGTTCCTATCAGAAGATGCATCAAGTATGAAGACTTTGATGGAATCAAACTTTGATGATAGCCATGTTCTGAAGGCAACAAGTTCGAATGGACATGTCATCAAGTCAACACTCTAAAGAGACTCTAACTAGTTTTGTCATCTTCTGAAGAAAAATGCTTTCAAATTTATGATAGCATTGTTTGTCTACTTCTAACACATGCTAAAACAAACAAAGAAGTTCAACGGCAAAGAAAATGTAACATTATTCTATAAGAAACAAATGACTTCTCTAATACAATTTAACGACATTGTCCATCAGAGGCAGGGTCGTTCCTAGAGTTTTAGAGGCCTTGGGTATAATATGCGAAAAGGGCCCTTGACATAATACATAACAAATTTTTTTAGCTCATTGTTGTGATTTTATTATGTCTTCATTTCGCTTTTCACTACCAAATGAATGTTTTTTAGGCAACATCTGAAAATAAATCAAATACCTCATAGACACCAAAACAAAATGAAATATTGTAGAAGTAGAGAACAATAGCACCTGCGAAGTAGACTGAAATTTTAACACCTAAGAATAATAACATAAAAAAAGTTGACATTACTAAATGTGTCTCATGATCCTAAATGTGGCTCACATCGGTTTCATGATTCAAAATATTTGTACAACTTGAGAACAATAGGGCCACATGATCCTAAATGTGTCTCACATCGGTTTCATGATCATGAAAGTGTCTCGTATGATTTTGCATTATCAAATTCAATTTTGCAATTCATTTAATCAATTCAAAAAAATTGACATTACTATAATGATATAATTTAATTTTTCGAACCTTTGAAAGACAAGATTAAAATTAATTTCTCTAGTAGGCCCATTTTCAGTTAAAATATAATTTGTTTTGTTATAAAATTATCTCAATTTCTTGGATAATAAATATCATCAATATTTTTAATATTAGTGAGACGCATTATTAGAAACAAAGGGCAAAAAAAAAAATTGTTTTGGCACATTATTACGGACAAGAATTTTTTTTATAGAGAGGGTGTATAGAAATCTTTGTGATATATGGGGGTAGATATAGAAAATCATGTCAAAGGTCAAAAAAACATTAACAGGTTTCAGCCCCACCTTTCATTATGCAAATGTTTAGGGCCTTTTAGTGATTTTTGCTATATACACCACCCAAAAACAAAATATTTCTATATACATCCCCACCATAATTTTTTTTGGCTTAGTTACACTTTCGGTCCTCGTATTTTGACAAACTCATTGAAATGGTCATGCCTCTTTCAAATCGAACAAAAATGTCCCTAAACTATCATGTGTTTTGCAGTTTTAGTCCTACCTCCTATTTTCAACTCCAGAAACAAAGAGAAATGTCAGTTTTAGACCTACCACTATGCTCAACCATGAAAAAAACAAGGAATAAAACATGTGGGTACAAGGAATCTACTTTATTCAGCACACTAACTAAAAATATCCTAATTTGAAACATATCTTAGAAATTATGGTTTTTTTGGTTAGTGTGCTGAACAAAGTGGATTCCTTGTACCCACATGCTTTATTCCTTGTTTATTTCACGGTTAAACATAGGAGTAGGTCTAAAACTGTCATTTCTCTGGGTTTTTGGAGCTGGAAATAGGAGGTAGGAATAGAACTGCAAAAAACATGATAGTTTAGGGACAATTTTGTTCGATTTGAAAGAGGCAGGACCATTTTCGAGAGCTGGTCAAAATGCGAGGACCAAAAGTGTAATTAAGCCAAAAAAAAATTAGAGTCCCCTAATGGCATGGGCCCTAGACCGTCACACCTCCGGCCTATGCCTAGGGTCGGCCCTGATAAGAGGCAAAGTTTTCAAATCTGATGAAAGCTTCTCAATGAAGAATTTGATAGTCTAACACATTCAAACAACACCTTTTTCATTTTCTCCTATATAAGGACCTGAGTAGTTTGAAGAACATAAAATACTACATATATTTTACAAGTATCAAAACACTGTTAAATAAAAAGTGCACAACACTTGGAATATTCTTATAAACTTTATATCTTAATATTTCTTAGTGTCATGATTACTTGAACTTTAAATTTTGTTGAGCACTTTTGAGTACAAAGTGTAAACACATAAATTAATTCGATAAACTCTGATTTTGTAAGTCCTCTTGTGTGAGGCAATGAAGTCTCAAACTTGTGTGCGTGAGAAATTGTAATTTTGTGTGGTTACAGTGAAAAATCTCTGAGGAGTGTAAGAGGACTAGACTAACCTCGGATTGTGGGATGAAATAGGATAATTGCTTGTCTTGTCTATTCTCTCTTTCCCCCTTGCCCCCCGCTCTCTCTCTGATCATTTGTTTGATTTGTTTCGTTTAAACACTTAAAAAGATTTTCAGAAAAGGCTAACACAATTCAAACTCCTTGTTGTCTTTTTCTCACTCTTCACAAAGTCTTCTTCATGCCATTAATTGGACTTGAGATTTACACTTTGATAGTGTAAACATATGAAGCACAGACACATACACAAAAATCGTGGTGTTTTTGTCAGACATCGAAGCCTGTTCGACACCAGGTGAGAATGTAAACATTGTTTTTCTACGACTTTACAAACTCTCATGTTGAATTTAATTGTAAACATGCAAAGCAACCACACAAGAAGAGATACATCACACTTTTACACAAAATTTTAATGCAATGGATTTATGAGTCTCCACTTTTCTAGCAGATGGGGGACACCTTGTCAAGAAGACTTATCCGGTCGAACCTCGACTCAGATACGACTACTGGGACTGTGGGGGGCCAGGGGACCACACACACTAGGCAGACCAACCACACAAGTGAGAGATACAATACACTTTATCCAAAACCTTAAGGCAATGGGTTAATAGGTCATCTCACTTATAAAGTTCTAAACTTCCAATCTTCTAACCGATGTGAGACATGTAACTCAGACTTGCACACTACAAACATCCCCTCAAATGTGAGCCCATCAATTCATCATGCTCAGCCCCTTACGCATAAAGCTCTTTCATCTGCACAAGTTTTGCATGTACCATCGTTGTCGACGTGTTCTCAACGGACCCACCGCCTAAACACCTTGTTAGAAAGACTTTCGATGCAAGGAGTAGGTCGAAACTCGGCTCTTATAACACTGTTGGGTCATGAGGAGAGCCCAGGAGACCACCTACACTAGGTATAGCAAACAGAAAAGTGAGAGACACTCATGCTTTTACCAAAAACTTTAAAACAACTGATTCATAGATCGTTTCACTTGTAAGTGTTCAACCTACATTTTTCTAACCGATGTAGAAGATAAACTCACAATTGCACACAATTTCTTATAATCTGTCTCGTTCATTTTAAATGAATGTACTTTTCATGCTTTTTTTTAAAGGAATATACTTTTCATGCTAAGACCACAATCTGACAGAGCCGTGCATGCCTTTTTCCAAGATAGAGAAACCAATTTTTGCTGTCGATACTACCATACCAAACACAATTTTTTATTCATTTGTCAATTTGTTTCACTAGCCTACAAGTCAAAACATAAAATTATATTCACGGAATGGACTAGAATGATTAAAGGAAACAATAAGATATGAGAAAACTAGTAGTCTAGAAGAAAACCATATGTGTTGCTAAGAAAAGTCAGTATTCAAATATGGAAAAAATTGGATCCATATCTATCTATCACATCCTTTCAAAATATATGAAGAAAACCAGAGGGTTGCTAAGAAAAGTCAGTATTCAAGAAATAAGAAATTAAAAAATAAAATAATACTTATGCGATATAAATATATGGTATCATTTCTCTTCTCGTTTAATTATTAAAAAAAAAATTCTCTTCTCTTTTAATATATAACACAAGCAAATATTTCTTAGATCAAACATCATCTTCCAAATGGCTGCTGCAAACAACCACATCAAAATCCATGAACAATGTAAAGTTTCTCCTAATTATGCAAACGAACTATCTCTTCCTCTCACTTTCTTAGACTTGAATTGGCTAAGATTTCACCCAGTTGAACGTATCTTCTTCTACCCCCTCCCAAATTCACAATCAAACCCTACTTTCTTCTTTCAAAACCTTGTTCCAAAACTCAAATCTTCACTATCTTTAACCCTCCAACACTTTCTCCCTATAGCCGGTAACATCGTTTGGCCTTCTGATTCTCCAAAACCAATAATCCAGTTCAATCCAAATGATGATGGAGTTTTGTTGGTCTTAGCACAATGTGATGACGACGATGTTTCCTTCGATAAAATTTTGGAGCACAATTCACCACAAGATGCTTCTTTATCTCGTTCTTTTGTACCTCACTTAGAATCAACAGATTCATTTGCTTCTATTATTTCAATTCAGATAACTCTTTTTCCTAAAAGTGGTTTTTCCATTGGAATAAGCACACACCATGCTGTTCTTGATGGAAAATCTTCAACCATGTTCATCAAAGCTTGGTCCTCTATATGTAAATCTTTTGAAGAAGAAACACAATCATCAAACTTAGAGCCTTTTTTGAAACCCTTTTTGAGTAGGGAAGTAATCAAGGATCCAAATGATTTTGAGAATGAGATCATAAATAGTTGGAACAGAATCTCAACACATTTTGATGCGTGCAATGTGAGAAGCTTAAAGATTATGTCAAATTTTTTTGAACCAAAAGTTAAGGATTCCATTCGAGTTGCATTCGAGCTCACACGTCAAGATTTGGAGAAATTAAACAAAAGTGTGTTGTCCAAATGGAACAATATTGAAGATGGAGCACAAGAACAAGAACAACCTAAGAAATTGTCAACTTTTGTTATTACATGTGCTTATGTTTCCGTTTGCATAGCAAAAGCAAAACAACAATCTGAAAGCAATCAAAAACAAAAATTTTGTTTTGGTTTTGCAGTAGATATCAGATCAAGATTAGATCCACCAATTCCCGAAAACTATTTCGGAAATTGTGTAACTAATCAAATAATTGATACTGATCCTGAGGACTTTACAAAGGAAGATGGAGTTGTGATTGTTGCAAAGAAAATTTATAGCACAATTAGAAAAATGGATAAGGGTTTTCTTGATGGTGTAGATACATTGTTGTCTAGATATATGGATATTGTTGGTGCAGGAATTCAAGGAATAGGTGTTGCAGGTTCAACAAGGTTTGGAGTATATGAGATTGATTTTGGTTTTGGAAGGCCTGCAAAAGTGGAAACAACTTCAGTTGATAGAGGAATAACAATTGGATTAACAGAAAGTAAGGATTTGAAAGGTGGTGTTGAATTTGGGCTTGTTCTTGATAAGAATGTGATGGGTTTTTTTCATACCATTTTTCATGAAGGGTTATTATGCTAATTTGATTCATGAGGTTACTTTAATTGGATATTGAATATGGAAGGATGGATGAATGAGTTTGTACTTTTTACATTTTTTTAATAAATAAATGTTATTTGTTTTTTCAAATATAAATAAATGTTATTTGTTAGTATGTGTTTTTATCCTTGGTTTATATTCCTCTCAAAACAAAATCAAAAATCTTTGGTGTGTATTTGAATTTCTTCAAATTTAATTTGTTTTGGCAAGTTATTTAGCTTTGTTCAATGGTATTGAATCATGATGCCATTTAGCTTGCCATTTATCATTGCAAGAGGTTTTACTGCTTGCCTCTATGTGGAAATCGGGAAGATATGCAATTGAGAGAGTAAATGAGAATGCTAGATTAGATGGGTTAGATTTGGTGTATAAAGACTATGATAAGATTTGGTGGATTTATATGATCTAACGGTACAAAAAATTGGTCCATCATGGACCAATATTTTTATAGGTTCATTTTATTCCAAAATCATACTAAAACTTTAATCAAAAAGTAAAAAAGAAAAGAAGAATACAAGGACAAGTTTGCTAGTTGCTAGATTGTTTTGGCATTATAAATTTTTCTTGAAGAAGCAAAATAAAAATATTCAAAAATATTACTTTGTGGTGATCAAGTTACAATAAAAACATTCAAAAATATTACTTTGAGGTGATCAAGTTACAAACAATACTCTATCAACCAATACTATATGGTTTCAATTGCTCCAAGACTAGACACCCAACATTGGAATTATAAGTGGATGTACTTCCTTTTGGTTTGTTTGAGGATAAGAATTAGCAATGTGAAGTTGATTGAAGAATACGTGTGAAAAACTATGGTTCGCTAAGAACACTGTGTGGCTTATAAAAAGACTAGCCATAGAATTTAATTAACTTGTACTTTATTTTTGTGTTATCATGATGTTGATACCGAATTTTCAATGTCGACTAACAATAATTAATCTTTATCGAAAAAGTTGTGTGGCACAAAATATAGGTTTTTTCTTACAACCGAATTTGTTAGCATTTTCCTATAAAATAAGTATTATGTCAACAGAATCTGAGAGTACGTTAAACAAAATCTGACTCGAACTTGTTTATTCATAATTTTAAAACCTAGATTGGATCGGCTAGCTATGACTGGCTAGAGCCAAATATTGAATTTGTCATGCGGTGAAAACCAATGAGGTGCAGTTGATTATATGGAAAATCGAGGTCGAACTGTTTCTTGATTTTTTTTATTAATTTAAAAATGTTATAAACAATTAAATATTTTATAATTTAATACTATTACCTATTTTTTTTAAATGATATTTTTTACGACCATTTTAGACAATTACTAGGATAACTTTTTTTTTTTTTATACTCTTATTGTATTCTTATTCTCTCTCTATCACTTTGGTTTTTATGTTAATACCTATATTTCTTTGTATATCTTGGATTGTCCCATAAGTTGATCGAAAAATGATTGTGTCGTACCCTAATTTTTGACCGATTTATTTTATTTTTATTCGTACGTTGTTTGTTTGTCAGTCGTCTGTTCGCGCGCGAATTCCCGTAATAATCTGTTTTTGTTCGTGCTTGTGGTCGCATTTACTTTTCGTTCGTTGTTTATTTTTAATATCGCGCGCGTATCGTTTCCGTAATTTTTACTCGCGTTTTGTGCGTTTTTTAGCGTAGCGTAGCGCTTGCGTTCGTAAGGTTTATTTCATTCACGTCGTCGATTTATCGTTTTAATTAGTGTAAAAAAGCCGCGTAATCTCAGTCGTATCAGATGAAATTTCGGCAGAGAGGTATTTTAAAATACCTCATTTTTGGTTCCGACGGGACATTTTTTTATTTTATTATTTAAATTTTCGTTTTTATTTATTATTTAGTCATTTATTTATTTTTCATTTTACTTATTTATTGTTATTTAGTTATCAGATTTATTATTTATTTTAAGTCCTGGTCCACATGTCACTTGGCTATTGGTCCAATCCAACTTTTCCTCCAAGAAAGAGCAAGGGTAATTGGGTCTTTTCCGGGCATCAGGTACATAGTGTGTCAGAATCACACAAATCAGGCAGTCACAGTTTTCAAGGCAAAAAACAGATTCAGAAAAAGAAATTGCAAAGAAAACAGATCAAAAACCTTTTTCACCAAGAACACCAAGAACAAACATAAATTTTTTTTTAAGATGATTCTCAGTGGTTCATCAAAAAACCATCATCATTAAATCTTTTCCTCTGCAATTCAAGTGCGAGTTCATCACCGTTTGGTGACGAACTCAAGCACCGATCACAGAAGATCAGTGAGAGAAGAGAGAAAGATCCAAATCCGAAAAAGGCAACACAAACCCTAGCCATACCAAAAAAAACCAATTCGGCCAGAAACAAACAATAATCATCAAACCCTAACATCCAACAAATCCGAACCACAAATCCAACGAAATCATCCGCAAACAACAATATCAACACAAATACGAAAACCATAACCACAAATCACACAAAACCGAACTCAAACACTATGATTTCGAGCACCAAAACGCAAGCAAAGAAGCAAACCGAATCGGAGTAAGATAAAGGCAAGGCAAGGAACCGCAAACCGAACGTGAGCAAACCGAACGGGAGCAACACGCAAGCAAAACGGAACCACAAAGAAACAAGAACAAGAAGAAACCCAGGTAATATTCATGAACTTTTGTGTGTTTTCTAGAGATTTTCTTTTGTAGATCTAGTTTGTTTGAAGATTGTTGTGAGATTTTTGAAACCAGATTTGGAATTAGAAGAGGGAGAGGAAGAGATTGGCACATTTTTTTTAAAAAAAAAGTAAGTTTCTATCTCCGGCGCGGTGGCCCTCCGGCCAACCACCGCGCCGGAGCTTCTCCTCCTCCACCACCTTCATCACTTCCGGCGAGGCATATAGAGAGAGAGGGAGAGAAGTTTTTTTTTTTTTTTTTTCAGAATTTAGAGAGAGAAGGGAAGAAGAGAAAATGAAGAAAAAAGGGGTGAAAATCCCTTTTATACTTCATTAATGGGAGCTGGGTGGGTCGACCCAGTACCCATACCCATACCCAGCTCCATTATCCAGCCCAATAGCTCTTTGTTTCTACTATTTTGCCTTTTCACCCCCCATTGATGCTTTCTGCACCCCCCTGCTTGGTGTAGTTTTTTTTTGTTTTTGTTTGTTTGTTCTTTCTTTTAATTTCAGGTGCTTGCCTCTTAAATTATTTCATTTAAGTGTTATATTGTATTTTCATGCATCTTCATTAGTATTTTAATTTTCACATCATGCATTTTATTTTATTTTATCACTTATGTTTAATGCATTTTAGGTTATGAAGTAACATTTCATATTTTTTCATTTTGGCCTAATGTTTTAATTATTATGCATGCATTATCTTTTAATTGTTTAATCACCATCTCATGCATATTTTATTGTTATTTTTTGATTGTCTTTATTTTTGTAGTAAGCGTAATAGAATATGTTATAATTTCATGCGTTTATTCTAATTAGTTAATTCATATGATTTTAAACCATAATTCATGCATTTTTTTTATGTCTTAATTTTAACATCATGCATATTTTTTTTGCTTAGTTCATAGTTAATTTTCCCATTCATATAAATTTTATTCATTTAAATATGCTAAAAAAAAAATTTCATGTACTTTTGTTTCTTTTAATTTTGTTATTCGGCATTTAGGGTTATTTCATATATTTGCATTTTAGGGTCTTGTTGTCTTTAATGTGTTTAAAATTGCATTTTAGTTTGTAGAAATAATTCTCATATTAAATATTGCATGCATATTTAAATTTCTTGACATTTATTTTGTTTTGTTTTATTTTTGGTTTAGTGTGTATAATTAGGGAATTGATGTAATTTATTTTTCGCGCATTTTTCTTTTGAGACCATAGAATGTATCTAGGGTATGTAATATGTAACCGGCACACGCACTGACACGCGCACCGACACACCACTTTATTTATCGCTTTACGCTTATTTATTTTTTTCCGTCGTTACGCGATTTCGTCGTTAGTTTAGAAAAATATTTTCTTCAAAAGTCAATCAAGTCAAACTCAATTTTATTTTAAGTAAACCTTGGTATGTAATCCAAGTGTTTTTTTTCTTTTATTTTCCTTAATCAAATGTTAATTAATTTAATATCCACATTTGACATGGATTTCGTACATTTAAAATTAACCAACTTCATCGTATTTTCTTCTCATGCCTTGAGGCCTCTCATCTCTTCTTAAAATCTTTTCAAAAAATGTTAAAATCAATTCAACTCATCAAATAAGTTCTTTAGCCGAACTACTTGATTTTGATCCCGAGTTATTTGGGTAAGTAGGCAAAGAGTTCTGACTCTTCCAAATCAATAAAAATAACCAAAAACTTGCTTCTTCTTTCTCCCTTCTTTCACTTTAACTCTTAACTTTTTAATATAAGTAAAATCAATTTAGCGCAAGATTAGAGAATAGGTAGAAGGTTCCTATGGGATACCATAGTCGGTTAGGGTGCTTAACACCTTCCCCAATCGAAACCAACCTCCGAATCTAAGGTCTTAAGGGTTTTTTTACTCACTTTTTTCCCTTCCCGCGAATAAAAGTTGAGAGTTCAATGATTCAAGGTTCGAATCTAATCAATGATTTTGACACCCGAAAATCACGAGCACAGAAATGGCGACTTCACTGGGGACCTTTTGAGGGTTAAGCCTATTTTATCTTTCTTTACTTTTGCGCTTTGCTTTTGTAAATACGTGCCTATTTGTTTACTTTTTCGTGAGTGGCGAGATAAGTCCCCCTACCCGGACTTGAGAGGAAATTAGGATAGGACGGTGGTATAATCATAGTACCTTACCAAGAGTAATTTTTGGTTGTGGTACATGTGATAACCCCACTCAACTAAGGAACCTTGGAAGTATAATTTGTTAACATGAGTATTCATGTTTGGCATGCTATTTTCAAGTGACCGTCGAAGTTGAGAACCTAGAGTTACATTTAACCCATCTCAGCCTTTTAGGATGTAGTGCGGTGGCTAAAATCATGAGTCAGTCTTGGTTTAGTCGTTACGCGATACTACACCCAAACTAGACTTCCTTATGAATGTTATGGGACTAGGAGTATTCTTAGGCCCCATTATATTCGAAAGGGGGTTGTAATTTGGGAACTTGGTAGAACCCGTGATACAGGTACATTTAAAACCATAGTCCTTACCTATTGACGTGTTTTACCCTTAGCTCCAACTTTGTGGACTTAACCCCACCATGTTTTCTATGTTCTTTGGCATAATCATGCATACATGCATTCATCCATAAATATATTTTTGCATCCGATGAAATATCGAAGGACTTATTTAAACTTTTCTTGTAAACATCTTTAGATATGGACAAAGTAAGGAGGTGCACCAGGAAGTATGTTTTCCACAAGCCGGATGTTTTAAAGCTAAGAGATTTGGCAAAGAAGGTAACTAGTCAGGAAGCTTTTCACGAGCGTCATGGGAGATTGTTGGGTATCCTCAAAACAGATGTTGAAAAAGGAATCTTGGAAACTTTGATCCAGTTCTACGATCCGCTCTACCACTGCTTTACTTTCCCGGATTTCCAATTGGTTCCCACCCTTGAAGAGTATTCCTACTTAGTTAGTCTACCAGTGCTTGATGAAATACCATTCAGTGGCCTTGAACCCGTTCCTAAGTTCGCAACTATTGCCGCAGCTCTCCACCTTGGAGCCTCTGTCATAAAAGCCCACCTCACTACCAAAGGAGGTCTTCTAGGCCTGGCTACTGATTTTCTTTACCAACAAGCTTCCACCTTTGCCGACGCAGCCAGTAATGAGGCATTCCATTCCATTTTAGCCTTACTCATATACGGCATTGTGCTTTTCCCAAACCTCGACAACTTTGTCGACATCCATGCCATCCAAATTTTTCTCACCAAAAACCCTGTCCCTACTTTGTTAGCCAATACATACCATTCTATCCATGACCGAACCCTCGCAAGACGTGGAACTGTCTTTTGTTGTGCGCCTTTACTCTACAAATGGTTTACCTCCCATCTACCTCAAACCCACTCATTTCAAGCCAATCAAGAGGGTCATCCGTGGTCCCGAAGAATCATGTCTCTAACTCCATCCGATATAGTCTGGTACCGTGCCACTAATGATGTGGAAGCTGTCATTGTCAGTTGTGGTGAATACTCCAGTGTACCCCTTCTCGGTATACACGGGGGAATTAACTACAACCCCATTCTAGTCAGACGTCAGTTTGGATATCCGTTGAGAACTAAGCCAGATAATATTTATCTAGAGAATGAATTCTATCTCAATAACAAAGATCACCTGAACCAGAGAGGTTTGTTTGTGAAAGCTTGGCGTGGCATCCATAGACTTAGTAAGGGTCAATTAGGAAGAAGAGAAGGTTTTGTGCACGAATCCTATACCCAATGGGTCATTGACAGGGCTGCAGACTTTGGAATGCCTTATGTTTTCACGAGGTTCCTATCTTCGACTGTACCAGCACCGATTTTGCCTTTACCTCCTCAGACTGCGGAAGAGTATCAGTTACGTTTGGCTAAGTTAGGGCGTGAAAAGGCTGAATGGGAAGGAAAGTATCAAGTAGCTAAGCGTGAGAATGACACCCTCATGAATTTGCTAGAAGAAGAGAATTGGAAAAATCATAAGAAAGATCAAGAGATTGCTGAGCTGAAAGAGCGAATCAGGGTAAAGGATGCTATACTTGAACAGGTTCCCAGGAGTAAGAAGAAACGCATGGATTTCTTCGCTGGTCCGCATTCAGATTTGGAGGAGTAGTCTGCTTCAATAGCTTGAGATTTTTCGCTTTTTGTTTTTTTATTGTATTTTCTTAAGTTTTCTATTATGTACTTTGAAGTCTATCCCTTGGCTCGGTTTGTTAAAAGGGAATTATCTTGTTTTGCTTTTTATTTTCTTTTTGTAATGAATGTTTAGGGTGTTATGTTTACAAAAGATTGTTTCTATAAGTTCTTCGATGAATCAAAAATTGCATTGTTTTTGCATTTAGCATATCATGCATCATACTGCATCCATAAACTGTCAAAACCGAGTCTCATAATTCTCTCATTTCTGCCTCAGTCAAGGAAAGTGGCCCGGCGTATTCAGTACAAGCCTTCTCGCATCCACAACACTCGGGCAATTGTTAAAAGGAAGATGGATTTGATGGAACAAGAGAACAGGGACCTCAAAGAGCAGAATATTACGCTCAGAGAGGGGATGGATAAGTTGACGGTTATGATGGAAGCTATAATGGCCAATCAGGCACAAGCGGCAGCTACCCAGCCGATTCTTGATGTTATCCCGGTTCAACCAGTTCTTGATGCTCAGCCAATTCCTGTTGTTGTGTCTGCTGCACAAAATTCTCCTGTGGTTGTTTCGTCTGCCCAGACTGGTCCTACACAACCAATCCTTACTGCTACGGCTGCTGGCACTGCACAGCCCACCCCGGCTGGTCTTTCTTTTGGAGATGCATCAAATATGTACAATGAAGGTCTTCGTCCTTCTGGTTTTGCTTATCACCCTCAGAACTACATGTCCAAAGAGTATCCTTGGAGTATGCCTTTTACAGCTAATGAAGGTGTACGCTTTGCTGGCCCAGAAATGCCAACTCCTTATGGACAGCAAGCAACGCCCCTTTTTCATCATGGACAGTTATTCCCTCAAGCTGTCATGAATCATACGGCACCCATTGTGCACACTACTCAGCAGGAGGAAGGACCAATCTATCATTCGGGTAGTGTGGTAGGAGATGACAGAATGGTAAGTCTGGAAGAGAAGTACGACGTAGTGCAGAAAGAACTGAGGGCTCTTCGTGGTAAAGACATCTATGGTCAGAATGTGCACGATCTTTGTTTGGTCCCAAATGTGGTACTGCCTCCCAAGTTCAAGACTCCGGATTTCGTCAAATATGAAGGGAACACTTGTCCACAGAGTCACTTGGTTATGTATGTAAGGAAGATGACAGCCTACAAAGACAATGTACCTTTGCTGATTCATTGTTTCCAAGACAGTTTGACGGGTCCCGCACAAATATGGTATATGAATCTGAAGGGTATCACCACCTTCGAGGAACTGGCTAGGGCTTTCATACAGCAGTACAGGTATAACATACATCTGGGGCCTACCCGAAGGGAACTGCAAGCTATGACTCAAAAGGATAAAGAGTCTTTCAAGGAGTATGCTCTCCGCTTTATTCAAAAGTCGGCCCAAATCCGCCCTGCTCTGGAGGAAAGAGAAATGGCTGATCTTTTCTTTGAAACTTTGAGTCCCTACTACTCGGAGAAAATGATTGGTTGCGCATCGCAGAAGTTTACTGAGATGGTTGATGCGGGGGTTCGCATTGAAGATTTGGTCCGTAAAGGAATTTTGGCCAAAGAAGGTAGTGTGTCAAGTGCTTCGTCAGGGGGTTCGTCTAATGGACCCAAGAAATTTGGAAACAGTTATCCAAAGAAGAGTGCTCAGGAAGTCAGTATGGTAGCCCAGGGTGGATCCCAGCCAATATATCCAAACTACCCTTTCATTGCCAATATTCCACCACCTTTTCCAGCTCCACAAAATCAACATTACCACCCACAAACGCCCCAAAGGCCTCCACCATTCTATCCACCACTATATCAACAACCGTATCCGCAACCTTTCTACCAACAACCATATTACCCACCACCACCTCAACAACAACAACCTCGTAATCGAGCCCCACAACAGCCAAATCGCCTACCCAGAAAAGAGTTTCCCCCCATACCCATGCTGTATGCAGACTTGCTACCCTCTTTATTAGCAAGGAATCTTGTGCAGACTAGGCAGCCTCCTCGTCCACAGAACCCACTACCTCCATGGCACCGTGCTGATCTTACTTGTGCCTTTCACCAAGGGGCACCTGGGCATGATGTTGAGCACTGTTATCCGCTCAAAGAAGAAGTTCAGAGGTTGATTCAAAGCAAAGAGTTGTCCTTCGAGGACACCAATTCCAATACTCCGAATAATCCTTTGCCATCTCATGGACCGGCTGTTAATATGATTCAAGAGGATCAAGATTTGAGTCTAATTCTCAAGGCTCAAGATATCAGAACTCCTTTGGTCCCGATTCATGCCAAGATGTGCGAAGCCAACATGTTTAACCACGATCATGATGCTTGTGAAGTGTGTTCTATGGATCCCCGAGGGTGTGAGAAAGTCCAGGAGGATATACAAGGATTGATTGACAGAAAAGAGCTAATTGTCAAGAAGGAATCCAGGAATGTTTGTGTTATTACTCCGGTGTTTAAGAATCTTGAGGTAGTCCGTGATGGTGCAAAGTTAGATGTTACTCCTCTGGTGATCCGTTTGCCAGGACCTGTTCCCTATACTTCTCAGAAGGCCATACCCTACAGGTATGAGGCGACTATTGTGGAGAATGGTAAAGAGATTCCTCTGCACTCTGCAGATGATGTCATAAATATAGCAGGTGTTGGCAAAGTAATGAGAAGTGGGCGTATTCTCCCCACTGTTGTGCGCAACGAGAATGCTACTCCGAATGTGCCAGTGCAGAACCTTGACAAGGGTAAAGGTGCCAGCCCACCTGAGGGGATCATTCAGGAAGGTAGTGATGAGATCTTGAAGCTGATCAAAAAGAGTGAATACAAGATAATCGATCAGTTGTTGCAAACTCCGTCCAAAATTTCCATAATGTCTTTACTTATGAACTCTGGAGCTCATAGGGACACTCTGATGAAGATTTTGGCTCAAGCATATGTGGATCCCGATGTTACCCTGGGGCAATTCGGGAGTATAGTGGGGAATGTAACTGCGTGTAATAACCTGAGCTTTAGTGATGAAGACCTCCCGGCGGAGGGAAGAAACCATAACTGGGCCTTACACATTTCCGTCATTTGTAAGTCAGACTCGATGTCGAATGTATTGATAGACACCAGTTCCGCCCTCAATGTGATGGCAAAGACTACTTTGGAAAGGTTGGCATACCGTGGCGCCCAGTTGAGGCCAAGTGCAGTGATGGTAAAAGCATTCGATGGATCTAGGAAGTCGGTAATTGGGGACATAGACTTGCCTATCACGGTGGGTCCTCATACCTTCAAGGTGACATTCCAAGTCATGGATATTCAAGCTTCATACAGTTGCTTACTTGGACGACCGTGGATCCATGAGGCTGGAGCAGTGACCTCCACTCTTCATCAAAGGCTGAAGTTTGTAAGTTGTGGAAAGCTGATAACGGTAATTGGTGAATCAGCCTTGTTGGTTAGTCATTTGTCTGCTTTCTCCTATATTGGTGCTGATGATGTAGAAGGAACTTCTTTTCAGGGGTTCTCTGCAGAAGGAGGAGTTGCTAAGAAGGGAGAGACTTGTATGGCCTCCTTGAAGGATGCCCGGAAGCTTGTACAAGATGGTAAAACAGGAGGCTGGGGTAAGTTGGTACAGCTGCCTGAGAACAAGCGGAAAGAGGGTCTCGGTTTCTCTACCAGTCAGTCGAGCGCCAGTTTCAAGCCAGTTGAGGGTATTTTTCACAGTGCTGGGTTTATTCATGCTCCACATGAAACCAATGCTATTCTCGAGGATCAGTCGGAAGAGGTTGCACCTGTCTTCGTAACACCTGGAGGAGCCTGTTGCAATTGGATCGCTGTGGATATTCCTTCTGTGATGCATGTGTCTAAGTAATATGTTTGTCTATTTTTTCGTTTTTTTTAAGAAAACTCTTTTCATCCTGCCCCAGACGAAAATGAACTCTTGTAGGGCTTTTGGTTTTATCTTCAAGTATTGTCGTTATTAATGAAAAAACGTCGTTTCTATCATGACTGTTTTATTTTTATTTACTGCTTTTTCTGGAAAAATGGTAATAGAAAAATCCCAAAAAATTTATTCTCTTTTTCTTTTTAAATCAATCAAATTCAAAGGTCTGCATTTACTCATTTACTAAAATCAATCATAAATCATGTGCAGACTGAACATACATAAGCCCGTTGAACACAGTGACCCTATGCTTCTGCCCAACTTTGAATCCCCTGTTTATGAGGCTATGGTAGAGGAGGATGTTGAGATTCCTGATGAGATTAGATGGATGTTAGAGCAAGAGAAAAAAATCATTCAGCCTCATGAAGAAGAGTTAGAATTGATCAATCTGGGTACTGAGGAGGATGGAAAAGAGATCAAGATTGGAGCGTCATTGGAAGTTACTGTCAAAGGAAAGATAATTGAACTTCTCAGAGAGTACGCTGACATATTTGCTTGGTCATACAAAGACATGCCAGGTTTAGATCATGAAGTTGTGGAACACCGCTTGCCTTTGAAACCTGGGTGTCCCCCAGTCAAACAGAAGCTCAGAAGGTCTCATCCTGATATGGCTCTCAAGATCAAAGAAGAAGTGCGGAAACAGATTGATGCAGGCTTTCTAGTTACATCCGAGTATCCTCAGTGGTTGGCCAACATTGTGCCTGTTCCGAAGAAAGATGGTAAGGTCCGAATGTGTGTTGATTACTGAGATCTGAACAAGGTAAGTCCGAAGGATGATTTCCCTCTACCTCATATTGATGTATTGGTTGATAGTACTGCTCAATGCAAAGTTTTCTCCTTCATGGATGGTTTCTCTGGTTACAATCAGATCAAGATGGCTCCTGAAGATAGAGAAAAGACGTCTTTCATCACGCCGTGGGGCGCTTTCTGCTATGAAGTAATGCCATTTGGTTTGATAAATGCTGGTGCCACTTATCAGAGGGGTATGACTAAGATATTCCATGATATGATGCACAAAGAGATAGAAGTTTATGTGGATGATATGATTGTCAAGTCTGGTACTGAAGAGGAACATGTTGAGTATCTGTTGAAGATGTTCCAGCGGTTGAGAAAGTACAAGCTCCGTTTGAATCCTAATAAATGTACTTTCGGTGTCCGATCAGGGAAACTTTTGGGTTTCATTGTTAGTCAGAAGGGTATTGAAGTAGATCCCGACAAAGTCCGAGCCATTCGGGATATGCCCGTTCCAAAAACAGAGAAACAAGTCAGAGGTTTTCTCGGAAGACTGAATTATATCTCCAGGTTTATCTCTAATATGACTGCTACTTGTGGACCGATATTCAAGTTACTCCGCAAAGATCAAAGGATTGTTTGGACAGAAGATTGTCAGAAAGCCTTCGACAGTATCAAGGAGTATTTGCTAGAACCGCCAATTCTTGTCCCTCCAGTTGAAGGAAGACCGTTGATCATGTACTTGACTGTGTTAGAAGATTCCATGGGTTGTGTACTCGGACAGCAAGATGAAACTGGTAGAAAAGAGCATGCAATCTATTACTTAAGCAAGAAGTTCACAGATTGTGAATCCCGATACTCGGCACTTGAGAAGACTTGTTGTGCTTTAGCCTGGGCTACCAAACGTCTCCGGCACTATATGATCA
Organism: Medicago arabica; assembly: GCA_946800305.1. NCBI lineage: Eukaryota > Viridiplantae > Streptophyta > Magnoliopsida > Fabales > Fabaceae > Medicago > Medicago arabica. The sequence continues at coordinate 5,053,282 of OX326969.1, forward strand.
ATCATACCACTTGGTTGATATCCAAAATGGATCCAATCAAGTATCTCTTGGAGAAGTCGTCGATATCAGGAAGAATTGCTCGTTGGCAGATGTTATTGGCCGAGTTTGATATTGAATACCATACTCAGAAAGCAATCAAAGGGAGTATCCTTGCAGATCACTTGGCTCATCAACCAGTGGAAGATTAACAACCTGTTAAGTTTGATTTCCCTGACGAAGAGGTCATGTATTTGAAGATGAAAGATTGTGATGAACCGTTGTTTGGTGAAGGTCCAGATCCTGAGTCTGAATGGGGTTTGATATTTGATGGGGCCGTTAATGCTTATGGCAATGGAGTTGGGGCAGTCCTTGTCACACCTGAGGGTACTCACATCCCTTTTACTGCAAGGCTACGATTTGATTGTACAAACAACATGGCAGAATATGAAGCTTGCATCATGGGCATTGAAGAAGCAATCAATATGAGGATTAAGAATATTGACATATGTGGAGATTCAGCCTTGGTGATTAATCAGATCAAAGGGAAGTGGGAAACTCACCATGCTGGTTTGATTCCTTACAGAGATTATGCAAGACGGTTGTTAACTTTCTTTAACAAAGTGGAGTTGCGTCACATTCCCCGTGATGAGAATCAGATGGCAGATGCTTTGGCCACCTTGTCTTCGATGATCAAAGTAAATCGTCACAATGATGTGCCATTAATCAGTGTGCAGTTCCTTGAAAGGCCCGCTTATGTGTTCGCAGTTGAAGTACTTGCTGATGGTAAGCCATGGTTTCATGATATCAAGGTTTTCCTTCAAACTCAAGAGTATCCGCCTGGGGCATCTCACAAAGATAAGAGGACTTTGAGAAGACTGTCTGGTAATTTCTTCTTGAATGAAGATGTATTGTACAAAAGAAACTTTGATGCAATGTTGCTCAGGTGTGTGGATGAACGTGAAGCGGATTTATTGATGCATGAGATACACGAAGGTCCCTTCGGCACTCATTCCAGTGGACATGCAATGGCTAAGAAAGCATTGAGAGCAGGTTATTACTGGATAACGATGCAAAACGATTGTTATAATTATGCCAAGAAGTGCCACAAATGTCAGATTTATGCAGATAAGAGCCATGTGCCACCATCTATGCTCAATATTATCTCTTCTCCGTGGCCTTTCTCCATGTGGGGCATTGATATGATTGGTCGGATTGAACCAAAAGCTTCTAATGGACATCGCTTCATACTAGTGGCTATTGATTATTTTACCAAGTGGGTTGAAGCGGCATCCTTCGCCAATGTGACCAAGCAAGTAGTGGTTCGGTTCATCAAGAATAACATCATCTGCCGTTATGGTATTCCTAACAAGATCATCACGGATAATGGTACAAATTTGAACAACAACATGATGAAAGAATTGTGCGATGACTTCAAGATTGAACATCACAACTCTTCTCCATATAGACCTCAGATGAATGGTGCGGTTGAGGCTGCAAATAAGAACATCAAGAAGATTGTGCAAAAGATGGTGGTTACCTACAAAGATTGGCATGAGATGTTACCCTATGCTTTACATGGATATCGTACTTCAGTGCGTACTTCAACAGGGGCAACCCCTTTCTCTTTGGTATATGTTATGGAAGCAGTGCTCCCTGTGGAGGTGGAAATCCCATCGTTGAGAGTCTTGATGGAGGCTGAATTAACTGAAGCTGAGTGGTGCCAGAGTAGGTATGAGCAATTGAATTTGATTGAAGAGAAACGCATGACCGCTTTGTGTCACGGACAACTGTATCAATCAAGGATGAAACAAGCGTTTGACAAGAAGGTTTATCCCCGTGAATTCAAAGAAGGAGACCTTGTGATCAAGTGTATCAAATCTTTCCAACCGGATCCCAGGGGCAAGTGGTCTCCGAATTATGAAGGTCCTTATGTGGTCAAGAGAGCGTTCTCTGGTGGTGCTTTAATCCTTACAAACATGGATGGAGAAGATTTACCTCGTCCTGTGAATTCTGATGCAGTCAAGAAATACTTTGTCTAAAGATATATGAAAAGAACAGCTCGGTAGGTCGAAAACCCGAAAGGGCGGCCTAAACCAAAAAAAGAGCGTCTCGGTAAGTCGAAAACCAGAAAGGGCGGCTTAGGCAAAAATTAGAGACACAAAAAAAAAAAAAGAATCGAAAAAAAGAGTTTATCCTGATAGGTCGAAAACCCGAAAGGGCGGCCTATGCAAAAGTTAAGGACTATGACAAAGTAACTGCATCAGATCAAGCATCACCCGTTTGGGGCACCTTAGCTGTCAGAAGTCCTCCGACACTAAAGCATCTAAACAGTGGTTCAAAGTTGTTAAGGAATATAGTGGTTATTGTGTTCAATGTACCTTCCCATGTAATTACCATTTTCCAACTTTTGTAATCCGTGGAGCCATGCCGTTGGCCGGTTACCACCCTATTACATTAATTTGAGCCGGTGCCCTCTTTTGGAATTCTTGTTTATTCTATATGCAAATTTCCTTCTTCCATTTTTAATGTCAATACTTGAAGTAAAAACTTTGAAAATTTCTTTTACTTTTTATGTTTTCTTTTGAAAAAAAAACAAAAAAAATGACAAACATATTATCTGTAGGTTCATATATCATGGAAACATATGTCAACATCCATTCAAACACAGGTGAATTCAACAGAGTGGATCATAGTCTTGCAAAAAAAAGAGCAAAAAAAAAGTAGCAAAAAAAAAAAAGAGAAAAGCTCGCTAAGTCGAAAACCCGAAAGGGCGGCTTAAGCCAAAAATGAGCGTCCCGGTGGATCGAAAACCCGAAAGGGCGGTCCAGGCAAAAATTACGGACATACAAAAAAGAATATATTCCCGGTGGATTGAAAACCCGAAAGGGCGGTCCAGGCAAAAGTTAGGGACACAAAAAAAAAGAAGAGAAAAATACAAAAAGCAATGACTATGTGAAGCACGGTTTTGAGAAGGTACTTTGGTTCAGTTCAGAAATGGCGACCTCAGCCAGGTTTTTGTGTTATGTGGTCCTTACCCAGTTTCAGTTTGGTTAACGGGTGGTACCCCGATTGTGGTTTGATTCATCTCCAGTGATTTTATCCCCAGTGAAGAATGCTAAGTGTTGGCACTGTAATACCGGGTCACTATCCTTACGACCTGCCCAATCTTGTCTCGTCAGTTTCACCAATATATTTTCATACATGTCATTCATTCATGCATACATATCATGCATACTGATATCATTCATATGCATTTTACCTGTGTGTCGTACTCTGGGTGTATCCAGTAAAATTTGTCATCACCAATGTGTTCATTTCGGTCTGTTTATCAATTAAGTTTCGTTCAAGTGGCAGGTCCCACTTTTCATTTTTCCCCGGTATCTCGTTGAAGCATTTCGTACGAAGAGTATTCGTTTGTAACCTGTTTTGTTTGGCTAAGTTGCCTCAGTAGTAGTAATGCATCACCAGTATTTCCTTTCGTATGTTCGTCATTACCCCAGTAAAGGTAATTGACAGTTTTACAGTTCGTATGTTCGTCATTACCCCAGTAAAGGTAATTGACAGTTTTACAGTTCGTATGTTCGTCGTTACCCAGTAAAGGTAATTGACAGTTTTACCCTTCGTATGTTCGTCGTTACCCTAGTAAAGGTAATTGACAGTTTTACCCTTCGTATGTTCGTCATTACCTCAGTAAAGGTAATTGACAGTTTTACCCTTCGTATGTTCGTCGTTACCCCAGTAAAGGTAATTGACAATTTTACCCTTCGTATGTTCGTCATTACCTCAGTAAAGGTAATTGACAGTATTTCTTTTCGTATGTTCGTCATTACCCTAGTAAAGGTAATTGACAGTTTTACCCTTCGTATGTTCGTCATTACCCTAGTAAAGGTAATTGACAGTTTTACCCTTCGTATGTTCGTTGTTATCTCAGCAAAGATAATGACCAGTATTTCTTTTCGTATGTTCGTCTTTACCCCTGTAAAGGTAATAGACATCTTTTTCTCCCCAGTAACATTTTATTTGGTCTTTAAGTTTAGTGTTTTTAATCGTCATTGCATTCGTACTTGCATAATCGACAACTCATGTCTTTACATCCATAGAGCTTTCTCGATTTCTGAGTTGGTCAAAAATTGGTGTACTTGATATTTAAGTCTCTCCGACCCGTCGTTTCAAAAATATTCGTCTTTTTAAACCCTCGTGATGGAGAAACTTAAATAGGGGCATCTGTCGTACCCTAATTTTTGACCGATTTATTTTATTTTTATTCGTACGTTGTTTGTTTGTCAGTCGTCTGTTCGCGCGCGAATTCCCGTAATAATCTGTTTTTGTTCGTGCTTGTGGTCGCATTTACTTTTCGTTCGTTGTTTATTTTTAATATCGCGCGCGTATCGTTTCCGTAATTTTTACTCGCGTTTTCTGCGTTTTTTAGCGTAGCGTAGCGCTTGCGTTCGTAAGGTTTATTTCATTCACGTCGTCGATTTATCGTTTTAATTAGTGTAAAAAAGCCGCGTAATCTCAGTCGTATCAGATGAAATTTCGGCAGAGAGGTATTTTAAAATACCTCATTTTTGGTTCCGACGGGACATTTTTTTATTTTATTATTTAAATTTTCGTTTTTATTTATTATTTAGTCATTTATTTATTTTTCATTTTACTTATTTATTGTTATTTAGTTATCAGATTTATTATTTATTTTAAGTCCTGGTCCACATGTCACTTGGCTATTGGTCCAATCCAACTTTTCCTCCAAGAAAGAGCAAGGGTAATTGGGTCTTTTCCGGGCATCAGGTACATAGTGTGTCAGAATCACACAAATCAGGCAGTCACAGTTTTCAAGGCAAAAAACAGATTCAGAAAAAGAAATTGCAAAGAAAACAGATCAAAAACCTTTTTCACCAAGAACACCAAGAACAAACATAAAATTTTTTTTAAGATGATTCTCAGTGGTTCATCAAAAAACCATCATCATTGAATCTTTTCCTCTGCAATTCAAGTGCGAGTTCATCACCGTTTGGTGACGAACTCAAGCACCGATCACAGAAGATCAGTGAGAGAAGAGAGAAAGATCCAAATCCGAAAAAGGCAACACAAACCCTAGCCATACCAAAAAAAACCAATTCGGCCAGAAACAAACAATAATCATCAAACCCTAACATCCAACAAATCCGAACCACAAATCCAACGAAATCATCCGCAAACAACAATATCAACACAAATACGAAAACCATAACCACAAATCACACAAAACCGAACTCAAACACTATGATTTCGAGCACCAAAACGCAAGCAAAGAAGCAAACCGAATCGGAGTAAGATAAAGGCAAGGCAAGGAACCGCAAACCGAACGTGAGCAAACCGAACGGGAGCAACACGCAAGCAAAACGGAACCACAAAGAAACAAGAACAAGAAGAAACCCAGGTAATATTCATGAACTTTTGTGTGTTTTCTAGAGATTTTCTTTTGTAGATCTAGTTTGTTTGAAGATTGTTGTGAGATTTTTGAAACCGGATTTGGAATTAGAAGAGGGAGAGGAAGAGATTGGCACATTTTTTTTAAAAAAAAAGTAAGTTTCTATCTCCGGCGCGGTGGCCCTCCGGCCAACCACCGCGCCGGAGCTTCTCCTCCTCCACCACCTTCATCACTTCCGGCGAGGCATATAGAGAGAGAGGGAGAGAAGTTTTTTTTTTTTTTTTTTTTTTCAGAATTTAGAGAGAGAAGGGAAGAAGAGAAAATGAAGAAAAAAGGGGTGAAAATCCCTTTTATACTTCATTAATGGGAGCTGGGTGGGTCGACCCAGTACCCATACCCATACCCAGCTCCATTATCCAGCCCAATAGCTCTTTGTTTCTACTATTTTGCCTTTTCACCCCCCATTGATGCTTTCTGCACCCCCCTGCTTGGTGTAGTTTTTTTTTGTTTTTGTTTGTTTGTTCTTTCTTTTAATTTCAGGTGCTTGCCTCTTAAATTATTTCATTTAAGTGTTATATTGTATTTTCATGCATCTTCATTAGTATTTTAATTTTCACATCATGCATTTTATTTTATTTTATCACTTATGTTTAATGCATTTTAGGTTATGAAGTAACATTTCATATTTTTTCATTTTGGCCTAATGTTTTAATTATTATGCATGCATTATCTTTTAATTGTTTAATCACCATCTCATGCATATTTTATTGTTATTTTTTGATTGTCTTTATTTTTGTAGTAAGCGTAATAGAATATGTTATAATTTCATGCGTTTATTCTAATTAGTTAATTCATATGATTTTAAACCATAATTCATGCATTTTTTTTATGTCTTAATTTTAACATCATGCATATTTTTTTTGCTTAGTTCATAGTTAATTTTCCCATTCATATAAATTTTATTCATTTAAATATGCTAAAAAAAAAAATTTCATGTACTTTTGTTTCTTTTAATTTTGTTATTCGGCATTTAGGGTTATTTCATATATTTGCATTTTAGGGTCTTGTTGTCTTTAATGTGTTTAAAATTGCATTTTAGTTTGTAGAAATAATTCTCATATTAAATATTGCATGCATATTTAAATTTCTTGACATTTATTTTGTTTTGTTTTATTTTTGGTTTAGTGTGTATAATTAGGGAATTGATGTAATTTATTTTTCGCGCATTTTTCTTTTGAGACCATAGAATGTATCTAGGGTATGTAATATGTAACCGGCACACGCACTGACACGCGCACCGACACACCACTTTATTTATCGCTTTACGCTTATTTATTTTTTTCCGTCGTTACGCGATTTCGTCGTTAGTTTAGAAAAATATTTTCTTCAAAAGTCAATCAAGTCAAACTCAATTTTATTTTAAGTAAACCTTGGTATGTAATCCAAGTGTTTTTTTTCTTTTATTTTCCTTAATCAAATGTTAATTAATTTAATATCCACATTAGACATGGATTTCGTACATTTAAAATTAACCAACTTCATCGTATTTTCTTCTCATGCCTTGAGGCCTCTCATCTCTTCTTAAAATCTTTTCAAAAAATGTTAAAATCAATTCAACTCATCAAATAAGTTCTTTAGCCGAACTACTTGATTTTGATCCCGAGTTATTTGGGTAAGTAGGCAAAGAGTTCCGACTCTTCCAAATCAATAAAAATAACCAAAAACTTGCTTCTTCTTTCTCCCTTCTTTCACTTTAACTCTTAACTTTTTAATATAAGTAAAATCAATTTAGCGCAAGATTAGAGAGTAGGTAGAAGGTTCCTATGGGATACCATAGTCGGTTAGGGTGCTTAACACCTTCTCCAATCGAAACCAACCTCCGAATCTAAGGTCTTAAGGGTTTTTTTACTCACTTTTTTCCCTTCCCGCGAATAAAAGTTGAGAGTTCAATGATTCAAGGTTCGAATCTAATCAATGATTTTGACACCCGAAAATCACGAGCACAGATTGTTCAAATAATATACTTTTTTTTATAAGGAAATGTTAACATGTATCATTTTGGCAAGTATTAGAAAAACTAAAATTAGAATTTTCGCATTGAATAAAACAACATTTAAATTTTTAAGAAATTTTAAGCCATAGAAAAGAAAAGAAAATAAAACAACATGTGTGATATAGTTCCTGAAGAAAAGAAAGAAAAAAAAATTAAAGCATTCCTGAAGGATTGCAAACAATCAAATTTTTATCATTGTTTATAAAGATTTAAGATATATATAGTTCTTGAAGAACTAAATATTGAATATCAAGCATCCTTGAATGATAGCAAAAATTATGATCTTCTTTGGTGTAGATAGATTTATGGTTGGAAATAAGATCTATTTTTGTATAATTTTTAAAATGAAAGTATTGAAGAGTTATACGTTGAGAATATAATATAGTTCTTGAAGAATTAAGTTTCTTTTAAGGATCGCTCAAACAAGGAATTTTCTTGATCGTTGTTTATGAAGATTTGAGATATAGTTTTAGAAGAACTAATTGCTTAATATCAAGCATTCGTGAAAGATTGCAAAATAAAAATATTGTGATTTTCCTTTGTCATTGCCGATAGAGGTTTGTGGTTGAGTTCTTGAAGAACTAGATATTCATTCATAGTTTAAATATATAAGATCTATTTGATCTTAGTATAAGTTGAATTTGCTCTTGAAGTAACAAAATCGAAAAAATAATATCAAGAATTAATATAGTAGATATTATCATTTATATGATACATGCAAAGATGGTAAAACTTTATTATAACATTTGATGATTATGATTTTTGCTATTGAGTTCTCATAAGGCATATAAATTACAGGTATTGTCATCTATGTCATCTCTTTGCACATTCAACACTTATAATTTGTGCTCCACATAATTTCTTTTCTAACGAAATAGTAAATATTATAGTTGTGAATTTGCCAATATTTTCCTTTTTAATAGATGAAGATTTAAGATAAATATTGTGTTGAAATAAAATAGTTCCTGAAGAAAAACACATTCAAAGAGAAAATATGAGACAATATGACTATTTCTATGTCATTTGAAATGCTCATAAAGTAGCAAAATAAGTGAGTATCTTCAAGAATATTTTTGAAAGATTGGTCACATTTGTAATTGAACAAAGAGTGGCTCTTGATTAAAATGGTGAAAGGTGACATTAAACGTCATTCCCAGAAGTGAATGGTTCATACGATTTGTTTCATATAACCAATGTTGTAGTTATGGTAATTGATTTACTATTGATACAATACATGTCAATATCATAAAATTCCATTAGTATGGACTTTGATCGTTTGGCAAATTAATGTTTGATCAAATATTTTATTGATACGATCATATTTCTATTATATGGATTGAAACGTGCAATATTGTTTCCTTATTCTACGATCAAAGTTTGGTTATGATTTTCTTCTTTCTTATTGCATAAGACTTCTCGAAGGCCTGGATTACAAGGTAAGTAAGCACAAACTCTTTTCTACATAATTCTTGAAAACATCTTATATGAGTTACGTTCTCTTGTTTACTTCTAAATCCTTCAAGATTATTATATATATATATATATATATATATATATATATATTTTCTTTTGAAATAAATTTATTTGATTTTGATCTTATATATAATATAAACTTTGGAGATGTCAAACTTTTAAAATATATTATATTGATAGTTTGTGTTGTCTAACTACTCATAGGATAAATGTGTATGATTTATAAAGTCTTATATGTTGGTAATGCTTTTATAATATTTATTATATAGCTTCACTTTGACATAATTTTTTTTCATTTTTGTTTCAAATAGTGTTTACACCGATTTTTGGTAACGAAAACTTCATTTGCCATCGATGGTAACAAATGTATTTTTAAAGGGGATCGTTCAAGCCTCGCGGTTTATGACATTACTTCATGCATTATTTAAGAACATTCATGTCAGAAATGCATCCAACATCTTGTAATAATAAGTTGTCTCATGACAACATGATAGAAAATTGCTCAAATGAGCATGTTAAAAAGAAAAAGAAATAGAATAAAGATGAAAAGAAATGCAAAAGAAAAAGGAAAGTAAAACAAGAACATTGATATTAAATTGCAGGAATGTAAAGGGTGGTTGGAATCTATCATTCTGTCCATTCTTGAACCGATTGCTCACGCGGCGTGTGGGTGTTGTAGAGTTTTCAGAAATCAAGAAATCAACCCATTGTTATTATTACAAACTGATATATATAGACCTTTGTAGGAAAAACTACCAATAAATTCCTACACTTGGCATAATTACAAGATATTAGAAAATAACTTCAATAAACTTCAGCCTTGTTTCCCGCCATGCGCTCTAATTGCAACTTCGAATTATTTCTCCTTGTCTTTGGTCGAAATTGCGGTGTGTCGAAGTCTGTATGTTATTGATCGAAATCCCTTTGCACTTTGCAGCATGTCGAAACAACCTATCTGCCTTGTCGAAAATAGAATCATGAGTTCGATCAGATATTTCATTTTTGGTATTAACAAATACACAAGAACAAATGAAACACATACTATTGTAAACCAGAAGTTTACAAATCATGTTTCAAAATGGTTTAGAACAAATGAATCATATATTATTGTAAACCAGAAGTTTACAAATCGTTGGCAAGACCGGTTGGGTTATCCCGGATCTATTATGATGCAAAAACTAATTTGTGAGATTATTAGGTCAACAATTTGACTAAGAAATTATTTTCTGAACTTTTCAGAAAGCATTTGATAAGTATCGTTCGTCAAATGAAATTAACATTGAACAGCTGGTAGCATATGCTCATAAAAATGGACTTGAAGATTCATTCTTTAGACGTCTAAAGTTAATTGTATAATTGATACTTATCAGACCATACCTTATAAACTCTAGCTTGGTTATGAGACCATGACTTATATAATCTATTTTGGGAATCAATAATCTTGTATCTTGAGATATTGATTTGCATCAATCCAACACATTACTATATATAAGTCCTTCCCTTAATCTATCATTGATTTTAGATTAACAACCTAATATTTTTCATCTAAGTGGATTTTGGATGTATTGTGTATATCACAATTGCTCCAATATATTTCACTAAGATAAATCTTGAAAGAATATTGAGAAAATATATTTGATATAAATCTCCTTCTATCATTAATTGTGCTGAGCCAACTTATTTATAGCCCAGTAGGCTGATTATCAATTGATGGATTATTTTTCCCAATATTAGGGGGAGATAATAAGCAGCTGAAAATGTGAATCTGAAGTTCAAATAAATATTATTGTCTCATCTTGATCCTCAAAATATAACTCATTTGCAAAGTTAAACAAATAAAATATCAGCTGCTAATGCTCCATGCAAATGAGTCTCAATCGTGCCTGAAGCATAGTAGATCAATCAGTTCCAAATATAAAAAAGTCTCGAATAAGAAAAGGAGCTTAAAGGAATGATAACCCAAACGAGGATATAGAAACTCTAAAAGAGTTTTCTGACATAATTGATTTTTTTATGTTCCAGAAGAACTGATCAGGTACCTGAAATGTATGAAAAAGAAAGAGATCTCGATAAATTATGTCATGAATGGAATGAGATGGAACCGAAATAAATTCAATGTCAACGTGTCTTTGGATATAGTGCTATATGTGATAAGTAATAATGAGGATCATGAATTCAAGTCTATCAAAGATTATAGAAAAAGGAAATATCTGCAGATAGAAATTCCAGTGAAATCAAACTCGCTTTGCAAAGCTGAATTTTTGGACCTGTAGTCCGCACACTCGAAGATGTGAAGTTAATTAGATATGTATGATTTTTCGTGCGAAAAGAGAATTAGAATGGTAAAATACATATATATAGAGTTTGATATGTTCACCTGAAGTGAATTGGTAACTGCCTATCATTTATTTTTAAGAGACATATATTCTTTAGACACATATTCACCTCAAGTGAATTCAAGAACTTTTTCATACTTGATTAAGTTCAGTAGAACATGAAAGACTCAAATTATATGAAAAATGTGCTACAATATATTTGTATAGCTCACTTGATAGTGAAATATGAAGCTCCCTGAAGGATTTCATTTGTGTAATAGACACTGTCAAAATTATTGAAAAGATGACATCATTTGTCCATTTTAAAGATATGGAAATGAATTTCTTATAAGCAATTTTATGATAATCGTATAAATGTTATTAGAAATCCTAAAAAGATTCTAAAATTTGTTATTATATAAATGTTAATATGGACAAATCTAATTGATTATGTATTAGAATGATTGTGATGTCACTTAATGTCAGTAAAGATCACATCCTCAAGAAAATTATTGGTCAGATATTGCAGGAAAGTCAAGCATACAATTTGTATCTTAAAGAAACAACAGTATCATCCTATTATTTGAAAATGTTAGCAAGTGGAGAATGCTCTTTGTTAAGGATTATGATTTCACACATACAAGAAACTTGTGATTTTCTAATTTTATAAGGAGACTCTTTCAACAACTCAATATGAAGATATCTTATGAGCCGTTAATTTGGAGAAGAGTATGGAGATAGATCGTATCTTTCTCACAGAGTCACCGCCAAGTAAAGATTTTCAGTAACCAGTATAAAAGATTATTGAAATTTCTCCGTTGTCTTTATGAGGGGAGACAAAAATGTGTTCTACACTCTTTTTTCCTTAACCATGGTTTTATCCCACTGGGTTTTCCTGGTAAGGTTTTTAACGAGGCAGATTATATCACAAAAGGATGTTGTACTCTTTTTCCTTCACTGAGATTTTTTTTCCATTGGGTTTTTCTTAGTAAGGTTTTAATGAGGCATATCCTTGATGGACATCCAAAGGGGAGTGTTATGATTATACCTATTAGTGGATGTCCATCCCTTATCCTTCCACATGATTGTAACTCCCACTAGTGAGTGGATTGTAATGTGATCTTCCATTTACCTATATGTGTCCTATAAATAGGACTTGTATTGCAATGTAATGACATACTTGTGAAGGAATACAATATACTCTCTTGTTCTCCCTTTATCCTTTTCTCTCTACCTTTCTATGTTGTACAATATCTTGCAATGCTTTAGATTAATTTCATAACAACAAGATTCTTTTTAAGGAATTTATTGTGAAAATATTTAACATTTTACTTCTTCCGTTCATTTTTAAGTGTCGTTTGGGTGCAGATTTAACATTCCTATTTAACTATCGTTTTGATATTTGAAAGATACGATTTATCAGTTATACCTTTTGCAATTATTCTTGTCTTTTTCAATAAAAACTAATTGAAGCTATATATTTTGAAAATTAAAGTTTGTTTGTTTTTTTAAACAAAATTTGTTTCTTGTTATCTTCAAATTTAAACAAAATTGTTACCTATAATAATAGTTTCATGAATAGTTAAAATTCTATAAATAAGATGAGTAGTAATTGTTAAAAATTTCAAATACAAAGTAAAAGAACAGAGAGAAAAAAATAAAAGACCACATGAATGTTCAAAATGAAGAAATAGTAGAAGACTCACCGCTGATGGGAGGTGAAGAAAGAGAAATAGTCGAAGACCCATTTGTTTCTTATGAGAGAGAGTGTGGAAAAAAAAGTTTATTGGAGAAAAATATAGTAACTAACAATTGTTTGTTACAAGAGAAAGATAACATATTAAATTTATTAGAAAAACAACATGTGTCCAAAAAAATAAGAATTTATTGGTAGATTAAAATAAATGTTTAATATGAAAAAAATGTGCTAAAACACACTACCCTAATTTAGTGTTAATACTGCGATAATTATGACCAGTTCTCTACTTGGAATTTGAACTTTGATCCATAATATTGTGAGACTATTGGTTATTTAAACTCAACCTATGAAATTTCACTAACCTTAATTTCAACTCTCTCATCATTTTTATAAGAGATAAATGAGACAACAAAAATTATTTAATTTGATATAAATTATGAACCAAATATATCTTTTTTTTTAACCCATTAGTCTCTCTACGTATAATTCAAAGAGAAAAGTCTAATATGTATTAATTTCTTTCATAAAGATATTTTAGGTTTGAATTTAAACATTGGCTTTTTAAAGCATAATAATATTTTAAAACATTGGCTTTTGATATTCTTCGGTGTCAGGTATATCCTTCTAGAACTAGGACTTTTTTGTTTTTTTTTTTAAGGAAGGACTTTTTTCGTTGAACATATCAAATTCTTTCAAAAAGATAAAAAGTGTAAGTATGAATTCTTGCTGACTAAGTACATTTGATTATCGAATATTTGGCCAAATAAAATATACATGCATACAAGAAAACCCACCATCCCTATCCTCAACAAATATATACATCAGATATTCTCCCATTTAGCTAATATAATAACATGTGTATAGATGCCATTGTTATATTCTTTTTATTGTACTAACGTTTGAAAATTATGAACGGTATTTTTTTTATGAAATTTTGGTTTTGATTAAAAGTAAAAATATAAATATTTGTTGTTTTTTTAATGACATGAACAACAATCTTTATTATAGAAAAAATTGTTTAAAAGTATAATTGAAATAATGAAAAAGCAAGTATAAATATACTCATTTAGTTTGTTATATTTTTTAAAAGATAAAGGAAAAAAAAACATATATACATATATTCATATCGTGTTTGTTACATTTGTTTTAATATTTAAATTTATTCTTGTCTATTTGTTACATGTGTTATTTGTATTTAAAATTAAGGGTATTTTTGGAAAGAAAAGTCCAACCCAAAAGCGTGCTGAAAAGGGTAATTTTCTTTATATATAGTATAGATTACACGAATATCCTAATACTAATCATAATATATTATGCATTGTCCTTACCAACTGAGCTAAGGTGTCACGAGGACTCATACAATTATTTTAGAATCCTTTATATGTTTTTTGAATGACAAATATTAACATTAACATGATAATTGTTTTGTTAATTTTTTCCTTTTTTAAACAAGCCAAAATAACATTTATATACCACCAAAAGAGATCCCCTGTCACAACGAGTCCAAAGGAAAAACTCAGAGAACAACAACAGTTTTACATAAATAAAAACGTACAAAAAGCAAAAGTTAGAAAAATGATTATCACGCCAACGAGAAAGGATTAACTCACAACCGATAAAAGTTAAAAGCTAAAAATTGTTTCTTAAAAATGATAATCGCACCATAACGATAATAAATTAACTTTGTCAAACAAAAGAGAGATTGACTATTCCTTATTCTTAAAACAACAATGTATCCCCTCTTTTTAAATTACCCAGACACAAGCGAGGCACGCCACTTGCATATAGTTCCTTGATGATTTTGGAAACCTATCCAATACCAATGTGCAGGAATATATGCAATGATCCATTAGGGTTGGAGGATTCACTGAAAGAACAACCATCCATTGGCGAAGAAGAAACCGAAGAGTACCAAAGAAGTCACAATCTAAAGCCAAGTGATTCACATTTCGTGTTGTGCCGCAGTTTGCTGCAGACACATTCATATTCTGTTGAATGACTCTACGCCTTACCGTATTATCTTTTGCAGAGATCCTTTTTCTGAAAAGGTTGCTACACGAACATAGTTCTCTTCTTGCAAAGACTTGAACCATGAACTTTTAATTCCGTACCTCGTTTAATATTTTAACTCAAATTAGTTATGCTACATAACATCTAGCATCTAGAATCCTTCACATTCTTTGTATTTTTGCACATATATAGATCAACTTGTATGTAATTCTGTTCATTACGTATTCAATTTTGTAGAAAACACAACTCATGAGTTAACCATTTAACGTAAGCTACAATGACAATAACACAAAAGCTAATATCGACAATGTTATAAGGCAAACTGTTTAACCATCGAGCATAAACTATACATCAAAGTAACCAGCCACGTAAAAAAAGCAAACCAACAAAGATATCAATTAGGTACCAAGCTTGATATATCAAATAATCCGAAAGGCAGCTGCATAATGTGTGGTACGTGGAGAAGTCATGAATTGACTAACCATATGAACAATATATGAAATATCCGACCGAGGAACAGTGAGGTATATCAGACTACCTACGAGCTGCCGGTAAAGAGTAGCATTATTAAGTGAAGTACCATCTTGGGGAGTAAATCGAACGTTGGGTTCAAGAGGAGTGTGCTCGATTTTACAATTAGTGAGACCTGCTCGAGAGACAATATCAGAAGCATACTTAGCCTATGAGAGAAACAAGCCATCGCTAGAAGATAATACTTCAAGCCCCAAAAAATAATTTAATGGTCCAAGATCCTTCATCTCAAAATGTTGACGTAAGAATTGCTTGAGCTCTTTAATTCCAATGGAGTCATCACCAATGATAATCATTTCATCGACATAAAGAAGCAAGACAATTGTGGCATTTTCAGTTTTTCGAGTAAAAAAAGTAGAGTCATGAGCACTGGACGAGAAATTCAATTGAGTGATAGTCTTGTGAAATTTAGCAAACCAAGCTCTAGGGGCTTGTTTGAGACCATAAAGAGCCTTACGAAGTCGACATACATTGTTTTCCTAACATGTATATCCTGGAGGAGGACGTTGATGCAAGATTTAACGTTTAATTCGATTAGTGTAGTTGCGCAATGGCAAGTATACCAGTCGTTTTCATCAAGTAATAAAGTTAGTAAGTAGAGTATCGTATCCACAGGGATTGTCCTTTCGTCCGAACAATTGTAGTTATTTATTTTTGTAAGTTGACGGTATAAAAGTTAGTTGCAATTTTTATCTGTTTGCAACAAAGCGAATTTACTTGTTTTTGGTTGCAGAAAAGTAAGCAGTGGTAAGGATTCTTTGAATCCCGTCTATATATTTATTGTTCGATAATTCGTAATATAAATGTCACATTTATTTATCTCTTGGTGACTATAGAAGTTATATGGCCGTTGGAAGTTTCCTAAATAGGTAGGCACCACCTGACCCAATGGATTTTAGCCACTAGGTACCTAATTAAGCCTTTTCCTCCGATGGCTAATTGCACCTGCTGATCGCACGGTGATCATTACATGCATGGTCTTGTTAATTCAAAGGTAATTGAGACATAGACTTTATATTGGCTTTCTAGTGTTTCTCAAAGCAATGAAGACCAAGGTTCCCTTAGATGTGCCCATTTATGAATCATTGGACACTCATAGAACACTCTCTTTAAGCTTACTTAGTAGGTTTACAAACGGGCAACCCCAATCTATGTCTATCTTACTAAGGGCTTCAAGAAAACAGTCTTACTAGGTTATAACTTTAAGTTGGACAACTAGGTACTTGTTTCCCTAATTACTAACTAGTTAATTCATAGCTTCGGTAATGCACCACATGACCCAATGGGTTCTAGCCACTGCGCACCTACGTCTAGGGTCAACAATTTTTATGATATCTTTGGATAAATAGTAATTACTTAGTTCCTAGACAAATGTATTTTATTGTGTAAATTGATGTATAAAACTGAAAATGGCACAGTTGTCTTGCTTCATTATGTCGATGAAATGATTATCATTGGTGATGACTCCATTGGAATTAAAGAGCTCAAGCAATTCTTGTAACACCCCGTTTTCCCAACATAAAAATTCATAAATAAAAATCAGAGTATTCACATAACGGAATGCTACATTTTCTTTCAACAAAATCTCCAAATGAATAAATAACTATTTATTCTTCATAAAAAGTAGTCAATAATAATTAACTTTCAAACTTCGCAGCGGAATTCATTCAAAATCAACAAAATTAGTCTTTGGCACGCAGGCCTCATCAAAAATCTCATAATTCATAAATAAATACGTTAGGAAGGAGAAAGCAAATAACAAAATTCTCATCCCGTTACGTATCAGAGCCCTAAGACACTTTGAGCCGACATCTCTACTAATCTTCGTTACCTGCAAGTTACCCATAGGGAAGGCAACATTTCCAAGCAGAAGGGGTGAGATTCACAAACAACAGTAGATATTATAATTCATCAATTAAAGTCAACAACAACGATATAATTATAATTAACTGCAAGTTTATAATTTAAACAATTCAACAACATCATCATCAAGCTACGACATCAACGACCCGACCGACAACAACAACAACGACGACGACGACGATGACGACAACAACAACGACGACACAATACGACTAATGCAAATGCATGTGGTACCATTTTACGCGCGTTGAATGCTTAGCATTCCGGGGCATAAGCCCCCAATAGTTTGAATGAAATAACATTCCAGGGCATAAGCCCTCAACGAATGAGTGATAAACACTCCTGGGCATAAGCCCTCAACGGTTGAGTGAAAACACTCCAGGGCATGAGCCCTCAACAAGGTATGAGTATGAAATGGACTCAATAATGTATATCTGCATACAACTCAACAACAGCAACGACAACTACAATATGCATAATCAACTATGACATAAGACTCCAACTTAATCGACATGACACTGCAAAAGGACCCAACAGCGACTCTCAGCAAAATTCAACAATTTTAATCAAGCTACAGTACTACTCGCCGTGGCAAGCTACTTTACTCGCCGTGGCGAGCTCAGGAAAATGAGCTACACGCTATGGCGAGTTGGGGGCGAGCTCAAGGCGAGCAAAGCTGGGTGCTCTCGGCATTTTGACATTTTTCACCTAAAATCTTCATTTTTAAGTCCCCAAAACCCAAATTTGATTATGTAAAAAGGTGTCATTCATTCCTAAATATATTAAGGCACTCAAGTTGATATAAAAATTGGCCCAAAAACCTCATTAAGACAATTAACACTTTTTAATTTAAGCAACTCGCTGTGGCGAGCTACACAGGCTTGCTTGCCTGGCGAGTGGGTCTGCTCGCCGTGGCGAGTGGCGATTTACAGAACTACGAACTGTACGAACAGACTTCTCCTTTTCAACCCCAAACCCCATTTTCAACACCTAAAAATCCAATTTTGATGAATTGCATTACTCCTATACAAACTAACATCAGAACGGCAATAAACAACAACATTTTCATGAATTCATCAGGTTATTAACATCAATTCATCTTTAACCTAATTCAATTCATCCACCCTAACAACACAATCTTACCTGAATTTGATGAATAAAACTCTACACTTCTCCCCACTTGGCTCTTCTCCCTTGGTTCTTGATTTTTCAGAATTATACCCATATTAGCCCATGTTTAATATTTAATAAAAGTCTTTTCAGAATTATACCCATGATAGCCCATGTTTTCCAGCCAGCAAGTAAGTTTATTGGCTAAATGTTATTTTCACGATCTCCTCGAGACACATTCTCTCGGGATATATGGCAACGCTCATTGTGAAATACTACTTCGATCTCAAATATAATTAAAATAAAAAGTCAAAGAAAGTAAATGTATTGGGAGTAGTCATCGTTATTAATAATAATTTCGTCTTTCCAATTTTTCTTTTATAAATTATATACAAAACCTCCTTACAAGACAAATTATCTCAAATTACAAGCTCTATCTTAAATTACTGGACACTTTACTTTACTATATTTCTTATACTATACAAGTTCGCACATGATCACCCATCACTAATACTACTAATTTATCTCAAGAGGTAAAATAAATATGAATTTTAAAATAAAGGGACAGATGTAAAATGTCTTAGTTTAGAAAAGCATACCTTAAGCAGAACAGCATCAGCTTCAGGAATGGATATGAACATGTCCCCACCAACATATGTCAAATTGTTACTTCCACATAAATTCTCTACGACCTTTGGACGATCAAAAACAACACATTTCAACTTGGGAAATGTCTCACAAATAATCTTACAAGTTGTTCCATTTCCACCACCAACATCCACAATTGATTCCAGCCCCTCAAAGACAAAATTGCAATCTTTCAATGCCAAATTAATCATTTTGGAATCACTAGCCATAGCATCATTGAACAATCTATTATATTCTGGATTTTTGTTAAGAAACTCCCATAAATCACAACCTAAAGAGGTAGCAAAGAGGGTGAGATCTTCCTCATAAATCCACTTCTTGAAATTGTGAAATGAAGCATTAAATGTAGGATCAAGAACACACTCAACCATTGGAGCTAAACATAGTTCGGTGCCTTTAACAAGAAGCTCTGAAGTAACTGTGAGAGCATAAGCTTCTTCTTCATTTTCCAATTCTTGAATTGTTACTATCTCAAAGAATCCATTGTGTGCAAGGAGACGCATGAGACGCTGCACGTTATCGACTTTGGTTGATGGAACTTGAAGAATTGAAACTAAGTTTGAAAGAGTAATTGGTTTGCCATGATTGTAGATAATAGTTGGTATGTTCATTTCAACTGACCATTTAAGAGACATGGAATCTAAGAAAGCATACATGTGTTTGTATAATAGAGCTTGTGCTTTGAAAATCTCACTTGCTTTACGGTTATTTATTGAAGAAGCCATATACCTGCAAATGAATCTTGAATTTTGTTTTGGTGCTATTTCAGAATTGGATTCGGTTTATAGACTAACACATTACTCCTATTTTTATACTATAATAATTGCAACATAAATAATTGCAACATGTAATGTGATTTAATACACTACGCACTATTAAATTTTGTCAACCTAGAGCGACATGATATTATACTATAATTGCACATGTTATATACTACGTGACAAAAAAAAATGTAATATAATACAATACAATTTTGTCAACATATAGCCCTCTGAATTAAAAATTAATTAGAGTTTGTTCCAAAATAAAATAAAATTAGAAGACATGATTGGGTACTGATAATTCTTCATCAAGAAAGATTTGTTAGTGTCTTTTATTGTCATCTTAGTCTTATTTGCTGTAGTATTGCAATTTTGGTTAGAGTTGGGAATTTTTGTTAATATTTTCTTTTCATATTTTTAAATCAATTAGAAGTTTTATAATGATAGTTTCTCCCAAACCAGGCAATTCTTTAAATTTTATTTGCACCATTTGTTAAGCTTAATAGGTTGATCATAGTTAAGTGGAAAATGACAGTAGAAGTTAAGGATCATTGATGCATAGCCTAATCACACAAATAAGTCAATGAGAACAACTTTTGTTGTATTTGCATGGCGATCGCCTAACGACGGTTTGTAACATAGTCAGAGGAAGCTTTCTACTTGAGTCACCCGACGTAAGCTGACGAGCAAATACCATGGCTTCACATCGCCTAGCGATTCAATATGATTTTCATATGAAGGATGATGAATTTTATAAAACCTCTCCATGTTTGGATATCTGACAACACTATCAGTTATTTAGTGACAATAATTAATTGTTTCTTGAGATTTTAGTAGGGTTCTGCCAATTTTGGCATTGTAAGAGGACAACTAGAACATTATTAGGCAGGATAGAAATTTTAGTATTCAATCTTAGGAACACTACTAAAAAACTCACTTTTAGTTACGGTAGGAATCTGTCGTAAAAAGTGGAAAATTCCGTCGCAAACGATTTTGTGATAGTCCCAAAATCAATATTAATAATGGGCGTCAGAAATCTATAGCGAGGGATCAAAGACCTGAAATCCCCAACTAGAAGGGGCCCTACTAATCAGACAACAAAAACCGCTATCAAGTAACATGAAATGAGCAACTCATACCTTCCAACCCGAACAAAGTCAAGGCGAAGGTATCTAGGGGAGGAAAATAAACGCACTCCCCGAGAGTCTCAAGCTCACATGCCTTCATAAGCTAAGAACCCGTAAGTCCAGCAAACCTTTAAATCTAGTAGTTTAAAATCAAAATATTCTTGCAACAGATCGTTATACACACCCACAAACTCTCGGACACCACTAAACTAGCAGCCCAGAAAGCCCTTGGAAAGAGGTCACCCAAAAAACCTCGTAAGGCCACCCATAAAATGGTGAGACTCTCTTAATTCTGAAGCCACATAATCCAGTGGGGGCCTTGTCGACAAAGGCGGGTCCCAGGACACTTCTATCAATCTACAGTCTGACTCCCTCAACCTATAGCTTGGAGGGAATCTGTTCTAGACTGACCCAAGGCCAACCAGAGCTATGAGAGCAGGCAACACCATACGGTGGACATGCCCTAAATCCCACGGGGTTATGGTCTGGATCAATAGTTTCTCACCTCCAAGTCTAGGTTTTGTGCAGCCGACCACCAAGATGGTCACATTTTTCCTCTTAAGGACAGTTGTTCAAGGAAAGGCATCTCATCCAATACCCTTTTTTATATATATACCCTTGCTTAAGCCTTGAGTCAGGTATGAAACTTCTTACACATAACATAGCCACATATTCGCTTGACCCCTTGTTGACTTGGACATCAAGGCATGTGAAGGTTCACCACCCCCTTTCGGTGGAGAAGGACTCATGACGGACATAATAAGTAATCCTTCTACACAACATATCTCACCTGACCAACCATCTCCTTAGCTCCAATCAGATCACCATCAAACAAAATGTGAATAACTTGTGTCTCTCCCTTTTTGAAGCAAGGAGCGCTTCATGTTCTGTTGGTTCTCGAAAGAATTTTGTCTTCTCCATATTGCTATATCTTTAGGGTCAATAATTTTATATTAGAAACAACTGAACTCAATTACTTGTTGAACCACTACTCAATTGTTCTTAAAAAAAATATAGGTATATATTCCGTACAGGCCCCTTTCAACATATATTCATTTAAATACATAAATGTTGAATGTCGCAAGGTAATACTAAGGTTATGTCATTGGTTGGTTTCCCATGTTTTCTGCAAATACAGCGAGGAAGTCAACTAATTATAACACTACTCAATTAATTATAGCACCTCATGATATCTTCGCCCAAAAATTAAAAATCACCAAGTTAAGAACTACTCTTTTACTCCGTCAAGTCTTATTTATAAGAAATAGTTGACATTTTAGATTCAGTGGTGGAGGGACAGGGGTGGCCTATGGATGCCATGGTCCCCCCACAGTTTTTGTTTTCTTTTCATATACTACACAACTAAACTATATTAAAATGATTCATTGAACGGGAACCATCGGTATATGCGAATTTGATCGGATCAACACAACTAGTGAATGTAATGAAGGACTGATCTTGTGTCCGGTTTCCAATCTAACCGATCGGACTGGTCATTCTGGCCCAATTTTTAAGACCAAGTTTTCATCACTTGAATCAATCAATCAATGAGATTAGATTCATTTCAAATTATATGAGTCAAAATCTTGCAGACGCAGATTTTTGGATGTGGAGTGGTAAATCATAACTCTTTTTCTTTTGTTACAGGTAAATCATAATTCAGTACCAAGGTAACAAAAGAGCAATAAAACACCAACATTTTTCTTATCAATAACTGGCTCTTGCTATTATTTTGGTACAAAATACGAAAATTAAAATGATTACAAAGCAAACCTCACAATATATTATTAGGTCCAAGAAAATCACACAAGTTAAGGTCAATGTCTTTCTTCCACAAGTCATCATAAGACACAGGTGACTTTATTAAGTTCACAACATCTATCAAGTGCATAATATAAATTTATTTGTTATAACAGCATGTAAACTACTAAATGGATTAAACCATTAGTATTTTAAGGATAGATCTCTATAAGAGACATTAATCCAGTACAAGGAGATATTTTGTAGTCCTGGAAACCTGCTTCTATGAAGAGCTCTTTCCATTCTTCCTCATTTCTCTCTTTTCCATTAACACATGAAATTGTAACATTCATGAGTAGCTTTATTTGAGTAAGTTGGTTCTCGTCTTTCTTTTCATTTATTACCATATCTATCACAATCACTTTTCCTCTTTTTCCTTCACTTGTTACAGCTTCTTTACATTTCTTCAATATCTTTATGCAATCCTTATCAGTCCAATCATGTAAAACCCCCTGCAAAAGAAAAGTAAGAAATAGATGAAAAATTATAAATTTCCTTAATTACTTTGTGTGAAATGAATTACAGACTCAAATAAAAAAAATTCAAAATCTCTTTCATAACTTCATATGTAAAGTGATCAACTTGTAGTTTAAAAAAAAAGGTAAGCAATGAATTTAGTAACTAAGCAATTGTTCAGGAGAACCTAAGTTCAATTCCTAGATGTAACAATTTTTTTCCAACTTTATTTATCTCCCGATCAAACTTCGGATTACGAGGGCTGTCCCTTGAAAACCGCAAAAAACCTTTAAAATTAGTGTCAACATTATTAATAATAATTTTATCTTTCCCATTTATTATTTAAATTTATATACAAAGCCCTTTTAAAAAACAAATTATCTCAAATTACAAGCTCTATTTTGAATTACTAGACACATTTTAATATTCTTAATTATACTTTTCACTAATACTTACTAGTTTATCTTGAGAGTTGAAAAATCCGAATTGAGCAAATCTTTATATTGGTAATATTCTTACGCGAAATGTTCATATTAATCACATTTTCACCTTTTCCTAAGATATTATTCAGTTACTCACAATATTGATCTTTTTTTTAAAATTATGCTTTTGGTCCTTGCTCATGTTTTTGCATCCCAAAGTGGTGACCTAGTAAGTTTTTATCTTGACATGACATAAACCTGTGATGGTTTTGTTACACAACAATTTTAGGATTAACAATTCTAAAGGGCCCAAAAAATATAATTTTAAAACAAAGTGACTGAGAAAAAATATCTTAGTTTAGAAAAGCATACCTTAAGCAGAACAGCATCAGCTATAGGAACAGATATGAACATGTCCCCACCAACATATGTCAAACTGTTGCTTTCAGATAAATTCTCTACAACCTTTGGACGATCAAACACAATACATTTCAACTTAGGAAAGGTCTCACAAATAATCTTACCGGTTGTTCCATTTCCACCACCAACATCCACAATTGTTTCTAACCCCTCAAACACCAAATTGCAATCTTTCAATGCCAAATGAAGCATTTTGGAATCACTAGCCAACGCATCATTGTATAATGTATTATATTCAGGGTTTTTGTTAAGAAACTCCCATAAATCACAACCTAAATTGACAGCAAATAGAGTGAGATCTTCCTCATAAACCCATTTCTTTAACTTATGAAATGAAGTTGAAAGTGTTGGATCAAGAACACACTCAACCATTGGAGATAAACAAAGTTCAGTGCCTTTAACAAGAAGCTCTGAAGCAACTGTGAGAGCATAAGCTTCTTCTTCATTTTCTAATTCTTGATTTGTAATTATCTCAAAGAATCCATTGTGCGCGAGGTAACGCATGAGACGTTGTACGTTACCAACTTTGGTTGATGGAATTTGAAGAATTGAAACTAAGTTTGAAAGAGTAATTGGTTTGCCATGATTGTGGATAATATTTGGTATGTTCATCTCAATTGACCATTTCAGAGACATAGAATCTACGAAGGCATACATGTTTTTGTATAATAAAGCTTGTGCCTTAAAAATTTCACTTGGTTTGCGGTTATTGATTGATGAAGCCATTATTTTGCAAGTGGATTTTTTGTTTGTTTTTATGTCTTTGTGATGTTTTAGAATTTGATTTGCTTTATATGGTAAAGTTTAAGCACCCTATTTTCATTATGTGAGATCACTCAGCTCAATAAGTCTTGTTTAAACTATGACTATTGACTTATAAAGAAAAACTATGATGATTGATTATTGAATTGTAGCAAGAAATGCACATGTAAGGCGATGTAATTTATTATTACATTTTATGTTTAACTCAACTTTATAAAACCGGATTGTTGATAAGGGATGTCTCTCGCAGCAGATTTTGTATTATAGATACTAGTATGATACTTGTGCAAAGCACGAAAAATTAATTCGTATTCATAAAATTTTAATCTAAAAAAATTATTTTAAAATGAATTGAAAGTTAATTTACCCAACCATTGTTCACCGCCACCCACTACCATCCTATCCACCCAAATTTTAAACAAATTGTTGTTGATGTAACCACGACTTTGTGGTGGTGTGATCAACTCTAAAGGTTGTGTCATCATCAAACCCCAATCAAAGTTGTCCAACGCCAACATCATCATTTCTTGTGCTAATAGCTCTTAAAATGCGTTTGTGTTTGTTTGATGGTCATCCCTTTGTTTTTGTCCAAGCATAAACCTTGTTAGTGTTCTTCAATTCGTTCATGGTGTGATGTATATCCCATTTGGGTTCTTTGTTGCATTTCTAGATGTGGTATTTCTCACATCTGGTTTCATAATTCTTTTTCCATCTGGGGGTTACACGCCATGCTAATGCCCGTTCACCATATTCGATCTACCCCTTTTTTGGTTTGACTTTTGTTTGTTTTGTGAAATTTAATTTTGGTCAGTTCAGATTGCTTCATAACCCGTTATGGGTTTAAAGTGAAACATTTTCATCTCTGCAACCCGTGCCACCATTTTCATTGAGCTTTGTTTCTAGGGATGGTAAACTTCCAGATCTAGGTGAGTACTATTTATGGTGTGAGGATTTTATGGGTCAGGTTTTTACCCATAAAACTTTATATTTTTATTTTATTTTAATCTACTATTTCTTTCTCTTACAACCAATTTACACAATAAAATACATCAACAAAAAACTAGTGTATATTTAAGTTACTTGACATATAATCCAACGTATATTTAAAGTAAATTTAGTATAAATTATAAATGTAATAATAATATTGTATAGTTTTTGTAAAGAAAAAAATCGTATATAGTTGTATTAAAATATTTGCATTTATAAATTCATATATTCTTTATCCAATAGATGTCAGCTCAGATATTAGAGTCTGACTTTGTAATCGTGATAAAAATAGTTCGGATCTCGCCTAAAACTGTTATAATTTATTATTAGTGTCATTTTTTATGTCGTTGTGATGTTTTAGAATTTGATTTGCTTTACATAGTAAAGTTTAAGCACCCTATTTTCATTATGTGAGATCACTCAGCAGCTCAATAAGTCTTGTTTGAACTATTGACTTATAAAGAAAAACTATGACGATTGATTATTGAATTGTAGCAAGAAATGCACATGTAAGGCGATGTAATTTATTATTATTTAACTCAACTTTATAAAACCAGATTGTAGATAAAGGATGTCTCTCGCAGCAGATTTTGTATCATAGATACTAGTATGAGACTCGTGCAAAGCACGGAAAATTAATTCGTATTCATAAATCTTTAATATGAAAAAATTATTTTAAATTGAATCGAAAGTTAATTTACCCAACCATTGTTCACTGCCGCATACTACCATCTTATCCACACAAATTTTAAACAAATTTGCAGAAAACATGGGAAACCAACCAATGACATAACCTTCGTATTACCTTGCGACATTCAATATTTATGTATTTAAACGAATATATGCTGAAAGGGGCCGGTACGGAATATATACCTATATTTTTTTTAAGAACAATTGAGTAGTGGTTCAACAAGTAATTGAGTTCAGTTGTTTCTAATATAAAATTATTGACCCTAAAGATATAGCAATATGGAGAAGACAAAATTCTTTCGAGAACCAACAGAACATGAAGCGCTCCTAGCTTCAAAAAGGGAGAGACACAAGTTATTCACATTTTGTTTGATGGTGATCTGATTGGAGCTAAGGAGATGGTTGGTCAGGTGAGATATGTTGTGTAGAAGGATTACTTATTATGTCCGTCATGAGTCCTCCACCGAAAGGGGATGGTGAACCTTCACATGCCTTGACGTCCAAGTCAACAAGGGGTCAAGCGAATATGTGGCTATGTTATGAGTAAGAAGTTTCATACCTGACTCAAGGCTTAAGCAAGGGTATATATATAAAAAGGGTATTGGATGAGATGCCTTTCCTTGAACAACTGTCCTTAAGAGGAAAAATGTGACCATCTTGGTGGTCGGCTGCACAAAACCTAGACTTGGAGGTGAGAAACTATTGATCCAGACCATAACCCCGTGGGGTTTAGGGCCTGTCCACCGTATGGTGTTGCCTGCTCTCATAGCTCTGGTTGGCCTTGGGTCAGTCTAGAACAGATTCCCTCCAAGCTATAGGTTGAGGGAGTCAGACTGTAGATTGATAGAAGTGTCCTGGGACCCGCCTTTGTCGACAAGGCCCCCACTGGATTATGTGGCTTCAGAATTCAGAGAGTCTCACCATTTTTTGGGTGGCCTTACGAGGTTTTTTGGGTGACCTCTTTCCAAGGGCTTTCTAGGCTACTAGTTTAGTGGTGTCCGAGAGTTTGTGGGTGTGTATAACGATCTGTTGCAAGAATATTTTGATTTTAAACTACTAGATTTAAAGGTTTGCTGGACTTACGGGTTCTTAGCTTATGAAGGCATGTGAGCCTGAGACTCTCGGGGAGTGCGTTTATTTTCCTCCCCTAGATACCTTCGCCTTGACTTTGTTCGGGTTGGAAGGTATGAGTTGTTCATTTCATGTTACTTGATAGCGGTTTTTGTTGTCTGATTAGTGGGCCCCTTCTAGTTGGGGATTTCAGGTCTTTGATCCCTCGCTATAGATTTCCGACGCCCATTATTAATATTGATTTTGGGACTATCACAAAATCGTTTGCGACGGAATTTTCCACTTTTGACGACAGATTCCTACCCTAACTAAAAGTGAGTTTTTTAGTAGTGTTCCTAAGGTTGAATACTAAACTTTCTATCCTGCCTAATAATGTTCTAGTTGTCTTCTTACAATGCCAAAATTGGCAGAACCCTACTAAAATCTCAAGAAACAATTAATTATTGTCACTAAATAACTGATAGTGTTGTCAGATATCCAAACATGGAGAGGTTTTATAAAATTCATCATCCTTCATATGAAAATCATATTGAATCGCTAGGCGATGTGAAGCCATGGTATTTGCTCGTCAGCCTACATCAGGTGACTCAAGTAGAAAGCTTCCTCTGACTATGTTACAAATCGTCGTTAGGCTTCAATGATCCTAAGCTTCTACTGTCATTTTCCACTTAACTATGATCAACCTATTAAGCTTAACAAATGGTGCAAATAAAATTTAAAGAATTGCCTGGTTTGGGAGAAACTATCATTATAAAAATTCTAATTGATTTAAAAATATGAAAAGAAAATATTAACAAAAATTCCCAACTCTAACCAAAATTGCAATACTACAGCAAATAAAACTAAGATGACAATAAAAGACACTAACAAATCTTTCTTGATGAAGAATTATCAGTACCCAATCATGTCTTCTAATTTTATTTTATTTTGGAACAAACTCTAATTAATTTTTAATTCAGAGGGCTATATGTTGACAAAATTGTATTGTATTATATTACATTTTTTTTTGTCACGTAGTATATAACATGTGCAATTATAGTATAATATCATGTCGCTCTAGGTTGACAAAATTTAATAGTGCGTAGTATATTAAATCACATTACATGTTGCAATTATTTATGTTGCAATTATTATAGTATAAAAATAGGAGTAATGTGTTAGTCTATAAACCGAATCCAATTCTGAAATAGCACCAAAACAAAATTCAAGATTCATTTGCAGGTATATGGCTTCTTCAATAAATAACCGTAAAGCAAGTGAGATTTTCAAAGCACAAGCTCTATTATACAAACACATGTATGCTTTCTTAGATTCCATGTCTCTTAAATGGTCAGTTGAAATGAACATACCAACTATTATCTACAATCATGGCAAACCAATTACTCTTTCAAACTTAGTTTCAATTCTTCAAGTTCCATCAACCAAAGTCGATAACGTGCAGCGTCTCATGCGTCTCCTTGCACACAATGGATTCTTTGAGATAGTAACAAATCAAGAATTAGAAAATGAAGAAGAAGCTTATGCTCTCACAGTTACTTCAGAACTTCTTGTTAAAGGCACTGACCTATGTTTAGCTCCAATGGTTGAGTGTGTTCTTGATCCTACATTTAATGCTTCATTTCACAATTTCAAGAAGTGGATTTATGAGGAAGATCTCACCCTCTTTGCTACCTCTTTAGGTTGTGATTTATGGGAGTTTCTTAACAAAAATCCAGAATATAATAGATTGTTCAATGATGCTATGGCTAGTGATTCCAAAATGATTAATTTGGCATTGAAAGATTGCAATTTTGTCTTTGAGGGGCTGGAATCAATTGTGGATGTTGGTGGTGGAAATGGAACAACTTGTAAGATTATTTGTGAGACATTTCCCAAGTTGAAATGTGTTGTTTTTGATCGTCCAAAGGTCGTAGAGAATTTATGTGGAAGTAACAATTTGACATATGTTGGTGGGGACATGTTCATATCCATTCCTGAAGCTGATGCTGTTCTGCTTAAGGTATGCTTTTCTAAACTAAGACATTTTACATCTGTCCCTTTATTTTAAAATTCATATTTATTTTACCTCTTGAGATAAATTAGTAGTATTAGTGATGGGTGATCATGTGCGAACTTGTATAGTATAAGAAATATAGTAAAGTAAAGTGTCCAGTAATTTAAGATAGAGCTTGTAATTTGAGATAATTTGTCTTGTAAGGAGGTTTTGTATATAATTTATAAAAGAAAAATTGGAAAGACGAAATTATTATTAATAACGATGACTACTCCCAATACATTTACTTTCTTTGACTTTTTATTTTAATTATATTTGAGATCGAAGTAGTATTTCACAATGAGCGTTGCCATATATCCCGAGAGAATGTGTCTCGAGGAGATCGTGAAAATAACATTTAGCCAATAAACTTACTTGCTGGCTGGAAAACATGGGCTATCATGGGTATAATTCTGAAAAGACTTTTATTAAATATGTACTCGTGAATAATTCGTGAAACTATTCTTTGCTATAAGCAGCAATACCCGTTCACAATTGTTTCATGTGAGATTCAAACTCTATTCCTTGAGAATATAAAGTTAAACTTTTACCATTTGACTTGACAAATCTTTGACAGACATGTTATAAAACATCATGTGAAAATTTAATTGAGTCTGTAACTCATTTTTCACAAAGTTATTGGGGAAATTTATAATATTTCTTCTCTTGCTTTTTGTTACTCTGCAGTGGATTTTACATGATTGGACTGATAAGGATTGCATAAAGATATTGAAGAAATGTAAAGAAGCTGTTACAACTGATGGGAAAAGAGGAAAAGTGATTGTGATAGACATGGTAATAAATGAAAAGAAAGAAGAGAACGAACTTACCCAAATAAAGCTCCTTATGAATGTAACAATTTCATGTCTTAATGGAAAAGAGAGAAATGAGGAAGAATGGAAGAAACTCTTCATGGAAGCAGGATTTGAAAACTACAAAATATCTCCCTGTACTGGATTATTATCTCTTATTGAGATCTATCCTTAAAACACTGATGTGTACTTGATAAATTTGTAATGTTGGGTTTTCCTCCCTATTTGATCTGGATCCAGGTTTGGTTCTATTTGATCCAGATTTGTTATGTTTTATGACCTAGGTTTGTTGTTCTTCTCCGAATCGTCCTCCCATGGTTCATATTGTTGGGTTGATATTAGAAAATATGGAATTGGTATGTTCGGTGGGCTTCGTTACGGGCCGTTTCGCGCAACTTCAACTTTGTATTGTTCATGTTTCGAGTTGTTACTTCATTGTTCTGTGTCAACTAATGTTCGTTGTGGTGTCGTTGAAAATTGGTATGCAGTTTGTGGTGGACGTTCTGATCCTTTGACTCTCAATTGTTGTCCATATCTGTTGAGAGTTGTGGGTTTCAAGGTTCAAGTTTAACTCTTTTGAACCGGTGCCGCTTCAATATCTGTATTTGTCCTCTTATTTGATTTCAAACTGTATAAATATCCATACCATTCTATCTATTTGATGTATGATTTTTTGTCTCGAAAGAGTCATTTGCTTGTTCCTGTGGTAGAGGGTTGTTGGTTCTTGGACCTGTTTCGTGTTGACGGGTGATCAACTCGCAAGTCTGTGGACCTCTTATTAGTACTCCTTTGTTAGAATTAACTAGAGGTTAATGCCACTTGTGTTGTTTTAGATGTTTGTATTATCCATTTGGGTTAGCTACATTTTTGTGTGGATTTATTGGGATAAATTTTATGTCCCCCAATTTTTGTTCTTTTGTATTTATTACCTTATTTTCACATGTTATTGTGAGTATATGCATGTCGGTGATTCTTGTTTTATATAGGTGCAAACTATTTGGGATGTCAATTAAAGAAAGATTTAGATGTTGTGAACTTAATAAGTCGCATGTATTGTGATAGAATTACACTACTACAAACTCTCGATTTTCTTAGGGAGTTAGAGGATTTTGTTGAAAGTTCTCCAGAAATTCTATTTCCTACGGATTTAGCTAAGGATTTCGATACCCATGTAATATCTTTGTGGGAAATTGTTTCCTTAGGATCTTAGGATCAACAAGAAAAATATTAAAAAAATACGTAGGAAACATTTGATTAGTGATTTAGTAGTTTTCCTGCCGTAAACATGTTTCCTACAAACATACTTGCGGATATTTCAGTAGGAAATTCCGCAAAGACAACCGCAGGAAATGTTGCGAAGAGAACAAAATCTGCAGATAAATCCGCACGAAATGAATTAATTTATTTAAAATAATAATGCACTTTAATGCATTTAAGAACGGAAAAAATAAATTATAGAAGGTACAATTTTAAACTTTTCGGTGAATATAACAAAGTAGATGTGTAGAACATCATAATGTTTAACAATGGTAAATACAGGTATCGTAGTTTGCTCCATGTCTTCCAAAGTAGAACCAAAAGTATAAATTCATGAATATAGTAGCAAATGTTGCAACTAAAAGTATATCCAATTGATGAAAGAGACACGGCTGTATAAGTAAAACTCTCCTATTTTGGAGTTTTCTATTAACAATTGTGTTCTTTAACATATTTGGGAGGAAACCAAATCACACAACTTGGTAATTTTATGTTAACGACTGTGTTCTTTGAGCATATTCGGGAGGACTACCACTCTTAAGTGGTATGATATTCATAACCAACAAAGAGAAGCAATGTATTTGATTAAGATCCCATTAAATCGTCAGTCAAGCAATAATAAGTCATATATAAATAACTGCAGATGACATATAGTAAAATGGGCTAAACGAAAAGTACTTCTATTTAGAGATGACAAAAGACTTC
Organism: Medicago arabica; assembly: GCA_946800305.1. NCBI lineage: Eukaryota > Viridiplantae > Streptophyta > Magnoliopsida > Fabales > Fabaceae > Medicago > Medicago arabica. The sequence goes on from OX326969.1 coordinate 5,085,675, forward strand.
CCAACCATAGAAACATCTTAGGGTCAATAAACGTGTTGGTTTAAAGTTTATGCCATACAGTCTTGAGACGCCATTCCAAATTACACTACATTACAACCCGGACACCCCTACTAAATTTGAATGCAAAAAAAAAAAAAAAAAAAAAACATATGAACCTTCAGGTCACTAAATGTATCCAAAATGCACGGGTAAAAATCGCAGAGGAACATGGTTTCAGTTGAAAATTCGTAAAGATATTGCAATCGACTCCTTTTCAAAAGGTAAGAGTGAAACCAAGGAAAAAGTTCTTAACAAAAGCTAAAGCTTAATTAAGATTTTTTAAGTTGTATTTCTTTTGGTGTTCATTTTTACAAGGTCCATATCTTTGATGTTTACAAAAAACTTATCTAAATCCCTCGATATTTTGGATGAAAAAAGTTTATGAATGAATGTTGTATGCATGATTATGCTAAAGAACATAGAAAACATGGTGAGGTTAAGTCCACAATTTTGGAGTCAAGGGTAAATACGCCATTTGGGTGAGGACTATGGTTTCACATGTACCTGTATCACGGGTTCTACCAAAGTTCCCAAATTGCACCCCCTCTTGAATATATTGGGGCATATGAATGCTCCTAGTCCAATAACATTCACAAGGAATTCTAGTTTGAGTGTAGTATCGCTTGTCAGCTAAAGTCAAGAACGCTCTTGGTTTAGCTACTGCACTACGTCCTAGAGAGGCCAAGATGGGTTAAGGGTGACTAAGGTCCACGGCTTCACGGGACACTAACATTGAAAGTAATAACGTCAACACGAATGCTCATGTCAAAAAGAGTACTACCTTCCGTGAGGCCTCCCCCGAGTAAGGTTATACCACTTGTACACACGATCCAAGAATGCTCTTGGTGTGGCACTATGATTTTACCTCATCCTATCCTATATTTCACTCAAGCTCGGGTGCAGAGCTTATCTCGCCACTCATGTAAGAAAGTAAACAATTAAGCACGTATTTACAAGGTATAAGCAATAATAAAGCGCAAGAGTAAAGAAAGGTTAGTTAGGTGTAACCCACTTAAGAAGTTTTATCCCCTAGTGAAGTCGTCATTTCTGTGCTCTCGATTTTCGGATATCAAGCCATTGGGTTGGTCTTGAATCGTCAATCTTTGAACTTTCTACTTTTATTTTTGGGAAGGGAAAAAGAGATAAAAACCCTTATGAGATCAAAGTTCGGGGGTTGGTTACGCGAAGGGAAGGTGCTAGCATCCTAAGCGTCTATGGTATCCCATAGGAACCTCTTACCTTTTTTTAACTTGTGCTAAATTTTACTTATTTTTGAAAATGGTGTTTAAAAGTTAAAGTGAAAGAATGGAGGGAGAAGAAGTAAGTTTTTTGTTTATTTTATTGATTTGGAAAGGCCAAAGCCTTTTGCCTACTTACCCAAATAATCGGGATCAAAATCAAATAGTTCACCTAATAAATTTCATATGGCAAGTTGGGTTAATTTTAAAGTTTTTGAAAATGATTTTTTAGAAGGGTTGCGAGACCTCAAGGTATAGAAGGATAAAAAGAAGTGAAGTTGATTAATTTTAGTTACAAGAAAGCAAGTCTAAATATATATTAAAATTGATTAAAAATTTAATTAAGAAATAAAAGTAAAAAGACCATTTGGGTTAAAGTCCAAGGTTTCTTACGAAAATATTTTTTAGTTTTGCATATTTGAAATTTTTGAGAAAAGAGATTTTTTTTCTAAGTTAAAGAAAGTAAGCTAAAAATAAATGCAACGACGTAACTTAAAAAATGAGAAGCTTACAAGGGACGTTGGATCCCAAATAAACTCTTGAGTAAGTGAACCTAAAATTACTAGTAGTTTGATTTTAAGAAAATAGTTTGAAGTCCAATAATTATCCTAAAGTGTCACTAGTTCATTTTGGTCCTCGATTGCGGTCGCGACATACATAAAGCGGTAAATAAATGTGATAGTGTAGGTGCATGTGTCAGTACATGTGTTATTTACATGATTACATAACTCCTAGATACATTCTAAAGTCTTGCAGAAAATAAATGGCGAGAAAATAAAATGCATGCAATATTTACATCAAGTCTTATTATACACACTAAAAACTAAAGATAATGACATAAATTAAAAATGCATGAGATGATGAACAAATGATAAATGCAAATATAAGATACAAATAATAAAATTAACACTAATCAAATAATTAAAACAAAGCAAAACAATTATGAAGACAAAGAGAAAAAGATTTTAGAAGAAGAGAGGTGCAGGTTTGAAAATAGAAGTGTATTAGTAAAAAAGTAAAGAAAACAGAAAACAAAATGGGCCTATACTAGATCCAATGGGCTTAGGAGATTGAATCTCAGCCACTGGATCTAGATCCAAAGGCTAGAAATGAACAGAGCATGATAATATTAGAGAGGCATCATACATAGCAACAAAAGAATAACACAAGCACATGATAATAATGATAAAGCAACACAAGTTGTATCTCAATAGGATCATCCTGGGGTGTGGATCTTAAATCCAACGGCCTAGTCTTGGAGTTCACAATGATGCAGTGGACGAGCAGCACAGGATCCATCAGAAAGAAATGGTATAAAAGCAAATCAATAAAGGAAAACTCTCATAACAAAGAAACCAACCTCTCTCTAATAAAACCTAGTGAGAGAAGCTCTCCCTTCTCTCTAAAGGGCTTCAATGGAGAAGAAAAAGATGAGTGGCCAGAGCACTTCCAGCGCGGTGGCCGGCTCTAGCGCCGCCGTGCCAGAACTTTTTTTTTACTTTTTTTCAAAATCTTTTTACACCGGCTTACTCTACTTCGTCTTCTCTACTCGATTTCGAAGTCCTTTTTCGCAAACAATCAGCAGGCAAGCCTAGATCTAAGTTTTAAAACATGAATACAAAAAACACAAAATATACCTCTTCTCCGATCTCGCTTCTCTTCACTCGACCTCGGTTCGGATGCTATTGATGATGATGTTTCGGCCTTGATTCACGGTTTGATGTTCTTTGTTGAGCTTGTTCTTCTCAGTTCATTTGGATTTGCTTTTGTTGTGGTGGTTTAAGGCCGGATTTGATGTTCTTTGAGTTTGTATGGAAGATTCGAAAATGATACGGTGTTTGTGTGATTAAAACGGATTTGGATTTGTTGTGATTTTTTATGGTTGTTGGTAGATTCGAAATTGTTTACTAGTGTTTTTGAATTTCTGGAAAAATTGTGTTCATGTTGTTCTTGAGGTTCATCATATTCATCAATTTTTTGATGATTTTTTGGTGTTTGAATCTGTGAACTAGAAAGAGAAAATAGAAATTGTGTTTGTGCAATTATTGCTGCAGAATTTGACTGATGTCACCTGACTGGCGCAACACTCAATTCTGGCTTGAAATAGTAAAAAAAAACAAATTAGGGTTTCTCTGGTTAGGGGTGGACAAATACGGGTGGATCCGAATTTACCCGATCAACCCGATGTAAATATACGCATTCGGTTTGGGTTAAAACGGGTATCGGGTTAGTCGGATGAATTTTACGGGTTATTATGGGTATATTCGGTTCAGTTCGGGTGATTAATTTGGGCCCGTCGGAACCCTAACTAGCCCGACCAACTCGGATGAAGCATTATTATTATTATTTATTACTACTATTATTACTAGTTTTTTCTTCATACGAGCATTGTTATTACATATTGCTCACATGAATATTTGTTATATTAATAGTTACCTTAGCCCAAATCAGTTCTCATAAGCCCAATACTTCTTGACCCAAACCCAAATATGTTTCCTCTTCACTATAAATGGTAATTCTTCATCTCAAAAGGAAGAAAACCCTAGTGCAGCCGCACATCAAATCTTTTTCTTACTTTCTTCCCCCTGTCTCTCAAAACCCTCTTAGTGTTAGCAATCTCATTGAACAATCTATCCTCCATCTTTGTAAACAAGGAATGGTAATGGTGTGTGTAAAAAAATGTTCAATCTCTTCTCCATATTTTCTACTGGAACTTTTTGAACTTTTTAAATAATAGTAATGTTCTTTGCTGACACCTGGACTGGAATAAACTTGAACTAAAAGACTTTAAATAATAAAACTAAATAAATATTAAAAGAGGCATACATAAAAAACGAAAATTGAAAATAAACAATAAAAGAAATAACAAAAATAACTAATTAATTAAAAAAATATATCCCTTCGGAACCAAAAATGAGGTAATTTAAAATACCTCTCTACCGAAATTTGGTCTGAGACGACAAAATCACGGTGTTTAAAATACGAGTAAAAGTTTTAAAATACGAATAAAAATGAGTTTTGAAGTGCGAATAATGCTGAATTAAAATACGACTAACAGTGGGTTTTAAAATGCGCGCAAAGATAAATTAAAATACGAATGAAAAGAGTTTTAAAATGCGAACAAGAATGAATACGAATAAAATGAAATTAACATATGAATAAAATGGATTTTAAAACGCAAATACTATGATAAATAAAGTACGAGTGAAAGGCGGATAAAAAACTGAGAATTTAAAACGCGAGTGAAATTGGAATACGAATGTAATGAAAATTAAAATACGACAAGATGACAATTAAAAATGCGAAATTAGTGCGAATAAAAATGCAATTAAAAATGAAAATGAAGTGCGGATGAAAACGAATAAAATACGACTGGACGTGCAAATAGAAGGGAATTAAAACACAAATAAAATATGAATAAGATACGAATTAAAATGGCGAATATAATACAAATTAAAATACGAATAAAATGCAAATGAAATACGAATAAAAATGCGAATATAAATGCGAATAAAAATGCAAATGAAATACAAATAAAATATGAATTAAAGTGCGAATAAAATTGTGAATTAAATGGAAATTAAAATGCAAGTAAAGTACGAATAAAATACGAATAAAAATGCAAATAAAATGGGATTTAAAATGCGAATACAATACAAATAAAATGGGAATGATATGAGAAAATAAATGGATAACTAGGTCAAAAAATGGGGTATGACAATTTGTTTTACCGCTTTATGTATGTCGTAACAGTGAGCGAGGACCAAAATGAACTAGTGACAATCTAGGTTAATTATTGGACTTCAAATTTTTTCTTAAAACCAAACCACTAGTAATTTTAGGTTCACTTTGAGAATTTGAGAATTTGCATGAGATCCAACGTCCTTTGTAAATTGTTCATTTTTTTTAATTACGTTACGTCGTTGCGTTTAATTTTTAACTTACCTTTTAACTTAGAAAAAATTTCCAAAAATATCAAATATGCAAAAACTCAAAAAATATTTTCTTAAGCTTACCTTTGATTTTAACCCAATGGTTTCTCTTTTTTCTTTCATTTCTTAATCAAATTTAAAAATGTCTTAAACCATATTAGACTGTTTCCTTGTAATAAAAATCAATCAACTTCACTTCTTTTTATCCTTCTATACCTTTGAGGTCTCTCATCCCTTCTAAAAACTTTTTTTCAAAAACCTTAAAATTAACCCAACTCATAAATCAAATTTTTTTTAGGTGAACTACTTGATTTTGATCCCAATTATTTGGGTAAGTAGGCATTTTGTTTCAAGCTGCTAGTCCTAAACAACAGACCGTTTGAGTTTACCTTTTGTTTTGTTTCAAGCTGCTAGTCCTAAACAACAGACCGCTTGAGTTTACCTTTTGTATTGTTTCAAGCTGCTAGTCCTAAACAACGGACCGCTAGACTTTACCTTTTTGTCTTGTTTCAAGCTGCTAGTCTTAAACAAAGGACCGCTTGAGTTTACCTTTTTGTCTTGTTTCAAGCTGCTAGTCCTAAACAACAGACCGTTTGAGTTTACCTTTTGTTTTGTTTCAAGCTGCTAGTCCTAAACAACGGACCGCTTGAGTTTACCTTTTTGTCTTGTTTCAAGATGCTAGTCCTAAACAACAGACCGTTTGAGTTTACCTTTTGTTTTGTTTCAAGCTGCTAGTCCTAAACAACGGACCACTTGAGTTTACCTTTTGTTTTGTTTCAAGCTGTTAGTCCTAAACAACGAACCGCTTGAGTTTACCTTTTTTTTTTAAGCTGCTAGTCATAAACAACGGACCGCTTGAGTTTACCTTCTTGTCTTATTTCAAGCTGCTAGTCCTAAACAATGGACTGCTTGAGTTTACCTTCTTGTCTTATTTCAAGCGGTCAGTCCTAAACAACGGACCGCTTGAGTTTACATTTTCATCTTGTTTTAAGCCGCCAGTCCTAAACAACGGAAAGTTTACACCTACCTGTCTTTCTATCGAGTGTCATCCCCAATGCGTCTGGTCCAGAGATGTCATTAAATTTTTTGTCTTCGTTAAGTTATCGTTCCAAACCCATACGGTAGTAGACGATCAATTTCCCCAGTGAAACTACATTCGCCTAGCGGAGTCGGATCCATTTCTTCAAAGAATTTGGGTATCCCTTTTGTTGTTTCTCATCCCAGTCAAAACATATTTGTCTTTCTGCATTCATAATTGCATCACGAGCATTACATAGTGTCTTAGGTCCAAAATTGGTGTACTTTTGTATTTAAATCTCTTTAGCCCATCTTATCGAAGAATTCATCTTCAAGTCTCCGGACGAAAAAACTTAAACAGTGGCATCTGTCATACCCCAATTTTTGACCTAAGGTCTCACCGTCACGTTCCTTTGACCTTAAATATTCCTTGATTTTTCAGAGAAAATTTCGGCAGAGAAGCATTTTAAAATACCTCATTTTTTGTAGCGATTCGGCCCCTCTCCTCACTTTTTTATTTTTATTATTATTAGTCCTTTTATTTTTATTTTATTTTATTTCCATCTTTTATTTTATTTTGCTTTGCTTTTTTTTAGGTTATTTTCTTTTTATTTATTACTTAGAATAGGTCCAAAATTAAAATGCCCAAGGTCCAAAAAAAATTCAAGTCAAGTGTCAACTTTAACATTCCTTTTTCAAAATTCATCATAATTGTCCATTATTTCCATTAAACTGATTTACCATTTTCATCAACCATTTTGTACTATAAATAGAAGCTTTGACAAACACTTCAAGACACACAAAAAGTTCTCTTGAGTTGTCAAAGAACTTTTCTCTCTTCTCCCTCATTTAGCTTGTGTTGACGAACTTTTCTTTTCTTCTCCCTCTTTTTCTGTCCCTTCGGAATTTTGTCCCTTCGGTTGTCCCTTTATTTTATTTCTTTTATTTTCTTGCATTTTGTTTCTTTTTAGTATTTTTGCATTTCATTTTATTTCTATTTAGCATTTTAATTTTTTGTCACTTATTTTCCAGCAAACAAATTCTATTTTTATTTTAACATAAAAAACACAAACAAATTCTATTTTTGCCACTTTGGCTTTTACATTTTAAAACCTTTTTCAAAATTAATAAAAAAAACACATAACCAATCAAACGTCAATTTTGACCCCGAACTACGAGGTTTTGATCCCTCACGGGTACGTAGGCAAATGACATCCGTCCTTCCAAATCAATAAAAAATGTAGATCATAGGCTTCTTTCTTCTTTTTATTCACTTCTCATTCCATTTTTAAGCAAGTAAGTTATAACACATTAAAATAAATAAAAGCAAGAGGTTCTTGTAGAGTACTATGAACATAAAATGTGCTAATACCTTCCTTTTATGTAACTAATCTCCGAACCCTAAATCTCTTCAAATATGGGGTAGTTTGAACTTTTTTCCCCTTTTCTTAAAAATTAAATGTTCAGTCGTGAAATAAAATAGTGAGTCAAAAGCTAATCAAATAGCCTTGATCTCCAAAAAATGACGCGACAAGGCAAAAGGATTTTGTCTTTTCAAATCAATAAAATAAACAACAAACTTACTACTTCTCCCTTCATTCTTTCACTTTTTTAAGCACCATTTTCAAAAATAAGTAAAATTTAGCGCAAGATAAGAATATGTAAGAGGTTCCTATGGGAAACCATAGACGCTTAGGATGCTAGCACATTCCCTTCGCGTAACCAACCCCCGAACTTTGATCAATAAAAGTTGAAAGTTCAAAGATCGACGATTCAAGACCAACCCAATGACTTGATATCCGAAAATCAAGAGCACTAATGGAAATACTATTTTTTGTGGAAGTAATAATAAAATAATATGGAAATACATTTTTTGTGGAAAGGATATGAAAACACTTGGCAATTTTGTCTGTTGTATTGAGGGGAACAACACAGATGTACAACATAAAATCGCCTGATAAAAAAGTAACATGATTTTTTGTTTTGTGCTAGTTTTTTATGAGTTTGAGATGTGGTCAACGAAGGTTAAAGAGGATTAACGGGGACGATTAGTGACATGTATTAGTATTCCACGTGTTATTTTATAATTGGTTAATAATAAGAATAATTCATAAGGAATTGTGTGTGAGTTTTCTCTTTAAATTAAATTTATTCTAATTTATTTATTACATGTGTTATTTGTATTTAAAATAAAATTAAAATTAAAAATTAGGGTATTTTTGAAAAGAAAAGTTCAACTTAAAATTGTGCTGAAATTGGTGGTTTTATATATATATATATATATATATATATATATATATATATATATATATATATATATATAAGCTTTTAATTATTATTTTTACAAATCCAATATCACAACCCAGCCACAAGAACAACCCATAATCACAATACACACCGGCAGTGCTACGACCGTTGTGGGTCAGCAACCCTCCCGGTTCTGTGTGAATCTCACCGCAAACCCTATTCCAGGGATAATTTTTGGCGACGTTGCAACAATCGTAAGCACCAAAAACTCTCATCAGCAACGTTACCGTCTTCTTCTCTCCGACGCCGTTTTGTATTTCCAACCAAAAGGGTCCTCTCGTCATCAACAACAACCGCAATGTAGATACCGGTATTTGGTTCAAGTCCTGACCCGAATTTAGCTTTAGAGAAGTTCCAGAACAAGTGTGTATTTGAAGAGAGTTTTTTTGTTCCGTTTTTTTGCAGAAAATGTTGGCTTTTTGATTGTTTTTTAGATGGTGGTGAATTGAATGGGTGGTGATGAAGTTGACCATGAAGGGTTTCAATTTTCTTTTGTTTCGCAGAGGTTGTGTTAATGATGGTTGGGGTTTGAAGAAGGAGAAGGAGAAGAGGAGGAGGGTAGGAAAGTAATAAGATAAGTTTGTGGATGAATTTATGGAATTTTCGTAAAAAAATGTAATTCTGGGTTTATGTAATTTTGGATTGGGAATGGTAGGAGGAGAAAGATGAAAGCCAAAGAAAGAGTGTTTTGGTTGAAGATGAAATTAGGGGTAAAATGGTCATTTCGCGTGCGTATGAATCAATTAGCAGCGCCGCATTATCAAATTACCGTCGTGGCAGTGATTAAGTGGGGAGAAGGACGAAATTTTAAATGATTAAATTTTACAAGGACTAAACACATAAAAGCCTTAAAAAAATTAGGCTTAATTGGTCTTTTGGTCCCCTAAGTAATTTTCAATTTACATTTTGGTCATATAACTCGTAAAATCAACATTTTGGTTCCTCTTGTTTGCTCCGTTAGTTAAAAAGGTCATTGACTGTTAACTTTAACTATAAATGTCTAAAGTGAAACACAAATAATGTTGTCCACCATAGACCTTATTAATTCTTTTAATTTTAACCGTTTGATCGTTTTTTTATCAGAAACTGATGTTGGATCATGAAGGTCCATTGTATCTTATGGTGTACAATCAACACTTAATTTTTTTTTTGCCAATTTCTTCATCTTCTACCTTATCTTCCTATCATCTTCATCATTAACCATACTCAAAAATCCAGAAAACAAAACCCAAAAGGACAATCGCCTTCATCAAAGTGTTAGATGAAAACTCAGAAATGCAGTACACAAATACTCATAACCATCATCAACCTTTGATCGTAACACAAACACACTGTTATATTCAATAACATTATAAAAATACCCATAAACCTCAAATATCTGCACGAACAGAAACGCAACTTGTTATGCTTTCCTATTGATTTTCGAGAAACCCATAACCGGCATGAAAAATCATTGATTGGTTACGGAAGGGGTTAGAGAAAGAGAAAAGGCGAGTAGTTTTGGTGTGGTGGTAATGATGTTTAAATCCGGCGCGGTTAGGAAGTTTTCCGGCAAGGTGGTCCGCCGATGAAGTTGCTACAATTATGAAATAAATATAGGGCTTTTGTAGAGGTCATCATGGAGAAAGAGTCTTATGATGGCCGAAATTTAGAGAGAAAGTGGTGATTGAGGTATTTCAAACTCTCACCAATCTAAAAATAAGTAAATGGTTATTGAAGAGGAAGAAGAGAGGAAAAGGTGGGTTTAGTGATGGGTAAGAAATTTGAGTGTTGGGTTGAGGACTGATGAAGATATTGGGGTTTTTGGGTTAGGGTTAGGGGTACATGAATTTGGTGAATTGTGGGTTGTGATGGATGATTGTTGTTTTTGATGGGTGGATTGAGTTTTGGATGAAGTTTAGAGTTGATTTGGTTTAGAAATTGTGTGATTTGGTGAAGTTTGGAGAGCATTATGGAGATTTGAAGGTTTAGAGAGACGTTAGAGATGAGAGAAAAGTTTGTGTTGGTTGAATGAGGAAAAAAAAAACAAATATATATATTTATTTTTTTGAGGAGGGTAATTTTTTTTTTGGCTGATGGGTTGGCACGACCGTGCCACCATAGGCACAAGCCGTGCCAACTCTTTGGAAAATGAGGGCTGTTTTTTTTTTTGACAAGCTAGGCAAAAAAAAAAATCTTTCGCTTTTTCGCATCAAATTTGGACAAATACCTACAAAATAAATTAAAAAAACACAAAACAAACAAAATAAAAGCAATAAAATTTGTGGGTTGCCTCCCACGAAGTGCTCGTTTAAAGTCATTAGTTTGACAGATAGAAGATTTACGTTTCTCAATCTGGGTTACGTAGACCATTGTGTGTAGATAATGCTAAAGAACATTCTTTCACACGATGATCAATCACATCAATCATACAACATGAATCAAATAAAGAGGGACCCTTCATCAATTTGGAAATTTCAAACTCTACCTTCTCATCACCTACATGAAAAACTATCTTACCAAACTTGACATTAATAATAGCACCTGCAGTAGCGAGGAATGGCCTTCCTAGAAGGATTGTGATTTCAAAATCCTCTTTTATGTCTACTACTACAAAATCCGTCGGGATATAAATCTTTTCCACCCTAATGGGGATATCCTCAAGGATTCCGGCTGGATGGATAATGGAACGATCGGCTAACGGCAAGGTCATCTTAGTGGGTTTCAAATCACCTATATTATTCCTCTTCAAGAGGGACAAGGGCAACAAGTTAACACTAGACCCTAGATCACACATGGCCTTTCTCAATGGTTTCCTTCCCAATCGCACAAGGGATGGAAAAACTATCGGGATCTTTGAGCTTTGGAGGCAATTTCTTTTGTATGACAGCACTACATTCTCTTGTTAGAGCTATTGTCTCATTATCCTCTATTTTTCTTTTCTTTGATAAAATATCTTTCAAAAAAATTGCATAAAGAGGCATCTGAGACAAAACTTCAGCAAAAGGAACATTGATGTATATTTTTTTCAGCATGTCTTCAAACTTTTTAAATTGTGCATCCGAGTTAGGTTTAACAAGCCTTTGTGGAAAAAGAATTTTTGGCTTATAAAATGTTGGGACAATTGGCTTCTCTCTTTCTACTACAACTTTCTCACTTTTGGCTTTTCACTCTCTACCTCAACCTCATTAGTCTTGGGTTTCCCTATGGGGTCTTATAGTTGCCTACCATTCGTAAGTGTAATAGCATTCAAATGGTTAGTTTTAGTTTGGCTAACTTGTTGGGCTACTTGAAAGATTTGAGCTTCTAGCATTTTTTTGGTGCGTAAAAATGGAGTCCACTTTAGATGTAAGCTTGACAATAGAGTCATTCAAAAATCCAGTTTGATTTTTAAGTTCTTGAAATTACTTGGATTGATCCATAAATTTTTATAGTAAAATTTCCAAGTTGGACTTTTGCGGGACTACGTGGTTGTTTGCATAACCGAGTGATGTTGTTTGTTGTCCAAAGGGATTTTGAGGAGTTTTGTTATAAAACTTTTGGTTTGACCTCAACCCTTGATTATATTTCCCATAGTTCAATTGCTCTGGACTTTCAACAACACTACATAGTTGGCATTCAACACCAGTATGGCCAAGTTTTCCACAAAATCCACCTTAGCAGATAGATGATCAAGGGTAGAAACTTTGTACATACCTGCCTCTTTTTAGAGGGTGGAGGAGCAACAACAGCGGCGGTTTTCTCACTTGTTCACTGATAGTGGTTTTGAGCCATGTCATCGATCAAAGCATATGCTCCTGTGTAAATTTTATTCATCAAAGCTCCACCTGCAGCTGCATCAACATGTATTTTTGTGGTATATGAAAAACCATTATAGAAAGTATGGGTAAGTAGCCATTTCTCTAAACCATGATGGGGGCATAGCCTGAGCATTTCTTTGAAACACTCCCACGCATGTAAAGAGATTCCCCATCTTTTTGAGTGAATCGTGTGATATGATTCCTTAATTGAACAATTTTACTGTGGGGAAAGAATCGGGCAAGGAATGCTTGCCTCATTTGGTCCCATGAAGTAATAGAACCAACTTCAATGAATGAAACCAAGCACTAGCACTATTCCCTAAGGAAAAAGGAAAGATGTGCAGCCTTACGACCTCTTGGTTTGCCTTCAAGGTTCCACTGAGTTTTAAAAAATTTGAAACATGAAGATTCAGATCCTCAGTGGGTGATCCGAAAAATTGATTTTGCTGCACTAAGTAAATAAGTGCAGGTTTTATTTCAAAATTATTACCCTCAACCGTTAGGTACACAATAATAGCATGTGGCTCTTCCGTAAAAGGGGTTGCATACTCTTTAAGAGTGCATTTCTCAACTATATCGTTATTATTTCGTGCTTCCCAAGAAGTTAAAGGTAAAAGAAAGTAATATAAAAAGAAAAGTTTTTTTTTTCTTTTTTTAGTCTAATCGTTAAAAAAAATTAATCAAGTTGCAAAAACTCCGCGGCAGCGGCGCCAAAAACTTGATGTGTAAAACCGCAAGTGCACGGTTCTACCGAAGTAGTAAAAGGAAAGTATCGTTCCAACAAGGAGTTGTTCAATTTAATTAATTTTTAGAAGATGATTAGAAGAAAGTTTTGATTTTTAACGGAAGAAAATAATAATAAAAGGCGCCTTGGGATTATTGGTCCATCTTAATGACAAGTTCTTCACAAACAAGCCCTAAACCGTTAATTTTATATTGGACCTACTTTCTAAAGACAAGTTTCTCTTAAGCATATCAAAGCTTCTCTCGAAGTCATTGAGTGTGTTCCTCTAGCAACCACGCCTATTCTCATGGTTGATTGCTATTAGAATCCTTGAAGAACGAAACTTTATATGTTTCAAGGTTTGCTAGACTATTCTCATGTTTCACAACCCTTGTCTAATTTCACTTGTTCCAATATCAAAGCTCCGCGTTCGCTTTATGAATTGATATATGTGATGATGAATTAACAAATATTAACCCTCCGCGTTCGCATTATGAGTTTGGTATTTGTTAATTCATTATAAAAACGGTGAAATTAGATTAGAAAGTAGATTTATGTAAAATTAGGGTTCAAGGCTTGGTTTGATTAGAATTATGTCATTAAGACTTATCCAACAATCCCAAGACAAGAAGAGTCTACTCACTCACATTCATTGTAGACATAGAAGAGAAGAAGAAGAAGAAGAAGAAGAAGAACATAAATGTATATAACAATAAAATAAAGGTGAACTTTTATTCCAAGAACAAAAGATGATTTGTTGTGATAGCTAGCTACTCTATTTATAGTTTACAATGACTTAAGCCCTAAGAAAATACATCACTAGAATGTTCCACAAGAAACCACAGGCTTTTAGGTCAGAAATAAACTAATAGGTAGCTTGTCCATAATTGGCACGGCCATGTGGCTGGTGGCACGAGCCGTGCCAAGCTTCTGACTTGGGGAAATATATTTTTGTGCTGAATCTTCGTATTTTCAACACGAATCAGCTCCAAATCCTCTTTCTTTTGCTCCAAGACCGAATCTTTAGAATATTTGTTCCTGAAATTAAATATCTTGCAATCGATGTAAAATAGCTCTAAAAAGGAAATAATATTAAATAAAATGAAATCAAATATAAATAAAACAGACTCAAATATTATATTAAAAACACTAAATATTGACTCATCAGACATTTTTTATTAACAGAGCAAAACAAGAGGGGCTAAAATGTTGATTTTACGAGTTATAGGACCAAAATGTAAACGGAAAATTACTTAGGAGACCAAAAGACCAATTAAGCCAAAAAAAAATAATTACAATCACACAAACAACTAGATATCATATATACTTACGAGTGAGGGGAAAATAACATATGAAGTTGTAGGTTGATCTCCTCTATTATCATTACATCCAACCAAATACCTACATCTTTCATTAAAGAAGAGTGTAAAGACAAACCAAAACAATTAGACTTAACTAGTTATGAGTCCAACCAAAAACGAAATATTTAGAGGAATTTAAATTGTACTATTAGATGGAACAATTCTTATGAAGTTATATTACCTTTTAGTTGGATTATTCAAATTTCTAATTACAAGATCTTTTGTTCGCCGGAGGTTAAAAAAAACATATGCGTCTTTTTGCAGCGGAGCATCCGTAGTGGTGGGCCGACATTAAAGAAGGTAAATGAAAAGCAATAAATTATACTTATCGTTTGACATTGTTGTTTGTGCAACAAGTTATGCAATGAATATGTGCAACAACTCATTAACTTGAGCAATTAAAATATGTGCAACAACTTATGTAGTCCCGACAATGATTTTTCATTGCCGGTCTAATATGAAATAAATAATTTTCTTTTTTGCAAAAATAATTTTCTTTTAGTCGAATTTCTAATTACCAATATCTGTTGTTCACCGGAGGGTTAAAAAAAACACATACGTCTTTTTTGCAGCAGAGCATCCGTAGTGGTGGGCCGACATTAAAGATTGTAACTGAAGAGCAATGAATTATACTTATCACTTGACAATGTTGTATGTGCAAAAAATTATACAATGAATATGTGCAACAACTCATTAACTTGAGCAATTAAAATATGTAGTGCCGACAATGATTTTTCATTGCCGTTATAATATGAAATAAATAATTTTTATTTTTACAAAAACAACTTTCTTTTAGTCGGATTAATCAAATTTCTAATTACCAAGATCTTTTGTTCACCGAGGGTTAAAAAAATCATATACGTCTTTTTGCAGCGGAGCATCTGTAGTGGTATGCCGACATTAAAGATGGTAAGTGAAGAGCAATGAATTATACTTATCGCTTGACATTGTTGTATGTGCAACAAATTATGCAATGAATATATGAAACAACTCATTACCTTGAGTAAATAAAATATGTGCAGCAACTTTTTGTCAAAAAAAATATGTGCAGCAACTTATGTAGTGCCGATAATGATTTTTCATTGCCGTTCAAATATGAAATAAATAATTTTTTTTTTACAAAAACAATTTTCTTTTAGTCGGATTAGTTGAATTTCTAATTACCAAGATTTTTTGTTCACCGGAGGGTTTAAAAAAACATATACGTCTTTTTGCAGCGGAGCATACGTAGTGGTGGGCCAACATTAAAGATGGTAACCGAAGAACATTGAATTATAATTATCGCTTGAAATTGTTGTATGTGCAACAAATTATGCAATGAATATGTGCAACAACTCATTAACTTGAGCAATTAAAATATGTGCAACAACTTATGTAGTGCCGACAATGATTTTTCATTGCCGTTCTAATTTGAAATAAACAATTGTGTTTCTTTTTACAAAAATAATTTTCTTTTAGTCGGATTATTCGAATTTCTAATTACCAAGATATTTTGTTCATCGGAGGGTTAGAAAAAACATATACGTATTTTTGCAGCTGAGCATCCGTAGTGTTGGGCCGGTATTAAAGATGGTAACTGAAGAGCAAAGAATTATACTTATCACTTGACATCGTTGTTTCTGCAACAAATTACGCAATGAATATTTGCAACAACTCATTAACTTGAACAATTAAAATATGTGCAACAACTTATGTAGTTATGTAGTGCCGACAATGATTTTTTTACTGCCGTTCTAATATGAAATAAATAATTTATTTTTTAACATTTATTTTTTGTAGTTTTATAACTTTTTTTTTGTCAAGTAGTTTTAAGATGAATAAGTGGGGTGTCTGGAGTTCGAACCCCGACCCATGCATATAACAATGCATGTCCCTGCCAAATGAACTATGTTTACGGGAAACCGTTGTTTTATAACTTTATTCATGTCATTATTTATGATAGTGTACTCTTTCTATTTCTCACCACACACATGTTTCTCTCATCTATCTCATACATCTAATTTTTCCGAGCCAAAAAATTTATTCAACCAACATTTCTTCTCATTCACATGGCAATTAACAACAACGATATCAAACTCCATGAACACTTCAACGTTGTTCCTCCATCATCAACCCATAATAAGTCGTTTAAGGTTTGTGCACGATATTAAGGAGATGATTAATTGTATTGATTTTAATTGTAAAATTAGTTGCATTTACTAAAATACCCTAATTAATTGTAGTTAGTGGAGTAGTTAAGTTGAATGAAATTCAATTTTTAGAGTATATTAGTGGGAAAAATAAAATAATAAATGATGCATTTGTATTGTAAAGTGACAATTATTTTGTGAAAAAGAAAAAAATGCTAAAAAGACAATAACTGTGAGACGGAGAGAGTAGATAATAATAAGATGCCGGGCTCTCGTACCTTGTTGTATCTTTTTAGGGTTTAAGTTTTTTTTTTGAAAAGGTTTTAGGGTTTAAGTTAATTGAGTCCTTTTAGATTTTATTATATATTCACATGTAAACCTAATTTTAATAAGTTATGCCTTGGATATTATTTAAATCTATGTTGCCTCCTTTGTTGTTTTCTTTTTCTCTGATTCTCTATTTTGTTAACATGACATCACGATCATGATTCGAATATGTTTGCTTTGTTTTTGAATTTACTCTATCATTTTAAAAAAAAGGGAATTGACTCTATCACTATGTTGTTGTGTTTCCACTATTGTAGAGAACGAATGTATTGAAAGGGAAAATGTTAAAATGTGTCTCAAAATTGATGTTGAAGCTTGGAAAAATTGTGTTTCTGGGAGGTTGTCACTGGAAAAATTGTGGCACGATGTAGAGACAACGTGGCACGATGCAGGAGCAATGTGGCACAATGTAGAAGATAAGGTCAAGTAATGTACTTCTACCAACTCCAGCGTGGCACGATGGGTTGGAAATGTGGCACGATGCCTCGGGGTCTATGCATTATTTAAGACTTCATTCTTTATGTTTTTGGTAGAGCTTTAAGAGAGAGAAACTTGAGAAATCAATAGAAACTTTAGGGTTGAGGATCTTTGATTAGGGTTATCTTGAGAGGTTCTCTTGAGTTGAGAAACATTTGTAAACACCTTGGGTGAGTGAAAGTCATTGAGTGTCTTGTTCATTTGTGAGATTGAGAAAATGGTAGAAATTAAGGTTTGTTCTTTGTAAGCTTGTTGAAACTAATTTATTGCACCCCTTTTGTATCTCTTTGTAAGAACTTATTGATAGTGGATTAGAGAGATCAATATCTCCCCCAAAGCAGCTCAAGTGCAATATTCTAAAATCCAACATTGTCCAACTGTTTGAGGTAATTGCTACAAAAACAAAGATCTATTTTGTGATGGAATATGTTTATGGGGTTTAAAATTCTAGTCAAAGATTACATACGAATATATAGTATAATTAGAAGGACTCTAGTAAGAATATTTTACCTTTTTTTAGCAAAAGAATATTTTACATATATACGTTTACATTTATAGCTTAATACCCATATAAATCATTTATAATACCAAACTTTATGTATATTACAATAATTAAATATGGTGCCCCGTGCCCACATATAACATGGCTATTTCAAAAACCAAACTTGCTTACAATATGGGACCCATAATGTGAGCTCAATACTGACATGCTAAAGCCTCATATTTTCCACGTGAGCTTTTTGTTCCCTTGCAATCATAGAGTTTTCCTCACTCGGTTCTTTATTTTTAATCAAATACATCTTGGTAAAAAATTTATGGATGTGTTTGATACAGCTTAAAAAAAATAGATTTTATGTTAAAAAAATTTGGAGAATTTTTTGTAGAGATTTAAGAAAAACTGAAGTTATTTTTTGTTTGTCTGCTTCCTATAAAAATTCATTTAAAAAAGAAAAATAGTTTTAACATAAAAACTGAGAGATTTATAGTCTCTTACCATTGCCGGCAATAATTTCCATTTGCCCATCTAAGGTGAAATAATTTTGTTGCCGATAATAAATTAGCTCCCACTTAAATTGGTATCGGAGAGAATCAAATCTGAGACTCTAAAAGAAATACGTGTTCACAGATTCCAAATTAATACCAACAAACCAACCCAATGTGTTTATCATTTTAAACTATTAATATTTCTCACCAAACATGTCTAGCTCTCTCATCTTTCGATACAATAAAAGGTTTCTTCTAATCATTCAAAGCTAAGAAATTATATTCAAAAAACACTTACTTTATCTCATATGGCTTTCAACATCAACAATATCAAAATCCATGAACACTTCAATGTTGTTCCTCCATCCTCAACCCAAACCACAACAATCCCTCTCACTTTCTTCGACATACTATGGCTAAAGGTGTTTCCAGTAGAACGTGTTTTCTTCTACACCCTTCCAAGTTCACAATCACACCCTTCTTTCTTCTTCCAAAAGCTTGTTCCAATTCTCAAATCTTCACTCTCTTTAACCCTCAAACACTTTCTCCCTTTAGCTGGTAAGATCATCTGGCCTTCCGAATTTCAACGGCCAATAATCCAATATACCCCAAATGATGGTGTTTCCTTACTCATTGCAGAGTCTAACGTTGATTTCGATCAAGTCATTCAAAACTCACCCCATGAAGCTTCTTTGTCTCGTTCTTTTATACCACATTTGGAATCAACAAATTCTTTTGCTTCTATTATTTCCATTCAGATAACCCTTTTTCCAAATAATGGTTTTTCCATTGGAACCAGCACACACCATGCTGTTCTTGATGGAAAATCTTCAACCATGTTCATCAAAGCATGGGCTTATTTATGCAACAAAACAATTGAAACCAATGAAGAATCACCAACTTTGTTACATGAGTTAGAACCTCTACTCAACAGGGAAATCATCAAAGACCCAACTGAATTTGGTGTTGCATTCGGAAATAGTTGCACTGAGATCATATCCATGATGTTCTCAAATGAAAAAGGAAACGAACGTAGCTTAAATATTTTACACTTTGAACCAAAACTCGAAGACTCAGTTCGTGCCACGTTCAATCTCACTCTTGAAGATTTGATCAAGATAAAGCAAATGGTATTATCAAAATGGGAAGTTGTTGATAAAAATGAATCAAATTCAAAGCCACAATATTTATCAACTTTTGTTCTCACTTGTGCTTATTCACTCGTTTGTTACGCAAAAGCGATTCATGGAGCTGCTAAGGAGAAAGAGAAGTTTTCTTTTGCTTTCCCCATAGATTGCAGATCAAGGTTAGAACCACCAATACCAAATAACTATTTTGGAAACTGTATTTGGGGGCATTTTATTGGTACGAAACCATCAGACTTTATCGAAGAAGATGGTGTTTATTTAGTTGCTAAGTGTATTCATGAGAAAATAAAGATGATAAATGATAATGGTGTTCTTCAAGGATCTATGAAAGATGGGTTTGACAAATATAATTCTTTGTTAAATGAGGGATTTGGTATTTTTGGAGTGGGGGGGTCTAACAAATTTGGTGTTTATGAGACTGATTTTGGTTGGGGAAGGCCGGAAAAGGTGGAGATGGTGTCGGTGGATAGAGGTTTAACTATTTGTTTAGCAGAAAGCAAAGATGAAAATGGTGGGGTTGAAGTTGGTCTTGTTCTTAATAAGCATGTAATGGACCTTTTTAGCACTTTGTTTCTTGAAGGACTATGCAATTAATTGATTGTGGGGAGCAAGTGCAATATGTTGATTAACATCTTCAAATGGATAGGAACACATGATTTTCATGCCTGAATAAATTGTGTGTTTCGAATAAAAGAGAATGGAGTTTTAGTTTGTAACTTGTTTTAGAATAAAGATCGGTAGACATCTTTAATGTTTTCACCTCTTTGTATCACTTTTAAAAATTTCAGTTAACCAAATATATGATGTGTGTGACCACAATTTTTCAGTTGCGTGACCACTATTTATAAGCTGAAAAATGTGGTAACGCAACTATAAAAATGTGGTCACACAGACTATATATTTAGTTAACTGAAATTTTTCAAAGTGGTACAAAATGGTGTGTGCCTATCATTGCTCCTTGTTTTAAGTGGTAGCAACCGTTGATTTTGAATTGATTTTATAAAATAAATTTTGGTTAAAAAATCTAATATAAACTTTTCTTTTGAGAGGAGTCTAATATAAAGATATTTACATGTTTTAGTATGAAATGTTAGTAGGTTAATTTTCTCCTTTATGTGAAAAATATCGTTAGTTTTATTTTTGTCAAGATTTGAACTTTAGACTTTTAACTCATCTTCTATTTTGAATCTTTTATGTGAAAATGAGTTGAATAATAAATTGAAAATATCCAATGCGTAGGTTTTTGCAACATATTTGTCATTTTTTAGTTCGATAATGAGTTGATCTAAGCGATAAAGGACTTGAGCATTTTAAGCAGGGGATCAATATTTGATTCTTAACTCTTGTGTATTGAAAATATTTGGTTGGAAAGAGAAGAACTTACCTTATTTTCCACACAAGTTCTATAAGATTAGTCTTTGTTAAACGGCGGTAGATACTTCATATCATTATCATGATAATTCAAAGAAAAAAGAGATGAAGTTGTAGATTGTTCTCTATTATCATTGCAATCAGCCAAATACGAACATCTTTCATTAAAAAATGTCCCGACAGACAAACCAAAACAATCGAACATAACTAGTTGTGAGTCCAACCAAAAATGAATTTTATAGGAGAATTTGATTATAAGATGAAACAATTTGTATTCTCCTAAGAAAAATCTATGTGGTGGGCTCGCTTGACATTATTGTATATGCAACAACTTATGTAGTACTGACAATGATTTCTCATTGCCGTTCTAATATGAAATAATTGTGTTTTGTTTTTTTAACAAAGATAATTTTGTTGTTTTATTCATGACACTATTTACGATAGTGCACTCTTTCTATTTCTATTTCTCACCACACATGTTTCTCTCATCTTTCCCATACTTCTAATATTTCAGAGCTAAGAAATTTATTCAACCAACACTTCTTCTTTTTCACATGGCATTTAACAACAATATCAAAATCCATGAACAATTCAAAGTTGTTCCTTCATCATCAACCCAAACTACAACAATTCCTTTCACTTTCTTCGACATATTTTGGCTAAAGTTTCATCCTATAGAACGAATCTTCTTCTACACCCTCCCAAATTCACAATCACACCCTTCTTTCTTCTTCCAAAAGCTGGTGCCAATTCTCAAATCTTCACTCTCTTTAACCCTCCAACACTTTCTCCCTTTAGCTGGTAAAATTATTTGGCCTTCGGAATCTCAAGAACCAATAATCCAATACACACCAAATGATGGTGTTTCCATGCTCATTGCAGAGTCTGATGTAGATTTCAAGCATGTCATTGAAAACTCACCTCATGAAGCTTCTTTGTCTCGTTCTTTTTATACCGCATTTGGAATCAACTGATTATTTTGCTTCTATTATTTCAATTCAGATAACCCTTTTTCCAAATAGTGGTTTTTCTATTGGAATTAGCACACACCATGCTGGTCTTGATGGAAAATCATCAACCATGTTCATCAAAGCTTGGGTTTATTTATGTAAGAAAACAATTGAAAGCAAAGAAGAATCACCAACTTTATTACCGGATTTAGAACCTTTATTCGATAGGGAAATCATCAAACACCCAAATGAGCTTGTCATTACATTCACAAATAGCTGGACCGAGATCATATCCATGATGCACCCAAACGAAAAAGGAAATGAACGTAGCTTAAATATTTTAACACTTTGAACCAAAACTTAAAGACTCCGTTCGTGCCACGTTCATTCTCACACGTGAAAATTTGAACAATATCAAGCAAAGTGTGTTATCAAAATGGCAAGATTTTGATACAGATGAATCATATTCAAAGCCACAAACTCTATCATCTTTTGTTCTCACTTGTGCTTATTAACTTGTTTGTTATGCAAAAGCGATTCACCGAGCTGATATGGAGAAAGAGAAGTTTTCTTTTGCTTTCACCGTAGATTGCAGAGCAAGGTTAGAACCACCAATACCAAGTAACTTTTTTGGAAACTGTGTTTTTGGGAACTTCATCGATACACAACCATTGGATTTCATAAAAGAAGATGGTGTTTTCTTAGTTGCTAAGTGTATCTACGAGAAAATAAAGATGGTAAATGATAACGGTGTTCTTAAAGGCGCGTTTATTGATCCATATGATAAGTATCATTCTTTGTTAAATGAAGGATTTGGAGTTTTTGGAGTGGCGGGATCTAATAGATTTGGTGTTTATGAGACTGATTTTGGTTGGGGAAGGCCAGAAAAGGTGGAGATAGTGTCGGTGGATAGAGCTTTAACCATTGGTTTGGCGGAGAGCAAAGATGGCGATGGCGGGGTTGAAGTTGGTCTTGTTCTTATTAAGCATGTAATGGATCTCTTTAGCAATATGTTTCTTGAAGGACTATGCTTTAATTGATTGTGGAAAGCAAGTGCAGTGTGCAAGATAATAAAATATGAGGCTCATGTTGTTGGATTTTTTTGGCTTTCAAGTTAATGGAGTGTTTCAACATTTTATTATATTTTAACTTGTAATCCAAATTTTGATAAGTTATGTTTATGATATTATTAAAATGCTTGCTGCCTCCTTTGATATTATGAAATGACTGATCTGTTGCTTGATTCGCCATATTCAAAAATCCAACATCGTCCAACTGTTTGTGATGGAATATGTTAAAGGGGTTGAAAATTCTAATTAAAGATTACATGCGAATATATAGTATTATTTAAATCTTATTTTCCTCCTTTGTTAGTTTCTTTTTCTCTAATTCTCTATTTTGTTAACATGACATCAAGATCATATTCGAACTTCTTAAAACTATTCGTCGCTTTAGAGTCCCAAATTTTTTAGGATATGTTTGCTTTGTTTTTGAATTAACTATATCATTTTTTAAAAGGAAATTGACCCTATATATATCATTGTGTTGTTGTGTTTCTAGTATTGTAGAAAACAAATGTATAGAAAGGGAAAAGGTTCCTGTTGAAGTTTTGTTACTTAGAACCATTGGAATTGAATCCTTTGGAAATTTAACTAATTGATGCCATCTTTGAAAATTTGTTGCTTGATTCGCATAATCAAAGATCCACATCAAACAACTGTTTGAGGTAATTGCTACAAATACAAAGATCTATTTTGTGATGGAATATGTTTATGGGGTTGAAAATTCTAATCAAAGATTACATACGAATATATTGTATAATTAGAAGGACTCTAGTAAGAATATTTTATTTGTTATGAATAATTAACTTAATGAATGTCATCCTTAGTCTTTATTAGAAAACTATGAGTTATTAACTTAATGCAAGCTATTCAATTTTCATTATTATTAATCAGTTTGTTACAACAGAGAGATTGACTTATATCGTATAACTAGGAATAAGATGAATGAGTAAGTAACTTGCCACATCGTCATAGTTTATTACTCATTCTTTCTAACTACACTAACTTTATAAATCTGATACTAGAGTTATCTATATACTCTATTATACCCCCCACAAACTCAAGGTGGGACTCTATCAGAGTACACCTTTAGTTTGTTCCTGACAGAGACATAATTTGCTGGAGAAAGAGGCTTGGTGAGAGGGTCTACCAGTTTTTCAGTGCTAGGAACATGAAGTTGCTTAGATATGACTCTTTCCCGCACAAAATGTATGTCCAGTTCAATGTGTTTGGTTATGGAATGAAGGATGGGGTTATGTGTGAGAGCAACAACATTGAGATTGTCACACAGAAGTGTAGGAGTGCGAAAAGGCACTTTGAGTTCTTGTAAAAGAGACTGTATCCAGAGTAATTCAGTAGTTGTGTTTGCCATGCTTCTGTATTTTTCTTCAGTACAAGACTTGGCAACAACTTGCTGCTTCTTAGAGCTCCAGGATATGAGATTTGGCCCAAAGTAGATGCATGAACCAGAGAGAGATAGATTTTATGTCATCCTGATCAGTGGCCCAGTCAGAGTCACTATAGGCTCTTAGTGAAAAAGGAGGGCCAGTTTGAGAGGGTTGTATGAGCAGACCATGATCAAAAGTCCCCTTCAGATACCTTAGAATCCTTTTTACAGCTTTCCAATGAGATTCTAATGGATTGGCCATGAATTGAGAAACCTTATTGACACTAAAAGCTATGTCAGGTCTTGTCAAGGTAGCATACTGCAGGGCACCAACATTGGACCTATAAAGGGTGGTATCAGAAATAGAGTCAGTACCAAACTTGCTCAGTCTGCAGCTGCTAACCATTAGGGAGCCAATTGAGTTAAGTTGTCCATGTCAGCTTTACATAGTAAATCATGAATGTATTTTGACTGATTAAGCAAGAGTGCCCCGGATGACAAAACCTCAATGCCTAAGAAGTAATCAAGTTGCCCAAGTTGCTTCAAAGCAAAGGTGTGATTGAGTTTCCGAATTAGCTCTTGAACTTGAGAGGCAAAGGAACCAGTGATGAGAATGTCATCCACATATATTAACGGATAGATACATGCTGCATTTTGATTGTAGATAAGTAATGATGGATCACAACAACTTTTAGTGAAGCCAAACTGAATTAGTGCACTGGTTAGCCTCTCATTCCATGCACGTGGTGCTTGCTTTAAGCCGTAGAGAGACTTGTTCATCTTGCACACTAGAGATTTATCAGCAGCTTCAAATCCTTGAGGTTGAGACATGTATACTTCCTTTTGAAGAAAACCACTCAAAAAAGCATTGTTGATATCAATTTGTTGAATACCTCAGTTATAAGTGATAGCAATAGTGAGAATGAGCCTGATAGTGACAAGCTTTATAACAGGAGAGAAGGTTTCAGTGTAATCACATCCTAGTGTTTGATTGAAACCCTTAGCCACTAACCTGGCTTTAAACTTGTTAACAGAGCCATCTGGGTTTTCTTTAACTCTATAAATCCACTTGCAACCAATAGCCTTCTTGTGTGGAGGAAGATGAACAAAGTCCCATGAATTATTGTCAATCAAGGCTTTGTACTCATTTTTCATAGCCTGTAGCCAGCTAGGATCAGATAGAGCAGTTTTCACGGTCTTAGGGGAAAGTTCAGTGAGAAACACTTTGGGTTTTAATTTTCCAGTTTTGGTCCTTGTAACCATAGGATGAGAAAAATATCATTTGCAGTGAACTACATCGTAGGCAAAAACATTAAGAACAAATTTAAACCAATGATTATATTGAATGCATAAATTCTATACCACCAGCCAGACTAAGCGTACTACATAGAATGTTGGCTATTTATATATCATCCAAAGACAAAATAGAGTTTAGCTACCAATTGAGAGCATAACTAACAAAAGAATGTTGATATGAATTCTCATGCCTTCTTTTCTTTGTCTATCTCTATATTGTTTAAGCTACCAATGATAAAAAAAAAAAAAAAGAACCGACTCCGTCTCTATTTATAGAGGTTATGTAAATGTATGTTCGCTAGGCGCAATGTGGCTCACTAGCAAATCGAGTTTTCTTCATTGGAGGGAAAATCTAGTTGTCTTCAGATGTTTCTTAAAACCGCCTTAGCTAGATTAAAGGACCAATATTTTCCTAGCAAGACGCTTGTGCAAGAATGGATTCACAAGGTTTGTAATGAATCAATCACATGTGAATTGTACGAGCAAGCTTTATGTTTACTATTCTCCTTGAATATAGCAATATGAAATAAGTCCTAAATACAAAATTCATGTCATTCATTCCAAGTGAATAACATTCTTAATATTGAATTAGACCTAATACACTTATTTGTAAGTAAATAGTGGAATATAAGTACATATGTGAAGTGGAACTCACATCCAAAAATTATGCTAACATGCTAACCAACTTAGGCAATTATCTAAGCTTACTAGTTTGAAAGTATTAAAGAACATATCATTAAGGTTTTTGATGACATGTTGTCATTACGTAATTTTTAGGATTTATTTTGACATTTTGATAGAGTTCTAAGACAATATGAAGTATCCAGGAGTGTTAAAAGCAAGAAATTTGGAAGTGCTGAAAGCGAGAAATCGTGGCACGATTTGCATAGCCGTGACACGATTTTCTTGGCAGGGAGGCATGTTTTTGAGTTGCTTACATCGTGACACGATTTTCTGAGGCGTGGCACGATTTTTAGAAGAATTTGGAAGACATATAGAGTTAAGTGTCAAATCGTGACATGATTTTATGAAGCGTGGCGCGATTTTGACTTCAGTAAATTTTTCCTACTTAAGCTGAACCAAGTCCCAGACATAAGGGTTACGATTTTGGAGAGAAAAAGTGTGATGTTGAGACCTGAAGACTGCTAGAAGGGAAATTTCATCATCCTTTACTCAGTTCATGTATGTTTAATTATTTTAATGATGATGTTATTTGTAAACTCTATTATGAGTAGCTAAATCTCTTAGAGATTAGGTCTGAGTTTAATCTGTGTAACCCTAATTGATTCATGTTGCTGTGGAACTCTATTTATTATGAATGACCATTTAGTTTTTATTCAATTCAATTGTTCTTAATGATTTTTATATCCTGATCAAATATAAACATGTTTTCGTGAGATTGAATGACTACTGACCATAGCTTTCTACTTAGACCTAATTGAATTGTTCAAATAAACATGGTTAGTCTAGGAATGGATAATCGTTTATTTGTGATATTAGGTTAACGTTCTTAAAACCTTCAACGAATATTAGACCACCTAAAGAATTAGGAGCTGTAATCTTAGAAGAGGGTCCTAAGTCAAGGGATTGATTAGGGTTATTTAGTTAACCATCGTGAAATTAGAGAATCACTCATAAGAATAGATACAGTATTCCAATTAGGGGAACTCAAAGGAGTCGACAGACCTTGATCTCATCTCTCTCCATATTTTCTTAATCAAATCTTTATTTTCTGTTACTTGATTTCATAAAATCAAACCAAATCAACTGCCTAGGGCAAATCAATATAAACTTTTATACATCCTATTTAATAACGCAATCGAATTATTGAGATTAGAAACAATCCTTATGAGAATGATATTTTACTACTTCGATAGTTTTTGGTACACTTGCCAAATATCTATCAGTTTTTCTTTAGTGTTGTAATGAGGTCTGTTTACATAAGAATTGTTATTTATCTAAGCGTTTGATTCAAAATTGGCCTATGCATAGGGGATCATTCACAACATTCATATTTATATAGAAAACACAATATTTACAATCGCATTTCACCTTTTTAATTTTACAACTTATTTACAAACATTTGTGATACAAACATGTTTATATACTATTATTGACAACTTATTCTATTTCTTTTTCAAGATTTTTCTTTTCATTTTTATTCTTGTTGTCAAGATGGTATTTTAGAAATCACCATGTTACATGACTTTTAAGTAAGTCGTCGTTTTTATCCTCAACTTGAACAAAAGCATATAACTCAATTAAATTATCCTCCATCCTAAGACAAGAGACACATTTTAAGTAGACAATTAAGGTTTAGGGTTTTATTGTTAAAGAAAAATTAGAATTTTCTTATTTATTAACTCTGATTTGAATTTGGAAAACATGTTACATTTACTCCGCACATTAGGATTTCCTGGAGAATATGACAGTTGAGAATTGATGAGATTCTGTCAATTTGGCTCAGAGGGGTTCTACAATACTAGTTAACTCATTGGGTAGGATATATTTGGTCAAGTAGATATACTCAATTTCAAAAATTTGTGTTGATCCTTTTGATGCTTTCATACATTTCAAACAAGTCGTAAGATGAAACTTAAAGAGACCGATTCAAAACATTTAATTGTTGATCTCTTGTACATATAGTAAAACTGGAAAGCTTCCTCACAATTTAGGCTGGTTTTAAGTTATTCAAGATCAAATATTTTATTGTGGTGTAACTTATTTAATGATTTTGTATAAAGTACAAAGTTCAAATTGATGTTAACAAAAACGAAAAGCAATAAAAATTTACCTTGACTTTTCGCAATTCATACAAAGTTGTCATCATCATCATGCATTTGTTTATGATTCACTTAAAACCTCGCACTTTGAAGTTTTTCCATCCATTCATTTAGTCAACCATAAAATATAATCATTTATTCACACATCAACAGAGATAAATCTCAAGACACCTATGGAGGTTTGGAGTGGAAGACCGGCAAACTACTGTAATTTGAAAGTTTTCGGAGCTTTAGCTTTTGCTCATGTCAGACAGGACAAACTTGATGCTAGAGCTGTGAGGTGTATTTTCATTGGTTATCCTGAAGGTGTGAAAAGTTACAAACTGTGGAAGATGGAACCTGGAGGATCAAAATTTATTATAAGCAGGGATGTTACTTTTGATGAGACCCGTATGGGGATGAAGTGCAAAGACCTAGAAGCAAGCTCACAAACAGGGGTACAAAAAATTCAGTTTGAGGTGGAGCCTACCACTAATGAAAGGGAAGGGGAGGATCAGACTTCAGTACCTGATGAAAGTGAAGGCCAAGAAATAATTGATCCTGACTATCAGCTAGCAAGAGATAGAGAAAAGAGACAAATTAATCCACCTGTTAGATACGGATATGCTGACCTCATATGTTATGCTTTGAATGCAGCTGAAGAAGTGCAAGACTCGGAACCAAAGAACTTCAGGGAAGCATTACAAAGCAACGAAAGCAAGGATTAGTTAAAGGCAATGAATGAGGAAATGCTTTCATTGGAAAAGAACCAGACTTGGAAACTTGTTTCATTACCTAAGAATCAAATGGTAGTGGGAAGCAAGTAGGTGTTTAAGAAGAAAGAAGGTATACCAGGGGTCGAAGCACCAAGGTATAAGGCAAGACTTGTAGCAAAGTGTTTTACTCCGGTGGAAGGGATTGATTACAATGAAATCTTTTTATCGAAGGTAAAACATTGTTCTATAAGGGTACTTATGGCGAATGTTAACATGTATGATCTTGAGTTAGAACAGAGGGATGTGAAGACCGCATTTCTACTTGGAGAGTTGGAAGAAACTATCTATATGCAACAACCAGAAGGTTTCGTATAAAGATAATACAAAAGTGTGTTTGTTGAAGAAATCTTTGTATGAGTTGAAGCAAAGTCCAAGGCAGTGGTATCGTCGGTTTGATGAGTTCCTAATGAAAGCTGGTTTTGTGAGAAGCAACTATGATAGTTGTGTTTACATGATGAGAAGGAATGAGAAAGTCATTCTTTACCTTCTCCTTTATGTAGATGATACTCTTATGACAAGTTCTGACAAGCAAGAGATTCAGAAGCTCAAGAAAAGATTGAATGATGAATTTGAGATGAAGGATCTTGATAATGCAAAGAGGATACTTGGTATGGATATCATGAGAGACCGAAACAAAGGTGAGTTGTTCTTATCTCAGCATGGGTACTTGAGGAAAGTGGTGGAGCGATTCAAGATGAAAGATTCTATGGTCGTTGGCACTCCTCTTGTGCATCACACAAAGTTGTCAATAAAACAGTGTCCTCAATCCGATAAAGAGAAAAGCAAGATGGAGGGTACTCCCTATGCAAGTGGGATTGGAAGCATCATGTATGGTATGGTTTGTAGTAGACCGGACTTATCCTATGCAATAAGTGTGATAAGTCGATTTATGGCAAATCCGGGTCAAGTGCACTGGAAAGCTTTGAAGTGGGTTCTGAGATACTTGAATGGGACTTTGAAAGGTGGTCTGAAGTATACAAGGTCGCAACCAAGAAGGGATGCTTTGGAGGGATATGTGGATGTGGACTATGCAGGTAATGTAGACACTAGAGAATCTTTGTCAGGATTTGTGTTTACATTGTTCAGTACAACCGTAACTTGGAAGGCAAATCAACAATCAGTTGTAGCTCTTTCAACAACTCAAGCAAATCACATTGCCCTTGTTGAAGGGGTCAAGGAAGCCATATGGTTGAAAGGTATGATTGGAGAAATGGGGATTAGTCAAGGGTATGTGAAGATACATTGTGATAGCCAAAGTGCCATTCATTTGGCAAATCATCAGGAATATCACGAAAGAACAAAGCACATTGACATTTGTTTGCACTTTGTTAGAGACATGATTGAGACTAAGGAAATCATGGTGTAGAAAGTGGCATCGGAAGAAAATCCAGCAGACATGTTCACCAAATCATTACCGAGATCAAGGTTCAAGCATTGCTTGGGCTTGATTAACTTCATTAAAGCATAGACGAAGGTTGGAGAGAGCAGCATGGTGGTTGATGGTTAAATTCGCATCATCACTATTTTAGAGTCAAGGTGGAGAATTGTTTCATTTAGTGCTACTATAACGTGTAACACAAAAATTCAAAATTGCTAAGTTCCACTAAGTTTTGGCTGATTTTAATATCCCCACGAGCTTCTCTGACTACAATAGACTTGAGAAAGGTTCAATTAACTCACATTCTATTGTTTTTTAAATCGCCTAACCTTCATTTACCTACAACATAATTGAGATTTAGTAACACTTGAAAACTATTACTTAATCAAGAGAAATGTTACTAATTAAATTTAGTAACATTTAACAATTGTTAGGTGACGCCTTTGTTACTAAAGAGCTTTAGTTGCATTTTAGAGTATTACCTGTAACGTTCAAAAAGTGTCGCAAAATGTTACATGTTGTAACACTTTTTGTATCACCGATAGTAAAAAAAAATGTTACAATTATAATTTTTGAGAAGTTATAAAAAGTGCCGCAAAATTGTTTAAACTAAAAAATTGTAAATATACCAAATTTGTATTGCCTTATATTTCATTCATATTTGAATTAACCAATTTTAGAAGATCAAACATCATTCGAATTTTCAACTCCAAATATGTTACAAACGTTTGAAATTTGATTTCATAATGGAAACGAACTATGCAACACAACTTCAATTACATACTAAATAGTGCACATCTATAGCCTCACTCATTTTGTTCATGTTTTCATTTTCGCACTAAAGAGCGCACATCTACAATCCCACTAATGTTTTCAATAGCAAAATCCTCGAGCATGCCATTGTTTAGCCTTTTAAGCTTTCATCACCACAACTTGACCACACGGTTTTTTACTTTTGAAAAACCTGCAACAAATTTGGATAATATAGAATTCAACTCCATGGATATATCATGTATAAACCATAGTCAAAACCATATATTTCAGCTTATTATGCCAAAACCCAATAAAACTAGTAAAGAGAGACAAATAAAAACCAGAAATCCTCCTAATCCTATAACAAAAAAAATGATACTTTATATATGAGCCCAGATCAGACCATGCTACTAACTATCAATAAACAGGCAGCAACATAAATAAACTTGCCCTGATATTAATAACCTCAGACCAACATACAATAGCAAAACCAAATATTATTGAACCAAAAAATCAAACTTAAGAATCACTACCATATACATGAGGAACTTCAAAGCTGAAAACAAACTTAAGAATCCTTCAACCATAACAACAAACAAAAAGATATCCCAAAGACTACATTGCCTGATATCAACAGCCTGACTATTCAATTCCATATTGCATTCTATATTCAATTCCATGATACATATTCAAATCCATAATCATGCACATAGATCAGAAAGTTGAATTACCTTATGCTTTCCCTATTGAACCACCAAGCAAGAGTTTCACTTCTCTTAATTAATTTAAAGTTCTACCATAATTGAATCCTTGTCAAATTTCACTTCCTGCATAAAACAACATTACATTGAAGTGACATATTGATGTTTTGAATCAGCTTAAAAAGAAAAACAATTGGAAAGAGAAAAAGTTTGACAGTCATGTGTCAAGATTATAAGATAATGCAATTGATAGAGAAAAGTAAAATGCTACATTCTTATGACAATATACCTACATAAATGTACGAGAAAAGTTATATTATAAACATAATAAAAACTTTCACCTTCCTTAAGACTTGTACCGAGAAAAGAAACAAGTAAGATGCTCACGTGAACAACCCAATCAAGGCGTCTTGCCGCCACATCAATTGAGAAGAGAACTGAGAGCTTCTCACAGAACATGGAATATATTACCATTATCTTTTATGTTGTGAATTCGATGCAAAATCACACCAATAAAATACTTGATGTGTGGAGCAAAAAATAATCAAACAACCAATATAAGTGGGTAACAGTTATAATCACAAGAAAAAGTAGAAAACAGCGAGAGAAAGAAAGAGAACACAAAAGAATTTGTTTACCCAGTTCGGTCCAAAACTGACCTAGTATGCTATAATGATGAGTAACTTTACAAAAGAGATATCAATGGGTTACAAGGATAAGTCTTCCGCCTAATTATACCCAAAGTCTCAATCTCTTCCCATTACCAAGAGACTCAATCCTAATAGTGTTTCCAACGTGAATCAACCTCAACCCTAGTGTTTGTTGCCAAGAGCAAACTCTATACAAATCCTAGTTTTCTTGTTGACTTCCAAACCCTTGTTTCAGCACCCTCTATATCAAGGTTTACTCTGATACAAAGTCTATATTTATAGTAAAAGTATTCCTCAAAAACTGGAACAAACAAATCTGAGTCCAAAATATGATTCTGGTTTATTTTTTGTCTGTCAAATTCGGCCACCAAGCTACTCCATTTGGCTATCGAATTTTCACGTACCAACAGACAAAAAAACCACAGCCAAATTCAGCCACCGAACTATCCAATTCGACCACTGATTTTGACAGCATCAGAACTCCAATTTCTACAATTTTGAGTAACTTTCACAACATTATCATTTCATCCTCCCATGATGGAACTTTGGCGATATGCCAAGGTGAAATTTAGTAAATCCCTCAAACTCGAATTTTACTTATAAAGCAAAGATGTGAATGTTTGTTTAATGTTATAAAAGTTTGAGTTGAAAGATGGAATTAGTACCAAAAACACACATGAAGGCGAAATATTTTCAAATGGATTTCATTATACAAATCCTCTAACTTCCTTTCAATCAAAGTATTCACAACTATCACAGGTGAAGAATCAGAACAGAAGTTCCACAAATGTAGGTTAAGGGCCTCTTTGGTTGTATTCATTATTTTTTGTCTTTTCAAATAGAAACAAACTTCTGAAAAGAATTGAAAAGAATTTATCTACGACTTTTCTTTCATGAAGTTAGGCATATGTAGAGTTTTTTTAACCATTCCAAACGTAGACAGCAACACACAAAGTACAGAACACAAAACAATAGTCTTACCTTATTAAATTTTGCTCCAGTGGTGTGTAGTATACTAGTAAATTTTGCTCTTTTTTTTTATTCCTCTCAATACCTACATCAGAGGTAATAACTTATTAGACGTAGGAATCATTGTAATTATCTCCATCCTATACATCTTGTGCATCAATCTATGATGACAAATCTGAATAAATTAATGTACAAGTCAATTGAATTTCCATAGAATTGCTGCATGATACATAGACAAAATTTCCAAACATTCATCAAATGGGAAACTAAATTAGCAAAGCATATAATTGAAAACACCTTTGATTTTGATGATAGCAAAGCATCTAAGTTAGTCGTGTCTTTTTTGTAAAATTGAAAACTGAACACACTAAATAATTTTAAAAAGTTTGAAATCATAATTAGGAATTTCATTGACTCAAACATATAGAAGATAAAATTTGACATTTTTTATTTTGAGATTTAAAGAGCTGAGTGTCACGTCAATAAACAATTTCACATTAACGCAAACACTGTAGAAAAATTAGATGGAGACTGCTAAATCACAAATGGGAAAAATAAAATGGTCCAAAATCGTTAAAAAAAAAAAAATCAAAATGCAACATTACAAGATTAAGGGTCAAAAGTAAATTTAAGGATAAGTTTTTTTTTTTTTTTTAAGAAGGCAAGTGCAAACTACTCCCTCCGTTCCAATATATAAGAAAAAAAACTCAATTTTTTTGTCACAAAATGTAAGCAAAAATGACAAACATTTACCCTATTTAATCTTTTTTTTATTTTTAAAAATCATCATTTTCAAGAAAAACTTTTGTTTATTCTTATGAAATTAAATAAAAATTACATTGAATTTTCTCTCTCTTTCATTTTCTTCATAACCAATAGCAAATGAAAATTGTTTTTATATCTTCCTGTAAAAGTTATTTCAAAGAAAATACAAAAACTATACTCCAAATTCTCATGTTTTAATTTTCTTAATAAGTGTGATTTTTTTTTCTTACAATTCGGGACGGAGGGAGTATATTAAAAACCAAACTAGTTAAGCACAAGACGTGTCTAATTGAAAATTGTACACAGTCATAGTAACAAATACGACAAAGAGAAAACTAAAATTTACAAACCGGTAAAACCTATACAAATAAAGGGCGCAGAACACCAACAACGAAAATTAAAAGAGAAACCCAATTTATGTGTCGTTAGACAACACCAAGAATTAAACTTAACACTATCAAGAACACGTTGTTGAAAATTCTCAAATTCCGCTCCTTTCAAATGACCCACAAACAGGCCAACCACACCATATGAAAACAAGAACGAATGTCCTTCATGAAAGCATGTGTGCCAAAAAGTTGTTGCGTGTGCATAATATATGATGGAACAACGATAGTTATATCCAATCAGTGTTGAAAAAGATGCCAAATGCTACAACAACAAAAATCGCACTATAAAAATAGATGATTGATCGTTTCCTCTTTCCCGCACCTGTCCGAGCATAAAACTGATGCAGATGGAATGACAACTCTTCGAAGTAAGTTGTCCTTCATGGAAATTCTCTTATTATATTGTTCTCCATGGAAAAAGCGACACCTTGAGAGGCAATGCATTCCTCCAAATTAAACCTAAATGGTTGTCAACAAGAGGTTGATACGTATCCGTTGGAATATGATATACACTTTTTACCGAGTATCCATCAACAAGGTCATGTTTCTAAATCCATTTGTCATGGTCGTTATCTTGAAAAAAATGTTATCAAGCAACCTAGCATAATCTATCATGTTCCTCCTCCCAAGCAAAGAGTCATCTTCTCCACCTCCAACCCACCCCGTCAACATCCCATCCATATATCACTCCTCATCGTCTTTATAGAAACATTATGATTCACACTTAGGTCAGACAAACGCTTAAATCGATCCTGGAGCACCCCACCCTCTAACCACAAATCACTCCAAAAAGATGTATTTTCACCATTACCAATTTTACAACCCACCCCCTCATTAAGCCATCTTGCGCCACTACCACAGACAATCGAACCCCTTTTCTAACCCGAACTCGCTCAATCTTATATTTAGCAGCCAACGCTATAAACTATAGTCCACACTTATCACCATACAAACGCCAACACATTTCTCCAACAAAGTTAAATTAAATTCCTTAATCCTTCTAACTCCCAAACTTTAAGAACACAGTTTGTCCCATTTTATCCAATGTATTTTGTGAGCTTCCTCACTTCCCCCCATAAAAAATATTTAAAAAGAGATTCAATGATTGAAATTATACATGTGGGGGTTTTGAAGAAGGAATGAAAATAAACCGGTAATGATGACACGAAAGATTTGATGAGTACAAGTCGATTACCAATGGATAGATTTATACTCGTCTAAGCAAATAGCCTTATGCGAATGTTCTTAATCACCATATTCCAAAACAACATACATTGTTGGTTCTAGCCACTATGAAGCGCGAGATACACAAGCGGAAGCTGATCAATCTAATAATTCAAAACCAGAGACACTTCCACCAACCAAGAATCTGACAAATTAATATCAACAAGAAGGCTCTTACGAAAATTTCCTGTCAAACCTGATATGAGTTCAAACAATACTAGAGATGCTATTATAGATGTTAATTCTAAAATAATTTCGATTGACGATTAGCATTTTATTCATTTTTAAACCAATGGTCTCTGATAAATATATTTTTTGTTAACACTCGTTTCTGGAAGTAAGGTTTAGAATTTTGAGTTCAAATAAATAATAATTTTCACTTTCGTCCTTATTTTGTACTCCTTTCTTTATTTGAATAAATTTTGGAGTTGTAATCTCTTTGATTACAACTTCTTTGTTTAAAAAAAAAATTTAACGAAAATTTTAAAATATAATTATTCGATAAATCAGATAAAAAAAAATCTTTATTATATTTGAAATTGAAGAGGGTAGAGTGAATAGATACATCTGACCAGTAGTGGGCCATGAATAGGATTACGATAGAACTGGGCAACTGGCTTTTCACTAATTTGAAATATTTCCAGTGAGATAGCTGCAAACGTCGTTCTTCCAGAAACAAAAAAGAAACAAAAGCAAATGCCGTAAATACCTTTGATTTTGTCACCCAATATTTTACGTTTCTAACCTTTTTCGAAACATGTCTGGTCTGGACAACGATTTTACCTTGCCGTTCTAAGGAAACATCAATTATTCTATTTGAATATTCTTACCAATATATATATATATATATATTCAACATTTCATTTTTTCTTTATCTTTTTCTATCATCACATTATCAATTTATCATATCACTATCTTATCTCTATCTCTCTCAAGTGGTAGATTGTCATTTGGCAGTATAAAAATGATTTTCCTGAAAG
This sequence comes from Medicago arabica, assembly GCA_946800305.1. NCBI lineage: Eukaryota > Viridiplantae > Streptophyta > Magnoliopsida > Fabales > Fabaceae > Medicago > Medicago arabica. Next base: position 5,122,549 of record OX326969.1, read on the forward strand.
GAAAAAAAATACCAAAACAACAACAAAACGTTACATATTTTTCAATCCTTCAAATTATTTATCATGCAAAGAAGATAACGCCTGCAAATACTTGGTCTGTGTTTTGATACGTGGTTGGAAGTTTCTGTGTTTTCAATCCTTCAAATTACTTTTCATAGCCAAGAAATTTATTCAAACAACACTTCGTCTTGTTTACATGGATTCCATCGACAACAGCAACATTAAAATCCTTGAACACATCAAAGTTACTCCTCCATCATCAACCCAAAAAACAACAATAACCCCTCTTACTTACTTGGACATATTTTGGCTTAGGTTCCATCCAGTAGAACGTGTTTTCTTCTACACCATCCCAAGTTCACAATCACACCCTTCTTTCTTCTTTCAAAAACTTGTTCCAATTCTCAAATCTTCACTCTCTTTAACCCTTCAACACTTTCTTCCTTTAGCTGGTAAAATCGTTTGGCCTTCTGATTCTCAACAACCATTCATCCAATTCAATCCCAATGATGATGGAGTTTCCTTTTTCATTGCAGAGTCTGATTCAGATTTCAATCATGTCATTGAAAATTCACCCCATGAAGCTTCTTTGTCTCGCTCTTTTATACCACATTTGGAATCAACAGATTCTTTTGCTTCTATTATTTCAATTCAGATAACCCTCTTTCCGGAAAAGGGTTTTTCCATTGGAATAAGCACTCACCATGCTGTTCTAGATGGAAAATCCTCAACCATGTTCATCAAAGCTTGGGCTTATCTATGCAACAAAACCATTGAAACCGAAGAACCACCAACTTTGTTGCGAGAATTACAACCATTATTTGATAGGAGTATCATCAAAGACCCAGATGAACTTGGTAATAAGTTCACAAATAAGTGGAGAGAGATCATAACCATGATGTTTCCAAATGAAAAAGGAAACGAAAGATGCTTGAAGATTTTAGCTTTTGAACCAAAGCTCGAAGACTCTCTTCGTGCTACGTTCAAGTTCACACGTGAAGATTTGAACAAGATAAAGAAAATGGTGTTATCAAAATGGGAATTATTGGACACAGATGAACTAAATTCTAACCCACCGACTTTATCATCGTTTGTTCTCACATGTGCTTATGTCCTTGTTTGTTTGGCAAAAGCAATTCATGGAGTTAAAATGGAGAAAGAGAAGTTTGCATTTGCGTTCAGCGTAGATTGCAGAGCAAGGTTAGAGCCACCACTACCAAATAACTATTTTGGAAATTGTGTATGGGCACATTTTGTTGATACAAAACCATTGGATTACATAAATGAAGATGGGGTATTTTTGGTTTCTAAGTGTATTCATGATACAATAAAGATGATAAAAGAAAAGGGTGTTCTTGAAGGAGCTAGTAATATGTTTGATAAATTCAATTATTTGTCAAGTGAAGGATTTGAAGTTTTTGGAGTTGCAGGATCTAATAGATTTGGTGTTTATGAGACTAATTTTGGTTGGGGAAGGCCAGAAAAGGTGGAGATAGTGTCGATAGATAGAGGTTTAACAATTGGCTTAGCAGAGAGCAAAGATGGGAATGGTGGGGTTGAAGTTGGGCTTGTTCTTAATAAGCATGTAATGGATCTCTTGAGAACTTTGTTTCTTGAAGAACTTCACATTAATTGATTATTTAAAGCATGTGCAATTCTAGAGATTAATCTTTATTTTTTCTTGAAATATGTTTTAAATAAGTTTTAGCTTGTAATTTTTGTGGTACTAAATATTTAAAATATATTGATTTTATAAAATCAACATTGGTGAAAAGATTATTATAAGATGATTTATATTTAAGTTTATTTAAGTGAAAGATAATTGGTTCCATCCTCTTCCAAATCTCGGTTGGTCCTTTCCGTTGTTTAGTTTCTGATTTTAGTTTCCAGATATAAATTCATGGTTGCGAGTAATTTTCTTTGCCTTTTGGATTTGTTTCTGTTTCTAGGTTCTCTTTTTGATTTTGGTATGTTTTGCTCGTTGCTTGTATTGGAGATACATCTTAGAGAGTAGTATAAATAACATGTAACCACCCCAACAGTGGATAACTTTCTCATTTGTAATAATAATCATTCTCATCAATACAAGAGTTTCATAGATTTCCTCTCATTCTTCCATGACATATGTCTAATAACATGGTATCAAAGTTAAATTTTAAGGAATTTTTAGCTGCATATTCTTGAGAAAGTTAAATTTTATCCTCGTTTCTTTTCTCCTCAGTTCCTTTTCCTTCATTGTTAATTTTCCTCCTTTACTTTCTTTACAAAAATCCTTCTCCAACATTTTGTTCTTGATTCTATTATAATCTCAAAATTGAGATTCAGTTACCTTTTATTCATCTTAGTCCAGTACTTCAATTCAGTTTCTATTATTGATTTGTTCAATCGATTCTTTTGATTCTTTTGCATCCTCTTCCTTTTTATATCAACATTTTTCAATTTGTGATTCCTTCACGATTTCACTTTGTATTTTACCCCAATTTCTAGAGTTTCGGGATTCCATGTTTGTTTGTCTCTTGTTTGTGCACTGTTTTTCTTTCTTGTTTATACTTTTGAATCAAATTCAAATTCGATTGGAGTTTATTGCTCGAAATCGTTCATTTTCTAAAATTTCACCAAAATCACAGGGTTTGGGATTCCAATTCCAATTTGGTTCGATTCTTGATCCAATCTTATTTGTTTTGTTTCCAATTCGATTCTTCTCGTTGTCCAATAGGATTCTTATGATTCTGATAGCACTTCATGTTTGATTTGATTATGTTTTGCGTCTCTTTCCTAAATTCTAAATTATCGAGTTTCGTTGTTCCCAATCCATTATGTGTTATATTTTTTGTACTTAACTATTCTCACTACCTTATTCTCTTCCTTTTAGTCGGTTCAAGACTTTGCAGACCCGATTATAGGAATTATGTTCTGGTTTGACGGAACAATCAGTGAGCTGATTTGATTTCTGCACTTAAGATACTACAATTTTCAGTTTACGGTTTACTTTTTTGAAGTCTATTATCACTATGATTCTAGTTTTGTTTCAGTTTTTGGAACTCATGAATTTCATAGTATTTTGATGTGAACTAGTTTTTTGGATTGATAGTCGGATTTAGGCAAGAGTACCAAATCATTTACCAAAGAATAAAGTGTAAGTAGAGTATCGTATTTATAAGAATCATTTTGACTTTGCTCAGCACGAGTGTTTAGAAGAAACCTGTGTTAATTTCAGAATGTTAGTGGTGATTAGGATTCTTTGAAACATTTATATTCATTTGTTGGAATTAACTAATGGTCAGACAATATTTGGATATTGAATTTATGTCTTCTATTTAATTGACGAGTTCATTGGGGTGTTAGTCCCCTCCAAATGTCGAGTTGCAACTGTGCACCAGAGTTTCTACGTGCATTAGTGTGTAGGGTCGTCAAACCTTTAAGGGGATGCGCCTTCGCACATAAATGTATGTGGGGTTCTTACTCTCTTTGAGGTAATTGAAACAAAGACTAAAATTAGGGTTCCTAAATTATCAACGGACCTAAAGATTCCGTCGTTTATGAATCTTAGAAGTTCATCAACATACTCTCCCTCTCGATAATTCTACAAACGGGCAACCCTATCTCGTATACCTTACCAAGATTGTAAGAAAAGTAAATTTTTTATGCTAGTTCAATCTTTTTTGTTACTTCTATATCCCTGATTCAGGTGGTTACACTGTTTTCTTAGTTACTTGATGATTCTGGTGGGTTTTCACTGACATTAGGTACGCCACTTCCTAATTACCGTTATCTCAGAGTTGGTTCACTTCAAATAAAATAAATATTTCACATAAAAAAGTTAATGTTTAAGTGTACTTTTGCCCCTCAAACTTTTCAAATGCTGCGATTTTAATCAGCTTTTAAAAAAATGATAAATTTAGTCCCTTTGCAATAATAGTCCTTTTGATCAATTTTGACTCGGTCAACGCTTGCATGGCAGTTAACGTGTATAATTACTCAACTAAAATAAATTCAAAAATCACTTATTCTTTTTAAAAAATTTAATTTAATTTATATAATTTAGAAAAAGAATACGTGGGTTTTTGAATTTTTTTTTTATTCAGTAATTACACACGTGGTTTGCCATGCAGGTGTTGACTAAGTCAAAATTGATCAAAACGGCTATATTGCAAAGAGGCTGAAACATAGGCGGCTAAATTTTTAATTTTCTTAATAGAAGACTAAAATCGCAACATTTGAAAAGTTAGAGGGGCAAAAGTATACTTAAGCCTAAAATTAAATAGTATTTATAAAATAATTGAATAAATAACTTAAATTATATAATCCAACAAATAAAATAGAGGTTCATCTTAGAACCCTACCATAAAGACAAATTACAAAAGAAATAAAACATACCTAGAGGCTTAGAGTGAAGAGAGAGATTCCTCCTCCGAGACACAAAAGTGTTAATTTGGCATGTTCGGGGCGCATGAACTCACTCCCAAAGGTGCCAGAGTGTTATTTTGTGTGCGTGGCTCATGCCCAGGGGCGCGCGTCGGTATATTTTCTTCCGCATAATTGCATGTTTCTTCGTTCTTTGGTTTTTTTTGTTCCTTATAACTTGGTTTGGGACTTGGAGCAAAATTTCTCCCTCTTATTATGTCTTCAAAGGCCTCTTGAATCTTCATGATTTCTTCTTGAATTACATCAAAACACCATAGAATTGCTATGTTTTGAAAAAACTTGAATTACATGACTCGAAATGAAAACATAATAAAATGTCTCGAAAACCATAGACAATTTCTCTAAAACTTCATTCTCTTGGATAAAAACTAAATAAAAATGACTGAAAACATGTTAAGAATAACGTATGTTGACCTGTCATCGTGGATCTATCTTTTCTGTTGATCTAATATAGATTTTGATGATGCTTGAGTCACGGAACGAAGATGAAGTTGTTGAGATTGTGTGATATTGTCGATGATTCACTCCACATGATGATTCACTCCACATCACATGGTTTCTTCCATGATTGAAGACAAGAAGCCTTAATTAAGGATTGTTGTAACTCTTGATCATTCCTGTAATTTTTTTGGTAATCAATTTATTCATTGCAACTGACCTTTGGATATTAGTTTGAGTTGGTTATGGAATGCCTCGTTTACCTGTCTCTGCCATATATTTTTATCTAATATATGCTGGCTAAGGTGTTGTATTGATGAAGATATACTGCATTGGAGGATTTGGCATGAAGAAATCAGTGATGGAATAATATGATCTCTTACAGAACATGAATCATATATGCTGATTTGCTCGATTTGATTTTATACCATAAGATGATGATTTGTATTGCTCAGCAAATGGTGTCTTTTATTTTGCTATTATTCTTGGAGTTTCTTTTCAAACAAGGGATTATGGTTAGAAGACTTATCGCAATTGATATCGATTAAATAGTAGTGTACATTATGCCATGTGTTGCTTTATGGATATATATTTGGAGTATACTATTGATATCACTATGCATTGGAATATTTGTTAAATAAGCCATGATACTCCTAATTGCAATAAGGCTGAGCTATTTTAAGAATTGTTGGGGTTATGTCTCTGTTGTGTTCTGAGGTTATGCATCTGCAAGAGAATAGTTTTAGTAGTTGGTTTGTAGAGTTATTTGATGATATCTCTTTGTGAATTCTATTTTTGATTGCATTATGCAAGTGATAATAGCAATTGTTTGTTGGATCAACATTCCAAATTGTTTGTTGGAATTTTTTTAAGCTTCATTGTTTGAAGCTTTGGTTTTGCCAATGATTTGAATGCTTCAACATGGGTTTCTTTTCAATGGTACGAAGACATATCACATGGCTATGCATCTCCATTGACTCATTGATTTTGTTGTTGACATGCCTTATAGTTTACAGGTTGCATTTGGTTATGGTCTCAGCTCAGCATCGGAGTGCATCTTGTTATATATTTCTTGGAACCTTGATCTTGTTTTTTCATAGTACCTTTTGTGTGAAGTTTATTCAACATATGGCCTCCTTCAATTGAAGATTTTGGCCCTTCTTTACAGTTATGTTACTTTTGGATATCATTGTTGCTTATGGACATCCTTTCTCTTTGTTTGTTTGATGTTGTTGTTGGTCCTCTGATGTGTTATGCCATTTTCTGGCCATTAGACCTTTTGACATTCCCCCTGGTGTTGTTGGTCCTATGATGTGCTATCCCAAGCTAGAAGTGATATAAACACCTTTCAACTTGCGGGAGACTATTATAGAGATACATATTAGAGAGTAGTATAAATAGCATGCAACCACCCTAATAGTGGGCAACTTCTCCTTTGAAATAACAATCATTCTCATCAATACAAGAGTTTCATAAAAAAATCTAATTTTTTTTATGGATGTCATGTCTCATAACAACTTGTTTGTTGAGACTCGGTTATGTAGCTTCGTTTTAAGTTGTTCAACCTCCTTTGTCGCTGTTGTTTGCTTAGCCGAAAAACAAGGTGTTGTGCGCGTGGTGGTGTTTCAATTTGGTTATCGTTGTGGCAGTTGAAAAGAACAATTTCCTGCTTGATAAAAAGAAAGAACAATTTTTTGACTTTAAAAATATACATTCTTAAAAAAAAAAATTACTATATTTGTTACCTTAACTTATTCTGTTCTCTTGGAGCAGTCATTGTTTTTTTTTTCTTAACCAAACACATGTTATTGCAACATAAATTAATTTTCGGGTTTTACTTAAGAGTGCTTAAGGACATTAATTGGAGGTAGTAAAAGGAACCTTAATAACGTTAGTTTTTTTTTTTTTACAAGTTAACAACGTTAGTTAACTTTTACTTTCCCAAAAATTCAACACACACATATTCCTCTACGACTAATGAATATTAGGTAGCCACATCACACAAATCAATCGCAGCTTCAAAATAGAAATTACATTTCCTCCACAAGTTATTTGCTGGCTTTCTCCTTCTTTAAATTGTGAAATAGAATATGATCGATTTAAGATTCCTTGTGGTACACTACTAGAAAAAGCAAAATTAGAGAGGGAAATTAGTGACGGAAAAAATAAAATTCCTCACAAATTCTTTGGTCGCAAAATTTAGTGACGGAATTAAAGAGGGATTTCACGTTTTCCCTCTCTAAAATTCCCTCACTAATTTTTGCTTTTTTAGTAGTGGTAACAGAAAACAAAAAGAAGAAATGTTTTATCGAAGATGGTCGTTTGTCCATACAAAGATTGTCGTTTGTCCAATTTTTTTGTTGGACAATGTTGTCCGTCCAAATATGTTTAGTCAAGTTCATGCAAAATGAAAATTTTATTAAAAAAGCTGAAAATATTAAAATAAATAGCAACACTATTTCTTACGGCCAGTTAAAAAGAAATGGGTAGTTTACATAGGAAGACATACAAATATTAATGGGAACCTGGACATGCAGCTGGCTTGCGTGCCTGCTGATCGGTCCGGTGACAATCGATGAATCTGAATGGTTGCCTACGGTGCTCCAATATGGTGGAGGTTGAGTTTTTACTGTGGAGGAAAAAAGTTTATGCAGATACGTTAGTACTCCAACGTTCAAGTGTTAAAATCTAAAAGAGGTGGTTAAGTGTAGAATGTGGTAAAATTGAAGCGTACCTCGAGGGTGATGTGGAATCACCCTTATATAGACGTTGAGGCCCATAACTACCTTCGTGAGATGCGGCGCTATTGTAGGAGTCCGTTGGAGATGGTTTTGAACGGCTGAAATGAGACTTAGGCGTTTTCCTATGCGGTGACCTGCATAAGAATTAGTGTGTCCCATCATCGTGTTTGCCATTGTTCTTCAGTGTTTCGGCCTCAAAGGTGTTGCTTATTGGCCTTCTAGCTAGTCCAGAACACTTGCTAATTATCTAAAAAAATATAAACATATTGGCAAATTCTACGGTACATCCAATAATTTGAGTGTATTAGTAGACCAAATGTGGTATTTTTTGAAGAGAAAAATTATTTTTTATCACCTATAATTAAATCTTATTTACCAAAAACGTTAACAAAATAAAATTTAATTTTTCTGAATTTTTAGTACTCATAATAGAGAATTTTGATTATTTTTTACAATAAAATGTAAAAAAAAATTAGTATGATTTTTATAAACAATGAAATGATGTTTTGTCTTATGAAATGACATTTTCTAAAATATAAATATCAACAAATAGCTCTTTATTCCATAAAATAAAAGTTAATTTAAAGATTTTTGAAGTAGAAGTATCGGTACACCTTAATTTGCGGGTGTACCATAGAAGTTCTCTAACATATTTTATATACCCCAAAGACTATTTATAGTGTTTAGGGTTTATGGTTTAGTTATGGTCGTTGACATCATGTAAGGTGATGGACGAAATTGGCAAGTGCACCAAATCACAACAAGTAGTAAAGTAGTAAGTTATACCTTCTCCACATGGATTGTGATTCAACTTAATAATTAGTAAAACTTATTTCAAAAGCGAAAAGTAAATTAAAGTGAATAAAATTGCAGGGTTAAATTGACATGTCCAATGCAAGATTAGGTTTTTGTGACTCAGATCATAAACGACGATTAAGGTTTGCTTGAATCCCCCCTTCCTCTTTATTAGAGTTATATATCTTTTAAGAAATAAAACAACTTATGTGGTGTATCACTGATTTAATGTGTCACAACGGTAAAACTCACACAAGTTCTTTTAAATAACTTGTGTTGGACCCACCGGAGTAGTGTAGTGTGTTTTTCTAAAGGAATGAGTAATGACAGAGACGACTCAAACCTTATCTTTCTAACCTCTATAAAAAGCGGTAATTAGAAAAGTCAATGAACCGATAAAATTTCGGATTGTCAGTGGCTACTTTAATCCTACTAATTAATACCCAAGATTACACTCTTAGTTATCCAATTGACGAAGCATCAAAAACAGACATAATCTAATTTAAATCTCAACACAATCAAAAGTATAAATTGAATGAAAACTTTATTAATAAATTCTACCAAATAAGAAAATCGTGGAACCCTAATCAAAAAGTTTAGTTGTTCGTAGCAACAAACATCGTAACAAAACAATAGAAAAACACATTCTAGAAAGAATAAAATGAGGAAGAATTCCGAAATGTATATCTGACACTTGGCCCTTGCTTTGTACTCTTAATGTTCCTGAGTGAATAAAATAGTGTGCAAGGGTCTCTATTTATATCATTAGGTTACCTAGGGATTAAGAAAAGAAAATATGGCTTTATCCACCGATCCATCTTGGAAAGCAAGTAAAAAGGAGTTTTTTATCTGGTACCAGGCGCTGGGGCGCACATGCTAGGTGCAGGGGAGCATGGTATAGGTGAAGGGCCGCTTAAGGAAGCCCCTCAAGTGTGATTTCTTGCATTTTCTTCCCGTTTTCGATTGTTCTTCCGTCCAAATACTCCTAGGAACTTGAAATGAATTTTCTTCACTTTGTATTCAACAACCTTCTAAGAACCCCTGATCTACAGTTCTTCATCATTGATCCTTCACGTGATGTCTTGATTTGTTGATTTACGTGATTCCTCACTACAAAACACTTAAAACGCCTATGGAGTTGCATGATCTAAGATAAAACTGAATTACAACGACTTGAGTGAAAATAATATAATATGTTCGTCAAACCATTGTCAACTCCTTTAACTCTCATTTTATTTGTCTTCAAATGCAAAGAAAAAAATACTAAAAACGCATCAAAAATGTTATATGATTCTCTGTCATCATGAGGATCCACATAAAGCTTGGTGTGACATCATGGCAGAATTGTAGCTGCTGTTTTGGAATAAATTACAACTCATCGGCACTTAACTATCATTGGAAGATTTAACGAGCAACAATTAACTGTCTGTGGTTGCGAGCCATAACTAACTAGATGTATCAAGGTAATTTCTGGCTATTAATGAGAAAAAATACATGTGAAATGAGCAATTTCCTTATTGCAATAAATATGGTAGATTTTGCCCCATATCCAATTTGGATGTCAAATCACTATTTCTAAATGGACGATTACAAGAGACTTCAGTTGTTGCACAACTTCCTGGGTTTTCTATCAAAGGAAAAGAAGATAAAATGTATACATTACGCGGTGCCGTATCCATTTTGATCACCTTCTATGCTTTATACATTGACCATTGGTTTTTACTAATTCCATTCGATTGTGGTAATTCCATTTGGTGGTCAACACATCAGGTTGTGCGCTTTCTAACTAAGTTTTAATAAGTTCCATTGTTCATGAACCATTTTGATTGTGATTTTGGCGGATATGATTTCATGGTGATGGTGCGATTCTACATTAAATCCTAGCGGTTCTAAATTAATTCTCATGTTCCGTGGCACTTGCTCCTCCACACGCTCTTAGCTCTTCCTCACCTCAGCTATGTGTAAGTTTCCTCAATTGTTGGTTATACGATTGAATTCGACAATTGGGGGAAATTGCAGCCGTGTTTTCACTATTTCCGTGGTGTTACAAAGGCTGAATCACAATTTTCCCCTCTTTCTGAATTCTCGTGGACACAAACACGGTGCTTTTTTAGGGTTTTGGCAGGGAGTTTTTTTCTTGCGATTGCAGACCTCTCAATTGTTGCATAGAATTATCAGATTATTATTGCCTTCCTCAGCTTGATTATTTTCGTTTCTAATTGCAAGATACTGCATTTTTCTGTTTGCACATCAGTTTGTCTGCACCTCAACCTGCCTCGCCATGTTTGATTGGCAGGCTGAACTTGCGGTGCCGGCTACAGTTACAATACCTACGCAGAATCATCCTTCACGACATGTTTTGTTCGACATCGTTTCCACGACAATTGTATAAGTACAGGCAGTACCTCCAAAATCATTTGCAGCGGCATTGTCATGACAAAATTCCAAGGATGAGATACCGTACCCAATACCTTGTCTCAAAGGTGATGCACTAGGTATTCGAATAGGACATGATGATTACCAACGGGGTGTGGCAGAGTGCGAGAATCCGTTAGGGGCCAGAATTGACATCGAACAAAGGGGATAAATAGTATTCTGCACGTGACTTGCGTTCCAAATTAGGAAAGTTTTGCATAGCGAAGGCTATTTGGAAATTGGTACCACTCGGCAAAGGATACTATGATTTTCACTTTGATTCAGTGGATGATTTACATAAAATATGGGCAGCAGACACAATCAATCTTAAGCCAGATTTGTTGAGACGATCTCAGTGGACCAAGGATTTCAAATATCATTCTCAGAGACAACCGCATGTATCCCTTTTGATTCTCTTGGTTGAGTTACCGCATGAGTATTGGCGGGAGAGAACATTAAAGGAAATCACAAATGCAGTTGGCACCCCAATTGACATTGATGGTCCGACACAGAATCATACTTTTGGGCACTACGCGCGCAGTTTAGTTGACATTGATTTATCCAAGAGATAATACGATGAAATCCTAGTTGAGAGGGATGGTTTTGCTTTCAAAGTGGAAGTCCAATATGAGAGGAGACCTTTATTTTGCCATCATTGTTACTCTATTGGACACAATGTCTCAACTTGTCGATGGATACATTCGCAAGCAGCCAAGGAAAAGAATGATCGTGGGAAACAACCTATTGTGGCCAAAGCTTCAGCCCCTAAACCAACAAGGCAGCAACATGACGTGAGGGCGTCAACTTCGACCAATAGAAGTACATGGACTTGGGTCCCGATTCCTGTTACTTCCACAATTACTACTACTCAGAGGGTTCCGGTTCCTTCTGCCTCTATATCACTGGCTTCACAGACTCAGACAGTTACGGCCCCTATCCCTTGCTCAGCTATGACTTCTAATACACAGATGGTGCCGATTACTATTGTCTCTTCATCAATGACTTTTTCCCAGACGACAACCCTAGTGCCCAGTCCATCTTTATTGTCTAACTCTTTCAAATTTCCTCTTCACAATGTTTTTGATTGTATCTCTGCTGATGAGTTGCCACATACTAGCCCAGTGATGGAGGTTGTTTCCCCTGTAGCGCATGATGACGTGCATTCTGAGGAAATGGAGCGGTTCCATCAGACATCGCGGGAGGAGTTGAATATCCCCACGATTGACGATGTTACTGTTACGCTTTCTGATGATGTGGAACATAATCATTCGAGCCCTCGAGAGCTTGTGGAGAGTCTCAAGGTTTCCCTTGAGCATGTCCCACACTCATCACCTGTTGAGCACGATGACGTGTATGAGGTATCTGTTGAAGTGGTGCAGGTTCAAACAGATAATTTTGTTGAGTACGTAGTTTCTTCGGTGATACCTGTGGCCGTAGTGAACTCCCTTGATGGGATGGAAATTGTTGCGCAAGAGGTTGTCCCAGAAGTTAGTTTAAAGTAGACTGTTGAAGGACACAATAGTTCTAGAATTCAGCATCACTTGGAGTTATGGCGCCGTATTCCAGAGTATGATAAACAATATGTTGAAGCTTCTTTCCTCCCTATTTTAACTAGAAAGCAGAAGAAGCACCTTAAGAAGACCATTGTGGGTAACCCGTACAAAACTCGTTGTACGAGTGATAATTCTTCTTTTGATCAATAATTGTTTTGTACTGGAATGTCCGTGGTTTTGGTAACTCAGACACTAGAATTGCCTTAAAAAATTACTCCCTCCGGTCCTATTTATAAGAAAAAGTATACTTTATAGATTCATTGAGTAATTTATGTACTTGGTATAGAATATAGACCAAATACATCATTGATGCAATGAATCAAAAAAGTCAAATGTTTCTTATAAATAGGACCGGAGGGAGTATTATTTGTCTCATAGACCTGTGATTTTTTTTGTTTGAACCAATGATTAGTTTTTTGCAAGTTCCTTCTTGGTATTGACATGGTATTGGGGTCACAAACTTGTAGTAATGACAGAGGAAACTTGTTACTGAATTTATGGGTTGTTTGCGGCGGTTTATGCAAATACTTCATATTTAAACCGTAGGAAATTATGGGTGATCTTACTCATTTACAAGGTTATTTTCAAGGTCCTTGGCTTTTTATTGGTGAGCGTTGTGGTATGCCTCAGTTGAGATTCCCGTAGGTGGTTGTTGTTATTTTTTTTCTATTTATGTTTCTTCTCTGTTTGTGTTTCTTGTTTTTTCTTGGAGGGTTTTGGCCTAGTCCCCCCCTCTTGTATTTTTCCCCCTTTTTTTTAATAATATTTCGAGATTGACGGTAGAGGATGGAGGTTCATCGGGGTGCCAACCTAGTTGGGATGTCGTTGCTTCCCCTTAATGTATGTCCTTTCTCTTGGTTTAGCGGGGAAAAAAATAGATTACGCATAGCCATGTATGGCCTAAAACAAACTTTAAGAGCTTGAAATAAAAGAGTAGATAAATTATTTATATAAGAAGGACTCAAAAATTAAACTACAAAGAGAAAGGTAGAGAAGTAGTGAATTTAAATTTACTGATCATATGTCTATATGTAGATGGTCTATATTGGTGAATTGTAGGTGTGCACAAGAGGAAGGTGATTTCAACGCTATGGCATCTTATTAAGAAACAAAGTAAATTAAGGACAAGTTGATTCTAGATTATTTTCCTACAACTGATTAGTCGCAAATATCTCCACCAAAGCAATCAAAATGGTTCAATTCCCTCTTCTATGTTTGAATGCATGATGTATGATGTATGATGTTTGTAGTTTGTTGGGTGAGTATCCTTGATTCTTATTTTTTCTTTATACTTCTCTCATTATCTAATAAATTTTTATGTTAAGAAAAAAAACGTTTCACTTCATCAAACTAAGAAGAGAGCCGGCTATTGTAACCCTTGATAATTTGCATTAATAAGGCATGTTAAGATTAATTAAAATTAATGTTGGTAGTTGTTTTGATGTTTAGTTGCTATTAATTAGAAAAAAGTTAGTTATTTTTTTAGTGGAAAATTAGTTAGTAGTTATAGTGTAACGACTTCAATTTTTTCCTGCTATTAGAAGTCAGAATAACAACTTACTTGCGTACAATTTGTTTTTTCAATCTGTTCATAATCTCAAATACTTTACTCTGCTCAATAATCTTACTTTTTTTTCTCTCGCTTTCTTCCCAAACAAAAAGTCAACAAACTAAAGGACATTTAATTCATACTTCTATTGTCTATCCAATTTAATAACTAATTATTTAAAGGGAAATGATAACTAATACCTCTATGACACTAGTTAAAAATCTTAAATAGTAAATTTTTATTAAAAGTTTGTGCAATTTGTGCATTAGAAATTGAAAATTTTGATATTTTTAAAGAATAATTACTTAATTTAAACTTGGTTACTTGAAGCATCGGAAGTTTGGAATTGTTAAGTTGATAACTTGCTTATTTTGTATTTGGGCGCTCCCTATTGAGGGTGATTCTCGCCGTTTAAATTTTTGGGAACCTGTGGTCAGAAGAATTAAATCTCGCCTGTCCGGTTGAAAAAGTAGACATCTTTCTTTTGGTGGTTGCCTTGTTCTTCTTAAGTTTGTCCTGACTTCGCTTTCTGTCTATGCTCTTTCCTTCTTCAAAGCTCTCTCATGTATCATCGCCTCTATTGAATCTCTTTTAATTCGTTTTTTTTGGGGTGGGTGTGAGGATAATAGGAAAATTACATGGATTGATTGGGGTCCATTTGTTTTGACAAGGAGGTTGGTGGTTTGGGGGTAAGGAGAATTAGGGAATTTAATTTGGCTTTGTTAGGTAAGTGGTGTTGGAGATTGTTGGTGGATAGGGGAGGACTTTGGTTTAGACTGTTGGCCTCTAGATACGGCCTAGTTGGTGGGCGGGTGCAGGAGAGCGGACAGGAGGGGTTGTAACACCCCGTTTTCCCAACGTATAAATAAATATATAATCTATCAGAGTGCATCATAAACAGGATGTCACATGACGTTCTTCAAAATCATTTCATCATAAATAGGGTTAAAATCCACTATTTAATTAAACACCTGCTTTCAATAATTAAAACAATGTCGCAGCGGAAAATATTCAATGTTTAAATCAAAACTTGACACTAGGCCTCAACATCATCAACATAATAAAAACTCCAATAAAAAATGGTTTAACTGCATCTTATAAAGAGATACGTAACAAAGGAAAAACAAAACATATAAATATCTCCATCTCGTTACGTATCAGAGCAAGACTCCTATGACGACACGAGGATCAACTCACATCAGCGGTTACTCCTGGTTATCTGCACGTTACCCACGTAGAGGCAACATTCGAACAGAAGGGGTGGGATTCCACATTCATTAATAATAAGCAACAATTCATAAAGAAGAATTAATCAATATAAAACAGACACAAATAATCATCAACAAGTACTTCATATAATTTCAGATATAAATCATTAATTAACTTTGTTCATCAATGCAACAACAACGACTCAACAATGCAACAACAACGACTCAACAAATGCAATATAATTATGCATGTGGTACCAACAGAGCGTCAAGCTCCCTTCGTTAATGTCGTAATTCGACTGGACAGACATAAAGCCCCCTACGCTACAACTTGACATGCATACAGCCCCCTACGTGTGATAAGTGCTTATGCAATGATACGACTCAAAATGCAACAACATTAACATTGTAATTCACATATTAAATTAATCACAAAAGATTTTCATGTCAAACCAAAGCTACTGGAAACATGACTTAATTATCAACAACTTTCATATTCAAACCAAAGACCAACTCAAAACAGAAACGTGTGAAAAATACACAAGAACGCAAAACATGGCACTCTGCCACTAAGAAATTTGTTGTGGCGAGTAAGGCTACTTGCCGTGGTGAGCTAACAGTAGCTCAGTGTAAGGATTTCACTGTGGCGAGTAAAAATACTTGATGTGGCGAGCGACACCTGGGTCACTCGCTAGGCGAAGAAAACATACTCGTCGTGGCGAGTTATCTACTACTCGAGAGGCGAGGATAATCGCTCGCTAAGGCGAGCGACGACGAACAGGACTACGAACAACACGAACAGAATTCAAAACTTTGCCCCAAAACCCAATTTTCGACCTCCTAACTCCCAAAACTTATAAGAAACATTACCTACTAATAATCTACAATCTAGACAACAACTTTTTACCTTAATTCATGTGCTTACCTATGTTTTTAACAATTAAATTCAATTCAAAACCTAATTTTCACAACAACAACAATTCAACAACAAAAGATTAAACCTTTTCAGAATTATATACTTATGATTAAAGAAGGTTAGTCCCACCCTTACCTTAGATTGGTTGATTTACAGAACTCTACAAGCTTCTCCTCTTTATCTCCCAAAATCCGTTTCTGCAAGCTTCCTCTTAACCATAGTTTTCTTCTTTTGCCTCCGCTATCTTTTTCTCCCAAAAACTGTTGATACCCTAATTCTCTAATCTCCTCCTCTATTTATAACCACCAAGAGTTTGTTTCTCACTTAATCTTTTTAATAGGCTTACTATCTACACACCCTCAGATTGGTTACTAATTCTATTATAACTATTCAGCTCCACTATATACACCTCATTCTATTCTTAACCTAACAAATCTCTCTTATTCCAAAACTGCCCTTATGCCTCATTAATCTAATTAATTCTATTCCTTTACTATTAATGTCGTAATAACTACCAACTAATACCCCAAAACATCACACATCGCAATTATTCAAATAAAATATACAAAAAGACACTAAACTCGATAAAATAAATAAATAATAAAATACGGCGTTACAACACTTAGAATATTTTCGTCCTCGAAAATGTACCTCATTCACGTTTGAGTACCAGCTAAAGCAAACACCACATAAACAAAGATTAGGAAACAAAGAACAATAATTAGGAAACACAACGACATTACTCAACCGTCACACGACACTAACGACTCGACTACTTGGTCGGACAGACCGACTGTAACACCCCGTTTTCCCAACATAAAAAAAAATTGTAAATAAAATCAGAGTTCTCAAAATCAACAGGATGTCACACTTCATTAAATCAAATCGTCATTTAAAAAATCCAATAAAAAGTCTATAATTATTTCAACAACATTGCAGCGGAAAAGTAATCAATGTTTCAAACAAAATTTGGCACTAAGGCCTCAACTCCAACAACAATAATTAAATCCACTTATAAGTGGTCCAACAGCAAAATGGAAAAGACACGTAACAAGACAACATATCATATAAATAAATCCCCATCCCGTTACGTATCAGAGCGACCCTAAGACGACGCGTGAGAGAGTCAACTCACAACAGCAGCTACTATTGGTCACCTGCAAGTTACTCATACGAAGAGCAACATTTTCAAGCAGAAGGGGTGAGATTTCACATTCTTCAATAATAAACAATAATTCTCAAACATCAATTAACATGTAATAACAAGCATTCTTATGAAAGAATTAATTATCATATAACAGCAACAATCATTATTGACAACTTCGTATAAACAACGTATCAACATCGACTCAACAACACAACGTAAATATGCATGTGGTACCAACAGAGCATCAAGCTCCCTTCGTTAATGTCGTAATTCGACTAAACGGGGCATCAAGCCCCCTTCGCTACAACGTGACAGGCTACAACCCCCTTCGCTTGACAACATTTATGCAATGACATAATGATTATTATGCAACAACATCAACTGCAACTTCGTAATTAATCAACATAATATTTTCGACAACTTCACAATTAAACAACAACTTCAATTAAATCATATCAATTCTTCCATACAATATTTTCACACCATTTTAAGCTACTGGGTATAGGTCCTATACATCAATAGATTTTTTTATGTTTAAGCCTAAGGCCAACTCCAAACAGAAATAACTAAAAACGACGCAAGATTTCGAAATGTGGCAGTCTGCCTCTAAACAACTCGTCGTGGCGAGTACATCTACTCGCAGTGGCGAGTTCGACTTTTAGGCACTCGCTGTGGCGAGTTCAGCTACTCGCCGGTGGCGAGCAAAAACTGTTGCTCTCGGCTTTTTGATCAATTTTCACTCAAAAATCCCATTTTTAACTTTCCTATGCCCAAATTTGATTCTGCAAAATGGTCTAATCATTCCTAAACATTTAAAGACATTCATTTTCTTATAAAACTTGACCCAAAAACATCATTAAGGCAATTAAAGCTTTTTAATTAAGGCTGCTCGCCGTTGCGAGCGATAACTGTGTCACTCGCTATGGCGAGTGGGTTTACTCGCTGTTGCGAGCGGCGACGGGCACCACTATGAACAGCACGAACAAACATCAGTTTTTCAACCCCAATCCCCTAATTTAACATCCCAAAACTCAATTTTGATGAAAAACTTTACCTATAAACATTCTATCATCAGAACAACAATTGTAAACACAATTCATATGATTAATCATTGTTTCAACCACTTCATTCAATTTAACCTAATTCTCTACAATCTTCAATTCAACAACAACAACAACAACAATTCAGAATTCATGTTTATGATTAATGAGAGTTAGTCTCACCCTTACCTTAGATTCTTGAATTCAGAAGGTTAGCAACTCTCTTCTCTATTCCTCTTCACTTCTCTGACTTCTCCCTTTTTCTCTGTTTTCTCAGTTTTGAACGTGTCTGACTAATTCTCCCTCAACCCTTCCTATTCTTAACTTCCTATTCTTCTTATTTCCCAAACTACCCTTCCTCTATTTATCTTAATTACATACCATTCATTAATAAAAAGTCATACCACTTAATATCATTATAACCAACAATTAAACAACAAAAATCATATAACACAACTTTAAATAAATAAATATATATATCTAAAAGATTCTAACTTAATAAAATAAATAATTAAATAATTAGGGCGTTACACCGACCTGCTCTAATACCAATTGTAACACCCCGTTTTTCCAATGTATAAATAAATATATAATATATCAGAGTGCATCATAAATAGGATGTCACATTTCGTTCTTCAAAAAAATCATTTAAATCATAGATTCAACAATAAATCAACAACAACATATCAATATGATTCACCAATTCATTATCAAAAGAAAACTAAGTTTGATTCAACAAGACATAGATTAAATACTCTTAAACATTCTAATTAAACTCATAGTACTTAGGATTTGAAGTTTGGAAGCAAACCAAAAGTTTCGGGTTGATTTAGAAGCGGTTATGCTAAATTTTCTTAAAAGTCTTCCAAGACCTACTTGGAGTGTTTCTATCATATTTCAAAATCCACAAAACATTTTCAATTCAAACCAAAGCCATTGGAAAGCTAACTCAATTATCTAAAACTTTCATGTTTACAGCAAAGGCCAATTCAAAACAGAAACGTGTGAAAAAGACACAAGAACGCGAAACAGGGAATGTTGTTACTGTGCAGTTCACTCAAGCGAAGAATGTCTTGCTCAAGCGAACGTAACATCAAGAGCAAGCTCAATTTCGCTTGTGAGTTCGCTTGGGGCTCGCTTAAGCGAACTGGGCCCTGTTTTCTGATGAACACTTACGATTTCTCACCATTTTTCACCCAAAAACCCAAATTTGATAGGAAACATTATCTACTGATAGTCTACAACCTAGACAGCAACTTTTTACGTTAATTCATGTGATTACCTATGTTTTTAACAATTTAATTAAATTCAAAACCTAATTTTCACAACAACAAAAATTCAACAACAAGAGATTAAACCTTTTCAGAATTATATACTTATGATTAAAGAAGGTTAGTCCCACCCTTACCTTAGATTGGTTGATTTACAGAACTCTACAAGCTTCTCCTCTTTATCTCCCAAAATCCGTTTCTACAAGCTTCCTCTTAACCCTACTTTTCTTCTTTTGTCTCCGCTATCTTTTTCTCCCAAAAATTGTTGTAACCCTAATTCTCTAATCTCCTCCTCTATTTATAACCACAAAGAGATTGTTTCTCACTTAATCTTTTTAATAGGCTTACTATCTACACACCCTCAGATTGGTTACTAATTCTATTATAACTATTCAGCTCCATTATATACACCTCATTCTATTCTTAACATTACAAATCTCTCTTATTCCAAAACTGCCCTTATGCCTCATTAATCTAATTAGTTATATTCCTTCACTATTAATGTCGTAATAACTACCAATAACTACCAACTAATACCCCAAAATATCACACATCGCAATTATTCAAATAAAATATACAAAAAGACACTAAACTCGATAAAATAAATAAATAATAAAATGGGGCGTTACAAAGGTCGGTGTGGTGGAGTATGATAGATACTATTCGAGATGGAGATGATTTAGCGAAGGGTAGTTGGTTTGCTGACAACTTGCACCTAAGTGTCGGCAACAGTGCGTGTACTCTTTTTTGGTTGGATAAGTGAGTGGGGGAGGTTCCTTTGTGTGTTCGGTTTAGTCGTTTGTTTGAGTTATTAGAAAACAAAATGGCTATTGTTGCTCATATGTTGGGTTAGGGGTGGGCTGAGGGAGGGGAGACTTGGAAGTGGCGTATGGGGTTGTGGGCTTGGGAGGAGGCATTGGTTGTGGAGTGTTTGAATATGGTGTTACATCTTGTATTGCAGGTTGACTCAGAGGATTCTTGGAGGTGGATTCCTGATCCAGTTGTTGGGTATACTATCAGCGGTGCTTATCGCGTGCTCACTTTAGGGTCACCCCCCACTATGCATATTCTGGCAGCTCCGTTATGGATGAAGGATGTTCCAGTGAAGGTCAGTGTTTGTTTGGCGCCTCTTTTAGAATAAGTTGTCATCAAAGACAAATTTGTTCCGTAGAGGTATTATATCTTCTGAGGTTCAGCTGTGTGTTTCGGGTTGTGGGCATCAAGAATCAGGGTCACATCTTTTTTTGTCATGTCCTCTTTTTGGTCAGTTATGGCACTTGGTTAGGAACTGACTTGGTGTTTTTTCAGCGGATCCATCTAATATTCAGGATCACTTTTATCTGTTTGGTACATCTTCTGGTTTTGCAAAATCTAGATGCTCTCTAATGCATTTGATTTGGTTTGCTTGTTCGTGGGTGATCTAAAAAGGAAGAAATGATAGGTTGCTTAAGAACAAAGAATCATCTCCATCTCAACATTTGGAGAATGTTAAACTTCTATCCTTCTCATGGTTTAAAGTCAAATTTCATATTTTACACTATAGCTTTCATAACTGGTGCCAATCCCAATTTCTATGTGCAGGCATTGGTTAATTTGTTGTATTTTTCTAAACGATTGTTGTATTTTTCGGTTGCCTTCTATGATACACCTTGTGTCAGGAAAGTAACTCATTGTTTGTTTAATATATCATTTTGATTTCTTAAAAAAAAAAATTATTATTTAAAGAGTGTCTTGCAACACTGGTCAACAAGACTTTTTTTTAATAAAAAATCACATAAAATTTGAAACCTAAACTATTATATTTTTTGACAAATGTGAACAGACAGGCATGTCGATACTGGTTTTAGATGCTAGTTCAGAACATGAAATTGACTTTGCATTAATTTGAAATATTTCAAATAAGATGGCTACAAATGTCGTGTTGTTCTAGAAACGAGAAAACAGTAGCAAAAGCCGTGTATGCCCTCTCACTTTCACTTCACATCACATAGAGTCTTTGTTTCCTTGCGGACACATAGAGTTTTCCGCCTTTTTTTTTTAACTTCTATAAGCACTCTCCTTACAATGTTTTTGAGAACGATTTTTACTTTGCCGTTCTAAGAAAAAAAAAATGTAGCAAAACAACAACAAAATAAGTTCTGTCATTTCGCAAACCATTAGCTTGTGTATTCGTTGTACTTTGAGTATTGTTTTTGCATCTTTAAAAAGTACAATATTCTTGTCTGATTGTTAATCTACTTTTCTTCCTGACTTTAATTATCATAATATTATTTATTTTCCCACTTATCATTTTGAACTCTAAGTATTTCTCTTCCACACGTCTCTCTTTTCATTTGTTTCCCTTAAAACAAAGCTTCGTTCTAATCTTTCACAGCTAAGAAATTTTTTGCCCAAATTTATTCAAACAACACTTTCCTCTCACACATGGCTTGCAACAACAACAACAACGTTAAAATCCATGAACAAACCAAAGTTTTTCCTCCATCATTAACCCAAAAAACAACAATCCCTCTTACTTACTTTGACATATTTTGGCTAAGGTTCCATCCAGTAGAACGTGTTTTCTTTTACACCCTCCCAAATTCACAAGCACACCCTTCTTTCTTCTTCAAGAAGCTTGTTCCAATTCTCAAATCTTCCCTCTCTTTAACCCTCCAACACTTTGCCCCTTTAGCTGGTAACATTGTTTGGCCTTTAGAGTCTCAACAACCAATAATCCAATATACTCCAAATGATGGAGTTTCCTTGGTCATTGCAGAATCTGATGTAGATTTCAATCATGTCATTGAAAATTCACCCCATGAAGCATCTTTGTCTCGTTGTTTTATACCACACTTAGAATCGACGGATTCTTTTGCTTCTATTATCTCAATCCAGATAACACTTTTTCCTGAAAGCGGTTATTCCATTGGAATAAGTACTCATCATGCTGTTCTTGATGGGAAATCCTCAACCATGTTCATAAAAGCTTGGGCTTATCTATGCAACAAAACCATTGAAACCGAAGAACCACCAACTTTGTTGCCAGAGTTAAAACCTCTATTCGACAGGGAAATCATCGAAGACAATGGACTTGGTGATAAGTTCACAAATAACTGGAAGGCGATAATAACCAAGATGTTCCCAAATGAACAAGCAAAGGAAAGAAGCTTGAAGATTTTACCTTTTGAACCAAAACTTGAGGACTATGTTCGTGCTACATTCAAGCTCACCCGTGAAGATTTGGATAAGATAAAGCAAATGGTGTTATCGAAATGGGAATTATTGGACACAAATGAATTGAACTCTAAGCCAAAAACTTTATCCTCTTTCGTTCTCACTTGTGCTTATTCGCTTGTTTGTTTCGCAAAAGCAATTCATGGAGTTGAAAAGGAGAAAGAGAAGTTTGGGTTTGCATTCAACGTAGATTGCAGAGCAAGGTTAGAACCACCACTACCAAATAATTATTTTGGAAACTGTGTATGGGCACATTTTGTTGATACAAAACCATTGGATTACATAAATGAAGATGGGGTGTTTTTAGTTGCTAAGTCTATTGATGAGAAAATAAAGATGATAAATGAAAAGGGTGTTCTTGATGGAGTTAGTGATATGTTTGATAAATTCGCTTCTATAGCAAGTGAAAAACTTGAAATGATGGGAGTTGCCGGGTCTAATCGATTTGGTGTTTATGAGATTGATTTTGGTTGGGGAAGACCAACAAAGGTGGAGATAGTTTCCGCGGATAGAGGTTTAACCATTGCTTTGGCGGAGAGCAAAGATAGTAAAGGCGGAATTGAAGTTGGGATTGTTCATAATAAGCATGTAATGGATCTCTTTAAAACTTTGTTTGTTGATGGATTTTGCATTAATTGATTTAGGAGAGCATGTGTAACTGTAGAGATTGATCTCTATGGATATAACTAAACGTGAGAGTTTTGGGTTTGTATTTCGAATAAAAAATATATCAATTTTTTTTCGTCTAGATCTTCGTATATAATAAATTTTAGTTTGTAATTTTGGTGTTGGCAAATATTTTCCAATAAAATGGTTTTATAAAATCAATTTTGGTTAAAAGTTTACAATAAGTTGATTTGTATTATAAAACATTTACATAATAGTAATTAAGAGATTTTTATTTTATTGGTTTCCTTAAGTTATCTTGGTAAACCCTCTTTAGTATTTTCCTTAAACCAAACACTTGTTACAACACAAATTAATTTTGGGCTTTGCTAACGTTAGTTAACTTTAACTTATTCAAAAAAATCAACCCACGTATCCTCTACGATTAATGAATAACATGTAGCCACATCACACTATTCAATCACAGCTTCAAAATAAAAATTCCATTTTCTCCAAACGTCACCAAGAAAGATGTGACATGGTCTTATTTTGAGCTAGCACGCCTATTTGTCATAAGGTATATGTTATTTGCTGGCCTTCTTTTTCTATCAATTGTCTTTTTGTTGAGAAGACCATGAAATACTTTGCATTCATAGTATTAACATTCTTACAAGACGAGAAAGTTCAATTAATAGAGTACATCAAAACCTATTTATAGGGATTTACTAACTACTAACTAACATTACTAATCAATAATTCTAACTAATTTTATATTTCATCCTTACCTTACAATTAAACTAACTAATAACAAATCAATCATGATATTGCTAACAAATCAGGAAGAATTAGTGACAATTTCCGCAATATAAGTTTAAATGACATGTCATATGGAAGATCTAATATGATGAGAAACAAGTATTAGTGTTTTAATAATAACTGCCATGTAAAACTAATAGGATTAAGTTTGTTTAAGTTTGTTTCAATTTTCCTATTAGTTAGAGAGTTTACTTGCATAACAAGTAAGTAACCATTTTGCCTATAAAAGGTTTTGTACTTGTGAACCTCATAACTAATGAATCATATTCACATTGTACAATAACTAACTCCATCATTCTCTCTTCCTTCAACAACTTTTTGTTATTTTTCATCTTGTTTACAAAACAGCTTATTTTCATAAGCACTTTTGCTGCATAGAACAAAGTGATCGTTCTAACAATTGGTATAAAGAGTCTGGGTTGAATCTCTGGGAAACACGAGTGAAAATAAAGGGGAATCATCATTGGGAACCATAAAGTGAGGTGAGTGCATTGATTTCTCTGAATTTTTGAGATTTGCAAGATGAACACTAACGGTTTTGGATCAAACATCTTGGTTCTTGATGGCAAGAACTGGGAACGATGGAGTGCTTTGATGAGATCTTTGTTTTGCGCGCAAGCTGTGAGTGATCTTGTGCATAATGGGTTTGAAGAACCTCCTGCAAATGCTACTAAAGTGCAGAGAACTGCATTCAAAGAAAACAAGAAAAAGGATTGCAAAGCATTGTTCTACATTCAACAAAATGTTGATAATGAGCACTTTGAGAAGATAGCAAAAGTAACAAGATCTAAGGAAGCATGAGACATTCTTGAAAATTATCACAATGGGGGAGAAAAGGTGAAACAAGTCAAACTGCAATCATATAGAAGGAAGTATGAAATGATGCAGATGGAAGAAAATCAGAAGGTGAGTGATTATTTCTCAAAGATGATTGAAATTATGAATTTGATGAAAAATTATGGTGAAAACATCTCTGATTAGATGGTAGTTGAAAAAGTCTTGAGATCTTTAAGTCAAAAGTTTGATTTCATAGTAGTAGCAATCCAAGAAGCAAAGGATGTAAAGACTATGAAGATTGAAGAATTGCAAAGTTCACTTGAAGCACATGAACTGCTAGTAATTGATAGAACTTCTGAAAGATCAATTCAGCAAACTCTTCAAGTTCAAACAATCAAGAAAAAAGGAAATCACAAGAATTTCAAGAAAGGGAAGGGTAAAACAAACTGGTCAAATAATGCAAGATCCAAAGCTGAGAACAAAACTTAATCTTCTAAAAGAGGAAGTTTTGGAAAACATCAGAACAAGAAAAAGGATTTTGATAAAAGTAAGGTGCAGTGTTATAATTGTGACAAATTTGGACATTTTGTTGATGAGTGTTGGTTTAAGAAAGATCAAAATGCAGAAGAAGCCAATATTGCTCATGAAGGCGATCCTGATGCAGTGTTGTTAATGGCTGCTACATGTGAAGATAGGATGAAAGGTGAAGAATGGTATCTTGATTTTAGGTGTTCTAATCATATGACAGCTCATAGAGAATGGATAACAAATTTTGATGCTAGTAAGAAAACTAGTATCAAACTGGCTGATAATAGGAAGCTTGCATCAAAAGGTAGTGGCAATATAGTGATGAGGAGCAATTTTGGTGGTAAAGTCGTAATTGAAGATGTGTTCTATGTTCTAGATATGAAGTGTAATCTAATGAGCATAGGTCAATTAGTGGAGAAAGGATTCTCAGTATCAATGGAAGGTGAATCATTGAAACTATTTGATCCAAAGAAGAACTTGGTTTTAAAATCTGCTTTGTCCAAGAATAGAACAAATAGATGCAACATATCAAGTGATAAAATGATGTGTATGTCTGCAACTATCAGTGAAGATGTTGAAGCATTGTGGCATTTGAGGTATGGTTACCTAAACACTAGAAGTCTCAGTGAATTGAATTCTAAGGATTTAGTGTATGGTTTACCAAAGTTGAATGTCAAGAAAGCCATATGTGAAATATGTGTGAATAGTAAACAAATTAGATTATCATTTGCATCTAATGCACCTTAAAGAGAAAGTGAAGCACTGCAGGTTGTTCATTCAGACATTTGTGGCCCTTTTGAGGTACCTTCTCTTGGTGGCAGTAAATATTTCAAATGGAAAGAAAAATTAATAAAAACACATCAAAAATATCATATGATGCTCTATCATCATGAGGATCCACATAAAGCTTGATGTGACATCATGGTAGAACTGTAGCCGTTGTTTTGGAAGATTTAGCGAGCAACAATTAACTGCAGATGGTGGCGTGCGATAATTAACTAGGTGAATTCAACGCTATAACATCTTATTAAGAAACAAAGTGAATTAAGGGCAAGTTGATTGTTGATTATTTCCCTACAACTGATTAGTCCCAAATATCTTCACCTAAGCAATCAAAACAGTTCAATTCCCTCTTCGATGTTTGAATGCATGGTGTATGATGTTTGTGGGGCGAGTGTCCTTGGCACTTCTTTTCGTTTCTGCGTTAAGTGTTCTTTATACTTCTCTCATTAACCAATAAATTTTATGTTAAAAATAAAATAAAATTCAATTCATCAAACTAAGAAGAGAACTAGCTGTTGTAACCTTTGATAATTTGCATTAATAAGGCTTGTTGATATTAATTAAAATTAATGTTGTTAGTTGTTTTGTTGAGATTAATTATTAAGGCTTGTTGAGAACTAGCTGTTTTGGTTTTAATTTTTTAGAGGAAAATTATTTAGTTATAGAGTAACGACCGTAATTTTTTCTGCTATTAGAAGTTAGAATTAACTCAAGTAATTTTATTAAATGTACTATTATTAAAGGTTTTCCAAGTCTTATGATAATTCTATACTATTTGTTTTTCAATCTATCCATAATTCTCAAATACTTTACTCTCCTGAATAATCTTTCTCTCATTTTTGTTTTCTTTGCTTTCTTCCCGTATAATAAGTCAACAAACTAAAAGACATTTAAGTCATACTTCTTATCAATCCAATTTTCTACGAACTTTTTTAAATAAAAAATCGCATAAAATTTGAAACTTCAATTATCACTATTTTTGACAAATATGAACAGACAGGCAAGTCGATAATGGTTCTAAACATAAGATTTCCAAATATGAAACTCACTTTACACTAATTGGAAATATATATATCCAATAAGATGGCTACAAATGTTTCACCGTAGTTTTTGTTTCATTGCAATCATCATAGATTTTTCCACTTTTTTTTTTTAACTTTTCTATACGCACTTTCCTTATCAATTCTTTTAACGATATTAGCTTTGCCGTTCTAAGAAAAATATAAGTAGCAAAACAACAACAAAAAAAGTTCTTGTCTGCTTATTAATCTAGTTTTATTCGTGACTTTAATTATCATGATATTATTTTTTCCCCTCTTATCATTTTGAACTATTTATATTTCACGTCCACACGTCTTTCTTTTCATTCTTTCCCCTTAAAATAAAGCTTCTTTCTAATATTTCACAGCTAAAAATTTTTTTAGCCAAATTTATTCAAACAACACTTTCCTCTCACATGGCTTCCAACAACAACAACAATGTTAAAATCCATGAAAAAACTAAAGTTTTTCCTCCATCATCAACCCAAAAAACTACAATCCCTCTTACCTACTTTGACATATTTTGGCTAAGGTTCCATCCAGTGGAACGTGTTTTCTTCTACACCCTCCCAAATTCACATTCACACCCTTCTTTCTTCTTCAAGAAGCTTGTTCCAATTCTCAAATCTTCACTCTCTTTAACCCTCCAACACTTTCTCCCTTTAGCTGGTAAAATTGTTTGGCCTTTAGAGTCTCAACAACCAATAATCCAATATACTCCAAATGATGGTGTTTCCTTGCTCATTGCAGAGTCTAACGTTGATTTCGATCAAGTCATTCAAAACTCACCCCATGAAGCTTCTTTGTCTCGTTCTTTTATACCACATTTGGAATCAACAGATTCTTTTGCTTCTATTATTTCCATTCAGATAACCATTTTTCCAAATAATGGGTTTTCCATTGGAACCAGCACACACCATGCTGTTCTTGATGGAAAATCTTCAACCATGTTCATCAAAGCTTGGGCTTATCTATGCAACAAAACCATTGAAACGGAAGAACCGCCAACTTTGTTGCCAAAGTTAAAACCTCTATTTGACAGGGAAATCATCAAAGACAATGGACTTGGTGATAAGTTCACAAATATCTGGAAGGAGATAATAACCAAGATGTTTCCAAATGAAAAATCAATCGAAAGAAGCTTGAAGATTTTACCTTTTGAACCAAAACTCGAGGACTATGTTCGTGCTACATTCAAGCTCACACGTGAAGATTTGGATAAGATAAAGCAAATGGTGTTATCCAAATGGGAATTATTGGACACAAATGAATTGAATTCTAAGCCAAAAACTTTATCATCTTTTGTGCTCACTTGTGCTTATTCACTTGTTTGTTTCGCAAAAGCAATTCATGGAGTTGAAAAGGAGATAGAGAAGTTTGGATTTTCATTCACAGTTGATTGCAGAGCAAGGTTAGAACCACCACTACCAAATAACTATTTTGGAAACTGCGTATGGGGACATTTACTTGATACAAAACCCTTGGATTACATAAACGAAGATGGGGTGTTTTTAGTTGCTAAGTGTATTCATGAGAAAATAAAGATGATAAATGAAAAGGGTGTTCTTGATGGAGCTAGTGATATGTTTGATAAATTCACTTCTTTATCCCGTGATAAAGTTGAAATGATGGGAGTTGCTGGGTCTAATAGATTTGGTGTTTATGAGATTGATTTTGGTTGGGGAAGACCAACAAAGGTGGAGATAGTTTCCGCAGATAGAGGTTTAACCATTGCTTTGGCGGAGAGCAAAGATAGTAATGGCGGAATTGAAGTTGGGATAGTTCATAATAAGCATGTAATGGATCTCTTCAAAACTTTGTTTGTTGAAGGACTTTCCATTAATTGATTTTGAAGAGCATGTGTAACTATAGAGATTGATCTCTATGGATATAACTAAATTTTAACACGCTTGAGAGTTTTGGGTTTGTATTTAAAAACACAAATATAGTAGTTTTTTTTCCTTCTTTAAATTCGTTTCAAATAAGTTTTGGTTAGTAATTTTGGTGTTGGTAAATATTTTCCAATAAAATCGTTTTATAAAATTGATTTTGGAGAGCATGTGTGATGGATATTTGTATATTGGCTTCACTTTTGCTAAAACAAATATTCATATGTTGGATACGATGCTCCAACATTTTGGCACGGTTCAGTGTGCCTGTTTATGTGTCTTGACTTTAGCGAACTTTATCTTATTAAGGAATCTACGCCTTATTTCTTGTTGGCTAAGTAACTTTGATTTATCTAGAATCAGCTGTGAGATTTGTTCCTAAAGTATTATCTTTATTTTAGGAATCATTGGTTGTGATAATTGGTTTGTCCCTAAAGATGTTCCTACATCTTAGGAGTTACTTTATTTGTTACATTCTTGTTATGTGGATCAACTTGAGGTTCTACATTGTTCTGTTGCCTAACAGAATTATTTAGCCCGTATTACTTCTGTGTATATACAAGACTACAAGAACCGATTCACCATTCAAGCCGTCATATCAAGAATAGATTTTTTAGGGTTTCGAGTCTTTGTTATTTGTGAGCCTTTTCTTGTATCGCTTTGATACATGATAAGGACTGAGTTTTAGTGTTTGTTAATTGTGAGCCTTTCTTGTATCACCTTGATGCAAGCATATGACTGTTTTATGGAGTTGTAAGTTGTTGCTACTCCTAAGCTTTGAAGCACGGAAGTAGTTTGCCATTGAAGGTAACTTCACCATATTGAGTTGTAATCTGATAATCACAAGGGTTGTGATTGATTGAGGGAAGTGAGATGGGATCTAAAATCTAGGAGTTCCTAGGTTGAAGTCAAGACGGGTAGGTCTCAGGTCTAGAGTTGTAAACGACGAGTTTGCTGAGAACTTAGAATAAAGACTACACTAGTGGATTTTCTTCATGGCTTGGTAGCCCTCAGAGTAGGTGTGTTTGTCACCGAATTGGGTTAACAATTATCTTGTGCCATTTACTTTCTTGTCTTTTACGTTTGCATTGTTTTTGTTTTTGGTTTTAACTATTTTTGGTTTCAACATCCGCATTTCATATTTGGTGTTGGAACATCATATAAAACATCTTTTAGCTAACATGCTAGAATTTCAATTGGCATCAGAGCAGGCACCTTGCCTGTTTTAGGGTGAGCTCCAAGGAAGATACTTTCTAGCGTTATGGACAAGGAAGAAGGATTTTTGAACATACCACCTCTGTTGGGTGGTTCCAACTATGATTATTAGAAATCACGTATGAGTGCTTTCCTTTAATCCATTGATAGAAGGACCTGGAAAGCAGTCCTGAAAGGTTGGGAACATCATATGGTTCTGGACGAAGATGGAAACAGGACAACTAATTTGAAATCAAGAAGAGTGGTCAACTGCTGAAGATGAGTTAGCTCTTGGTAACTCCAAAGCATTGAATGCATTATTCAATGGGGTTGACAAGAATATGTTCAGATTGATCAAGCAATGCACTGTGGCTAAAGATGCTTGGGAAATTCTCAAAATTGCTCATGAAGGTACATCTAAAGTAAAAAGTGCAAGACTTCAACTTCTTACTACAAAATTTTAGAATCTGAAAAATGATGGAAGATGAGAACATACAAGATTATCACTTGAACATTCTTGATATTGCTAATACATTTGACTCTCTTGGAGAGAAAATTTCTGATGAAAAGCTTGTTAGAAAATTTCTCAGATCTCTACCTAAGAGATTTGACATGAAGGTGACTGCTATTGAAGAAGCTTAGGACATCTTAAGTTTGAAGGTTGATGAGCTGATAGGATCACTTCAGAACTTTGAATTAAATGTCAATAACAAAACTAATAAGAAAGGCAAAGGCATTGGGTTTGTTTCAAATATTGATGTTGAAGAGACACAAGGAAATGACGAGGATAATGAAAGCTTGTCAGAAGATATTGTTCTACTTGGAAAACAATTCAGTTGGATCTTGAAACAAGTTGTCAGAAGACCCAGATCAAATGTTCAGAACATCAGGTCCAACAAGTTGTAAGTTGTTGCTACTCATAAGCTTTGAAGAACGAAAGTAGTTTGTCTTTGAAGATAACTTCACCATATTGTGTTATAATCTGATAATCATAGGGGCTGTTATTGATTGAGGGAAGTGAGATGGGATCTCAGATCTAGGAGTTTCTAGATTGAAGTCAAGACGGGTAGGTCCTACGTCTAGAGTGGTAAACGAGGAATTTGCTGAGAACTTAGAATAAGGATTACACTAGTGGATTTCCTTCCTAGATTGGTAGTCCCCAGAGTAGGTGTGTTTGTCACCGAACTGGATTAACAATTCTCCTCTGTCATTTACTTTCTTGTCTTTTACGTTTGCATTGCTTTTGTTTTTGGTTTTAACTGTTAGCGCGATGTTCTAAACATCACATTTAACATCCGCATTTCGTATCTCGTGTTGGAACATCATATAGAACATCTTTTACTTAAGGTGCTAGAATTTCAATGTGTAACCATAAAGATGGATCCCTATGAATATAACTAAATTTTAACACGCCTTGAGAGTTTTGGGTTTGTATTTCAAATCACAAATATAGTAGTTTTCTTTGCTTCTTGAAATTCGTTTCGAATAAGTTTTGGTTAGTAATTTTGGTGTTGGCAAATATTTTTCAATAAAATGGTTTTATAAAATCAATTTTTTTTTTTTGACAAGAAAATCAATTTTTGTTAAAAGTTAACAGTAAGTTGATTTGTATTATAAAAAACATTTACATAATAGTAATTATTTACTTCGCCGTACAACATGGCGATTATTGTGAATTGAATTTATCCCACACAAGACTGATTTCAATATCCTTTAGGGTTTTTTTTTTCAAAGAATATCCTTTAGGGTTGGCTCTCATATCATTTGTTATTGCAGTTTTTTATTGCTTTCGACTTACTAGATTAAGTCTATCCTCCAAGTCTTTTGTATCTCTCTTTCTATTTTAACCTATTCTGATTTAGCTAAAACAATAATGATAAATCCTTCACTTGAGGTTAAAAATATATTTTAAGAAAAAAGTATTCAAAATATCAATTTATTTAATCCTGTATAATAAATCAAGTTAAATTTTATCATTATAAATAGAGTTAAATATGTTTTAATCCTTACAAAATTATAAGCTCTAAAGTTTAGTTCCTAATTTTTTTTATTCACTTTTAATGCTCTTCGCGTTTTATAGGGACCATTTTTTCAAACTACAATATAATGAGGACAAAAATTATCATTAAAATTTTATAGAGACTAAACTTGATAATTTATGATTTTGTAAGGATTAAAAACATATTTAACCCTTATCAATATTGCACTTTTTTTAAGCCGGGACTTGAATCCTAGTCTTTGAATTCAATTAGAGAAATACAACCCTTCTCCCGCATTATTCTACATTTAAATCTACTTTTGTATTTTATGCTATCAAACATTATACATAGACATACCATAATATACACATGGATCGGAGTTCGAACCCTATACATTCCATTTATTCATCTTAAAAATAGATTTTTAATCACTAAACAATTAGAGAAAAAAAGAACTCTATAGGAATTAGTTAAGAACACTAAAATTGTAGAAACATTTTTTTGAAAAAAACAAATTTCCTCTTTTTATAAATGGAAAGAACAATTTTCAAACTTAAAAATTTGATTATACGTTTTTTAAGAGAATTTTATTTTATTCGTTTCCTTAACTTATCTTGTTAAGACCTCCATATTATTTTCCTTTAACTAAACACTTGTTACAGCACAAATTAATTTTGGGTTCTGCTCACGTTAGAACTTTAACTTATTCCAAAAAATCAACCCACGGTTTCCACTACAACTAATGAATAAAAGGTAGCCACATCTCACTAGTCAATCACAGCTTCAAAATAGAAATCCCATTTTTTCCAAACGTCACCAAGAAAGATGTGACATCCGTAAATAAAAAATAAAAAAATGTGACATTGTCTTAATTCCAGCTAGCACGCCTATTTGTCATAAGCTGCATGTTATTTGCTGGCTTTCTCTTTATTTAAATTGACTGTATCAATTGGTTTTTTGTTGAGAATTTATGGAAAAGTAGAGAGAAAACTACGGAATATTTTGCTTTGATAGTATTAACATTCCTAGGAAAGTTGAACTTAAAGAGTATGGACCAGGTTTTCCTGCCTCAAGGTTTTGGTGTTGTTTCACGCTGTAACAGATAATGATCATTGATTTGTGATTGGAGAGTTCAGATTTCAATCTGAGTTCACATAGTAAAACAATCTCGACTGCTCATTCCTATTGGATGGCTGGAAGCTGTGACTGCATCACGCAATTACACTAGGAAATCCAAATCCAAAGAGTATATCAAAACTTATTTATAGGTATCTACTAACTACTTACTAACATTACTAATCAATAGTTCTAACTAATTTTATACTCCTTAATCTCAAGGAAAGATAACTCTTATCATGAGTTTGGATTAGAAAGATAAAATCCAAACAAAGAAAATTAAAAATGCTACCTTGTCTTTAAAAGGAATACTTGTGCAATAAACCAATCTGATGCTAGTATCTTCAAAAGGAATAATTGTGCAAAAAACCAACTCCATACCAAACAGTCTGCAGAAGATCACAAGTCCAAAAGAAACACCGCAATCAGAAAATAAAAGAAAACTTCACAAAATAATTAGGAGCCTGTTAGTCAAAATGCTTAACCATTAAGCAGAAGATGCAAACACAGGCTTAACCACTTAACACAAGCTATCATCAACTAAGTCATAAGGCTAAGGGTTTAGGTAGTTACCTAGTTGAAACGACAATTCATGTGGAGACGATTTACTTACTTGAAAATAGGTTGGTGCACTTGACAAATTTAGTTATTAATCAGGACATTGCCAATAATACACGAATAATTAGTGACGATTTCAACAATATAATTAGTTTAAATGCAATGTCATATGGAAGATCTAATATGATAAGAAACAAGAGCATTGTTTATAAGAAAGCTTGTTTTGCGAAAATGGATTTGATGCGGTAAAATACAAGAGTTTTTATTTCAACCTGTTGTGAAATCCCTTTGTCACTATCGGTTCGAAATCACACCAATACTTGTATAGATGTGTGGAGCAAAAGGTAGTGGTAATCCTAGGTCTAAGTGTCTTCAAGCAACAACAACAAAACAGACCCAAAGCCTAAGTGTAGAGCTTAAAACAATGACACTAACAAGCATGAAGATAAGAAAGCTTAAGAAAAAACAAACACACACAAAATGGTAACCCAGTTCAGTCAATATGACCTAATCTGGGGGAGAGAGCAGCTCTCCAATCCACTATGATAAGATGTTACAAAGGTTACAAGAAATTAGCCTTCAATCCTAATCTCTACCCTTGTCTTGACCCACCTCACTCATATGAACCTACAAGAGATTATACTAGAGGAAGCTTATGATCCTTCCAATGATATAATCTCACTACCCAAGGTGTTTACAATGTTTATCCCAACCCAAGAGACTATCCCTACAAAGGTACTCAACCCTCAAGTTCCCCCCCTTTGTGAACCCTAGACCTCTTGCTTCAGCTCTCCTTCAAAGAATGCAGAAAACCACTTAAATACTAGTCACAGGCGCCCAAAATCGTGTCACGCTTCCAAAATCGTGTCACGATTATGCTTTTCCAACCGTTGTGACCAGTCCCTTTCAGGTAAACTTGCTGAGGAAGTTGTTGAATCGTGTCACGATTTCCCAAATCGTGTCACGATTTTCCATCTCACAAGGCATGCTCTCTGCCAAGCAAATCGTGCCACGATGCCCAAATCGTGTCACGATTTCTGGGCTGATTCTGCAAATACAATTTGAAGCCAATATACAACATTCTCCACCTTGACTTCTAATTGGTGATGATGCCAATTTAACCATCAACCACCATGCTGCTCTCTCCATAAGGGAATTACTCTTCAACAAATTTGATCAAGTCCAAGCAATGCTTGAACCTTGATCTAGGCAATGACTTGGTAAACACATCCGCCGGATTCTCTTCCGATGCCACTTTTTCCACCATGATCTCTTTGGATTCAATCATGTCTCTAACAAAGTGCAGGCGAATGTCAATGTGCTTTGTCCTCTCATGATACACTTGATGATTTGCCAAGTGAATCGCGCTTTGGCTATCACAATGTATCTTCACACATTCTTGAGTAATTCCTAGCTCACCAATCATCCCTTTCAGCCACATGGCCTCTTTCACCCCTTCAACAAGGGCAATGTATTCCGCTTGAGTTGTAGATAATGCCACCACGGATTGTTGATTTGCCTTCCAACTAATAGCCGTGCCATAGAGAGTAAACACAAACCCCGATAGAGATTTTCTAGTGTCTACATTGCCCGCATAATCCGAATCCACATACCCCTCCAAAGCGTATTTCCCTTGAGTTTCTCTTGTGTACTTCAAACCGCCCTTCAAAGACCCATTCAAATACCTCAACACCCACTTCAAAGCTTGCTAATGCACAATACCCGGATTTGCCATAAACCGACTCACAATGCTAACCGCATAAGCTAAGTCCGGTCTACTACAAACCATTCCATACATGATGCTTCCAACCCCACTAGCATAGGGAGTACTAGCCATCGCTTGTTTTTCATCCTCGGATTGAGGACATTGTTTTATGGACAACTTCGTGTGGTGACTCAAGGGAGTGCTCACAATTTTAGAGTTTGACATTCTAAAACGCTCCACCACCTTCTTCAAGTAACTAAGTTGAGATAAGAAAAGTTCACCTTTGTCACGATTCCTCACGATATCAATTCCAAGAACTCGCTTTGCCGGACCAAGATCTTTCATCTCAAATTCTTCATTTAACTTTTCTTTGAGCCTCATGATCTCATCCTTGCTAGAACTTGCCATCAAGATATCATCCACATATAGAAGAAGATAAAGAACGACTTTCTCACCATTCTTCAACATGTACACACATGAATCATATCCGCTTCTCACAAAACCGGTCTTCAAAAGAAATTCATCAAACCGACGATACCATTGCCTAGGGCTTTGTTTCAACCCATACAAAGATTTCTTCAAAAGACACACCTTAGACTTGTCCTCCACAAAACCTTCCGGTTGCTCCATGTAGATTGTCTCTTCAAGGTCACCATGTAAGAAAGCGGTCTTTACATCCATTTGCTCCAACTCAAGATTGAAATAATTCACAATAGCCATGAGAATCCTTATGGAACAATGTTTCACCACCGGTGAGAAGATCTCATTATAGTCAATCCCCTCCACTTGAGTGAAACCCTTTGCCACAAGTCTTGCTTTGTACCTTGGACCCTCAACTCCCGGAATACCCTCCTTTTTCTTGAAGATCCACTTGCATCCAACTACCCTTTGGTGTTTAGGTAGCTTCACAAGTTTCCAAGTTTGGTTCTTCTCCAATGAATCCATTTCTTCATTCACTGCCTTCAACCAATACTTGCTTTCTTTGCTCTCAAATGCCTCCTTGAAGTTTCTAGGCTCCGAGTCTTGCACACCTTCAGCCGCATTTAGAGCAAAACACACCAAGTCCTCATAACATATCTACTAGGTGCCGTAATGGTCCTTCTTTCCCTATCTCTAGCCAAAAGATAATCAGGATCCACTACCGGTTGAGTTCCACTTGGCTCCGATGTTGAATCTTCATCTTCCACATCGTCTTCTTCTTCACTTGGAAGCTCCACCTCAAACTGAGTTTCCTCCACCCTTGTTTCCGGTACTAAAGTCTCTAGGTCTTTACACTTCATCCCCATACGGGTCTCATCAAAGGTAACATCCCTACTAATCAAGACTTTTGATCCTCCACCAGATTCCAATTTCCACAACTTGTAGCCCTTCACACCTTCCGGATAACCAATGAAGACACATTTCAAAGCTCTAGGCTCAAGCTTGTCTTGCTTGATATGCGCATATGCCAAAGCTCCGAAAACCTTCAAAGTTGAGTAGTTTGCCGGTTTCCCACTCCATACTTCCATAGGTGTCTTGAAGTCGATTGCCGTTGATGGACATTTGTTGATCAGATAAGCTGCAGTCGTCACTGCTTCACCCCAGAAACTCTTAGGTAACCCAGCTCCTAGTATCATACACCTCACACGCTCCAAAAGAGTCCTATTCATGCGTTCAGCAAGACCATTTTGTTGCGGTGTTCTCGGTACGGTTCTATGCCTCTTGATTCCTTTTATCCTGCAAAACTCATTAAACTGCTCTGAAACAAACTCCAGGCCATTGTCAGTTCTTAAACCTTTTAGTTTAGTTCCCATTTGATTTTCTATGAGAGTGTGCCATTCTTTGAACTTTTCAAAGGTGTCACTTTTGTTTTTCAAAACAAAGACCCACACTCTCCTAGAATAATCATCAATAATGGAAAGAAAATAGGATCCTCCCCGATGAGTAAGAGTCTTGGAAGGACCCCAAAGGTCCGAATGTACATACTCAAAAGGTCTACTAGAATTATGCATGCCAATACCAAACTTAACTCTATGTTGTTTTCCTAGTATGCATTGTTCACAAAATTCTAGCTTATCCAACTTTTCTTTACCTAGCAAACCTTGTTTGGCTAGTTCAACTAAACCTCTTTCACTAACATGCCCTAATCTCATATGCCACAATTCAGAATTATTATGATGTACTACACTAGCTACCGATGCATTACCAATTACTATGGAACCATCTAAAATGTATAAACCATTCATTTTAGACCCCTTGACCGTAATCAATGCACCATGCGAAATTTTACAAACCCATGCTCAATTCTAGTACAATAACCTAGACTATCAAACATGCTTATGGAAATTAAATTTCGCTTAAGTTTAGGAACATACCTCACTTCCTTTAAAAGGAATTCACGGCCATCAAACATCTTTAGACGGACGTTTCCCATACCTTGGACTTTGCACGCTTTGTCATTTCCGAGTCGAACAACTCCTCCTTCTTTTAGAGCCAAAGTCTCAAAATATTCCTTTCTAGGACACATGTGATAAGAGCATCCCGAGTCCAAAACCCAGCTCTTCTCCGGTTCCCAACTTGTGACCGCTAGTGCACCCGCACTTTCATAACCATCTTCATCGGATGCCACCGCAACTTGAACGGAAGAACTACCATTTCCCTCCTTTTCCGGACAATCCTTCTTGAAGTGACCTTGTTTGTGACAAAGAAAGCACTTATACTTTGATTTGTCAAAACCCTTGGACCTAGACTTGGACCTTGACTTTCCCTTGCCTTTTCCTCTATGCTCATTCCTCCCTCTTGAAACATTCAAGCCTTCACCGCTATCATCAACCTTCAAGTCCTTGAACTTGGTCAATTCCTTGGTTCTCAAAGCCGCTTGGACTTCCTCCAAAGTAGTGGTGCCCTCCTTACCATAAAGGATGGTATCCTTGAAATGCTCAAAAGACTTTGGTAATGAACAAAGTAACAACAATGCCCTGTCCTCATCATCCACATTGACTTCAATGTTGGCCAAATCATCAAGAATCTTGTTAAATTCCGCCAATTTCTCCGAGATCGATTTAGACTCCACCATCTTGAATGAATAGAGTTGTTGCTTCAAGAGTTGCCTATGAGCCAACGATTTCGTCATGTACAATGACTCCATCTTAGCCCACATCGATGCCGCGGTTGGTTCCCTCGCGACATCCCTTAAAACCTTATCTCCGAGACATAAAACAATGGCACTCTTTGCCTTGTCTATCATCTCACACTTCTCCGCTTGTGTTAAATGTGCCGGCATCGCCGCTTCACCCTTCAATGCTTCTACACACTTTTGTTGTGTCAAAACCGCTTGCATCTTAACCTTCCACAACCCGAAATCATTACTTCCGGTGAACTTCTCGATGTCCCACTTTGAACCCATGATATCAACTATACCACTTTACGCCTATGCCCCACGGTGGGCGCCAATTGTTGTGAAATCCCTTTGTCACTATCGGTTCGAAATCACACCAATACTTGTATAGATGTGTGGAGCAAAAGGTAAGGGTAATCCTAGGTCTAAGTGTCTTCAAGCAACAACAACAAAACAGACCCAAAGCCTAAGTGTAGAGCTTAAAACAATGACACTAACAAGCATGAAGATAAGAAAGCTTAAGAAAAAACAAACACACACAAAATGGTAACCCAGTTCAGTCAATATGACCTAATCTGGGGGAGAGAGCAGCTCTCCAATCCACTATGATAAGATGTTACAAAGGTTACAAGAAATCAGCCTTCAATCCTAATCTCTACCCTTGTCTTGACCCACCTCACTCATATGAACCTACAAGAGATTATACTAGAGGAAGCTTATGATCCTTCCAATGATATAATCTCACTACCCAAGGTGTTTACAATGTTTATCCCAACCCAAGAGACTATCCCTACAAAGGTACTCAACCCTCAAGTTCCCCCCCTTTGTGAACCCTAGACCTCTTGCTTCAGCTCTCCTTCAAAGAATGCAGAAAACCACTTAAATACTAGTCACAGGCGCCCAAAATCGTGTCACGCTTCCAAAATCGTGTCACGATTATGCTTTTCCAACCGTTGTGACCAGTCCCTTTCAGGTAAACTTGCTGAGGAAGTTGTTGAATCGTGTCACGATTTCCCAAATCGTGTCACGATTTTCCATCTCACAAGGCATGCTCTCTGCCAAGCAAATCGTGCCACGATGCCCAAATCGTGTCACGATTTCTGGGCTGATTCTGCAAATACAATTTGAAGCCAATATACAACACAACCATTGGATAGTTTGATAAAATTATAACAGTACCATGCCAATAAACATCCAATGGTCATAATTGAAAACTGTGTGAAATTGTGTGGTTTTACTACATCAGCAGATCCTGGGTCCCATGGTCCCATACTACTAGAGGACCATACTACTAGAGAACCTAATATATAAACCCCCTTTTTCAACAGGCAAGCATGATTTTTCCAAAGAGGTGGTGGAAACTTTTTTAGTAGTGATGTCCCGCTTCATATAAACTTTCTAAGACATCCATCTAATTGCTTTAAAATTTTCATAGGCCAAAGATAGATGTTAAAAGAATAGATGAAGATACGATGAATAATCAATAATTACTAACGTTTGGGTTTTCCTATTGTAAACTTAAGAGGAGTAGTATTTTTTTTCCAATCATCCGGTTCTCAGGTAAAAGAAGCTCTGATAATCTAGAGTTTTGTTGTGAGGTAAAAATAACCTATTAAAAAAATGTTTCATTCATGAATCAAACTATGTTGCTCCTAAATGATTGTTCTTTAGTGGAGTTCATTAACACTTGAGTTTAATCACACTTAGTTAATAGGGTTAGTTTTGTAAAAAGTAATTAACTGATGTGAAATTTTGAATAAAATATTACAATAAGTGGCTACAAAGGTATTGTTAAGGACATTGGTATTAGTTTAGAGAGTAAATTAAAAAGTTAACAATACTTTGCTTGTGTGCTTGCTAGTTTCTAACCCACGTATCTTTGATAGCTAAAATATCATCAACACTTCCTTTGTTTCACATGGCTTACAACAACAACATTAAAATTCACGAACACATCAAAGTTGTTCCTCCATCATCAAGCCAAACAACCTCAATCTCGCTCACTTTTTTCGACATATTTTGGCTAAGGTTCCATCCGATAGAATATATCTTCTTCTACACCCTCCCAAATTCACAATCAGACCCTTCATTTTTCTTTCAAACAATTGTTCCAAATCTTAAATCGTCACTTTCTTTGACCCTTCAACACTTTCTTTCATTAGCGGATAACATCGTTTGGGATTTTGAATCACAAAACCCAAAAATACAATATACACCAAATGATGGTGTTTCCTTGCTTATTGCAGAGTCTGATTTAGATTTCAATCATGTCATTGAAAACTCACCAAAAGAAGCTTCTTTGTCTCGTTCTTTTATACCACATTTGGAATCAACAAATTCTTTTGCTTCTATTATCTCACTCCAAATAACCCTTTTTCCATTGGAATAAGCACTCATCATGCTGTTCTTGATGGAAAATCTTCAATCATATTCATCAAAGCTTGGGCTTATCTATGCAAGAAAACAGTTGAAATCGAAGAATCGCCAACTTTGTTGCAAGAGTTAAAACCTTTATTCGACAGGGAAATCATCAACGACCCAAATGGAAATAACTCGATCAAGATCTTATCCAAGAAGTACCCAAGTCAAAAAGGAAAAGAAACAAGCTTAAAGAATTTCCCTTTTGAACCAAAACTCAAAGACTGTGTTCGCGCTACTTTTGAACTCAAACACGAGGATTTGGATAAGATAAAGCAAATGGTGTTATCAACATGGGAAACATTTGATACAAGAGAATCAAAGCCACAAAATATATCATCGTTTGTCCTCGCTTGTGCTTATTCGCTGGTTTGTCTTGCAAAAGCAATCCATAAAGTTCAAGATTATAAAGAGAAGTTTGGTTTTGTGTTTGCTGTAGATTGTAGGACAAGGTTAAAACCACCAATAGCAAATAACTATTTTGGAAACTGTATTTGGGGGCATTTTATTGATGCACAACCGTTAGATTTTATAAATGAAGATGGTGTTTCTTTAGTATTTATGAGAAAATAAAGATGATAAATGAAAAGGGTGTTATTGAAGAGGCTATTGATGATGTGTATAATAAACATACATGTTTGACAAGAGAAGGATTTGAAATTTTTGGAGTTGCAGGGTCTAATAGATTTGTTCTGTATGACATTGATCTTGGTTGGGGAAAACCAACTAAGGTGGAAATAGTGTCGATAGATAGAGGTTTAGCCATTGGTTTAGCCATTGATCTTGTTCTTGATAAACATGTAATGAATTTATTTAGCACTTTGTTTCACGAAGGATTATGCACTCATTGAATTCGGAGAGCAGGTACAACCATGTATTTCAAATAAAAATATATATAGTGATTTGTTAGCAAATATTGAATTCAAATGAATTTGTTATAAATATTAATAGTGGATGTCCAAATAGCAAATAGGTTAATGGGTCACTATGTTATTGTGTTTAGTTCATAAGCTACTCTATTTCCTATAAATAGAGCTCATATGTAACATTCAATGGGACATCAGTGAATAAGAATCCTTCTTCCTATTCTCTCTTCTTCTTCTTCTCTCTATTACTGTTCTCTATTTAGTTATATTCATAACACGTTATCAGCACGATCAAATCATTTGGAAAGGTATTAGCATCATTTTTTGTTGCTTTCTTTTGGTATTCGACAAATATAATCATGATATCCATGTGCTTATTTTTTTTACTCTTGTATCGATGATTAAGCTACTTTTATAATTCTATCAAATGGAATCAGGACCTTATAGATACACACAATTGTTGTTATAAAATTGGTTTTGATTTATTAATATAAAATGATTTACGATTGAATACATTTATATGAAAAAATAGTTTTTTATTTTTATTTTTTTATGACAAATGTTAGTATTATATTCCCTCCGTTTCTTTTTTAAGTGTCGTTTTGGAATATTAACACAAAAATAGCTAAATGTATTTTTGCACATTTTCTTCCTATTATACCCTCATTTTAATTCATCAATACATTCCTATTTTTTGCACACATTATATCTTTTGAATAAATTTAATATGTTATCTTTCTCTCGTAACAAACATTTGTTAGTTATTATCTTTTCTCCAATAATTTTTAATAATTACTATGATCATCTATAGTTTATTCCTAGCGCCAATTTCGATTGATTCCCTATGCCATCTACATATCATATTTTTCATTGCAACTAGTGTAGTGACCCGTTCTAAGCACGAGATTGTTCACAATAGCTCAATAATGACTTTCATATTGTGACATATTCGAGACTAACATGTAATTTGGTGAATAATAGTTAATATGAATTGTGAGATTCATAACCATTTTTTAAGCTGATTTTCTAAAAGTATAAAACAAACTATAAAAATAAAAAAATACAATGTACCAAGATATATGTAACCTATCTTATATATATAAAAAATAAACATCAAAGATATGTTTTAGCCAAAATTTATTAGGTTATAGTCCAATTAAATTAATACTTATATTTAAAAGTTTATTTTATATAGGTCTAATTTAAGTATGAGGATGATCCTAGATGATTGAGTCTCTTCAAGAGGGGGGTTGTCTCTCGAGAAGCTACTTGGTTGAGAGTTTCCTCTTCAACAATGAGAAACTCGGTTCGAGACCTGGCACTAAGAGTCTCTCCATGAGGTTTTTTTCCTTCATGGAAGTATGAAACAAATGAGGTTTAGTCGGTTTGTTCGGCATACACGATTCCATCAGTTGCTTTCGACATGAGGAGGATGTCTACCTTCTGGCTAATGTTGAAAAATTTTGGTCCCTTTCAAAGTAATATCTTTTATTGACAGATGTTCAAAAATAATATTCCTACCTATCAGAATCTCTTAAGAAGTAGGGTCATAATTGATCTTAGTGGTACAATGTGTGTGTTTTATAGGGATCCAATCAAATTCGATAGTCATTCATTTGTTACATCTGTCTTTTATTACCAGGTGTTGTATAATGTTTGTAGGTAGTTACATTCGAAAATGGTTAGGCGGGGAATGGAGACATAGACAGTGACCTTGTTAGTTAACAGGGACACAGAGCATAATGTAATCATCTCTCCCACTTCCAATCCATTGATATCTCAATGAGGAAGTAAATGGTAACCCTCATATTAAAAGGAACACTTGAGATTAAAATATGACTTAAGTGAGATTAAAACATGATTTAAGTGAGACACGTGCAAATTATGTGTCAATTTTTACTCCATCTCTTATGCAAAAATGGGTTAACGCATC
Organism: Medicago arabica; assembly: GCA_946800305.1. NCBI lineage: Eukaryota > Viridiplantae > Streptophyta > Magnoliopsida > Fabales > Fabaceae > Medicago > Medicago arabica. The sequence goes on from OX326969.1 coordinate 5,166,568, forward strand.
TTCGCATCTTCTTGTTCTACTTTTCCGTGCATCTTTTGTACAGCATCTCGTTTTCCCTTGAATAATAATAGCAAATAAAGGATAAAAACCTATTTGTAACCTTATTTATTTATGTGCTTGTTCATACTGCAATTTTTTTAATTCGTTTTGTAGAGCTTTTTGGTATTTTCTTCTCTAAATAAAGATAATGGATAAACATGTTTATCTTGAGTGTACCAAACATGAAATCTTGGATTCTTACTTGAATTTTGTTTTTAATCTATTGGCGAAGATGATGAGACTAATTTAGCTTTTATAGGAAATGAAGAGATTGATTTATCTTTTCATTGAGATGAATAACGGGAGGGAAAGAACGAATGTTGAAGCATAAAAATGAAGTAAGGTTTGAACACACTATGTTGAGTATTTGTATTGGTTGCATTGTTGCTAAAATAAATATCCATTTAATGTGTAGTTGGATACTATGTTCCAACATGATTTTGGCATCCATATGAGATGTTGAACAGAATGTTCCAACATCTTGGCACGGTTCAATGTGTCTAACTACATGTCTATTTGTACGCGCGCTTTATCTTTAGAATGAAACAACTTTTCCTTAACTTGGTGACCAAGCAACCTACATATCTATACAGAATCAGTTCGGTTTTATTCCTAAAGGAGAAAGAATATTTAAGGGAATATTTGAAGATGGTTGGACGTTCCTAAAGATGTTCCTACATTTTAGGATTTTCCATATTTGTCTCTGATTCTATCTTGTAGATCAGATCAATCTACAATTTGTTACTGAATCCCAACAAGGTTTATTAGCCCATGTTTCTTCATTATAAAAGGAAGACTCCAAGACCTAATTAGGTATTCAAGCCATCATTCTAAAAAGTTTTAGCTTTTAGGGTTTTGAGTCTCTGTGTTCTACTCTTGTATCGTTTGATGCAAGTATAGTTATGTTTATTTGTTAGCCTTTCCTGTATCATCTTGATACTTGTTAAGTAATGTGTGTTTAAGTTGTAAACTCGTTGTGCTACACCAAATCTTTTAAGCAAGGTTGTAGTTTGTGTTTGAATATAACTTCACCAATTGTTTGTTTGAGGTCTGATATGTCACTCGGATTGTGACTGGCCATAGGATAGTGAGATGGGATCTCAGATCTAGGAGTTCCTAGGTTGAAGTCTAGACGAGTAGGTCCTAGGTCATAAGGTGTAAACGAGGAGTTTACTGAGAGCTTTTGAATAAGGACTACACTAGTGGATTTCCTTCCTGGCTTGGTAGCCCCAGAGTAGGTGTGTTTGTCGCCGAACTGGGTCAACAAACTCACTGTGTCTTTTACTTTCTTGTCTTTTATTTTCTTGTTTTTATTTTTGTTTACGCTATAATGCTGAAACATTGAAAGAACATCGCAAACGTTGAAGCATCGCACATAACATATTAAAACAATAACGCTAGAATTTCAATTGGCATCAGAGCAGGCACCCTGCCTGTTTTAGGGTGAGCTCTAGGGAAGTTTATTTCTAGCCTGATGGATAAGGAAGGAGGATTTGTGAACAGACCACCCATGTTGGATGGATCAAACTACGACTATTGGAAATCACATATGAGTGCTTTTCTCAAGTCAATAGACAGCAGAACTTGGAAAGCAGTTCTAAAAGGTTGGGAACATCCTGTGGCACTTGATGCATATGGTAACAAGACAGAAGTGTTAAAACTAGAAGAAGAATGGATTGTTGCTGAAGACGAACTAGCCCTTGGAAATTCCAAAGCACTAAATGCATTATTCAATGGAGTAGACATGAATATGTTCAGACTTATCAAGCAATGTATTGTGGCTAAGGATGCTTGAGAGATTCTCAAAACAACACATGAAGGTACAACTAAGGTAAAAAGTGCAAGACTTCAACTTCTTACTACTAAATTTGAGAATCTGAGAATGATGGAGGATGAGAGCATACATGATTATCACCTGAATATCATTGACATTGCCAATGCTTTTGATTCACTTGGAGAAAGACTAATGAAAAGTTTGTGAGAAATATACTCAGATCACTACCTAAGAGGTTTGACATGAAGTTTACTGCTATAGAAGAAGCTCATGATATCTCTTGCTTGAAAATTGATGAACTAATAGTATCGGTTCAAAACTTTGAAATTATGATCAACAATAGAGAAGAGAAGAAGGAGAAAAACAAAGGCATGATCACCAATGATGATAAGGAGTCACTAAGAGAGTATGAGGATGATGTGAAACTTTCTGAAGCAATTGTGCTTTTTAGAAAACAATTTAACAAGATTTTGAAACAAGTTGACAGGAGATCCAGAGCAGGTGATCAAAACATTCAATACAACATCAAAGACCAACAAAACCATATGAGTAATGCTGAATCAAATGGAACAAATAAACTAAAAGAGGGCCATTGTCATGAATGTGAAGGATATGGTCATACTAGAACATAATGTGCTACCTTTCTTAAGAAACAAAAGAAAAGTTTGGTTGTGTCTGGGTCTGATGAAGTTGACGAAGAAGGGAAACATGAACAAATCAAGCATGTTGCAGTCTTAATTGGGAGAATCACATCTGATGTTGAAATCTATGATGAAGAGTTCACATATGATAAATTGGCCACTTCTTATGAAGATCTATATGTAAGGAGTAGAGAGATATGCAAACTACTAGAAGAACAGAAGAAGATCAACCAACAACTAATCACTGAGAATAGTAAGCATCTGTCAAAAATCTCTGAACTTAATGATTAGGTGAATATTGTGAATTCTCAACTTAAGAATCTTAAGAAACAAGTTAAAATGATGACCACATGCACTCGAGTCCTGGAAGCTATTTTTGAAGGACATGGTAAAATGGAACAAAATCGAACAGTTGTTGAACACCAGTCATTAATCCAGGAACGACCGAACCAGAACACTGTTCATGATGCAGAAGATCAAGTTAAAATAAGAAAAGAAAAGCAGAATAAAGATACTAATACTGTAGCTACTACTAGAATAAATACTGCTTCCATTAGCAAGTCGATGTCGCAACATTCTGGAGAACATCACAGTTCGAAAGACAAATGGGTAAACCGTCCTTGGATCTGTCACCACTGCAAGAAAAAAGGTCGTATAAGACTTTTTTGTTTTAAGCTGTATGGGTATCCCAAACAATCTAGACACAAACCACACAATCTAGTAAAAGAAAAATTCAAGAAACAATGGATAACAAAATGTAATACTGCTGGGTTGATGTTCCACACATCACTGCGAACATCCTCTCGTGACATCTGGTACTTTGACAGTGGCTGTTCCAGACACAAGACTAGAGAAATCAATCTTCTAAAAGATTTGAGATCTTGTATCAAATGGTATATTGTCTTTGGTGATGGAACTAGAGGTAGAATACAAGGTATTGGTAATGTGTGCAATGATGAATCACCTAAGATTGAAAATATATTCTTAGTTAAAGGTTTAGTATCCAACTTGATTAGTAGCATTCAGTTATGTGACCAAGGATTAAAAGTCAAATTCAACAAAACTGAATGCCTTGTAACTAATGAAAAGGGAGAAGTGTGTATAAAAGGTACTAGATCTAAGAATAACTGCTATAGGTGGGTACCCTATCATGATGATCAGATTTTTGAACAAGCCATAATGTTGAGTAAAAGGTTGGAACATCAGAAGAGTGTTGGATGCTATAACGACTCTCACACTGACAGTTTGAACTAGCAAAGTCTCTAATTGGAGAAGAATCAGACTAAGGAACATAGATATTTTTGTGGGGATCATGTGAAAAGAAAAATTATTTTCACTAAAAAACCCTTGATTGATAAACATGCAGAAGTCATAGAATTAATGAAATTTGAGAATTTAAGAGACAAGATGGACCTTTCGCTGAGAAAGGAGTTATAGTAGTTAGTTTATGACAGGTGTGCACAAATTTCTCTTGTCTCTCTCCTCTTATTGGTACACGCCATTTCAGGAAGTTACTTCTATTTCCCCACTCAACTCCTAACTAATCGCAATCATCTCATCCTCAACCCTAGTCTGCTTTTTTCTCTCTCAACTCAGCCCAAAACCGTTTACATTCCTTCCCCGATAACAAAACACTATCACCTTATTTCATTCCTTGATTTCCTTAATCCTCATCAATACATTATGAAGTTCAAATCAGACGTAACTCCTTCTAAAAAGGCTACCTCTGATCAACAAAATACAGAAACCTCTATTCTTAAGAGGGTTGAGCCAATCACAACCATAACCCCCACTCATATCAAAAAGAAAAATGCCCCAAAATCTGCTACCAAAAAGAAGCAATCTTCAAAGGAAAATGATTCAAAGAATACACAAGCCGAGTCCTCTGCACATGAATTTAAGAAAAATAAGGTTAAAAAGACACTAAAGGACTCGTCTGATGTCACTACACATGCTGGGACAAAATCTACTTATGATCTTGAAAAAGGTCATCCTGACGAAACCCTCACTTCTAATGCTCCTGAGGCTGGTAGAAAACTAGGGTTAGAAGATTTAAATGATGTTATTGATAGTACTGAAAACGTGGACATTGATGATGGTAACGAAAGCAATGTAAGTGAATCTGATGGCAAAGATCCTGATGAAGCCAATGTTCAAGATGATGTTGGGCCGGATGTTGAAACATCCTTAGGCCAACCTAGAAACTCTGTTGGTGTAACTGCAACTGGTGGAAATGATAAGGACCAAAGCTTTGAGACTGCTCCAGAATGAGATGGAAACTCTGGAAAGTCTGATGATAACCCTGTCTCTGCGGAAGGGAAAGAATCTGAAGAGGTCTCTAAGGAGATAGAAGAGAAAGATGTCTCTGAGGATAAAGAGGAAAACAAGGAGGTGGTTGATGTGGATAAATTGGATTTGGAGGACATTCATGTGGCAAACACTCTGGTTGATGGTGTGGCCAAGAGGTTGAGAAGCAACAATGAGACAACTGTTATCCCTAAGGAAGTGACTACATCAGTAACTCAAACCCCCAAAAGTAGAGCAAAATCTACTAGTGTAGGTCCTAAGAAAGCATGGAGTAAGGTAAGTGTGAAGACTGCTGCTGAGAGTTCTAGGAAGAGAAAGGTGGTTCCTTCAAGTGACTCAGATTATGAGGTTGAGAGAGATGTTCTAAACATCGTCTCTTCTGCTGGAAAGAAGACTGTTCAAACTGTGGAAAATGTGCCTATTGACAAAGTCTCATTTCAGCTTCCTGAGTTTGCTCAAAGGTGGAAGTTCGTCTACCACAGGAGACTGGCTGTAGAAAGAGAGTTAAGCAAGGAGGCCGTTGAAATAAAGTTGTAATGGATCTTATTAAAGAAGCAGGCCTCATGAAAACTGTGTGCAACCTTGGTGAGTGCTATGAAAAACTGGTGAATGAATTCATTGTAAATATTCCTACAGAGTGTGACAATTCTCTGAGCAGGGAATATCAGAAAGTTTTCGTCAGGGGAGAATGTGTCAACTTCTCTTCCAGCATCATCAATAGATTCTTGATGATTGACGAAGAAAGTGTTGCTGAGCTAGAAGCTACTAATAATCAAGTGAGTAAGGAGATCACAACTAATAAGGTAAAGGTCTGGCCAACAAAATGGAAGATCTCATCTGGAAAGCTTAGTGTGAAATATGCAATCCTCAACAGGATTGGAGCCTCTAACTGGGGTCCTACCAGTCAATCTTCAGATATTGCAACAAGTTTGGCTAAATTTATTTATGCTATATGACTTAAAGCTAAGATGGATTTTGGTAGGTATATCTTTGACCAAACTGTGAAACATGCTAAGACTGATGCAGTCAGACTCCCCATGGCCTTTCCAACTCTTTTGTGTAATATTATGTTAGATCAACACCCTGGAGTTATAACTGTTGATAATCTGCCTAAAAAGAAGGAATCACCTCTCATCACAAACTTTTTGGAGATAATCATGTTCCAGATCTTGTTGGAACATCTGGGTCCACTCCTGCTGCCAAACCTATAACAAAGGATCAAGAATATCATTTGATGGAATATTTGAAGATGGTTGGACGTTCCTACAGATGTTCCTAGATTTTAAGATTTTCCATATTTGTCTCTGATTCTGTCTTGTAGATCAGATAGATCTACAATTTGTTACTGAAGCCCAACAAGGTTTATTAGCCCATGCTGCTTCAATATAAAAGGAAGACTCCAATACCTAATTAGGTATTCAAGCCGTCATTCTAAAAAGTTTTAGCTTTTAGGGTTTTGAGTCTGTGTGTTCAACTCTTGTATCGTTTGATGCAAGTTTAGTTCTATTTATTTGTGATTCTTTCCTGTATTATCTTGATACTTGTTAAGGACTGTGTGTTTGAGTTGTAAACTCGTTGTGCTACACCAAATCTTTTAAGCAAGGTTGTAGTTTGTCTTTGAAGGTAACTTCACCAATTGTTTACTTGAGGTCTGATAGGTCAAAGGGGCTATGACTGACCATAGGATAGTGAGATGGGATCTCAGATCTAGGAGTTCCTAGGTTGAAGTCTAGACGGGTAGGTCCTAGGTCATAAGTGTAAACGAGGAGTTTACTGAGAGCTTTTGAATAAGGATTACACTAGTGGATTTCCTTCCTGGCTTGGTAGCCCCCAGAGTAGGTGTGTTTGTCGCCGAACTGGGTCAACAAACTCACTGTGTCTTTTACTTTCTTGTCTTTTATGTTCTTGTTTTTATTTCTGTTTACGCTATAATGTTGGAACATTGAACAGAACATCGCAAACGTTGAAACATTGCACAGAACATATTAAAACAAGAACGCTAGAATTTCACACTATGAAGAAGAAACTGAAGCCCTAACACATTGGTCCATAAAGAATGAAGTGTGAACTAACACATGACTTACTTAAGTCATGTTATAATCTCAACCATTCCATTTAATTTGAAGGCTACAATTTTTTCATATCATTCTCACATAAAGATAACATTCTCACTTAATATATCTCATATATAATAGATAGACCAATAAAAAAACATATATGCAAATAGAAAGTCGTATAGATCGTCGAAAAGGCAAACAAATAGGACATTTTTGAGATGTTTGTCATTGAAAATAAATAAATAGGGCTTTGAAATAGAACAACTAGTTTTTGTTAAAAAAAAATAGAACAATTTTAGTTAAAATATATTAAATTAGGAAAATATAAATAAATCTTAAATTAAGACAATTAGTTTTCTATTTTTTAGGAAAATAAATATGATAACAATATTTTTAGTTATAGAATAATGTATACAATTGATTTTGTCAAAAAAAAATAATGTATATAATTGATGCGGAAGGGAATAAATGGGTTTATGGTGATTTTTTTCACCTCCAATTATATCCTTAAATAAATTTACCTCCATAAAAATGTTATATTGTTTATATCTTTAGAAAAGATAAGAATTTATATTGTATTCTATATATTGTTGGTGTCATTAAAAAATATAAATGTAGTTTGTTTTAAAACAAAAGCGCAAAATATCTATAGTTTTATTTTAATCATAATAAAAATAATTTTGATCAAAATTTTATAATAACTATATTTTTTAATTTTATGCATTATTGGAATAAAAAGAGCAGACATTGTCCATCTGAACATCATCGTGTGTGTTTATATATATATATATATATATATATATATATATATATATATATATATATATAATTGCTCAACATAAAAAAAAAAAAAAAGATTATTGGTCAATGTATATGAGTGTATTATTCAAAATTGGATTACTCTGTTTTTATGGGATAGTAGATTAATTTGTTTTACATAGAACATATGAATTGAATCATTTAAAAAAAAACCTATAAAAATTGATGTGTGGATAATTCGTATTATAAAAAAAAATATTAAAAATGGTAGGAAAAAACAATTGGATGGAAATTAGATTGTTGGGTATTTAAGTATTGACTTCATTCTTGTCTAAAAAAAAAAGTATTGACTTCATTGTTGCTAAACCAAATATCATGTATGATGTTGGATACGATGTTCCAACATCTTGGCACGATCCATTGTGCCCTGTTTATGTGCCTTGGCTGCTTACGCAATCTTTATCTTATTAAAGAAACCACGCCTTATTTCTTGTTCACCAAGTATCGTATTTTTATCAGAATATCCTGGGTGATTTGTTTCTAAAATATAAACAATATTTAAGGATTCCTTGGTGGTGTGTTTGGCGGTTCCCAAAGATGTTCCAACTTTTTAGGAGTTACCATATTTGTTTCTGATTTGTTACGTGAGATTCCATCAAAATTTTATTCGTGACTTGAGGTCCAAGAGACTTGTGTTTTCAGAAGAAATATATTTTTTCAGATGAATATTTTTATTTGTGAAATATATTTTCAAAAGAGATTTTAAAAAATATATTTCTAAAGAATATTTGTTTCAATATATTTCTGAATAGAATATTTGATACAAATATATTTTCAAAAGAGATTTTGGAAAATATATTTTTAAAGAATATTTGTTTCAATATATCTCTAAATAATGGAAAAAATAATAAATGCTGGGTATTCTAAAGTGACAATTATATTGAGAAAAATAAAAAATGTTAAAGAGACTATTATTGTGAGACGGAGGGAGTACTTGAAAAAAAGGAACAAAGAGAGTATTTAATTTTGAAATGAGAACACAAGTGGATAATGTCTGGCATTTGATTGCACCATCCCTAAATCAATTTGATATTGCATGGCATTTGATTGCACCATCCCTAAATCAATTTGATATTGCACCAGACACCAGACATTATATTCAATCTATTGCAAAAGTTGTCAGGAAGTCAAGTGGAGAGTATTGTAACAATAATGTGGAGTATTTGGAAATCTTGCAATCTAAAGTTGTGGCCAACAGGTGTCAGAGTTGACAGTTACAATTCTGAAAAGAGCAAAGCATCTCCTAGAAGGTTGGAGGAAAGCAAACCGAAAGCAGGGTCTATTAGGTCAGGGGTCACTCACCTTCAAGCACAGGTCCTCAAACTCATGATAGTCATGATACAGACAACATGTACGTTAACACCTGCTGGATGAAACCAAGGAGTGGTAGACTCAAATGCAATGTTGATGCCTCTTTTTCTACATCAAGTAATAGAGTAGGTATTGGCATGTGTATTCGCGATTCAGAAGGAAACCATGTCCGTTCAAAGACTATGTGGTTTTCACCTGTGTGTCCAATTGACATTGGAGAAGCTTTGGGTCTTTATCGTGTAATCCGGTGGATCAATGAACTTCAGCTCACAAATGTTGATTTTGAGGTAGATTCGAAAACAGTAGCTGATTATTTTAACAAAGGCAAAGGAGATAGCACCGAATTTGGATCCATTATGGATAATAGTATCCAATTTTGTAGTACCTTTTTAACAAATTCCAATTTTGTAGTACCTTTTTAACAAACTCTTATGTTGAGTTTATTAGGAGGCAAGCAAAGCTTCCACATCTTTGATGAATTCCAAAAACATGTATTGCTGATTTAATTTTTAAAGAAATGATATAAGTTATTTTCCAAAAATAAATATTATTGCTGATTCTTGTTATTACTTCAATTTGGGTGGATTTTTCAAAGTCAATCATCATTTAGTGCCGTGTTTTGATTTGGCTTCAATTCATTTGGAAAATTCGGACCAAAAGAAACATTCCTTTAAGTTGTTCACATTTAACTTAATCAGCGTTGATAGTGACTGGGGGTTTATCGTGGGTGCATGCATCATAAAATCAGTAGCTTTAAATTGCTCTCAACATCAAGTACTTCTAGAAGTTCGAAAGTGTTGTGATTGAAGGACATTACACAGAAGAAACAATCATGATAATCACCATCTCTTTTTTCTATAACATAACTTTTGAGACTTTGAGCCAAATATATTCCATTTTCTACAATACCTTTTGCATATAAATGTCCTTGTTTTGATGTTTGTTTTCCTTCAACTTGTATTGATTCTCTACAACTTCAAACAACTCGCAAAGGACTTTTGACTTTACAAATGATTTAGTTGAAGGCAAGGGTTGCACTCCAACCCCTCCCTTCCTCAAATCAAATATGTCTACTAAAAAAACATTATTTGTTCGTTGTTCCAAAATCATATATACAGAAACAACATTATAAGTTGTTCTTTTATCAACTAAAATAATTATTTCTAATTTCTTAATATCTAGTTAAAAAAACAGTACTTATATACTGCACTGACCAATAACATTCTCTTGAATCATGGCCGTCTTAAATACAGTACAACATGTATTATTATACTTTATTATTTTTATTTTTTAAAAATTGAGCTAGTTTTAGGTTTCACTTTGATACCTTAAATTTTTTTTCGTTGATTTCTTTTTCTTTTCCAAAAAAATCCTTCCACTTAAAAAAATCTTATATGGAACATGTCAGACATTTAAATATGGGTATCAATCTCCCTTATAATAGATATCTTTGGCTTGTCACATCATAGGAGTCAAACAGTCGTTATTCACTTCCACCTAAGAATTGATTTTAAATTTTCATGAACTATTCGTTCTGGGTGGAACTCATTAATCACTTGCGTCTAATTGCTTGGTTAAAAATATTAGACAATTTTGTTTGCTTATGTTAATTTTTCATTTGCCTGCAGAAATTTATTTTTAACTAAATTTTTTTGCAGTCTCAAAGACATTGCTAAATATTCGTCGGTAACAAGAGAATTTCATACATGAGATATTGTTAGAAGATGGTCTTCCATCCAAACAGTCGTTGTTCCATCCAAGAATCGATTTCTATTTATTTTTTTTCTTCAATAACGTGAGGTTGTTAGAAGATGCTCTTCCGTCCAAAATTCTAAATGATGTTTAGTCAAATTGATTCAAACGACAACTTCATTGAAAGAACCCAAGATATTAAAATAAACAGCAGCACAATTTCTTAGGAACTGTTTTCTCTAAAATATTATTAGAAAGATATAATTATATAAATGGAGACCTAACATGCTAACCCTTAAAATAAAATATTTGTACCGTGCTGCACACTTTCTCTGTGCTGCAACACTTTTCTATAAAATATTTGATAGCCCATCACATAATTTTTTATTTTTCTATACAAAACCCATCAAATATTTCAGTAATATACATACTTTCCCTCTGATCCTTCATAGCAAAAATCAATCAACACTATTTATGTTTCACATGGCTTCCAACAACAGTAACATTAAAGTTCACGATCACTTCATGGTTGTTCCTCCATCATCAACCAAAACCATCTCAATCCCTCTCACTTTCTTCGACGAATTTTGGCTAAGGTTCCATCCAGTAGAACGTGTTTTCTTCTATACCCTTCCAAATTCACAATCACACCCTTCTTTCTTCTTCCAAACGATTGTTCCAAATCTCAGATCATCACTTTCTTTAACCCTCCAACATTTTCTCCCTTTAGCTGGTAACATCGTTTGGCCTTCTGTATCTTCAAAACCCATCATTCAATTTGATCCCAACGACGGTGGAGTTTCATTGATCATAGCAGAATCTGATTCAGATTTCAATCATGTCGTTGAAAACTCACCACATGAAGCTTCTTTGTCTCGTTCTTTTATACCCCACTTACAATCATCAGATTCTTTTGCTTCTATTATGTCACTCCAAATCACCCTTTTCCCAAATAGTGGTTTTAGCATCGGAATCAGCACTCATCATGCTGTTCTTGATGGAAAATCTTCAACCATGTTTGTCAAAGCTTGGGCTTATCTATGCAAAAAAGTTATTGAAGGAGATGAATCACCAACTTTGTTGTCGGAGTTTGAACCTTCATTCAATAGGGAAATTATCAAAGACCCAAGTGGAAATAACTTAATGGACCTTGTATCAACGTTATTCCCAAGTGAAAAAGGAAACGATAGAAGCCTAAAGATTTTCCCTTTTGAACCAAAACACGAAGACTATGTCCGTGCTACTTTTAAGCTCAAACATGAAGATTTGGATAAAATAAAGCAAAGAGTGTTATCTACATGGGAAATATTCGATACGAAAGAATCAAAGCCACGAACTCTATCATCATTTGTCATCACTTGTGCTTATTCGCTCGTTTGTGTTGCAAAAGCGATTCATGAAGCTCATAATGATAAAGAAAAGTTTTCTTTCGTGTTTAGTGTTGATTGCAGAGCAAGGTTAGAACAACCAATACCAAATAACTATGTTGGAAACTGTGTTTGGGCATATTTCATTGAAACACAACCGTTGGATTTTATAAAAGAAGATGGTGTTTTTTTAGTTGCTAGGAGTATTTATGAGAAAATAAAGATGATAAATGAAAAGGGTTTTCGTGAAGGGGATATTAATGATATGTTTGATAAGGTTATTTCTTTATCAAGTGAAGGATTTGAAATAATGGGAGTGGCGGGGTCTCATAGATTCGGCGTTTATGAGATTGATTTTGGTTGGGGAAGGCCGGAAAAGGTGGAGATAGTGTCGATAGATAGAGGTGTAACAATTGGTTTGGCAGAGAGCAAAGATGGGAGAGGAGGGATAGAAGTTGGGGTTGTTCTTAATAAACCAGTAATGGATGTCTTTAGGACTTTGTTTCTTGAAGGATTATCCAATAATGAGTAGTTCTAGCATTACTCATTTTAATATTTTATTTTCAACATTTACTTTTTTAGAGGTGAAAATTTTGTTGTTCCTACCGCTTTATGTGTGGTTCATTTTCAATATAATGGGATTCGCGTATTTTATACTAGATAAAAAAGTGAGTGATGAAAAAAAAATGTTCGAATGAGTTTTGTTAACACTCCTCATGTACTCATGTATTGTAACGAGGAAGTGTAACTATGATGATTATTGCTTTGAGGGAAGAACATCAAGTTTATTTCATTGATAATCAAAGTAACGTGCAAGATTGATTGTAAGATTTTCTTTCGTTTTTCCTTTTTTTATTCTATAATTTATACTGATATGAAAAATTAATTTCTGGTTCCTAATTTACTGGCTGTTGTGAAATTAATTTGCTAGTTCTGGTTCTGAATTTTCTAGCTGTTGTGAAATTAATTTTCTGCTTCAGGTTCAAAATTATTGCTATGTTTAGGTGAGTTATATATGTGGTTATTGTTGTTGTAATTATTCTAATTGATTTTCTGTGTGCTTTAAGTTTTGAACCATTAGGAATCCCTATGTTTGGTCCATAGTTCAAGTTCTGGAATGAAATATAACATGTGGTGTTGTAAAATCTGCTATCTTTGCTAAGTGAAGAAGTCAACTTTATATGTTATTGCTCATCTACTACGTCTTGTTGCGTCGAAACTTTTTTTTGTGGTCATTATATAATTGACATTACTTTGTTAGTGTCGTATGTTTTGTAAGACTTATTATCAGGGGACGGAATTCTGCTATAGGTATAGTGAATTAAAGTCTACAGAACTAATCATCTGTTGCTATAGGTTTTACTTCCTATACCAACGATTTTTAGACCTTTGCTGACGGATTTTTGCTGTTGGTAAATGGAAAATTCTTGTAGTGATTGGCTAGAATACTTATTGGTCATCATACATTATGTGTATTTTAATGATTAAATGCAAACTTGATTATGTGAAATATATTCTTTCTCTTGCTATCTACAATTGTACTTCCTTTTTCTACATCACCCCACATACTTTTTAATCATATTTGAGCAATCATGAAATAACAACTTGCATCACAAACTATACAAGACTGTGCTTGGAGTATTGTGACAACCGAGTTAAGATCCTCTCCATTTAATCTTTTCTCCATTTCTTTTATTTGGAGAGATATAAACACAAAAAATCTTAAAATTAATTAATGATAATGGCACTCATTTAATGATAGGACCCACTACCTTTTTTTTTTTGTCTATTTCTTTCCTAATTGCAATCTCCATTTATTTTAATAAATGGAGAGGATCTCAACCCCAACCGCATTGATTTTTTGTATTACATGCTTTGATAATTTAGTACTACAGTTAATGTCAAAAGGAATAATGCATGCATTTTCTGAAGAGCTTCAAAACATAATCAAAGTGTTGTCCTACTAAAGTCTCCGAAGATAATCGATGGACAAGCAACAACACGAGAAATTATGAAAAGTATCGTATCAACAAAACATTTTGAGGTTGGTTGAGTAAGAATATATTATCCTCTCATGTAAAAGAAAAACATTCTCAACTTTTATGAAATAATACTCTCATGATGAACATTTTTATTGCATTCAAAATTATTCACGCCAAATTAGCAAAATGACAGGAATCATCTTTGAAGAAGAAATCATTTTAAGATTGATTTAATTACTAAGTCATTTGTTAATGAGAATTATCACTTCTGTGAATTTGAATTCAAAATCTTAAACGAATAAATTTAGATGTGTGGAGCAAAGAAAAATAATATTCAATATCAAAGTAACCTCAAGCAACAACAATAATTAAAAAAACCTAAGTCACACATATAATTCCACTTGGAAATCTTGCCCCGTGTTGGAAATTTGCCCACCCTGTGTTGGAAAATATCCCACCTTAATTGTGATGTGTTGGTAATTCCACTTGGAAATCCCGCCCCGTGTTGGAAATCTCACCTTAATTGTGATATGAGGTGTGTTGGTAATTCCACCTTAATTGCGACTTACCCCTAGTTTCACTTTATAAACTCTTCTCAAGAGTCTCATTTATCCGATGTGGGACTTAGGTTTTTCCCACTATGTTTAAGGATGACTTAGGTTTTTTCCCGATGGAAGCACTTCTCACCTTACAAGGTGGATTTGTAAGATGAGTTAAGCCCCAAATTTCAACAAAGAGAGAATAAAAACAAACACTAAGAAATGTTTAACCAGTTTCGTCCAAATTGACTTACTCTGAGGGAGAGATTGATCTCTCAAACCCACTTTATTGTTGTAGTATGACTCAAAATTTGATGGATGAAGAATATTGTTGCTAAAAATATAAAAGATTTGTTTCAAATATATTTTATGCTGGAAATATATTTATGGACAATAAATATATTTTTGTATCGTATGAAGGACGATTTGATGCAAATATATTTTGAAAGGGAATATTATATTTTTGATGCAAATATTCTTTCAGTGAAGGAGATAAAAAAGAAACGTATCTTCACTGTGATATTTGTTCCAAATTTATCAGTTATATTTTACTATAAATATAGACCTTGTATCAGAGTAAACCTTGAGATAGAGAGGGCTGAAACAAGGGTTTAGAAAGACAACAACAAAACTAGGGTTTGTATAAAGTTTGTCTCTTGAGAACAAACATTAGGGTTTGAGGGTTGATTCACCTTGGGAAACATTATTAGGATTGAGTCTCTTGTTACGGGAAGAGATTGGGACTTTGAGTAGAATTAGGCGGTAGACTTATTCTTATAACCCATTGATATCTCTTTTGTAAAGTTACTCTTCATTATAGTGAAACGGAGGGCTGCTCTCTCCCCATATTAGGTCAATTTGGACTGAACTGGGTAAACAAATTCTTTTGTGTTCTCTCTTATTTTCTCTCGCTGTTTTCTACTTTTGCTTGTGATTATAACTGTTACCCACTTGTATTGGTTGCTTGATTATTCCTTGCTCCACACATCAAGTATTTATTGGTGTGATTTTTCATCGAATTCGCAACATTTATAAAGAGATATAAAAGAGCTACAAGAAATTAGCTTCGACAAACTCACAAAGAACAAACTCTAATTTTTACCATTTTCCCAATTTCTCCAATGAACAAGAAACTTAAAGATTTTCCATCACCCAATGTATTTAGCATGTGCACTGTAACACCCCGTTTTCCCAACTTTAAAATAACATAGATTAATCAGAGTTTTTCAACTTAAAAACAGAGTGTCACATTCAACTTTACAAAAATCAAACAAATATAAATATAGCTAAATTGCTACTTATTAAAATTTCTGCTTTTATAAAAATTTAACAAACATGCAGCGGAAAATAATTTCAACATCTTAAATAGTCTTTGGCTCTAAAAGGCCACATCATCAACATCATAAATAAATTCTCATAAAAATAGTTCAACAATGTTTAAAAGGAAATACGTACTAAGGAAACATGCAACAAAACAATCCCCATCCCGTTACGTATCAGAGTATCCTAGACGACACGGCGGAGATTACTCTCAACTGCACTATTCTTGGTCACCTGCAAGTTACTCATACGAAGAGCAACATTTCCAAGCAGAATGGATGAGATTACAATTATACAACATAGATGCTTCGCATAATTACTCATTAATCAACTCATTAAATATAATGGCAATTTGGCAACACGACAACAACATCGACAACTCAACATCGACTACTTATGCAACGACAACTTCATCAACTTGACAACTTATATGCATGTGGTACCAATCAGGGCATAAGCCCTCGTCGCTTTTGAGCATAGGCTCCTGGGCATAAGCCCCCTTATTTAAGGTGAATGACAAAGCATTCCAGGGAATAAGCCCTCTTCTTTAATTGAGCATAAGCTCCAGGGCATAAGCCCTCTTCTTTAGGGGTGAATGACAAAGCATCCCAGGGCATAAGCCCTCTTCTTTAATTGAGCATAAGCTCCAGGGCATAAGCCCTCTTCTTTAGGGGTGATGACAAAGCATTTCAGGGCATAAGCCCTCTTCTTTAATGATGATGCATGGACTCAACAACAATACTTTGATGACCAACAACTTCAACGACATCGACAAACAACTTACAACTTAAATGACATTGACAAACTACTTACAACTTTGAAGACATTGACGACAACTGTGGTAACGACAACGACAACGACTTCACATCATAATTTCATATTCATCAATCATAAACAACGTCATATAACATCGTATTTAAACATAAACAATTCATCAGATAACATCATATTCAAACATCAACAATTCATCATGCAGTTTTGTAAAAACATAATAAATTATACATAACATATTTCCATGTCAAACCAAGGATAATAGAAAGATATCACAATTATCAAAAACTTTCATGTTTATACCAAAGACCAATTTAAAACAGAGACGTGTGAAAAAGACACAAAAACATGAAACAGAGAATGCTGTCACCGTACAATTTCGCTAAGAACTCCTTGGAGTATATTCATCATAACTCAAAACCTAAAAGTCATATTTACGTCAAACCAAAGCCACTGGAAAGCTAACAAAATTATATAAAACTTTCATGTTTACACCCAAGGCCAATTATGTACCGATCAATACCAATTTTTGTTTCAAATTCGAAAAAGTTGTGCAGAAAGTCTATAAAAATTCACTGTGACCTATGTGCAGTAATTTGACCATAACTCAAGTTCTATAAATCGTTTTGACGTCAGACCAACGACATTAGAAAACTAACATCCATACCTACAACTTTCGTGTTTACACCTAAGACCAATTTTGTACTAATCAATACCAGTTTTCATTTCAAAATTCAGGGTAGAGAAAAAAAAATCAGAAAAAAAGCAACTTATATTATTCAAACTTCACATTCATTCAAAATCATCACAATCAACAACAACAACTCAATATAATTCATACCCAATTCATAATATAACATTAACAACAACAATCATGTTAAACCCTATTTCAGAACCATATACTTATGATTAAAGAAGGTTAGTCTCACCCTTACCTTAGATTTACTCTTGAATTAACAGCAGCGTTCTTCTCTCCTAAGGTCTTCTCCATTTTTCTCCAAAACTCTTGTACGTGTTTCTGTTTTCTAACTTTTCTATTCTCTACCTAATATAATAACCCTAATTTTTTTCACACCCAAAAACTACTATTTTCCTCATAATCTTATTTATTTCTAAATTAAATATATATCTCCCCCACTTAATAATAATAATACACCAAATAACAAATATATCTCTACATAAAATAACAAATATATTTCTATACTAGATAACATATATATTTCCACAAAAAATAACAAATATATTTCTACACCAGATAACATATATATTATACAAATAAATACCAACATATAACATAACAAAATATCACTTCATCAAAATGAATCGACTAAATTATAAAAAGACATCTAATCTCAATAAAATAATAAATAATAAAAGTAGGGCGTTACAACTCTACCCCCTTAAAAGAATTTCGTCCTCGAAATTTAGAGCACAAGAGAAAAATGAATTTAATTATTGCTTAAATATCTTAAACAATATACAACAAATAGTAACTTCAAACATTGCACAAAAACCACATTAAAGTTAGTCAGTCAAACATGATCACATAATAAAACATAACCACTAATTAGAAGAAAAAAAACACAACGACAATATTAAACCATCACACGACACAAACGACTCAATCTACTTGGCCGGACGGACCGACCTGCTCTGATACCAATTGTAACACCCTGTTTTCCCAACTTTAAAGTAACATAGATTAATCAGAGTTTTTCACTTTAAAAACAGAGTGTCACATTCAACTTTACAAAAATCCAACAAATATAAATATAACTAAATTGCTATTTATTAAAACTTCTGCTTTTATAAAAATTTAACAAACTTGCAGTGGAAAATAATTTCAACATCTTAAATAGTCTTTGGCTCTAAAAGGCCACATCATCAACATCTTAAATAAATTCTCATAAAAATAGTTCAACATTGTTTAAAAGGAAATACGTAACAAAGAAACATGCAACAAAACAATCCCCATCTCGTTACGTATCAGAGCATCCTAGACGACACGACGGAGATTACTCTCAACTGCACTATTCTTGGTCACCTACAAGTTACTTATACGAAGAGCAACATTTCCAAACAGAAGGGATGAGATTTCACATTCTATAATAATAAGCATATAATTCTTTAAAAAAAATTAACAACATAAATAACAACAAATTTAACAATGTTAAACAACAATTATACAACATAGAGGCTTCACATAATTACTCATTAATAAACGCATTAAATATAATGGTAAATTGACAACACGACAACAGCATCGACAATTCAACATCGACTACTTATGCAACGACAACTTCATCAACTTGACAACTTATATGCATGTGGTACCAATCAGGGCATAAGCCCTCGTCGCTTTTGAGCATAGGCTCCAGGGCATAAGCCCCCTTCTTTAGGGTGAATGACAAAGCATTCCAAGGCATAAGCCCTCTTCTTTAATTGAGCATAAGCTCCAGGGCATAAGCCCTCTTCTTTAGGGGTGAATGACAAAGCATTCTAGGGCATAAGCTATCTTCTTTAATTGAGCATTAGCTCCAGGGCATAAGCCCTCTTCTTTAGAGGTGAATTACAAAGCATTCCAAGACATAAACCCTCTTCTTTGATGATGACACATGGACTCAACAACAATACTTTGACGACCAACAACGTCAACGACATCGACAAACAACTTACAACTTAAACGACATTGACAAACTACTTACAACTTTGAAGACATTGACGACAACTGTGGTAACGACAACGACAACGACAACGACTTCACATCATTATTTCATATTCATAAATTATAAACAAAGTCATATAAAATCGTATTTAAACATCAAAAATTCATCATATAACATCATATTCAAACATCAACAATTCATCATGCATTTTTGTAAAAACATAATAAATTATACATAACATATTTCCATGTCAAACCAAGGATACTAGAAAGATATCACAATTATCAACAACTTTCATGTTTATACCATAGACCAATTTAAAACAAAGACGTGTGAAAAAGACGCAAAAACATGAAACAGAGAATGCTGTCACCGTACAATTTTGCTAAGACCTCCTTGTAGTATTTTCATCATAACTCAAAAACTAAAAGTCATTTTTACGTAAAACCAAAGCCACTGAAAAACTAACAAAATTAACTAAAAATTTCATGTTTACACCTAAGGCCAATTCTGCACCGATCAATACCAGTTTTCGTTTCAAATTCGAAAAAGTTGTGCAGAAAGTCTATAAAAATTCACTGTGACCTACGTGCAGTAATTTGACCATAACTCAAGTTCTATAAAAAAAATCGACGTCAGACCAACGGTATTAGAAAACTAACATCCATACCTACAACTTCCGTGTTTACACCTAAGACCAATTCTGTACCGATCAATACCAGTTTTCATTTCAAAATTCGGGACAGAGATAAAATAAAATCAGAAAAAAAGCAACTTATATTATTCAAACTTCACATTCAATCAAGATCATCACAATCAACAACAACAACTCAATATAATTCATACTCAATTCATAATATGACATTAACAACAACAATCATGTTAAACCCTAATTCAGAACCATATACTTATGATTAAAGAAGGTTAGTCTCACCCTTACCTTAGATTTACTCTTGAATTAGCAGCAGCGTTCTTCTCTCCTAAGGTCTTCTCCATTTTTCTCCAAAACTCTTGTACGTGTTTCTGTTTTCTAACTTTTCTATTCTCTACCTAATATAATAACCCTAATTTCTCTTACACCCCAAAACTACTATTTTTCTCATAATCTTATTTATTTCTAAATTAAATATATCTCTCCCCCACTTAATAATAATAATACACCAAATAACAAATATATCTCTACACAAAATAACAAATATATTTCTATACTACATAACATATATATTTCCACACAAAATAACAAATATATTTCTACACCAGATAACGTATATATTATACATATAAATACCAACATATAACATAACAAAATATCACTTCATCAAAATAAATCGACTAAATTATAAAAAGACATCTAATCTCAATAAAATAATAAATAATAAAAGTAGGGTGTTACATGCACTAACATCAGTACTGGATACATTAAAATTTACAACTTTATTGCTTCGAATGAATATCATATACAGCAATTCGCGTTAGTAGATCAACGAAATACAATACACTTATCCAAAATACATAAAGAAACACTTCTAAATCCATAAGAGCATCCTGCAGGGGGTACGAACGAGTCCTTGCTGATTATCCACTCGGATAAGAACTTGCTACATCCTGCTAAAACCACTTGCTGATTTGAAACAAATAAGGATTGGGATGAGACATAATGTCTCAGTGAGTTCTACCTAATCCTAGGTTGTAGGTAACCTCGGGGAAAACCTAGGGTTACCACGTGTCTACAATGCAACCTGTCGGTTGTCTATACGTGTGTGGGTAATGCTTATCTAGACGGTTGTGCAAGCTAGATGTGTCGTAGATTTCTTCTTACTTAGGTTATAGGTCTTCTCATACTTATACGTGTCATGGCGGTTTAAGGGAACCTAAGACCGCTATACTAAGATACGGTAATTGCATCATAGTCTAAACATAACTCTTTCATGACATGATCCTAAACCGGATGACCGGGGAATCCTAAAATCGTCAACGGTATACCTCATGCTCTTGGCTTGCTACATAACTTGTACATGTACTGCAATATATCATAAACATTTCGTATTGTAATCATGCTCATTCATCATTCATACTATTGTACAAGCTTACACTTCTCATCTTAGCATAATTTGATACATGATTCATTACTGTTAATTAGGGTTAGCGTTGAACAAACATGTTAATCTGGATTCGTTTTACGGAGTGTATCGGGTGGAGTAACCCCGAGTACAATCCCTGATAAACCAATGAAAACCTAGCTAAGGCACATTAGACTCCCTCAGTGTCGTGCGAGCCTACCTTGACGTGGATAACAAAGAGACACAACACCTACATCTTGTTTATAGTCTTTGGTTAAACGTGATAACCTAACTTACTTAATACTACCAAGAGTCTGTGACCTACTCGTATAACGGTAATATACTTGCATATCATTCTGGTGAAAGGATTATAAATCCGATCACGGCTTAGTTATTCATGATTATAAGAGAATGGCTTATACTTGTTGAGATCATACTATGCTTAAGATATGTTATCTTACATGTTCTCGACCACTAGGTCAAGGCTCTAGGATTTCCAATCCTATGCTCATGCTACCCGATTAAATTCATATCATAATCTCATGGCTTGTAGATTGTTGCTTAGTGTTGAAATATCCATGCATTGTTCCCTTTTAATTTAGTTTAGGGTTTACTCATAGTATTCTACATGATTGATGACTCTCTAGAGTTATAATATCTTTCCACAATGTCTCATGTTAGCAAGGCGATGTACTAGAGTAAGTAAGAAAAGATTTCAAAGTAAACAATCTGGCCTAGTTCACTATTAGCGAAATGCTTCTGGAGTTCCAGAAGATTTCGCTATTAGCGAAATTCTTGAGACAGTTCTGCAAAATTCCGCTAATGGCGTGGCCTCACTGTAAAAATTTCGCCATCAGCTAAAAGTTCGCCATTAGCGAATTTCTTCAGAGAAAATGCAGAATTCGTTTCATAACAGGCAGGGCATCAATCTCAATATACATATAAACCTTAAACATTCAGAAATCGTAAGAAAACTTGAGAAAACACAGTGTATGGCATATTGTAACACATTTCAACAACAATTACTTAAAGAATAGCATTAATCTATACATGCAATTCTACATTCCTATTCATCTTTTTCACTACAAAAGCTTAAACCTATGGAATGGAGTTCTAATCTAGGAACTCACCTATGATTCTGCAATAGCAAGCTTCAATCTCCAAGCTCACTTCACACACCAAACCCTAGCTCTTGATTGCATGCAATAAGGGAAGAATTGAAGTTCAAGCCTATTCAAAACCTTCTAAATGTTTCTTGTACAAGAGATAATCCAATTTTCATGCTCAAACACCCAAATGAACATTGCTTGGAAGAATTGATGAATTGGAGAGGGAGGATGGGGCGATGGTCTAGAGAGAAGGGGGAGAACTCTTGTTCTTTGAAGGTTAGAGAGAGAAAGCTTAATGAATAATGAAGAAATTGCCACAAACAACCCTTATATATCCTTTTGGTTCAATTGTCATCTTGCCCTTCGTCTTAATAATGTTTAATTCTACACTGGTAACCTTCCCAGACATTCTTCCTCTGATACCTCTACTGTTAAATTCTCGGACTCGACAAGCGGGATATTACAGAAGTGGTATTCAAGAACGTCTCATAAGGGTTCCATGCCAAATGAAAGTAGAAATCAAAGAGGGTTGTGGTTGTTAGTGTAACGCCCTATTTTATTATTTATTAATTTATTGAGATTAGATGCCTTTTATAATTTAGTCGATTTATTTTGATGAAGTGATATTTTGTTATGATATATGTTGGTAATTTATTTGTAAAGATATATTTGTTATTTTGTGTGGAAATATATATTATCTAGTATAGAAATATATTGGTTATTTTGTGTGGAAATATATATGTTATCTAGTATAGAAATATATTTGTTATTTTGTGTAGAGATATATTTGTTATTTGATGTTTTATTATTATTAAGTGGGGGAGATATATATTTAATTTAGAAATAAATAAGATTATGAGGAAAAGAGTAGATTTGGGGTGTAAGAGAAATTAGGGTTATTATAAAAAGGAAAACTAGATTAGAATTGTACAGAAGGTACAATTCAGTTTTTGGAGAAAAAGGGAGAAAAGTGAGAAGTCAGAGAAAGAGGAGAATCTTGTGAGAAGAGGAGCAATCTCGTAGAATCCGATAGTCTAATCTAAGGTAAGGGTGGGATTTCCTTCAATAATCATAATATATAATTCTGAAATTTGATGAATTGTTGTGTTCTTGAATTAGGGTTAGAAAGTTTATGTTAATTGATAAAATGAGATAAATTGTGTTGTTTGATGCATGTTCCTATGTTGTTTTGATTTCTATATTGCCTATTTGACCTGTAAACATCATTGTAAATCATTTTGGGTGATTAAGGGATCAAAAATTGGGTTTTTGGAGTGAAAACTGTTCTTTCCCGTAAGTGAATTCGGCCACCGATTTTCTGAAAGCCAAAACTGGAAATACACTCAATTTTCACCCGTTTCTGTTTTGAATTAGCTTCCGGTGTAAACACGAAAGTTGTAGGTATGCATGTTAGCTTTTTAGTGCCGTTGGTTTTACTTATAAATGATTTATAGAACTTGCGTTATGGTTAAATTACTGCACGTAGGTCACAATGAATATTTATGAATTTCAGCACAACCATTCCCGAATTTGAAATGAAAACTGGTATTGATAAGTACAGAATTGGTATTAGGTGTAAACACAAAAATTGTAGGTATGAATGTTAGATTTTTAATGCCGTTGGTTTGACTTCTAAATGATTTATAGAACTTGAGTTATGGTCAAATTACTGCACGTAGGTCACAGTGAATATTTATGAATTTCAGCACAACCTTTCTCGAATTTGAAATGAAAACTGATATTGATTGGTACATAATTGATTTTTGGTGTAAACATGAAAGTTATAGATAATTGTGTTAGTTGTCCGTTGGTTTTGGTTTGACTTGAAAATGATTTTTGGTGTTTGAGTTATGATGAAAATACTCCAAGGAGGCTTTAGTGAATTATTATATGAATGTATATGTTGATGATAATATATGATGTTTTTCCTGATTGATGAATTAGTATATGAATGTATATGTTGATGAATATGATGTTATATGATGTGTTCATGATTGATGAATTATTATATGAATGTATAAGTTGATGAATATGATGTTACATGAAGTTGTTTATAATTGTATTGTCTTTCAGTGAGTCTGATTTAATATGAATATTGTTGTTGAATAATTTGAGATACATATATAATTGTATATGCCTTTTGAGAACTATAAGCGATGAACTATGTGATTGTTTATGATATTGTCATATCTTGAAATATTTGATGTGCTGTCATGTTGTTGTTTATTATTGACTAAAAGCTGCATGTATCAGTCTAAGATTAGAAGTTGTTGATCCAAATTGTTGGAATCCTAAGATGTCGATGTTGTGTAAGTTGTATAATGTTGAGCCCATGCATACCCATTTCAGTTGGGGGCTTGATGCCCTGTGAGTTTTTACTCTACACGTTGAGGGCTTGATGCCCTGGAGCTTTAGCTCATTTGCGATGAGGGCTTGACGCCCTGAAAGTATATTAATACTTATTACGTTGAGGGCTTGATGCCCTGGATTGGTACCACATGCATGAATAAGATGTCTAAGTTGCATAGTCGAGTTGAAGTTGCGTAGTCGATGTCGAAGTTGTCGAGTTGTCTAAGTTGTCGAGTTGATAATTATCAATGAATCGTTAATGAAGAGTTATATGTTGTTGTTTATGTTGTTTATGCGAAGTATCGTTAAAGATGATTTGAAGTTGATTGTTGTTTATATTGTTTATATGAAGTATTATTAAAGATGAACTACGTGGTTATTTGTATTACTAATTGATGTTGTTATGATGATCACATAATGTAGCTTATGAGTTGTTAAAGAAGTACTATATGAATAATTATTATGATTAATTGATGATGTCCATGTTATTAAATGCTTTAGATGAATTATATGCTTATTATTATTGTTTGTGAAATCTCACCCCTTCTGCTTGAAAATGTTGCCTTCCCTATGGGTAACTTGCAGGTAACCAAGAATAGTTGCGGTCGTGTGAGGTTTCTCTCGCGTGTGTCTTAGGTGCTCTGATACGTAACGGGATGTGAATTTTGTTGTCGTTTTCTATTCCTTACGTATTGTTTTATGAACATGTTGATGAACTAAATTTATGAGATTTTGTGTTGAGGCCCTTGTGCCAAAGATTGTTTGAAAAGTTGAAATATTTCCGCTGCGATGCATTAAAAGAATTTTATTCTATTATGATTTTATGAAAAGAAGTGTGACATTCCGTTTACGTTGAATTACTCTGATATTATGCAAAAAAATTCAAGTTGGGAAAACGGGGTACCACATTGTTGTTACCACCTCCTAAAAAGGTACCAACCAAAGATGAAAATAAAAAAATCAAATCTACACCAAAATCGACACGTAGGATCCCATCTTCGTGGGTGACTATTGATTCTCAACATCCGTAAAGTCAATCTTCACCACGAAAAATATCTTCACAACCTAAAAGAAAAGGTGCTTGCATTGACATTTCTCCACGTTCGTCGATTCCAACTTCGGTTCCGGTTCCAAGAAATTATGATCCATCGAATCCTATGTATTACATGCCAAAATTCATGAGACCATATATTGAGAGAATTGTTGATGTTCTTGGCGATGGGAATTGTGGGTTTAGGGCTATAGCCGAATCCGTGGGATTGATTGAAGAAAGTCATGTTATGGTGCGGAGATCAATTATTCAAGAGTCGAAAGAGCATAGGAACGACTACATCAAGATGTATGCGGGCGAAGACCGTTATAACTACATCTTGGATGGATTGCATCCTCCCAATAATTGTATTACTTTGGCACCCCCCCCCCCCCTCCCACCCCCATAAATGGTTGACATTCCCAGATATGGGTCACATCGTTGCATCTTGTTACAATAGGCCGGTAGTAGAGATGCCTACCCTTGATCTTGGATTTTCAGAGAATTTTTTCCCACTTAGAGATAGGCCTCCGGTTAACCCGAAAAGCAACATGATTTGTCTTGGTTTAACCCCAAGTCATTTTGTCCTTCTTGTGTTGAAAAAGGATTGCCCACTACCTCCATCATCTACGGAGTGGAAGCTACACAAGAGCGAAGAGGCGGCAAGATGGGAGGATGAATTTTTTGATTAACACAATTGTTTTTGAACACTCATGGAGATTAAGCTAAAAGAGAGATCAGTTTCCCCAAAAAAACCAATAAATCAAGACAATATTATTTTGTTGAATGACACTCCGGTTAAACCAAATGAAGATTTTGAAGATGTTGTGAAACACTTAGATGATTTAATTTCATTAGATGATATATGACACTTTTTAGTCGGTGTTAATCCATTTTTTGGTCGATATGCGCCGACATGTTTTTGGGAAATATAATGTAATGACCATTTTTTGTGTCTTGGATGTAACTAACCTTTAATGAATTATATATATATATATATACATATATATATATATATTTGACTTTCACATTTATTATAAATTATTGGATTTTAGTGTAATGTGTTACATAATGTGGAAAATTTGGTGAATTTCAAACAATTTTGTAACGTTAACGTATTATCGGTTTTGCTTAATGTTACCGAATAATTGATAAACTATGAAATGTTGATGTTTGTAATTGCTGGATGTTGTTGTTTCGGTTAGATTTCATGCAGAATTGCCATTTGAAATTACAGGTTAAAACATGCCAAAATAGCTATATTTCAAAGTGCAGGCTGCACTAGTTTTTTTTACTGGTGTGAACGGCAGTTAACTACCGCTGGTGCCAGCGGCAGTTAACTGTTGCCGGTTAGCTCAACGGTAGTTAACTACCGCTGGGGGCAATTATGTAACTTTCATGTGTCTTTACGAAGTTATCAAAGTCGGAACAACAATTTTCTATATAAAAGGAGTTGCGCACAGTACTAGAGGCATCACATTTTGGAGGGGAGAAATAAACAACACGCATCACGAGACAAGAAGGGAGGCACATGATAGGGAAAAACAACATCAACAGTAGCGATTGAGAAGTAACTGAGGAGAAAAGCCGGCAATGACGGAACTCTATCGGTTTATTTTTTTTAGTATGTTGTTTATTCTTTTAATTATGTCTAGCTAATTTTTAGAGAGCAGGTCTGAGATGATTCTGATGTAACCCTAATTGAAACATGTTGTTGTGAAACTATATTTTATGTGAATATCAATCTAGTTTTATTCAATTCAATTGTTCTTAATTTTTTTATATACTGATCACATATAACTTGATTATTGGCCATAGCTTTCAACTTAGACCTAATTGAATTGTTCAAATAAATATGGTTAGTTTAGGAATGAATAATTTTTTATTTGTGATATTAGGTTAACGTTCTTGAAACCTTCAAAAAATATTAGATCACCTAAGGAATTAGAGACTGTAATTTGAGAAGAGGGTCTTAAGTTAAAGGATTGATTATGGCTATTTTGGTTAACCACCGTGAAACTAGAGAAATATTCATAGGAAATAGGTGCAATGTACCAATTAGGGGAACTCATAGGATTCGAAAGACCTAGTCTCATCTCTTCATATAATTTCCAAACAAATCTTAATTTTCTGTTATTTAATTTTATACAATCAAATCTACTGCCTCGGGCATCAAAATAATTTACACATCCTAAATACTTACTTTATTGCTAAACTGAGATTAACACAGTCCTCGTAGAAGCAAACTTAATTATATTACTTCGATAATTTTTAATACACTTGATAAATTTCTATAGGAGGCTTCCCCAAAGAAGAAAGGTATGCTAGATCTAAACACTCAAGATGCTTTACTTGCTAGTAACAAACTCCTCAGCATTCAACTAGAGACAATAGCAAAGAAGTTGGCAATTTGATCTACACTCCAACACTTACAATCAAGGTTAGGAAGAACATCTAAACTTTTCTTACCTAAGTAACAATGCTCTACAACCACCACATACATATCCCCCCCCCCCCCCCCCCCCCCCCCCCCCGAAACTCAACAATGCATCATTCTTATTCAGTGGCTATTACTAAAAGGAAAAAACATACAAAAAAAAGTGAAATTAGGCTTACATCATTATAAAAGAAATTGATGAATTGAAATTTAATTACACTTTATTTTTTATCATTAATTTCAATTGTTAGATGGACTATTGAGACTTGTCATGTAGGCAGGATGCAAGCTTAAGAAGAGGTTTTGAACAATGGGTGACATTGTTATATGGATGTGCCACATGGCAGAATGCAACATAATCACGTGCCACTCATACTCCTCTCGCGTTTCATGCGCCACTCATACTCTTCAATTTATAGAATAAAAATAGAAGCCTTTGACGTGCCTCTCATACTCTTCTCGTATTGCATCTCAAGTTCTATCACTCACCACATTATTCTGAAAAATTTAGGTAAAATTATTTACATATCTTACTTTATAATTTAAATATAATATTATAATATAAGTACAAACTAGATATTATTATAAATTGGTACATGAAATTTATGAATACATGTAATAATATGAGAAATATGTGCATTTATAATTGAAAAGTCATGAAATTTTAATTATTTCATGAAATAATTAATGAAATCAAAATTCACAAAAATGCATATAAAAAATATGCCTAATGTTGTGGATAAGAAATAATTTTATAAAAATATGATATCAATTGGGTAGATAAATCATTCGAATTCATATAATAATATTAATCTACTTTCCAAAAATGAACAAAAATCAACCATAATTATATAGAAAAATATTGTGTTAAACATATTATAGGAGTAAAGGGACAAATTTGATTCAAAAATGTTCTTTACGGACATTTAATATATTTTTTCTAATTATAAAGACAAATTTCTTACAACAACATAATTATCAAAAACTATTCAATCGGTGTATACATAATAAAGAAGATCCAATGTATTACAATTGATTCTTTGCCTTTTTATTCATCAATTGATGTGTTGCCTATTCATCTATACTTTTTATTCATCAATTGATTATTTGCCTTTTTGTTACTGCTAAAATTAATTGTTGTCGTACAATCAATATTTTATGTGTTTACTTCTCACTGATTGCAATTGCCATCAAATAAACCACTTTTGCGGATATGTATGCGTTTTGATTGTTGTTTAATTATGTCATTGTAACGAAAATAGATGAATGGTTCATTTTCTATGTTTTGGTGGATCTATAAACTCAAACTACCCATTCTGAAATAGCAAAATAAAAGGAAAGCTAATATCAATTTTGATTATCAAAATATATGAATGGTTCATTTTTCATGTCTTCATGGATCAATAAACTCAATACTTTGATTTGCACTTATCACATACTAACGTGATATAATTTTGGTCTTCTTCTCTCTATTATGAAAGAATAGATAATAAATAAATATAATAACAAAAGGTTGGTGAATAAAAATGAACTCTAATTATTTGAAAAGTTATTGTGTGAGGTATATTATAAGAGTTAAAGGGTCAAATATAATTTAACCGTATACTTTAGAGATATTTAATACTTTTTTTAATATTAAAGACTATTCAGTTGATGTAAACATAAATAGAGGGATTTTACTATATATTGTGTTCAAACCATTTTATTTATGTTACATGAAAAGGTGAAAATAAATGGCTGAAATTCTGAAATTTGTTTATATTGTGATCCTTCTGGTTTCCATATGTCGTGTTGGCGCTCAGGGCATCAGAAAGTATAGTTAAGTCATCATTCTCATTTTTTTTGTTTATTTTATATACAATATTTTCCCTTTTTTGTAATAATTCTTTATTTTTATTTAACATTACAGGGGAATGTTCAAGTATTGGCGATTGTTATGAAATATATAGGCGTGTTCCTATTGGAACTATGAGGTGTGTTAAAGGTTATTGTAAAACCCTCAAAGATGTTAAGGTAATGAAATTCCCCTATTGTGTATAAATCTTTTACTTTATTTTCTCACACTAATGGTGTAACCCTTATAATTTCTCTTACACGTTCATATATTTTTTTGAACTTTCAATTTCTTTGGTAGACTTAAAAGTATGTTACATATTTTTCGAAGATATATATATATATATATATATATATATATATATATATATATATATATATATATATATATAATGAGTATAAGGGGTGTTCCAACCAATAAAAAAATCTAAATACTTTTAGAAGAAAAACAACGTAAATATGTCACAAGGAAAACATATATGGACTATGAATCTAGAAACTTTAGAAAAATGGGATGAAAGAAAGTACAATTTTCAATTAAAACACCACACACGAGAAAACACCTCTAATGTTTCAGAAACCATATTTTCATATATCTATGTTCATCCTATAATCGTTAGTTATCATTTCAAGTGAGTTTATGGGTATATGTGTGATAGTTCTTGCAGTATTTCATGTGAATTTGATAAATAATAAGTGCATGAACAAAAATATTTGAACTATTGCTAGCTATCATTGTATTTTAATTATTTATTTTATAAATAATTATATCATAATATTATTTCTTATTTACATACTTTGTATGAGTAATCTTGATTATGTTGTGTTTCCACATGCTTTCGATTTGATTTAGTGTTTAATTTAATGTATGGATATTATATTTGTCTATTTTTTTAAACACAAATGAGTGCAAATGGATATGCAACATCTTATGTAGTTTAATGTAAAACAAATAATAACAATCCAAACAAGTGATACAAAACAACTCAAAAGGCCAATTAATTACCAATCTCAGTCCGAAGAAAGGAAACTATTGCGCACCAATGCAAAATTTAGCAAGCATGTCGTGTATGGGCATGAAACCAAATTGCAAAAAAAAAAAGAAGAGGTTTATGGCCATTTACGAGCACTGAACCAAGATCTTGAGAGGGACGAGTAATTTTGAACGCCAATACGGAGAACAACTTCACTCACCAACAATCCTTTGCATAAAAAAAACAAGTATTCATGGAAATTTCTAGCCTAATAGTCCTTTGTCATACTTTCGTGTAACAGTGACTTGAATGACGACAATGATGGCGTGAATCACCGTCGTTACGAATCTAGAACTAAATCCGAATGAACAATCAAAACCCAACAAACAATACCACTCATACCAAAGATCTGACTGCTCGAACCCTAGAAATCACCAAACATTCGCTAACCAAGAAAACCTACGGAGAGTTCAGGAGGTCCACATAGGTTTTTGTTCGGTGATGAAATGATCCGCAAAACATTAAGAGAAGTTAACCACAAACTCAAAACAGCAGCAAATCAGATCGCCATTGTTAATTAACAAGCTCATTGCCGCCGTCTGGAAACCATATCTGATAGAAAGCATATGAATTCCACGACAGACTTTAATTTAAGTTGAACTACCAACTTTTTACCCATCAGATGATGCACTAAAACAAGTAAGAATAAAATAAAAAACCCATTTCATTTAGAGCTCGTGTTGACTGAGCCCAAATGGGGTTTGATGGAGGTGTTGCCGAAAGGGATAAGCACACCACTGCAATCATCAGAGGCTACATCATGAAAGAGAAATTTGAATTTGGGCTGGAAGGTGGTGGTTGAGAGTCTAGTGAGAAGTCATAGCTATTAGTTTAATTATTGTCTAAAATGCTAGTATTTTAGTATTAGTATTTTGAGAATAATGTTTTAATTTGGGTGGGGGAAATAAAATAAGCAATTATGTGTATTTATGTTAATGGTCGATGTTTCTAGAAAACAAGGGAGGAAAGAAAAAGAATACAGATGTGTGTGTGTGTGTTTTTGAATGAGTTATCAGCCCATGTGTTGAGAGGGAGGGAGGGAGGGAGAGCAACAATAAGGAAATATAAAGAAAATGAAGATGCCACAGAAGACATATTTTAGATGGCATCCATGGAGTAAAATGTATTGAAATTATATTTGGTGCCAATCAATTGTGTAAAAAACAAATGTTACCATTTTCTTGTGCTCCATCGGGACAATAGATTTTTGTTGGGGGGACATGAATTAGCATGTGAAAACGCATCAAAAACAGGTATCGGGTGAAAATAATATCAAATTCATGAGTGTAAAATAAGTGTGATGATTGGGAAAACCAATATTCTCAGCAATTTCACCGTGGATCGCACAAATAGTCATAGTCCTTTGAAAAAGGAGTTAGAAAATTTATTAAGGTCTTGATTGATTTAAATTATTTTGAATGTATTGTCATTCATGCTATTGTGAAAATTCATGTTTTACTCTTGAATTGTCGTGATAGTTTGGTTTGATTATTTGAATTGTTTGATAATTTTTTACATTTGTGAAATGCTTGTAAGTGATGAGGGATATGATATTTTGAGGTAATAATACATGAGTAATGATTTTGTTGTTATCAACTTCAGATGTAATTTTTTTTTTATATATAACCTCTTAGACATTGAAATAGTGATAGCTCCAAATTATGCTGCAGATGATGTTCTTAAGTCAATGATGAGAGGGATTAGATGTTTAGGGTCTTGAAGTAGAAATTATTTTAACAAAATATAGGTATGTTCTGACAAGGCTAAGTGATGTTTGAGGAGTATCTAATTCATAGGGTTGGTATGGTACAATATAACTAGAAAGAGATATCACATCGGATGTGGCGTAATATCGCAAGAGAAAAGTGACCATATGGTACAATATAATTAGAAATAAGCATGCTTTTAATTTAGAAGCATCTGATTCATTTGGTTGGTATGATGCAATATCACTAGAGATGTATTATGCTTGATGTAGCTCAGTATCTCTAAAGAGAATAGACCACGTGCTACTGTATAACTAGAGAGAAAAATACTTGTAGTTTAGAAGCATGTGATTCCTTGGGTTTATACGACGCTGTATCACTAGAGAGAAATATCACACATGATGTGGTGCAATATCACTAGAGAGATGTGACAATATCATGAATCAGTAGTGCAGTACCATAGAGATATTCATGAACCTTTGTAGAATATAATGGAACCAATTTATAAGAATTAGAGTAAGTATATACGTACTTTATTTTGATTTATGATTGTCTCATTTTTACGTGAATTGAAATATCATTATATATCGATGATTCTTGCTTATTTGTGTGGTGAATGATATGATGTTTACTTGATATTTTGTGTTTTCTCTAATTTAATTTCTATTATTAAATGTTTTCAAAACTTACCCCTTTGGTTTTTGTATTTTCTTGCATTGACTCTACGTTTTAAATTTGAGCTTATATAGGTTGTATTTATTGCCTTGTAGTGAAGCAGATGCCTTCTCTGAAGACTGAATTTTATGTCGCTTATTATTTTGGGATGTGGTCAGCTATAATAGGTGACACCATGTTGGGATAAAAGGATCATATTTTATCTTTATACTTCTATTCAAATTTGTACTCTTTTTGGTTTTTAAATGTTATGCTTTGAACCAGAGTTAGTTATAATTGATTTAATTATCTAAGTCTTGATAGAGAATTATGTATATTTGAGTTTTGATATCCTTTACCTCATGAAAATAATATTTAAACTCGTATTTAGCCACCTTGAAGTATTTTAATCGACTATAAACTTTAAATATCTAGTTTATTATAGTATCGCAAATCGTATCATAAATTCTCGATAAGTTATCTCTTAGATCATTCCCATATGTGTGATGCATCATGAACAACATGCTAGCAATGACATTGACCAAAGGCGGAGACCGGTTTGGATGAATCATTACACTAGTGGTGAAGGGCTATCAGATGAAGAGACATATTGGCTCACTTTGTTGCTGGAGAAAGGCTATGTATTTGGAGTTTGAAGCAATTGAAAGAAATAATACATGGGAGTTAGTGTAGCTTCCAGAAGGAGAAAAACCAGTGGGAGTAAAATGGATTTACAAAACAAATCTGAATGAAAAAGGAGAAATAGACAAGTTCAAGGCTCGTTTAGTAGCTAAAGAGTAGACTCAAGAGTATGGAGTGGATTATTCTGAAGTATTTGCTCCAGTCGCAAGGCATGACACAATTAGAAAGGTTATCTCGTTGGCTGCTCTAAATAATTGGACTGTGTTTAAACTTGATGTCAAGTCCGCATTTTTACATGGAGAGCTTTTGGAACAAGTTTTTGTCGAACAACCTCCGGGGTATGTAAAGAAGGGGAGCAAACATATGTTTTTGTAAGTTGAAAAGAGCTCTTTATGGATTGAAACAAGCTCCTCGAGCTTGGTACAGTTGGATTGACACTTACTTCAGTCAGGCGGGTTTTCATAAATGTCCTTATGAGCATACACTTTACATCAGAACTGGAGACAAAGGTAATTTTTCATTGTGTGTTTATATGTGGATGATTTGATATTTGCCGGAAATGATGAATTCTTATTTAGAGAGTTTAAAAAATCCATGATGAAAGAATTTAAGATGACTCATTTGGGAGTGATGAAATACTTTCTTGGCATAGAAGTGATTCAATCTGCAGATGGCATTTTTATTTGTCAAAAGAAATATGCTCAAGAGGTATTGGAAAGGTTTAAAATGGATGACTGTAATCCAGTTGAGATCCCTATAGTTCCTGGAACTAAACTTACTCGTGATGATGACGGAATGAAGATTGATAGCACCTAATCTAAGCAAATGGTTGGTAGTTTGATGTACATGACAGCCACTCGACCGGATTTAATGTATGTTGTCAGCCTTATTAGCAAGTATATGGAGTCACCAACTGAAGTTCATCATCAAGAAGTAAACAAAATACTTCGCTACTTGAAGGGTACTGTTAATTATGGCTTGTTCCATAAGAAGGGTGAAAGAAATGTGCTAGTTGGTTTCAGTGACAGTGATTATGCTAGTGATTTGGATGATCGCAAAAGTACTTCTGGGTATGTCTTTCTCTTAAGTGGAGCTGCAGTCTCATGGTCTTCAAAGAAACAGCCTGTTGTGACTTTATTTACAACTGAAGCAGAATTTTTAGCTACTGCAGCATGTGCTTGTCAAGGTATTTGGCTTAGAGGAATTTTGGATGAGGTAAAGTGTACACAAGAAGGTTTACTTATCTTATTTTGCGATAACAGTTCAGCTATTAAATTTTCAAAAAATCCAATTCTACAAGGATGTTGCGAATTTGATAAAAAATCACACCAATAAATACTTGATGTGTGGAGCAAGGAATAATCAAGCAACCAATACAAGTGGGTAATAGTTATAATCACAAGCAAAGGTAGAAAACAGCGAGAGAAAAGAAGAGAGAACACAAAAGAATTTGTTTACCCAGTTCAGTTCAAATTGACCTAATCCGAGGGAGAAAGCAGCCCTCCGTTTCACTATAATGATGAGTAACTTTACAAAAGAGATATCAATGGATTACAAGAATAAGTCTCCCGCCTAATTGTACCCAAAGTCTCAATCTCTTCCCGTAACCAAGAGATTCAATCCTAATAGTGTTTCCCAAGGTGAATCAACCCTCAAACCCTAGTGTTTGTTCCAAAGAGACAAACTCTATTCAAACCCTAGTTTTGTTGTGGTCTTTCTAAACCCTTGTTTCAGACCCCTCTATCTCAAGGTTTGCTCAGATACAAAGCCTATATTTATAGTAAAAGTAACTCCCATAAAATTGTAACAAATCTGGCCCAAAAATACGTTTATGTTTTTTTCACTGCGCGCAAAATTGGGCCCTGATTTTACCATTCGAGCGCCGATTTTTGGTCTTCCAGCAAACATGATTTTGGCCTACAAACTCCAATTTTGAGTCCCTTTCACAACAATGGAAGAAGCAAACACATTGATGTGAGGTTTCATTTTCTTCGTGATCTCGGTAAAGAGGGAGTTGTTGAACTATGGTACTGCAAAAGCAATAAGCAAATTGCCGACATCTTTACAAAACCTCAGAAAGTTGATTATCTTTTTAAGTTAAAGGCGTTACCTGGCATGTGTTCGATTGAATAAATAAGGTTGTCTTTCTGTTTAAGGGAGAGTGTTGAAGTTAGTGGTTATTTGTTTTGTCTTTCTGTCAAATAAATCCTATTAATTAGGAAGTAAGGTTGTTTTGTTATCCTTTAAATTAGGAACCATTGCTGATTGTTGTTAGTTTGATTTAGTCATTAAGATATTTTCCTCTCTGTAGCTAAGTTTAGTTAGTGTTTAACCCACATTTAACTGTGGTGGTTCTGGTGTAAGGCTATTCACATAAAACCATTTTGTGTTTATTGAATAACAGAAGAGAAGTTTCCCTTCAATTTCTTTGTCTTTCTGTCATACTTAACAGAAACTTATGGATTTAATGTGATTCAAAATTGATTGTTTTAGCCTTTAATAATGTTAATATGTCTGTTTCTTAGAGGATTCAAAATAAGTGGTGGTTAGATAGATTGCTTGCCAAAGCTGCTCATTTTCACAAACTCGGACTACAACTATATCCTTAGAGGATTCAAAATAAGTGGTGCTTAGATAGATTGCTTGCCAAAGCTGCTCATTTTCACAAACTCGGACTACAACTATATCCCAACCCACAACTCTCTCCATAGAAAATCCCACCAACACCAAAATAACTGAAATTGCTTCTAACACTGCAATGGAAGTTATCCAGTGTACCCAACCATCAATCACGTTAGAAGCCATTCCACCTCACACAGTCTTAGACCAAGTCATAGTCAGAAATCTAGACAAAGACTCTGACAATGATTCAAAATATAAGACTCTACCTACCTAACAAAGCTACCTCCAGACATACCTCATCTCCTACACCTCTTTCTCATCACACGGACTTAGAAGGAATATTTAGTGTTATTTATAATATGGTGAGCTAACTTTTTTCTGAAAGTTAGACAACAAAAGGTGTTGAAAGGAATGTTGCTGAATGGGATCAACTAAGAAGGTTTGTAAATTGTGATTTTGAGCAAATCAAGCTTTTGTCAGCTGGAAATATAAAGAGGAATCTTTCCAGATGGCTTGTTGCAGTCAGAAGAAAGATGGATTCTGTGGATCTCATAAATAATGTCTTTAGACAGTTATAGTCTCCAAGATAACCTCTAGAAGATGACTTAATAGAGCTCTTGTCTCTTCCTCTTGTAGCTCAATGATTTGCCTAGAAACCCGAATAACTGACTATCAGAGGAGAACTTGTTGAAGAACCTGCAGTGGAAGTTCTAAAGGTTGAACTAGCAGAACAAAAGGAAACGCAAGCTACTATGAAAGCTGAGCTGGCCTGGTATGCACAAGGATGTCAAGAGATTTGTTAACATCTTCACAATTTGTAAACACAATAAATATAATACACATTTTCATTATGGACTTCTCCAACCTTTATATTTACCTCAGCAAGTATGGGATCATATTTCCATGGATTTCATAACCAACCTTCCACCATCAAACCATAAAACCACCGTTTGGATTATTGTAGACCGTATCACCTAGTTTTCATACGTCATTGCATTACCATCAAGCTTCACCGTCGCATCTTTGGCCCCAGTTTTCATTTGAGTTTTACAAACTGCACGGGGCACCCAAACCAATTGTAAGAGTCAGTGATCGTATCTTTGTCAGCTAATTCTGGCGCTCGCTGTTCAAACATTTGGGAACAACATTCTCATTCAATAGCTCCTACCATCCTCAAATAGATGGACAGACGGAGGTTCTGAATCGTTCTTTAGAAACATATTTGTGTTGCTTTGTTAGCGACGAGCCACACCTTTGGGTCCATTTCTATCTCTGGCCGAATTTTGGTATAACACAGCGCATCACTCCGCCATTGGCATGAC
This sequence comes from Medicago arabica, assembly GCA_946800305.1. Classification (NCBI taxonomy): domain Eukaryota; kingdom Viridiplantae; phylum Streptophyta; class Magnoliopsida; order Fabales; family Fabaceae; genus Medicago; species Medicago arabica. Next base: position 5,204,651 of record OX326969.1, read on the forward strand.
TAATTTCGAATCACTCTATGGTTGAAAACCACCCACTCTAGTTCCATACACCACCGAGAAGTCCAAAATCAACACATTGGATGAATTGCTCATCAACAAGTCTCGCATCCTTCGCTTACTCAAAGAAAACCTCACCAAATCAAGGAACCACATGGTGCAACAAGTTAATCTTCATCGCAAGGATAAAGATTTTGCCATCAATCAATGGGTATTTTTGAAGTTACAACCTTACCGGCAAAGGTATGAGCTTACTGCCAGCATCCTCCAGGATCCACCTTGTTTTTCATGTTTCCCTCCTCAAACTGTGTCATGACTAACCAAAAACTCAAGTCTCCTTTCTTCTAGATCCAGCAGCATTTCCACACCCAAGATTTGATGCCAGTTGATGTGTTAGACCACTGTCTATTGCAAGGATAAGTTGATAAAGTATTAATTCACTGAGAGTGCTTTCCACCTTTAGAAGCTACTTGAGAGAAGAGGTTAGTATAAAAGGTATCCCCACTTTCGATCTTGAGGACAAGATTTATCTCAATGGGTACTGAAATGTTAGAATACCACTGGGTCCTAATGTTACAAGTAAAGGGAAGACCAAGTCAAGGGACAAAACCGAAACAAGGGAGAATAATAATAATTCAAATAGTGGGCCAGAGGGAAGGCCAAAGAGAGAAATCAAAATACCCAACAGATTCGTGACTTAATAGAATAGTTTCTAGAAACATCCTAGGAATATGACAAAGTTAATGAGTTGTCACAAGTTGTTTGTCATTACCGTTAGGACCTTAAAAAGGGATAAAAATAAGAGTAATTTAATTTTTTATTTATTTTCAATCAATGTGATAGAGATAAGTGTCTCTGGATCCCAAGTTTAGGAACAATTGTATTTCTTCGAGACCTACAAGATCTGGAAAAAGGAATGAAAAGGCAGAAAATAATATTCTCAATTCTCTCTCTTTCTTTCGGACTTTCCCCGACACAAAGGGAATTTAATTCTAGCTCTTTTGTTACGATTGTTTTTGTGTATTGTAATGTGTTTTTTTGGTTAATGACTTTATTTCCTTAGAAGAACGAATAGTAATTTTAGTACAAAACACATATTAAGAAAACAAAGTGTTTTTTTGTAAGCAGGAAACAATGTTATTTCATTATTTGTTAGTAAAGAATAAATAGTGGATGTAGGATAAAACTCCTTCACGATTTTAATCAAATTTTTTAACATTGTTTCCTTAATATTGGTGATCTTTTAACTCCTTCATTAACATTTGTTCCTTATAAAACTCTTTCATGGTTTTAATGAAATAACATTGTTTCCTTAACAATGTTATTTAATTATTTCCTAGAAAAAATCTCACCACTCCAAATAATTTTTTTTGATCCAACTGTGCATCAAACTGAAAAGTCTCTTCGGCCACATGTAGATATGGAAGGAATAGACTAGCATACCATGAACAATGGACTTAACCAGTTGAAAACGACCCATTATAGAAAGAGAATCCCCCTTCCAAGTAGAAAGCTTCATTTTAATTTTGTCAGTTATTTTTTGAAAATGGATAACTTTCGACTTCCCTTTAATATTGGGGCACCCCAAATAAATAAAAGGAACGGTGCATGCGCTAAATCCCAGCAAGTCTGCAAGCATCTGAGCACGAGTACCTGCCATAGATCCAGTGAAGAATTGGCTATTGGCATTATTAATTATTTGACTGGAATCCTTCGAATACTCATGCAAAATAAGAAGTAGTCGTCGGATATTACTCTAAGCCCTGTAGAGAATATCAAAACATCATCAGCATATAATGTATGAGTGGGAAAAGAAACACCTCATGAATAAGACATCGACGTATCCCGTCCTGTTTTTCGAGCTACAGAGATAGCTCGGCTAAGAACCTCTTCAGCAAGACAAAAAAGAAGAGGAGACAAGGGGTCCCGCTTCCTAACGCCACGAGCGCAAGAGAAAAACCCAACCGCCTTTGCATTCACTGGGATAGAAATTTTAGCCGATTGGAAAATAACCAGAATCTAATCATCGAAGACTTATGAAAAACCGAACTGATTTAGCACTGTAAGTAAAAAATTCTAATCTAAGGTGTCGAAAGCCTTTGCAATATCCACCTTAAGAGCCAAATTCCCACTGTATTGCCGCTTATCAATTAAATCAATAGCCTCAGATGCTAGAATAACACAATATAAAATGTAACGATCCTGAATTATACCATGCTACTCAATAGAAATAATTCTCATAGTGATAAGAGCCAACCTGTCAACAATAATCTTGGTTACAATTTTGAAATGAAAATTAGCAAGGGTAAAAGGTCGGTAGTCCCCAATAGCCATCGCCCCAGGAGCTTTTAGAATAAGCACACTAAGATTCAAATTAATATCCAGGGCCAAAGCGCCAGAAATAAATAATTCTTGCACATACTACACAACATCCGCTTCAACATTGTCCCAGAACGTTTGGTAAAAATGACCGCCAAACCCGTCCGGACCCAGAGCACCATCCCTATTGAAGTCGAAAACCGTACCTTTAATCTCCTCATGCAAGGGAAAACGTAAGCATTCGATTATCTTAATCAGACACCAAGGGAGGTATCGTCTGAGCCACCAAATTATACGCACGGCAATTATTATCAACACTAAAAATAGCCTGAAAATAATCAAGGATATGAGCCTCAATTTCCACGGGATGTGTAATAACTGAATCACCACTCTACAACAAAGAAATGTTCTTGGTAGCAGCCCAAGTTTTAGACGCTCGATGAAAATAGGGTGTATTTCTATCACCGTGAATACAATTTTGATCTCTTTCCTTTTGTCTCCAAAGGTAGTCCTGACAATTCAATGTGTTGGTGAGAAGAAGTTGCGCTTCAAGATCTTTAGCATTGAGTTGGTCAGTAAAACCACTATAATCAATTAGCTGCTGAATGCAGTTAACTTTTTCTACTGCCAAACGAACTTGCCTCTCAACATCCCTGAAAACTGTGTGGTTCCAAACCTTAAACACATGTTTCAGATTTTTGAGTTTGGATTGCAAGCAAACCATGCCTTGACCTCTAACATTTTTTGGCCAATTATCCGCTACCAATTTCCTACAATCCTCGTGTATCATCTATTTCTTAAAAAATTGAAAGGTACGGCCTGTCTAACCAAAGGAGTATAAACCGAAAGTAACAATGGATGATGGCCCGATTGATGTCGAACAAGCGCATAACAAGATGAATATCGCCAGAAATTAATCCAATTTTCATTACAGGCAGCTCTATCTAGTCTAAGAGTAATATTAGTTCAATGTAAAAAATCTGAACAAGACGTGGGAGGAGGGGGCCGACGACCATGTTTCTCATGAGCTCCTAACCAAAAGCAACTAACAGAGGATCAATCCACCCCAAAAGCAATAAAAAAATTGCATGAAATAAATCCCCAGTAAAGATAATACCCACACATAAAAAATTCCAATAAACCCAAATCTTGTCCTAAAACTATCAAATTACACCAATGGACCAATCAAATAGAGAACCACGCTAGAACTGGGTAAACAAATTCAAACAATAACCATAATCCCAAATGGAAATTTCAATTAAAAAAAAGGTAAAATAAATAAATAAATAATAATAGTTTGGGTTGCTGACCGAAGGAGTAGTAGGGTATCTTACATAAATTAAGAAGGGAATTAGGTGAAGGCAATATAAGAGTAACAACGAACGTGTGTGTTTGTGTGTGTGTGTGTGTGTGGGGGGGGGGGGGGGGATCACGTTTAGGGACACTTAAAAGAAAGCAAGTACAATAGGAAGAAATTAGCAAGACGAGAAGAGAGCCATCAAGCATCACAGATTGAAGAATACCATAAGTGAAAAGGAAGTTGCAATCGAAGATTATTGCATAAATTTGTCATCAAACTTCAAAGGTCCTAACCAAATCAACCAAGCTCCTTGATACCATGTTAACATAGATAATATGACATGAACATTTGAAGAAAAAGAGAACAACCCACGAAGGCTATGCTAGGGTTTCATAAACATCATGAGCAAAACAACAATGCATAGTCTTAAAAATATATACTAGAAAATGGAAATGTCCAAAATACACTTACAGATGGCATAGTAACTATATTATCTAACATGAACCGCTCTCTGCCGACACAGATTTTGTGGTTTCTTCCAATACCATAATTTCTTGAACGACAACCAGTGTTTCCGAGTGACACACAACAATCACTAGGATTTGGATTTGCTTGTTCTAATTGATTCATCCATAACCGAAATTGATTAACCGCTTCTGTCACTACAAGAAAATTTGTGATTTGCAACGACCATTTTCGTAGCTAATTCGTATCTAATTTCTAGCAAACGAGATTTTATGGGAATTTGCTACTGATTAACTATTGAATTGGCCTTGGCATGGATTGAAAGACAAATTTGCTAGAGAAATATTTCATAGTAAATCCACAATTAAAAGATAAAAATTCCAAGCAATTATTAAGTTGATCCACAGAAATAAGTATTTAAAATTATTATCTGTAGCAACATAACTATGACCTATCATAGCAAATTCACAAGAATTTTATACAAACATAACTAAGACTCTTCGTAGCAAACCTACAGCAAAAGCATACACTAATAGTTCAAAACTAAATCCTATCAATAAGAAGGTTTACACATTTTTTACTTAAAAAAAACAATACATTTAAATCACTGTAAATCCTTAATAAACAATTTGAGTTGAAAAACACCACAAAAAATCCAAAATTGCATTGCATAACAAACTAGTACAAAAGCATCTGTTGTAATTACATACCAAATCTGATAACAACAAAGACAGAAAGAGAAATGAAAAAGGAGAAGACACTTATAAAACTATCAGAGAACCTTCCCTTGCAATTACAACTCCGTTGAATCCTCGTAATGACAACACACCACAACCTTCCCTTCGGTCACGTTCTTGTTTAGAGAGCTATCCAAACAGCAAACGTAGAAACATAGGAAACAAAAAAAAAAGTACTTTAAAAGCCATCCATTTAAATTGATATTAAGGAAGCTCTATAGGTTTTAAGTATTCTATGCAGGAATTGTTTTACTGGAGGCATTCATTTCCAAATGACTGAGACTCTCGCCTTAAATAATACATCCTAATCATTATACTTCTACTTAAACTTAAGTAGCAAGTACCAAAATAATATACAATTGCACTAGTTCACTTGGAAGAAAAAAATGTAGCAGAGATATGGCAAGAATAAAGGAGCCGAGTCATCTTCAGTTGCAGAACTTTATATTGATTGTGTCTTAATAACTTAAGTCAATTAGAAAGGCCAAAAGAGGCTAAAGAATAAACAATGACTAGTGGTTAAAGAGTGGAATGCCATGAGAGTAATAGAAAGACATGTAGAATAACGAGAAAACAACACCGCCACCATAAAGGAACAATTGTAGTTTCAACTTCAAGTGCAGAAAATCAAAATAATAGAACAACAACAACAGCCGAAAAACAGTGGCAAGGTACATTGGTTAACATGTATCTGTTTTGATACCAAATTAGCAACTATTTATCTCTTTCAAATCTGAATCTTAATCACACATGAGGCAGAACGACTTTAGACGAAATTAAAGTATGAGAAACTCTACTTACAACTCCCGATGTAACACCATTGAAAGCAGTGTGAAACTCAACTGGTGTTGGATAAGCAAATAGTAGGAGGAAGCTCAAATCAGCCCAAAAACTTGTGGCTGCAACATAAATAGATTAAGATAAGTTAGGAGAAGTGCTATGTCCTGAGACCACAAATCTGTCTATGTATTCATCAATTTTAAGCCAAACTCCAAGGATTCTAAGTCCAATAAAAGGCCAAAGATTTGAATCATGGTTTTTACCATCAGTGACAACTTGTACTATTTTACTTTACTGCCTATGGTCAACACAAGCTAATCATGCTCAAGAACTTTAAGCTACTTACTCTTACAATAATCTATCAAAGTGACAACATTCAAAAGTAATAACTTACGGAGGAACAAATGGAAACAAAAGTAAAGGATTCTAAGTCAGCTAAAGAAGGATCGAAAGCTTATCAACAAAAAAGTGACATATCAAACATATATATAAATTGATCATTACTACTTCAAAAATCAGAATTAATGCATGCTAGTTTTTCTCGTAATCAACCAAATAAAGCTTAACCGTAGTTTATTTTATATGCATTCAATCGAAAAAAATAAACCATTCAAACTTGTCTCTGGTGGTTGACAATGTGTTCCTACAATAATCAGTATGTGCCAAAATGAAGATAAGTATAAGATTGCTCATAAAAGAAGGAGAATCAGTACAGCACAAAGAGCCGCATGTCATGATGGATGAATTGAATGCGGAGGCAATGGTGGAATCGTTGATGTGGTTGAGGAATAGGCAATGCAATCAATTTACTTATAGCAATGGCTTTTCCTTCGTCACTCACAAATTGTCCGTTCTTATTTATCAATGTTGACGTAAGAACCTCACTGCGACATACTGGTCATTTTAATCGTAGCTCCTAATAAAATTGTCATTATATACCCTCAAGGTGAAAATATAAATATATTTTACATACTTTGTTAAAAAATATACAATGAATATCAACATTGCAAAGTTGAGATGCAGGTATTGGTGCTGAAACCACATCCCATAGTATAACAAAAAATAAACACCTTTAGTCCACAAGCATCAAATACAACAGTCAAATACGAACCACCTTGCTCTTAAACCTCTATTAATAATTTTACCTATAGGTTTTTTTGGTCTCTCATAGCCTGTAATATTAAACTAAGTCTTCTTTACGGTTCGTACATGTTCAAACCATATGAAATGCATTCATCTATTTATTTACTTAGTTATACATTTAAAAAAAATAATAGGAACGTGGATTTTATTATTATTATTTTAAATATAAAAAAATGATATTTGATTTTTTTTTTGTTACAAGTGAAAAGGGAAAATTTATTTTATGGCTTGAGGAAGAAGTTTCTTTTACGTACTGAAAAATGGATATTGGATCCACTTTTGGACTTGCTCAATTCAACATTATATTCTTTGACTACCAATAGAATCAAGCAAGACAAAAATTCAGCATGGTTCACTTAATCAAAACAAGTTGATGTGAAAGCTTTAACACATTTACTAATCATTTCCATGGGAAAGCTTTGATCAAAGATTGATAACTTATCATTTCCAGAATGCCAGGTTTACATTTACTGATCTCCAATTGTAATTCTAGAGCCCTTAACACATTTTCTTAACCACATATTCATTAGGGTGACAAGTTTTCTACTTTACAAAAAATAATTCTTTAAAGAAACTGCAGATAGCTAGCAAAGAAAAAACTTAAAAAGCATATACAGTGTATACAATCTTCATGGTTTCAGCCTTAAACATATTGAGAGAACCAGAGGAATAATAGTGAAGGAATAAGAGTGATACTAAGTAATAAATAAGAGACGTTATCATACCAAGTAATAAATTTAGAGCATTTCTCGAGAGATTCAGAATTGAAAGCGCGGACTACGAAATCGACGAATAATTTGGATCAGCGAAAGATACAGAATCAATCAATCAACCAATAATCGTGTGAAGAATCGATCGATTTGAGAGTTTGGTGAGTGATGAGTGTAGGCTGCGACAGTGATGGTGAGTTTCACATACCTTCTGGAAGATTCCGGCACGGAGTGATGAAATCGCCATTGTTGGTTCGATTGTGAAGCTTATATCAAGGATTGGATGGCAATGAGAGAGAGAGAAAGTGAATCAGAGAGAGGGAGCAATGGAGAGAGAAAGAGTTGAAGGAAGAAAGAGTACGTGTGTGTTTCGTGAGAGATGATGTGTTTCTGAAAAAGAAAACAAGAAAAAAATGAAATTTGGTCAAAAAAGAATAAAATGAAATAGTTACGCCTCTCAAAATTTGTGAGGGTCAAATGGTAGTTAATTGATTTAATATTAAGTACCGGAAACTTTCTATGAACTGTATTGGTAGTCTACCACTACAGTTCATAGAAAGTTTTCGGTAGCAAATCTTGTTTTTTCTTGTAGTGTGTTCAACCACTTGGTTATATAGTATTCCTAATTTTCATATAGTAATTGCTCTGAAAGACCTTGTTCACTTTAGATTAGAATTTGGTTGCATCAAATAATATCCAGAATATAAACAAAATTGAAAACTGTAATTGATTTGTAAGCTTTATGATTTTCAAGCACAAGATGTAACAAGACACTATTACAAGCTTCCAAATTATATAAATTATAGAATGAAAAACATCAAAATAAATTATTCCTGCAAACCAATAAAGCCTAAACATACAAATGAAGAAACTCAATATGAAATGCCTTTGACAAAGAGCGAAGAAAAAGCTTCCATTGCTTCTTTGTTAGACACAAAACCTATCTCAACACCATCACCATTTCTACAATCAGAAAGACAAAAGGCACCAGTTCTATCTATAGAAACCATTTCAACTTTCTTTGGTTTTCCACAACCAAAATCAGTACTATAAACCTCAAATTTAGGTGAACCAGCAGCACCAAGTGCTTTAACATCAGCAATTGCTAGACCTTCAAGTAACGATGAAGCCCAATTTTCAGCTCCATTCAACACTCCATCTTTTAAAGTTTCCAAAGCTTCGCTTAACACTTCAACAGCCACGATTAGTCCATCTTCCCCCAATAACTCACTTGTTTCAACAATTGCAAATCTTCCTCCAATACAATTTCCAAAATATGTTGCAGGAGTCGGTGGTTCTAAACGATTCCGACAATCAATATTCAAAGCCATCAGAGCATTTTTGTTCTCAATTTCTTCAGCTTTCATTCTGCATACCCAGGCATAAGCTATAGATACAACAAAAGTTGTCAAGTGAAGGTTTTTTTTTTCATTCCTAGTACCCTTTTGTTTTGACAGTACAAATTCCTTAAGCTTTTCGATATCCAAACGAGATAATTGAAATAACCCTCTAAATGAATCATCTGGAACTTGAAGATCCCAAACCATTAAGCTTCTATCGTTGACTCCACCTTGCTTTGACCAATCACTCAAATATTTTTCCTCTAATTCATTTCGATCCTTGATTACATTTCTATCATAGAAAGGACAAAATTCATGTGGTAAACAAAGGGGTGATTCTAATTCAGATACTTCATTTTCAAGCTTTCTACATAGGTAAGCCCAAGATTTGATAAAAGAAGTTGAAGTTTTACCATCTAAAACAGCATGATGTGAAGTAATACCAATTGAAAATCCATAGTTTGGAAAAACAGTAACTTGAAGAGCCAAAATAGAAGCTTGATCATGTGAAATATTCAAGTTAGGTAAAAGATCATGAATTTGTGTAGCTTCAGAAAGATTCTTACCAGATAAATGATTGAAATCGGCATGAGATTCAGCTATGGTAAGTGAAAGAGTGTTTCCTTTGATGAATTTAATGATTGGTTTGTGAGAATCATTAGGCCAAATGAGATGACCCAAAAGAGGATAAAAGTGAGAAAGTGTAAGAGAAAGGGATTGTTTGAGTTTGGGAAGAAGAATATTGAAGAAAAGTGAGGTTTGGTGTGGAAATTCATAGAAGAAAATTCTTTGAACTGGTGGTAATCTTAACCATAGTATGTCAAAGAAAGTAAGATGAAGTGATTTTTCCGAAGGTATTTCTACTTGTGAAGATGGTGCTACATTGAAAATTTCTATGATTTTAGACATTTTTTTAGTACAAGAAAAATGGAAGATCATAAGATGAATGAAGGTGTAGTTGGTTCTTGATTTGTAGAGACAACAAATAATGGTCCGACGGTCCCATCCCTTCAAAAGACATGTATCAGTTACCTGACCATTTTCGTAGAAGACAGGAAAAAACATAAGTCTTTGATTGAAATGTTTTTAATAATTTTTTTATTAAAAATAACAATTTTGATAGGTTAGTTGAATTGATTTTTGATTTCAAATAGATAAATTACATTTTCTTCCTCTTCGAGAGAATAAAGTATATAAAACGATATATAAAAATTGCTCTTATATATAATATGTCATTCACCAGCAAAACATCAATAGAAGACCCTTCAAAACTCCATAAATAAATAGAAGTGCAGTCGAATTATCTAGTCCTATTTAGATCGTAGTATATTTAATACATGTTTATATTCTAAAAACATTGTGGATGATAGTTTTCGTAGCACGGATTTTAAGAAATTTCTACGACTAATATAAAATATTTACAATTATTTGAGTTGATGAAAATATTTACATTTTGAATATGAAGCTTAGAAAACTCCCTAAAAAATGAATCTTAGTAAACTTGTAGTAAATAAGTTCAGAAAATATCTTTGTCAAAAAGAAAAAAGTGCAGATAATATCAATCTTTCAAATAAATAGTTCAGATAATATCAAAGTGTAAATAACACTTAATATTTTAACAGTTTAAAAATCAAAATTATCGCTTAACTTTTAGAGCAAAAGTTCACAATTAATCAGCAATGCGATGATTGCATTGACTCTACAATTTTGTAGAAATTATAATCATGAGAGCTAATTATGTAAAATCCTTGCACGTTAAGTAATTAAGTTTAATGCCTTAAAAATGTTATTTTATTTTTTTATAAATTATAAATACTATATATACATATAATAAATATTTTAAGAAAGAGAGTAAGATTTTTTAAAGAGGTGTAAGAATGTGTATGAAGCTATCTAAGAATAATACATCACACATAAATAGAGTTGATATACTTGTTGAGAAATTTCTAGAACTAATATAAGATATTACAACATGAGTGTATATCAATTAATTGTACAACATCCTTCGAAGAAGAAGAAGAAAATCCATGTTTTACCCACTTTTGTCAAATTGTCCAACTCATATGCTTTCTTTTATAATGCTTCATCAAAGTGCATGTGATATTGGCAATGTTGTTTAGAAAATGATACACGACATCTTCTCTCTTTTCCTTCCATCTATGAAAACATCATATATGCAATCTATACATACAATTAATTATTTGTTGATATTCTGATCTTTTAAAAAATGAAGAATATAACATCGCGAGAAGTTTCTGTAACTTCAGTCAAAGATTTGTTTTGAATGAATAATGGTGTGATGAAAGGAATTAGGAACACCTTTTAATATATTAGCATCATATATGTAGTGAAAAATTACTTCTTTCAACCTAAAAAAATAATAAATATGCAATAACTTTAGTACAAATGAAGAATAAAAAAATCTTAGTGCAAATGAATAAGATAGTATAAATAACATCATGGTGGAAACACTCAAAGATTGAGAAGAACTATCAAATGTGTAGACTAAGGAGAAAATGAACGTGGGATAAGTGATGCTTATAAAGAGTGGGAGTGAATATAAAAAATAATGCACTAAGCATTTTCATTTTGTAGGTTACTTTTTAGGAATGTTAAAGGGATAAATTCAATTAAGATGGTTTTAGATGTGAATGGCCAAAAGGCAAAAATAACTTTTATTGAGAGTAGAGTTAATAAAAAAATTAAAAAGTTATTTTGGACTTACATTTGTATTAGAACAAAATGAGTATGTTGAATGAGAGGCTTTAGGTTTTGGAGTTAAATAAATGTTTTATAAAGTAATTATCCAAGTGGCATCTGATTCTAATTAAAAAAAAGAAAAGAAAAAAAATTACCTAGTCAGCAGGAGACGTCAGCATATTCTGCTGACAAGTTTAAGTGAGAGACCAGTAGTGGAAAAATCTTAAATGATAGGGACAGAAGCTAAATTTGTTTTTACAGGGACTAAAATCGAAATTAGTTAATATTACAAGGATGAAAGGGGTATTAATCCTAAAAAAAAAAAAAATTAATATTCAATTCCCAAAAATAAAATCAATTATCGTTATGCTACGTAATCCGTATGTATTGTGCCGGTCAAAGAATGATGTATTCAATGGTATTCATTATTCATCAATGTTATTATTACCAATAGAAATTCTTTGGGCAAAAAAATAAAATCGTTATTAGAAGTACTCCCTACGACCTAAATTATAAGTAAAAAAAACTCATTTTCTTTGTCTTAAATTATAAGCAAAAAAGATCAACTTTTATCATATTTAATTATGTTGTTTCAAAAAATTATCGTTTCCAAAAGAAAATTCAATGTAAAGCGCATTCAATTTGCTCTCTCTTTCATTTTCTCAATAACCAACAACCAATGAAAATTATTTTTACATCTTCCAATAAAACTTATTTCAAAAATAACACAAAAAACTATGTTACAAACTACTATGTTTTAGTTTTCTTAACAAGTGTGATTTTTTTTTTTACTTATAACATGGGACGGAGGGAGTATGTTTAATATTAAATGCAATTGATAAGAATGAATGTTCCCTCTCAAATAAAAAATAGAATGAATGTTGTCACATTTTCCAAATACAATTTTAACACTGCCCAACTTTATATTACTACCCTCCCAACTTTTTTAAGAGCATCTTCGGTGGAATCATTAAGAATTTCTTACTTAAAAAGGACCACTCTTTATTAAAGATCCCTCCTTGAAGAAAAAAAAAAGTCATTGTTAAATAACGGAAAATTATACAAAGACTCTTTCTCTTCTTAGAAACTAACTATACCCACGTATAAAAAATGTGCCCACATATAGCAAACGCTCGCAGAACACGCCCTAGGACTAAACTTCATGTTTTAGCTATCATTACGCACGGGAGCATAAATTTCATCCACGAGGCACGTAGGTCTAATGCATTTTTCTCCTGATTTCTACCCTCGTCAGGGAATTTTCAAATTTGATATGTGTTTGGAACTTGAAAAAAAAATTATTTAAGTGGCTGAACGTAAATATCTCCATTGTCCTTGTCTTCATGCTTCTGTGACATCCACAAGGTGTCATCTGCTATGATTAAACCACTGGCCTACCAAAAGCACTATGACACTAATAAATTTGTCTGGTGAGGGAAATTACAATACTCCCAGAATTAATTCAAAACATTATAGACTATTTCTGAAACTTCAATAATTCATTTTAATCCTTTAAAAAATCCTTAAATAAAACAAAAAAACTACAAAACACTAAAATACATTTTATGACGAGAAGTCATCACCACGCCAAACTTAAATTGTTGGTGGTCATCAAGTATTAAAATAGCCATACATTCAAATTGCAATCAATAAAGTAACATGTTGCGAATTCGATGAAAAATCACACCAATAAATACTTGATGTGTGGAGCAAGGAATAATCAAGCAACCAATACAAGTGGGTAACAGTTATAATCACAAGAAAAGGTAGAAAACAGCAAGAGAAAAAAGAAGAGAGAACACAAAAGAATTTGTTTACCCAATTCAGTCCAAATTGACCTAATCTGGGGGAGAGAACAGCCCTCTGTTTCACTATATGATGAGTAACGTTACAAAAGAGATGTCAATGAGTTACAAGAATAAGTCTCCCGTCTAATTCTAATCTCTTCTCGTAACCAAGAGACTCAATCCTAATAGTGTTTCCCAAGGTGAATCAACCCTCAAACCCTAGTGTTTGTTCCAAAGAGACAAACTCTATACAAACCCTAGTTTTGTTGTTGTCTTTCTAAACCTTGTTTCAGCCCCCTCTATCTCTCAAGGTTTGCTATGATACAAAACCTATATTTATAGTAAAAGTAACTCCCATATTGTAACAAATTGTAACAAATCAGAACCATAAAATACGTAACAAATCTGGCCCATAAAATACGTAACAAATTGTAACAAATCTGGCCCATAAAATACGTAACAAATTTATATTGTTACGACACATCGGGCCCCAAATTTGCTCTTCCAGAAATCCAATTTCTCCAATTTTGAGTCACTTTCATAACAATCTCCACCTTGACTCCAAATTAGTGATGATGTCAATTTAACATCAACCACCATGCTGCTCTTTCCCTTGCTTCCCACTACACCAAGTAGCTCCACAAGTTTACAACCTAACCCCTTCAGCCATCGGAATGTCTTCCGCCTTCTCGAAGGTCCTTGCAGTCCAACTACACTAGGAATTTTAGGTAGTTCCACAAGCATTTACCTTAACCTCTTCAGCCATCAGAATGTCTTCCGTCTTCTCGAAGAGTCCTTGCAGTCCAACTACACTAGGAGTTTTAGGTAGTTCCACAAGCATTCACCATGACATCTTCAACACAGGACATCTCCCGTTTCCTTGACGGTCTCCTTGCATCCAATCACCCTTGGCCTTTTTTTAGAGTAACCCCGCAAGCTGTGCTATACATTCTTCAACCTCATGAAGAAATCCCTTGCTCACCATAGAGCATTGCACCCAAGGTCCTCCATAGTCGTACCATTACCGGTGTGTTCAACTCCACCTCAAGCTGAGCGTACTTAACCTCAACTAGCAAATGCGTACATCCCTTCTATGTCTTGAACCTTGAAACTCCACCTCAACAGGTAGATCATTGCCCCCTTGCTCACCATAGAGCATAGCACCCAAGGTCCTTCATAGCCGTACCATGACCAGTGTGTTCAACTCCACCTCAAGTTGAGCGTACTCTACCTCAACTAGCAAATGCGTACATCCCACTATGTCTTCAACCTTGAAACTCCACCTCAACAGGTAGATCATGAGTATTGTTGCCTCCGCCTCTCCAGACTGATCATGAGTATTCTTACCACCGCCTCTCCAGGCTGATGTTGAGTGTTTAACGTCTCTCCTGACGACTACCGCTCCACTAGGCATCACTCCCAAGGTGACCAACATCACCTTCTTCATCCTCCAAACAACACCACACCATCAGAGCACCTGCATCCTCGTAACCCTCATAGACAATTTGTGCGGAGTTACCATTAATCTCCGGACAATCCTTCATGAAGTGACCCATCTTGTGACAGTTATAGCATTCAGTCTTGGACTTTTTACCACTCTTTCTCTGGTTACCTCTACCTTCACCGTTCCCTCTTGAGACACTTAGGCCTTCACCGTTTTCATGAATTCTCAAGTCCTTGGACTTGGTTAACTCCTTGGTTCTCAAAGCCGCTTGAACTTCTTCCAAGGTAACAGTGTCTTCTTTGTCATAGAGCATGGTATCTTTGAACGATTCATAAGATTTCGGTAGAGCACACAACAAGAGTATAGTTTTATCTTCATCCTCAAGTTGCACCTCAATATTCTCCAAGTCATTAAGGATTTTGTTGAACTCCGTAAGTTGCTCCATGGTGGCCTTTGACTCTACCATCCTGAATGAGTAGAGTTGTTGCTTTAGGAATTGCCGATGAGCCAAAGACTTTGTCATATACAAAGATTCCAACTTTGCCCACATTGATGTCGCGGTTGGTTCCTTTGCTACTTCTCTCAAGACTTTATCCCCGAGGCACAAGACAATGGCACTCCTGGCCTTGTCCACCATCTCGGTCTTCTCTGCTCGTGACATGGTGACCGCTAACGCACCTTCACCCTTCAAAGCTTTCTCACACTTTTGTTGTATTAACACCGCTTCCATCTTTACCTTCCATAACCCAAAATCGTTATCTCCGGTAAACTTCTCAATATCCCACTTTGAACCCATGGTACTTAATTATCCTTTGAACCTTGCCCCACGGTGGATGTCAATTGTTGCGAATTCGATGAAAAATCACACCAATAAATACTTGATGTGTGGAGCAAGGAATAATCAAGCAACCAATACAAGTGGATAACAATTATAATCACAAGAAAAGGTAGAAAACAACAAGAGAAAAAAGAAGAGAGAACACAAAAGAATTTGTTTACCCAGTTCAGTCCAAATTGACCTAATCTGGGGGAGAGAGCAGCCCTCCATTTCACTATATGATGAGTAACGTTACAAAAGAGATGTCAATGAGTTACAAGAATAAGTCTCCCGCCTAATTCTACCCTAAGTCCCAATCTCTTCCCGTAACCAAGGGACTCAATCCTAATAGTGTTTCCCAAGGTGAATCAACCCTCAAACCCTAGTGTTTGTTCCAAAGAGACAAACTCTATACAAACCCTAGTTTTGTTGTTGCCTTTCTAAACCTTGTTTCAGCCCCCTCTATCTCTCAAGGTTTGCTATGATACAAAACCTATATTTATAGTAAAAGTAACTCCCATATTGTAACAAATTGTAACAAATCTGACCCATAAAATACGTAACAAATTTATATTGTTACGACACATCGGGCCCCAAATTTGCTCTTCCAGAAATCCAATTTCTCCAATTTAGATTCACTTTCACAACATAACCTACATGTTGTGAATTCGTTGTGTAAACTACACCAATAATATTTATTGATGCGTGGAGCAAATTAATACCAAGTAATCAAATCAAGCGGGTGACAAAATAATTCAAACAAACAAATAAACAGCAAAAGATAAAAGGAAGAAAAAGAACACAAGAAATCGTTTACCCAGTTCGGTCTAATGATGACCTACTATGGGAGATAGAGCGGCTCTCCGTTCCACTATAATGATATGAGTTTCTTTACAAAGAGATATCAGAGGGTTACAAGAATCAGTCTTCAAACCTAATTCTACCCAAATTCTCAATCTCTTCCTGTGACCAAGAGACTCAATCCTAATAGTGTTTTGTTTAAGGTGAATAAAAAATAATCACAACCCTAGTGTTTGTTGCAAAGAGAATTCTCTATAAACCCTAGTTTGTATGTTGGCTTCTAAACCATATTTTTCTACACAATGTTTTCAAGTGTCTTGCTTCAGGATCTTGTTCAACAATCGTGGCACGTTGCTTCTCCATCGTGGCACGATTTCTCCAGAACCTGGTTTAAGTTAACTCTCACAATTCTCCACCTTGACTTCAAATCAGTGATGATGCGAATTTGACCATCAACCACCATTGCTGCTCTTTCCCTTGCTTCCCACTACACCAAATAGCTCCACAGGTTTACACCCTAACCTCTTCAACCATCAAAATACATTCCGCCCTTTTGAAGATCCTTGTGTCCAAACTACTCATGAAATTTTAGACAACTACACACCTTAACCCCTTCAGCCATCGAAATGTCTCCCGCCTTCTCGAAGGTCCTTTCAGTCCAACTACGCTAGGAATTTTAGGTGGTTCCACAAGCTTTCACCTTAACCTCTTCAGCCATCGAAACGTCTTCCGTCTTCTTGAAGAGTTCTTGAAGTCCAACTACACTATGAGTTTTAGGTAGTTCCATAAGCATTCACCATAACATCTTCAACACAGGACATCTCCCGCTTCCTTGAAGATCATCTTGCATCCAATCATTCTTGGTCTTTTTTTAGGGTAATCCCACAAGCCGTACAATACATTCTTCAACCTTCGGAATGTCTTCCGTCTTCATGAAGAAATCCCTTGCTCACCACTAGAGCATAGCACCCAAGGTCCTCTGTAACGCCCCATTTTTATTATTTAGTTATTTTATCGAGTCTAGTCTTATTTTAAATATTTTATTTGAATATTTGCTATGTGATGATTTTTAGTATTTATTAGTAGTTTGTTATGATTTTAATAGTGTAGGAAATCTAATTAGATTAGATTTAATGAGGCATAAGGGTAGGTTGGTAAATGAAGGAGTTTGTTAGATTAAGAATAGGAGAGATTATAAATAGAGGAGAACATTAGAGAATTAGGGTTAGAATAAGAAAACAGTTTTGGGAGAAAACAGAGAGCACATAGAAGCAGTTTTTGGGAGATAAAGAGGAGAAGTTTGTAGAATTCTGTAAATCAACCGATCTAAGGTAAGGGTGGGACTAACATTCTTTAATCATAAGTATATAATTCTGAAAAGGGATTTAATCTTGTTGTTGTTGAATTTTTGTTGTTATAGAAATTAGGTTTTGAATTCAATTAGATTGTTGAAAGTAAAGGTAATATCATGAATTGAGTTTTGTAGCCTTAAATAGTGGATAATCTAGTATGTTAACAAATAATTAGTGTTTATATGTTAGTGTCATCATGGGGTGAATATTAGGGTCGAGTTTGGAGAGTACATGATCAAAAACGGAGTCAAAAAGGGTTCCCCAAAGTGAAATCGCAGCAAAACTGTGATTTTGCTGTCACCGTGCGTTTCTTGCTGTCTCGGTTTGACAAGTTTATGTTCCGAACTGAGTTTTGATGTCTTCATGAAAGGTTTAGATAAGGATGTTAGCTTTCACTAGCCTTTGGAGTGACTCAATTTAAACATCTAGAACTCTAGATATGATTAAAATACTACACAGGGGTCAACAGGGTCGTGCTCTTGTCGATTTCTATAACGGAAATAAAAACTAGGACTTTTCTGTTCATAATTAGGTTTTGATGTAAACATGAAAGTTTTAGATAATTAAATTAGTTTTCCAATGACTCTATTTTTACTTTAAAATGTTTTGTGGATTTTAAATTATGATAGAAACACTCCAAGTAGGTCTTAGAAGACTTTTAATAAAATTTAGCATAACCGCTTCTAAATCAACCCGAAACTTTTGGTTTGCTTCCAAACTTCAAATCCTATGTACTATGAGTTTAATTAGAATGTTTAAGAGTATCTAATCTATGTCTTGTTGAATTAAACTTAGTTTTCTTTTGATAATGAATTGGTGAATCATATTGATATAATGTTGTTGATTTATGGTTGAATCTATGATTATATGATGATTATATGAAAGTTATTTATGTGATGTTTATATGGAAGTTATATGATGTTTATATGAAGGTTGTTTATATGATGTTTATATGAAAGATGTTATTGTTGTTGTATTTGAAGTTGTGTCTTTGTATAATGATTGTTAAACTTTGGGGGCTTGATGCCTGTCAAGTCGAATTACGACATTACTTGTTGTTGTTGCATTTCTGAGTCGTATCATTGCATAAGCATTAGTGAAAGTTGGGGGCTTGATGCCTTGTCAAAGTTGGGGGCTTGATGTCCTGTCTAGTCGAATTACGACATTATGTTGAGGGCTTGACACTCTGTCGGTACCACATGCATTTGTTGAGTCTTTGTTGTTGCATTTTGTTGAGTCGTTGTTGTTGCATTTTGTTGAGTCGTTGTTGTTGCATTTGGTGAGTCGTTGTTGTTGCATTGTTGAAACGATGTTGATTGATTCCTTTATGTGAATTAATTGTTGATGATTAGTTGTTGTTGTTCTATGTTGATTGATTCCTTTATGTGAATTAATTGTTGATGATTAGTTGTTGTTGTTCTATGTTGATTGAATCCTTTATGTGAATTAATTGTTGATGATTAGTTGTTGTTGTTTTATGTTGATTAATTCTTCTTTATGAATTGTTGCTTATTATTAATGAATGTGAAATCTCACCCTTTCTGTTTGAATGTTGCCTCTATGTGGGTAACGTGCAGATATCTAGGAGTAACCGCTGATGTGAGTTGAGTTCTCGTGTCATCTTAGGAGTCATGCTTTGATACGTAACGGGATGAGGATATTTATATGTTTTATTTTCCTTTGTTACATATCTTTTTATAAGTTGATGTTGAACCACTTTTAAATTGGAATTTTATTATGTTGATGACGTTGAGGCCTAGTGCCAAGTTTTGATTTAATGTTGAACATTTTCCGCTGCGACATTATTTGAATTATTGAAAGCAGATGTTTCATTAAATAGTGGACTTTAACCCTATTTATAATGAAATGATTTTTGAAGTACGGAATGTGTCATCCTGTTTATGACGAACTCTGATATATTTTACATTTATTTATATGTTGGGAAAACTGGGTGTTACATCCTCCATAGTCGTACCATTACCAGTGTGTTCAACTCCACCTAAAGCTGAGCTTCCAACCTCTCAACTAGCAAATGTGTACATCCCACTATGTCTTCAATCTTGAAACTCCACCTCAACAGGTAGATCATGAGTATTGTTGTCTCCGCCTCTCCAGACTGATCATGAGTATTGTTACCACCGCCTCTCTAGGCTGATGTTGAGTGTTTAACGTCTCTCCAGACGATCACCGCTCTACCAGGAATCACTCACAAGGTAAGAAACATCACCTTCTTTCTTCTTAAACACCCACTTGCTTCCCACTACCCTTTGATTCTTAGGTAATGAAACAAGTTTCCAAGTCTGGTTCTTTTCTAATGAAAGCATTTCCTCATTCATTGCCTTCAGCCAGTCCTTACATTCGTTGCTTTAATGCTTCCCTGAAGCTCTTTGGTTCTGAGTCTTGCACTTCTTCAACTTCATTCAAAGCATAACATATGAGGTCAGCATAACTGTATCTAACAGGTGGATTAATTTGTCTCCTTTTGCTATCTCTTGCTAGCTGATAGTCAGGATCAATTATTTCTTGGCCTTCACTCTCATCAGGTACTGGAATCTGATCCTGCCCTTCCCTTTCATCAGTGGTAGGCTCCACCTCAAACTGAATTTTCTGTACCCCCGTTTCTGAGCTTGCTTCCAATCTTTGCACTTCATCCTCATACGAGTCTCATCAAAAGTAAAATCCCTGCTTATAATAAATTTTGATCCTTCAGGTTCCATCTTCCACAGTTTGTAACCTTTCACACCTTCAGGATAACCAATGAAAATACACTTCACAACTCTAGCATCAAGTTTGTCCTGTCTGACATGAGCAAATGTTAAAGCTCCGAAAACTTTCAGATTAGTGTAGTCTGCCGTCTCCCACTCCAAATCTCCATAGATGTCTTGAGATCTATCCCTGTTGATGGACATCTGTTAATTAAATATGATGCACTACTAACAGCTTCTCCCCATAAACTCTTGGACAATCCAGCTCCCAACAGCATACACCTTGTAACACCCCGAAAATCCCAACTTAAAAATTCATGCATGTAATCAGAGTATATCATATTCAGGATGTCACATTTCATAAAAATCTTTAAACAAAAAGAATAATAATTCTTCATCATAAAAATATTCAAACGTAGTAGCGGAATCATAATTTCAAAATCCTTAAAATAATTAGTTCTTGGCACAAAGGCCTCACAAATATCTCAAAATTCAAAGATAAGTCGTAAACATCATAATTAGTTCAACATGATACATAAAGGAATAGAATTCAATAAAACCCCATCCTGTTACATATCAGAGCATTTCCTACGACACCACGAAGACCTCTCACATCGTCGAACCTATGCTTGGTCACCTGCACTTGCCCACAAGGCGGCAATTCCAACAGAAGGGGTGAGATTCACAACAATGATATTAACATATAATTCAAATATCTATGCTTAACAACAACAACAACAATCATCACATATAACGAAACGTCTCAAACATCTACATATAACAAATCACCTTAAAACATCCTCTCATGAGAAATCATCTTAAAACATCTTAGACACAAGACCCGACAAATGCAACTCTAACATCTTAAACATCATGCATGTGGTACCAATATTTAAGCTTAAATAAGCTTCACCGTCGCTTTGAGCAAATGCTCCACCGTCGCTTTGAGCAAAAGCTCCACCGTCTCAAATTATGCAAAT
Source organism: Medicago arabica (assembly GCA_946800305.1). Lineage (NCBI taxonomy): Eukaryota > Viridiplantae > Streptophyta > Magnoliopsida > Fabales > Fabaceae > Medicago > Medicago arabica. Next base: position 5,226,028 of record OX326969.1, read on the forward strand.
GCATGAACTCGACTCTTTATACTTAAATAAGTTAACACAACATCTTAACATCATTTACGACTCTTGACCGACACATGCAATTACAACAATACATGGCAGCAGCTCAACTCATTTAACACATATTCACAGCACAAAATCATCGTCGCAAATATCATTTAAACATCATTCATGTAACTCACTTAATATGCATATAAATCATAGATTAACGCCAACAATTAAAATCATCTTAAAGCATCATTCCAGATTCGATTACAGGTCTTAGGGCATCTCTATTACTATCTACGACCCTATCCCCAAAGTCTCGTCCAAATTAGAAATACAAAACTCAAGATCTAAGAATCATTTTCAAGTCAAACCAAGGCCATTAGAAAGTTAACTCAATTGCCTAAAATTCTCATGTTTACACCAAAGGCCAATTCAAAACAGAAACGAGTGAAAAAGACGCGAAAACGTAAAACTGGCTATGCTGTCACTGGGCAATTTCGCCAGGCCAACTACTATTTCGCCAGGCGAAGTCAATAAAATGGCTTCTCGCCATGGCGAGCACGATACCCGCCCCGACGAGATAAAACTGGGTGCTCTCGAGAATCGCTCGCCTTACAGCTCGCCCTGACGAGCGAGTGGCACTATGTCGCCAGGCGAAATTCTCTCCGCCATGGCGAGTCACGACAGTACAGACTACGTGAATTCTGCAGTTTTTCACAAAAAGTCCCAATTTTTCCCAATTCAATCCCCAAAACTGATTACAGAAATGTTATACACTCCTAAAATCGACCTGAACACAATCTAATACCATTTCTTTGGTTTCTACACATATTCAATTCGAGAATCATTAATCAAACCCTATCTTAAGAACTCTCTCTCAAAACTCTTCCTAATCCCTTAGTTAATCACAAACAATGAATGACATGTTAATATAATCGAAGCTAGGCTCACCCATACCTGGTAAGTTTGCAGAATCGCGGGTCTCTCCTCTCTAGCCACTTTTCTCCCTTTTTCTCCAAAACTCTGACAACGCTTACTATCTTTTTCTTAACCTAATTCCCTCTTTATATAACTTTTCCCCACTTGTCTTATTTTTCCACTAAATCCTCAACTTCTCTAAAATTACATAACAACTCCTCCTAATAAAATATCCTATTTTATTTTACTTCACTAAACTCCCTTATAATAATATTACTACGTACCTCTCTTAAATATATATATATACACGCAACTAAGCCAAATAATACTTATGCTAAAAATAATAAATCAAATAAATATCAAATATATTCTTAAACAAAATAACAAATATTTCCATAACAAATAACAAACATATTTATAACAAATATATTTCTAAACAAAATAACAAACATATTATCACTTATCAAATATAAAATCATGTAAAAGTATTCAAATATTAACTAAAAATAATTAAATAAAAAGGGGGCGTTACACACCTCACACGCTCCAACAAGGTCTTGTTCATTCTTTCAGCAAGACCATTATGTTGAGGTGTGTATGCCACGGTTCTATGCCACTTTATACCTTTTTTCCTGCAAAACTCATTAAACTGCTATGAAACAAACCCCAGGTCATTGTCAGTTCTCAACACTTTCAATTTAGTTCCAATCTGATTTTCTACAAGTGTATGTCATTCCTTAAATTTTTCAAAAGCGTCACTTTTATTCTTCAGAATGTAAACCCATACCCTTCTAGAATAATCATCAGTAATAGACAAGAAATATTGTCATATATACCCCAGTTTTTGACCTAAGATTATATAGTGGGGGTGCACATTTTAATTAATGGGGGTACGTAATTGTGTGAACGAAGAAAGCGCTAGAAAAATATTATCTGGAAATGATAATGTTTAATTTGATCATTATTAAAAAGTGCTTTCTTTGTCCCCAAGTCTTGCTAAAATATTTTAGAATGCAATTTAGAATATTTTAGAACACAATCTGAAATATTCTGGTATGCAATCTGATATATTTTAGTGTTTGATCTGAAATAATATTTTGATACTCAATAATATATATTTATGTGCTGAATAAACATATTTATGTACTGAGTAATATATTTTTGTACTCAATATAATATTTTGTTGCTCAATCTGATATATTTAGTGTTTGATCTGAAATAATATTTTGATACTCAATAATATATATTTATGTGCTGAATAAACATATTTATGTACTGAATAATATATTTTTGTACTCAATATAGTATTTTGGTGCTCAATTGAGATATTTTTGTGCTAGATCTGATTACTTGTACCCAAAGTTTCTCACTTATTAGTTGTGAATTTCCTCTATAAATAGAGAGCTCATATAGTGCATTCAGGACCCTGAAATTGACAGTTGATGTTTCCTGTGTTTTTTCTCTCTTCTCCCTCTTTCGACTTGTGTTGACGAGTTTTTCTTCTTTTTCTACTTCTTTCTGTCCCTTCGGTTTCAAGTGGTTTTCGTACCATACAGAGTAAGTTATTTTTTTATTTTTTTTGCATTTTTTATTTGTTAGTTTAACTTTATCACGCTACATTTTATTTATTTTTCCGCTTTTATATATTCAAAAAGAGCAAAAACATTGCAAATAACCAAAAATTCACAAAAATATTTTCATAATAAACCTTGATTTTCAATCGAGTGATCCCATTTTTATTTTATTTTCTTAATCAAATCTTAATCAATTTAATTATACTTTGAGTCTATTTTCTTTTAAATTAAAAAATACAAACCAATTCTTATTTGTCACTGGGATTTTTATTTTAAACTTTTTCAAATCTAATAAAAAACACAAAACAAATCAAACGGTAATTTCTACCATGAACTACATGGGTTTTGATCCCTTTATTTAAGGGTATGTAGGCAAAGGACTCTTAGCCCTTTCAAATCAATAAAAACAACAAAAACAAACATCTTCTCCCTCCATTCTCTAACTTAAAATTTTTAGGCTAACAATTTTCAAATAAACAAATGATTTAGCATTAAGTAATTAGGTAAGAGGTTCCTTCGGAATACCGAAGTCGTTAGAGGTGCTTAACACCTTCCTTTAGCGAAACCAACCCCCGAACTCAAAGTCTCAAAAGGGTTTTTGACTTATCATTTCCCTTCCCAAGAATAAAGATCGAGAGTCTAAGGATTGAAGGTTCGGAGCTATTCAATATTTCGACACCTGGAAATCATCGACTACAAAATGGCGACTTCACTGGGGACTTTTTGCGGGTTAAACCCACCTTGCTTTATTTATTTAATGCTTTATTATTTGTGTATTCTTTGTACATACTTGTTCACCTTTTAACGTGAGTGGCGAGATAAGTCCTACACCCGGGCTTGAGTGAAATGTAAGATAGGACGGAGTACAATCATAGTGCCATACCGGGAGCGGTCCCGTGTTATGTGTGCATGTGATATAACTCCACTCGACGTAGGGCTCTCAGAAGTAATATAAGGTCGTCATGAGCAATCGTGATCGGCACTATTATTTTCGAAGTCCGCCAAACGTCGAGAACCCTTAGATCACCCTTAACCTATCTTGGACTTTTAGGACGTAGCGCGGTGGCTAACCAAGAACAGTCTTGACTTAGTCGATACGCGATGCTACACTCAAACTAGACTACCTTGCGAATGTTATTGGACTAGGAACAATACTTTACACCGATAATATTCAAAAGGGGGTTGGAATTTGAGAACTTTGGTAGAACCCGTGATACAGGTACATTTGAAACCATAGTCCTTACCAAATGGCGTGTTTACACTCAACTCCTACATTGTGGACTTAACCTCCCATGTTTTCTATGTTCTTTTGCATAATCATGCATACATGCATTTATTCATAAACTTTTTTTTTTCATCCAAAATATCAAAGGACTTAGATAAGTCTTCTAGTAAAGATCAAAGATATAGACCTTGTAAGAAGGAATACCAAGAAATCCAACTTCAAAAATCTTAACTAAGCTTTTGCTTTTGGTTAAGAACTTCTTCCTTGGTTCCACTTTTACCTTTTGACAAGGAATTGATTGCAATATCTTTACGAATTTTCAACTGAAATCAGGTTCCTCTGCGATGTTTACCATTCACTTTGACAAATCCTTCGATAACAAAAAAAATCGTACATTTTTGCATATTGTATTCATAGTTTCTAGTCTGTGTCTCATTTTGTGTCTTCTCCATAAAGAGTCAATCCATCAACAAAGTGGTCCGATGTCTTCTTCCAACTTCAGCTCGCATATGCAAACACTCGTGCAAACACAAAAGATGGATCAACTTGAACAAGAGGTTCATGAGCTTCGTGGAGAGGTAACAATGCTTCGGGCCGAGGTCGAGAAATTAACTAACTTGGTATCTTCACTGATGGCTATACAAAATCAGCCATTATGCCAACAACAGCCTCAGAATCAGGCTCCTCAGCAGTTTATGCCTCAGAATCAGGCTCCTCAGCAGGGTATCCCTCAGAACTAGGCTCCTCAGCAACAGTCTCAGGGTCATGCTCTTCAGCAGTTTATGCCTCAGAAACAGGCCCGAAAAGCATCGCAGTGTGACCCTATTCCTATGAAATATGCGGATTTGCTTCCCATCTTGCTTAAGAAGAACCTTGTACAAACCAGGCAGCCTCCTCGCGTGCCAAATCCTCACCAAGGTTGATCTTATTCCTATGAAGTATGCAGATTTGTTTCCAAGGTTGCTCGAAAGGAATTTGATCCACACCAAGGCACCTCTCTCAGTGCCGACAGTATTTCCAGCAGGGTATAGGGCTGACCTCTTTTGTGCATTCCATCAAGGGGCACCAGGTCACGATATTGAAGATTGTTTTGCTTTAAAGAAGATAATTCAGAAGCTGGTCCAAAAGAACCTCTGGTCTTTTTAAGTTTGAACTCTGACACATAAGTTAACTTGCTACTGGATTATGGTATCTGATGTTGACACGTGGAATGTTTAGCTGCACTTGGGTCGTTGCTGATGTTTCTTTCTACTACTCTTTTGTTCAATTAATATGTTTGTTTGTTGTTTTATGTTTTTCAAAAAAATCCTTTCGTCCCGCCCGAAACGGAAGTGAACTTGTTTAGGGCTTTTTGATTTATGTATTTTCATCATTAATTAACAAGTCGCTTTGATTCCGACTTTGTTTTATTTTGTGCTTTTTCTGGGAAAAATGGTAATACAAAAAACCAAAAATCTTTTTTCTTTAATCATATCTGCATAATCATAGCTTTCCATTCTTTGTCAAAATCAATAATTGAAGCATGCATAAACCTGTTGAACACTTTAACCCTGTACTCTCTCGACTTTGAGTTCCTTGTGTCCGAAACTGAAGAAAAAGAGGATGAATTCCTAATGAGATCTCTTGCCTACTGGGGCATCTTAGCCATTAAAGCTACAAAGCAGAATAAAAAAAGTTTATCAAGAAGTTGACATTCAATTACAAAATTGGCAATGAGATGTTAGCATTTGCCTTGTATAGGAATTGTACTCCAGTACACACTTCAACAGGGGCAATCCCTCCCACCATCCCTCAATATACAACATGAAGTTCAGAGTCCCGTCAATGGAAGTTCCGATGAAGGTTAAGCTTGATTTCACTTAAATGTATTGTGGTCTTATGTCATGGACAGTTATATCAAAAGGATGAAGCAAGTTTCGACAAAGAAGGCTCGTCCTCATGAATGCCAAAAAAGTGGCCTTGTGCTCAAACATATGTTATCTGATTTTAACCACACTCCAGGGGCAAAGGAATGTCTAATTGCAAAGAATGGTGATGAACTTGTACGTCCTGTGAATACCGATGCAGTCAAGAAATACTTTGTTAAAATGAAAAAGCTCGATAAGTCGCAAACCCGAAAATGCGGCTTAGACAAAAAAGAGCGTCTCGGTGGACTGAAAACCCGAAAGGGCGGTCCAAGCAAAAGTTAGAGACATATAAAAAATGATAAAAAAAAATGAAAAATGGTTATCCTGATAGGTTGAAACCCGTAAGGGCGATCTATGCAAAAGTTAAGGATTGTGACAAAGTAACTGCATCTGGTTGGACATGAATCATTTGGGGCAATTCAGCCGTCAAAAGACTTTCGCCTTGTGGCAAAACAACTGCATCAAATCAGATATAATTCACTTGGGGCATCTTAACTGACAAAAGACTTCTGATATGAAGCATCTGCAAATCAAGTACTTGGAACAGTGGAATTCAAAGTTGTTAGAGAAAACCGTGGTTATTGTGTTCAATGTACCTTTCCCATATAATTACCATTTTCCAAACTTTTTAAAATCCGTGGAGCCACGCTTTTGGCGGGCCACCACTCCATTTACATTAATTTGAGTCTGTGCCCGTTTATTTGAAATCCTCATTTATTCTTGGTTTGCAAAATTTTCTTCTATTTTTGATGTTGATATTTGAAGCAAAAAAAATTCAAAAAAAAATATTTTTTCATGTCTTTCGAAATGCATAAACAACAGGTACATCTTCTTTGAACTTATGAGTAGGAGAAGCATACATCAACATCCGTCTCAAGGACAGTTAAACTCTGCAAGTTAAGTATGACCAAAGGCTATGAGATGACCTCTGTCAAAAAAAAAAGAAGAAAAAAAAGAAATACAAAAAAAAGAAGAAGAGCTCGCTAAGTCGAAAACCCGAAAGGGCGGCTTAAGGCAAAAATGAGCACCCCGTTGGATTGAAAACCCGAAAGGGCGATCCAAGCAAAAATTAGGGGCATACAAAAGAAACAAGAAAAGAATATATTCCTGGTGGATCGAAAATCTGAAAGGACGATCCAGGCAAAAGTTAGGGATTTCAAAAGAAATACATATACAAAAAGCAATGACTATTCAAACATGGAAGCATGGTGTCACACTTTTAAAATGGCGACTTTCTACCCCAGCAGTGTATTTAATTGAAGGGTTAGGCCTCAACGATGGTTGTTTCATCTCCAGTGACTTTACCCCCAATGAAGGCTTCGAGTGTTCACACGGTGGTGTCAGGCCACTCTCTTATAGACCTGCCCAATCTTGTCCCAACAATCTCACCATTACACAGTCAGACGAGTCTCATACATAACTCGTTCATTCATGCATACATAGGACGCATACAAATATCATTCATACATAAATGCATTATCCCCAGATGTATCATCCCCAATGTGCTCACGTCAAAAAAAAAAACAAACACACCATCTAAATCAATCATGTTTCAAAGTGGCAGGTCTCACCAAAAATCAATCACCACATACAATTCCTGTTGTCTTCAAACAAGTCTTTACATTCAGTCTTTACTTTCAGTCTTTAAATTTCGCCACACGGCAGCCAATCAAGTTTTTACATTCAGTATTTAAATTTCGCCACACGTCGGCCAATCAAGTCTTTACATTCGGTCTTTAAATTTCGCCACACGTCGGCCAATCAAGTCTTTACATTCCGTCTTTAAATTTCGCCACACGTCGGCCAATCAACTCTTTACATTCAGTCTTTAAATTTCGCCACACGTCGGCCAATCAAGTCTTTACATTCAGTCTTTAAATTTCGCCACACGTCGGCCAATCAAGTCTTTACTTTCTGTCTTTAAATTTCGCCACACGTCAGTCAATCTAGTCTTTACTTTCAGTCTTTAAATTTCGCCACACGTCGGCCAATCAAGTTTTTACTTTCAAGTCTTTACATTCACCGCGTTGTCGGTTAATCATGTCTTTACCTTCAAGTTATCTCACAACAAACACAAACATCACATATTTTCTTCTTTCCCCAGTGATACCTATCCAATTTATCTCTTAGTCAGTCTTTAATCATCATCTCTGCATTCATATCATCATCATACTCAATCATGATCTCACATTCATCAAGCATCGCATCTAGCATTTCAAACGGTCCAAAATTGGCGTTTTTTAATATTTAAGTCTCTCCGACACTCTGGTTTAAAAGTTATCTCTTCTAAACCCTTGTGACGAAGAAACTTAAATAGGGGCATCTGTCATACCCCAATTTTTGACCTAAGATTATATAGTGTGGGTGCACATTTAATTAATGGGGGTACGTAATTGTGTGAATGAAGAAAGCGCTAGAAAAATATTATCTGGAAATGATAATGTTTAATTTGATCATTATTAAAAAGTGCTTTCTTTGTCCCCAAGTCTTGCTAAAATATTTTAGAATGCAATTTAGAATATTTTAGAACACAATCTGAAATATTCTGGTATGCAATCTGATATATTTTAGTGTTTGATCTGAAATAATATTTTGATACTCAATAATATATATTTATGTGCTGAATAAACATATTTATGTACTGAGTAATATATTTTTGTACTCAATATAATATTTTGTTGCTCAATCTTATATACTTTAGTGTTTGATCTGAAATAATATTTTGATACTCAATAATATATATTTATGTGCTGAATAAACATATTTATGTACTGAATAATATATTTTTGTACTCAATATAATATTTTGGTGCTCAATTGAGATATTTTTGTGCTAGATCTGATTACTTGTACCCAAAGTTTCTCACTTATTAGTTGTGAATTTCCTCTATAAATAGAGAGCTCATATAGTGCATTCAGGACCCCGAAATTGACAGTTGATGCTTCCTGTGTTTTTTCTCTCTTCTCCCTCTTTCGACTTGTGTTGACGAGTTTTTCTTCTTTTTCTACTCCTTTATGTCCCTTCGGTTTCAAGTGGTCTTCGTACCATACAGAGTAAGTTATTTTCTTTTGTTTTTTTGCATTTTTTATTTGTTAGTTTAACTTTATCACGCTACATTTTATTTATATTCAAAAGGAACAAAAACATTGCAAATAACCAAATTTCACAAAAATATTTTCATAATAAACCTTGATTTTCAATCGAGTGATCCCATTTTTATTTTATTTTCTTAATCAAATCTTAATCAATTTAATTATACTTTGAGTCTATTTTCTTTTAAATTAAAAAATACAAACCAATTCTTATTTGCCACTGGGCTTTTTATTTTAAACTTTTTCAAATCTAATAAAAAACACAAAACAAATCAAACGGTAATTTCTACCATGAACTACATGGGTTTGGATCCCTTTATTTAAGGGTATGTAGGCAAATGACTCTTAGCCCTTTCAAATCAATAAAAACAACAAAAACATACATCTTCTCCCTCCATTCTCTAACTTAGAATTTTTAGGCTAACAATTTTCAAATAAACAAATGATTTAGCATTAAGTAATTAGGTAAGAGGTTCCTTCGGAATACCAAAGTCGTTAGAGGTGCTTAACACCTTCCTTTAGCGAAACCAACCCCCGAACTCAAAGTCTCAAAAGGGTTTTTGACTCATCTTTTCCCTTCCCAAGAATAAAGATCGAGAGTCTAAGGATGGAAAGTTCGGAGTTATTCAATATTTCGACACCCGAAAATCATCGACTACAAATATGAACCTCCCCCATGAGTTTTATACGATGATGGACCCCAAAGATCCGAATGAACATACTCAACAGGCCTACTAGATTTATGCACACCCACTTCAAGCTTCACCTTCTGTTGTTTTCCTAACGTGCAAATATCACATAAATCTAGTTTGTTCAATTTTTCATTCCCTAGCAAACCTTGTTTAGCTAGCTCAACCAAACCCCTCTCACTGACATCACCTAACCTCAAATGCCACGGTTTAGTTATGTCCAGAGTGTCTACACTAGCAACCGATGCATGAGCTATAACAGTGGAACCTTCTAAAATATATAAACCATGTATTTTAGACCCTTTAGCTATAACTAATGCACCATGAGAAATTTGCATCATACCACGTTCAATTCTAGTACAATATCCTAGACCATCAAACATGCTCATAGACATTAAATTTCTCTTAAGTTCAGGAATATACCTCACATTTTTCAAAAGGAAATCAGGGTCATCAGACATTTTGAGATGGATAGTACCCATATCTTGAATTTCGCAAGCTTTATTATTACCAAGGCGAACAACTCCACCTTCTTTCAGCTCTAAAGTTTCAAAGTACTCCTTTCTCGGACAAATGTGATAAGAGCACCCAAAGTCCAAGACCCAGCCCTTTTCAGGTTCCCAACTTGTCACACTTAGTGCCCAAGCACTCTCATAACCTTCCTGTTCACTTGCAATCTGAACGGATGGATTACCACTTCAATTTCCCTTTCGCTCCGGAAAATCCTTCTTGAAGTGACTTGGATTGTGACAAATAAAACATTTGTACTATGTTTTATTATCACCACCCTTCGACCTAGACTTTGACTTGGAATTCTTGCCTTTACCATTTCCTCTGTTTACATTTCTCCCACTTGAGACATTCAAGCCTTCTCCACTATCATCAACCTTCAAATCTTTAAACTTGGTTAACTCTTTGGTTCTCAAAGCTGCTTGAACTTCCTCCAAAGTGATAGTGTCTTCTATACCATAAAGCATTGTATCCTTGAAATTCTCAAAGGACCTAGGTAAAGCACACAATAGGTGTAATGCTTTATCCTCATCTTCTAGATTGACATCTATGTTTGCCAAATCATCAATAATCTTATTGAACTCCGTCAGTTGCTCCATTATAGGTTTTGACTCCACCATTCGGTAAAAGTAGAGTTGTTGTTTCAGACATTGTCTATGTGCCAAGGACTTGGTCATGTATAATGAATCAAGTTATTCAACATAGACACAGCCGTAGTCTCCCTTGCTACCTCTCTCAACACCTTATCCCCAAGACACAAAATGATAGCACTGACCGCTTAATCATTCATCTCAATCTTCTCAGCAGATGTCAGATGTGCAGGCATCTGTGTTTCTCCCTTCAATGCGTCAACACACTTTTGTTGAATTAGAATTGCCCTCATCTTTACCTTCCACAACTCGAAGTCATTACTACCAGTAAACTTTACAATATCCCACTTCGAACCCATGATATCTGGTTATTGATTTGACCTTTGTCCCACGGTGGGCGCCAATTATTGTGTTTTCGTTGTGAAAACCACACCAATAATACTTTTGATGCGTGGAGCAAATTAATACTAAGTAATCAAATCAAGCGAGTGACAAAATAATTTAAACAAAAAAATAAACAACAAGAGATAAAAGGAAGAAGGAGAACAAAAGAAATTGTTTACCCAGTTCGGTCTAATGATGACCTACTCTGGGGGAGAGAGCAGCTCTCAGTTCCACTATAATGATATGAGTTTCTTTACAAAGAGATATCAGAGGGTTACAAGAATCAGTCTTTAAACCTAATTCTACCCAAAGTCCCAATCTCTTCCTGTGACCAAGAGACTCAATCCTAATAGTGTTTTGTTCAAGGTGAATCAAAAACAATCCCAACCCTAATGTTTGTTGCCAAGAGAATTCTCTATAAACCCTAGTTTGTATGTTGGCTTCTAAACCCTGTTTTTATACACAGTGTTTTGTTTCTACACCCTTTCTCTCTCAGAATCCATCTGATACAAGGTTTATATATATAGTAAAAGTAACCCTTACAATTTGCACTGATAATACGTTTTTGTTTTTCGCTGCCAGCGCACCATCGTGCCACGTTACGATTCCATTGTGGCACGTTACGATGCCATCGTGTCACATTACGATTCCTTCGTGGCACGATTTTTCCAATGACTTTCTTTGAAGATCTTGTTCAACAATCGTGGCACGTTGCTTCTCCATCGTGGTAGGATTTCTCCAGAACCTGATTTTAAGTTAACTCACACACTACCTTTCAAATTACAATCAACCTTGGTATTTATATCAGTGTCCTGTCTCACTTCCACCTTCAGACCAACTTAACTTTTCCATTCTCCAAGTCTTTAATCATGTTAAGCGTAGAGTGATAATTCAAATTTTCAACCACACTCAATTCTCTATTTACTCTCTCACCAAGCATCCGGATTCTAGAGTTTTCTCATCCTTAGGCTTATAATGGTAAATATTGTGTCTTGGAAGATTGTGACGCATACATTGTTTGAACCACTCTCTCCCCAAACAGATTTGGTGGTTTTTTCCAAGACCATAATTTCTTGAACTGCAAGTTGTGATTTCAAGTGAGACGCAGTAATCAGTAGGATTTGGATTTGCTTGTTCTAATAGATTCATCCTTAACTGAAGTTGATTAACCGTTTCTGTTCAACCATTTGGTTATATAGCATTCCTAATTTTCTATTAGTAATTGCTTTCAAAAACCTTGTTTACTTTAGAGTACAATTTCGTTGGTATCAAATAATGTCCAGAATAGTAACAAAATTGAATCCTATAATTGATTTGAAAGCATTATGATTTTTAAGCAAATTTTGAATGCGTGTGATTGATCAATTTTGTTTAGGAACCAAGAATAAGATGTGACAAGAAACTATTACAAGCTTTCAAATTATATAAATTATAGAATGAAAATATAAAAAAAATTATTCCTGCAAACCAATAAAGTCTACACATACACATGAGGAAACTCAAGATGCAATGCCTTTGACAAAGAGAGAAGCAAAAGCTTCCATTGCTTTTTTGTTAGACACAAAACCTATCTCAACACCATCACCATTTCTACTATCAGAAAGACAAAAAGCACAAGTTCTATCTATCGAAGCCATTTCAACTTTCTTTGGTTTTCCACAACCAAAATCAGTGCTATAAACCTCAAATTTAGGTGAACCAGCAGCAGCAATTGTTTTAACATCGGCAATGGCAAGACCTTCAAGTAACAATGAAGACCAATTTTCTGCTCCATTCAACACACCATCTTTTAAAGTTTCCAAAGCTTCAGTTAACACTTCAACAGCCACGATTAGTCCATTTTCACCAAGTAATTCACTTGTTTCAACAATTGCAAGTCTTCCTCCAATACAATTTCCAAAATATGTTGCAGGAATCGGCTGATCTAATCGATTCCGACAGTCAACATTTAGACCCATCATAGCCTTTTTGTTATCGATTTCTTCTGCTTTCACTCTACATACCCATGCATAAGCAATAGAAACCACAAATGTTGATAAGTGAAGACTTTTATTCTCATTCCTAGTACTCTTTTGTTTTAACAATACAATTTCCTTAAGCTTTTCGATATCCAAACGAGATAATTGGAATAATCCTCTTAATGAATCTTTTGGAACTTGAAGATCCCAAACCATTAAGCTTCTATTTTTGGTTCCACCTTGCTTTAACCAATCGTTCAAATATTTTTCCTCTAATTGATTTGGATCGTTGATTACTTTTCTATCATAGAAAGGACAAAATTCTTGTGGCAAACAAAGGGGTAATTCTAATTGAGATACTTCATTCTCAAGCTTTCTACATAGGTAAGCCCAAGATTTGATAAAAGATGTTGAAGTTTTACCATCTAAAACAGCATGATGCGAAGTAATACCAATTGAAAATCCATAATTTGGAAACACAGTAACTTGAAGAGCCAAAACAGAAGCTTGATCATGAGAAATATTTAAGTTCGGTAAAAGATCATGAATTTGTGAAGTTTCAGAAGGATTCTTACCAGATAGATAATTGAAATCAGATTCAGATTCAGCTATGGTAAGTGAAAGAGTGTTTCCTTTGATAAATTTAATGATTGGCTTGTGAGAATCATTAGGCCAAATAAGATGACCTAAAAGAGGATAAAAGTAATAAAGTGCAATAGAAAGTGATTTTTTGAGTTTGGGAAGAAGGGTATTGAAGAAAAGTGAGGTTTGGTGTGGAAACTCGTAGAAAAAAATTCTTTGAACTGGTGGTAATCTTAACCATAGTATGTCAAAGAAAGTAAGAGGAAGTGATGTTTCTGAAGGAAGTTCTTCTTGTGAAGATGGTGATACATTGAAAATTTCTATGATTTTTGACATTTCTTAGAAATTTGGTTGTAGAAAAAATTGAAGAATATGGTAAGACAGAATTGTTTTTTATTCTTGTTTTTCTGATGAAGATAGTATCAATATTTTTCAAATGCCAACCACTTTTGGCTATGATGGGAAAGTGAATGGTGGACAACATAGTCATCTTAAATATTTTTGTGTTATCCATGTTGGACCACATAGTCATCTTCCATGTTTTAGAGCCTCAAATCGTCGCTAAATATGTTGGGCAGTGGCGGATGAATTCTGATATTTGTGAGCATGATCTTATAATGGCTTAAATATGCATGCATTTCATCCTTGCAATTAGGGGTCGTTTGAAATTTCATCTATGAACTTACTAATCCTCCCATATTGCCCCTGCAAATATTAATCATTTGAAAATTCGTCCATTAACCCACTTATGATTTTTTAAAAAAAATTCAGATTTTTTTCTTCTTCAGATTTTTTAATTTTTTTCAAATTTTTTAATTAAAACACGGTATTTTGGTCTTTTCCCATGCCATTTTGCTAATTTGATGACGTGGCAGTCATTAAGTGGGTTAATGGACGAATTTTCAAATGATTAATATTTGCAGGGGCAAAATGGGAGGATTAATAAGCTCAGGGATGAAATTTCAAACGACCCTTAATTGCAGAGATGAAATGCATATTTTTGCCAAGAATATATTTGTAGTACATGGTATTTTACACGGTTGTATAACCCTTTGCATATCACATTTATTCTATTATGACATTTGGTTTTACCATTGAAACTTAAAAGGAGCTATTGTGCATAGTTCACAAGTGCAGTGCATCAATATATCAGCTATTGTGCACATTTTTGGATCTTTCAGTAGAGAGGAATAATATAATCATTGTTGAGGTGAGACTTGGTAGCATACATTTCAAGTAGCATACTTAGTCGCATACATTTCATTGTTGATAAATATAATCATTGTTGATATGAAATATTTTGTTGTGTTGCCATTTTTCAAAGTTGCTGGAAAAAACATGAAATTCAAATAAGATCATCAAAGTTCTTCGACAATCTCCCTTAACTATATGGGTTTAAATGAATACAGTTGTCTATGTCGTCAGCTCACCAAGCATTGCAACTATTGGGTGAATCTTTAGGGATCGTAAAGATGAATTCTTGGGAGCATTCTCTTAAAATATTGGAAATCATATTGTTCTTTCTACTATGTTTCATGAGCTTATGTTTGCTATAGAAAAAACACATAATATGGGAAGAAGAAACTTATGGATTGAATATGATTCCAAATTGGTTGTTTTAGCCTTTAATAATGTTAATACTTTGATTTCTTGAAGGATTCAGAGTAAGTGGTGGTTAAATAGATTGCTTGCCAAAGCTGCTCATTTCCACAAACTCAGACTACAACCGTATCCCAACCCACAACTCTCTACATAGAAAATCCCACACCAACATGAAAATAACTGAAATCTAGAACCAGACTCTGATAGTGATTCTGAATCTGAGAGACTCTACCTTCTTACCAAAGCTACCTCCAAACCTACCTCATTTCCTACACCTCTTTCTCATGACCAAGACTTCGAAGGAATATTTAATGTTATTTTATACTAGGGTGAGCGAACTGTTTTCTGAAAGCTTGAGAACCATAAGTGCTGAAAGGAATGCTATTGAATGGGATCAACTAAGAAGGTCGGTATATCGGGATTTTGACCTATCAAGCTTATGTCAACTGGCAAAGTGGCAATATAAAGAGAAATTTGTCCAGATGGCTTGTTGCAGTCATAAGAAAGATGGATTATGTTGATCTCGTAAGGAATGTCTTCAGACAATTGGACTCTCTCCAAGATAGCCTTTGGAAGATGACTTACCAGAGTTCTTGTCTCTTCCTCTTTTGGCTCAAAGATTTACCTTGCAACCTGAAGAACTGATTATCAGAAGAGCACTTGTGGAAAAACATGCACTGGAAGTACCCAAGGTTGAACCAGTATAACAAAAGGAAACGCAAGTTGATATGAAAGATCAGCTGGACAATCTGACTGCAAGTAATGCAGAATTGCACACAGGGGTTGCATCAATGGTTCAAAGTCAAGAAAAGTTGGAAGCTAGACAAGATCAGACTATGACAAGTTGGATGCCATCTTTCAATTGTTGAGACCCAACCCTTAAGATTTTATTTTTCTATTCCCTATGTTATGCAATTTCAATTTTGTACTTTGAATATTTAAGATTTTAATATATCTTTTTATGTCGTCAATTTTCTTGTTGCATTTGCATTGATTTCTTTTTGTTGATGACAAAAGGGGGAGAGAAATATAAGAATTTAGGCACTGAGTCTAAGTAAAGTCTGAAAGACTAAGGAACTCAAGCAAATTAACCCAGTCTAATTATTAAACTCTACGATACTAAGTTCTGATACGTTCTGTTATAAGCTAAATATTCTCTGATAAGATTTATTATGATTGAAATTGAATCTAATAAACCTGGATAGAACATTGGGGGAGCTTACAAAACTCACTTTAAGGACTATCAGACTCAGGGGGAGCTTACAAACCTCATACCTTAGGACCGTCAGACTCAGGGGAGCTTACAAACCTTAGACCGTGGAGTTAACTTGTTAATTAGATTAACAACCATTGGTTTATACAATACCTTCAACTTTTTGATGATAACAAAGTAGTAAAGAACAATTAGATATGTTAATATATGTATAAGAGAATCAGAAGCACAAGAGAAGCTTAAAACTATGGTAGAAGATCTGAAGAAAGGTCAACCAGAAGTCAACACCTTGGATCAAAAGAAAGGATGTCACTCAGAAGCTGAAGATCTTCACCAGACTCTGAAGACCATCAGACTCTGAAGTACATAAGATCTAGAGAGACCCACAAACCACATCAGATTTGTCCTCTTCTGTAGCTGTCTCTATTAAGGTCTGATAGTACAGTTTATCTTCTTCTGGCCACATGTACAAACAAAAAAAGAACTTCAAGGATAAAGAGAATGAAAGGAAAATTAAAGTTTGTGCAAAGGAATTTCAAATGCCAAATCAACAGAACAATCCATATATGGCAAAGATCCAACTTTCTTGGTTTGAAGCTTCTCACGAATCTTAATGTGCTGGCATACTTCTCTAACGTCTCTCAAATCGTTGCCTATAATAGGAGCTGAAAACGTGAAGAAAGATAACAAGACTCTGTTATTTTTACTGTGCCATTACTTTGTTAAAATCAAATAGTGTAAAGAACACTTAAGAATTTCTTATCAAAGTTTTTATCGTAGAAATTCTAAGTCTTAAGAGTCTGTTATGTATTGTATTGTTTACACCCTTGATTGTATACAAGTGTAAGAAAAAATCTTGTTTATTTATAAACCATTAGAAGTCTCTTGCTTGCATACTTGAGCATTGGAAGTATCTTTTAGTTGTGATTGAGCGTTGTAAGTCTCTTGCTTGTGTGCTTGAGCATTTGGCAGTCTCTTGGAAGTGCTCATTGAGTAATTGTAATCAGTGAGATTATAGTGAAATCCCTTGGAAGTGCAAGAGGACTGGACTATTATTGGATTGTAGGAGTGTTAGCCTGTAATTTCAACAGGCTCGTTTAATATGGTAAACATTTGTTTGACCTTTAAACTTTGCAAGAATCGAAGGCTTCCTCATTTCAATTGGAAGATTTTGATAGGACATCAAGCCCACCGCGCATGTTAAGAATTTTGACAAAGCAAGGTTGATAGAATGATCATGCCGAAGTCAAGCATTCAAGGTGGGAAAGCACGATTTCAAGCCTAAAGACGATTTCCTTAGTGGGAACGTAGGCAAGCAGTTGTCCAAATGGAAGAAGTGTTGATCATGGGTTTAGCGGTTCGCCAGATAGGTTTTAGTATAAATAGGTGTTTCCAAGTCGGAAAATGGGTCACAAATCATTTATAGAATTCTACAACACTCAAACTATACAGAATGTATGTAAACTAATTTGTAGACCAGCTTTTTTTTTAATGCAATGCATTTTACCTTTCCTTTAAGTTTACGTGCGTAAACCTTTATTTTCTTTATTTTTAACGTTGCTTTTACTTGCAATCTCAAACCTGTTGAGAGACAGTGCCCTTTATTTCCAGGCCCATCCTGCCCTCTAAGCAACCTAAGTGCATCTCGCGGCCCTTTTTTCAAACTCTTTTCGATAAAAACCTTTGCACAACATGTTCTGAAATCTCTAGTTTGATCTCGCTTGTAATAATCAGAACCAGCCCCCGTTTGCCGAAAAAACTGGCACGCCTAGTGGGACCTAGTTTGTGCAATTGATTTTCAAAAACAAAAATTGTTTTCAAAAACTTTTTAAAAATTCATCTCCTTAAGAGATCCGTATTTGGGACTTTGTTACTATTTCCGGGTAACTTTATTGCTAAAAACACCAAATTGTTTGTGTATGCATTTGAGAAGTGGTAAATCTATGGCTCGTGCCAGTTCATCCTCTTCACAATCCTCTTCACATGCACAACCTTTACAAGCGACGTCTCCTTTGGGAGATTTAAACGTGTCGACCCCTATGGGGGCAACCATGGCTATGCCAGTTTCGACGGAAATAGGAGTAACCGCTCCCTCAACCGTTTCTATGTCCGTTCCAATGAAACAACCATAAATGGGAACCGTTATACCCCCATTCACTGCTGGTGTTCCATCGACTACCAACATTCCAAGCTCTCCTTTAGTTAGCCCTAGGCTTGATGATTGAAATATAAATGTGCAGAACATTTCTAGGGAACAACCGTATGGTATGCCAACTTCAATGATGACAAATTTACATAATAGTGCATCCGCTTTTGTAGACAACAAATTTGATGAATTTGTTAAGACAACAAATGGATAAGAGTAATCACGAAATGGTTAATTTGTTAACGCAATAAATTGGTACCGTGTTTAATCCTTTAATAAGGTACATAAACCGGAATTACCAAGCTTTAACCACACAAATGGAGAGAATAGCAGATTTCTTTGCATCCCCACAACCGGTTTGCGAATCGGTTAAACAGGTTCAAAATCAACAACCGTTATGGTTATTCAAACCAATGGTTCAGAGGCCACAACATGTGCCTCAGCCCCAACCGGTCGAACCAGTAATTCAAGGTCAACCTGAAATGATCTTGGTGGATAGAAATGATAATGTTGATGAAGCTGTTAGGAATGTCCTGCAACAAAACATAGGAGCACATAACAATATAGCCAATGTGGTCAAAAACATAATGACTCAAAATGGTTTAAATATTGGCATACATAGGCCAAACTTTGTTTCTCCTTTATCGAAATTGGTGTTACAATCTGAACTTCCTAGAGGTTATAAAATTCCTAAGTTGACCAAATTTGCAAGAGATACCAGTGATTCAACTGTCGAACATATCGCACGATATTTGACGGAGGCAGGAGATCTAGCAAATGATGAGAATTTAAGGTTGAAATACTTTCCAAATTCTCTAACAAAGAATGCCTCCACATGGTTTACTACTCTTACACCGCATTTGATCCAAATTTTGATTGAATTAGAAAAGTTATTCCATGAACAATTCTACATGAGCCAATCTAAAATAAGTCTAAAAGAATTGGCGAGTGTCAAGAGGAATTCCACTGAATCCATTGATGATTATCTTAATAGATTCAGAATGTCAAAGGCAAGATGTTTCACTTAAGTGCCTGAACATGAGTTCGTCGAAATGGCCGCTGGTGGCCTAGATTATTTCATTCGGAATAAATTAGACACTCAACAGTTGAGAGATATGGCCCAATTGGCCAATAGAGTTCGACATATCGAAAGACTAAAGACTGAGAAATCCAGAACTCAGAAATATCACAAAAGATAAAAGGTTTTTTTATATCGGATCAGACGAAAGCAACCAAGAATTTGACATAGCTTTTGGCGACGTCGAAACGGAGGAGGTTGACATTGATGAACTAAGACCAGGGGCCCCATTATACGTGTAAATCGTTAAGGCCCTCCGATGGGAATAAACCTATCAAATCAAACAATGAAAGATATGTTCCCAAAACATATACGTTTGACATAACCAAATGAGATGAGATTTATGATCTCTTAGTTGTTGATGGTCAAGTGGTAGTAGCCAAGGATGTAAAAATCCGACCACTAGAGAAACGTTAGAAAAGAGATTTTTGTAAATACCATAATTTTCTGGGACATAACACCTCTCAATGTTCCCTTTACAGGGATTTGGTTCAGAAGGGTCTCAATGAAGACATATTAAAATTTGGAAACAAGTTAAAGCCTCAAATGCAAGTAGACTCTGATCCTTTGAAAGATGTGAGTATGATGTACACTAACATTAAATAAGCAATATTTGCATTTAATGTCAGTGTACATTAAATAAGCAATATTTGCATTTAATGCAAGTAGACTCTGTCCTATTTTGGCAAGAAGAGTCATATTTGTACAACTACTATTAGACAACTTTGATGACAATAACTTTTCTCCTCTTATGATTGGAGTAAAACAATGGAGATAGAAAAAAGAAATGAAAGAATAAAAACACATGTCAGTATGAGAGAGAGGGTTGTTTTAAAAGTTGTCAAAAAGTGGTTGTACAAATATCATTTCTCTTTTGGCAATAAGCAATATTTGCTAGACTGTGGTGCATTCATTTTTAATGTCTTCTCTTTAGTTTCTAACTTATGTCGTTTGTTTTCAACAGGCTAAAGATGCTTTTAGTGTCCATAAACAGAAAAATTCTCCAAGTCCATACACTAATGAAGACGAAAGAGAGGAAGACTAGAAGATGCTTTTATCGTGTAGATATGTTTTTGCTCATCTACTATGTGTTCTTCGCTGCCGTAGAAGCTATTTTTGTGGTTATTATATAATTGACATTACTCTCTGTTAATGTGATATGTTTGTAAGACTTGTTTAGTTTGACAATGTGATTGGAATTTTCTTTTATTTTGATTTAAATATTTCTGGTGTATATAAAAACTAATGTCAAACTTTCAATATTAAGTAATTTAATTTTGGGTAAAAATATTATTTGTCAAAAAAAGGACCTATGCCAACGGATTTGGTCCTATACCCATGGAAACATATGATGGGTAAAGTTATTAAATAAATGTAACAAACCGTTGGTATAGCTCCGAAATTTACCAATAGCTGAAAACTACTGTAGATATAGGCTATTGAGACGGAATTTTGCTGCTGGTATGGCGAATTAAAGTCTACATAAATAAACATCTGTTGGTATAGGTTTATGCCCTATACCAACGGTTTTTAGACCGAGCCGATGGATTTATACTGTTGGTAAAAAGCAAATTTTTTGTAGTGATTGGCTAGAATACTTATTGGTCATCATACATTTAATGTGTACTTTAATGATTAAATGCAATCTTGATATGTTTGATGTGTGTATAGACGCGCAAATTACACATTTTTTTTATGTGAAATATATTATTTATCTTGCTATCTACGGTTGTACTTACTTTGTCTACATCTTCCCAGATACTTTTTAACCATATCTGAATAATCATGAAATAAAGACTTGAATCACAAACTATACAAAAATGATCTATAACATGTTGTCCTAAGCATAAAGAATATGCCATAATATGATCCAATAAGTTGTAACACTTTTCAAGATCCGTTTTTGATAAAAAGAAATCAAACAACTCACTTTTGATTTGAAGAAATGAATTCATGTCACACTCAGAATGTTCTGCTGAAGTAGAGAATGTTTTTTTTTTGACGATAAATAAAATTTCATTAACAAAAGTCTGGCGATAAATCAAAAGCTAAATTGTGGAAATACAAGGTGGAGTCTCTTCAGTCCATATACAGTTGGGATTATGAAGAGAGTATTGAGTTAGATAATGAGCAGCTTGGTTAGCCTCACGTCTAACATGCAAGAATCTTAAACTATGAAAAAAGACATTAAAATTAATGCAATCTCCAATAATAGATCCCACATAGTTGGGATGTTTTTTATGAGTGTTCAACGCCTGAACCACATTAGAAGCATTTGACTCCGTTATAAGATTCAGAAAAAACATGTCTTTTGGAAATTTCAACTCCTTCTGCATAGCTAAAGCTTCTGCTACCTCTAAATTTGGTAATGAAGAGACTTGACAACAACTAGCAGCAACCACAATACGTTCATAATCTCTCACAACAACATCAATACCCCACTTACCATTATTGGGGGGTGTCCAATGAACATCAAATATAGGTAAGTTTGGACCTCCACTTAATGTCTCCAACAACACCGTATTAGCACTATTAAAACTAGCAATAGATCTTTGTGCCTTTTATACAATAAAGTAATATAATTTAAGCAAATTGTAGGTTATTTTCTTTTTCTATTTATTGATCTGTTTCTTTCTTTCTGCAGCTAAAGAAATGTTTGTCTCTTTTGTATCATTCCATGGGTTTCTGTCCAACTTAATCAAGTCAATCATAGATACAACGTGTAGGAAGGCATTGTTCAGAAAATTTGCTTTCAAATCATTTGTATAGCAATAAGTATCAGAAAAAGCAAGGAGTTGTATCAATTTCAAACATCAATTCTTTTGAATTAATGAGAAACAATGTATTAATTATACTACTCCCTCTGTTTCAAAATGAATGTCGTTTAAAGTTTTTACACACATATTAAGAAATGCCTTAATTAAAAGAAGAAAAGATGTTATTTTTCCAAATTATCCTATTAATTTGAAGTTTTTACACACATTTTAAGAAATGCATCAATTATACTATTGATTTGTTTTTCATTAAAGAGAAAATAATACCTTGAAAGTAGTGTATATGGTATTAGTTGAAGGGCACAATTGAAAGAAAAAGTTATTATTGCATTGGAAACTTAAAGTGACATTCATTTTGATATTTTTTTCCTTCTAAAACGACACTTAATTTAAAACAGAGAGAGTATTTTAACACTCATTCATAAAAAGGGAACAAATTGTAGGTTCTAGCCGTGCACAGTGACGAATTTAGAAATGAGGCAATTTTTACCTATAGTTTATAATATTCAAAAACACAACACTCTGTAGGTTGATGGTGGCCATGGCGTGGGGGGGGGGGGGGGGGGTTTGGATTAGGAAGGTGGCGACTATACCCGAGTGTAGTGGAGAGGCGATTCCGAGAGAAAACTCTTTATCGCGAGATTCTCATTTATAAACGAGTGCCAAAACTCCATGATTTAAAATTCTAACAACAGTATATGATTGACAAATAACTATGAATTATTACACTTCAACAATTTATCCATAAAACACGTTATAGAATGAAAAAACTTATAAAGTAATGACTCATAAACATAGCACACGACACTAACAAGTTAACATTGATAATAGTTTAGAAAATAAAATAATTGATTGTAATCACATATGTCAATGTTGTATGTGCAATGAACACGACAAGTGTCAAGCATGCCTTTAATATGAAGTATCTGGGACTCAAGATCCAATCCCGTTGACAAAGAGAGAAGCAAAGGCTTCCATTGCTTTTTTGTTAGACACAAAACCTATCTCAACACCATCACCATTTCTACAATCAGAAAGACAAAAGGCACCGGTTCTATCTATAGAAACCATTTCAACTTTCTTTGGTTTCCCACAACCAAAATCAGTGCTATAAACCTCAAATTTAGGTGAACCAGCAGCACCAATCATTTTAACATCGGCAATGGTAAGACCTTCAAGTAACCATGAAGACCAATTTTCAGCTCCATTCAACACTCCATTCTTTATTGTTTCCAAAGCTTCACTCAACACTTCAACAGCCACAATTAGTCCATTTTCTCTTAATAATTCACTTGTTTCAACAATTGCAAGTCTTCCTCCAATACAATTTCCAAAATATGTTGCAGGAATTGGCTGATCTAAACGATTCCGACAATCAATATTCAAAGCCATCATAACATTTCTGTTCTCAATTTCTTCTGCTTTCACTCTGCATACCCATGCATAAGCTATAGATACAACAAAAGTTGACAAGTGAAGATTTTTTTTCTCCTTCCTAGTACCCTTTTGTTTTGACACTACAAATTCCTTAAGCTTTTCAATATCCGAACGAGATAATTGAAATAACCCTCTAAATGAATCTTCTGGAACTTGATTATCCCAAACCATTAAGCTTCTATTGTTGGTTCCACCTTGCTTTAACCAATCACTCAAATATTTTGCCTCTAATTGATTTGGATCCTTGATTATTTTTCTATCATAGAAAGGACAAAACTCATGTGGCAAACAAAGGGGTGATTCTAATTCAGATACTTCATTTTCAAGCTTTCTACATAGGTAAGCCCAAGATTTGATAAAAGAAGTTGAAGTTTTACCATCTAAAACAGCATGATGTGAAGTAATACCAATTGTAAATCCATAGTTTGGAAAAACGGTAACTTGAAGAGCCAAAACAGAAGCTTGATCATGAGAAATATTCAAGTTAGGCAAAAGATCATGAATTTGTGCAGCTTCGGAAAGATTCTTACCTGAAAGATGATTGAAATCAGCATGAGATTCAGCTACGGTAAGTGAAAGAGTGTTTCCTTTGATAAATTTGATGATTGGTTTGTGAGAATCATTAGGCCAAATAAGATGACCCAAAAGAGGATAAAAGTAAGAAAGTGCAATGGAAAGAGATTTTTTGAGTTTGGGAAGAAGGGTGTTCAGGAAAAGTGAGGTTTGGTGTGGAAACTCATAGAAAAAAATTCTTTGAACTGGTGGTAATCTTAACCATAGTATATCAAAGAAAGTAAGAGGAAGTGAGGTTTCTGAAGGTAGTTCTTCTTGTGAAGATGGTGATACATTGAAAATTTCTATGATTTTAGACATTTCTTAAAAATTTGGTTGCAGAAAAAATTGAAGAAGATGGTAAGACAGAGTTGTTTTTTATTTTTTATTTTTTCTGATGAGACAGCAGGTATCAATACTTTTCAAATAACGGACACTTTTGGTAGAAACTAAGACAGGAAAAGCATCCTAATTAATTGTGTATTTTATTCTATGATGGGGAAGTGTTTAGTTAAACAAATACTAGGAATCTATTTGAGTAAAGCATTTGCATGGACAAATGTTAGAGTTGTCCATGGTGGACCACATAGTTATCTTAATTATTAATTTAGAGCCTAAAATCGTGGTTAAATATGTGGGGCAGTGACTGATTAATTTTGATAGTTGGGAGCAAGATTTTATAATTTATAATTGTTTTATATTGAAATAGCATAACCAAAAATATCACTGCCAAAAAAGTAAAATTATTTAAAAAAATTTGAGAAAAATATTTTGAAATCTCTCTCTAAATTTAGTGCATAGAATTATAGAATTTTTTTCCTTTAGTAATATAACTTTTTATATTATCAAAAACTATCAAAAAAAACGCTTGACCAAAAAAAAAAACTATCAAAAACATATTTCTTAAGGGAGTTAAGGGAATTCAATATGGCTTTGTTAGGTAGATGGTGTTGGGAGGGTTTTCAAAAAAGTTACCCATAGTTTTTCATTTGATTTCTCAACGGTTTGGGTTATCTAACGAGAAAGAATGCTCGAATTTTTCAACAAAAGGAGGATGATCTATATCACCTTATGTGGTGGCTAAATCCTCTTTTGTGTTCGGGAGGAGTTTCTTTCCTCTTTTCTTTTTAAGCACCCTAACTTGACACTCCTTGTGCGGAGAAAGTGAAGTTGTATGTTTGATATAATTTCATTTTAGCTTCTTAAACAAAACAATTAAGAGGCTTCTGTTACAATACCAGTGGGTCCTAATGTTACAAGTAAAGACAAGACCAAGTCAAGGGACAAAAACGGAATACGGGAGAATAATAATAATTCAAATGGTGGGCCAGAGGGAAGGCTAAAGAGAGAAATCAAAATACCCAACATATTCATGACTTAATAGAATAGTCTCTAGAAATATCCTAGGAAGAGGACAAAGTTAATGAGTTGTCACAAGTTGTCTTTCATTACCGTTAGGACCTGAAAAAGGGATAAGATTAAGAGTAATTTAATTTATCTTTTTTATTTTCATTCAATGTGATAAAGACAAGTGTCTCTAGATCCTAAATGTTAGGAACAATTGTATTTCTTTGAGGCCTATAACAGCTGGAAAAAAGAATGAAAAGACAGATAATTATTATCTCAATTCTTCTCTTTCTTTCAGACTTTCCCTGACACAAAGGTAGTTTAATTCTTGCTCTTTATTTCTATCAATTGGCACTCTCGTTCCTTGAAATCATGCCTCCTAGAAAACAACCTACTGACCCACACCTACCCTCTAACAACTACTAGAATCCATCAATAACCTCACTGCAACTTTTACCTCCTTCAGAGCCACTCAAGACAAACACCATGAGGACTAATTAGCCTCCATGGAAACCCTTCAGTCACAAATACATATCTCCATCCAAGCTTTCCCTAGTGCTACCACTACAAACCATGACCTCAACCTCAAACCACCTAAACTACGTCTATTACTCTTTGACGACACACACCCCCTTGACTGGGTTTTTCAAGCTAATCAATTTTTTAGCCATTACTCCATTCCCAACCACCAACACCTAGCTCATGTGGTTGGGTACATGACTAGTGACGCCCTTGGTTGGTACTAGTGGACATCCAACAACCATTTTCTTTCAACATGGGAAGCTTTCACAAGAGCTTTGGAGATTTGTTTTGGGCCCTCGGCGTATGACAACCACCAATAGGCCTTGTTCAAGTTCAAATAGATATCATCTGTAGCTGATTATCAATGTGAATTCGAGCGACTCTGCAATAGGGTAACTGGTCTCTTTTATGTAGCTAATGTTGATTTTTTTGTTTTTAGTTTAAAATTCCATATCCAAAATGAACTAGTTGTCCATCAACCTACCTACATTTCCCATGCCATTGGCCTTGCATAAGTTATTGAATCTAATTCTATTGTTCTACGACCTTTTCAAACCACAATGAATCCTAACCACAAACCACCACTCCTACCCACTCCCTCACCACACTTACTATAACGAAACACACCTACTTAAAATTCATTACCTATCAAACCCGTTGTGAAACCAAGCAACTTCTGTTACTTTTGGATGGAAATGACTCAAATCCTTCTGCTCTAATCACATCACCAGAACCATCAAACTTAATAGATCTCAACCCTACCACTACCCTAGCGTAAACTGAAACACCAGATGACACTACATATCCACTTGAAAATGAACCATCACTTTTCCAACTCTCCCTACAAGCTGCTACTGCCATCCATCCCCACACACCTTGCATTTTACTGCAACCATTTATGGCCACAACCTCACTATTTTGGTTGACTCCGGAAGCTTCACAACATAATTCAACCCCGAAATTCCAACATTCCTACACCTGTCGATTCAACCCTTATCTTCTTTCTCAGTCATGGTAGGTAATGGTGAACATTTGCATTGTTATGGCCTTTGCAAATACACACCTTTAATGGTAGATGCACACCTCTTTATTGTCTCCCTTTATGTCTTACCAATTGAAGGCGATGATGTTGTTCTTGGTGTTTAATGGCTACAAACTTTAGGGCCTTTTGTTTCTGATTTCGGTGTTCCATCCATGTAATTTTACAACAACAAAAAACTATTCACCATCACTGGCTCCAAACCGAACACTATGACACAAGCATATGCTCATCAACTAAACCGTATGCTACAAACTAATGCAATCACAACTTTTCACTCCATTGCAATGGTGTCCACTCAAACCCATCTACCTATACCTACTCTTCCCACTGAACCACTCACTGATGAACAAATCCTACTTACCATATCCTACTTACCATTCATCTTGATATCTAACCCCTCCTCCATCACTATTTCCACATTTTTTCCAAACCAAACACTTTACCACCACCACGACCACACAACCACCATATTCACCTTAATCCCACATCTCCACCCATTAATATCAAACCTTATCGCTATACCCACTATTAAAAAGAAGCAATGAAAAAATTAATCACCGAAATTCTTAAAGACGGTATCATACAACCTAGCACTAGCCCTTATTTTTCACCTGTCCTCCTTGTCAAGAAAAAAGATGGTTCTTGGCAATTTTGTGTTGACTATAGAGCTCTTAACAACATCACCATCAACAACCGTTTTCCAATTCCCATCATATATGAGTACTAGGATGAATTACATGGTGCGACGTATTTTTCCAAAATTGATTTGAGGTTTGGCTATCATTAAATCTGCTTAGTTTCAGAAGATGTTCACAAAACTGGTTTTCGTACATTTGACGGCCACAAAGAATTCTTAATTATGTCGTTTGGCCTCTCTAATTCCCCTTCCACTAAAATCATCCAAGAATGACCTCCTTAGACCTTACCTCCGTAAATTTGCCTTGGTTTTCTTTGATGACGTATTGATTTATAGCCCCACATGGGAATCCCCCTCACCCACATCCACTCATCAATTTTATGCTAAGTTATCCAAGTCAATTTGGGATGCGTTTTGTTGATTAGGTAGGCCACGTAATTTCAGCTAAAGGCGTTCAAGCCGATCCCTCCAAAATCCAAGACATGGTGTCTTGGCCTCCACCTAAAAACATCACTTCCCTCATAGCTTTCTTAGGATTAACCAGTTTCTACCGACATTTTGTGCTGAATTACGCCTACATTGCCATCCCTTTAACCGATTCACTCAAAGCAAACTCCTTCATATCGACATAATCAGCCACATTGGCCTTTGAAACACTAAAACAAGCCATGATAAAGCTACCTACACTTACCCTACCTGATTTCACCAAAACCTTCGAAGTCACCATTGATGCCTCCACCACAACAATTGGTGCAGTTATGTCCCAAAGCAATCGTCCCGTCACCCTTTTCAGCAAAAAGTTGAATTCCTGTCTCATAGCTTTTTCAACATATGTTCACGAACTGTATGGCCTCACCGAAGCAATAAAAAAATGGAGGAAATATTCGTTCGGCTCCACCTTCAAATTCTTCACCGATCTCAAAAGCTTGAAATGCCTCATGACCCAAACAATCCAAACCCCCGAGCAACAAAAGTGGTTAACCAAGCTAGTAGGGTATAATTATGAAATCCACTACAAACCAGGCAAAGACAACGTGGTTGCAGATGCATTATCTCGAGTGACCGAGCCACCAATTGAAGAAATATGTGCAATTATTAGTTCCCCCTCTCCATCTTAAATTACTCACGTACAACTATTTTTTGCGACTAACCCTACACGTAAAAAGTTACTCACAAAGAAGGAGGACACCAAAATGCAGCAACATTTCACCCACGAGTCTGGCTTATTGTACTTTAGGGACAAATTATTCATACTAGAGGAAACATAACTCAGATTGGCAATTCTGCAGGAATTCCATGCATCCCATTTAGGCGGTCATTCAGGAATTCAAGCAACCTTGGTTCGCGTGTCTGCATCTTTCTACTAGCTTGGTATGCACAAGGATGTCAAGAGATTTGTTGACATCTGCACAATTTTTCAACACAATAAATATAATACACATGCTCCTTATGGACTTCTCAAACCTTTACCTTTACCTCGGCAAGTATAGGAAGATATTTCCATGGATTTCATCACCAACCTTCCACCATCAAACCATAAAACCACCATCTGGGTTGTTGTTGATGATGGATATTTGACAAGTGTACCAAAATCATTCGAAGTAATAAAAATTCATATCCACGAGGACTGTATTTAATTTCTACTTAACAATTTCGTTATTAACAAGGATGTATAAATTTATATTGATTGCCCTAGGCAGTTAAGGTTTTTTGTAACATAAACGTAAATAAAACAATAAAAGTTGGTTTAGAAAATATGAGAGAGGTATGGTTAAGACCTTCGAATCCTCTAAAGCTCTCCTATGGTAATTTGCACTCCTAGCTGAATCAATGATTATCTAATTCAATGACAGATTAACAAATTAACTCTACCCAATCCCTTGACCTAGAGTTCTCTCCGCAAGTGACAACCCCTTAATCTCTTAAGTGAATTCGAAACCGTCAGAGGTTTTAATAGAACGTTAACCCCTATGTAATAACCTAATAATAATCTATCTCTAGCTTGATTACTTAGGTTAAACCTATTACCTAGTTAAGAGTCAAAATCCAAGGTTAGTGGTCATTCAATCTCTATGATCAATTTGCATATTCATAAAGCTAGGGTTAGTAGTCGATGATAAACATACAAAAAGCATTAAACACAAAGTAATATGAATTAAAACTAGACTTTCATTGATATTCAAAGGAGTTCAACAAATTAGGGTTCCCATAGGATTACATCAGATTCATCTCAGTCTAAACCACAAGAGAATTAGTTACTCATAGCTAAAGTATAAGCTAACTAACATAAGAAATAGGATTCATACATGTAATGGATGATTGACTATGAGTTGTGATGGTTACCCACCAATTATTCAAAGCTTCTGCTCCAAAATATGCTTTAGATCTCAAAATTCGTGAACACCTAGGTCAAAAACGCACTCTTCTATATATAGACATCTAAAAATTGGGCCCCGAAGTGTAAAAATCGGTGCCCGAACTCAGAAAACTCACAAATCCATAAGCCCAGAATGCGCAAAATCGGCGCCCGATTTGACCAATTCGGCGCCCGATTTATTTTGAAGCTAATGGTTCTTTCTTCTTCCAAAATCGGCGCATGAATACTCCAATTCGGCGCCCGAACTCTGTTGTTGTGGCAATCCGAATTCTTCAAATTTTGTGTGTTTCCAGCTCTAAATTCTTGATGAATTACCCTAAAAATTACATGAAAAATGTCTACAAAACTATTCATGACAGAGTGTCATCAGTTGACCGTCTCACCAAGTTTTCATACTTCATTGCATTAGCAGCAAGCTTCACTGCCACATCTTTGGCCCCAGTTTTCATTTCTAAGATTTACAAAGTGCACGGGGCACCAAAAATAATTGTGAGTGACATGGGTTGTATCTTTGTCAGCTAATTCTAGCGCTCGTTGTTCAAACATTTGGGAACAACACTCTCATTCGGTATCTCCTACCATCCTCAAACAGATGGACAGACGGAGGTTTTGAATCGTTGTTTAGAAACCTACTTGTGTTGCTTTGTTAATGACGAGCCACACTTTTGGGTCTGTTTTCTATCTCTGGCCGAATTTTGGTATAATACAACTCATCACTTTGCCATTGGCATTACTCATTTCAAAACATTCTATGGTTGAAAACCACCCACTCTAGTTCCGTACACCATCGAGAAGTCCAAAATCAACACATTGGATGAATTGCTCAGCAACAAGTCTCGCATCCTTCGCGTACTCAAAGCAAACCTCACCAAAGAAAGGAATCGCATGGTGCAACAAGTTAAACTTCATCACAAGTATAAAGAGTTTTCCGTCAATCATTGGATATTTTTGAAGTTACAACCTTACCGGCGAAGGTGTGAGTTTACTACATCAGCAAACACATTTGACGTTGGTTGCTGTGTTATACAACCGTCTGTTGCAGGAAGAAGTTGATGAAGTTTTAATTCACTGGGATGGCTTTCCACCTTCAGAAGCTACTTGGGAGAAGAAGTCAGTATTTCAGTAAAGATATCCCCACTTCGATCTTGAGGACAAGATTTGTCTCGATGGGTACGAAATTTTGTCAATACCAGTGGATCCTAATGTTACAAGTAAAGGGAAGACCAAGTCAAGGGATAAAAACAGAACAAAGGAGAAAAATAATAATTCAAATGGTGGGCCAGAGGGAAGGCCAAAGAGAGAAATCAAAATACCCGGTAGATTCGTGACTTAATAGAATAGTTTCTAGAAACATCCTAGGAATAGGACAAATAGTGTTTTTAGTACAAAACACATTATTATGGAAACAATGTGTTTTTTTTTAAGCAGGAAACAATGTTATTTCATTATTTGTTAGTAAAGAATAAAGAGTGGATGTAGTATAAAACTCCTTCACGGTTTTCATCAATTTTTTTAACATTGTTTCCTTAATATTGGTGATCTTTTAACTCGTTCATTAACATTTGTTCCTTGTCATACCCTAATTTTTGACCCAAGATCCCACCGACACATGTCATTTGATCCTAATCAGTCTCATATTTTTCAGTAAAAAATTCGGCAGAGATGTATTTTAAAATACCTCATTTTTTGTTCCGAGTCGGACCCTCTTCTCTCTTTTGATTTTTTATTATTTATTTACCTTTAATTTCCATCTTTTATTTAATTTCTTAATTTCTCATTTTTAATTAGTCATCTTATTTTTAGTTTAATTACTTTCATTTTTATTTTATTTCATTGTCCAAAAAATCCAAAAAATCCAAAAAAACAACAGAATCTGATAAGTCCAAAATTGGTCCTGATCTGAAAACAACACATCCTGTTCACATCCATATTCATGCGTTTTTTCATCCCATCCTAATCTGAAGCCACAATTTTCGGCAGTTTTCAACAAACCCTAATCAAAAACCTGAGCACTATAAATAAACCTGCAAGACACAACATCAGGGGGGCAGAAAATTCACAAAAACACACGAGAGGCCGAAACATCAAATAACCTGCAAACTCATAAAGCCAAAAAACAATTCCAATCATAATCCAAAACCCTACAAAATCATCAATTCAATACAAACAGTCAACAGTCACAAAATCCGTATGCACTCAAACCATAACTCTCAAAGCCGATTCAAACACCATTCACAACAACGATTCACGACAAGGCAACATCAAACATCAGCATCGAACAACCGCAACAGCAGCAACACGAATTCGTCGAACAACAACCAACACAAACAAACAGCACAGCGAACCGATTCAAACAACGAGGTCGTACCATCATCACTTTCCAAGACGAAACCATATCAAAAGATCTAACGAAAGGTAGTATATTTTCTATCTCTTTTAGATCTAGAAGTTTGAGGTGTTAGTTTAGGAATTTTGAGGGTGGAAACGAGAGTAGGGAGAGAAAAGACATAGAGAGAGCAAAAAATATTAAGAAAATGAGTGATTTTTAACTCCGGTGCGGCGGCGGCGCCGCGATAACTCGCCGGCCCCCGCACCGGAATTCACTCCGGCCACCCGCTCCCCATCGGAGAAGAAGAAGTAGAATATAGAGAGAGAAGAGAGATGAGACGAAGAGAGAGAAACAACTTGCAAAAGTGAAGGAAAAAGGGTTTCACACCCTTTATATATGTCCTCGAACCGGTTCGGTTCTCCTGGTCCGACCCAGACTTGAACCGAACCGGTCTAACCCAGCCCAGCGCCCCCTGGCTTGTCACAAAGCCCATTTTCAGCTTTCTTTTTTACTCACACACACCCCCACCTTCTGTTTGGACCCCATCTTTTATTTTGTAGTCTTTCATGCATTTTTAGTTCTCTTTTGCATTTTATTTTTATTCCTCATGCATTTTTATTAGTTTAGGTTTATTATTTATGCACATTTATTTTTATATCATTTAGTTTTATCGCGTGGAATTTAGAATGTATACTAGGTTTATTGTAAATTTATCATGCATATTTACTTTCCGCAGACTTTAGCATGTATTAATAAGTTTAATGTAACAGTTTAGGTGCATGTGTGCGTGTGTGGGTGTATGTTTACGTTTTATGCCTGATAGTTTAGGTTAAGGGTCTTCGTGGTGGTCCAACGCCGCCATGTGGTACCTACGTTTTATTTTTCCGCTCCGTTAGTTTATTTTTTTTAGTTCAATCATTTAAAAAACAACAAAAAACATGCAAATAACAAAATCGCAAAAACATTTTCATAATAAACCTTGATTTCTAAATCAAGTAATCCTTTTATTTTTTTCTGTCATAAATCAAAATTGCAATTAACTTTAATTCTACTTTAAGTCTTTTTCTTTTAATATCAAAAAACACCAACAAATACTCATTTGCCACTTGGCTTTTTACTTTAAAACTTTTTTAAAACTAATAAAAAATACAAAACCAATCAAACGTCAATTTTTACCCTGAACTACGAGGTTTTGATCTCTCACGGGTACGTAGGCAAATGACACTCGTCCTTCCAAATCAATAAGAAATGTAGATAATAGACTTCTCTATTCTCTTATCACCTTTAAATCCTTTTTCAAAAAAAGCAAGTAAGTTATAGCACAAAAATTAAATAAAACCAAGAGGTTCTCGTAGAGTACTACGAACGTAAATGGTGCTAATACCTTCCCTTTATGTAACCAACCCCCTAATCCTAAATCTTTTTAAAGTGGTATTTGAACTTTTTTCCACTTTCTTTTGAAAAATTAAATGTTCAATCGTAAAAAAAAAATAGTGAGTCAAAATCTTCGAAAAATGACGCTACATTCCTTGTAAAACTGTTTCATGGTTTTAATGAAATAACATTGTTTCCTTAACATTTTATAACTCCTTCGTTATTACGTTTGGGTTTTTTCTTAGAGGTAGAACACTAGTTTGGGTTATATAGATAGTTTCTCTATTATCTTTCATAGCTAAGAAATCAACAAAACTTCCTGTTTCATATGACTTCTATCAATAACAACATCAAAATCCACGAAGACTTTAAAGTTGTTTCCATCCATCATCTGCCCAAACAACATCAATCACTTTCTTCGTCGCACTTTCTTCGTCGCATTTTTGGCTAATGAATCTTCTGGAACTTGAAGATCCCAAACCATTAAGCTTCTATTGTTGGTTCCACCTTGCTTTAACCAATCACTCAAATATTTTGCCTCTAATTCATTTGGATCCTTGGTTATTTTTCTATCATAGAAAGGACAAAACTCATGTGGCAAACAAAGGGGTGATTCTAATTCAGATACTTCATTTTCAAGCTTTCTACATAGGTAAGCCCAAGATTTGATAAAAGAAGTTGAAGTTTTACCATCTAAAACAGCATGATGTGAAGTAATACCAATTGTAAATCCATAGTTTGGAAAAACGGGTACTTGAAGAGCCAAAATAGATGCTTGATCATGTGAAATATTCAAGTTAGGTAAAAGATCATGAATTTGTGTAGCTTCAGAAAGATTCTAACCAGATAAATCATTGAAATCAGCATGAGATTCAGCAACGGTAAGTGAAAGAGTGTTTCCTTTGATAAATTTAATGATTGGTTTGTGAGAATCATTAGGCCAAATGAGATGACCCAAAAGAGGATAAAAGTGAGAAAGTGTGAGAGAAAGGGATTGTTTGAGTCTGGGAAGAAGGGTATTGAAGAAAAGTGAGGTTTGGTGTGGAAATTCATAGAAGAAAATTCTTTGAACAGGTGGTAATCTTAACCATAGTATGTCAAAGAAAGTAAGATAAAGTGATTTTTCCAAAGGTATTTCTACTTGTGAAGATGGTGCTACATTGAAAATTTCTATGATTTTTGACATTTTTCTAGTACAACAAAAATGGAAGATCGTAAGATGAATGAAGGTGTATAAGTTGATTCTTGATTTTTAGAGGCCACAAATTAAATATCGGTCCCATCCCTTCAAAATACAAGTATCAATCCTTTTCAGTTACCTGACAATTTTCGTATAGAAGAGAGGAAAAAAAAAACACAAGTCTTTATTAGACCAAGTGCAATGGTATGTTGAAAGGCACTTTCAACATGTTGAACCATTGTAAAGGGTGTGTTGAAGTTGGTTGAGAGATGAGGTGGAGGAAAGAGGTGATGAAACAATTCAACATGTTGAAGCTTGCAAATTGCCAGACCGGGAGCGACACGTGGTGAAATTTTGTTGGTCAAAACTGGCGCGTGAGCTACACGCGCCGACAGAGGCGAGTGACAGCAGCAGGACGCGGAGAGAGAATGGCTGAGTGAATCATCTTTGACACGTGGCTGAACCTGATTGGCTGTTTGGATTTATTTCATCTTAATAATTTGAACTCAATTATTCCATTGTATATCAATTTTTTTTTTTAAAAAAATTATACCAAAATTCATGATTTTTTTTGTCTATAAATAGAGACTTGATTCATTTGATTTGGACACAGAAAAAAAAAACCAAGTTTTTCACTATCTTAATATTATTATTATCTTTCTATTAGTTTTTTTTTAAGTTTTAATCTTCTTTTTAGTGAAATGAGCCAAGAGCTGTTTGAAAATTAATTTCAATCAAATATTTGTCTGTATTTTGAAGTTTGTTGTCTTGCATTTTAAGTTATTTGTAAGTCGCGTGCTTAGTTTATTGTACTGAATTTTAAGTTAAGAAAATAAAAATAAATTATTTTACAATATTTTGTTTTTCCAAGAAAACTAAAAAATAAATTATTAAGTGTATTATTTTAATTTAATTATAATCGATAATTGTAATTTTATGTAATAAAAAAACAAAAATATAAAAATAAATAAGAATATGAAATAAAAAGTGGTGGGGTAGAGTGTTGAATGAAAAAACCATTGGAGTGGATAAAATTGAATGGATGTTGAATTAAGAGAGAGAAAATGATGTGGAGTGTTGGGAATTGAAAAAGTGGGTGTTGAATGGTGTTGAAAGAAAAAACCATTGTAGATGGTCTTACTCTTATGATAGTAGGTCCTACCATCTTCACGTGGTAAACGAGCAAGATCCTCTCACCAGAGAAAGATAAATATAACAAAGGTCACACGCTGACTTGTGCTCTAAAGATATAAATTAAGCAACTCAATAATAGAAATGCTTCTTTAATATTTATGCAATCAATCAATTTCAAGCTAAAAAGTTAAATCAATTCATGGATTTCAACAAAACAAAAATTTACATTTGGTTCGTTAACTTGTGCTTTAAAGACACAAGTTAATATTTCTCATATAACATTTATACTAGGTAAAAGTGAGAATAGGTCGGATCGAGCCAGGCTATGCTTAAAATTGGTCAGACATGGTTGAAAAAGCTAAAGCCTAAACTTGACCTATTAGTCTTTCAAAAGCTTTATTTTAAGAAAAATTGCTCTTCTACCAAACAAAATTGCTCACTCCCACATGAACTGCCTAAAATAACCCCCACGTGACGCAAGTCACGTTTGACATCATCAACGTGAGTTAAATCGTGTTCAGTATATATCAATGTAAGTCACATTGCGATATGTTATAGAACAACAAACTAATTAGAAACAGAAATCATTCACATTCAAAAGCAAGGAAATGCATGGAACTTTCTTTTCTCTACATCCAGCTTTCACATGCTACGAACTCTACGGTTGGCTCCATTGGAGGATACATGTCTCTACTTAAGGTATTTCTTTTCTTTTCTATAGCATATTATAAATGACTTATGAAATTATTGTGTTTGATTATGCGTATGTGATGCTGAAATATTTGTTTGTATATACTTCTGTTGATATTATTGTGTTTGTTTGTGTTTCTAAGCATGGGTTATGAAGCTCTATCCAGGGAAGCTTCTGAAGGGGTACGCTTGTGATGACCCGCGTGCTACTAGATGGAAACCGCCAATGAGCCATTCTAATCATTCGCATTACCGAGGCCTGGTTTTTCTGATGGTGAATGTTGATGTCATCTAGAGGTCGTACGAGGATCATTAGGGCATTATTCCATTTCATAGCATTTGCTGGTACTCCGGTTGGATCATGGCCAGTAGTACGACGACATGCCTTCACTTGCCATAGTGGGTTCTCAGCTACTACGGATATGTGCAGACCTTTCCCAGACCTCCTTCTAGGATTATCTATTCCATATCCTTCCAGAGGCTCATCGGGGCTGGCATGCACCAAATGAGTGGAGGATTCATACGGGGTACATGACTTGGTTCTACAATATCTCTCATCCTATTATGAGCGACCATGTGCATGTTGTTGAATGCATAACTCATGCCCCTTCTTATGAGGAGGTTATTGTTCAATAGTATGCTAGACAGGTTCTCGACCCACTTCAGGTAGTTGTGAACATTGATCCAAAGTGGAGACTGCATTGTGGTATCCTGAGCAGCATCCATACTATCACAATGTGTTGCTGAGCATCCATAAGGATTATCGCATGCTGCAGGAGGGGTCGGTTCCCTAGATGAGGACTAGGAGGGATGATAGGGGCATAGTCATAGTCCGCAGCAGTAGGATCTAGTTTGTGTTTTTATGACATTTGTAAATTTTTAGATTTTGTTTTGACATTTTGGCGGATTTTGTTGTAATATATTTACACTTGTGCCTTTGCGTATTTTTATGATATTTTCATTAGTTTTCGGTTTTATTTTGCATATTTTAATTTTGAATGGATGAATGATTCAATGATTGAATGAATGGATGAATGATTCCTTCATTGAATGAATGGATGAAGGAATGTACATGTCTATGAATGAATGATTGCATGAATTGATGAATACATGGATAAAAATGACTGAATGAATGAATGAGTGTTTGGAAGAATGAATGAATAGATGAAAACAGGGACTCTGCCTATTTTGCCTGTTCTGCTTGCTGACACAAACAGAACATGAGTTTACTCACGTTGGAATATAATCTACGTGACTTAACTCACATTGAGGTATAACTTACGTGAATTAAATCACATTTGGTACATCCAATGTGAATTAACTCATGTAGCATTCTTTTATAGGTCATGTAGTGCTCATTTCTTCATTTCACATCTAAAATCTCTAAAAACCATCTCAAATCAACCAAACCCCAATTTCATCAAGTTCAAATCAACCAACACTTCAATAACAAGTAAGTTTTCATAATCAAGTATCATTGACATTTTATGTTTATATGTTACATTTTTCCTCTTAAATTAGAAATGTTTTAGTTTTTGGGTTTGTTTAAATTTTGCTTTTTAGGGAAAGAAATGATACAATATTTACATGTAAATGACTTATGTTAATTAAATGTTTAGATGTTTGAATTTTTATGTTGTAGTTTTTAGTTTTAAGGTTTATGTATAATTTTCACTCCAAGTGTTTGATGAAATGTTTGAAGGACGTTTTCATTGATTGTTAATAATTTCTTATGGTGTAAATCTGAAGCAATGGCCAATTCTCGAGTAGATCCAAACACAATGTAAGTTGAAGTCTGCTTCAATGATGGAAAGCCCAACAAGTTGTTCAAAGTTCAGGACAATGTCACGTTAAAAGATCTTAAGGATCATCTGGATGAAATCATCCAACGACTCTACCATGGAGACAAGAGGAGGATGAAAGACGTTGGGTATGGACGTCCATCGTTCGACTCAGTTGAGAGATTGACATTCATCCGGATAATGCTCACGAACGACTACAACGTGAGGAGCATGTTCTCAATATTTGGTCAACACAACATGTTCCTGACAATCGAGGTGGATGCTTTGTTGTTGAGATCACCTGGAGATATTCTAAAGAGTTTGATTCGGCCAAATGAAGATGTTTAGGTAGTATTATTATGTTGTGTCGTTTTTTGTTGGATTTTAGTTTAATTCTTGTTAGCTTTATGAAGATGTTGCTATTTCAAAACTAAAATATCTGATTTCGTTTTTTAAGGAATATATTAAAATTGGTTTTAAGAAGGCGTTGATTGATCCTACAGAGGTTTCTATTGAATTAAAGATCGACCAAGTATTTTCTCAAAGGCACATAATTCGAAGAAAAAGACTGCTTGATGTGAATTTTAATACCCCGTCAGTTAAGCAATCTGAAGAAGAATCTTTTAGGGTTAATTACTTACTTTATTTGCCTTGTTCATCAAGCTTTTGTACCTCTTAACAAGAGATTTGAGCAATACTAATAATATGAATGTGTTTTTGGTTTTTGGTTTACTTGTGACAAGTTAAAATCATTGTATAATGCGACTTTTG
Organism: Medicago arabica; assembly: GCA_946800305.1. Taxonomy (NCBI): domain Eukaryota; kingdom Viridiplantae; phylum Streptophyta; class Magnoliopsida; order Fabales; family Fabaceae; genus Medicago; species Medicago arabica. The sequence goes on from OX326969.1 coordinate 5,265,428, forward strand.
AGTTTGTTGTAGTAATTTTGAACAAGTATTGAAACATGACTAGAAATCTGATATTGTTGGGAGAGAACTATATGTGGAGTTAAGGTCACTAGCTAAAAGATATCTTGCCTAACAAGAAATAAGACCTATTGAATTTTATTGATTATTTCCGTGACAATTGCCTCCGTATAAAGAAGTTTATTAAAAATTGAAGTTGTCGAAGTCTTACATGCGATATACCATGCTACAAGAAAGACATAATGGTATAGCATTAATAGTAATTGAGAATGATATGTTGAAAAATATACGATACGAAGATTTGATTGATCAATTTGCTTCAACAAATGTGAGAAGTAAGACTCATTTTTAGTAGTTGGAAAGTTGATAAAGGCATTCACTTGAACTTGTATTTTTATATTATTTATTAGAATATGAATCTTTTTATGTTACTAATTACAATGATGACTATTTCTTATGTTTACGAATGTTATTTTTAATTTAATTAGAAGATTGCTCTTTTAAAAATATTACGATTTAAGGGTCTATCTTTACTATAAGAGTTGAGCCTTCGATTCCAAAGGAACACCCTGGATATGATACATATAGTGGATACGATGGTGCAGTGTGTTCGTGGTAATGGCCAGCAATGGATAAACAAAATTTGTGGTGAACACATTTGATAATATTTAAGTTTGAAGGTGAGAAAAGTGCAATTTGTAAGAAACAGGTAATAACTTGCTATTGGAGGTCAAATGTAATTTTCCTATCATTGGAAAATTTGATCATTTAGTTGATTATTGCATGGTTTAGACATGATAGTAGTATGAAGTGTTTACATTACGATTTGATATTGAAACGATGATATATTGATATTATGTATGTGTGCTAAGCTAAGTATAAAACTAAAAGCCCAGCTACTAAACTATGCAACAGACTATTTCCTTTAAAAGGGGCACCGTTCTTTGTTATTACTGTTTCATCTGTTCCTTGGTTTTTACCATGTTGGGAACTTCCTCCAGCTGAATACACAAAAGACACAAAATAATAATCAACACTAAAATGCTTCTTTAAATAATGCAGAACATAATTAATGTATTTTATAAATGATTACTACCTGAAGGACTGGGATCAGGACTCATGGAGTTAGCACCATTGGAGTTCTGTCCTAGCTGGTTAAAAGCTTGAGCTTCGGTTGATTTAGGATCCAAGTGCAGAAGTGCTGTTCAAATAATTTGAAACTAAAATTAATAAAACTATGAAAATTGCGTTAATTAAGTTCTTCGCCGTGGCGTTATTGATAATCACTCCCGGATGTGTGTTGGTGGTTGTGGCTCTGAGGAAACTTCTTCACATTTATTTTTACACTGTAATATTTTTGGGTCCGTTTGACACTCTATTTATCGTTGGCTGGGCATTTCGTCGGTCAACCCTTTTTATGTAGTGGACCGTTTTAATCAGTTCACCTATGGTGGTGGTGGCGCTATGGCGAGGCGTTTAATCTTACAGGTTCTTTAGTTTGCAAGCGTGGTTGATAAGATTAAGTCACTCGCATTCATGTGTTTAAAGACGAAATTTGTTTCTCTTCCCCTCAATTATCATGGTTGGTGGCTTGAGTCCGGTCACCATTTTGGACATAGGTTAATAGTTATTTCTTTTCATGCTTTCGTTTTGATTTTCAGTTTTGGATTGTAAATATTGTTCGACACTTGTGTTTCTTCCTTGGTATACCTTGTGTTAGGAAGGACAATTTGATTTGGTAATATATTCCATTTTAGCATCTTCAAAAAAAAAAAAAAAAGTAAATGATCCTTGTAAATATTCATAATTTTGTTTTCATCCATACAAAAAAAACGTCGTATTTTTTAGTCACTGGAAAAATTGTGTAAGCAAGTTTAGCAATTCTAGAATTTTCCATCAATATTTTTAGTCCTTGTAAAATGTTCCATCAACACTCTTGGTCCCAGAAAATGCTAATGAAAAAAGTTATAGGGACTATAAATAAAATTATAAATATTTATAAAGACCGTTTACTTAATTAAGACTTTGAAATTTGTTACTAAAATTGGTATATTTATAACAAATTTTTTAAGACAGATTTATAACATTTGTGTTCTATGGTCATTGCCCTCTCTTTGTACCAAATAAATAAATAACATTTGTGTTCTCATAAAATCCTTTTTGTCTTGATTTTCTGTTTTACTTATAAAACTGTCACCCTTTTGACTTTAATGTTTGTTTTTATTTCTTTCTTTTGAACAAATTTTTTAACTTAGGAAACAAACTAAAATCTAATAATGGCTTAACCCTAAGAGGTCCGATAATATGATGTTCTAGCGGATAATATGATGTTCCGGCGGGAGGTAACTAAAGCATGACTGAATACTTTTTTTACAAAATTTTTATATTGTGAAACAAATTTAAAATAAATGGTCTTATTCATCTGATTCTTAAAGGAAGATCATGGTAATTTGAAGTTCTAGTGGTAGGTAACAAAAGTAAGATCAATTATTGTTTCAGTTAGAATCGAAATTCGAATTTTCCTAAACAATTCTTCCTTAATCAAAGTTCATTAATCATATGAGTCTAATCATTTGATTAAACTAGACGGCATCTTTGCTGTCATTGTAAGACATGGTAAACAAAGGAAAACAAACTTAAGGCAAAAAGTTCCTTAGATACTCTTTCTTTCCAAAACAAGTTAATTATTATAAAGTTATGAATGAAAGAGTAAAAAAGAAGGCAATTTCAGGACAGGGCTTGTCGACCATTGGATATGAAATGTACCATGGCATTATTTGAATTCTTTGATAAAAAAGAAAGGAACCAAACAAATAAATGGGATTGAAAAAACTCACAAGGGCACTGGGATAAATTATCAGGTGCTTTGCAAAGAGAAGGAAGTCCAAGAGCAAGAGTAATGTTAATCTTTAAACCTAGGTCAGGGTCATCTCTGTCTTTGATAATAATGCATATACATTTCTTGTTGTTCTTGATGGATTGGATTAGACCACTGCAACAATCTGATGTAGGTGATTTGGCACTCCCACCAAGATATGGAAGACATGTTGCAACGATTGTGAGTTGTTCCACACATTTTTGTTTCTCTTGTGCTGATTCTCCTATTGTATGGCTGATGATCAACATCAATGATAATGCTATCACTGCCATGTGTGGTAGACTACCCCTTATTAAACCCATTTTCAATTATTGAGTTGAATGAATGAGTGGAGATAGCTAGAATCAATCACTAATAATATAAGCCTTAAAAGTTAGAACACTATAAATAATGAGTATTTGTAGAAATAATGATAGCATGTGTGGAAACTATAGTAGGATATGATGTTATATGTGAAATTTTTCTTTGTTTGAGTTTATTAAAATAGTGTGTCAAGTTAATGATAAAAGTTTGATTTTATCTTCTTAAAAGGTGAATTTAAAATTCCGTACTGAAAATTTGTAAAATGATCGTTAATATTAGAAGATTGTGTATTCATTCATTCACAAAAGGTTAGTAATTTTATAATTTAATTTAAAATATAAAATATACTATAATAATTTTATCTATTGTTTAAAAAAAAGTTTATTCCCTTTTGTCTCAAATATAATATAGTAATTTTCTTACTCCTATAAAAAATTAATATTCCCTATTAAGTTATTCATAATTAACTAGATCCATCCAACGGGCTTAAAAAAGAAATATGGCTTGTAGCCTCACTTATTTCATATAAATAAAAATAAATTTTTTGGATACATAAATGAATTTATAAGAAAGTATTACCTTATATTCTCGTGAATATAAACTCAGTTGGTTTATATGAATAATATATTATATATATTAATGTTGAATTTGAATCGTGGATATTTCACTACGTTCTACTTTAGACGTGAAATTCTAGCTCGTAGATTATTTAATTTGATAAAAAAAATTAACCACCCTTTTGGATTTAAATTTTTTTAAATATTTCATATCACCTTTTTTTTGTTTACAATACGGCATTTTACATGTACCTGTGACGTTATGCATCTGTCAATCCGCAACACATTCTAACCTATTTTCAAAGTCAAATATTACGTCTTGAGAACTTAGTGACTTATTATTCATACATCGTAAATCACCCTTAAATTATTTTTTAACTCTATTAATATTTTAAACGAATTTTGTAATTAAAAGTTTCTTCAAATAGATCTTTGATCATGTGATAAGAATATAAAGATACAGGTTTAATTAAGAAATTTTTAACAAAGATAATAATTAATTTTAAATATTAATTGAGTCAATAACTAATTTAAAAGTAAAATACAAATTATGAGTAAACCACCAAACGACGAGTAAACCCCCCGTTAACACAATGCAAGGCCAACAAGACCACAGCCTTAGACCCCAAAATATTTTTAAAAATTTTACTCCTACTATTACTGTATCCGTGGATATAAATATGATTAGTTCAACATTAAGTTTTACTCGCAAAAAATAAGTGTTACTTAATATGAGTAAACTATAATTAGTAGAAGAAATTAACACTTCAATCAAATATTAAATTAAGTTATATAAGTCAATAAATTCATCTCAGTTGGTAGTTGTGGAAACATTTGATATATTGAGATGCAAGTTTCAACTCATAGTTTTTTACTCTTTACACTTTAATCAAGGTATGTCATTCTTGCCACTTACTCTATTTGATTAAAATATTATTATATTTTTTGTTTTATACTCCCTCCGTCACTTAATGTAAACTCCCTTTACATTTTTCACATTTTTAAGAAAAGTTGTCACTGTAATTAATGTGTCTGTTTTGTGTGTTAATATTACCAAATTATCCTTTGTTTGTATGTGTATTAAATTTGACTTTTCAAATTTCAAGATAAGTTAGTAATATTAATTAAGGGTATGTTTAAGAAAAAAATAATAAATACATCTAGTAATTTGAAAAGGAGTTTACATTTAGGGACAAAAATAAAATCAAATAGGTGGTTACATATAGGGACGGAGGGAGTAAAAACTTAGTATCTTTTTTCAAATTCATTTATTGCATATAAAAAAATATTGATAATACTCAATATATTTTGTTATCAATGAAATATGTTTTTTAAATTAGAATTATTTAAATGAAAGATCAAAACAGTTATAAGATAGATTGAATTGATAAGCCATATGATCAATTGAGAATGAAATGTTAGAATTGTTTGATTATAAAACTTTAATAAACATTTTTGTAGCAGCTAAAGGATTAGTAAAGAAATTAAGGGCTTGTTTACTCTTGGTGTATCGTGTTTCCATTTTTATTGATAAAATAAATTTTAGAGGAGATATGATGAAAGTTCTTGAAAATGCGTTTTAAATCATAATTAAAAAGGAAAAATCATAATCAAGTCTCATTCCAACCACCCACATACAAAGTTATAATTAAAATAGAAAAAGTTGTATGGCTAATCCGCAGCAGTGGTGTTTTGAATTATAGTCATGGGAGTACTTGAGTTTTTATGTGTAGCACAATTTGTCTGTAGCAGTCTTGTTTGTGCTGGAAGTGGGGTTGGTATTTGCCCTTTATCTTGTTTGTAGGAAATCTGGTACTTTTAGCATCTTGGTTTATGTATTGGTTGACTGGTGTGCGTGCTTTGGATGTTGTTATTAGACTTTATGCCTCCTCTTTGTGTCAATCCTGGTATTTCTGTATGATGGTATTGGTATCCTATCATATAATATATTTTTGAGTTGATAGATGTTTAACCCTGTTATATTAGCGGTTTCTGGTTTACTTCCTGTAACAAAATTTGTTTAGATTTCGACTCTGTAATTTGAAGATACTTTGTTTTGGAAATTTATAAATTTTGACTATATAAAATCGATGATATGACAGGGGACGAGGGGGTAAACCGAATTTTTTTAAGGCTACTATGCTTGTTCATCAGTATGAGTTGTTCAAGATGAAAGATGACGAAAGTATTGAGGCTATGTACTCAAGATTTCAGACTCTAGTCTCAGGACTTCAAATACTGAAGAAAAGTTATGTAGCTTCTGATCATGTGAGCAAGATTCTGAGAAGCTTACCTGCAAGATGGAGACCTAAAGTTACTGCTATTGAGGAAGCTAAAGATTTTAACACTCTAAGTGTTGAAGATCTTATGAGTTCTCTCAAGGTTCATGAGCTTAATCTTAATGAACATGATTTTGCTAAGAAGTCAAAATCTATTGCACTAAAGTCCAAAGGGAAGCAGTCACAAGCCCTCAAAGAAAATGAATCTGAAGAAGAGTCACCTGATGGAGATTATGATGAAGACTCTGCTTTTGTTGAGAAGATGTGAATGCTTTCAAACAAACTTCAGTACTTGGCTCAGAAGAAAAAGAAGTTCTTGAGCAGAAGCAGTGGCTACAAAGGTTCCAAGAAAGAAGATCAAAAAGGTTGCTTCAACTGCAAGAAGTTTGGGCACTTCATTGCTGACTGTCCTGATCTTCATAAGGAGAAATCAAAGGAGAAGTCCAAGAAACCTACTTTCAAGTCCAACAAGTATTGAAGACAAATTAAGCAGAGTCTAATGGCCATCTGGGAAGATTTAGATAGTGAATCTGGGTCTAATAAGGATGAAGCAGGAAATGAAGCAAATTTAGGTGTGGGTTTAGTAGCCACAGTGACTTCAGAAGTTGAACCTGATACAAACTCTGAGGATGAAAACGAGGTATATTCTAAAATTTCCAGAGAAGAACTTATTGAGTCACTTAAAGAGCTTCTTACACACTTTGAACACAGAACCAATAAGTTGAATGATTTAAATGAAAAATATGTTTATTCAATGAAACAACAAAAATCAACTTTATTGAATCTGAAAGCATCTAAAGAAGGACTTAGAGACTTTGACTTCATTTGTAGATCTTATGAAGACAAGCTCAGGTTTCTTTGTCAGAAGCTTCAAGAAAAGTGTGAAGGAAAACCTTTAAGTGAACATGAAGTTGCTCTTGTAGACTTTATTATATCTGGCATTGATAGAAGCAAAGTAGTTTTTATGATTTATAGCATTTACAAGAACAATGGTAAAGGGATTGGATTCTTAGAAGGGAAACGCAATGAAATCAATCTTAAAGCATGTTGTGAATGTATTATGGAAGGTTTGAAAACTTTCTTTGTGCCGGAAGGTGCTGAGTCTGAAACTGTTGTCCACTCAGAACCTAAAGTTCCTAGCTCTAAGACTAAGATAATGTCATAATCAAAGAACTCTAAGTCTAAGGTAATGACCAACTCTGGTTCTAAAACTTCAAAGATTAAGATTCTGAAGAGATCAGAACCCATACCTCAGAGTCTGATGAACTCGGAATCTGGTATCTTAAAGCATAAGATTAAGAAGAAGAAAACAGTTGTTGCTTCTTGAGAACCAAAACCAAAAGGTGTTCAACCTAAGGTATTGTGTGACCAAAAGCTAATAAACTTTCAGCACAAGGCACAAAAGAAGCAGAGTAAAGTTTTCAGTACTAACCCCAAAGGACCCATAAAAATATGGGTACCTAAATCTGAAATTGTCAATACTGCAGATATGCATAAGAGAAAAGGAAAAGCAAATATCATGGTACCTAGACAGCAGTTGCTCAAGACATATGACATGAGAGAAGTCTATGTTCCTTACCCTAACAATGAAAGAATGAGAAAATGTGAAATTTGGAGGCAACCAAGCTGGCAAGATCATTGGTACAGGAACTATTGGTAAATCTTCTATCTCTATTAATAATGTGTGGTTGGTAGATGGATTAAGACATAACTTACTTAGCATAAATTAATTTTGTAATAGTGGTTATGATGTGATGTTTGATAAAACCAATTGCACAATAATCAACAAGAGTGATGAATCTATAATAATCAAGGGAAAGAGGATATATAATGTCTATAAAATTAACTTATCTGAACTGGTTGATAAGAAGGTAGTTTGCATTCTGTCGGTGAATGATAAGAAATGGACGTGGCATAGAAGGTTGGAACATGCTAACTGAAGATTAATCTCTAAGCTTAGTAAGTTACAACTTGTCAAAGGCTTACCAAACATTGACTATCATTCAGATGCACTTTGTGGTGCATGCCAGCAGGGGAAGATTGTTAAATCATCTTTTAAAACAAAAGACATTGTCTCAACCTCCAGACCCTTAGAACTACTCCATATTGATTTATTTGGACCAGTTAGCACTGCATCTATATATGGAAGTAAATATGGATTAGTCATTGTTGATAATTATAGTAGATGGACTTTGGTTAAATTTCTTAGAACTAAAGATGATTCATATGATGTGTTTAGCAACTTCTGCACTCAAATACAGTCTGAAAAAGAAATGAAGATTTTAAAAGTAAGAAGTGATCATGGTGGAGAATTTGAAAATGAGTCATTTGAAACTTTGTGAAAAATATGGAATTGTCCATGAATTCTCTTCTTCTAGAACCCCACAACAAAATGGGGTTGCAGAGAGAAAGAATAGATCTTTACAAGAAATGACAAGAACCATGTTTCATGAAAACAATTTGGCTAAACATTTCTGGGCAGAAGCTGTTAACACAGCATGTTATGTTCAAAATAGAATCTATATTAGACCTATATTGGACAAACCAACATATGAACTCTTTAAAGGAAGAAGACCTAATATCTCTTACTTTTATCAATTTGGATGTACTTGTTACATTCTGAATACCAAAGTTACCTAAAGAAATTTGATGCCAAGGTCCAAAGAGGAATCTTCCTAGGTTACTCTGAAAGGTCAAAGGCATACATAGTGTATAATTCAGAAACACAATGTATTGAAGAATCAATGCACATCAAATTTGATGACAAGGAGCCTGAAAGTGAAACTCCAGAGCTAGTTGAAAGTATTGCAGATATACAGGTGTCTGAAGATGTTTCATAACCTGACCATACTACAAAGTCTGAAGAGAGTCCAGAAGCTGATCCCACTCCAAAAGCTCGCATCAAGGAAGCTTCTGATGAAGTTCAAGATGGTTCTCAACAAGCAAATCAATACAAGAACACTTTCAAGTACAAGTCTTCACATCCAGAGGATATAATCATTGGAAATAAAGACAGTCCCAGAAGAACAAGATCACATTTCAGACAAGAAGAGTTTATGTTAGGATTGTTATCAGTGATAGAACCTGCTACTGTGGACGAAGCTCTCTCAGACGATGGTTGGATAATTGCTATGCAAGAAGAACTCAATCAGTTTCAGAGGAATGATGTATGGGATCTTGTAACCAAACCTGATCATAAGAATATTATTTGAATAAAATGAGTGTTCAGGAACAAGCTTAATGAGAAGGGTGAATTAGTCAGAAACAAATCCAGACTTGTTGCTCAAGGTTACAATCAACAAGAAGTCATTGACTACATAGAAACATTTGCTCCAGTTGCAAAATTGGAAGCAATCACGTTAATTCTATCCTATGCAGTAAATCATAACATTATATTATATCAGATGGATGTCAATAGTGCATTTCTTAATGGTGTGATATCTGAAGAAGTTTATGTCAAACAGCTCCTGGCTATGTTTATAAACTCAAGAATAGAGGTCATATGTATAATTTTCTTGAAAACTACACTTGTCTGGTAAATAGTTTTAAAAAGTGCACTTTTTTGGTCATTTTCTTGAAACTCCATTTACATCTTAATGTGCTCACTGAATAACTTCTTGAGCAACATTAGCCATGACTTTTAGAAAAATAGAAGTTTACAAAAAAGAATTTGCAATTGGCGATTTGAATAGGTTAGTTTCCCCTGTCTACTACACTAACCATAAAGCCAAAAGTCAAAAACAAGTTATTTTCTTTGAGTAAAAGATACTTCAAATGTCAATGGTGTGGAAAGCTAAAGAGCATAACACTCGTCAACAAAGTAAACTTTGCTGTGTCATGACTTTTATCACTTTATGTGAGTGGAATACATAGTATTGTGGGATAAGAATGGAATTCAATTTTCCAACTCTAAATGGGCTGCTATCAATATCATCCACAAGAATGTTCCACACCCTGCTGAAGACCACATAAAGTTCTTATGCAATATTCAAAGTTATATGAGATTTTCAAAAAATTGGTTTCTACCACAAAATGAAGTGACAAAAAGGAAGACTGGCATAGACAACAATTGTAAAAAAATGTAAATATTTTTTAAGAAAACTATAAATTATTTTGCAATAGTTTACCATAATACAAATCATTTATAGAGAAAATGATATTTAAGAAAATCTACGCTACAGAACTTCGTATTTTAAGTGTAATATAAGAATGAAAAATTCTAAAAGTGATTTTATTTTATATTTATAAAAAAGTAATAAACGGGACCTAATGAGTGGAGTTTTGCTATTTATAGTTTGGCTGTTTCTTTTCTTATCTTATGAGTTTCTCATACGTTATATGCAGTTTGGATTTTAGAAGCTCATAGATGAGAAAAGTAATGGCCTTATAGTTTTGAATCATTCATCATTAACTATTTGCACAAATTCATCAGACTCCATAGTCGTTTATGTTCTTATCTTATTTCTTTTGTCCTGTATTCGGCATAGCCCCAACTCTTTGTAATTTTTTTTTTATTAGTAATATTTTATTACGAGTATGTATGTATTTTATTTGAGGTATTAAAAGATGCCAACATAGTTGAGGTGTCTAACGCAAGTCCATACTCTTGATTTATATGAAAAAAAGTCCTTAATTGTTACGGTGGTTTATATAAACTAATAGTACTTAATAAACTATAGTATTTTGCATATATATATAGATCACTTCGAAATAAGTTATATTATAGGCACAACTTTATGCAACCATCATTATTTTGTTTGTATCACATTCGATTGTGTAACTAAATCTTATTCTATGGTCTTAATTGTTCCTCATGGCAGTCCAATATGCAACTCAAGCTCTTGTATTAATTTTTTCCATTATAACAACTCTCAACCTCATTGTATGCATGGAATTGACTTGCAATGAGAAAGAGAGGAACGCACTCCTCAGCTTCAAGCATGGACTGTCTGACCCTTCAAAAAGGCTTTCATCATGGTCTGATGCCGATGATTGCTGTCGTTGGATAGGAGTTCGATGCAACAACATCACAGGCCGAGTCATGGAACTCAATCTTAGCACACCTCTTGACTCTCCATACATGGAATTGAGTGGTGAGATTAGTCCTTCCTTGTTAGAACTAAAATATTTGTATCATTTAGACTTGAGCTTAAATTACTTTGTCCATACTAAAATACCAAGCTTTTTTGGCTCTATGGAGAGGTTAAATTACCTTGACCTTAGTTTAAGTGGTTTCATGGGACTAATCCCTCATCAGCTAGGAAATCTCTCATACCTAAAGTACCTTAATCTTGGATACAATTATGCTCTTGAAATTGATAATCTTGAATGGATAACAAAACTTTCTTCTTTAGAACACCTTGATTTAAGTGGTGTAAACCTTCAAAAAGAAACAAATTGGTTTGAACTATTGAGCAATTCACTTCCTTCTCTTTTAGAATTACATTTAGAAAATTGCCAAATTGGTAACATAAAACCAGCAAGAAAAACAAATTTCACAAATCTCCAAGTCCTTGATCTTTCAAATAACAATCTCAATCATGAAATCCCTTCATGGTTCTCCAATCTAAGTACAACTCTTGTCCAACTTGATTTGAGTAGTAACTTTCTACAAGGAGAAATTCCTCAAATCATCTCAAATCTTCAAAACTTAAAAACTTTAGACCTTCAAGGAAACCAACTCACTAGTGCACTTCCTGATTCATTAGGCCAACTTAAGCATCTTGAAGTTCTAGATCTCAGTAACAATACCATTGTTCATTCAATTCCCACATCATTTTCAAATTTATCATCATTGAGAACATTAAATCTTGGTCACAATCAACTGAATGGTACAATTCCGAAGAGTTTAGGGTTCCTTAGAAACTTGCAGGTGTTAAACCTTGGAGCTAATTCTTTAACTGGTGGAATTCCTGCAACTCTTGGAATTCTATCAAACTTAGTGACATTAGACCTTTCATCGAATTTTTTGGAAGGACCAATCCAAGAAAAAAGTCTTGAAAAACTTTTCGAATTAAAGGAACTACGTTTGTCTTCTACGAATGTGTTCCTCAATGTCGACTCGAGTTGGACTCCCGTTTTTCAACTTGAATATGTTTTACTGAGTTCCTGTGGAGTAGGGCCCAAGTTTCCGTCTTGGTTGAAAATGCAAAGTTCCGTCAAAGTGCTTACAATGTCGAATTCTGGTATTTCAGATTTGGCTCCAAGTTGGTTTTGGAATTGGACTTTGCAAATTGAATTTCTTGATCTTTCTAACAATTTCATAAGTGGAGATCTATCTAATATCTACCTAAATTCAAGCATCATAAACTTGAGTTCTAATCACTTCAAAGGTAGATTGCCAAGTGTGTCTGCAAATGTTGATGTGTTAAATATTGCCAATAACTCAATTTCAGGTCCAATTTCTTCAACTTTTCTATGTGAAAGAATGAATTTTGAGAACAAGTTAACTGTGCTTGATGCTTCAAATAACTTGTTATCTGGGGATCTTGGTCACTGTTGGATACATTGGCAAAATTTAATGCACTTGAATTTAGGAAGAAACAATTTGTTTGGTGAAATTCCAAACTCCATTGGTTTTTTATCTGAACTTGAATCTTTGCTACTAGATGACAACGATTTTTATGGATCCATTCCTTTAACTCTGAAAAATTGTTCTATGTTGAAGTTCGTTGACTTGGGGAATAACAAACTTTCTGACACATTGCCATCTTGGATTTGGGAAATGCAATATCTAATGGTTCTTCGTCTGCGATCCAACGAATTCAAAGGTAGCATTACTCAAAAAATGTGTCAACTTTCGTCCCTTATTGTGCTAGATATTGCCAACAATAGCCTATCAGGAACAATTCCCAATTGTTTGGATGAAATGAAAACAATGGCCGGTGAAGACGATTTCTTTGCCAACCCTTTAAAATATTACTATGGCTTTGGCTTCAACTATAACAATTACAAAGAAAGTCTTGTCTTGGTTCCAAAAGGAGATGAGTTGGAGTATAGAGACAACTTGATACTTGTGAGAATGATTGATCTTTCAAGTAATAATCTTTCTGGAACTATTCCGCCTCAAATTACGAAGCTATCCGCGCTTCGGTTTTTGAACTTGTCTCGAAACCATCTTTATGGAGAAATACCAAATGACATGGGGAAAATGAAATTGTTAGAATCACTTGATCTTTCATTGAACAAAATTTCAGGTCAAATACCTCAAAGTATGTCTGATTTGTCATTTTTAAGTTTCCTGAATTTATCAAACAACAACTTATCAGGAAGAATTCCAACTAGCACTCAACTTCAAAGCTTTGAAGCACTTAGCTATGCAGGTAATCCTCAGCTTTGTGGTCCTCCTGTGATGAATAATTGTACAAAAATGGAACAAGTTTTAGAGAGTGGAAATTCTGATGCAGGTTTCTTTGACACATCAGATTTCTATATAGGAATGGGAGTTGGATTTGGAGGAGGGTTTTGGGGGGTTTGCATTGCTATTTTCTTTAACAGAACTTGCAGGCATGCTTATTTTCATTTTCTTGACCGCTTGAAAGATCTTGTTTATGAGACCTTTGTTTTAAAGGTAAGAAGGACAATTGCAATATTTTGACTTTACCTGAGGGATGAAAATGTGGAAATTGGACCAAACCGCCGGTAGGAGTCTGGTCAATATTGAAGTTGTATTGAAGTCTCGTATTGTTAAGATTACCAGGATGTTGGAAGTATACATGTCGTTTGAGGACACTTATTGTTTGTACTGGCTTTGTGTTATTGGTGTCTTTAAATAATATAAACTTACTTACATTTTTGTTCATGTAACCTAGATTTAGTCCTTTCATAATTTTATGAGCTATCTTGAGGATGTAAGAAATGAATAACATGCATCTTGTCTTGTGAGAGAAAATAAAAATCATATATATTTTTTCTGAGAATAAAAAAAATATTTATTATAAATAACATAAATGATAAAAAAAATAATAAAATTATATTTTATATTGAGAAAAGATTTAAATATGGTGGATTCTAGAGTGAGGGCTCAATTATGCCCCTCACTGGTGGAGCACCTAAAAAATACCATTTGATTGAATCAATGAATCAGATTGATCGAAAACAAAAATGAGAACATTTTTATCTTTCCACACACAATTTCATCCGCATTTCTCTATCATCTCCAACTTGAGAAAGATGCAGATCTATCTAATGAGGTTTTGTTTTTTATTTCTGAATCGTGAATAGCCATTGTTTTTCATCAAATCAGCAAAATAATAAGCTATTAACAAGTAACATATCATAAATCATAATAATTGAATTGAGGGTTATGAAACTAATCCAATTAAGTTGAGAGTCCAATTGTAACCGTCAACATTCATTAAGTTTAATAGATATGCATCTTTTGGCCTTTGTTTGTGTGTTTAAAATTTTAACATATACGCTTCACTGATCATAGTGATAATTGAAATATAATTTTAACAGATGATCAAATTTAAACGTCAACTTTACCTTTGCTCCTAAACCTATTCAAAACAAAACAAAAAACTAACACCATCTTCTTCAATTTCATATTGTGTGCCCAATTTTTATTTTCTTACGTTATATTCATGATGAATTTGAAAGAATGTAAAAGGAAAAGAGATAGGGGTAGGATTATATGTGTAAATGTTCTAATCTTAATTTTGAATTAATCTGAATCATTAATTAAATGTTTTTTAGGTGCTTCACCGGTGAGAGATTTAATTGAACTCTCACCCTAGAATTCACCTTCAAATATATAAGTATTGAATAAAACAAATAAATATATGTGGATAATAACTTAGTCAATAGGAACATTGTAATAATACACAATGATTAAAGTTCGAACCAAGAATATCAACACCTCTACCCACGTCAAAGTCGGGACCGATTATGTTACCATGCCTATGTGCTTAGCACATACGAACCTTAAATACCTGAGATTCTCAAGTTTTAATCCAAGCCCCAAAAACGTTCATTGTTAAAACTTTCTTAGGGATAAAAACATGGCTATATCTATATAATCATGAATTTAAGGAAAAAAAATCATTTCTCAATAATATAAAATCCTAACACTTTCGCTCAAGTTAAAGTTTATTAAGCATTAAGCTTGTTCAAAATTAACCCTAAAAATAAATCAAACTCGCTATTAGTATAGTCTATAGATAGGAGCAATTGATGACATGTCATCTTACGTTATTGTTAGATTTGTAGAGAGTAATTGGCCGCATTTTGTTAAAACATGTATTCTAGCAAGATGTTGGACAAGATGTCTTAATATGTTGGTACGACATCGTAGCGTATCTTGTTTCGCTTTCTTGAAATATTTGTTTAAAACGTGAGATCTCTGAAGATTATATGAAGCTATGAATCATGTAGTGTGTTGTACAAGAAGCGTGTGTCTCTAGAAGCCGCACACAGATCGATTTAAACTTTTTCGTGTTTCTTAAGTGTGATAACATTTAAGGAAACAATATATTTTCTTTTGGAATATTGTGCTTAAGACAGTTTGGATTTGGATTAGTTGTATGTTTGTCCCGAGTTTCTCATCAAGCCCATGATATTCTCAGGCTATATAAAATAAGACTCAAGACCTAAGAAACTATTGAAGCCGCAATTGTCAAAGTGTCTATTAGGGTTTTAGTTTTACCTTGTTATTAGTGAGCCGCTCTTGTATCACCTTGATGCTAGAGTTGGACTGATGGTTGAGTTGTATGTTGTGAATCTCTCGTAAGCTTTTAAGAAAGAGAGAATTTTTTTCTAGGAGTGTGTCTCCATTTTGATTGTACTTGTTGTTATCACTGGTGAGTGATTGAGAGGATTCTGCTAAAACCCTAGGTTAGTCTAGTTCAGATGCTGGTAATAACCATGTTGTTGTTGGTGGTGTTAGTGAGTCACCCTAAAAAATGTTGGGTACTGACACTGTGTCTAACCCTGTTGTTGGTTCCCCTAAAGAAACCTTGACAAAGTTCGATGTTGGTCAGATGTCACAACATCCTTGGCTCTACATGGTCACCTTAATGAAACCATCCAAGAAACTTCTCACATAGAGTCTGAATACGAGTCAGCCTTGAAATTGAAAATTCTTAGAATAATGATATGACTGATGATGAGAATGAAGGTTCTAATGGTGATGGTGATGAGGAGAATGGTTCTGAACATGAGGATGATAACTTTGTTTCCGTTGGTAATGAGAAGGATGAGTCAGAAGGTGATGACCAAAGTATGTCTGATAATGAAAAAGTTGTGTCGATTGATGGTTTTGGTGATGAGAAGAGCATGTTTGTTGATGATGAGGAAGGAAAGGATGAAGAATCTGCTGGTGTAAATAAGGATCAGTCTACTGATGTTGTTAATGTAGATGATCTAAATTTTGTTGATGAGCCCATTGGGAACAGATTGGCTCCAGGTATAGTGAAAAGGTTGAAAAGTTGGAAAGATAAGATTGTTGTAACTGAAAGTCAACCCTTCAAGACGTCTAAGAAGAAGGTAGGCGTAGGTTCTGCGAAAGGGTGGAGCAAGGATGAGGATCCGGTTCCCAAGAAAAAGTCTCTAAAAAGGAAGGAAGCCTTCTCTATTGACTTAGAGTATGATGTCAAGTAGGATATTCAGGACATTGTGCCTTCAACTAAGAAGTGAACTGATGCAGGTAAGAAGGTTCCTATTAATGTTTCTGAGGCTCCTTTTGATAACATTTACTTTGATTATGTTGCTAATGTTAAAAGATGGAAGTATGCGTATCAAAGGAGACTGGCCTTGGAGAGGGAGTAGGGCAAAGATACCCTTGAATGCAAGGAGGTAATGGATCGTATTGACAGGGTTGGACTAAGGAGGAGTATTGTGGCTTTGGGAACTGCTATGAGCTGCTAGTAAAAGAGTTCATTGTCAACATTCCCCATTATTGTGACAGTACACTGAGCAAAGAACTCAGAAAGGTGTTTGTTCGAGGCAAGTGTGTTGAGTTCTCTCCTGAGGTAATAAATAGGTTCTTCGGAAGAAGTGGGGAAGCTTATGTAGAAGTGAAGGTGACTGACAATATTGTGTGCTAGGAAATCACGGCCAAGCAAGTTAAGAAATGGCTTATAAAAGGGAAGCTTTATGTTGGTAAGTTGAGTGTCAAATATGTTGTGCTTCAGAGGACAGGAGTTGCTAATTTGGTACCTACCAACTATACTTCCACAATAGCTATAGGTTCAGGAAAGTTCATCAATGTTGTTGGAGCTAAAACTAAATTTGACTTTGGTTCCTATGTTTTTTAGCAAACTTTAAAGCATGCTCAATCTTTTACTGTGAAAATGCCGATTGTCTTTCCCTCTATTATATGTGGTTTAATCCTAAGCCAACATCCTGGGATCTTGGTAAGTGTTGATGTGGTGAGTAAGAAGGAATCTCCTCTAACTTTTTACTACAGGTTGTTTGTAGGGACACATGTCCTTGACATTGTCGTGACATCAGGGAATAAAGCTGGAAGCTCAATCTCTAAGGAGGGGATTATGGCTGAATTGAGGGAAGTGTCCAAATCTTTGGAGGAAACAATCAAGTCCAACACTAAAAGGAAGATTAGTGTGGACAATTCGATCATGGCTTTGTCAGCTCAGAATGAGGATGAAGACATGGTTGAGGGAAATGAGGTTGTTGCTGGTAATGAGGATGATGGTGAAAAGGAGGAATAAGATGTTGATGCCTGATTCTCTTTATTTTTCCTTTTTACTTTTGTACTTTTATTTTGTCGGCTATGCCTTAGTTTTTTTGCATTTTAAATGTATGTGGTCTGTAACCTAATACTATGTATCATATGCTACTATTGTTCTTTGTTTTCTGCTACTGAATGTATGGTTGTTTTGTCAGAATTTATGGCCAAAAAAGGGCAAGTAGATATGCATGGTAGTTATTTTATTTATGTCTTATATGCCTATTAAGGGGGAATATTGCCTGAGGGGGAGTAGCATTTGTTGAGGGAAAGTATTATTAACTAGCATGATGATGTCATGATAGTATTGATAGAAGTTTGGCAAGTGCACCAAAAACTATCGAAGTAATAAAATAAATTTGTTCCCACAAGGACTGTGTTAATCTCAATAATTCAATAGCGTTATTATATAGGATGTATAAAAGTTATTTTGGTTGCCCTAGGCAGTAGATTTGGTTTGATTGCGAAAACTAGAAAAAAAGTTAAGATTTTATTAATAAAATACGAGAGAGATGAGATCAAGTCCTTCGAATCATCTAAGTTCCCCTAATTGGTATACTGCACCTATTCTTATGAATGATTTTCTAGTATCACGATGGTTAACAAAATAGCCCTAATCAATCCCTTGAGTTAGGACCCTCTTCTCATATTACAACCCCTAATTCCTTAGGTGGTCTAATAATCTTTGAAAGTTTTAAGAATGTTACCTTAATATCACAAATAAACGATTATCCATTCCTAGACTAACCATGTTTATTTGAACAATTCAATTAGGTTTAAGTTGAAAGTTATGGTCAATAGTCATTCATTATCACTAAGTCATGTTTATATTTGATTAGGATATAAGAAGCTTTAAGAACAATTCAATTAAATAAAAACTAGATTGTCATTCACAATAAATAGAGTTTCACAACAACATTTTTCAATTTGGGTTACAAAGAATCATCTCAGACTTAATCTCTAAGAGATTTAGCTACTTATAATTGAGTTTACAAATAGCATAATTAATGAAAGAATTAAAACATACATATACTGGAAAAGAATGGAGGAAATCACCCCATTCTTCAGTCTCCAGGTATGTAAATCGCACTTTCTCTCTCTAGAATTCGTAACCCTTGTTTTCAGAATAGCCTTCAGCTTAAATAGGCTCAGAAGTTCACCCAAATCGTGTCACGTTTTAAGTAAGTTGTGACATGTTTTTACCTTGTGTAACAAACAAGCTGAATTAGGGTTTCCAGAATCGGGTCACATTTTTGCCATCGTGACACATTTAACCCAATGTTGAATGGATGTTTTTGGCTCATGAAATCGTGTCAAGTTTTAGACAAATTGTGACACGTTTATGCTCTTGCTTCAGGTCTTCAATTTTCCTGTTTTTCGCACTTTATCATGCTCAAACTAGTTGTGAACTCCAATAATCTTCAAAAAATTACATTAAAATTACGTAATGACGAGATGTCATCAAATATGATGCTAGTTTATGTGCTTGATGTATGGATGCATGAGGGTGTGTTGTGTTTCTGGTATACTGATGTCATACCAGATGTCTAGACATCATGACTGTGAGAATTTATTTTTCTCTGAAGTTTTAGTTTGTGGGAGTTTATACTTTCTCCCTAGGTGTTTATTTTGTGAGTTTATTTCTCTCTGCCTGTGGACTGTGAGGCTGAGTTCTATTCCTATTCCGTTGTTGCATGCCTCTAATGTTCTGGATAATGTTCCATTATTTTGATTATCTTTTACTTCTGAATATTTCCTTTTTAAATATTGCTGAAATTCTTTTTACTTTCTTTCAAGATGATTTCCTTTGTTGAAAATGAAATAAGGTATGAGTGTTTCCCTCCAGTTATTTTTATCTGTGCAAGTTCTTGGTTTATTGAAGATGTGTTTTGCAACGGTTGTTTTAGCCAAAATTTTCCAAAAGGAGGAGATTGTTAGGTTTGTAGATTGTAATTGGCCGCATTCGGTTAAAACAACTATTCTAGCAAGATGTTGGACAAGATGTTTTAACATGTTGGTACGACATCTTTCTCGGAAGATTTGTTTAAAACGCAAGATCTCTAAAGATTCTATGAAGATATGATTCACGTAGTGTGTTGTCCAAGAAGCGTGTGTTTCTAGAAGCAGCAAAGGCCGGTTTATAATTTTCTGTGTTTCTTAAGTGTGATGTTGTAAAATTTAAGGAAATAATATATTTGCTTTTGGAATATTGTGTTGAAGACGGTTTGGATCAGCTGATGTTTAGCCCGAGTTGCTCATCAAGCCCATGATATTCTCAGGCTATATAAAGGAAGACTCAAGACCTAACAAACTACTGAAGCCGCAATTGTCAAAGTGTCTATTAAGATTTTAGTTTGTCCTTGTTATTTTTGAGCCACTCTTGCATCAACTTGATGCTAGAGTTAGACAAATAGTTGTGTTGTAAATTGTGAATCTCTCGCAAGCTTTTAAATAAGAGAGGATTATGTTTCTCAGAGTGTGTATACATTTTGATTGTACTTGTTGTTATCACTAGTGAGTGATTGAGGGGAAGTGAGATAGGTCTCATACATAGGAATGTCTTAGATAGAAATATTACGGATGTGATTAGGTGCAAAGCTAGTAGATCGGAGGTTGTTAATGCATGCTTGAAACTAATACTATTATAGTGGATTACCTTTCTGGCTTTGTAGCCCTAGATGTAGGTGATGTTGCACCGAACTGGGATAACAAATAACTTGTGTCATTTACTTTTAGCTTTTACCTATTAGGGTATGGTTCTAAGATGAATCTCTGTTTTATTTGTTGGATCTATTTAATTTTAGTCTCTTTATTCAATAATTTTATAAATCCTATTTAATTTTATTTTGCAAATTCTTAATTTCACCCAAAGTGAAGAACCCTTGATATAATGGTAATTAGGGAAGTGACATACTTAAAGTTCAGTGAAAACCTACTTGAATCAGAAACTAACTAAGATAACAATGTTAACCACTTGAATTAGAGAAAAGTAGTAACAATGGAAAATTAACCTAGGAACTAGCATAATAATTTTTACTCTTCTCACATCCTTGGTAAGGTAGACGAGATAGGGATCCCCGTTTGTAGAACTACCGAGAATGAGAGTATGTTGGTGTACTTATAAGATTCATAGACGAGAGAACCTTCGGGACCATTGAGAATTTAGGAACTCTAATTTTAATATATGTTTCAATTACCTTTGAGAGAGCAACAACCCCACATAAATCTACGTGCGAAGGTGAATCTCCCTATTGGATTGACAACCCTAAGCATTGACGCGCATAAAATGTTACACCCTAATTTCTGATGTTAATTTATCAAATAACAAGTATATATTTAAATAAATAGGATGTTACAATCTCATCATCATGTCCCTTAATAACACAAATTTATTTCATACTTCAGTTGCGGAAAATAATTCACTTGTTTCAATAATAAAAATGATTCATGTCATCAAAATCAAAAATAGAAATAACAATATTTTCAAACATTCCAACTCAACAGAAATAATCTCAATGTTAATCCTAACTCTAGTGTTACAAAATTAGAGCACATAGTGACGTTATCAACTACTAAATAAAGGAAAGAAAACGGAAGTCACTTCCATCACCACCTTCTAAGTCTTCCCACAACTAATCTTCCTAAACTTGAGTGTTTGTACCCCATAAGTACAACCACCATAAAAGCACAAAACAACAATGGGGTGAGAATGTCAGTCATGACATATTATTAGGAAAATCACATATAACATTAAATAATAATAATAATAATAATAATAATAATAATAATAATAATAATATTCCTTCATCATATGGCACATCATCATTATGTTCCTCAACAACTTATACCTTCATCGTCACACATTGTATCACAAATATAAACCAAGCTCAAACATTGTCATTTATATGCAAATGTACTCCACCCTAAGACTTGTATCAATGTGGTATTACACATAATCATCATCATATATTGCATGTCAGAGATGTGTTACTGAACATACATTCGTCTTCATTTCATCTTCATTTTCATAGACACAACTCTATATGCATGCATGGAGACAAACTCATCAAGTGATACACATCTTCATGTCATAAACTATTCACGTCATAATTCAACTCTCCCTATTATCACAACGTCAAAACTTTACATATCATCATCAATCTCATCGTCATCATAAATAATATGTCATCATTCTCATCATCATCATAAAATATACATCATCAGTGTCATCATCATTATAAAATAGATATTATCATTCTCATCTTCATTGTAAAATAGACATCATCTTTATCATCATTATTTTAAAACATATTTAATCTTTCTCATCATAAGTATTTATATTTAAGCATATGACAATAATTCTCATCACTCTTGTTACCATCATAAGATTCCACATTATTACCCCTAATAAGACGATAACATCACTACTTTACCTCTTTATTAATCCAATTGATAAACACAACCCATCTCTTCATCGACACCCTTCTACTTTATTTTGTTGTTCCTTGTATGAAAACGTTCTACCTTCTCGTCTATTCTAAGCTCTCTAGATACTTAATTCTAACTAGTAACTAGCACTCATTATTAGTTAAGGGTGTATGCTTTCTTCATTTAATATCTTACTTCACTTCTCACATTTTTCCTTAGTTCGTCTCTTGTACTCTTTAACTTCTTCATATATTAAATTCATCGTGGATTTAGAGAACTACCCTTAGAACATCTTATTAGACTTCCCTCACTTAAGTTTGTTGGCTTGAGACCTTATCATACATCTTAGGGACCTTTTAGAGGCATAAAAATGAGGTTTCCTATGTCAGAGAAAAGATCACGGTCGTATGTTTTAAGATCTTGGTCGTGCGTTTTTTCAAAAACACACTACGGGATGTGAAGAGAGAAACGGACGGTTTTTGTTGTCCATGTTGGGGGAAATCACAGTTTTTTCTATGATTTTGCTACAGGGGACCTCTTCTGACTCTGTTTTCGATCTTATACTCACAAAACTCGACCTTAATTATCACTCTAAGTTTACCACATAATTTATATACTAACTTCTCCCTAATCTGCTCAATTTTACGCTATTTCATCATTAGGTTTGATGGTTCAATTTTCCCTATGTCGTTTCTCTCAATTATAATCTTACAACAACAACTTCAATCCTAATCACAACAGCATCATTATTCATGTTCATCATCACACACTCACAATGAATCCAATATACATCACCATAAATAAGATTTTAAACCCTAGAATGAAAATATTCTCCCCCTTACCTTATTCCTTCGGAATTCCAGTTTTCAGCTTGATTTCATCGCAACTAGGGTTTTCCTTCTTTTCTCCTCTCTTCTCTCTGTTCCACGTTCAACATAAGTGACACTTCTAACTCCTAATGTTTCTATTTATATTTAGGTCAGTCACTTGTTATAATTTTCTTCTCCATTACTCACTATTCTTTTACTTCCCTCCTCCCGCACTTATCAACAACTTATATTCTACACCTCCTGACACTATGTTATTTTTATTTAATTTCTCCCTTCATCTTATATAAACATTTTCTCGACAATAAAATAACAATCAAGCAATAGGTGTCAACATCATAATAATATTAAAACTTCACCTATTAAACCTCATTAAAATTAAAATAGAAAGGTGGGGTGTAACATAGAAACTTTGTTGCAAGGTTGCAACTCGACAGCTGGAGAGGAATAAAACTCCACAAATTTATCACTTAAAGGAAAGACATTTAACCAATCCCTGAATAATGCTTAATTATTATTTAATTTCAATAAATAAATAGAGGGAATTCGAAGAATCTCAACCGCCGCTAACTTTTGCAATCAAAACATGTTACTTCTAAACTCTCGCTATGAGCAAACAGATCAAATTGCACAAACTCCCGTCTTATCTTTTATTTAATTGTTTTATTTATTTATTTTTTTGTTATTTAATAAGTAACTAAAATGTCTAGTTGGAACGACAATTCATGTGAATATGATACCCTACTAATCACTTTATTACTTGATAAACATAAACAATTTGGTACACTTGCCTAAATTCAACCATGAAGTGGTGATTTTGTAAAAAAACAACATCTAATTAATTACATTTTGGGTGATTTTAGGTTATTGTTATGACTTATTTTGGGTTATTGTTATGAGTTATTTTGAGTTATAAGTTGATTCTTCCAACAAAAATAAAAAACTTATAAGTTGATGTTTCACGTAATGTAAAAAATATCACTATTTAGTTCACTGCTAGAATTTGAATGGCACTACTATTTGATTCATGGCTTGATTGATAGGGTAAAATACATGGGCGACCTATCTATCCCGATGAACTCTTCTTGGCCACTCCTAAGAAGAAGTTTGGCGATTGGGTTGACAGTCGTGTTGGAAAAATTTATGTTTCAAACTTTTTTGGATAAACAAAACTAGTGACACATACATTACATTTTGGGTGCTTTAGGATTACGTTTAGTTTCTACTAATTTTATTTTTAAGACTTCAATATATGGGTAGTTCTTTATCATTAAACTTAAGTATCAATCTTTAGTTTGATTGTTATTTCATTGGATGCTTCAACTTCTAAGTGTTAATTTAAGTTCTATAAAAGTTATATTATTATTAAGTCTTAAAAATTATTGTATAAGCATAGTTGATAGTAGTCAACGAACAAAAACAATAATATACATTCTGGTTGATTAGCGTCAGTGGACAAGATACTTGTGTACGCTAATATTTAGAAAATCATCAAATTAGCATATGCATTTTTTATACTAAGATCAGCGTCCATGTCTCCAACGCTAATCTTGTAAAAATTTGGTTTTTTATATTTATTTTTAGCATCAGTAGTGTGCTGATGCAAAATTTAGCGTCAACGAAAATTTGTGCTAACTAGCATCTGCATATAGACACACTTTTAAACCCATTTAGCCTGACATATAGCATCCACTATTGTAAAAACTATTTTAGCGTCAGTTGAATGCTAGCGTTTAATTTCGAGGCTTTTACTGTCGACACTTTTTTGGATGCTACTCTGATGCTAAAAGTTGTTAGCGTCCATTTTTTGCCTTCTGATACTAAAAGTTGTTAGCGTCCATTTTTTGCCTTTTAGCATCTTGTTTTTTGCTGATCTAAAACCCATTTTTCTTGTAGTGACTCCTTCCGTAAAAAAATATAGTAATTTGAGAGTTGAATAGCTTTTTATTTTTTAGTTTTTTTTTATAAATAGACGAAATGATAAATAATCATTAAAACTCACACAAATATATATAAGGAATGTGGTTTAAATCTCAATTATTTGTACAGCTTAATCATTTTGGAATTTTAGCAGTTGAACTAAGACATGGGGACAAAGTTTAACAGCTTCATATCTTCTATGCATTTATGACGCATGATTATTCATTGATAAAGACGGCCATTAAATTGAGATTTTCGTGATATTATTGAAGTCCAAAGGATTTGGCCACTTTCGTTTCATTGAATTGATCACTACCCGAAAGTTCAATCTGGTTGAATGTGATTTTTCCTCTAATCGTTTTCCCACCCAATACCTCAATTTCTATCATAGTTTTCTTCGTTGTTGACTCTTTCAATGATAATGAAACCTACCCGAATTAACTAAGACTTTGCTTTTATTTTTGGATTGAGTACAAATTCGTGCTCAAGTGTGGTTGGTTTCTTTTAGTGACTTCTTTTGGTTCCTTAAAAATATTGTACGGGTAGGAAATCAACTTACTTATAACTAATTTTTATAAGAATTAATCTACTTTTTTTAAGAAGGAATTAATCTACTTAATAACTATTTGCAAACTTTAAACTTCATTGATCTAACTATCAAATTAATAGTTTTTAGTGAGTAGATCAAATTTGTAAAGTTGAATAAAATTTGAAAAAATAGTACATATTTTATTAGATAATGAAATATAATTCAATGTATTTTTTTTGAGTGGATTCTAAGGTGAGAGATCAATTAAATCTCTCATCAGTGGACCATGAATAAAATTCAGTTGGATTAAATTAATGGACCAAATTAGTTAAGAGTCAAATTAAGACTATCTAATTTTTTTCACACACAATGTTTTCCCACCTCTTCCCTTCTTCCTCATGTCACACACTAATCTTCCATCACCCACTGACACTTCCTTTCGCCGTCATCAGAGTGTAATTCTTCCCCTATTCCACTGATTCATCTCCCTTTGTCCAATTTCTATTTATCTCATCGTATATATTAAAATTCAAGATCTGAACCTCTTAAATCATTACAAAAACTTTTGCATAAAACAAAAAGTAAGAGATTAATTATCTTTCAATCTGAATAAAATAAAAGATGTGGTATTTTCGTTCTTTGTTCGGCAATTCCATAGTTCTTCAAAATAAAATCGGCCTTAAGTGATAAATTGCAAAGAGATTAACATAAAATTACGATGCAATCTAATGAAATGAGATCACATATGGATGAAACGATTGTGAAGATTGATAGTGGCACTCTTCAAATACAGCAACGAAGGCGGGCAAAAGACGATTTTCGGCGAGATCCGTGTGACATGAGGAAGGAGAGGGGAAGAGGTCGGTGGGATTTGATTGTGTGTAAAACTGTGTAGTTGTTCTCAATTTTATTTTTAACAAATATGATCCATTCATTTAATCTAATGGTATTTTCTCTGTGCTTCACCAGTGAGGGACTTAATTGATCCCTCACCCTAGAATCCACCATTTTTTTTAGTGGAAATTCAAAATATTTTATTGGCAAGATGGATTGGTGTCAAAATATTTTAATGGCAAGCCGTGAACTCTTGTATAATGCGCATCAATAGATCTTGGTAACGGGTCTCACAAATGTTTAACTTGATTTTAAAAAAGTAGTGGATGACATTCAAATTGACAAACCTTATAAATTAGGATATGACTTTTTTTTCTTTCTTTCAAGGGATTGGGATATGGCTATTATTAATGAATGTAGAGTTATTCTTAGAAGTACATCAATATTTTTTTTT
The DNA here is from genome assembly GCA_946800305.1 of Medicago arabica. Classification (NCBI taxonomy): domain Eukaryota; kingdom Viridiplantae; phylum Streptophyta; class Magnoliopsida; order Fabales; family Fabaceae; genus Medicago; species Medicago arabica. The sequence goes on from OX326969.1 coordinate 5,292,120, forward strand.
CTCCACTGGATGATCAACAACCGATAATGATCATGCTTTAGTAGGGAGTCAATCTCTTATGCTCTTCACAGTAATTTATCTGTTACCCCTAGTTAACTTGGTTTGAGTAATATACACGTAAAATATTAACTAAAGATCCTATAACTACTAATATCCTACTTCAATATTTTTTGGTTATGTATGATTGATAAAATAATATAATACTATTCAACGGTCCAATTTATGAAATTTAATATCTAAGCAGCAGGAAACGTTGAAAAGAATTATTTTTTACAAAATATACTCCTGCAATAAGTTTATGGCTATTCATAGAGTTGTGCATTGTTTGGTTTGGGATGAAAAATAAATTGTGTTAGAATAAGAATAGTTCATACAAATCCTCTGGGGTTTTGATGATACATAACAAAGTATTGAAGAACAATTGAAATTCTAACATATGTTTAAGTATGCATGATCTATCTATCCGAAGAAATGACATATGAAGAGCATCATAAAGGGATTAAGAAGTTTAGAAGACTATGGTGGAAAATTTGAAGGAAAGTCAACCGGCCAGAAGTCAACGTCCTTAGAAGAGGATATATACCTGACAGAAGCTGGAGAGTGATCTCAACAGATTATGTGAAGGTCATCAGACACAAATCTGATTGACATACTTGGATCTAAGGGACCCAGAATCTCTTAATTATATGAGATGTCTTTATCATAGTATCTGATAGAGCAATTCTTTTATCTTCTTTTGTCTACGTGTGCAACCAGACTAAGGACATGAAGAATATAGAATGCAACAAATAATTCTACTTTCAGCAAAGGAAATTCAAAGGACTTTTCAACGGAATTATCCATATCAAGCAAAGGACCAACAATTTTGATCAAAGCTTCTGAATGACTCTAAGTGCGCTGACACTCTTCTCCAACGTCTTTCAAATCACTGCTTATAAAAGAAGTTGAAGACTTAAAAAAGAAGTAACAAGACTCTGCTATTTTTCTGTGTCAAACTCTGTCAAAATCAAATAGTGCAAAACACATAAGATTTATTTTCAAGTTTATATCTTAGAAATCCTAAGGAGTGTGTCTGTTCATTTTTTAAATTTACACTAACATTGTTAAATCTAGTGTAAGAACAAATTAACTTGTTTGTAGTTGGGGCAAACATTTTAGAAAGTCTCTCGCCTACGTTCTTGAACATTAAAGTCTCTTGGTGAAACCTTGAACACCTAGGAGTCTCAACCAGCTGTGATTGAGCAGAGGGAAGTCTTAAGCAGTTGTGCTTAAGCAAAGAGAAGTCTCTTGGAGCTGTCCTTGAGCAGAAGTCTTTAGGTAGGGTCATAGAGCATACAACTATTGTTGTTGTGCTTGAGCAAAGAGAAGTTTCTTGGTTGTGTCCTTGAGCAAATTGTAATCCAGAGTGATTATAGTGAAATCTCTTGGAAATGCAAGGGGACTAGACTACTCTTCTGTTGTGAGAGGAACCAATATAAATTTATTTGTGTCTGTCTTCTCTCTCTCTGACTCTTTATATTTTATCTTTGTGTTTTGAAATTCCGCACCATTCAGACTCTGAGTCAGAATCTGCAACATTAAATTCTGTCCAGGTTTTTATTAAACTCTTAGAAAAAGAAATCGTTGAAAGGGCCAACACAATTCAACCCCATTTTTGTGTGTTTTTCTCATCTTCAAACCGAACCGAATTGAACTATTTGATAAATTAAAAATAAATGAACTGAATTGTTTGCATTTCAAATTGAAACAAACTATTTTGATCCGAACTATTATTATTAGTACCATTTGAAAAGAAAAAAAAAACCAAAAAAAATTGAAATTTAGAAGGTAAAACCAAACCGAGTTGTTCCAAACAGAAATGTTTCGAACTGAACCCGAGTTATATCATAACTAAAACATTTATTGGTTAGAGTTTATACGTACCTCCAGACAAATTTCAAATTTTCATGAGTCTTTTCCTTGAGAATTCCGGAGGGTAAATAACCACAAATATTAACTCACACCTACAAAAGCCAAGTAATTATAATACTTCACAAAACAAAAAATAAAATGCAAATGTTGGAGACACTACAGCTCCTACCTCTGCTTCATCTGCATTCTGGTAGCTATTCAAAAAAGTGAGAGAGATTAATCACGAGGTCTGAGCTAGGGCTAATGTTCATGGGACCATTTTGTTGGACCATAATGTATTGTCATGTGGATGTTAGTTACCCTTATGGCCCCACATCACAAGCAGTTAATTGGTCAGTTTTCAGATAATGTCTTTAGAGATTCCATTGAGTAGAGTCTCTTCCCTTAGTTGCACCTTTTCTTTATTTTTTCTTCAATCTTATTCTTCAGCTCTATGTGTTACCAGTATCCAGATGGCGATAACAGAAGAAAAGAAACTTCAGAGACAGTTTAAAAATTATGTAAATGATCCTTTTGCTTTTCCCATTCAGAAAGAAGTATATAAGAACAATGTTTTTTTTGTCTTTCTTTCATCGTCATTCTTTTGCTTTTGTTCATATTATATATTCTTTCTTGTTTTCTTCTAATCTTCTTGAACTTGTTGTATTATTTTGAGTTTTATTGAAATTATTGTGCTATTGTCTCGTCATTATTATCAGTTTTTTTTGTTATGGCAAAGTTGCTTCAATTGAGTTAACTTTTTTAACAAATTCAAGAAGTTTCATCATATATGTTTACTTTCTTTTTAGTGTTTGGATATTTCTTCAATTGAAATTATTGTGATTTGAATATGTTTTAATCCTGGCTTTGAAATGTTTATGTACTCTTAGTCTAGGGCTTTAACCTTCAATGGCTGATAATACATTGTTCTTTAACATATAAAGCATTTGTGTTTTAGGGTTTCATGAAAAGGAAATCGAGCAATCGCTACTTTTCCTCTTTTACTTTTTATGGACTTAAAAGATGCTAAAGTCATATCTTTTCCTTCAAAATTATTGAAAATTGTCTCTTTCGAAATATCATATTCTAGATATTTTTATTCTATTACATTTCAAGTTATGCGAAAATGAGAGTAACCAACAAAAAAAGTTATGCTAAAATGAGAAAACTTGTTTCTGGTATTCAAGAATTTCATAAATAATTGTTTCACTAACATTGAAGTTGATTAAATTTTATGAGTTTATACACTTTTTACAACGGTTAGGAATTGCTGTAATAAGGACTTTTTATACGCCGGATGATTTTACACGGGTACAAAAGTGATGTAAAATACCCACCCAAAAAATACATTAATGTACAAAAACGATGTAAAATACCGAAAAAAAAATATAATTTTTTATTTTTATTATTATACTGAATATTTTACCAACAAAAATTGTATTAAGCCGGAAAAGAAATACAATCGGTACTTTACTTATAAACCTAAGCTAAAGTTTTAGCATGTTTTTTTATTATTTTATGGGGTGTTCATTATTTCACATAACCAAATCTTATGTTGGTCATTTAAAACATGTCATATCATTATTTTTTAGGTTAAAATTGGATAAAATGACCAAACCAAATGATTTTTAAATGTAGCGACCAATTTCATGAGCGGTTAACAATAGGTCATCAAAACTGTACTTCAAAGTCAATTCCAATAATTTTTTTATTATATCCACTTCTTGCACTACCCAAGCCTTTGGGCAGAAAATGAATTCATTTATTACAATATGACATAGCAACATAAAGAGTGGTAATTGCTTATAAAAAAAATAAAATGATGAATAAATAAAGACGGATAATTTATTTTAAGCATCAAAGATACAATGCATTGGTAAAAAAATTAAAGAAAGAGGGGATGATAATTTATATACACAAGAACAGCTGATAATTTGTTCTTGTAGTGTGATTTTTTCAGATATTTACGGTCTCTTGTTCGTAATTGGTTAGGCATCTCTTTAGTTAATCCATTTGTATTTTGGATCATTTGAATCGGTTCGCATATTTTGGAGGGAATTCGTTACAATTTGTTTTGGTAATTTCTTGCGTGTGGTTGTTATGGAAAGAAATAAATTTTTGAATTTTTAATTAGAATAAACAAAATGTTCATCGGTTGTTAGACAAGGTCAAACTACTTTCTTTTTTATGGTTGAAAGCACATCATTCTTTTGTTTTTGATTATCATAATTGGTGACTTAATCCTTTGTTTTGCATTGGTTCCAACTTGTAAGAATGTTTCGTTCTTTTCGGCCTCTTCGCCTAGCAAACTGTTGAATTGTTGTATTTTTTTGGCGTGTTTCCATGACACTACTGTGCTTGCTATAGTGTTAATATAAATTATTTTGATTTGTTAAAAAAAATCTATATGCACAAGAACAATATTAATGTGCAAATACACTTGCTATCATTGCCAAAATAGAAAGGAAAAAATTAAGTTTGTTTGTGGAACATATACACATGATTTAACTGACTTTGTGTTGAAGAAAGCATGCATGCGTCATTAATCATGCGATGAAGAACACTTGTGAGGGTCAGCTAAGGACAAAAGCTTCAAGTTGCCCCCCATGCATATCTCTCTGCAAAAGTTGTGTGGTCCTATTTCTTCTCAGTGGAGAGAGATTTATAAAAAAAAGATAGATACCATGACATAATTGGTCCCTACCTAGAGCATTCCTTTCTCCAATTTGCAGCTGCTAAACTCAAAGATGATTAAATAGGAAATATCTGTTTCACAAATAACTCATTTGTTAAAATAATTTCTCCCCACAAAATGGATACATCTATTAATAATATTACATTAGTTTTTTTTTCTTGGAGAGAAGATTAATATTACTTTAGGTTAATACTCTTCTATGGTATTTCTTTTTTGGGTCGTACTAACTTGTGCGCTATAGTATTCCGCTATACTTCCTCCGTCCCACAATAAATAACCTATTTGAAAATGTGCAATTTTGACCATATTTACTTTGACCATATTTTTTTACTAATATACAAAGATAAATAGTATCATATAAGATGTCGTTAGATCCGTGTCGATGAGTATTTTCAAAATTTCAATATTTCATAATTTTTTCTAATATATTTTTCAAGATATTTAAGCTCAAAAGTATGCATTGGAATGCGTAATTAGATCAACTGTGTCATGTATTATAAGCAGAGGGAATAATATTTATTTTATGTGTCATATTAACTTGTGTCCCAAGGGCATAAGTTCAAGAGCTTAAAATGGAAATAAAAAGTATGATTTATATTGACAATAAAACAATTCTACATTTAGTTTTTTAACTTAAGTCTCAAAAGAAACAAGTTTGCATTTTCCTTCTGTGAGGTAGAGGAGTTTTTTTTTTTAAGAGGAGTTTTAGACTCTACATATCCCAACGTTTTAATATAAATATTTAGTTATATATGTTTATCTAAAATGGGTATGGATTTCTCAAACTATCTTCTAAATCCTCTCCATGTGATATGATACCTTTGCGTGTTTTTTATTCTATCTCTTTTTTCCTCGTCTTTTACCTTTTCATTTTGCTTTTGTACCAAAAAGAATCAAAAACCATAACATTAACATAATGTGTATCAATTTTGCAAGTGGATTGTCTAACCTTTGTCATGTGATTGATCAATGTCCTTAGTAAGCTCTCCATAGTTCTAAAGTAGTTACTACGTCAACGGGAGCATTTACATAAACTTAAACTTTCTTCTTACATCAATCGTGATTTAAGTTCTAACTTAGACTTTTTTTAATTAACTAGGTACTCTAACCCGTACGATGCATGAGTTTTGTAGAGTTTCATATATAAGTATCAAATTGATTATATTATTAATTTTAAAGTTACATTCAAAGTCATAGAAAAAAATCAAACTAAATGATGATTGAGAGTGATTGACATGCAAAATCTCAAAAAAGAAAATTATAAACACTCAGTTTGCATCAACAAAAATGAATATGGAATCAAAGTTATAAATTAAATTCTGTAAAAGTAATCAATCGTGGAAATAAACACAATAAAAATGATAAATCATAGAGAACACTATAATGAAAAGAAAATAATATACAATAGTTTGCAAGGGCTACTAAATATATAAAATGAAAAAGAACTACTATGTGGTAACAGAAAGAAAACAAAGAATAATGAAAAGGAATTGATATGTAGTAACTGAAAGAAAACAAAAATAATGAAAAGGAACCACTATAAAAAATGGCTAACCGCATGAGCTGCTAAATCTATAAGAAAGAAAAATGAAAAGGAACTGCTATCAAAAAAGAAACTGCCAATAATGAAAAGAAATTGATATCGAAAAAGGAACCGTCAAGTTGACTGTCAAGGTGTTGGTGGCTTAAAAAAGGGGATTTAGGATCGCATATCCATTTTAGAAATAACAATATTTCAATAAAAATGTTAGTGGTCTAGTGGTAAAAGTTCTAAGATGTTGTCATGTGTTACCCAATTCGATTTCTGCAAACCCATTTTTCACAATAATTATTTTGACCTGTCAAAAAGGACGAGATTAGAGTTAATTAGGGTTGATTAAATACTATCTAACATTTAGTATAATAAAGATAACGATAAATTATATTCCCTCCGTTTCAAAATACATATCACAATTTTTCAATGTGCACCATTCACATAACTTATTTTGACCATATTTTTAACTAATATATATATATATATACACACACACACACATAAAAATGTTAACATGTAAGATGTTTTTGATTTGTCTCAACGAATATTTTCAGAATATCAAATTTCTAATAATTTTTTATTATATAATTAAAAATACTAATGGTCAAAGTTTTGTATTGACATGCCTACAGTGGTTCAATGCGACATGTATTTTGAAACGGATGGAGTATCGCAAATTCGCAAAGGTATGTAAGTAATCAGATGGAAACTGCTAACGAGTGTCTCAAGTGCACTATATTTTCTTATGAAAACTTGTACACTTAATGCATCGAAAATTGAAGTATTAAACTTTTTCAATGAATAATTTCTTAATTAAAAATTCTTAAAAAGTGTTTATAGGATTCTCGTTAACAAAACCCTAACTACAGTAGCAGTTGACAAAGAGTTTGATCTAAAAATAAAAGCAATGTATTTTCTTTGATGATGTTTGGCTTCCATCCTTTGAACACCATGTGAAGCCCTCAGTTAGTAAACCTTTTGTAGATGTCGATAAAGTGTTGTACTCTAGCCACTTTTCGAAGTGTCCAACAATGGTCGGTCCCCTCTTAAGAACTATCTACTGCATGTGTTCACTTCATTTTCACCCTTATGTAACTAATGAGTACTATAAGTAACATTTTATACATAACACCCAAACATATACAAGTGGACAAGGACGGCTTACGCTTTCAAATAAAATAGGGCCAACCATAAGTTTTAATTTGGACACTAGTTAATGAAGAAAAAAATATCAAGTTTTTAATTTTAAAAAAAACCTTGAACTCTTAAGAAATTGAATTTGTCTGATTAAAAGATAATTCTAAAGACACTTGTTAAGATAATTCTAAAGACACTTGTTGGTATTATTCAATAAAATCATGTTCATGGGGTGGTTTGCATGCCTGGAAGGGAAGGAGGCTCATTCATATCAATTTGGATACCGAATTGTAAATATAACTCAAAATGTTGCACTCATAATATAATTTTTTTTTCTTAAATAATCGAATTTAGAGTGAAAGAATGATGTCTTAATCCACATTATCAAAGATTCTACAGGCCAATTTTTTTTTTAAACGGTAAATATTATTAAGCAATACCTACACAAGAGACACGTGGTACGCAAATCATCAACGAATACAACAGAAGTCGGAAATATACGGAACACCCAAAACCACCAACTGACCAACCCAAAAACGCAAAAGGGCCACCCCAAAAGCCCGGAACGGACAAATCTCTGGCATGCAATCCAATATAAGGCACTAAATTAAAGAATACTTATGAAGAGATTTGTATTTAACTTTAATTATTTTCTTGTATCAAATTATACTACCTCCTTTTATGTCCTTTAATAACATTTCATTGCTAAAAAGAGTCAAAGTGAGGGATGTATGTTAGGAGAGAAAAGATTTGTGGACACTTCCAAACCCCCACCTCTTCTCTCTTAGGGTGGAAATGTGAGACTTGTTTAAGATGTATAACTGGGGGATGAGATGTGTCTAGATACAACCACCTATAATTTAAATTTAAATTGAATTATATATTATGTTCGAGAGTTGTGTTATTTGAACAACCAATTTTATGACAACTTTTAGGACAATGTTAAATTTACAAAAAAAAAAAATGAGGCATTGACACAAAACCAAATCATTAGATAGAAAAAGTAAAAACATAATGTGAGTATGAGAGAGAAAGATATCACTAAAATTGTTAAAAATAGTTGTACAAATATCAAATCTCTACGTTCAACCGGCCAAAGTTTTACATTATATATCAGATATTTTATATATAATGATAATTATGAATGAAATGATTGCTCATTATGCCTGATCATAAAATGATAAGATGTAGACTACCATATTCATTTGACCAATAGGGAGCTGTGCCATTTGGCCATTTATGGACCATTGCTTTATCTTTCAGTGCGGCATGGTTTGATTCAATTCCCGTATCTTCCTTTTCCAACCTTGAAGGCTCAACTCAAATTCTTCACCAAGATTTTTCATAGCTATCAAATCCAAACCAAGCTTGAAAAACTTCAAAGTTTGCTCTACCTTTTATCCAAAAGCACCGTGCAAACTTCATCCTTCATCAATTATAAGGTGAATATGGTATCAAATATCTCTTCATATAAGTTAGCTAGATGCATATGTATTATCTTTTCTACTATAACTAGGGTTTATGTTTATAATAATTTCAACTTGAAATTAAAATGTTTTGGGTGCCTATACTTGTTCAACTCTCTGTTAGTTTGTGTTATGTAGTTACATAATTGTTACCGTTATCCCTTATTTTAATTTGATTTTGGTTTTCCCTATTATCTTATGGTAAATAAATAGTTTTTTTTTCCTCTTAAAGAGGTATATAGCTCTGCATGTTTATAAGTACAAAATTTGCTAAAAATTTATATTTATCATATGGCATATACCTTGGCATGTTTCAATGGCTTATTCTATTTATACTAGGTTTCTAATTGAGTGGATTTAGTGCATTAGATATCAACTAATTTTTTTATTAATGATTAATAATATTAGCAATATATGTCATTTGTTCTTTATAATTAATAATCGTATTCAACTTCATATCGGATGCAGATATATGTTTCTTAAAAGAGAGTGAACAATCAAAGAGTGAAGGGGCAAAATTCTCCATCTAGAAACCAACAATGAAGGACATTACAAGATGAATAAGAATTCAAAAGAAGATTTTCCATTGAAACAAGAGGTACATCAAAATTCAAACGATCATGAAAAAGAAAAGGCTAATTCACCATCATCAAGCTCCTTAGCTTCATCACAATGGCCAAGATTGAAAGATCCAAGAATTGTCAGAGTATCAAGAGCTTTTGGTGGAAAGGATAGACATAGCAAAGTATGCACAATAAGAGGATTGAGAGATAGAAGAGTAAGGCTTTCAGTACCAACAGCTATTCAACTTTATGATCTTCAAGATAGGTTAGGGCTTAATCAACCTAGCAAAGTTGTTGATTGGTTGCTTAATGCAGCAAAAAATGAAATTGATCAACTTCCACCATTACCTAATTTTCCAACTCTAGGAACAAATTTCAACTTTGGTTTTCCATCTTCTAATGAACTCAACAATCAACAATTGTTCAATTTCAATAGGAACAATATTCATTGGGAAGGTTCAACTTCAAGTCAAAATTCTACTTGGAAGTCAAGCCCTAAAGAAGTTTCAAGAGAATTGGTTAATGATAAACCAAATTACTTGATGAATAGTACTCAAGAAGAGGAAAATATTAACAAGCAAGGAAACAATATTGAAGTTCCTACTGCAACTGTTTTTCCAAATAATAACAATATGTTACAAAGACCAAATCACCCTTCATTTCTTGGTTTATTAAATACTATGCCACTTGGTACTAATTACCAATGGGGAACTTCCAATGATGCTGAAAATTCTTCTCAATTGGGAAACAATGGCTTTATTACATCTTTGCCACCAATGTTGTCTTTATCAACTGGAAATTCTTCTCAAATGATGTTAGGAACAACACAATCATATTTTTCTTCAAATGTTAATGCAATGGAGATGGATCATCATCAAAGAGAAATCCACAACCATCATTACAATCAAATGTTGAGTTCATCAAGTTCTTCTCAGAATCCAATGACTAATTCTCTCAACAATCCATCCTTCAGTTTGGCCAAGTTTCTACAAAACAGCAGACAAAATTCATCCAATAAAGAACAAGAGTTCACTACAAAGTGATATTACATAAAGAAACAAATACAAGGTTTATCTGAATTCTCCTCTTCTCAAAATTTGAATGGTACATGAAGATTGTTGTGAGACTATATATTGAGATTTGAATAATCATTACATATTAGTTGTTTTATGAGTGCATGTTTGGAGTTTCTATATAGTATTAGTTTCTTGCAATTTTAGGTGAACCCTTTAGTTGAATCTATGGCTATCTAAGGGTGGGTGATTTAGGAACTCTTTTTGATTTGATAATTTATTGTTTAACTCAGATAATACATCGTGCAAATTGGTTTACTTTCTAATCTACAATGAGAATGTTGTTCAAGATGATCATGTGTGGTAGATTTTAATCTTCTAAATCTTCTATACCTATATATAAAGGGAATCATACCCTTCATTTAAACTATTATAATTACAATTTTATCTTTTGTACAATATTTTTTAAATATTTAACTAAAAAATCAATTAAAATCTGATTATTCCACTAAAATAGTAACAACATTAGTTAAATTGTTAATTTTTATTTGAGTGTGATATATTCCAAAAATTATACCAAATCTTGTTTGAACACTAATGTAGCTATAATATTCTTGTTCGTATATTTTGATGGTACATGAAAATCGAGTGATAGAATATTTTCTTTGTCGTCTATTAGCAGCGATTAAATATTTGAACAAGAAACGAATAGACGTCTTAATAGGGGAAAAAAAGAATGGGTTAACTTGCCTGTCTTAACGCTAGTATATTGTTATAACAATTTTGTTGATATATTTTGATGGTACACGAGAATCAAGATATATATTGTCTTTTTTGTCGTCTAGTTGCAGCGATTAAACATTTAAACTGGGGAACGCAGAGACCTCTTATTCGATAAAAATTAATGACTTTAATTAAGTCTTTAACTCATTAGGTTTTCTTTGCGAGTTTGGAGTTGAAGGGAGGGGAGGGGTTTGGAAAAAAGGAAGGAGCTAGTGGAAGAAATAGATGACATTGAGAGAGGAAGACTTTAGAGGTTTATTTTTCTTCATAATATAAAATCCTCCTCATTTGGGAAAACTCAAATATTGTATTGGATGAGGGTTTTGGGAGTTTTGGAGGGTTTACATGAATTCTTCAAATTTAAACTATGTAGTTATAATATTTCAAAAATTGAAAATAGATTAATTTTAAACATTAATTTATCATTCTCTAAAAACTTACTCTTTCAAAAAATATTAAAGATTTTACCAGTTTCCCTTGTATATACAACCCTCCAGAGTCTTCTCATCACCTCCCCTCCAAATTAAACTCCCAAACAAATTCTTAGGATCCATTTAGAAAGAAAAAAGGACTAACACATATTCATCAATTAATTATTATTTTGAAATAATTGATCATTAATGAGTTTTAGAATATATTTCAAATTGATTATAAAAAATGACCTTAATGCCTTCAAAACAATTTGACCACAATTATATTTTTTTAAAGGGTTATAACTCACTATGTCAAATTGATTAATTAAAACATTTTCGGGTAATTGGGTTTTTTTTTTCAAATACAAAGATGCACATTTTCTAACTTAGACCTTCATGTTTTTAGGTTGGTCTAAGTTAGCGAACCCCATATATATATATATATACATATATATATATATATATATATATATATATACATATATATATATATATATACATATATATATATATATATTAATTTCAAGTGCACAATATTATCAACATAATTTCACTATAGTCCCTACAAATCCTAATTAGTGGAAAAATTTGAATAAAATTTTGCAATGTAAAAGGTTATTTTTAATAATGTTAGAGTAAGAAATTAGATTGATACAATCCTATAATTACATGACTAAAATTGAGTATTATTTCTTGATATTTTTCAAGCTTTGTTCGAAGATAGATTCTTACTCATGCATGCGCGTTTGGCAGCACATGAATAACCATGTTTTATTCAAAACAGTACATGTCACTGTTTTCTGGCAGTCACTAAAAAAAGCTTACACATGAAAACAACCAAACAAAAATCTGTCTAAAGCAACGGAATTCAAAAGATGGGATCGTTTAGTGTAAGGGAACAACTTTGACATATAAATCACATTATGGATGGATAGTACTATACGTACTTTTAAAGAAAACTGAACAAAGAAACAAAAGTTTCAGAGTACTTACATCTTCTCTATACTTTGTCTCTGAATAAAGCTAATTATGCTGTGTGTGTACATGTCTTTTTGTAAAACTGTTAACATGGAAAATCAAACAGTAAATTGAGGAGAAAACAGAATGCCAGAATGTTGTGTTATGTTAATTTGAAATTTAATGTTTGGTGAAACATAAAGACATATATATAGCTTGCAGAAAATTTTACCTTAACATTCAACAAACATTTACTACTAAATTCCAGAAATTACAGAAACTCCAGAATTTGTAATATCATAACAGTAATAAGGTGTTTCAGTTAGGTTATATATATATATATATATATATATATATATATATATATATATTTTTTTTTTTTTGTCAAGGTTATATATATATATACATGTCTTCGGATAATTGTTTATTTAATTGTGCAGTGTCAACATTTTATCATAAATTAAGATATCAACTACATATATTGATCTTCCTCATAGATTTTAACTGAATAAAATATTCACCTTTCACGGTTAATATTGAAAGTCTGAGGAAAAAAAACAAATCAAGATTATTTATTATTTTTTTGGGAGTTGCTATTTTTTTTATTAGAAATGGATTAATTATAATATTTTTCTACGAGTTGCTCTTTTTTCTCTTGGAAATTTTTTGATGGACACTTTATTAAATATATACACTTTAAAAAGATAAAGAGATAAGAGAGAGTGATCTGATATGATAGATATGATAAGTTTTTGTGATGTGATATGAAAAGAAAAAGAAAATTTGATATTGAATGGGTGTAGAGAGTTATAAGATATAACAAATGAAAAATTAAAGAAAAACTATTGAATTAATGAGAAATACTCATCCCTCAAATATCTACATCAAGAATAAGCTACAATTGGGAGAGATGACGCATCAACTCCTTTACCCTTCAGTCCACGCCATAAGTACTTGTAATGAGGGGTGGCCTTGAGCACGAGCAGGAAGGGATACCCGAAACCCCAAAAAAGTCGTAGGACCAGACCTACTTGCCACTAGGCGAAGCCATGCACCCCCTAAAACCTCATTTAACACCGATGTGGCTCGACCAAGTTTATAAGCAAAACCTCAAATGAAAGAGCCATTTGATCCTAAATAAAACCTCTCCCACTACAGTGAGACAAATCCTTCAATATTGATCTTGAAAGAGTCTGTAGGGGGAGGGTATCACTGCCATTGTTTCCACACGACTGTATTCCATATAACTGTTGGTCTTGATGAGAATATAATGATGAATGAAAGATAATTGTGAGTAAAGAAATGCCAAAAATTAATCAAGTTCAGTTACTAGTCTGACAAATATTGTGATAAGTGATAACTTTTTACCCATGAGTCACGATTACAAAAATCAATGGTTAGTGCCATTCATACATATCCATTGAAGAAGACCAATACTAATTAGGCTCTCAATGGTTGGAACCAATATTAATCTTAAGAGCTTCCTTGCAACGAAGGAATTCTTCCACATCTGATAAACACTAACTTTCTTTTATTGAGCAATTCATGTAAAATTTATATGAATCCCTAACAATTTTATATGAATCCCTGACTATTTAATTCTATTCTAAATTTTAGAACGCTCTCTCCTCTCCTCTCTTTAGAAAAACCTTCGCGCATCAGCCACTCAATCCTTTCTTCTACACCAAAATCCAAACGTTTCCGTCTGTTCGGTCATGAGGGGAGGCCGGAACCGACACAAGGAGCCAGTTGATGCTTTCTATGCAACGGGTTGGCTGCCTTGGTTGTACCCTTCATCAAACCGGGGCTCTGATACTAGAGCTGGGTCATGAGGGGAGCCCGTGGGAATGTCCACGTAGAGGCTAGAACAACCACACTAGTAAGAGAGACGTCAAACTCTTACTCAAAACCATAAGACAATATGTTTATGGGTCCTCTCACTTATAAAGTGTTCAACCTTTATATAACTAACACTTGCACACAACACTCCTCCACAAGTGTGAGTCCATCTATTCATCATGATCCCCCCTCAAGCGGAAGCTCTTACTTTCTTGTATCACCGTAGTTGGCTTCTCCGCAACGGACCTACACAAGGTACTTAAACCACCGTTGCTGGTTTCTCCACTACCGATCGGCTGCCTCGATCATACCCATCATCGAATCGGAGCTCTGATACCACGGTTAGATCATGAGGGGAGCCTAAGGGACCGTCCATTTCGAGGCTAGAACAACCACACTAGTAAGAAAGATGCCACAATCGTTGCCAAAACCTTGAGGCAATGGTTTATGGGTCCTATATATTTGATGTGAGACATATAACTCACACTTGGGCACAACACACCCCCTCAAGTGTGAGTCCATCAATTCATCATGTTCCCCCATCAAACGGATGCTCTTACTTGCTTGTATCGTCGTTGTTGCTTTCTCCGCAACGGTACCGACACAAGGAGGCACTTGCTGCTTGTACCGCCGTTGCTGCTTTTTGCGCAACGGGTCGTCTGCCTCGGTTGTACCCTTTGACGAGCCGGGACTCTGATACCCCTCTTGGGTCATGAGGGGAGTGCGAGTTACTGCCCACATCGAGGCTAGAACAATCACACTAGTGAGAGAGACGTCACACTCTTACCCAAAACCTTAAAGTCATGGGTTTATGAGTCCTCTGACTTATAAATCGTTCAAGCTTCACTTTTCTATCCTACGTCGGACATAATTACACATACGCATGACACTGTCGTGATGTAACTGTTGATTGTGGTGGTGCGTTCGCTGTTCATAGGTGCGCCACCGTCTGACCCCATCCAGGGTCACACAACGATGCCACATCCTCCTACGGTGGCGGTCGTTCGTCTTAAAGCTTTATCAACCTCTTAGATTTTGGGTTTGCTTCAGTTACCACTAAATCCTGTTAGATCGAGATGATCTTCACGATCTGTCACAAGATTTGGGTTGAGGTTCACTATCGGACGCTAAAAACATTTGAAAACGACGGTGTCTCTACTTACCTTGTGGCCACATCGGACGTTTCTGTAGTTGTTTCTATTGTTTAGAGAATTATTCCACTACCGTGTTGATTCGTATGGATGGGTTGAGATGTCTCTTCGTTGCGGTCAAAGTTTCTTATTCTCGAGAGGGTTGTGATGCTTTGCCAATTTGTTGCTGGTGTGGTTGCTACGTGAATCTCATCGGTGTTGGAGGTTGGTTCATAAACCATAATGGTTTGTCTCTAGTTCGCTTTCGGTACTATTGTCGAGCCAGAAATGGTCGTTATTGTGCTGCAGATGCTGTAAAAAGTTTGTATGTGTGGTTTCGCTAATTACCGTGTTGAAGGTCGATTCCACTCCCTACCATCAACTATCTGTGATTGAAATGATATTGTATGGACTCGAAAGAGTCGTTAATGCTTGTTGCTTGATTCAAGGAGTTGATGGTACATGATCCGATTTTGTGTTGACAATCATTTCATTCGCCAAATTATAGACATGTTTGGTCCTCACAAATGGCAGTGTTTGTTTGTTTGAATTGATTAGAGTTGGATCCAATGTGTGTTGTTCTTTTTTATATATTATCGGTTAGGGTTGGTTCACAATGATTGAATGGGTCAGGTTTTATGTCCCCCAGTTTTTATGTAAGTTTTTCCTTTTTTTAATATATAAGCAATTGACCAAAGATTAAAGTAAGTCACCAACTTATTTAGAACTGCTTCATCATTGCAAGATGAATAGTAATAACCGTTGAATCTGTAATCTCTTGTTCACAAGAATGGTTTGTCAATTTCAGATGCCTTCATACAGATTTTTCCATTTTTCTCGATTCAGAGTGTCTAGGTACACCTAGGTTTCCTTAAAGAAAAAAAAATCCTTTAATTACGAGTTGTCTTGTGAAGATCACAAATTTAGAACGGTGGTTCATGGTGATCCAGTGTGACACAGGTTGAGTCTTCATAGTGGAGGAGAAAGGTGTATGTGCTAACATTTCAACATTCAAGGCAATATTTGAGAGAGGTGGTTATGTGCAAAAGTGGTGAAAAGTGAAGTGTGCCTTTAGAGTGACGCTGAGTCACCCTTGTATATGCGATGAGAATGCTAACTGTCTCCGTGATATGCGGCGTAATCCAAGGGAGTGGTTAGAGATGATGTGGACGACGTAGATAACGCAAGGCGTGCTCCTGTGTGATAATCTGCATGAGACTTAGAGTGTTCCCTCTCCATTCATGTCCTTGTGTACCCATGGGCCTTGGCTCATTGGGTGTTGTACTATTGGGCTCTTGCCAGTCCGGAAGAAAATAAATGTTGTCGTTTGGAGAGTTTGTTACATCGCACGACGATGACAAACAAACATGGAAAATTTCTAGAGTTGTCTCGTCCGAAGAGACAATCTCGTTGCCAAGCGAGATAACACAAAATTGAATTTTCTCAAATAAACACCTTCGTCAAGCAAAACCAGACCCTCGCTAAGTTGTGACTATAAAAAAAGTTTCTTTAAAGCATTAGTTAATCCTTAGATTGAGATGCCTTTGTTAAAAACATTTTCAAAAACATAATTAAATAATATGAACAAGAACACACATTCTAAAATGGTCTTCGAAGATAATTGGTTTTGCCAAGGAAACATTGATGTTGCCTTTTATTTTGTGAGGGAGCACATTCTAAAATGGCGTTTGATTTGTTTGTGTCGACTTCTACTCATTTTATAGTATAAAAAAGTCTAAGATTTCTCTTTGTGGATACACCAAAAGCACATTTAGTCGGATTCATTTTCAAATTGAACTTCCTCATTCTTTCGAAAGAAGTTTTTAGATGTTAGAATAGAAATGGTCTAATTTTGATTTTGATTTAACCACAACATCATCAATGTATACCAGCATAAAGTCATCTATAAAATCATGGAAAGTTCCAAAAGAATTCGGCCATCTAAATGTAGTTTTATATACATCTTCTTCCATAATGAACTAATGTAAGTAGGTTTAACCCTTTAGGTTTTCACCCTCTTCAGCCAAATATACTTTGCCAAGTGGATCTTGAGCTTCCAACCTCTATTTCACCATACCAACTATATTTGAACTCTAAAGGGGAATCTTAAAATATACAGTCAAGTAATTCGTATTCCTGAGAATTTTTTTATCTTCATTATGCATAAATTTCTGAATCCAATATCTCCTCAATAGCCTATTGTCTCCTAATTCTTCATTCAAAACCATATCCTCATAAATTTGTGGTATGTTAGTTCATTCTTCGAGACTAGCTACCAAAGCTTTCAGTATGTTGGCCTCGAAAGTTATTCTTAATTTGTTTTTGGCCATCTAAGCTGAAATATGAGCAATGAACGTTTGAGTGGATCATATAAGGATCCTATTTTTGGCTAAATTTCAACCCAAGTTGTTTTACTCGTCTATGTTATGTTGGAACTTGGTTTAAGGATTCAATTTCTTCAAAAACCTTTCGGTATTTATTATCTCAGTGTCTTCCTTCTTGTAATTTGATTCATCTGCTATCAAATGCTCTACGTCTTTCTTTATCCCATAGAACCAATAATTGATAAACAGTGGATGGAATAGAACCAAAAACATGTATCCACTCTCGTCCCAATAATAAATTGTAGTGATTTTGAAAAATGAACGTTGTAGGACAAAATACTTACCCAACTTTTAAATTTAAAGAAACGACTCCATTCGATTTCAATGTTTTAGCATTGAAGTATGTGACAACGATTTCACGGGGAACCAAGTCTTTCTCAATTTTTTTGAACTTTTTTAGGGCAACATTTAGTATTAAATTCACTGCAGCAACACCATTTATTAAGACTCTATTCATCATTGTTCCTTCATCCACTTCCACTTAATTAAATGAAAAGAGGTTTAAGTGACTTCTCATCTTCTCATATGGTTGGCCAAAAAATGAAAAATCCCAAGTTGGCTTGTAAGTTTCCCTTGGCACATAAGCAATCATGCTTGTTCCTTGTTCAAGGTTAATTTTTCCAAATTCTTCCTCGAGTTTCTCTAAGCCTAAAACTTTCTCAATAAAATCTGCTTGGAATAAATAAATCATAGCCACTTCACAAATATCATATAGATCATCTTTAAAACCTGATTTGAATTTTTCTGTAATTTCTTTATCCTTATCTGGATAATCAACCAACTTAACGTTTATTTGTTTGGTTAATATTCCAATGGATTTTCCAACAATTTTTTTCAGTACTATTACCATGTTATTTAATGGCAACATTCACAAGTTTGTCACTATATTCATAAATTTGGAAGAATTTTTTTCGAGCACTGTGCTCTTCTAATCTGTTTCTTAGATCTATTTTCTCTAGACCAGCGAGGTTGCCTAAAAACATGAGGCATATAATTATTAGCCTTTTAGAATTGATTCTTCTCCAGACCACTAATATGTGCCAAATTAATGTTAATTTATATGACACTTATTAACTTATTTTGCAAGTAATCAATGTAAAAACCTCTCAATTTAATGTAAATACATAATACTAATATTTTTAGGCTAGTTAGCTGCTATTATCTATTTTTCATCACTTTATGTACGTCACTGGTTTGATTTACAATTTAAAAAAGATTATGAGTTCAAGGTAATTGTCTCTGACAATGTAGAAGGAAACTTGTACATGAGTTTATTACCTTCTCATAAGGGCCAAAGATTGGTACTTAAATCAGCCGGCTAGCACTTCAACAAACTGTAATACCTTGGAGGATACATTCATAACTATATTATTTCCTCAAGTCAAAACTCATGATGGAAAGACAACAATTTTTGTATTTACACAAGATGTAAATCAGACTCTCTGTGAAGCATGGGAAAGGTACAAGTCCATGCTTCGCAAATGACTAAGCCCTAGATTTGATGACATCACACAAATTCACATCTTCTTAAATGCCCTTCAGCAACAACACAAACTTCTACTTGATGCAACAACACGAGGATCATTAATGTCGAAGAATATTAATGATGCCATAAATATGAAAGTGTCCTGGTTGTGAATGATTAGAAGTCAAAATACAATAGAAGGTATACATCAAAGAAGGGTGGTATCCTAGATTTGGATACTAATTATGCTCTACTAGCTCGAAGCAAGCTCCTTACAAATATATTATGGAGGAACAAGGAAAGAATTTTTTTAAAATTCATAGTAAATCAAGTTGATTTGTGAGGAGAAATCAAAACAAGTAATGTAGCGTGAATTGTGTGCAGAATCGAACACTACTGGTTTATGTCCTCTAGATGAGGAAATTAACTTTGTGAATAATTAATATTGACTTAACCGGTATCCTAATCATAATCAATATGAAAACAAAAAATCTAGCAAGGTAACAACTTATTACACTAGGAATCGACTCCCTTATTAACAATATCAATAAAATCAACAATTCCATCAAATTTTGCAAGATGACCACACACAAAAGCTGGAAAACACGTTAAACAAGTTCATGCGAAAGTCCCCAAACAATCAAAACAACAAAGATACCTCTATCAAATATTTGGAGGTATAAATGGGGAAGCCTGCAAAACAGCTTTATGATAACCAAAACGGGAAATCTAGTGCTAATAATCAAGATAATCCTAAGGAGAACTATAATGCAATGGTTGTTGAAGAAGCTAACACAAGCTCAAATGATAAAGATTCTGATGAAGAAGGGTCCTTTCATTTCATCTTAAACAACTAGTAGACTATTTCAATGGCGAAATAAAAAATGAAGTATGTTGTGTGTTGGAAAAGGGATGCAAAGAGTGCACAACCAACATGGGGTAGTGTGATGAGTCAAATACAACCGAAAGTGCCATATCCACCTACTCCCCTTTAAAAAATTGGAACATCTAAGAAAGCGAGGTAGAGGACGACTAGCATGATGAAATAATTTGTCAAAGTGAAAGATATGCAAGCTAGCAGTATTGTTGAGACATTGCATACCACAATACCTCAATCATCTGAATATCAGAATCTATGAAGGGATACACTACCAGTTACCGTTGGTGGGGTCAATTTTTATAAAGCATAAACTATGTAACGCCCTATTTCTATTAAAGCGATAAAACACGCGAATATAATAAATATTCAAGAAATAAGCGCTACGTCTTCAACCAATATCAAAACAACATGCATGCATATATGTATAAGTTCTCAACAGTCGCAGCGGATATAAAACATACATCAATTAATCCAACATGTGAACATATAAATCTCCAAGTCCCGACATATGGGCAATAATCAAAAACATGAGCCAAAATAATAAGTACAAAGACAACGTCATAATCAGAGTCTAAATCTAGACTCGACAGAAAGGTAGAGGAAGCATCCGCTATCCTCAAATCAACTCACCAAGCAAGCAAAACTACTCCTACACTCTGTCTACCCGTCCATACGGAAAGGCAGTCGGTCAAAACCACTGGGGGTTAGCTTCACATCAATAATAAGAAACAGTTGAAAAGAACATCATTAATTAAATCTCAATTAACAAGTGCATTCATCTATAACATCGTCCATCAACACAATGTTTTCAATCATCACAATATACAATGCATCAACACATTTATCGTCAAACCACCATCAACACATAAGCAAATATGACTCATGCCAATTCATGCTATGCGCCTAGACTCAACTTCTATATGCATGTGGTACCAATCTCCTCAAGGTCGTCACCTTATGATGCAAAAAACACATCAAAGTCAACGACTATAATCAACGGCTATATGGATATCAACATGCGACTCGACATATGATGAATGAACATATGACTCAATCAACCATGCATATGTTCTCAACAAATCAACGGCTATATTCAACGGCTATATTTATACCACTTCCACCAATTGCATTCAATCAAGTATGTATACTAATTTAACATCAACAACGAATCAACAATTATCAACTTCACATAATTCCTCACAATTCAAGTAACGGAGAAAATTCACCAATTCATGATAGTCATCATATTCAACACTTAGCAATCATTCACGTATCCTCAAATATTCATACAAAGCCATTTACAAAAGGTTTCCATGATAATCGGTCTTAAGGATTAAATTTAACAAAGTTCGTCTATGGTTAAGCAAAACAACCAACATATAATTTTCAAAGTAAAACAACACTAATGCCTCAGCTATGTATGCTCTTAGAGCACATATGTGTGCAGTTGAACATACATTTGCATTTCATCGGCTATTTACATCGGAATCATAGAAATCACAAAGTTAGCCTCTTTTATTGCTTTTCAAAAGAATTCAAATTTTCAAAGCAAAACAAGTTAATCATCATTGAATTCATTCACAACCATTTTTAGAAATCATGTATATAGTATACAACATAATCTCACCCCTTTTCCTAAAGAAAAACAAGTTTCGGAAAAATCGATGTTTTGACGTTTCCAAAAGCTTTGAGATGCAATCATCCAACCAAGTCTAATTTCTTATTCACTTGATGTTTACAGAGTTTTAAAAAGTTCAGTTACATTAAACTACATCAAAGAATCAGTTCGGAATGGCTCGGATCGACCCAAAACCTCAAAAACGACAAAATATGAGTGGCTACACTGAGCAACTTGCCACGGCTAGTAATTCGATCACTCGCCATGGCGAGTTGACACAGTAGTCACTCACCAGCTCGCCATGGCGAGTTGTGTTAGTTGGCAGAAAATATGTTTTCGGGAAAAACTTCATTTTCACCCAAAATCCCCAATTTTTATTCCCCAATGCCCAAATTTGTTTCCAAAGTTTGTCTAAACGTTTCTAAACATAAAAAGACACTCAAATCCATATGAAACTTGAATCAAAACATCATTTCGACAAAAATACCATTTGACTCATTTTCATGAAAACCTCAAGAACAGCACAAATTCACATCAAGTTCAATGATTATGGATACCCATAGCTTCAGTCAACAATAACAACATATCACAACAGCAACAACAACATATAATTCCACCATAAATCAACAACATGTCAATATTCATCAATTGAACACAATTCACAACATAACCAACATCATCTCATTATATCATTCAATTTTCATGTTAACAACTTAATCAACAACTAATTCATATACCCAAACATGTTTTAGATCATATGAACAAGAATTAAACAAATTAAGTTCATAAAAATCACTTATTCAAATAAGCACTTATGCAAAGAATTAGGGAAGGAGATGAATTAAGAGATTACTATTGAAATCTAACCCCATTACCTCTTTTCTTCACAAAGCTAAGCTAATCCTTCACTCCCCCTTGCTCCTAGCTTGATTCCTCTTGGATCTTTTCTCTAACCCTTTCTCTATCTCTAACCTCCTTAGCTTATGAATGAAAAGTTAACCTAGTTTCTCTCTAAGTTAAGTTCATACACTCACATCTAATTAGAAATGTTACTACTCACTTAACTAAGTAAAATGTCTAATTATCACCATAACAAAATAATTACTATTAAGTACCTCTAGTCTTAGCAAAGAAACTATTCACCTCAAAATACTTAAATAATGTCAATTCTAAGTTTACTAAATTTGTTCCCTTAATAAATGACCAAAATACCCCTCAGTCTAAAATGACTAAAATACCCTTCTAACACCGAATTTCGATAATCCCAACCAAAATACACACAGAGACAACTAATCACATACAAGCACATGTAAACACATATAAAATCGAGTGAACAACAAATGTTACAAACTACACTTAGATTAAGCAACAACTTCATAGATTAAGCAACAACTTCATAGATCTGGATTACGTCAAAGAAACTATGCAAAAGGAATTTGTGAGGAATTTTATTTTTTCCGTCACTAGTTTCCCTCTCTAATTTTGCTTTTTCTAGTAGTGAAAATCGAGTGAACAACAAATGTGCTACAAGTGGCTGACGGATCCTATCAGAAGCTATGCAAAAGAAAAGATAATGCCTACATCACAATTGGTGGATGAAAATTCAAACTCGACTTTCTTCTTATGGAAATGAATATGGGTGATATTTCACCTTTAATCCTTGGCAAACCATTGATCCCAAATGCTCAGATGAATTTAAACATTGATGATAACACCCTCACCATTAAAGTTCATAACATGGAGGTGCGTTACATCCTTTTGAGAAGGCCACACAATTTTCCAACTCTAGAGGATGCTTAAGGAAGTTATCTAAACCATCCTAATTTAAAATGATAAAGGCATCGAGCAAATGACGTAAAACAAGTGTTTGTAGGGAGGCAACCCACTTTTCAAATCCCTTGTCTATACATTAAGAAATTTACATTTTTTTCATGTTTAATAATTACAAACATATTTTTTTTTGAGATGGTGATGGTTACTCAGAAATGGAACTTAATTTTTGAACAATCTATTTTCTTTCAATTATGCTGGACAAGGACCTGTTCACCTACTAAATCTGGGAAAATTTCAAAATTTCTCTATATATGGTACTTTGCTAGGCAAGGCACATGTATTGTTCGGAAACATAACTCTACGAAACACAAAATTTACATATTTCAAAGTATAACCACCCTCACTAACTTACATCCCTCATTAACACACATTTATCGCACAAAATAATCACTCTACCACAAACTCTTTCTTATCTATTTTCAAACTTTTTCTTATCTATTTTAACCCACTTTCTTATCTTAAGCAAACTCTTTAACCCATAAGCATATTTCATAACCTAAATTTTCGAAACCCATTCTCTAATTTATCTTTTTTCAAACTTTAACCCTCTACCACAAATTTTCATCAAAATTTCTTTAATTTTGCAACAACGATGATAGGTCGTCTTACATTATTTTTAGCATGTTTTTCAATCATTTTCAGTAGGTTTTACATCTAGAATATAGGAGTATTAGAGCAATTCCATATGATTTCGGGACATTTGTAATGTTTTATATATTTAAGTTTGTAATTATATTGTCGCGTCATTTTTCGGAGATCAAGGCTATTTGATTAGCGTTTGACTCACTATTTTATTTCACGACTGAACTTTTAATTTTTAAGAAAAGAAAGTGGAAAAAAGTTCAAATACCACTTTAAAAGATATAGGGTTCGGGGGTTAGTTACATAAAGGAAAGATATTAGCACCCTTTATATCCGTAGTACTCTACGGGAACCTCTTGGTTTTATTTAATTTTTGTGCTATAACTTACTTAGTTGGAATTTAAAATGATTAAGAGAAAAAACCTAATTATCTACATTTTTACTGATTTGGAAGGACGAGTGTCCTTTGCCTACGTACCCGTAAGGGATCAAAACCTCGTAGTTCGGGGTAAAAATTGACGTTTGATTTGTTTTGTGTTTTTTATTATGTTTTGAAAAGGTTTTGAGGAAAAAGCCATGTGGCAAATTGGAATTGATTTGTGTTTTTTATAGTAAGAGAAAATAACTCAAAGTAGTAAAATTAAGTTGATTGAAATTTGATTAAGAAAATAAAAATAAAAAGGGATCACTTGATTTTGGATCAAGGTTTATTATGAAAAATGTTTTTTTGTGATTTTGAATGTTTTTGTGGTTTTTTGAAAGATTGAACTAGAATATAAACTAACGGAGCAGAAAAATAAAGCGTAGGTACCGTATGGTGGCGTTGGACCACCACGAGGACCTTTAACCTAAACTACCAAACATAAAAGGTAAACATACACACACACACATGCATCTAAGGCTATTACATAAAATCTATTATACATTTTATGGTCTGCGTAAAGTAAATATGCATGAAAAAATAAATATGTAATATATGGAATAATAAACCTAAACTAACAATGATGCATGAGGAAAAAAAATACAATACTAAAGAAAACAAAAAATGCACAAAGAAGAAATTAAAAAAGAAATGCAAAGGGGCACTAGTTCTTTTTATGATGGAATCTCTTTAAACTTCGGAGAGCAGCTACGGCCTTATAATTGGAACAGAATAGGACAGCCACGGCAAACACCTGTTAATGATGGAAACTCTAACCAAAAATAAAGACACTAAGGCCTGTCAATTGATGGATTCTCTAGCAGCTGCTGCCAGAAACAATTCAAAGCAATTTGATATTATTGAGAACAGTAAAGCCACGCGGCAATTTATATATATGTATGTATGTGGAACAAGGCAATCAAAAGTAACAATATAGCAATCCACAATTGAAATAGGCGTAGCAACAAGATTGAAGGTGGAATTAAAATATTATTTGAGAGCCACTTGAAATAAAGAGAATAGTAACAAAGGTAATGGAATGATATAATGAGAACAGCAAATTGAAAGACGTAACAAAGGACAATTGAAATTTCAAAATTCGCTGGAAACAAGGTTTCTCAAATTTATGTTATGTTACGGCGGCCGCAGATTGAAATCAAATGAATTGGAATCTAGAACAGTAGTGATAAAAAATAAAAGAAACAACGTGAAACTTGAAGTTGAATTAAATTGAAAAGAAAAATATTATGCAGAAACTGTATTCAAATTTGCGGTAACTAAAAGGTTTCAAATAAAATAAAACTGAAATTGAAAAACTAGGGTTCTGAAAAATGCAGCTGCTAGGGTTTTGATTTGCAAGATTTTTGAAATATTTGTGTGTGTAAATTATGGTGTTGGGTAAAATTGTGCGTGATTAGTTGTGGCTGCAGGTTGTTCTGATGCAGGTTTTCTTTTATAGGAGTAGGGTTGAGGAAAAAAGGAAATAATTTGGTGAGGAAAAAAAGGTGTTGACCCTAAAAATGTGGCACAGAGAAGAGAAGATATTTTTTACAGATTAGAATTGTTTTGGACTTATCATTGAATAATATAAGTAAAATAAATAAACATGCATATTTTTTGGATTTGTACCACTTTGGGACTTATCTAATAATATAAACAAAAATAAATATAAAACAGATAAATACGAAACTAAGATTATAAAAACGGTGAAATAAAAAATAAAAAATAATGGATAATAGTAAATAAATAAATAAAAGATGGAAATGAATAAAAATAAAAATTAAGAGGACCGATAATAATAATAAAAAAGTGATAAGAGGGCCTGACTCGGAACCAAAAATGAAGTATTTTAAAATACCTCTCTGCCGAAATTTTTCACTGAAAGGTCTGAGGTCGATTAGGGTCAAATGACACGTGTCGGTGGGATCTTGGGTCAAAAATTGGGGTATGACATATATTCTTCCTGAAACATGGCAATTTTAGGGCGTTTTGTTGTAATTCACGAAGAAATAATGCATATCGACAAAGCAAGACATTTGAATATTTGTGAAGACCTTGGGAGGATGAAGCATGAAAGTTCCATACACCTCATAAGACTTTACAAAGGGAGGAATTATGTTCACAAGTTCCAAGACGTCTAATATGTAAGTAAACACCTAAATAGACGAAGAAATAGGCATTCCAGGGACTAGGCAGCACTCACATGAGCATGGCACACATTTCCATGCGCCAGGGCACATGAGGAGGCTCTTGGTGCATTATTCTAGGCGTCTGGCACCTATTCCTTGCGGGCCAAGGCACTGCTTTGTCACTTTTTGTGCAAAAAAACCTGGTATTTTAGCCCAAGTTTATAACGAAGTGGTCCAAGAGGGAGGCAAACACTTGAAGCTTCAAGGGAGAATTTTCTCTCCTCACTCCAAGTTTTTCTAGGGTATGTTTTATTTTATTTTTTGTAATTTGTATTTAGTTAGCATGTGTAACTAAATCTTTTTAGGCTAGGGTTCTAAGATGAACCTCTATTCTGGTTATTGAATAATTTATTAAATTTAAAGTCTTTATGTAGTTATTTATCTTTATGCTACTAGTTTTATTATTGTTGCGTAAGATTTGTCTCCTCTGAAGCATAACCCTGATTTAGGCATTTAGGGAGGTCCCATTACATAATATTGATGTATATATGTCTAATCAAGAAGTAATTAATTAGCAGCTAGGGAAAGAAACTGAAAGCTAGTGGACCCTAAAGGTAAGGTACTTAGGAAGGTGACATACGTAATATTGATGTATATCTGCGTGAAAGAGGAAGTAACTAGTTATAATTAAGAAAACATGTGACTTCACGACTAAAATCAGCCCTGTAACTCCACTCTCCTTTCTCCTTACGACTAAAATCAGCCCTGTAACTCCACTCTCCTTTCTCCTTGGTAAGGTAGACGCCAATATGGCTGCCCATTTGTAGAACTACTGAAAAGTAGATTGTGATATGTGCCTCTAAGATTCACAGACGGGCAGACCTTTAAGAAGATTGAGACTACACTGATGGGAATTTAGGAAAGCCAGTTTAAATCTATGTTTCAATTACCTGTGAGAGATTAAAACCCCACACATATGTCCTTGTGATCAACAGGTGCAACTCAACAACTGGAGGGGAATAAGCTCATATCTCTTAGAGATTAAGGCCCCACACATAAGGATCGTCGTGTTATTAGCATGTGTAACTTGATACCCAATAGGTAATTGTTTCAAGATAAGGTAGACGATGATAGGGTTGCTTGTTTGTAGAACTATCTAGAGGGAGAATGTGCTATGTGTTTCTAAGATTTCAATAGGCGAGGGAACCTTTAGGGTACTTTGAAATTAGGAACTTTATTATTCGTCATTGTTTCAAATACCTTTGACAACCCTGAATACACTTACGCGCAAAGGTTTAGATTTAGGTTCTTACTTTTTCGAAGGTATTTGAAACAATGACGAATAATAAGGTTCCTAATTTCAAAGTACCTTAAAGGTTCCTCATCTGTGAATCTTAGAAATACATAACACACTCTTCTCCTCATAAGTTCCCCAACCGGGCAGCCCTATCAGCGTCTACCTTACCAAGGTGAAAGGAGAATGGAGTTATTGAGCTGATTTAAGTCGTAAAGTCACTTGTTTCCTTACTTACTAACTGGTCACTACCTAATTTCATCAAATGTGCATCAATATTAGGTAGGTCACCTTCCTAAGTACTTATTATCAGAGTATGCTCACTTTCGTTTTTTTTCGTTAGTTACTAATTGATTAATTCCTGATTGGACAAATATAAATCAATATTATGTAATGTCACTTCCCTCAGTGCTTAAGTCATGGTTATACTTCAGAGGAGACAAATCTAACGTACTACAATAAAACTAAATAGTGAACAGAAAATAGAGGTTCATCTTAGAACCATAGCCTAAAAAGATTTAGTTACTCATGGTAACTAAAGAGAAATTACAAAAGAAATAAAACATACCCTAGAGAAACTTGGAGTGAGGAGATAAATTCCTCCCTTGAAGCTCCTAGTTCTTACCTTCCTCTTGAACCCCTTCGTTCTGACTGAGAAATTGTGAATGGGGAATGCGGTATTGATAGGGAGAGTTTTCATCTGAACTTTGGCTAAAATACCAGGCTTTTTGCACCAAAAAGTCACAAAATATCGCCTTGGCCAGAAAGGAATAGGAGTTGGGCGCCTAGAACCATGCGTCAAGCGCATGTGAGAGAGGGTTCAGGCGCCAGACGCCTACATTCATGCGTCAGGCGCCTGTGTGTAGGGTTCATGGGTGCCTAGCGCCCCATTTTGTGCATTGGGCGCATGTGTGTGCAGTCCGGTGCTGAAAACGACTATTTCTTCACCTTTTTGGGTGTCTTCTTCAATATAAGATGTTTGGAACTTGGGAACATAATTCCTCCCTTGTTAATGTCTTCTCAGGCCTCTTGAATCATTATTCTTCATCTTCCCAAGAACTTCACAAATTATCAGATGTCTTGCTTTGTCGATATGCATGATTTCTTCGTGAACTACAACAAAACACCCTAAAATTGCTATGTTTCGGGAATAATAGAATCACAAACTCAAATATAGAAAACATTACAAATGTCTCGAAATCATAAGAAATTGCTCTAATACTCTTCTATTCTGCTTGCAAAACCTATTGAAAATGACTGAAAAACATGTTAAGAATATTGTAAGATGACTTCTCATCACGTTCATATTTTTCTCATAAACCCTCGTTTCCTTGTCATTAATAGGAGAACCTTATTTTGCTAACACGACACATTAATCATGTACAGTTTACAACTTTAGGTGTATTTATATTGGCACCATTGTTTTAGGCACAAACTCCCTACACCAATTAAAATTTTGCCAAACCCATTATCCCTCATTAACCTGCGACTTCTCTCCTCTCACCTTCATTTATATCATTCTGAAACCCTAAAAAACAAAATGATATTTCCTCTCTCTCTCAATCGGCGGCTCCGCAATTTACCTCAAACAACCATCATCAAGATCTGCCTCGGTTGGCCAAAAAAAAATCTTCTTTCTTCATCTCATCAATTGTCTATACCTTTATATCCAAACAAAAACACTAATAGAGTAGATTGAAAAATAGGTAGACCTTTTTTGTGAAGTTTATAATCAATCTTTGACCTTGTTTCATCAATCAAGAACCGAATCCTTCTTACTTTCATTACCATCTAAAAATACATGTAAAGTTTGCACCAATTGTTTCCCCTTCTCTTTTTGTAGATGAACTACATGTCTTTTTCTCTCTTTATTCCCTCTTCTTATCTTTGTTCTTCATTACTCTTCATTTGTGATGAATTTGTAGATCTGATTTTAGTTTTTTCCCTCTTTTCGATTGTACTATATTTCGTCTTCTCGTTTAATGTTACTTCTTATTTGTTTGATCAAATACTTAAATACAGAAATGATGGAAGGTGGGATACTAATCAATTTTATACATATGATGGTTTCATTGTTACCGCTAGATCTACAAGAAAGAGAAAATTTGCTGCTTTGTTGGATCAAACTTATCGGGAAACATAAGGGGGTGTATTGGATTGAGATTTTAAAAGATTGTTTTGACAAACAAAATCCTGTAGATTTTAAAAGACTTTGTGAGATTATATTGATTCTATAGGATTTTAAAAGACTCTTTTTTAAATGACATTTTACAATTAGGATTTTAATGGATTTATAACACAGATTTGCTAAGATTTCAATAGACTTTGTGAGATTTTAAGATTTGAAAGAATCACATGGATTCTTAAGAAAAATTCAAAATAACAAGAGTGAATGAAAAAAATTATGAACTTTTACAATATGGAACTAACTAATAATAATTATAATAATAACCGGGTTACTCAAAATAAAAATAAAAATATAAATATAATATAATATAATATTTAAATAATACTAATAATCATAACAAATATAAATATAATATAATATAATATTTAAATAATACTAATAATCATAACAAAACGTTGCACAACAGTGTACTATTTAACAACAACAAAATATTAATTCCTTAAAAAAAAAAAAAACAAAATATTACTAGTGAGGGAAACAAATCTGCTAACAACAACAACAAAACAAAATATTACTAGTGAGGGAAACAAATCTGCTAACAACAACAACAAAAAACCAAATAAGGATAAAAAAACAACAGTGGGGGAAAAAAATCTGAAATATTTTACAGTGGGGGAAAAGTATGCAACGCGTACAAGAAAAATTTGATAATAAAAAACAACAAGGTAAAGGTAAAAGGTTCAAATGTATGGTGAACAGGGAAAACAATGATGACTTATGAATAATAATAACAAGAAAATGGTATGAGTCTGGTTTGAGACAAGAACAAAATAAGAATTATGGAAGTCTCGAAAAATCTCAAGGATATTTGTGAGATTGTTGAATGAACATCTTATGTGTATTTTTAGATAAAAAGTCTCACAAAATCCATTCCATACAAGAATCCATTAAAATCTGTATACTTTTGAATACCAACAGATATTTTATAAGTTAGCCGAAATCTCGTTTGAATACCACCGGATTTTGTTGCCCTGTATGAAAAGTCTTGATTGTCTTGATTGAATACCATAAGATTTATTTATATTCTATAAAAGTCTTGATTGAATACCACAAGACTTTTTTATTTTTAAAAAGTCTTTTAAAATCCCATGAAATCTCAATTCAATACACCCTCCTTAGTGATCCAACCTTGTGATTATTTTTATGAGAATTTACATGATAAAAGCATGCAAATAATTTTCAAATTATTTATTGTTCTGCAAATCGTTTGTTATGTTTTTCATTGATCTTTACCTTTTTATATATTAGACCGATTTTGAAGTCTATCACTTAACTCCAAAACCATACTTAATCCCTATTTATATGTTTTGTATTGATTTGTGCTTTTTATTTGGAACAATGCAAACCCAACTCTCAAGGTCATTCTCTGAAGTTTATAATAGTCCAAACCTTGGTTGCATTTCAGTGGAATAACAATGTACATGGTCTATATTTTATTCAAAAAAAAAAATATGTACATGGTCTATATGATCTATTGGTGTGAATTATAGGTAATTGGAGCTTCTTATCAAGTTTTCATACTTCATTCAGAAAATGTATATGGTTATTTTTAATTCAAAGATTTCGCTATGTAAATAGTATTACATTTTATACTTAACAAATTAATTTGTGATGAATTTTGAATTAAAATTCTTTATCTTTAACTCTTGACCAAATCCTATAATTATATTTTATAACTATTAAAGTAATGGGGACGACTAAATAATGGTAAGACTAATTTTTTGAATCATATTTTCTAACTTTTTTTCCTCTTACTCAATTTTTTATTTCTCTTAAACTTGTAGCATACAAACATTTGAATCATATTTTGAGTTTGCTTCATTTTGATTTATTCAGGAATCTTATTTATTTATCCATATATAATAAAAGTAAGACTAATTTTTGGAATCATATCAGAACCTTCTCATGTGCGAAAAAGAGAAAGGTAAGTTTAATTTTATTCACATGTATGGCTATATTGTGTCTTTTACTATTAGACTAAATATATTAAGATTTTGTAAGGTATCATTCATGTTGCAGGTTATCTGGTCATACTGAGATCTAAGTGCTGATAAAGATAAAATTTACTCTCAAAAAGGTAGGGAGACTCTTCTAATTTTTTAATAGGAATTTGTAAGTAAATGCATGTTTATACCCCAAATGCGTAATAGTTGTTCAAAAAATAATTGTGAAAATTGGTGTAGTATTTTATTTTTTATTTTTTTGAGCTGCAAGATATATCTAGTTGCAAGCCAAAAGCTTACACTCATGTACTAACAGGTAAGAAGACTTGGTTACAATACAAGCATAAGAACACAAAAAGTTTATTGTTACTCCTGGATTTGAGTGCATCGATCATGTGGAACTATCAACGGTGACTCTCCAATTCAACACATTCAATCTTTCTTATTTGAAAACTATATTTTCTCAACTGATTTGATAAAGAATTCATTCAGGAATGGCTTTGGATATTTGTCTTAAGACTGGATGCTTATGGTTTCCTGCTAAAGTTTATAAGGTAAGACTAATTACATCTTAGTTACTATTATATCATTTTGTCGCTATAGAAAATAGACTAAGTATATTTTTTTTTTAATTTCTACTAGTAAACCTTCAATTCCATAATTCAAGTATTGCTATTATCTCTACTGTTATTTTTCAGTTCAAACTAGTATAAAAGTTAGCCATACATATATAATTTAGACAAATGGAAAGATCAAAATTAAAGAATATACATATGAAATTTATGGGAAAAAACAGTTATATGAAAATATGGTAGTGTTATTTGGTACTCATAACTTATTTGAGGATATGTAAATATCATTATTGAAGGTGGTCTTTTTAAAATGGTTGATGAAGTGTGGGAATAAGAAAATGATATCGATGACCTCAAACATGATAGAATGACTAAAACATGAGATTGTTTCGCAAGAAGTGCCCTAGAAGAGTATTAATATATGATTGGCCTCAAATATGTATACTTTTTCATAAAATTCTGTTTGGTGGAATGTGAACATATTTATTTAAATAGTGAAAGTATTTGGTCTAAAGTTTAGACCCACACATTTCAATAATAAGACTGATTTTTATATATCTAGTTTTATAAAGAGGGTATCTTCATTTGGTCTAAAATTAATAAATGAATGATAAAGTTTTTGTTAATGCGGGTATCCTGGACTTGAACCAGAGACCTGGCTCGTGAAGTAAATCATCGTACCTACGGTCCATCCAATTGTGAGTGAATCAATATCATCCTTTTTAATAGAACATCAGCTTCGGTTTTTAGAGCACAAGCTACTTCCTTTCCACTTCCTACGAGATTAGAAAGAGATGTATTTATCCCTTGTCTTCAAGCATTGCCTGTTTACGGCCGAGAAGGAGAAGCCTGAGCGTACCAAACAGATTCATTAGGTTCAGGGACAAGTACAGGAGTCCAAAGAACGAGTTCAACCACTTTCCCTTTCATACTAGTCATGGCCTTAGTGGCACCCTGTGAGGACTCACTTTTCTCTTGGTTAATAGATTTTGGACAAGAGGGGGACTACTCATCCATCACATAAAGTATATAGGTAAAGCTCCATCCAACTCTTTTCCTGCGAGCTAACTACAGGATTAGCATCCTAGCTAATAATTAGTAGTAGGGAACTAAATATTAGATTAGCTTTCACACTGTAGACAAGATACCTTGCTCACAAGTTCGTATGACTAGCTCGCTGACTTGAACTCAACATCATAGCTCAAGATTTGTTCTGCAACAGCCTTCACTGAATCAAAAGCAAGCCTCCACCACACACTAATTTCTGATTAGGTGTTACCTAGAGAAAGATCTATCATCCTCTATTCACCCATCGATCCGGTTGGCGAGTTTGATCATTAGCGGATATTCTCAACTCTGTAAGATGGAGAGTCAGAAAAAGGCTTCTCTGAGGGTCTTAACACCGTATACCTTACCTACTTAGATCGACTAATTACTATAATACCTGATTGAGAGACTGAAGGTGGGGGGGATTTCTCTGCTTCCTTGTTTTCCTCCTCTTCATCTCTTATTGTGTTCTCGTTCTCAATACTTTTGTACCGAGTTCATGCTTTTGGGCTTGTTTGTGTAAGGATTTCCTTATCGGTTAGTCGGAGAAGGGGAAATTAACTTCCTCCCATCATTCTTATATTCAAGTGGGAGGAAAAAGACTTTAATGTTTTATGGTCAAGGATCTCAAATTATCCATTTCTAAGCTTCAAGCCTTGCTCCGAAGCCCATTCATTTTTGTCTCATTTTAAGGTATAGTGTATCTGGCCCCTATAAGAATCCCCTAATATTTTGTGAGTTAAAGATGTTGGAACAAAGGTGTTCAGCAATACCACGTTTTGAGTTTTGATGATAACAAGGTATTAAAAAGTTGTCAATTGGATATTGCTAATATTTGTTTAAGTATGCAGGATATCAGTCAAGATTTATATCTTAGAAAGTATTATGTTTGAACAATGTTAGAGAGCAAAAATCAAGAGAAGCTTGTTGCTTGTGATTCTGTATTGAAGAGAGTCTGAAGACTGTATCGAAGAGAGTCTGAAGACTGCATCGAAGAGAGTCTGAAGACTGTACCAAAGAGAGTCTGAAGACTGTATCAGAGTCTGAAGACCATCAGAATCTGAAAACCAAGAGAGTCTGAAGATTACCAGAAGCTTAGTGCTACAGTGAGTCTGAAGCCCAAAATCTGATAATCTGCTAACAAGGATTTCTACTGCATTGCGATGCAAAAGAAACTCTCAAATGGAGTAACGGCTAGCTTCAAAGTCAACTTGAGCGTGGGAAGCACAAAGACAAAGAATGCAGGCCAGTACAGAGTACGTTGTACGAACTCTGTTTCCACTACTCCACTACCTCGTACAGTTTGGCAAGTGTGTCTACCGGTATTAATCCTCAAAAGGAATGGAATTCAAATGATGCAATTGAAGAACTATTACCAAATCAAGCAACAGATCAACAGTCATTGATCAAGCTTCAGAAATCATCCTGATGTGCTGGATGATTCAACGTCTCTTTCCTACGCCTATATAAAGGATAGAAGACTTGAAGAATTGTTGGACTCTACAACTAGAAAAATTACACTGCGCTGCTTTCGTATTCAACTGAGTCTTAACAAAAACACATCATCAACTTAGATTCTTACAAACTGAGTATTCTAGAATTTCTAAGTTCCACAGAAAAACAGAGTCTGTCTTTTGTGTAAAAACAGAGTCTGTCTTTGTTGTAATTGAAACACATTTGATTGTTGTCAAGTGTTTCAACCCTATTCAATTTTCTGTACTTGTGTAAGAAGTCTCTTGCTTTTGTGCTTGAGCAAAGGAAGTCTCTTGGCTGCGCCCATTGAGCAAGGAAGTCTCTTAGTTGTGTCTTTGAGCAAGGAAGTCTCTCGCCTGCGTGCTTGAGCAAGGAAGTCTCTTACTGTGTGTTTGAGCAACTTGTAATTGATATTACATTTTAGTGAACTCTCCTTGGAAGTACAAGGGGACAGGACTACTTCCGGTTTGTGGAAGGAACCTGTATAATTGCTTGTGTTCTCTCTTCTCTCTATCTCTTGATTATTCCGCTGCATCAGAACCTAATCTCCTATCAGACTCTGATCCCATTCAGACTCTGAGTTTAAAGGAATTAGATTCTCACTCTTCAAGAGCTGCGAAAAGCAAACACAATTCAACCCCCCTTCTTGTGTTTTTCTCACCTTCAAAAGAACCCGCTCAAGAAACCTATATCCGAGCATCAAGTCAAATTCAATTCACGAGTCAATCTTATCGCCTCTCAGGTAATATCTCCCTGTGATTGTGGATAAATTATGTTGTTAACAGCAGACCTTTTAACCCAAAATCAGTTCTTCTTTCAATTGGTCTATATATGGCCTTGTAATGCGTTTTCTTGTCCTCATGTTAGGAAACCATCAGAAACTCTCGAACTGTCTAGTGTGAATCAACGTCTCATGTGAAGTTAGTCAGGTGAAAGGATATAGGGTACTATTGGTGAAAGGATATAGGGTACTATTGAACTAATTGTCTCAACCCTTCTAGAAATGTTTAGCTAAGTAGCTGCTAAGAAAGAAATCAGTTAGCTTCTAGGTTGGAAGTGAAGCCTGTGTACCTAAGTGAATGAGTGGGTGTGGGTTTGTCTTAAGAAAAGAATGGTGATACAAAGAAGTTAGCTTTCTTTCACACAAATCATATAGAAAGCCGACTTGTTTCCTGTCTCAACACAACGCCTATTAGGATTATTTAATTTCGGCTAGAGTCACATTGCTTCCCAAAAATCTTCCTTTAAGCGCTCTCTCGGCTTCATGTAAATAGCCCCTAATCACTTGCTTGCGCCTGCTTCCTTCTGGCTTGACTGAATGGGCAGACTGACGCATAAGCTGCACTGGGATGAATTACTAAATTTAATCCGGTGGGATTGGGTCGTTCCTAAAGATAGAATTGCCTCATCTATTGAGGGATAGAATTTATTCGGCTTTCTTTTAGCATTTTAATGCTTAACACATTGACTTCGATATAGGTAACATTGTCCTCTGAGGTGGAACTTTTCTATTTCAATCCCTAATCTCGTTCTCGATACTAATACAATCCACTTCTTTCAAGCAGCTAAGAAAGGAAGCATCGTTAGATGGAATGGTGGGTATGCGGAATGGATTTCTCGCAGAAGAAGGAATATGTCTCGAGGCTAGCCATGCGAGGTCAAAGGTTTAAGTCAGACGGATTTTCTATACAAATAGGGCACTAGAACACTATTTTTCCGCCTTCACCTCTTAGGCCTTGTCTAAAATCTAGCAAACCGTTGTAAACCAGGTGAACTAGAGCGAACATGAGAAGCAAGCAAATATCGGCCTCTCATCCAATCCACCTCTAGCCGTGAAAGTTTGGTATTCCTATATTTGATCCGTTGATTCAGGAGCGATTGAAGCGAATACAATAAATATAAGAATGCTAGGAAAGGCATCTTAACTGCTTCCAAAATAAGATCATCGGTCAGTAATGCGACTTGTAGAAAACTCCCTACCTATACCTAGCCGAGTTGGCACTAATAGGAGAGTAGAAAGCAGCTACCAGCCGAGATCCGCGACTTTCAGATCCGCATGCAAGGGAAGATTCGCTTATTGTTTGAGATGACAAAGCTCTCCACTAGATGCAAATTGCCCAATCAACACCAGGAAGTATAGGACTATAGGAGTGCTTTCTTTGGCCTCAAATTCACTGTGAGATTAATTATTGAAAAGTAACACACAATATTAAGTTGGGTGAAAATTGAAATATTAAAATAAATATGTTCACATTTAACCAATCACGATTCGATAAGGAAATATATGATATCTTTGGGCCATAGTAAACATAATGTCCTTCTAGGATTATACTTCTTGTAAAACAATATCTTGTTGTAGTTACTACATCATAGTTGAGGCTTTACATGACTATTACATTTTTTTATCAATATTTGTTTCCTATACCCACACATTTGGAAAGAAAAACAAAACATTTGGAAAAGAGCATGCCAGAAAATATATAACAGAGAAGTACCATTTCAATGTCATGAATTTCATTAGCATCATAACAAAAAGGAGGAAGCTCAAAAGAACATGAGATTAGTCTGATCTTGATGTTTTTAGTCTTTCTTCCTATTTTCTTTCCTCCACCTGTATAAGTTATACTATCACATATTATAATTTGAGGGAAAATGAAAGAAAGACTCTTACTAAAATTTCTACTTAATATTGCTGAATAGATCTAGTGAATTGGTTAAACACAATAAAATTCGCACACAAAAAATTAAAACCACAAGCAAAATTCTAGATATTGAGTGTGAATTGGTTAAACACAAAAACATTTTAAAATCCACACACCCAAAAATAATAACGCATGAGAAATTCTAAATTTTAAGTTGAGTAATTTACTTTGTTTGCACCACCCTCCTCAAATACAACATATGCGAAAAGCTCAAGATCTTCACCAACATCTAATGATCTTAGTTCATTGACGTATATCCGGTGTGTATATCTGGTATAAGAGAAAAATGAAATGTTAATTAGTTGATACTCTTGTGAATAAAATATAAGAAAAAAATGATTAAAAAAATTAAATATGTTTGCTTTGAATTTGAGATCAAATATGTTTGACTCCTATAATCTTTTTTATATATATTTCATTTAAGAGAGATTATTATCTTCGTTATATAAACTATGCTGAAAAATGAAATCTATGATTAGAGTGATCACTTACATCATATTCTTTCTTGAGGTAATCCTCAATTAGTTCACAAAAAATCTTATAACTAACGGGAACCACCACCCATATTTGTTTATCCACATTTAAGGCAGCTCTTAGTCGTTCGATGATCTCTTTATAATCCATAGATAGCATACTTATAAGGTAGTAACAAGTATGAATGAATAACCTCTAAAAAAAGAGGATAAGAATACTACTTGTGCATATGCCTCAGATGTCTGGTTGTATATGTAGCAGAAAAACTAATATATATTTATTTTGGTATAAAGGTATATAATATTTAATAGGGGCATAAATATATATATATATATATATATATATATATATATATATATAAAAGTATATATATAATTATGCCCTAATAAAAACAAAAAAAGATTATATATGTATGCACCTATTAAATATTATATACCTTTGTACCTAAATAAATACATCTTATACCTAGCTATTAGTTTTAATACTATATATACAGGACAATTTAGACCTATGCACAAGTAGTATTCTTCATTCATATCATTAGAGGTTCATCATTCATACTTGTTCCTTGTACTTTATAAGTGTGCTATCTATAGATTATAAAGAGAACTTTGAGCAGTTAGGGGCTACCTTAAATGTGGATAAACAAGTATGGGTGGTTGGTTCCCGTTAGTTATAAAACTCTTTGCGACATAATTGAGGATTACCTCAAGAAGGAATATGATGGAAGTGATCCTCTAATTGTAGATCTCATTTTCAGCATAGTTTATATAACTGAGATACTACTGCCTCTTAAATGAAATATATATATAAAAAAAATAGTCAAATGTATTTGATCTCAAATTTGAAAACATATTTAATATTTTTAATTAAATTTTTCTTATATTATATTCTTAAGAGAGTATCAACCAATTACCATTTCATTTTTCTCCAATACAATATATACGTCAATGAATTAAAATTATTTGATGTTTGTAAATATCATGAAATTTTCGCAGATGTTGTATTTGAGGAGGGCGGCGCAAACAAAGAAAATTACTTAGCTTAAAATCTAGAATTTCTCTTGTGGTATTGATTTTTGGGTATGTGGATTTAAAAAAAAAATTGTGTTTAACCAATTCGCACTCAAAATCTATAATTTCTCTCGTGGTTTTAAATTTTGTGTGTTTGGATTTTATTATTTTATTTTGTTTTACCAATTCAATAGATCTATTTAGTTATATTAAGGAGAAACTTTAGTAAGAGTCTTTCGTTTTCCCTCAAATTATAATATGTTATTGAATACCTTATACAGATGGAGGAAAAGAAAAGAGGAAGAAAGACTAAAAACATAAGGATTGGACCGATCTCATAATCTTTTGAGCTTCCTCCTTTTTGATATGATACTAATGAAATTCATGACATTGAAAGTGTAAGCATGACATTGATGACCCGGTTGTATATAATTATTAAAAAATCATACTTTATGTTTTAGTTATGTATGTATGTAATTTTCTTTTTAAAAAATAATTATATTGTTAAAAAAATATTTTTTATGTTGAAAATGAAAAATTATTTAGAATAATTTTGAAAAAAGAAATCACTTTTAATTTATGAGGACAAAATACAAAATATCTTTTTAAAATTTTAAATTATTTTTCTTTTCATAAAAAATCCCTACACAATAATCTCTTGATTATTTATATCAATATCACTTTAGAAGAGTTTTGCCTTGTAGTGTGTGTTTTTTTATTGTGCGTATCTCTTATGCCTCTTTGTTAGTGTTTCTTTATTTTTGGATTTGTCTTATTGTATTTTCTCTGAAATGTTGATCATTTTTGTAACCGTTTAGGTACCCAATGTATTATCTGTCATATTAATATATATATATATATATATATATATATATATATATATATTT
Source organism: Medicago arabica (assembly GCA_946800305.1). NCBI lineage: Eukaryota > Viridiplantae > Streptophyta > Magnoliopsida > Fabales > Fabaceae > Medicago > Medicago arabica. Next base: position 5,332,445 of record OX326969.1, read on the forward strand.
ACTTGACCATTGAAAAAATACTTGTCCCAACCCATGGATATATATGTTTAGGTACCCCATGTTTCCTTGTTTATGTTTTAACAATTTTTCAAAAGTGTATTATGTTCTGGTCTATCAAACAAGAAAACTTACAAGTAAGGAGAAGAAATTACCAGTAATTGTAACGCCCTATTTCTATTAAAGCGATAAAACACACGAATATAATAAATATTCAAAAATAAACGCTACGTCTTCAACCAAATTCAAAACAACATGCATGCATATATATACAAGTTCCCAACAGTCGCAGCGGATATAAATCATACATCGAATAATCCAACATATGAACATATAAATCTCCAAATCCCGACATATGGGCAATAATCAACAACATAAGCCAAAACAATAAGTACAATGACAACGTCCTAATCAAAGCCTAAATCTAGACTCGACAGAAAGGTAGAGGAAGCATCGGCTATCCTCGAATCAACTCAAGCAAGCAAAACTACTCCTGCACTCCGTCTACCCGTCCATAAGGAAAGGCAGGCGGTCAAAACCACTGGGTGTTAGCTTCACATCAATAATAATCAATAACAACAAACAGTTGAAATGAACATCATTGATTAAAACTCAATTAACAAATGCATTCATCTATAACATCATCCATCAACACAATATTGCAGTCATCACAATATACAATGCATCAACATATTTATCGCCAAACCACCGTCAACACATAAGCAAATATGACTCATGTCAATTCATGTTATGCGCCTAGACTCAACTTCTATATGCATGTGGTACCAATCTCCTCAAATTCGTCACCTTATGATGCAACAAACGCATCAAAGTCAACGGCTATAATCAACGGTTATATGGATATTACAAGGTGATCCACTTTTGTCATTTAACACGAGTTGTTCTTATCCTTCCATCCTTATCCAGTCCAATCTACCCACTGACATATTCTTTTATTCTCCAATCATTGGGGACAGCTCATATTGTACCTCATTAAGAAATGGACAGACCGGACCCATGTATTTGTACTATGTACGAACCGACTAGAGTCTCCGGATGTTGCAGCTTCCTGCATCTTCAGAGCCATTCCTTAACCTACATCATCAAACATCATAAATAGACATTACTAGTTCCAAAGGACTAAAAACAATTGAAACTATAAAATCCTAAAATAGACACTTATTAGAAAATAGAGTGTTGGTGGTTAATGACGTGATATGCAGATTGATATGATGTGGAGAGGAATTGAACAAACCAAAACTAGGATGAATGAATTAGAAATTTAAACCAGTGCACCTAATTGAGGACACTTATTAACTTATTTTGCAAGTAATCTATGTAAAAAAAAAACCCCGCAATTTAATGTAAATACATAATACTAACATGTTTAGGCTAGTTAAGTTGTTATTATCTATTCTTCATCACTTTTTGTACGTCTTTGGTTTGATTTACAATTTAAAAAAGATTATGAATTCAAGGTAATTGTCTGGCCGAGCCAAAGCGAACCAAGTCAGGGATTTCCAAGTGTTACTAGATTCGATGGACAAAGTTGGAGCAAGCTAGGAACGAATATGAACAGAGATTCGATATTACTTGGATTGGATGATTCACTGGGAGAGCCAAAATGAGGTCAAAGAGATGAGTTCCAGAGAGTTTAAACGAGGAAGCAAGAGCATCTTCGCTAGGCGAGCAACATTCGCCAGGTGAAGTATGGTGGTTATAATGTCTTTTGGATGAGCTGGATTTTCCCTCCATATGAAGAAATGTTGGATCAATTGGAATGCAGATTTTGTTGAGCCAATCTGCATAATTTTGTCTTGTATAAATATCATTGTAAAAGCATAATCATGATCACACTTTTACGATCTTAGACTTATTTAAGAGAGATATAAAGATAAGGTGATTTCCACTTTTGGATGGCATTTGGAACTTGGATTCAAGCATAATATATTTCTCCTTGTTAATTCAACATATTTGTCTTATTTATGTCATCCATGGGTAACTAATTCTCTCTTTGTATTAGGGTTAGGATATGTTAGCTAGGATTTCAATGTAAAACATTTGGTTTGGCTGATTGTATATAATCTACTTTTCATTATGTTTATTATTTATCTATGCTTTTAATGCTTTTTTCGACGTGCAATCCACTAATAAACTTTTGATCATATGCCATTAAATCAAATAGAAATAAATTAGAACTAGGTTCACAATCATATACACTTTTTGATCATATGACATTAAATCAATTAGAAATTTTGTTGTGGAACGAAAGTTAATTGATACAATGAATTTTATGTCGTTTGTCAAACATAGAAACATACAATGAAGGACATGTGTAAACATAACTGAATTTTAGAAAGTCTATAATCGATCAATAAAACACATTTAATGATTAGATAATGATGTCTAATCTCATCTTAACTTTTTATTCACACTTTTGATACTCTTTACAAATTGATTCCAAACAAACACTTTTCAATTATTGGTTCACAATTTTATAAAATTGAATGGTCAAAATTATATCTCACCCTTTGTGGACTCAATATTTGTTTTTGATAACAAACAGAATACTTATTGTTGTACGTGGATACCCTTAGATCCTCTTATCAAAATGGCGTCATTGTCGATGACCGCTTCAATATTGTTTAGATATAGCAAGGTTGCAATTTATTTCTTAATCAATTCATATCTTTTATTTATTTTCCTCTATTCTATCAAATTCGTTTGGCGAATTAATAACTCTAGGAAAAATTCACCGAACCCGTAAACTTTTTATCTAGATTAGTTTGTTTATTTCTTTTATTTTCAACTACACTTAGCTATTAATTGTTGGTGTAGCGAGTTCATTTTCTTTTATGCAAGTTAGGACTCCTGGGTCAACTCTTGTTCGATTAGAAATAGAAAGAACGGCTAGGAACAACAAAATCAAGGCTAGGAAGAAGACAAAGCAAGCCCTACAACGAACACAACAGTAATCTTCAAACTCAATTACTATGAACATGGAAGAAAATAAAATCATTCCAACACCAACGTTGTCTCTGACAATGTAGAAGAAAACTTGTACATGAGTTAATTATCTTCTCATAAGGACCAAAGATTGTTACTTAAATCAGTCGGCTAGCACTTCAACAAACTGTAATACCTTGGAGAATACATTCATAACTATATTATTTCCTCAAGGCAAGATTCATGATGGAAAGACAACAATTTTTGTATTAACACAAGATGTTAGTCGGACTCTATGGGAAGCATGTGAAAAGGTACAATTCCATGCTTCGCAAATGGCTAAGCCCTAGATTTGATGACATCACACAAATTCACATCTTCAAATATGCCCTTCAACAACAACACAAACTTCTGCTTGATGCAACAACAAGAGGATCAATAATGTCGAAGAATGTTAATGATGCCGAAAATATAAAAGTGTCCATGGTTGTGAATGGCTAGAAGTCAAAATACAATAGAAGGTCTACATCAAAGAAGGGTGGTATCTTAGATTTGGATACTAATCATGCTCTACTAGCTCGAAGCAAGCTCCTTACAAATATATTATGGAAGAACAGGGAAAGCAAATTTCTAAAATTCATAGTAACTTAGGATGATATGTGAGGAGAAATCAAAACAAGTAATGTAACATGAATTGTGTGTAGAATCTCACACTAGTGGTTTATGTTCTCTTGATGAGGAAATTAAATTTGTGAATAATCAATACTGACTTAACTGGTATCCTAATCATAATCAATATGGAAACAGAAAGTTCTAACAAGGTAACAACTTAAATTACCCTAGGAATCGACTCCCTTATTAACAATATAAATAAAATCAGCAATTCCATCAAATTTTTCCAGATGACCACACCCAAAAGCTGGAAAACACGTTATTCATGTTCATGCAAAAGTCCCCAAACAATCAAAACAACAAACATACTTCTATCAAATATTTGGAGGTATAAATGGGAAAGCCTGCAATACAACTTTATGATAACCAAAACGAAACATTTATTGCTAATATTCAAGATAATCGAAAGGAGAACTATAATGCAATGGTTGTTGAAGAAGCTAACATAAGCTCAAATGATAAAGATTATGATGAAGAAGGGTTCTTTGATCTTAAACAACAAGTAGACAATTTCAATTGCGAAATAAAAAATGAAGTATGTTGTGTGTTGGAAAAGGGATGCAAAGAATGCACAACCAACATGGGGTAGTGTGATGAGTCAAATACCAACGAAAGTGTCATATCCACCAACCCCCCTTTAAAATAATGAAACATCTAAGAAAGCGAGATAGAGGATGATTAGCATGATGAAATAATTTGTCAAAGTGAAAGATATGCAAGCAAGCAGTATTGGGGAGACATTGTATGCCACAATACCTCAATCATTTGAATATCAAGATCTATGAAGGGATATGCTACTAGTTACCGTTGGTGGTGTAAATTTTTATAAAGCATAACCTGCACTTAGATCAAGCAACAACTTCATAGATCTGGATTACGTCAAAGAAAATCCAGCGAACAACAAAGGTGCTACAAGTTGTTGACAGATCCTATCAGAAGCTATGTAGACGAAAAGATAATGCCTACATCACAATTGGTGGATGAAAATTCAAACACGGCTTTCTTCTTATGGAAATTAATATGGGTGATACTTCACCTATAATCCTTGGAAAACCATTGATCCAAAATGCTCAGGTAAATTTGAACATTGATATAACACCCTCGCCATTAAAGTTCAGAAATGGAAGTGTGTTAAATCCTTTTTGAGAAGGCCACACAATCTGCCAACTTTAGAGGACGAGTAAGGAAGTTTCATAAACCATTTTAATTTGAAATGATAAAGGCATCGAGCTAATGACGTAAAACAAGTGTTTGTAGGGAGGCAACCCACTTTTCTAATCCCTTGTCTATACATTAAGAAATTTACATTTTTTTTTCATGTTTAATAACTACAAACATATTTTTTTTGAGATGGTGATGTTTACACAAAAATGGAACTTAAATTTTACACAATATTTTTTTTTTGAGTTCTTTGCTTCCATTTTGTAGACAATGGCAAGCAAAAAATATGTAACAATTGGTTAGGTTCGAGTCTGCTCATCAACCTACATCACTCGGTTGTTGAGAAGTTTAAGACTTAGTAAGTTTGTATTATGATTTCACAATACAGTGTTAGAATAACTTATTATTTCACAATCTGATTTGATTATTTTTTGACCATGTTTCTTGAATAGTTGTCGTGACCTTAACACTTCTTAAGCTTAGAGTCAAAGCTTCAGTCGGAACTTAAGTCAGGGTCCGACTTCTTCTCAACGTACTTCGTACAACGGTTTTTCCAATCTGTCTCAAGTTAGGACAATTGTTGAATATAGAGATTTATTCAAGGTCTGCTTTTTTTATGCACAAACATGCTTTGAGTTTTTTTACGCACAAATTAAAAATGCATTTATTCTTTATTTCATTTGCATAATTTGTGTTGGGATACATATTACATCACTATTGAGAAAATAACTATATTCAATCCTAACCAGTTTGGATCGTATTATGAGAGTTTCACCAAATGTCCAAAGGCATCAAAGTCAAATGGTGCTAGCTGTAGATGTACATGCGGACAGGATGTTGATGCTCCATTAACTAGGTTACTTATTTAAAATTTCATGTGGTGGATTAGTGCTTTTTTGTTTGACACATTTCTAATATGTTTTTGAATCTATTCATTTTATCAGATACAAGGTAGTTGTGCAAGTTGTTCATGATGGTCACAAGGCTGAATGTGTATTTTGGGATAGTGAATGTCTTCAGGTTATTGGTATTACTGCTAAAGCTCTTATGAAGGCTATGCAAGAGGTATCCCTAATTTAGTTTTCATCTTATTTTCCGCTTGGTTGATAGGTATTATAACTTATGTAATTATATTTATTTATGAAGGTCGGTGAGGATTATCCTAAAATATATCCAAAACATCTAGATAAACTACTCGGTCTTGAGTTTGCGTTACGTATCAAGTATAAACCATACTATCACCATTCATCCGTTTTAGGTGTTTCCCGTGATCCTGCTGTCATCAAGAAAATTAAGTTTCATCTTTAGCCTGGTGAAATTCAGCCAGAGCAGCAACAACTTGATGAGGTTATTTGTGCATTTTGATTTAACTGTTTCTATTTTTGTGACTTATATTTGATTTTCAATTTTATTATTGTAGAATGTTATCTATGATAAACCAACCCAGTCATTCATTCTCGAGAAGAACTATGCTTATGTTGAGTGCTGAAATTCCCTTAACATTCCCACGGTATAGTAAACACATTGAATTTCTGTGGGATTTAATGAATGATAGCGTTATTGTAATTATTAATAATATCTTCATTTTAAGTATCCTTATTGTGACAACAATCCTTCTCTGTTTGTGGTGAAAATGATTTGTCCGCTGAGAAATACCAAGATGACATTGCATCTAATGCCTATAATCCAACACAATTGTCTCCACTAAGTTGATCAAACACATCAAGAAGGAGTGATTGACCTTTTCTTAGTGTGCTTTTTTGAAAACATGCCACCAACTCTTATGAAGTTATTTGACTTGCATGTGTAATTAGGTTTTGAGATGTTAGTCAGGATCTCTAACTAGAAAATAATGGTTGTTTCCAAAATGTAATCTGATAAGAAATCATGTATGTAAGTTGAACAACATTTCTTGAATTTTAAAGTTTTTTAGCATGTGAAACACATATGATTGGTCATAATTTATGATTTCTATTTATGCCTCATTCAAAACAATTTTTTTTGGTTGAATATGGTCACCAATTAACAAGAAAAGTTAAACTCTTATAATTTGTTGCATATGACTGATAATATTAACTTTATCAATCCATTATGTCACCCAATTGATTCGCCTATGATCTTAACCTATATTTTTGGAAAAAATGTATCAACATTGTTGAAACAAGTGGAAATTAACATCTATGTAAAAAATTGCTGAAACAGGATGCATACATTTAAAGATAAAAATGTTTATAGTATTCCATGGAAGCACATTTGTAGAAACAATGTGTTACAAACAACAGAATATAACTTTCATGCAATGACACCTAATCTTAATCATTGAAAAGTATGAGAATATATACTGTATAGCTGCCCCAATTTCTCTTGATCATAATGAAAGATGCACTTTTTATGATGTCAGCCCCTTAAAGAGTAGAATAAAAAGGTGTTACATTGTCGCCAAGGGCAGTTTCAGGAGATGTCTTTGGCAAAAGCGGAAGTTTAGAATTCAAGCAATTATGCGTTTATAAAATATAGCGCATTACGTCTAAAAAATTTTACATTAGTAAACATACATTTGAATTAATTGGTTTACAACATATTAACTTATTAAACATATAACAAAGATTCTCAAAATAATAGTGTTCAACTGATGTAGTATTTTTGCATCAAACAAGATAAGTATTTATAAATCGTCTCCTCAGGGACTAGTGCGATATCATGGACTGTTCGACACGAAATACCATTATAAGTTAAAAGATTGATTGTTTGTTTGTTTAACTACATAAACTAAAGCGTAAAAGTAAATGTTGAGAGTAACAAGGCGAAGAAACATTGGAATTAGGGTTCCCTGATTAAGCGTCAAACATAACCTAATAATCACGTATAATGACTCTAGCGTTTTACCGATATTATCACGTATCGCTCAACAAGATTATTCGTGTCCAAATAATCTCTTGAAACCAATTGTATTCTTCAATAGTTGATTTCCCAAACTATTGAACAATCTAATTGTCGATCGTATCGTTTAATCGACGATTTCTCAATCTATTCAACGATCCGAAAGTTTTACATTCCGATACTTTGTGTGATTATCAAAACATCAATCCTATGTCTAGAATTGTTGTATTGATAGATGAATATTCTAGACATAGATTCAAAGGTACTTTTCAATAACAATTAAATCAAAGATAGGAATTGGATTGCAAGAATAACTTCAATATCAAATAAATTGCTAGAATCATGTTATACAAGATCAAAGGATTACATTTTAGGCTCAATCAAGTACCTCTAATCCCAACTAAGAAGAATTAGCTCATCATTGTCATGTGAGCTTTACAAAAATGGAAGAAAAGTTGTGAATCCATGCCAAGACTTTGATTTCTCCAAGGATCTTGATGAATTCTCACTCAATCACTCTTGCTCTATGAAAACCCAAGATTTTCGCCCTGTTCTCTCTCTAAAATATGTGACAACTTGTTTCTGAAATGAAAGAGGAGGCTTTTATAGAGTTTCTGATCTGCATGTACTCGCCTCGCGAGCAGAATCACTCGCCATGGCGAGTTGTGCTTTCTTCGCCTATGGGTTTTTGCCACGTCACCTCTGAAGAGTTTTGGCCGCCCTAACTCACCTCGCGAGTAAAATCATGCGCCATTGCGAGCTCTGCTCGCCTCTAGTTCGCCATGGCGAGTTGAAGGCGAAGGGAGAAAAACTCTCTGCCATGTGCTCGCCTTGGTTTCGCCGTTGCGAGTTGGTGGCGAGCTGCTCGCCTTTCCTTGCTCGCCGTTGCGAGTTGATGGCGAGTTGCCATGATCTTTGCCTATTTTTTCTTGGTTCTTTTCCTTCCTTGCTTGGTGTCTTGAGCTCAATTCCTGCACAAAAGGGATAGAGTAAGAGAAATAAAGCGTAATAGGACAATTATCATTTATCTCTCGGCTTTTCCTTAGATTACTTGTAAGATAAGTAATAAAAATGCCTTAATTCAAAGATGATTTTAACTACTTCACGACACTTATCATCAACCTGTGCGAAGCATGAGTTTTTAACTAGTTCTTATCTAAAACAAGTCATCATCGAACACATCACCTCTAAAATCTTAGATCTCTAAAATATTTCGCACGGGTTTTTAACTAGTTCTTATCTAAAAAAAGTCATCATCGAACACATCACCTCTAAAATTTTAGATCTCTAAAATATTTCTTGTGATCTTTCTTCTTCCATTCTACACTAGTATATCTTGAGAAATTCAGCAAAAAAAATAAAAGACTTCTAAAAAATCACAAACCTCATCATTTATTTTCATATCTTTTTCCTTTGTCTTTTTCTTACATTTCCTTGCCTTTCTTCCTCGTATCCAATCTTTTCATTTCTCTTAGTCTTTTTGTTTCTCAGCTGAAATTTCATTTCTAAAGCTTCTTTCCTGTCTTTTGATTCGTCCCCATGATGTTTGCAGCTGCTATGACATTTTGATTCGTCCCCATTAAAAGACTATCAAGGCAAAAAAGGAAAATAATTCACTGCATTCCTTTCTATTAAATTTATATGTTTAATCATTGAGACCATTGGATGGATTAGATCAAACGATTCAAATATGGTGTAAGTCTTTTGAATTATATATGGTGTCAACCAATCTTGACTTATAAATATATAATTGCTATTTAAAAAACGTGTTATCCTTAACCGTCGACATTAGCAATTTTGCATTCGGGATGAATTAGTGAGTGTCACAACAAAAATTTCCCAATTATCTAGCAAGGAACTAAGCAATAATAAAGCTTGTAACTCATTGTCTAATCTAATTTAATATTTCCATTCATCATCTTCTAGTTAGCATCAAACTTATCATACAATCATTTAGTATATAACATGTCTTCGTGAGAATCATGTATAACTTGTACAATCGAACTTAATCATATTCGACTCTTGATTTTTCTCCATTTTTGTAACAACCAGAGTTTTTAAAATAAAAAGTTCACTCGATAAACTCTTACACAACAACATTATGCCTGCTCTAAGAGACTTTTATCGACTAAAATTTTGGTTTTAAAAACATTGGACTTTACAATTTTAAATACACAAATCGAACCAATCAAGACTTTCACTATCACATTTAGGTCATGAGAGTAGCTGAGAGATCATCGCACTGTATAAAAAATAATCCCACAAGTAAGTTAAAATGGTTAGATTTTTTTAATTTTAGAAAATGTCATTAAATAATACAACAAAATTAAAATTTAGAAAAAAGAAATAAATAATTTTTCAAACTTCCCCCCTTTTCTCACATTATTCCATTCTCTACCTTATTTACCATCACACAACAAAACGACGCCGTTTTAGCGAATTTTTCTAACATTATTACACCAACATAAATTTCCAGAATTAAATTTTACTATAATAAGAGGGTACAAATCTCAAAATCGCATCGAGTCCGTAATCATAATCTTCCTTCAAAATTCAACTTCATTCTCTAATTCTTCTTTGTTTCGAATCGTTTCTTCACAATCGAAGATTTTTCTAGGGTTTAACCAAAAACCTAATTCAAACCCTAAATTTCCCAATTTCTTCTCTCGATCTTGCACCCATTCCGAAATCCCGAATCAATTATCAATCACACCATAAATTTAGATCTAATCACTCACTGGTACGCTTATTTTTCCCCCTTTTTCTTCTCAATTTCAAATTTTCAATCTTTATTCTAAATTTTCAATCTTTATTCCAAATTTTCAATTTTTATCAAATTGGGGTTTTTTATTGATTGATATACTAGTTATAAACGTGAAAGTTGTGAACTTTGCATAATTGCATTGTGTTTAGGATATGGGTAATCTGAATTTCGGTTTTTTGGGATTTTTTCTCAGAAGTGACATTCGTCAGTTAGGGTTTTTCTTAGTGATATCTGTATTGAGTTCGTGATGGGTGATCCAAATTTCGTTTTTTTTCCTTCCAGAAGTGACATTGGTGAGGTTTAGTTATTGATGGGTTTTGGGTGTAAAGAATAATAGTGATTTAGGGAATGATATGTTGGGTTTTCTTTTTCTTCTTATTTATGAACTCTGCATTGAGCTTGTGATATGTGTAATCCAAATTTCGTTTTTTTTTTATTATTGAGGTTTTTTTTTTTATAATTGACATCGGTAAGGTGTAGTTTTTGATGGGTTTTGGGAATGAAGAATAACAGTGATTAGGGAATGATTTGTTGTGTTTTATATGTCCAATATTGAATATTTCTTCAAATTTTTCATTTTTAATTAGCTATGATTTCTGCATTGAGTTCGTGTTATGTATAATCTGAAGTTTTTTGTTTTTCGGAATTTTCTCAGAAGGAACATTGGTGAGGTTTAGTTGTTGATGAGTTTTGTGAATGAAGAATAATAGTGATTTAGGGAATGATTTGTTGGGTTTTAAAGTGATATGAAGTGCTGAATATGAGCAATGGCAATGGGAAGACTGGAAAACAGATTGAACAACAGCCTAACACCACATGGAGGAGGAAGAAAGTGGGTGGCGGTGATGAATTTGCACAATCTATTGCGAAGGTTGCAGTAGCGCAAGTATGCGAGAGTAAGGGTTTTCAAGGATTTCAGCAGTCGGCGCTTGAGGCAATGTCTGATGTTACTGCTCGGTATATTATGAACATTGGGAAGTCTGCGAATTGTTATGCTAATCTTGCTGGTAGAAATGAATGCAATGTTTTTGATGTCATTCAAGGGTTAGAAGATATGGGGTCGATGCAGGGGTTTACTGGTGCTTCGGATATTGATCACTGGCTGGAAGATTCGGGTGTTGTTAGGGAAATTGTTCAGTTTGTTAATGACGTTGAACCGGTTATGTTTGCACACCCAATTCCTCCGTTTCCGGTTGTGAAAGAACGTGTGCTGCCTCCCAGTTTTTTGCAAAGAGGAGAAGAGCCTCCTGATGAGCATATTCCGGCGTGGTTGCCTGCATTCCCAGATCCAGAAACTTATTTGCAGTCTACTATGGTGAATGGAAGAGGGACAGAGCCTCGTACCACCACATTTGAGCATGAAAGAGAAAATGGCAAGGGGGATCAGCCTCTTTTGAATTCACAGCAGCAGATGGTCTCAACTACGTTTGAGAACTCCACCATGGTTGACCCTGCAGTTGCTAAGGCAAAGATAGCAGCAGCAGAAAGTAACCCTTTCCTTGCTGCACCTTTGAAAATCGAGGATAAGGAAGTTTCTTCAGTTGCCCCTCCAGCTAAATTCTTTAATAAAGTTTCTTCTGATATTCCAGTTGTAGAAAATTTAGTTCAAAACGAACCTGGTTCAGTATTAGAGACCTTTGCTCCAGCAATTGAAGCAATTAATAGTGCATCCTGTGATTCCAAGGAAGATCAGACAAAATTTCCCGTGAAAGAGAAACCTACTGTACGTTTTAAGGTTGGGACTAAAAATAAATTCTTAGGAAGGTCAATTGGTTTGATTCCACAAAAAGAGGACCATACAAAGACTTTGCCGTGGTTTGCGATGGAAGACGAGAAGGATGACAGGAAAAGAAGGGCTGAGAAAATTTTGAGGGAATCTTTGGAAAACCCAGATCAGCTTGTTCAGTTGTAAAATAGATTGCTTTATTAGACTCTGTATACTTACTTGATCATGAGATATCGGGATAACCACTTCTGGGATATTGAAATCTAGCTAACTTTCTGCTTAGACATTTTCCTAGTTTAGCAATCTTTCAGGTATGTGCATGTCAATTGTTTGGTAGATCAATTAATGATTCTTTTCATTGAAACTTGTTGGCACTCTGTATGATCTTATTGAATTTAGCATATAAAAAATCAATTTCTGAACTGTAGCAATGCTGATAGAGTTACATTAGAGGCATCACTGTTCAAATTGCATGCCATGTCTTAGGAGTTAGGATTGCATGATCTAGTGAATTATGCTCCCTAAACTGTGGTGGATCACCACTGGGATCAGGTTTTGCTGGGATTGGAATTTTGATTTTGGCCATGGAAGGATGGGATTTGATGATTCTCAATGCTCTGCACTGAAGCCAGGGTTTTGGTTTTAAAAAATGAGAAAAAGCTGTGTTTGTATGTGATCATTGGTTGTCCATTTTAATAGTGTTTGAAAAAAAAAAAATCTGTAATTGAAGAGAGTTGGATATTGGTTTTGAAAAATGAGAAAAAGCTGTGTATGTATGTGGGGGCACTATATATGTAAAAATGAGAAAAAGCTGAAAAATGAAAAAAAAATATATATATATCTGTAATTTGTTATGCTTGGATGGTTCATTTAGGCTTCCTGTCCCTCACCCTTTTGCTTTTGTTTTTGCTGTTGCAATTTGTTGTTTTCCAGTATTGCTGTGATACAGACTTGGGCGTTATGGGGTATCCAACTTCCACATCGAGTAAGTGGTTTAGTTCTTCCCCCTTGAAAGCTAGCTTTTAAGGGAGGGTGCCCCAAGTGCTTGTTTACTTATCATATTGATAAATCATTTGCATTCGTTCTGAGTTTCATCATGTGGATGTGATTGTCCATTTTAATTCTGTGCAGCAGCGATGAATGTTAAGAATCGCGTGTAATCATACTTCACACCGATTAATCTAAATAGTTTCTGCTTCAACTTATGCACCTCAGAACTTGATAGGTGTTGATGTTGATATTGATGTCATCAGCTAAGTTAAAAATCCATATCAATGGAATTCTTATTTAAATTTTTTCCATATATGACTCATGTTCCGTATGTGCCCCTAGCCTTTGTTTGCCCGTTTGCTTTTGCAATTTGTTGTTTTCAATTAGTATCGATATAAACCCTCTGATCTAGGCATTTAAGCACAAGTTGGCGATACTCTAAACTGGAGTAACATTGAGATTCACGGCGAAGATGTGCGTCCAGCCACCACTCCAGTTTGTAGCTTCCCAGATTCACGGTGAAATATGCCTTTGCACACGTAATAGGCCATATCATCCTCGTCTCGGTTCCAAAAACGACCTAAGTGTGTTAGTTAACACATCCAATTTTGAGATATTTTGTTACACTGACGGCTAACCCCTATGTTTCTCTCATTATCATGTTGTGATCAAAGTCAACTGTCTCTATGTGTAGGATTTAATCTGGTTGTGTGATATTAAACTTTTTCAACATTGAGGAATTAGGGTTAGAAATGAACATTTCCCCTTTCTCCTCCTCTCTCTCACCTACCTGGAAAACATTATAAATGTTAAAAATAAAAAGGTGGAAGATTTTAACTGTCCTTGCATGAAAATCAAAGGATGGAAACCAAAATGGAATGTTGAATTTGCCAATTGCCGTAAGATGAATGATATACAAAATGGACATAACATTGACGCCTCATATCAGATATTTTTGATGATATTTGTAAACAAAATACTAACAAATATTTTTTTAGATTAAGTTGAAAATCCAAACTGGAGATGCCGAATTGACTTATAGCGTGTTTGGGTTAGCGGCAACAAGGGAAATATCGCGTCCCTATGTACATTTGCCGTGGTTTTTGAGAAGCTGCTAATTGTAAAGTTTGTCCAAACGCGTGTCTACTGCAATTGTACCGTAAAACAAACATTGGCTTAATGGGTTACATACTAATAACACAACTCAAATAACTCAAGTTTGATTAAGATGACGATGAATGTGTCCTATAAAGAGTTAACAGCGAAAAATATTTCAGTCTCAACTTACGCATGGCATCAGCATAAGCCAAAGTACATGTTTGATCATGTTATTACCAAAAGTGTATTTTCAAACGACATATACTTCAAATGGCACAAAAATAGCATTTTTCCTAACCGAGTACATTCAAACCCATGTTGGGAGAGTTAAGTTTTTAATCCTAAACCACTTCAGTAAAATGTAAAAAGAATAATTTCATAAAAAAAATTAAAATCCCAAACAACAACCCAATCGGTCTAAAAGTTATTGCAATATTTCATTAACAATGTGAAGTCAATACTGATATACATTTGTCTGTATTTCTGCATGTATTGATAAACATATACTATAATAAATACATGAAGAAAAACTAAAACTGAAACTCTCAACTAAGAAGATTGTTACACCTTTCAAACTATATGTATAGCTAGATTAGAAAAAAGGTGAAATATTGAAAACTGATTATTTTTGCACCCTCAAACTCTTTGACTAAAGTTCCTACTTAGGAGACAGAATATTCCTACAATGACCACCAAAATTATTTACTAGTTCATCACTCACAACTTCAGTTATCATATCTTTAAAGATCAACCGCTCGATATCCAACACCATATTCGGTATCTCACTGCAACAGTTAGTCCAAATTGCGTTGTGATCCTTCAAATCTCTCCACAAAAGACTTATCAAATTCTCATCCTCATGATGAACAAAGCTTACATTCCTATTTTGAGGTTGTAAATCATCTATTTCTGTACATAGATCTTCGAAAAGCTTCTTTCCTTTTAGCTTTTGACTCGCTAACTCTTCCAATATCGGTTTTTTAACTAGAGTGTCATTAACAAAATCAAATATGAGTTTTCTTTGCATTTTCTCAGGACCAATAGCCCTAGAAATTTGCTTCACATCATCTTCGATATTGAAGCGCGACTTATTTTTCTTCATTTGTTCGAGTGCAGAGAATAGTTTTGGGTTAATGATGTGACCTGGTGAATGAAGTATCTGGTTCAAATTTCGATCACTGACTAAACCTGATGCTATGAGTATTTCTGATATATACTTATGATCATGATTCTTGATGTGATCAACATTGATGAGTTTTTCATCAGTCCAAACAATTTCTTGCAGAATTTGAGCCACTGAGTTTTCCTCACTATCATCATCGGTGCTTAGAGCTTCACCTATAACCAGAAGATTTAAAGAAAATCATAATGTTACTCAAAATCCTTTTGACGATGATTTTTGTAAAGACGTAAATTGTATACTGGCTTTAATGATTCATTTGATCCATGCATTCAGCTTATGGTTATTATCAAATCAAAATTCATATTGTGATATGGAATAACCATTTTCTGAATCGTGAAAAAAAAACTTATCATAAATAGTAAAAGATAAGTTACTAATGAAAATGGCATTTTAAAGTAAAAACGAGTGACATGCAAGATTATAAGTTGATATATCATATATACGAACCTTCAAATAGTTCAAGATTCTAGTTATTAATCAAATATCAAAAGAAAAGTGTCTGAAACTAAGGATTCATATTGATTGAGTTTAATTTTGTACCAAATCGAGATATGACTCACATGTATCGTAAAATATTGATAACAATGAATCACTACCGTTTAGGTAGTGATTCATTAGAATGAACCAAGATTCTTCATAATTAATCAGAATTTATCATAATGAATCCACATTCAAGAACAGATTCATGTACCAAATAGATACAACAAACTAAGGATTCATATTGATTGAGTTTAATTTTGTACCAAATCCAGATACGACTCGCATGTATCGTAAAATATTGATAATCATGAATTAGATTGTCCACAATTCAATTGAATTGCTTACCTAATTTTTTTGAAACGTTCGATTTCGTTCTCACTGGAGATGGCGGATCTTCCTTATAGAATGCAGCATCAAGAACAGATACAGGACTTGGCTGCTCAGTAGTCACAATTATAGCAGCCTTAGAGTTTTCCATCCTCAACTCTTCAAATGTATTCTGACCAACCAAAAAAAAGAATGTTTAACAGTTGATTTTGATGCAAAATCTAACTAACAATGCAAGGAAGCAATACTTACATTTTGATTGATATTCGCCGATCGATCGAGCTGAATTACTTCTATGTCACTTTGAGTGGCCAAGCTTCTGTTGCTGCCAAAATCTGAAGAAATGACATTAACATGATGCTTAAACTTCCTCCAATGAGAATTCATCTCACTAAAATATTCATCTCTATCCTGCGAAATAGAGAAACTTTGTGTTGATGTTGAACTTGAAGAAGTAGACAACTCCACAAGTTGGCTATTATGTTTTCTTCTGTTAATCGTGGAATCCGATGATGGACTAGTCGATGCAGAACGCCTCTCAACTCCAAACTTCTTCTCTAGTCTTCGACTAGCTATAGTGTTTTGTCCATTCATTTCTTGAGGAGATTTTGATGATTGCATCAATTTTAAAGTTTTGAAGTAATTACTCTTATCTGCTGAAGGAACTTGTTGAGCAAAAGGTTCTGTAATAATTTTTGTTGTTGAACCAATACCTTTAACTTTTTGCTTGCAAATCAAACTTCCATTTGTTGGAGAACATTTTCTGAGACGAGTTTTATCAGGAATTGACAGTTCTGTAGAAGGATTGGTATTGGCTTTTCTAGTCACTTTTGTTGGTTTCACGGTGACAATTGGTAATTTACTACCTTCGATTGAATTCGACTGCTCAACCGTGACAAAAGGCGAGGGAAAGTCTTTTTGTTGTACTCTCGGACTTTGAACTTTAGAATTTTCACTTAGACTAGCATTATTACTCCTAGTGTCAGATGATGAATCTGTAAATCTCTGCATTGCTTCAAGAATCTGTTTAAGTGCTCTTAGATCCTTTCCAGACTTTTTGAACTCAAGTTCCGCCAACCTTTTCTCAATTTCGCCATATACAGAAAGAGAAGGCTTTGATGCTTTTACATTAGAATCACTTACCTTTGAAGAATCTTGTAACAAGGAATTTTGGTTTGCATCAGGTTGCCTCCAAGGAGTCGTCGATTCTAGCGTAAACCGCGAAGATGGTTTCACATTTGTGATTGAGTTATCGTCCCTTCTGTTCCTCGGGGACACCGAACTTTTCTGTTTCTTGTATTCGTCACTTGTGCTAGTTCTTGCTATGACCTCGTTTTTATCTGTGGAGCAGATAGAAGTCCGACCAGTTTGTGTTGAGTCCGGAAGAGCTTCTTCTAGTCCCATCAACTTAGCTACAACACTGGACGATCTTTTCGATGTTTCTGGTTCTTGAATTTTGTTAATCATAGTGCTCGAGTTCCTCTCATATCCTCTTTGCAAGCCATTAGACACATTGCGAGCCTTGTTTCCTCCGTCAATCCCTCGAATGGATCCTTGCTTGCTGTCCAAGGAAAGCCTAGGAAGCTCCTTATACCTTGTAGTGGATTTCAATGCATCATAAGAGAGTCGCGGAGAGTCCCAATGTGCTTTTTTCGACTTCGAAAGAGTATGTAATGGTTCCTTGGAAACTATAATAGGCCTTGGAGAGTCTATGTGTTGGTTCAATGCATAACCATAACCCTCTTTTTCTTGTTTGGTTAATGTTTTCACATATAACCCTTTAGCTTCTCTATGCATTGAATCTTTGACAATATCATAGAAATCAAGTGATTGTTGGATTTTTGAATCATGTTGCTCTGTTGATACTTTTGAATGTGCATTTCTTGAACTTTGAATTTGTGTGTTAAATTCATGGGATGTCATGCTAGATGAACAAGATGATGAAGAGACAGAAGTTACTGATGATTCTGTGGAGAATTGTTGCTTCTGTTTTGCAATCTTTTGATTCTTTGTCTGCATTCATAATCATATGTTACTAATTGATTTTGCCAACATTTTTTAAAGAGTAAAACTATTGTTATCTTACCTTTGGTTTCTGCATTGTACTATCAAGCTCTTTGTTGCCATTATTAGTTACACCTGAGAGAGGAAGAAATTTTTGAGTCAGAAAAAAAGAAATTAGAATATATTAGAATTGTTTTCTTTCCCTCAGTTAACCACATCATGCACATGCCTAGTTATGAGGAGAATTTATACTAAAAAGTTAGATGAGGGAAATAAAATAATTTTCATGTGTTGTTCTCTAACTCTTAAATAGCGCGATCTGTTGTACATAAAATAGAAAAGTTGTTTTGACAACCAAAAGTTGTTAAACACCGCATAAAATTAAACTACTTTGGTTTTTTTTAATAATTTTTTTCTCCACCTCGGTTTAGGAGCAGGGTGGGAATTCGCATAGGACCACCTCAGTTGGCTATTGTGCGTATATGGTAACAATTTTTTTATGCCGGTCAAAATATCATCTGTCTACGAAAAAGTTTAATTATTTTTTTTAAGAGTTAGGAATCCTAACTCTTAAATGAGACAACATTATGTATTTGAACATGTAATAGAATATCATTATATACATAAATTTATATGATTCATATCTTGAGGAACAACTAAGTTGACTTCTAAAACCAAATAAGTCAACTTTGTATCTTGGAACTAGTTGCATATATTATAGAATTTACTCAGCAAACTTCCTATAAAACTTTTGTAAGTGAAATTGATCACAATATTTTTTTTTCTTTGTATAAACAAATATTTCATCGTGCAAAGACTAATCTCGTCAATTGGTAAACTTGAATGGTCAGGTGAATTTTAAACCATGTCATTTAAAGTTACAAAGTTAAGCTCTTATCACTGAGTTGACACATCTTAAAAAACAAAAGTAAAACCTTTTCAGAACCAAAAACAAAAGTCTATAGAAAAAAAATTATGGTTGCTCACTTCATATCAATTGACTAGTTTTCCGCTCAAGTTTTGAAATATTAATTTTTATAATAAATTATGTCTACGTTGATTTTTTTATCCAAAAATAAAATTAAGAAGCTCTTGTATAATTGTATTACATCAACTGTGAGTGACAGACCAGTACTGAAGAGTAGAAGAGCACAATGTTTTTGTTTTGTCTTTTAATAAAAGATAATTATTGGTGGTGAATATCCAAAATTTCTAACGTACGTGCCTTGTCCCAAAATATGAGAAATACCTAAGAAATTTCTCCATCATATGAGAACCTTTTGATTAAGCCAGCCAAAAATATACGACAAATATCTTAAGAAATTGTGTCCTTTACATCTAGCCTTTTTCCTTTTAATACCCTTGTCAAACAAATTTCATACATAGTCATGCTTATGTTAAAATCTACATAGAAGGAAAGGAAAAAATTGAAAGTATAAAAATTCACAATGGTACTAATTATACTATAACAATCACTTTCAAAATGTACAAAAAACAGAGAAATGAAAACAAGATTGAGTATGACTCATGTTACTAATTATTGTAATTTAAAGAGTAAGTTATACACTATAAACGACTGCGGTCGTTCAAGACCGGCCCAAAGATAAGACCATTAAGACAATCACTTTAGACCTCAAAATATATTTAGATAAAAAAATACTTGATAAACATGCTTTATATTCTACTATTGTTAACAAAAAATACTTGTTAAAAAGTTTCATATTCTACTAAAATTAATATAACATTATCTAAAATTAATATTGTCTCAGCAAAAAATTGATTTGGTCGATCCTGTTATGAAAATCATTAGCTTAATCTTTTTGGTATAAACCGGATATTCTCCGTGCGTAACTATAGACATTAATCGCTCGAACATTGTAAAACTCAAATGGACGGCAAACTTTTCATAAGAGTTTTAATTGTGCTGTCATTAGCTTAATTTATGATTTTGTATCTAAAATTATGAAAGATTACATTAAAATAAAAATAAAGTAATTTTACTAAAATACTAATATGAGCTTTAAAGACTCTCATCTATAAATTCTCCTTAAACATGGATATGTGTTGGACCGGCCCTCCACATATAAACACAATTGTCCGAACTTTGTTACCGAACATTGCGTCGCTAATTGTGTTTTCAATCGGGTTGATGTTCTAACAATATAGTTAGTATACCAAAATATAAAAAATTCAAAGATATGAATCATTGAATACCTGAAGAAGATGCATTCTGAATGTACTTGATATTACGTTGTCCTGTGATGAAACGATGGCGATCAAAGAGCTGAAAAAATCCAGTGATGCACCCAATTTGCTTCTGCAATTCTTGCTTTTCATCCTTCATAGATTTCAAACCTTTTTTTGACATTTTTTATTTCCCTTCAAACAATCTTTGGATTCACAACTTCAAACAATCATGCACCTATTGAATGTAAAAGAAAAAATCTTTGAATTCTTTTGTTCAATTGAAATAAAAGAATTTGAGTTCAACAGAATCATAAATTTGAAATATAGCAACAATGTCATGGTTTTAAATTGTAGTCGCAGTTGGCTAAAAATCATATTTAAGGAAAATGTGGCCGATGCATTTGAAATTGCAGTTGTGATGCCGATGCGAATACCTAAAAATCTTGTATATTTTCGACCACAGTAGCAAATTGACTATACTTTACATATGTTTGCGAATAATGTTTGATCATGCAATTTTTTTATTTTTTTTCATTTTGTGTTTTATGTGTATCCGTGTGAACCGAAGAGAATCATAGTTTTAAATTGCGATATACAACTACAATTTTGGTTTTATCTGGCACATTTATCGTAATATAAAAGTTTGCAGTGTAATCGCATTTTAAAACTATGAAGAGAATGTCTTTGGATTGATGGATAGAATGACAAGAAGAAAGAGAATGGATAAAAGTGAAGAGAATATCTATCTAGTGGCATTTAGTATTTACCTTGTGTTAACAAACAATGCACAAATTGAAGAGAGATTCATTTGAGAGAACCAAGAAGAGATGTTTTTGGTTTCTCTGTCTGTGTTTGGATACAAAACAGAAGAATACTTTTTAATTTTACTGTTTTTTTGTTTATCTCAAGAAGATGCAGCTGCTACAGAAGCCAGAAGCCAGAAGCCAGAGTGTGTTTGTGACTTTGTGTTGTGTTAGGAAAGATTTGTGGTGTACTATTAAATATATGATTGTTGAAAAATAGCTTGCTTAGAATATACGAAGTGGTGACTACTTTTTAAGTACATTACGTAAGAGAGAGATAAAGATGCTTGGAGTTTTGGGATGTCAAAATATGGGATATGGATTTGATGCGGTGAGTTGAGTCATACAACATATCAGTGACCTTTGAATCGTGATCAGACAATCAAAATGTTTATTAAAATTTAGACTGTCTGATCTCCACCCAACAACTAGCAATGTACTACGCGAATGCTTAGATTCTATGTAAATCAGGTCATTACACTCATGGGATATGAATCATTAAATTAAAATCAGACGATTCATATTACACAACTTATAGATGACTTTATTTCGACAAAATTGAGTATGTCAATTTGTCACTAAAATGGATTTCTTCAATGAAAATGTTAAAATTGTTAGATGAAAATTAGACAACTCGTATTTTAAACTCAAGAAAGTAAACCTATAAAATTAAATTAATAATATAAATCGTCTGATCTTTATTTGACAGATAAAAAAATATGGTTGATGATTTTCAATGAATGGACCATAGAAGAGAGAGATAGGAAGGGTAAAAAGAATCAAATTCCTTAATAAAGAAACAAGAGAAAGAAGGTTAAGAAAAGTTTTGTATGTGAATGTGTGGGTCATACATGCTACTATATGGTCATTTCCTTCCTACCACTTCCATGTGAACGTGGGGTGGGTATGTTGCTTCAACTTCTCTTCTTTAGCATGTGGGTTTTGTCAGAGGGAAAAAAATTAAACAGGTGGAGAAGTGGATTTGTATACTTATTACCCAATAGAAAAGAAAATTGAAGAAGAAAAAGTAGATATAGATAGAGAGATATTCGGTTTAAAGCTGCAAGATCAAATGCACATGTTCAAATATTCTCATACATATCTTACTCACTCAGAATATCACTTTGATGGGTTCTCACTTTTCCTCCCATACTTGGGTTCTTTGATAGATCTAAATTGTGAGATTTGCAACTACTATTGTGGGTGAACTACAAGGATTATTCTTGCATGATATCTATTAGATAGGAGAGTCTATTGACTTATCACACTCTTTAAGAGTCGAAGTTTACAATGACTTTCACTTTATCGATAATGGCTCGATGATAGTAGTTTAATTTTTGTTAGTTTCACTCATCTATCAGTATTTAGTAGAGTGTCTTAATCGAGTTTATAAGTAGCATTTTATCTAGTCAAATTTGCAATGAAAACACTAATTGTTACGACTTAGGTTGATGACGAGAATCCAACCCAAGAGACTAATCTATTAGGTGGAAGAGCATCACTGTTTAAGTACAAAATTGAGCACTTTTATGATCTACTTAATGTGAGATTCAAAACCAACTTAAATAGGCTATGACACCATCTTAAATTTGCGAGATGAATATAAATTATAAAGGTTATACTAACAAGTACCCTTAGGGAACTTGATAAGGATTTAAAAAAGGAAATGATTTATAATCTTATGTAGAAAAAAATTCCTTTTTATAATTTCAATGTATTGAATATACAATTCTCAGAAGAAGAAAAAAATCTTTGGACTTTTAAACAAGTGACCTAAAGGCACTTGTTATCATTTCCTAAATTATAATACTTTTTCATTTCATAATGCACCTAACGTGAGACTTTTAGAGTGTATTTACGAGTTAGTTTTTAGAGGATTTTCGAATCATATCTCATTCATTGTAAGACTTTAAACAAAAACCTTGACCATAGTTAAAATTGGAGCTCCTTGATATTATTGTACTACCAATTCTCTTGCCAACAAAAGAGGCTCATATTATTTTGATAGTGAAGTATTTATTACATGAATGCTACATTTTACCTAAAAAAAGTTTCGTCGAATTGCACTTGCAGAGCAGTGAAACATAAATACATCTATTGAATTCTCTTAAAATGCTCAAATTTTGGACCTTGTGAGAAAGGGAATTGAATAGTGTAATAGGAAATGGAAAATTAATTTCTCTGTTGTATGTTACCAACCTAGAAAGTGGCAGGACTTGTTCAATATTGTTGGTTATGTGCTTTTTGGTTTTGATACATTTAAGAAAAACTGTGGTCCTGAGTCCTTATATTCCTATGTGTTACTCTTATAACAAATTTTTTTGAACGGGACCATTAACATATCCAAAAATTGAATTTAAGATTAAGATGAAACTTTTTGGAATTGTATGTGCATAGTTTTTGGTGCAATATTTTGGTCTCTTATTGCCACTTTGCAGATATATAGTGCCACATGCATCACTATTCACCGCCACAATTGAGACTGGATTGATAAATATCACCGATTTCACGCATTAAAAAAGAATGTAGTTATTGAATGAGTTGTGCTTCGAGGTTCAATGTTTAGTGAACACTTATAGATTATTCACTAACGTGGTTATTACATCAATATTAGGACTTGAGCCCACGATCTTTTAGAAGAGTCAATTTCTTATCAACTAAACAAACTATTATTGGCATACATAATGTTGACGATGTGCGTATTGACAAATTAAATAGATTAGGTTTTAATTTAATAATGCATGGATGTTGCCAAAATTGTTAGATTAGATGTTGTGATCGGAGTTCGAACTCCAACCTTCATTTATATGTATGAATTTCAATGATTATTTGTTATTTTGTCTATCTAAAAAACCTTACTCTAAATATGGTGGTCGTCGGCGTTTAGTCACGTTATACGTCAGTGATGATTGCTGCGGTGGTCACATAATTAAGTATGGGGTAGACCAGATGGTAAAGGCGAAAGCCAAAGATAAATAATATTCAGACGCGCACCTAGAGAATTCTGATATAATTATTAAGATATGTAACCTAAGATGAAGATTGTTGGAACATTTTATTATTTAATTTTATTTCAATGTGATTATGTTGACAAATATCGTTATAATAATTAAATTAACTATTTATCAGTTTGGAGCCTTAATTGACTAATGATCAAATTAAGTGATACGACTAATTAATATTCTATTAGATTTCTATTTAGATAGTTAGTTAATTAATTGATATGAACTCAATATGAGTGGATGTGATGTCTCGTTAACGAAATAATGAGAAAATCTCCGTGAGATTAGCTCAGTTGGTAGGGATATTGCATATTATATGCAAGAGCTGAGGTTCGAACCCCAAACACTCCACTTCTCCACAATTAAATTGTGTGAGGTCTAGCGACCGGACTTCTTGATAAAAAAAAACAGAATATTGAGAATCCCTCGTTGTTCATCACACTATGACATTACAAGAGAAGAGACTATGATCCCAATACACCGCACATTGAAAAACTGTTTCTTCTCTTCATTCATAGAGAACTAGAGGCATATAAGTATCGGTTTAGGAAAAACCAAATCAGCAACCGCTAATCTTTGTTGTGTGTTTCAGATCACCATAACTCTCTGTTTCAGATCATTATTGTTAAGAAGATTATCATCAAAACTTTATCAGGTATTTATAACATCTAATTCTTAATATCTTGATATCCGATCATATTCATACTGAATGTTTTATTTGCTTCCCCTAACTGATCTTAAACCTAATTTTAACATGCTCCACTCGAACAATTATACTTCATGTGCTCAGAATTTTCACATTTCCAATATCTCTTCACATAATATGATCCTCATATAGGCTACCAACGCCGAGATTAATGAAATATATTTTAGATTTTCTTGAAGGGAATGAAATATATTTTAGTTAACAATACAGAAAGGTCAAAAGCATAATTGATCACACAACTGTGCGCATGAGGCACATAATGAAGCTATATTATCTACCCGTTATTATATGGTGTACTGCACACGTATGTCATATATTTTCTTAGATGCATGCATGTGAAAGGAGGATATTTATAGGTTACACACTAATCTCACATTATTATTTGTTGACAGAAATATTCTTTTATTGATATTCATCTATCTGTATCTATATCTGTATTAGTATACAAGTACAAAACCAATTTTTGATTTCACAACCACTTTCTAGAGCTCCATTAATTCTATATTGAAAAAATAATCAGAGGACTATTAACAACATTTTATTTTTAATATTCACTTTAATACATATAATTTTATTAGACGAAATTCATTTGGATTTCATCACTTTATGTAGGCTTCATCTTATTTCAAAATCATGTAGGCTTCGTATACATTTAGGTGAAAGTAATAATTATGAGTGTATATATATTTGTCATTAAATTAATGCAAACAGTGAAGGAAAGACGACATGTTTGATTTCCTATACCAAATTCAGAAACTAAATGATATGGCAGTTTTAGAAATTGTTCACTACATGAGGTCAAAAGTCAAAGGAAAATTGGGTGATGTGGCATTAAGGTTTGACGTTAGCAAAAGTATGACAAAATTGATTGGAATTTATGCTGAGAATGAGTTTCTCCTATTAATGGATTATGATGTGTGTTGAAACTGTTAATTACTTTGTTCTTGTTCATGGTAATATTGTTGATCCTATCATTCCAAGTAGAGGCTTGGGACAGGGAGATTCTATCTCTCCTTGTTTGTTTATCATTTCTGCATAAGGCTTATCCGCTCTTATACGAAAAGTAAAGGGCTAAAGGCTAGGGGTGATATTCATGGAGTTAAGATTTGCTATAATGCGTCAATTTTATTCCAACTCGTGGAGTAGTAAGTGTCTTTCAAACACAGGGCGTGTGGTGTTAATCAAATCGGTTCTTCGATCTATTCCAACCTATTTCATGAGTTTGTTCACTCTCCATTTATGCTTTTGTGACGAAAATGAAAAGATGATGAATTCTTTTTGGTGGGGTCACTCAGGAGCTCGAAACAAAGACATGCATTGGCTTTCATGGGACAAGATATCTGTTGCATATTGGCTTCAAATTGTGAAAGCAGAGCAGCCCAGAAATCGTGACACGATTTGGGCATCGTGGCACGATTTGCTTGGCAGAGAGCATGCCTTGTGAGATGGAAAATCGTGACACGATTCAACAACTTCCTCAGCAAGTTTACCTGAAAGGGACTGGTCACAATGGTTGGAAAAGCAGAATCGTGACACGATTTGGAAATCGTGACACGATTCTGGAAGCTTGTGACTAGTATTTAAGTGGTTTTCTGCATTCTTTGAAGGTGAGCTAAAGCAAGAGGTCTAGGGTTCACAAAGGGGGGAACTTGAGGGTTGAGTACCTTTGTAGGGATAGTCTCTTGGGTTTGGATAAACATTGTAAACACCTTGGGTAGTGAGATTATATCATTGGAAGGGTCATAAGCTTCCTCTAGTATAATCTCTTGTAGGTTCATATGAGTGAGGTGGGTCAACACAAAGGGTAGAGATTAGGATTGAAGGCTGATTTCTTGTAACCTTTTGTAACATCTTATCATAGTGGATTGGAGAGCTGCTCTCTCCCCCAGATTAGGTCATATTGACGGAACTGGGTTACCATCTTGTGTGTGTTTGTTTTCCTTAAGCTTTCTTATCTTCATGTTTGTTAGTGTCATTGTTTTAAGCTCTACACTTAGGCTTTGGGTCTGTTTTGTTGTTGTTGCTTGAAGACACTTAGACCTAGGATTACCACTACCTTTTTTGCTCCACACATCTATACAAGTATTGGTGTGATTTCGAACCGATAGTGATCCGTTTCTTGACACAACAATATCTATGCATAAAAAAGATGGAGATATTAAATTTAAAAACATGGTGACTTTCAATATTTCTATGTTAGGTAAGCAAGGATGAAGAGTTATCAAAAATCCACATACACTCATTGTTATACTTTATAAGGCGAAATATTATCATCGCTAGCTGCGATTTCTTTGAATTAGCCTTTGGACATAAACCTAGTTTTGCATGGAGAAGTATTGCAATTCTAGGTTTATTCTTAAGGTAAGTAGCAGATGGAACATAGGTGATGGTGCATCTATTCTGATTTGGTATAACAATTAGATTTCAAATTATCTCTCTCTTATTCTACAATATGAAGGTGAAATTATTATAGCTGGCCTTCAAACCCTAATGTTTTGGGTGAATGTGTGGTGTCCAATCTCACTTGTGTGATTGATCTTATTCCAATATGATGATCCAACCCAGTAAGACTTCGTCAAATGGCCTAATACATATCACATCATATGCATTTTTTTGCCCATTTCATAACGGAAATCGCTCATACATCCAAAAATGACGTTTTTATCTCCAACGGTAGTTAACTATTGTTTGTTTGTCTACAGTAGTTAACTGCCATGCTAGATCCAAACCTACTTATACAAGGAAAAAAAACTCCTACGGTTGTTAAGTACCGTACAAAGATCGCATTGACCTAATTTTTTTGTCCTTAACAGTGGGATCTCGGATAATGAATATTGGTTTTATCAACTACTAAACATGGAGAAATTTTAGTGGATAATTCAATTCTAGTTCCGTAGTTGTAATATAATTGAGCAATTAAATTAATCCACTTGGATTGGCTTAAGACCTGGGAGTGTGCTCCTCCTTAAGGTCTCAGGTAAAAAAATTTAGCAATTAAATTACTTTCATTTCTCAATACTTTTGTTTGGATGGAGTAATAAAAAATTCCATAGTCATTATTTTTGGAAAACTTTTATAAATTTTAATTTTTTGAGGCCAAATTTGAAAATTAAAATTTGGGGTCAATTTGTAAATTTGAAATTTTTTGAGAGGTCAAATTATAATTTTTGAAAAAATTGAGGGATCGATTTTCAATTTTTTGGGGTCAAATTGAAATTTTTGGAAAATCTGAGGACCGAAATGAAAATTTTAAAAAATTATAACATTGAAGAAATTTGAAATTTCTAACTTTTAGGTGTCATTTGAAATTCTCTAAATTTAACTTGAACAAAATACTTTATGAATTTCCATTATTTTAAAAATTCTTCAAATTATTATCTAAACAATAAAATTCACCTCAAAATATTACATTATCTCAAAACATTTTCCCAATCAAACACATTCTATAAGTTTTAAATGATGCACGTAAGTCCTTTTTACATATACGAAAATCAAGGAAACTAAGAAAGGCCGGTAGGACTCAACAAATGATTGATGTTTTAATATATTAAAATTTCCCACCTAACCTTGACAGTTTAATTTCGAATAGAAATTTTTTACCTAATATAAAAACAGACACTATAAATTCTTTACCTAATATAAAAACAAACACTCTACTTAATTAACTGAAACTGAGTATAATTGTGTGCACAAGTAAACTAGCGCACCTTAAGATCGAAAAATCAAATGCCTTTTTCTTCAATTAAACCAATAAGATCTTTCTATAGTACTTAACTAAAGTAGATCAACGAATAGTAGTTAACTATTGTTGGATGTAAAGCGTTATTTTAAAGGTGTCCCAGAGTAAACAGTGGAATCTAAAGAGCAATTCTCTTTCATAACTGAAAAAATTGATTTCGCCAATCTTATGCTGCGCTAACACTAAACAGCTATCTGTTCAATTTAGGAACAATATATATATATATATATATATATATATATATATGTAATCACAAAACAATCTACCAATAACTTATGAAATTTAGTTTCTTCAGCCCTTGTACATGTAATCCAAAAAGAGAAAAACATTACTAAAAAAAGGGGCATAAAATATGTAACCATGTTTTCAATTTTCATGTTGACAAGCAGAAAGACTGTTGATAACATTGAGGTAAAAGTCCCAAGATTCATTTGTTTCAGTGATCCGTTCTTGACCAAATGGATGTTGTTCTACATACTTCACCATATTTTCAGCACTTGCCAGTCCTTCTAGATATTGTCGTAGATCGCCTCCGGCAGCTGACAAAAAGTACTTTTTCTTATTAATAATGCATAGCATAAGTTCTATATGGGAGTTCCAGGGTACAATCCCTAAAAACTAACGTAATTACTAACTTATTAACATTTGTCTATCCAAAAAATAACGCATAGCAAGTTTTGGGAGGCATGAAAATGAGTAATATTCTTGTAGATCGCCTCCGGCAACTGACAGAAAGTAATTTTTCTCATTAATAATGCATAGCATAAGTTCTATACAGGAGTTCTAGGGTTCGATTCCTGAAAATTAACGTAATTACTAACATTAACAATTGTCTATCCAAAAATTAAAGCATAGCAAGTTTTGCGAGGCATGAAAATGAGTACACCCTTTAAGACGGTGCCCAATTAGAGCATTTTTTGTGATAGCAAAATTATAATTAAGCAAAAGTACAAAACTCACAAAAAGATAAAATAAACTCGATAACAAAAGATAAATAAAGTCAATTTGATCAATGGCTTATAATTAAGTGCTTGTAGCATAAGCTTTTGTCATGTAAATGATTATTTATAAGCTATATCTATTAGAAAAGATAAAATAAAGTCAATTTGTTATTATATAAGTTATATTAGTTGTTTGCACAAGCAATCATGGATAGCTTATGAAAATAAACTAAATAGTGATAGTTGCTTATGGACATGTAATAAGCCGAACTCTCCCAAACAATCTCACAAGTGCTTATATCAGTAGATAAGCTTTGTTCAAATCAATCCAAATAGGCCATAGTATACTGATGTTAATGTAAAATTTGTTTACTTTATTTAAAAGATGTGATATTCAAGCTAAATTTTAAAAGAGAAGAGACAAAATCAATCAAAAACTTGTGACTTTACATATATGAAAGTCAATTGTGTCACATACCTAGAGAATTGTCATTCTGATTCTCATAACTGAATGTATGAGGAAAGATTGAGTTGTATGGCTGCAATAATTCATCAACACATTAAGCATAAGAATTAGGATATGTCAGTATATGATAAATGAAGAAAAATACAAAGGAAAGGTTAGTTGATTTACAGGATTAAGCAGTGCCTTGTGTGGAGAATCATCCAACAGCAATGTGTTTGACTCATTGTAATATCCCTTTTCCCAAGGAAGATTTGGATCATACTTGTCCCAAATTTTCCTTAAATCCTTAAAAACCAGTGGCTTGTGCGTTTTGTCAAGAGTTTTGAAAGCTGTTTCAGTACAATGTGATATATCCTGTCAAAGAATATGTAGGATGAGATTAATCTAGACCAATGTTTAACACAAGAAATAAAAAATGGAAGCACCAATCCATAAAGAATTAGCATGCACTGTCATTTTATGCAGTCAACATTTCCTAAGGATTGTAATATCGGTTGTTACCGTATGTTGATTATCGGATTTTAGAAGTTAAAAAACCACTAATCCAATCTCTATTTAGCAATTGACATTTACCGACTGCAGCATTTTGTGACTGCAATCGATTTTGGACCGATAATATTGAGATATGTCTAGAAATCACATTTTGAAAGTTGGAGAAATATGATGACATTTTGTCCCATGCTCTAGGTGTAGGGACTGCTGCGCTAGGTGCGGCTGTGTTGGTGTTTCAAGAAGATTTGTTTCTGCCAACTGCGCTAGACACACGAGCAAGCTGCGTGAAACGCAGAGACGCATGTGGAGTATACACATGGCGCAGAGGATAATCCTGGGATGCGAATTTTCAGCTTTTGGAGTGTATAAAGGGCCAAAACTTGTTCTTTATGGGAAATTTAATGAAACCAAATGAAGGGACTGTTAGAAAAAGTATACTCTAAGGGTCATACATAGTTGACAAACCTCTTCTTTTGATCTCTCAAGATTTACCTAAGTTGCACACAAATCTCTCACACTATCACGTGTTTCCCAAGCCTTTGGATGACCTTGGATGACCCGTGATATTGAAAACAATACGAAATACTCAAAGGGATTTGTGTCTTCGGGACAAATTCTATAGTCGGGAAACATTTTGGAAACACCAATCAATTGAGTGATTGTAAGAGGATAAAGGAGAGAAATTTAGGGGATGTTCTTGGAGAACATTGGGAGCTAAATTTCTTGATAATTGCTGTATCTCTCTTGTTGAAGGAAAGAGTGTGAAAAGTATAGAAATTAGGTTTGCTATTGTAGAGCTTATTGAATATAATTTCTTGTGCTTTTTTATATCTCTTTGTAATGACTTATCGATAGTGAATTGAAGAAATGCTCTTTTCGATACATAGATCATTGTTGTACCGAACTGGTAAACAAATTATTAGTGTGTTGTTCCTCTACTCTCTTTATCTTGTTCTTTAATTTGATTGTGGTTTTGTTTCTGATTAGTTGTTGTGGATTGAGATTGTTTGATTGTTGGTTGTCATTGATACTTATCCAAACATTTAAATTTATTTGTTAGATTTGTCCCGTAATATTGAAAACAGTATAAAATATACTCTAAATATTACATAACCGCGTTAAAAATCAAGTTAGTCAACTATGTATTTAGTGTTTATTAGTTTCAATATTGTAATTAACGATATTGATTACGTTACCAATTGTAGTCGGATAACAAGAATATAAATAAATTATAAGTGTGGTCATGTCAGACACACAACGATTCACACATAAATACATTATTTACATGATATTAGAGTAGGTTATGATGTTGTAAGCTATCTCTATGCTTCACTACCTCTGCTAACGGCGGCACTTGCCGCCAAGAGAGTAGTGGTTTATCTAAGGGCTACTATCCATTTTTCTTTGGTGTTTTTCTTTGTTTTGTGTGTTCTAGACACGTTTTGGTTGTGCCAAAACTAGCTGCCCCTTTTTTCGGTGCGACCCACCACCATGCCCTATAACTAACCACCTCAGGATACGCTGGCGAGCGCGACATCCATTTCTAAGCTACAACCCACCACTTGGCACACCTCCACGCATCACTACTTTCTTTTCGAGTGTACCGACACGCCTTCACAAAATCCGCATGTGATAGCGTGTATTAGTGGTGATCAATCAGGTGACGACTCTTTTTCAACATGTGGATCATATTAGTGGTGACTTTTATTTCCACAAACGATGATCAATCTGATGGTGACTCTTTTCGCAAAGTGACACTCTTTTCCACAGATGAATCACTAATCGTGATTTCTCTTCTCGTCAACAATCATAATGTTTTGTTGTAACAAGCTTAAAGCATACTGCGCTTTTGCTCGAGAGTCCGCGTTAAGAATCAAGTTAGTCGACTATGCATTCCTTAATGTTTATTAGTTTATTTCTATAGAACTCAACATCAGTGCTCCAAATCTCACAAGATTGTAACAAAACAAAAAAAATAATCTCACAAGATTTAATGAAACATATATACCATGGTTTATACCCAATCTACCAAAAACAGATTCTCTAGAGGAGAATCTATCTATTTGAAAATTATATAAATTTTGAAATTCAAATAAAATTTATGAAGTGCTCGGTAGTACTTACCCAGCAGAAAATCAACATCTGTTTCATGTCTCCCATCAAATAATCAATGATAGTGTCAACGGTTTCCCTGAAAATTATAATACACATGAGTTAAAAAATAACAACTATTGTACCAAAAAAAATAAAAAATAACAACTACTAATAATTAATCGAAGGAAAATGCTAACAAATGCTCTTAAGATATTGTTTAAGAGTACTTCGATCTTGAAGACCACACAGCCACTTCAAATCTCTCAAAGCAGAAGTTCAGAAATTCATGAGTAAAAGGCCTCTTGAATAATGAAAACGGCCTCTTGAATACTGGAAGAAAAAAATGTGATTAGAAAAATGCATTAATTCATGGATTCGAATCATATACACAGTCGATGTGTAAGGAATCAATTGTACATTACAAACCTTTGTAACACCGACGTTTCAAATTAAAGGTGTTTTGCTGTCCAGTCCAACACAAGACCAACAAATGTTATATTTTTTGTCAAAAATCTTGTGATTACCGATTAAAGATCAACAAATTTTCTTAAAATATTGTCGGTATTGATGGATCAGTGTCGTGTATGCCTCTGTGCTTTGTAGTAAAAACGTTTAACTAAATGATTGGTTGATTTGCCAAAACATTATGATGGGTTGTGATTTTGTGACATTGAAATTTTTTACAGCAAAAGTGTGTCAATAGTAAATTCCTTGTCCATTAAAAAGTCAACAAAAAAATAATAAAATAACAGTTATTTTTCTTACATGAGTTCCTGGCTATGGTTCCATCTGGTGTAACCTCCTTTGGATGTGAAGAAACAATATCAACAAGAAGTCCATTTAAATCAAGAATAATAAGCTTCTTCCTCAAACATCTAATTGGTATTTCAATTGATGAAATACACAAATTATTTTCATCTTCATCTTTTTCATCAGTAACTGGTAATTTTGTTACAATTTCTTCAGTAATAGTATCTTCAACTTTTACTACACCACCAACAACCATTTTCTTTCTTCTTTCTTTTATCTCTCTATGTCAAATTGAATTCTGTAAACATGAACATCATAATCATAATCTGTCATATCATATTAGTATTCAAATAGATGTAACATAACCAAAAACATAAAATAAACTATAAAAAGCAAGTACTATAAATTATAATTATAAATAACATTATTTTATTAGGTATGTGATAAGAACAAGAGCAACATGAGTATTAATCAAAAAGACAGAAGAAGAAAAAAATTAAAGAAGTTCGAATGTAACATACCAGAGGAAGGGAATGAATTTTTCTACTTCATGACTTGAACGCAAAGAAATATAAATAGAGTAGAAAAGTTAAATAAAGATTATAGCATTGACCTTTGGGTCTTTCAGCTCTTCCAACTTTGAAAGTACCTTGCAATTTATATGACAGAAACAGAAAGTACCCTGCAATTTACGGTTAAAACTCTATAAATTAATAATGTCAGGACCGGAAAAATTTATTAATTTAGAGAGTTATTAATTTATCGATAAATTAATAATTATTAATTTAAAGAGTTTTTAAGTAATTATACTGTACATACCAAACAAAAAGGCAAATTAGTCTATGCCTCTTAGAATTACGTTGCAGTGAACCTTGGGAGTCAACGTAAATTAGTAACTACTGTGTTCATATGCATTGGAAAACAGACAACTATTGAATCATATTTCAATAGTGTAATATTTTTTTCAGATTCTATGAATTATTAATTTATGATTTTCTTGGGACCGAAAATTATAAAGGGATCTCCCGAAAAATTATTATCTTATTATTTTATCGAGTTTTTCAATTTTTTACATTGGCCCAAGTCGGGACCGGACAAATTTATTATTTTAGAAAGTTTATTAATTTACCGAGTATTAATTAAAGAGTATCTACTGTACAAAAAGACAAACGACAAAGTGGGGAACTAGAAAAAATGTTCTAACATATGTTAATTTAAGGTTTTTGCCAACGATGCAAATTGATAAAAAAAAAGGTAAAGATCTTACTTACTAACTTGTAGCTTCCACGTACTCTCTAAGAATTCCACTAACAAAATTACTCATTTCATCCCTTAACTTAATTTTAATTTTAAGTAACAATTTTATCATTTATTTTTTTATTTTCTCGATTTCACTCTTTATGTTATAATTAAGTTTCGTTCTTTTTCTTTTCCCGATTTAATCATTTATGTTATAAAATGTCAACATTATTATCATATTTTATGAGATTTTTCAATTAAATTTGAGTTGTTATGTTTGTATGATGAAAATTTGAGTTTGTTTATGAGTTTGATGAATTTGTTATAAGTTTTTTTTGATAAAAAAAGGATAACAATATTAACATTTTATAACATAAATGACTAAATCGGAAAAAGAAAAATATAAAAGACGAAAGTGTTACTTAATTATAACATAAAAGATTAAATCGGAAAAAAAAGAAAGAAAAAAGACAAAAATGTTACCTGAAATTAAGTTAAGAGACAAATTGTATAATTTTGCCAATTCTAAATTCTAAAATTAGTATTTCTTTTTTTATTTAAGAAAAAAAAATTATTTATTAAAATATCAAATATGCCAATTTCAAATATATCGAATATACAAAATTTGTCATTTAAAATCTTTAGAGAGTATCATGAGGGCATTCTTTAGCAATTCTCAAAGTTTAATTAATGTTTAATATATTCGTTCCATGATGTAAGGAATGGTGAACCATGTAGGTGTTACAAAAATCATGATATGAAGGAGTGTTCCTTTCTTTGGGATGATATCGGGATTAGATTTTTGCGATGCGTCATAAGTTATGTTGATGTTTGCATCTCATATGAACTTGATGTTGGACCTCGTTGCGGGGTCATTCTGATACTTTAGGAGTGGGTTTTCTTGCTAGATTTCATTAGAATATTTTTTTTCACACTATGTCTTTCTCACGTATCTTATTTTTATTTCTTTCAAAAATACCCTTTGTTTGAATTTTAGAATCCGGACAATATTTCGGTTTCTAAAATCCGAACACCATTTATATATAACTCGAAATCATAAATCTTCCTCATTTCAACATTTTCATAAAAATGCCACAAAAACTTCTCTTGCAAACCTCAAATCCAAAACTCCATCATTAGGTGACTCTTGAAAGATTTTTGCTTAAAATCATCACATTTCAAGTATCTTCAAATATCAAACATAAGATAAGGTCTCGTTTCGTCAATTTATAATTGTTGGGTTCATGTGTTTTTTTTCTAATTGGCTGAACCTGATAAGATTTTATTATCTGAACCAGGTTGCTTCTTGTTCAGCTTATGTAATCTGAAGTGTATCACTTTTTAGCAATTTTATGGATTTTTGTATGTATATGTGATTTTGCATGATATATATATGGACCACATTGTCCGCATTGGAGATGACAGATTTTCCATGACTTCTTCTGCTAGGCAAAAATGGTGGGAGAGAAATGAAGCATAAGGAAGAGTGGGCAGGCATAGGTATATGGGCAGGGGCCTCCGTGATGTTGGCTTCAAACTATCTCAGAAGAACGAGGTTGAGCCCCAACTGTGGAGAACACGTTTGGTGATAGCAGTTGTAGGAGAAGGAGAACGTGGAGGTGGAGCCACATGACTATCATGGTGGTCCATACTACATATGTTATGTTTTTTTTTAATTAATGTAAAATGATGTTAATGTTTTGTTTTTAATTTTTGCAGCGGCATTTCAATTTAAATTGTGTGAACAACAACAAAAAGTTGCAAGTTATACATGATAATGATAATATGATATGATGCAAGAGCAATGGTTCACAATGTCATACAAGCCATTGGTCTTCATTGACTACAGAATGTCAGTTATTTTGTTCCTGACCATGGCATGTTGTCTACTTTTGTTTAGAGATGGCACGAAAAGATGTCTAAATTCCATCTTTACATCGGGAAGATGACAGTGACACTTGATGATGTATCATGTTTGTTGCATCTTCTCATTGAGGGAATACTCCTAGACCACAATGGTCCTCTTTCGAGGTTTAATGCAATTGATTTGATGGTTGAGTTGTTAGGGGATGATGTGGAGGAGGCTCATAATATGTTAGAAAAACAAATGGTGCTCATGCACATTTTAGACGGTTGAGAGAGAATTTTAAGAAGCTTCTTTGGGAGATAACTGAAGCTCAAGAAGATCGTGATGTTGTAGAGATACGGATGAAACAAGACCAGGTTGTCCACATTTATCTGCTCTACTTGGTGGGTGTCACGCTCTTCATTAACAACAAGACCACATATGTGTGTGTGGCATACCTAAAGAATTTCATAGACCTGAAGTTCATTTTCCTTTGCTCACTTGTCTAGGGAGCTTAAAAATGCAGCCCATTATAAGATTAGACACCTGGTCGAATACTTGACCTTTTTACATGTATAAATAATAATTAATTTCTTATTTATTTACATCGATGTTCATGTTTCTTATGCTCAGACTTATATGTTGTTGACTTTTACAAGGTTAGGTATTTCTACACTCACTAGGAATCGAGGTCAAGGATTTTTGGGGTGTATACAGAGGGGATCGGCACCCATGTGACATGATGTTTGTTACCCTCAGGGGTCGTTTTGACGCGGATCCTACTAGAGCACATCTAGATCAAATGGATCTTAGATCTATTATCATGATCTCGTACCATGACCACCGTCAGACATGCGTGTTTGAGTGAATCAATTTTTACTTTGGATGACTCGGATATGGACCTCGTAGGAGGGGGTGCTATGCTAGTTTGGTTATGTCTAAACCACCCCAAGCTTCCACATGAGTGCACAGACGGTTGCTGGATACATGCAATATCATCAAATGGTGTAGAGACGGTTGCTGGATACATGAGATGGTTTTTTTGCCATTTCATATCCATATGTCATAACTCCACTCGAGGATGTTGATATCCCAAGGCCACCTGAGAAGGAGGCCCTTAATGAGATTACTATTGAGGAGCATTGATGGTAGGATTAGGCAAGTGTACCAAATCATTTACAAAGTAATAAGTGATAAGTAGAGTATCATATCCAAAGGGATTGTCGTATCGTCCAAACAATTTGCATTACTTATTTGTGAACAAAATAATAAAATAAAGAGTTGAGGGTTAAGAGATTGAAAATTTTATCTGTTTGCAACAAAGCAAGTTACATGTTTTGCTTATAGAAATGTTTGTAGCGGTTAGGATTCTTCAAATCCCCTATATTCATTTGTTGGAATTAATTAACAATCAAGTCGCATTTAGTTGATCTAAGTAGACTATTTAAGTGATGAGTCTGTCGAGACGTGATAACCTAATCAGTTTGTCAAGTTGCACCTGTTGATCGCATCGTGATCCTTACGTACGGGGTCTTACTCTCTCGGTTGATTTTGGTTTATCCCTTCGCTTGTTGAGTTTTACTAGCTAGTTACTAACTAATTACTTCCTAGATAGACATATATAAATATCAATATCAGGATATGTTACTACCTACGTGCCTAAACTATGGTTGTGCTTCGGAGAAGACAAATCTTACGCACTATAGTTAAACTAAGTAGCGAACAGAAAATAACTAAATAAAACGACTATAAATTAAATAATTATCCAACAAATAAAATAGAGGTTCAACTTAGAACCCTAGCCTAAAAAGATTTAGTTACCCATGGTAACTAAAAACTAATTACAAAAGAAATAAAATTTACCTTAGAAAAACTTGGAGAAAGGAGAGAGAAATGTCTCCTGAAAGCTCATAGAATCTGCCTTCCTCTTGAACTGCTCCAGTTTTAAACGAGAAATAATGAACGAGGAAGGAGGTATTTATAGGGAAAGTTTCCATCTGAACTTGATCTAAAATTGCGGGCTTTCTTCACAGAAAAGTCACAAAATAGTGACTTCGCCCACAAGTAACAGGAGCCTAGCGCTTATACTCATGAATCAGGCGCATGTGCCTGCCATTTTAGGCGACTGGCACCTTCATGCGCCTAGGTTGCTCTCCTACCGACTTTCGGCACCCAGGCGCCCCATTCCGTGCGCTTGGGCTCCTGTGAGTGTGTTCTATGCTGAAATGCCTATTTTCTTCGCCTTTTTAGGTGTTTGCTTCTTTGTAAGATGTCTTGGAACTTGAGAACAGAATCCCTCCCTTTGTAGAGTCTTATGAGGCCTCTTGAAGTTTCATTCTTCATCTTCCCAAGGACCACATAAATTTTTGGATGTCTTGCTTTGCCGATTTGCATGATTTCTTCGTGAATTACATCAAAAACATCCTAAAATTGCTATATTTCGGGAAAAACAAATTATAGACTCAAATATAGAAAACATTACAAATGTCCCAAAATCGTAGGAAATTGCTTTAATACTCCTCTCTTTTGCTTGTAAAGCCTACTGAAAATGAATGAAAAACATGCTAAGAATAACGTAAGATGACCTGTCACTAAGCATGAAGACCACTAGTGGCTAGACACGAACAGACAGTTAGGGCGCATCATAGACCATGTATTAGGCATCATGGCTAGTAGTCTGGTGCATTAGGGGAATGCAGCTTAGGAGAGTTTGGAAGCAATTTTGCAGGAGGTTCAGGGAGAACAAATTTATCTTCATAGACGTGTTGGGGTGGCAAGGGTGTTAGGACTATCCAGTAGTCTTATGTTGTTAAGGTAACACTTGAACAATTGTTTTTTTTTTTAATTTGTGTTTGAATATTTTGATGTAACCTATGGATATTAGTGTTACTTTGTACAACCTATATTTCATTTGTGTTATGTCATATTGCTTCCTTTAAAATATTTGTTTATAATTTGATTGTATGCATGTTTATCAATCTAGATTCGTCGTTTTGCGAAAACAAAGGTATCAGCCAAAAAACAGTGGTTATGTTTCTGTGTTGACATTGTTTCGATTGTATAATATGAACTGTTTATTAAATGGTCAGATTTCAGAATCTAAAATGTGTGTTTTTCTACACTATAATTTTCCTCTAACATGGTCTTCTAGGGAATTTGACCCATTTCAGATTATATATTCCGGAAAATTATAAAAGATTTTATCTTTTACTATCTGAAATGTATATTTATAAGCTTTGAGAAAGCACTAACATAGTTCTAGGATTGCCTTTAGTTTTTCCACAGTTTAGATTATAGAACTCGAAATATTGGTTGGATTGTAGAATCTGAACAAAGGGAATTTATAAAGAGGAAAAAAAGGGCGCGCGAGAAATAGCTAGTTGGAAAAATTAATAGTCTTTTTATAATAATTGTTTTGGTTCATTTAGACCCATATCATTACAAAGTTAAATCTTGAAAAGTGGGCTTTTGGAATACAAGCAAGGAGATTTCTTCGGTTTATGTTGATGATGAGAGGAATAGAGATGGAAAATTGCTCTTCTTCCTTCAAAATTTGTTCATTCCCAACGGAACTTCCAAAAATACCCTTCACGTGACTTAAGTCACGAGGTGTTAAATCCAACGTGGTTTAAGTCACGTTCACTACATTGGTACATTCCACGTGAGTTAATTTACGTAGGTTATAACCCAATATGAGTTAACTTATGTAGGTTATAACCCCAACGTAAGTTAACTCATGTAGG
Organism: Medicago arabica; assembly: GCA_946800305.1. Taxonomy (NCBI): domain Eukaryota; kingdom Viridiplantae; phylum Streptophyta; class Magnoliopsida; order Fabales; family Fabaceae; genus Medicago; species Medicago arabica. Next base: position 5,372,681 of record OX326969.1, read on the forward strand.
TTATAAAGTGAAGAGACATTTCAAAAGTTAGAAAGTCGACACATTCTTACTCGACCAATGATGGAGCCCATCTGATCCTATATATAACTAGTAATTTCATAATTCGGTTATAGCATGATCATTATCCTCGAGGAGAGCAAGGAGCAAAAACAAGTATACTTCAAAAGTAAGGTGTTTCAAGAGGCAAAAATATGTTATATAAATACTGAGAACATTACATTAACGTTAATATCATCAACTAGGAAAATCTTCCTCTATTTTCAGAGGGATTAGGGAGGTCACATACCTAGCCTGTGATCTGAATCTAGATTAGGGTTGAAGACTGACATTTGCTTTAACCAAGATCGTTACATATGAATTTTATTTTAGTATCTTTAATTTATTAGGGATCTTTAGAGTATGCAGTTAAGTTTTATGACGCTTGTGATGTGTGGTTCCTTTAAATGACAATTTAGGAATTTCAACATTTATCTTGTGTCAATTACATATAAGAATGTAAGTCCTTGCTTTTACAACAATACCATTGTATACAAAATCCTAGAGTTAACGACCCTTTACCGTAGTGCATGTATATATGTCCTTTAGAGTGATTGAGAAACAAAATGACATCCGAATGACTATGTGACCGCCCTTATGAGAATGAATTTCTAGTTACCTTGTGTGTACTTCTTATATGTCAATTTATCCTTTTGTTTTGTGTACTTCTTATATGTCGAATTGTCCTTTACTTGCCTATAACATGATGACTTAGATTGTCCAGTAACATGCTTTTTATGCCTTGTTTCTTAAATTGCATGCGATGTTATTAGTGCATATGCTCTAGATTATTAACATATCGTCGGATGTATGTGCTGTTGAATATTTTGGATTTACTTTAATTAATTATGAAAATACAAATGAAATATATAGTATTAAATATTTAATAATATTGTATTTGGTATTTATATTGGGCTTATTGTGAACGGACCATGATGGGTTGAACCGTTCTTATTAGTCGGCTCATTTGAGAGGTCCATGCCTCCGCTGATGACTATATAATCTAACTATCCCATCAGGTTAATCATACTGACAAATTAAAGAACGTTCATCAGTAAGGCGGCAGAAACATCTCTCAACCCTAACCTCCTCTAATGACTTCTCTAAACAGGATCTTAATGGTCAATCACCAACCAATTAAATCAGATACACATCTATTCTATTTCTTTCCATATGCCATAATTTGTATCTATGAAAATTGGGTCTTGTTAAAATATCTTTCATTTGCATGCTTCTTAAATGTCGTAACAAGATTCCTAAAGGCCTTGCATGACTCTACTTGTCTCACTTAGTGACTAATTGTCTCACATGCTAATTGTCTAAGTGGCCATACATATCAATGCATTCTAATATGACATAAGGACTAGTATGAACATAACATTGTGCATCCTCATGTTCCTAACTATTCTATACCATAAATGCTTCACACATTCATGCATGATAATTAACATACACATTGATTTTCACATGATCTTAGTTCATACGTTGTTGATCTTCATACTTGTAATTTATCATTCGTAATTTTGGCTACTCACACTTCCATTATTTGTGTGCGTGCGAGCATTTGCAAATATCAAAATGACTTTTACTTAGAGGGGTTGCTAGCTACATTCTAGCTCAAAAAGAGACTTTAGTTGTGTATAGTCATTAGATTCAGTTAGCACTTTATATCATCTCTTCACAAGTTTCGAATTTGATTCCATTCGATAAAAAGTTTCAAAATTGATGATGCTAATATTTGATTAATCCTAAATAAGTTGGAAAAACTTTTCTTACTATCCATTTAATGTTTCCCATTGATAAGAAATACCCTTTAGGTCTTTACAAAGAACATGAAATAGCCTTTGTTATAGTGCACCGACCTAAAAATGGACATCAGACATGATACTAAAACATAAATAAAGTTAATGATTTTAAAAAATAAAATTAATTTAATATTTGCCCAAAAAAACAATTAATTTAATGTAACTATATATGTCACTGGTTTGGCAATTTCAGACATTAAACACATGTCAAACACCAAATACGTCTTCAGTTTGAAGTGTCAATACTAAGTACGTCATTTTTTTTTCCTCGTTTCTTCATTAATGAAACTTCTATTGGTGGTCTTAAGTTGCATTAACATCACATATAGGTAGCAGCTTATAAATATGTATGAATAACATCTCACAACAAATCTTTCAAATTCATTTTTCAAACTTTCTACAATATTTCAACCAACAAGATTTCTTTCCAATATTACAACAAACCCGAAAAGAGAAAAACCATACTCAATAGGGGCATCAAATCTGCAATCATGCAAGCTTGCAAAAATTCTAGGTTGACAACCTATATATATTACAACTGAAAGAAACTATATTTTCTCTTTTTAGGTTGACAAGCTATAAGACTAAGGAAAACATTGAAGTAGAAGTTCCAAGATTCACTGGCTTGAGTGATATGTTCTTGACCAAATGGATATTGTTCTACATACTTCTGCATATCTTCAGCAGTTGCCAGTCCATCCAGATATTGTCGTAAATCGCCGTCAGCAGCTGACCAAAAAACATCTTTTGTTATTAATATTTGTTTATCTAAGAAATAATGCATAGCATAAGATTTGGAAAGCATGATATGAGTTCACCCTTCAAAAAGAAAAGAAACTATCAATTAATGCATTTTTGTGGCTGCAAAACTACAAACCTCACAGAAGAACCAGTTTTAGATGGTAGGCATAGGAAATAACCCGAGTATATTTCTCATACATTGTTTCGATGAACGGCATAGTTAAGCGTTTATTATATAAGTGCTGATGTATTAAATATGTCTATAACAGAAGATAAAATAAATTCAAATCTGTTCTCATGGAAACTATTAGCAGCTTTGATAAGTTGTCCTGGAGAGTTTATGACAAAAAGCTTAAAACAGCTGGTGGATATGTCATAAGCTCTTTTCATAAGCTTACACAAACGTCTCACAAGTGTTTGTGTGACTAGATAAGCTGATATAAACAAAAATAAATAGACCATGTCAATACCTAGTGAATTGTCATTCTGATTCTCGAAACTGAATGTATGCGGGAAGATTGAGTTGTGTGCCTGCAATAATTCATCAACACAATAACCATAAGTTACGCCATTTAACAATGTTTAATGACCGAAAATAAGCTTGATAAATGAAAAAATATAAAGGGTTAGTTGATTTACAGGATTAAGCAGTGCCTTGTAGGGAGAATCATCCAGCAGCAATGTGTTTGACACGTTGTAATATCCCTTCTCCCAAGGAAGATTCGGATCATACTTGTTCCAAATCATCCTTAAATCCTTAAAAACTAGTGGCTTGCGATTGTTCTCAAGAGTTTTGTAAGCTGTTTCAGTACAATGTGACATGTCCTGTCAAAGAATCAATGCAATCCTTACAAACTAGACCAATGTTATACTCTAGAGACCAATTATGCTAAAAGCAATGAAATCATAAATCGATAAAAAAATCAACATGCATTGTCATGATTTTCACTCAGCATTTCCTAATGGTGTAGCCTCGGCCATATATCGAAGATCGTATGCTTATAATTTTAAGTTTTATGTAAATCCGATATCACAAACTGTCCGTACTTCATCTAACAATCTATATTTAGCGACTGTACTGACTGCAGTCAATCTGGATTGATAATATTAGCATTCCATAATGTACAGATGTATAACAGTTTTCCACATTTTGCCGCAATATAAAGCTTGGCAATGTAACCATAAATTAAAACCATGATACCACTACAAATGGAACTAAAAGTGCAGATATGAAAGCTTGATAATCCCTAATACTGAAAACGGTATAAAATACAATGAAAAGATTGCATAACTAAAACAACTCTATGAAAATTTATGTCAAATCTACCAAAACAAATTCTCTAGTTTAGAAAACAATCTATTTGAAAGATAAAGACATTTTAGAAATAAATAAAATTGATGATGAAGTGCTCAGTAGTACTTACCCAACAGAAAATCAACCTTTGTTTCATGTCCCCCATTAAATAATCAATGACACTGTCAACATTTTTCCTATAAAGTCATAAAACACATGAGTCAATAAGTAGTAGCAACTACTAATCCTGAGGAAATAGTAATTAAATGTTTAAGATTACTTCATTCTTGAAGACCACACAGCCACATCAAATCTCTCAAAGCAGAAGTTCAGAAACTCATGATAATAAGGCCTCTCGAACACTGAGGAAAACAAATCACAAACCAATCATTAAAAAATACATTAATCATAAATCCAATTCATATACACAGTCAATGAGTAAGGAAATTTTATACCGTCAATCAATTGTACTCGTCAGATCATTAAAAACTATGTAGCATTGACACTCTAAATTAAAGGTGTGTCTGGTTTCCAACACAACATGTGATACAATGTCATGTCTAATGTATGTGTTTCATAGTTAAAATTATTTTACTTTAATCATAACTACTTTCAAATTCAAACATATAAAAAAGTAATAATAATAATAAAAATAATAAAACAGCTTTGTCTCACATGCTTTCCCGGCTATGATTGCATCTGGTTTAACATGCCTTGGAGGTGGAAAAACAATATCACAAAGAAGTCCATTTAAATCAAGAACAAGAAGCTTCTTCTTCTTATTCAAACTTCCAATTGATAATATTTCAGTTGAAGAAATGCACAAATTGTTTTCCTCTTCTTCTTTTTTATCAGTAACTGATAATTCTGTTATAATTTCTTCAGCAATAGTATCTTTTTCTACCTTAGCTACACCAAAAACCATTTTCTTCCTCTTATCTATCTCAAAATAATTCTGTAAATCATAATATAACAAGTGTGTGATAAGAACAAAAAAAAAATATAAACTATATAACAAAAATTCTAAAAAGTGTGTGATAAGAACAAGAGCAAAAACATGAGTACTAATAAAAAAAGACAAAGAAAACATAATTGAAGAAATTTAAATGTAATGTAATATACCTGAAGAAGTGTTTGAGTTTTCTACTTCATGACTTGAACACAAAGGAAAGGATATATATATATATATATATATATATATATATATATATATATATATATATATATATATATATATATATATAAATAGAAAAGTTAAAAATAAAATTAAAAAAAATATAGCATTGACCGTTTGGGCTTTCAGTTTTTCGGTATTTTTTGACCGAAACAGAAAATACTCCTACTTATAAGGAAGTAGTTCAAAGGACAGAAATATGTTATGTCGGTAAGTAATTTAAGGTCAGTTGACTGCATTTAATTGATAAAAAGTAATTTAAGCAACAAAAAAATGCACACCTTTAAAAAAAATTACTAGTTGACTGCATTTAATTGATAAAAACAATATCCATATTTTCTTTTTCGTTTTTTTGGATAATATCCATATTTTCAAATTTGCTCTTATCTTAAAAATTAACATATACTCCCTCCGTTCCTTTTTAAATGGTTTTAGAATTTTAACACAAAAATAGCTAAGTATATTTTGCACATTATTTTCTAATATACCCTCATTTTAATCCACTAATAATTTCCTATTTTTTTGCATACACTTTATCAATAAATTTAATATGTAACAAACAATTGTTAGTTACTACTACTCTCTTTCTCCAACAAATTCCTATGTTTTTGGCGTTTTATCTTTCTCTCATAACAAACAATTTTCAATTCTAAATATTGTGCATATCTCTTGAAATTTTTAATTACTCATGTTATTTATAGAATTTTAACTATTCATGAAACTATTATCGTAGGTAACAAACTTTTGTCTTAAATTTGATGATAACAAGAAACAAATTTTGTTTTAAAACAAAACAAACAAACATTGTTTTAAAAGCAAACTTTAGTTTTTCGAATATATAGCATTAGTTAGTTTTAACTATTTATTGTTCCCAGTTATGTCTCTTAACTATTAAGTGTGTCAATTTGGTCACATAAGTCTTCTGCCGTTTACTGTTTTGGTCCACGCAGTTAGTTTTTTGTTCTCTAATATTTTTAATATGATTATAACCGTTTGAATGCAAGTCCATAGTATATTACAATGAACCACCCATATATGATTCTTTTTCCTTCTCTTATTCTCCTTTCCTGTTGAATCTAAATTCCCACACAACAACATTGACTCTTCATCTTTGATTTTTCACCATGACAGAGCCACCACCAACAATTTAATCTGAATTCCTCCTTCTTCCTTCCTCCTCCTTCTTTCTTCCTTCTTCTTTTCTCTAATTCAAACCCTAATCATAATCTGGATATGAATTCTCTCTCTCAAAATCTGGATTTTGAATTTTTATCCAATTGAGTTTTTTTATTGATTGATATACTAGTGATAAACCTGAAAGTTGCGAACTTTGTATTGTGCTTGTGATATGGGTAATCTGAATTTTGTTTTTTTTCGATATTTTCTCATAAATGACATTCGTTGGCTAGGATTTTTCTTGATTGTGATCTTGTATTGAATTCGTGATTAGGGAATGATTTTTTGGGTTGAAGACAAGATAATTTGCAGATTTGGTTTGCTATATATAGATTGAGATCTTAGAAGATTTGGTTAAAATTATCTCACTCTCTCCCACCATCTGTTCCTCTTTCCTTCTTCTTTTCTCAGTTTTTTTAATTCATGAAGATGATGGTGATGGTAATGAAAGAAAGCAAAAAGGGTTCAATTTAATTTGGAATTGTTGTTGCTGTTGTTGTTAATGTGTTGTTGTTGTTATCACTGATTCTAGGTTGTTGTTATTGTTGTTGAGGAACAAAGATCATGATGATTTTGTATCTGGTAGTAATGTTGAGAATCTTTTGAAGAATGTTTTAGGAATGATTGAGTGTTGGTGGTATACAATAAAATACAATAGACCCTACATGATCCAACAATCATCTTTTAAAGAAAAAAATCAAAAGGTTAAAATTTAAAAATTTAATAAGATCTATGGTGGACCACCTTTAAACATGGTTCACCTTAGACATTTGATGTTAAAAACTAACGGAGATGACCAAAACAATAACGACATAAGACTTATGGGACCAAATTGACACACTTAATAGTTAAGGGACCGAACTGGAAAAATAAAATAAGTTAAGGGACTAGTTGATGTATTAAGCCTAAAAAATATAAGAATAATTGACAAATGGTATAATTGACAAATCATACCCTTAAAATACAAAAACGACAGTTAAATAAGAACGAAGAATTCATCCTATAAAAAGACACTTAAAAAGGAATTGAAATACTTTCTTCTGTCGTGTAAGCTAATATTATTTTTTAAAGTTTATTGAATAATTTATGTATCCGGTTTATAATAAACTTTAAATACATCGGTTATTAAATGAATGTGACATTATGTACATAATTGACTACTCTTTCTCTCTCTTCTCTCCTTCTCAAACCCTAGCCGTCGGCCCTTTCTTTTTCTTGTCTATCGGAGATGGGTGATTTAAGGTCAATTTTGATCCAAAATCACTCATCCGAGTTGTTTCCTTTCTATCCTAGTTAAATAAGTGATTTCCACATATTTTCAGTTTTCTTTCGTTTGTTTTTATAATTTTGTCGTCTCTGCACGACTCTGTTTGTTTTGATTTCCCGTCTTTGTGCGGTGTGTTTTTTTATTTTCCGTCTTAGTGTGGTGTTTATTTGATTCAGGTTGAAAGATTTGCTTGGAGCAAGTGCATATCTGATCAATGACTTTGACGTCATCAACGTTGCAAATCCGGAGACATGAGTATTCCGGAGACTTGAATATAGTTGTATTTATAGGTATAGGTATTTTGTCGTTTTATGCTATTAACATGGATGTTGTGAGTTTGTTCGCGGATTCATCCTTTTCGTTTTTAGCGACTTTGGATATGTATTGTATCGATATACTCTATCAATTTGAATGAATGAATATCAATTATTTTTGTAAAAAAAAATTGAATCCGACAAAAAATATTAATATTGCTTCTAATATGGCCGGTTATATCAAAAGTTGAAGAAAAAAAATACTAATTTAAGGGTACCTTTGAAAGAATAACACTTAATCTTATCATAGTATTGTAGTTGTATTATGATTATATTTAAGACTAATATTTTGAAATTTTTATTGATTATATTGTAGACGAAGAGGATTATTCAAGTTCTATTTTATATGATATCTAACACATTAGATATTCTCATCTTTCTTTCCAACAATTCCTCCTTTGAACTCTTGAGCAATGCATTTTCCGATCTATCAGCCAGACGTGTTACTAAACGGGAAAATTTCAAATTACAAGAAATATTGACTTGATAATAAACAAGAAATCAAAATTACGCGAGACTGACACAACAAGAACTAGTTATAACATGCTTGACTCAATAACAACGGACTAACAAAAGCCTTAACTCAATAAAAGGAAAAAATACTTGAAACTAAAACCAATCAATCAATAGTATAATACATATATGAAATAAGGTTTTTAATGTCACATGTCACGATCATTCTCTTAATATCTGTGTTATTTTTTAAAATTAATATTTATTTAACATAAATATCTCAACAAACTTTTGATCTTATCCGATCAATATTTCTTTCTTTTAAATTTTAATTGAATTTTTAATATCTTATGTAGCAGAAATATCTCAATAAACTACGTATAATACTTTCAATAAAGTTTACATATATGATGATCTTATTTTATCATTAAAAGGCTACAGTTGGTTTTTTGAGGAAAAAAAGTTTTGTTACTCAGTAATCTTTTAACACCGTATCATTCAATTAGTTTTTCTCTTTTTGAGGAAAAAAAGGTTTCGAATAGTTATTATGTTATCTTTTAAAACCATATTCTAATGCAAATGTTAACTATAAATAAAAAGAATTTTTTTTAATCACATATTTTGAGCACAAACGGAAACCTCATACCTTCTTTTTATTTAAACTTTTTCTTTCTTCGCGTTTGACAAACACAAATTCTATTATTTCTATTACGTATACTTTGATATTTATATTTCAACCACTTTCTAATGCTACTTTTTAATATAACATGTTTTCATCATTTTTTTTTTTGAAGACAACTTTTCAAACATCTTAAACACTTCTACTGATTTTTACTCACGCACGCACTTACAATATCTTGATTCAACATTGATTTCCAACTAACAAAATCATCTTTTTCTTTTTATGTTACGTTTCGACTCCACAAAATTACTAATCTTCTTATTTTTTCGTGAAGATTTAATTTTGTTTCTCAACAAATTCTTTCTTTTCAACAATCTCTCTCCCCCTCCCCCTCCCTCCGCAAATTATATACATTACAAACTTACTCCATCAATTTAAGTCATAATACTAATATGTTTGGTTTTACACTACCTTCACAATATTAGTATCTCACAATAAGAATATACCTTTGAACATTGATGAGTGATGACTTATAAGGAGAGACACCGAAGCCTAACCAAACAGGGAAGAAAAAATGCAGCGCAGTTTCAACACTAACACCTAGCATCTCTAACTCTCATTAATTGTTTCAACTTTCTGTTTTACCACATCCTTTCTTTCTTTTATATAAATCACTTTTCCTCACTACCTTTTCTCTTCTCTCTTAAATCTCTTCACCCTCTATCACAACCAATCTCTTCTTAACCCTTCACTTCTCTAACTTTTTCTTATTGTTCACATCACATTGTTAACATTCAAACTATATTTTATAACCATAATTATTCAGGGTTTGTCAGGGGATTTTGGTAGCTTTGGTATCCTTCTCAAAGGGTAAATGGGAAAATCAAGTTAAGTCATTATCTTCGATGATTATGAAAATAAGTTGAAAACACCTTATGAACATGTTCATAAGCTGTTTTCATAAGTTCTTGTCAAAAAACAATTAGTTCGTGCCAAAATAAAGTTATATTGTTTTAGCATAAACTATTAGCTATTTTCATAACCTATCTTTGATGACTTGTGAAAATAAGTTAAAAACAGCTTATGAACATGTCATAAGTTGTTTTCATAAGTTCTTGCCAAACAACATTCTCACAAAACTTTTGCCACTATATAAGAGCAAATACATCAATCCAAACACTCCCAAAACCTACGAAATCTCTATGAAAGACTAACCATAAAATTAAAATCACTTTTCATTATAATAAGTGTTACTCCCTCCGTCTCTAAAAAATAGTCGTTTAAGGTTTATGCACGGTTATTAAGAAAATGATTAATTGTGTTGGTTTTGATGGTAAAATTGATATCATTTACTAAAACATATTTATTAATTGTAGTTAGTGGAGTAGTTAAGCTTGATGAAATTCAATAAATAAGGGTATAATAATGGAAAATAATAATAAATGCTGCATTGATATTCTAAAGTGACAATTATTTTGAGAAAAAGAAAAATAGGTAAAGAGACAATTATTGTGAGACGGAGGGAGTACTACTTATGGTTAGAGTGTGCCCTAGATAAATTGAAATTCCAAGTGAAAGTAGTTCTTATTCTTAAAACCTAACATATTATAGTAAAAACAAATCAAAAAAGTCAAAGATAAATTATGAAAACGAAATACCCTATTTGATTGAACTTGAAAAATAAAATAAAAAATGATAACAAGTGAAAACACGGTAACTGAATCATGCCGGTCGAAAATTTAGAGGTGAAAAATTGGAAAAGGGGCTTTTTCCGATCTAAAATTTCATTGGGCGCTTCCTTCAAAAAATAATTCATTGGCCGCTGCTTTTACTTTCATGACGCGCGCTCTCGGTGTATAATTTCGTATTTTTTATTTTTATATGTCTATACCAACGGCCAATTCTGTAGGTAAAGCTATTCAATACCTACAGTTTTTTGTCCGTCACTATAAACCTCCGTAGGTATATGACAATTTTCTTGTACTGCGTCCCTTCCTTGTGACTATTTTATCTACTTCACTGTTTAGAGTTGTTTTCTTTACCACTTGTGTTTTGATTTGTTGTATCACCCGTTAGGGTTTGAGTTGGTGGTTTTCTGGGTCAGGTTCATGCCACCCCAGTCTTGTACTTCCTTTTTATTTTATTCCATTTCTTCCTTGCTTAAAATATATATATTGTTCTGGACCGGACAAAGATATGGGCTTAAACATATCACATATATTTAATCGATGCGATTTTTATGGATGATAGAGCATGCGTCTAATTTTTTTCTTCGTGAACTTTTACTAACATGATTTCACATTAACTTAATTATTTTTCTATGCTAATATTTATTAATTTTGTTGTTGGTGATATTCTAGGGGATCAAATTTCAATGCACCGTGTGAAGCGACGTTGTTATAAAATATCAATCTATGTTATTATAAAAAAAAAAAAAAGGAAAATGCTATTTATCTAGAAAAATAGCATCAAGAATTTTTCAAGAAACAATTGGCAAATTTTAATTGCATGATTTATTTGTTCACTTCCTATTTTTCAGTCACACCTCCTTGAATTGTGGCAAATAGTGCATTGTGATTGGTTGCTCTTTATTCTTGAAGAATTCTTGATGTTATTTTTCTAGAGATATAGCATTGCTCTAAAAAAATATCAATCTACGTTGATTGATGTAATATGTTATGAGATAAAAAAAATATCTTTATTTCTAATAACAACCATAAATTTAAACCAATTTCCTATGAATATAGAATATTTTATAAAACTATAACCATTGTGAAGCCATATAATTTTTTTAAGGAGTTAATTTATATATCTTTTGTCTATTTATTCATTATACTTTTTTTTTGGGTAACCATGATATAGGTTCACAAATTCCACCATTGTTAGAAATGACTAATCTTCATCAAGAATCAGTGGGGCACAAAAGGTGAGTTCTTCCCTTTCAATCGATTTTTTTTCTCATACGCATAAGTCACGAAACAAACTCATGGCCACATGTTTTCAGGGACCCAAAATTCTTACCACTTGGACTAATTCATTATTGATTCTTGTACACTTTTTATTCTTGCATTTGACATTCATCTTACCATTTATATTTATTTTTAAGATATTATTAAAATTGTAAATTTAAATAAATTCAATTTAATATACTTACACGTAAATTTGTGCATACAGACTTATTTAATATCTAACCCGGGCATCGACGGGGATTTGAACTAATTTATAACAAATCTAATGACAAAATTATTGAAAAGAAAGTAGGATTGTATCCCGTGAGTTGCCTCCCAAGAAACGCTTTTTTAATGTCATTAGCTTGACCCCTGAACCACCATTAGGGTGAGATATATGATAGGAAGAATATGTCATCCATCTTCTTCTTCTTGTTAGGTAGGAAATGTCAGAACTTGGCATAAATAAGTAAATGTTTTCATGCTCCCACGAGAAAACTTTGAAGATTTTTGCTCACCCACCTTAGATAAGAATAATTTTCTTATTGCAAACATAGAAGACCTTAGGTGTTATTGATCCAAATTTGTTTTGGAATTAAGCTATTTAAGTTGTGTTTAATGTTTAAGTTTGAGGTTGTTGTTGAAACTAACAACACTCTAAGTTTGGGGGTAGGGGTACTAGAGAACTAAGATGAAAAATTGATATATTTCTTGAAGAAGAAGAAAAAAAACACACACAAATTGTGCATACAAAAATATATAGGACACAATCTTGTAATTATATGTCTCAGATAATAAAAGAGTTCTCTAGCACTCGATTGTTGATAACGTGGGGGAATTTGGATTGAATTTGTCTCATTGTTAAGAAAGTAGAATGAGCTTAACTCCATTGTTTTGATTAACTCTACTTTCCCAAATGTATCCCACTTATACCTAAGCTCTGTTATAACTAAAAAAAAAAGTCCTTAAAAGTGTGTACTTGACATTGATTTGGATTGATTATTTAGAAATGTTTCGAGCCTATGGTAATATGGCAGACCTTCATCTCGACTGTGGGAACCCATCGTGGCATGTTGGACCTGTAACGTGGCACGATAGGGGTGTTACAAAAGTGCCTCTATAAAAGCCAAACGTGAATTCAGATCAAGGGTTTGAAATTTTGGAGACTTGATAGCATAGTGAGCAGGTGAGGACCTAGGAACACGCAGTGGATCTCAAACCAACTCATAATTGATCTTGATTTATATATGTTTCCTTTATCCTTTGTTATTGATTGTCTTAGTTATGAGTAGCTAAGTCTCTTTTGATTAATCAATGAGATGAATCTATTGTAAATTGTATTCATGTGACTTGTATCAACTCTCTTTAACATCAATGGAATTATAGTATTGTTCACTTCCACTTGAGTTTAATATTTTTCATATGAATATGTATGACTACCAGCCCTAACTTCTTAATTATATTAATTGATCTTGGCATTTAATTGACTACTAGCCATATAGTTGTTAAATTTGGCCTAAGAAACCTGATTAACTTAACAGATTAAGCTAGAGATAGGTAATTGTTAAGTTATGATGCATGAATTGACGAACTAGAAAACTTCCAACAGTTATGAATCGACTTAAGATATTAAGGGATTATAATTTTAGGAAAGCGTTTTGACTCAAAAAATTTATCGAAAGCATTGTGTTAATTCATCGTAAGACTGGATAAGCATCGATAGAAAAGAGGTGCAGATTATTTTATAGTGAGAAATAAAGAATTTGAAGGGATTGATCACTTTTTAAACCTGAATTTTCAACCAATTATAATTGTACTTTTGATCACTTTGAATGTTATCAAACCAATTATGTATGACTACTAGCCCTAGCTTCTTAGTTATATGAATTGATCTTGGAATTTAATTGACTACTAGCCATAGTTGTTAAATCTGACCTAAGAAATATGATTAACTTAACGGATTAACCTAGAGATAGATAGTTGTTGAGTTATGATACAAGAATTGACGAACTAGAAAAACTTCCAGCAGTTATGAATAGACTTAAGATATTAAGGGATTATAATTTTAGGAAAGGGTTTTGACTCAAAAAAATTATCGAAAGCATTGTGTTAATTCATCTTAAGACTAGGTAAGCATCAATAGAAAAGAGGTGCAGATTATTTTATAGTGAGCAATAAAGAATTTGAAGGGGTTGATCACTTTTTAAACCTGGATTTTCAACCAATTATAATCGTATTTTTTATCACTTTGAATGTTATCAAACCAATTATGTATGACTACTAGCCCTAGCTTCTTAATTATATGAATTGATCTTGGAATTTAATTGACTACTAGGCATAGTTGTTAAATATGATCTAAGAAATATGATTAACTTAACTGATTAAGAGATAGGTAATTGTTGAGTTATGATACAAGAATAGACAAACTAGAAAAACTTCCAACAATTATGAATCGACTTAAGATATTAAGGGATTATAATGTTAGGAAAGGGTTTTGACTCAAAAAATTTATCAAAATCATTGTGTTAATTCATCGTAAGACTAGGTAAGCATCGATAGAAAAGAGGTGCAGATTATTTTACAGTGAGCAATAAAGAACTCGAAGAGATTGATCATTTTTTAAACCTGGATTTTCAACCAATTATAATCGTACTTTTGATCACTTTGAATGTTATCAAACCAACCAAGTCTCTTCATGTTTCTATTGGAGAGTCTACCTAGTGTTGTGCCTTGGATACCAAACACTTGAATATTGATTATCGGGTTAAATAAGTTTTTTATTTCTATAAATATATCAAATTTTGATTTTTGTCCCTAAAAAGTAAAATGAGATGTTTTCATCCTCACAAAAAAAATTATTTTATTTTTGGTCCTTAATGGATTTTTTGACATTTTTTTAACATAATATAAATATATTAATGTTGATCATAATAAACAGACATAACATGGATAAAATTTGAACATAAAAGAGTTATAATCTTGACACTCACACGAAAATAAAATGGTCATTAAGGATCAAAAACAAAATAAAAAAATTTGTGAGGTTGAAAAATTTCAATTTAATCTTTTAGAGACTAAAATCAAAATTCTTATAAGGACGAAAATCTTATTTAACCCTTAATTATCATTATCCAATACTAAAGATGGTACGTTGTTTATCAAATAATAAGCATGAACATTGATCAATAAGGTTCTAGTTATAATAACAAGATCAGGATGTTTCCGCTCAACGACACCATTTTCTTGTTCTGTCTGGACAACTAGACTGATGTATGATATTATGCCAAAAAATTAGTTGAACACAGTGGAAACTACTTTAAGAGTTTAAGTACTAAATTTGTTTACAAGCTAGCACAAAAAGAAACTTTAGTTGTGTATAGTCAAAAACATGATGTTGAGGAGTAGATTATCTTTGGCCACTAGACTCTCCTATGAAATCTACAACTTAAATATTTTCTCTTATTTTTAACATTAAATTTTCTTCCATTGTCTATTTTCAACGGCTACCATTGCAATATCTCCTTTCACCGGGGAGGATCGAATCCCACGATGTTGTATTCATTTGGCACTTAACATAATTTTTTACTAAGATTCAAAATTGATTGCATTCAATAGAAAAGTTTTAAAACTGATGATGCCAATATTGATTAATCATAAACAAGTTTGCAAAACTTTTCTTTTGATCCATTTAATGTTTCCCATTTATTAGAAGTAGCCTTTAAATATTTACCAAAAAAATACTAAAAAAATAGCCTTTTGTTATAAAGCACCTAGATAGACATTAAACATGATACTAATACGTAAACAAAGTTAATGTAACCACATGTGTCACAAGTTTGGAAACATCGGACCTTCAATTTGATGTGTCAATACAAAATACGTCAAATTTTTTTCATTTCTCCACTAAAGAAACTTATATTGACAATCTTAAGTTGCATTAACACCACACATAAATAGCATTTTAATGTAAGATTATATATAAATAAATATGTAAGATTAACATCACACAACAAATCTTTCAAATTCATTTTTCAAACTTTCTGCAAAATTTCAACAAACAAGATTTCTTTTCAAAATTCTTCAGCCCTTGTATAACAAATCCGAAAAGAGAAAAACCATACTCATTAGGATTATCAAATCTGCAAGCATGCAAAAACGAAGAATTCTAGCAGTTTTGCGCAGTTGACTAACTAAATTGATCACATTACACTTGAAAGAAACCATATTTTCACTTTTCAGGTTGTCAAACAGAAGGACTATTGATAACATTGAGGTAGTAATCCCAAGATTCACTGGTTTCAGTGATACGTTCTTGACCAAATGGATGTTGTTCTACATACTTCAACATATTTTCAGCAGTTGCCAGTCCAGCCAGATATTGTCGTAAATCGCCATCAGCAGCTGACGAAAAACATTTTTTGTTATTATAATGCATAGCATAAGTTTTGAGGAAGGGACACTAATCAAGCAAAACCTTCCGAGTTTACAAATATATGTAGATCATTTTGTACCATACCTAATGAATTGTCATTCTGATTCTCATAACTGAATGTATGCGGAAAGATTGAGTTGTATGGCTGTAAAAATTCATCAACACATTAACCATAAGTTAGGCCATGTCACAGTGTATAATGGCCGAAAATAAGGTTGATAAATGAAAAAAATATATAAAGAAAGAGTTAGTTTATTTACAGGATTAAGCAGCGCCTTGTAGGGAGAATCATCCAGCAACAATGTGTTCGACTCATTGTAATATCCCCTCTCCCAAGGAAGACTCGGATCATACTTGTCCCAAATTTTCCTTAGATCCTTAAAAATTAGTGGTTTGCACTTGTTCTCAAGAGTTTTGAAAGCTGTTTCAGTACAATGGGACATATCCTGTCAAAGAATATGTAGAATGAGATTAATCTTGACTAGTGTTTTACTCTAGAGACCAATTATGCTAAAAGCAATGCAATCATAAATCGATAAAAATATTAACATGCCCTGTCATGATTTGCTGTTAGCATTTCCTACGGTGGTAGTCTCTGCCATATGTCAAAGATCGAATGGTCACGATTTTAAGTTGTATTATAAATCAGATTTCAAAGTTCAAAACACAAACCGTTCGTACTTCCTTTAAGATTCTATATTTAGCGACTGTAGTGACTGCAGACAATCAGGATTGATATTATAGTATTACATAATGTACAGATTTCTGTGTAGCAGACCAAGTTGATGTGTTTTTATATTAAACTAGTTTCCTACCAAACTAGCTATATACCCCTTGTATGGTTTTAAATCGCAGACGTAGTATAACAAAATTTGAGATCTTTGTAACGGCATCGCAGTAGTTATGTCAATTGCATCAGCAACATTTTCCCGCAATATAAAGGTTCATAGTGTAACAGAAACCATGATACCGCTAAAAATGGAACGAAAGATGCAAATCTGAAAGCTTGATAATCCCTAAACAACTTGACAAAAATTAATGCAGACATAACTCAACATGGCATCTCAAAATCTTTCCCGATTTAATTGAACATATACCATATGATTTATGCCAAATCAACCGAAACAGATTCTCTATTAATCTAGAGAACAATCTTATTGAAAATGAAATATAATTAATACTCAAAACAATACTTACCCAACAGAAAATCAGCCTTTGTTTCATGTCTCCCATCAAATAATCTATGACACTATCAACATTTTTCCTATAAAGTTATAAAACAGAGTCAATAAGTATACAAACTGAAAGAAAAAACTCTTAAGTCAATAAGCAGCAACTAATAATTAATTGTGTAAGATTATTACTTCAATCTTGAAGACCACACAGCCACATCAAATCTCTCAAAGCAGAAGTTCAGAAACTCGTGATAAAAAGGCCTCTCAAATACTGAGGAAAACGAAGCACAAACCAATCATTAGAAAATATATTAATCCATAAATCCAATTCATATACACAATCAATGAGTAAGGAAATTTTATGCCGTCAATCAATTGTACTCGTCACATCATTAAAAACCTATGTAATACCAACACTCCAAACTAATGGTGTGTCCGGTTTCCGACACAACATGTGATACAAATGTATGTGTTTCATAGTTAAAATTAAAATACTTTAATCATAACTACTTTCAAATTCAAACATAAGATTGGTGTGATTTGGTGACAGTTACACCTATCAAAATTAAATTCTTAATTCATTGAAAAAGTAATAATGATAAAAATAATAAAACAGCTATTTCTCACATGCTTTCCTGGCTATGGTTGCATCTGGCTTAACATGCCTTGGAGGTGGAAAAACAATATCAGCAAGAAGTCCATTTAAATCAAGAACAATAAGCTTCTTCTTCTTCTTCTTCAAACTTCCAATTGATAATATTTCAATTGAAGAAATACACAAATTGTGTTCCTCTTCTTCTTTTTCATCAGTAACTGATAATTTTGTTATAATTTCTTCAACAATAGTATCTTCTTCTACCTTTGCTACACCAAAAACCATCTTCTTCCTTTTATCTATCTATGTCAAAATCAATTCTGCAAACATGAACATCATAATAATCATATCAAACATAATATTCAAATAAAAGTAACATAATCATGCTACAAAAACAAAAACAAAAATATAATATAATCTATATGTAACAAAAAAACAAGTATAATAATTAATACAATAATTCTAACAAGTGTGTGATAAGAACAAGAGAAAAATCATGAGTACTAATCAAGAAGAAAAAGAAAACATAATTGAAGAATTTGAATGGAACATACCTGAAGAAGTGTTTGTGTTCCTCTCGAAAAGAAAAAAAGTGTTTGTGTTTTCTAGTTTATGACTTGAACACAAAGGAAAGTAATATAAATAGAAAGGTTAAAAAATAAAAATAAAAAAGATATAGCATTGACCTTTGGTTTTTCGGACTTTGGAAGTTGGGGCAGTTATTTTGACAGAAACAGAAAATACTCCAACTTCCAAGGAGAAAATAGGGAAACGAAAACTCTAATGTCGTGTCGGTAAGTAATTTAAGGTTTTTGCCAACAGTGCAGATTGAACGAAAATGTTTAATTAATCAAGAATTTTGTTGGCTTGTTGGCTAAGGATAAATAAATTCAAAATTAATTAGTTTGTATTGAAAAAAATAATTTTATATTATCTCCGTCTTATTTTATATGTTTCTTTGATTATTTTTTTAAGTAGTTGTCATTTTATAGTAACATATTTTTTTAAAGGAATAACAATGGACACATTTCGGTCAACTAATAATATATAAGGTCTTTACTAAATAATATATAAGGTCTTTACTAAAAAGATTCCACCTTTTTTTACCCAAGTACTGATTCTGCTAAACTCTTTCATCATCTCGGTTCTATGTTCCCAATTTGCTAAAACGGCTAACTTATTCCATATATGAAAGGGAGATTCAGATGGAGATAAAGGAACGATAAAACAAAGATGATAGGACAAGGGTGATGATTGAATTTGGGGTGTCTAATGATAGTATCATGTAAGTAATGTCTTATAGGATCCGCGTCATTAATGATTAATGAGTGTGCCACATGTGGTGACTAGAAATTTTTGTTGACTTTCTAAATAGAGGATCAAAAAGTTGATTTTAGAAAGAAAAACGAAGGCTTGTTTGACCATTTAAGTCCCAATGGTTCCCTAAATAATTTTAAGTTTTCATTTTGATCCCACAATTAATAAAACGAACGTTTAAGTCCTTCACTTTTTCCTCCGTTTGTCAAATAAATTCTTGGGTGTTAAGTTTAACCCTAAATGTCTATGGTGGATCAATCTTAAGAGTGATCTCTTGAGAGCAAAATCCTATTTTGATGTTTCAAAGATAACAAACATATTGGCAAATACTATCTTGTTATCTACTAATGAATTTTGTGAGTATGTTTTATGAGAATGATCATGAGAACGTTCACACTTCACAAAATGATCACAAAGTGTTTCCATAAAAATAACAAAAGCAAAGCAATAAACAAATGGGGACTTTTGTACAAGATTTGAAGGTGAGAAAAACACAAGAAGGGAGGGTTGAATTGTGTTAACTTTTCGCAACTCTTGAAGAGTGAGAATCTGATTCTGTTGGATCAGAGTCTGAATGGATTCAGAGTCTGATGGGAGATCAGATTCTGTTGCAGCGGATATAAACAAGAGATAGAGAAAAGAGAGAACACAAGCAATTATACAGGTTCCTTCCACAAACCGGAAGTAGTCTTGTCCCCCTTGCACTTCCAAGGAGAGTTCCACTAAAATGTAATATCTATTACAAGTTGCTCAAACACACAGTAAGAGACTTTCAATGCTCAAGCACGCAGGCAAGAGACTTCCAATGCTCAAAGACACAACTAAGAGACTTCTTTGCTCAAGGACACGGCCAAGAGACTTCTGACACAATTTACAGAAAATTGAATAGAGTTGAAACACTAGATAAACAATCAAACGTGTTCTAATTACAAAACAAAGACAGACTCTGTTTTAAACAAAGACAGACTATGTTTTTCTGCTTAACTTAGAGATTCTAGAATACACAGTTTGTAAGAATAATCTATGTTCCAATAATGTTCTTGTGTTCAGGCTTAGCTACTAGATCCCACACATCATTCCTTTTGAATTGATTAAGTTCATCTTGCATTGCCAGAATCCATCCTTCATCTCCAAGTGCTTCTTCAATAGTGGTTGGTTCAATAACAGATAATAATCCCAAGGCAGACTCTTCTTGTCTGAAATACGATCTAGTTCTTCTAGGACTATCTTTATTGTCAATTATTTGATCCTCAGGATGTGAAGACTTGTATTTGAATGAATTTTTGGATTGACTAGCTTGCTGAGAACCATCTTGAGCTTCTTCAGAAGCTTCTTCATTAGGAACTTCAGGAGATGCTCCAGCTTCTGAAGTATCTTCAGATTCTGGAATCTGATCAGATTCTGAGTTGATATCAGAATCTTGAGATCCTACACACCTTTCATCTTGCTCTGGAGTTTCACTTCCAGACACTTTGTCATCAAATCTGACATGCATAGATTCTTCAACACATTGTGTTTCTGAATTATACAGTCTGTATGCCTTAGATCGTTCAGAGTAACCTAAGAAGATTCCCTTCTGAGCTTTGGCATCAAATTTCTTTAGATAGACTTTATTGTTCAGGATATAACATGGACATCCAAACTGATGAAAATAAGATATGTTAGGTTTCCTTCCTTTAAAGAGTTCATATGTTGTTTTGTTCAACAGAGGTCTGATATAGATTCTGTTCTGAACATAACATGATGTATTTACTGCTTCTACCCAAAAATGTTTAGCCAGACTGTTCTCATGGATCATGGTTCTAGCCATTTCTTGTAAGGTTCTGTTCTTTCTCTCTACAACTCCATTTGTTGTGGAGTTCTAGGGGCAGAGAATTCATGAATAATTCCATGTTTTTCACAGAAAACCTCAAAAGGCTCAGTTTCAAATTCTCCTCCATGATCACTTCTGACTTTCAAAAATTTCAATTCTTTTTCAGATTGAATTTGGATGCAGAATTTGCTAAACATAGAATATGAGTCATCTTTAGTTTTCAGAAACTTAACCCAACTCCATCTGCTCTAATCATCAACAATGACTAGTCCATACTTACTTCCATATAAGGATGCAGTGCTAACTGGTCCAAATAAATCAATGTGAAGTAACTCCAAGGGTCTGGATGTAGAAACAATTTCTTTCGGTTTAAAGGAACTCTTAACAATTTCCCTTTCTGACATGCTCCGCAAAGAGCATCTGAATGATAGTCAATGTCTGGTAAGCCTTTGACTAGTTGCAACTTGCTAAGCTTAGAGATTAACCTCCAGTTTGCATGTCCCAACCGTCTATGCCATAACCATTTCTTATCACCCATTGACAAAAGGCAAACTACCTTCTAATCAGTCAGTTCAGAGAACTTTATTTTGTAGACATTGTTTCTTCTTTTTACCTTGAAGACTATGGATTGATCATCCTTGTTAACTACAGTGTAGTTGTTCTTATTAAACAAAACATCATAACCACTGTCACATAATTGACTTATGCTCAGTAGGTTATGTCTAAGCTCATCAACAAACCACACATTACTAATAGAGATTAGAGAGTTACCAATGGTTCCAGTACCAATGATTTTGCCAGTCTGGTTTCCTCTAAATCCCACAGTTCCTCCCTCTTTCATGGTTAGGGTTAGGAACATAGACTTTTCTCCTATCATGTGTCGCGAGCAACCACTATCCAGGTACCAAGCCTTCTGCTTTTCTAGTCCTTTTAGACATACCTGCAGCATCAACAATTTCAGAATTAGGTACCCATATTCTCATGGGTCCTCTTGGGTTAGACCTTGAACCATTGAATTCCATTCGTAAGGTGTGTCTTGAAGTCATTGGCATTGTTTTCCTCCACACTTTGGGTTTAGAACCGTTCAGTTTATGATTCAACTTGCCTTTCACAGTTTCTCTTCTTTGAAACTTAAGCTTTTGTTTTTCAGACTCTGGCTTCTTCAAAGTCCGTTTATCAGACTCTGAATGTTTTAGAATCTGAATCATTGAAGCTTTAGGTTCAAAGTTTTTCAGAACTTTTGACTTTGCATTCTGAGATTTTGACTTAGTCAAAACTTTAGAACTTGAAGTTATAGGTTATGAATGAGTCACTGTGTTGACTTCATCAGACTTACTTACAAAGTGATTTTCAATGCTTCTCTGGCGCCATCAGGACCAGGTTTCAGAATCACTTCATTTGAGCTACCTCCAATGAATCCAAGACCCTGTCCTCTATTCTGATATGTGCTATAGATCATGGATGCAACCCTAGATCTGTCAATTCCAGTAGCAATAAATTCTTGTAAAGCAATATCTTGCTCACTCAAGTATTTACAACTACACTTCTTGATCAATAAAGTATCATTTTCTTCTTTTAGACTTTCTAACTCCAACAGAGTTGAATTATGCCTTTTTGACAGCTTATCAAGCTGCTGTTTGACTTTCTTCAACTCAGTGGTTTTAGCTTTAAAATGGCCAAGAAGTTCTTTGACAGAATCTACTAATTCAGATCTTGTGAGTTCAGAAAATACCTATGTTTCACTTTCAGAGTCTGCATCTGATTCTGCCTCAGGTGTCTCCTTTATACATTCAGTTGTAGCCATTAATCCAATAGCTACATTAGCTTCACCATCAGCATCATCATCTTCAGACCCTGACTCATTATCAAGATCTTCCCAGGTAGCCATCAGACTTTTCTTGATTTGCTTCTTAAACTTGCTTGACTTGAAGGTTGGCCTTTTTGACTTGGATTTCTCTTTCTGCAATTTTGGACAATCAGCAATAAAGTGCCCAGGCTTCTTGCAGTTGAAGCAACCTTTCTATTCCTCCTTTTTGAAACTCTTCCCACTGCTCTTGCTCAGAAACCTCTTATTTTTTTTAGCAAGGTATTGCCTTCTACTTGAAAGCATATTCATTTCTTTAGCAACATCAGGATCTTCCTCAGAGCTTTCAGAAGCTGAAGATTCATTTTCAGACTCTTCAACCTTTAGAGCTTTTGAGGATCTTCCCTTTGACTTTAAAGCAATGGTTTTAGACTTTCTTGCAGATTCATGTTCATTGAGACTCAACTCATGAACTTTGAGAGAGCTTACAAGATCTTCAACACTTAAAGTGTTTAAATCTTTAGCTTCCTCAATTGCAGTAACCTTTGGTCTCCATCTAGAGGGTAAGCTCCTTAGAATCTTGCTAACATGGTCAGAAGCTATGTAACTCTTCTTTAGTATCTGAAGTCCAGATACTAGAGTTTGAAATCTTGAGTACATCTGCTCAATACTTTCATCCTCTTTCATCTTGAATAATTCATACTGATGAACTAATAGAAGAGCTTTAGCTTCCCTGACCTTTTTGCTCCCTTCATAGTTTGCACAAAGAGAAGCAAACATGGCTCTAGCAGTAGATTTGTCACTCATCTTTATGTATTCAGATTTAGGAATAGCAGTGACAAGAGCTCCTCTGATGATATGATGTTTCTTATAGATCTTCTTTTGAGCAGCAGTGTGAAGTTTACGGTCAATGGCAACACCTTCGTCATCAAGTTGTAAGTCACCAACACCATCTTCAAGTATGTCCCAGAGTTCTTCATCAAGACCCATGACATAGTTGTAGAAGTTTGTTTTTCACCAAGAAAATTCTTCAGGATCACCATTGAACTTTGGAATTTTTCCATAATCAGCTTTCTTACTGCTGTTATTGGATTCATAGTCATATGGTATAGCAGCACTAGAAGAAGAAGGTTCACTGGAAGACATATTTTTCTCTAGATCTTTTATGTCACACGGTTAAGTGTTATGACAACAGAGTCGGAGCTCTGATACCAACTGAAGGTGAGAAAAACACAAGAAGGGGGGTTGAATTGTGTTAACTTTTCGCAACTCTTGAAGAGTGAGAATCTGATTCTGTTGGATCAGAGTCTGAATGGATTCAGAGTCTGATGGGAGATCAGATTTTGTTGCAGCGGATATAAACAAAAGATAGAGAAAAGAGAGAACACAAGCAATTATACAGGTTCCTTCCACAAACCGGAAGTAGTCATGTCCCCCTTGCACTTCCAAGGAGAGTTCCACTAAAATGTAATATCTATTACAAGTTGCTCAAACACACAGTAAGAGACTTTCAATGCTCAAGCACGCAGGCAAGAGACTTCCAATGCTCAAAGACACAACTAAGAGACTTCTTTGCTCAAGGACACAGCCAAGAGACTTCTGACACAATTTACAGAAAATTGAATAGAGTTGAAACACTTGATAAACAATCAAACATGTTCCAATTACAAAACAAAGACAGACTCTATTTTAAACAAAGTTTGTAAGAATAATCTAAGTTGTTGTTGTGTTTCTGGTAAGACTCAGTGAGAATACAATAGCTTAGCAGCGTAGTTTTTCAGTTGTAGAGTCCTGCAATTTTTCAAGTCTTATATCCTTTATATAGGCGTTGGAAAGAGACGTTGAGACAATCCAACACATCAAGATAATTCTGGAAGCTTGATCAATAGATGTTGATCTGTTGCTTGATATGGTAATAGTCCTTCAAATGCATATTTTGAATTCCATTCCTTTTGAAGCTTAATACCGGTAGACACAGTTGCCAAACTGTACAAGGTAGTGGAGTAGTGGAAACAGAGTTCGTACACATGTACTCTGTACTATTCTGCACTCTTTATCGTTGAGCATCCCACGCTCAAGTTGACTTTGAAGCTAGCCGTTACTCCAAATGAGAGTTTCCTGTGCATCGTAATGCCTTTAGAAAACCTTCTAAGCAGATCTTCAGATTGCAGGCTTCAGACTCACTGTAGCATTTCAGCTTCTGATGATCTTCAGACTCTCTTGGTCTTCAGGTTCTGATACTCTCCTCAGCTTAGTCTTCAGACTCTCTTCAGCTTAGTCTTCAGACTCTCTTCAGCTAAGTCTTCTGATGATTCTTCAGACTCTTCAGATCGTCAGAATCACAAGCAACAAGCTTCTCTAGGTCTTGCTCTCAAAATGTTCAAACAGAATACTTTCTAAGATATAAATCTTGATTAATATCATGCATACTTAAACAAATATTAGCATATCCAATTAACAATTTTTAATACCTTGTTATCATCAAAACTCAAAACGTGGTATTGTTGAACACCTTTGTTCCAACAAGATTTGCATCAAAAGATCAGAAATAAATTTGATTCTCCTTGTCACACTAAAAGAGAAAACATAAGGATAAAGCTACCTTTAAAACTTTAAAGGCAAAAAAGATCAAAGCAAATTAAGACAAACATGTGCACATGGGCCCCAAGACTACAAAAGGAATAAAATCTGCAAAGGCCCCATATGATTTTCGACTAAATAAGCAATAAATGGAAAATTGTCGATTAAGGAATATATCTTCAATGGTTACTACCATATGACATCGTCAAAGACATCATCTTATGACATCATGCAATGATATCAAGTAGGGGTGGGCAAACTCGGATCAAACCGAATGTACCCGACCAACCCGATGCATTCGGGTCCATTCGGTTCGGGTTAATACGGGCCGCGGTTTGGTCGGGTAGTTGATACGGGTTGTAATGGGTATGTTCGGTTCGGTTCGGTTTGTATATTTGAACCCATCGGTAACCTAACTAAACCGAAACTATTATTATATTTTTTTATCACATTATTAATAGTTACTCCTGCCAAATCTTTATATCAGCGGCCCAAATCACAAATTCTACCTTGGCCTAAACCCAAACTTAACCACATATAAAATGCAATGTTACAATGGGTCTTACCAAACCCTAGCAGCCGCACAACTCTCTTTAGAACAAAAACCAGATCTATTTTATACTTTCCTTTTTCCAATCTCATGTCTCTCTGCAATTCTTCCTTCTTCTTTTCTCCCTGTTTCTCGCAAAAGAAATTATGGGTAGTTTGAAAATTGTTTCCTGGCTATTGCTTCACAATATTTCACGACAAGATCTATAATATGATTGAATTGAATGAAAAGAAAAGAAACTATTGTCCAATTATTGAACTGTTATTATGAAAACGGTTTGATTCTAGATCTTGAGTTTATTTTTGATAACCCTTTCTTTTCTTTTCACTCATTCATGAAATTGAGATTTTAGACAAAAAAATTGAGAATTTTTTTTGATCTGGACTAAAAATTTAAAAGCAGTACAGTAATGTTCAACCTGGAGAACCAAACCGGTGAACCCGTACACCCGAACAAACCGAACCCGAAAAAACTGAATTTTAACATGGTTATGTTCAGGTGTTCATCCTCAACCTGTGGGTTGCATCAGTTTAGGGGTTTGGGCTCGAACCGAACTGATGCCCACCCCTAATATCATGATTGCATCATCTTAAGTGACCTCCTAACTTCTACAATCAGGCAAACAACTCATAACAACTTGTAAAAACGCGTTGCTTCATGCATAAGCTACAACTGGAACAGAAAGAACGTTCTCAGAAGACAGATTTCAAACTTGCCCTGAAAGCTTCAAAGTGGAGCGCATTTTCTCAATTTGAATTGAGCTCCAACAACTATTTTATAGCTAGATCTCCAAGGCATAGAATACTTCTCCTATAAATAGAGGACGTTATGAAGGTGCAAAAGAAAGAGTTTGAAATACAAAGTATTTATCTCTCTAAAAGCAAAATATTAATCATTTGAAAATTCGTCCATTAACCCACTTAATGACTGCCACGTCATCAATTTAGCAAAATGGCATGGGAAAATACAAAAATACCCTTTTTTAATTATAAAATCTGAAAAAAAAAAAAAAAATCACAAAAAAAATTCCAATTTTTTTTAAAGATGAAGAAAAAAGTGGAAATTAGTTTTTCGAAAAAAAAAGTAATATATAATTTTCAAATTAATAAAAAATAAATTTCAAAAATTTAATTTTCGCTTTTATTTTCAAAAATTTTAATTTTAATAGTTTTTTTTCCAAAAAAAATTTCAGCTTTTTTTTATGATTTTTAAAAAAAAATCAGATTTTTTAATTAAAAAGGGTATTTTTGTCTTTTCCCATGCCATTTTGCTAATTTGATGACGTGCCGGTCATTAAGTGGGTTAATGGACGAATTTTCAAATGATTAATATTCGCAGGGGCAAAATGGGAAGATTAGTAAGTTCAGGGATGAAATTGCAAACAACCCCTAATTGCAGGGATGAAATGCATATTTTAGTCAATTGGAAATCATCTGATCATTTTTCCATCATCTTTTTAAACCGTGCTTTCTCATTTTCCTGCTTGGTTTTGTTTTTTCCTAGTAAGTGTTTTCGATTACACCTTTCGAGACGATTGATTTGTCAGAGAAAGAGGTAACTGGTTTGGCCAATCATATGACCACACAACGAATCATCATATTCTTTTTATGATTTTTTTGTCTGCAAAATTCAAACTCTTATCAAATTCTTTTCTACAAGATTTGTTTTTACAAAATTCTTCAGCCCTTGTACATATTTCACAAAAGAGAAACACCATTAATCAAAAACCATACTCAAAAGGGGACTCTAGTATGTAACCATGCAAAAATGAACCAGTTGTATAGAAGTTTAGCCTAGCACACTAACTAAATTGATCATATATTCCAATTGCAAGAAACCATTTATCACTTTTTAGGCTGACAAGCAGAAAGACTATTGAGAACATTGAGATAGAAATCCCAAGATTCACTTTTTTCAGTGATACGTCCTTGACCAAATGGATGTTGCTCTACATACTTCAACATATTTTCAGCATTTGCCAATCCTTCCAGATATCGTCGCAGATCACCTCCCGCAGCTGACAAAGAAACATATTTTTGTTATTAATAAAGTATATCGAAATTCTAAGGATGTCCAAGGTTTGATCTCTAGGAACTAGTGTAACCGTTATCTTACTAGTTACTAGTAACATTTTTCCATCAAAAAAATAATGCATAGTATATGGTTTGGAAAACACGAAAAAATGAGTACAACCTTCAACACCGAAAGAAATAGACGAGGGAGAAATAAAAGGGAAAAATCAAGCAAAACTTCCGAGTTTACAAATATATGTAGATCATTTTGTACCATACCTAGTGAATTGTCATTCTGACTCTCATAACTGAATGTATGCGGAAAGATTGAGTTGAATGGCTACAATAATTCATCAAGACATTAAGCATAAGTTAGGATATGTCGGTATATGATAAATGAAGAAAAATAGAAAGGAAGAGTTGGTTGATTTACAGGATTAAGCAGTGCCTTGTAGGGAGAATCATCCAACAACAATGTGTTTGACTCATTGTAATATCCCCTCTCCCAAGGAAGATTTGGATCATACTTGTCCCAAATTTTCCTTAAATCCTTAAAAACTAGTGGCTTGTGCTTGTTCTCAAGAGTCTTGAAAGTTGTTTCAGTACAATGTGACAGGTCCTGTCAAAGAATATGTAGAATGAGATTAATCTAGATTCTAGATCATTGTTTTACACAAGAGACCAATTATGCTAAAACAAATGCAACCATCAATCCATAAAGAATTTACATGCCCTGATTGTATGTTGAAGATAGAATTGTTATGATTTTAAGTTGTATTGTGAATTAGATATCAGAATAAAAACATAAACTAGGTCTGATCTCTATCTAACAATCGACATTTACCGGCTGTCGTGATCGTGACTGCAACATTGAGTATCCCAAAATGTACAAATGTATCAGGCCAAGTTGATACAATTTCATATTAAATCAGTCTCTAAGAAAAGTAGTTATATTACGACACATGGTTTTAAGATGCAGTCCACAACCGCAGTAGTGCCGCAATATAGCAAACTTTGAGGTCTCTGAGGCAGCATCGCAACCAAAACTTCAATTGCATCGGCCACATTTTTTCGCACTATAATGGTTCATACTAGCATGTAAGGATTTCACTAACTAAATTAACTCGATAAAAATTAAAGCAGACATAGTTTAACGCGGCTGTTCAAAATCTCACAAATTTTAATTGAACATGTAGTATAGGATTTATGTGAAATCAACCAAAACAGATTCTCTAGAGAATAAACTATTTGAAATAAAATAGATGAAGAACTCAATACTCACCCAACAAAAAATCAGCCTTTGTTTCATGTCTCCCATCAAATAATCAACGACTCTGTCAACATTTTTTCTGCAAAATTATGAAAAATGAGTAAATATATAAGCAACAACTAATTAATTAAATGCAAATTGAAAACATATTGTGACTGATATGTCATAGAACACGATGATTAAGTTTAAGAGTAATACTTCGTTCTTGAAGACCACACAGCCACATCAAATCTCTCAAAGCAGAAGTTCAGAAATTCATGATAAAATGGCCTCTTGAATACTGAAAAAAAATAAAAAAATCAATCCGATCATTATAAAATGAATTAATTCAAAGATTTAATTCATATACACCATCAATGCGTAAAGAATTTCGCCGACTGAAAAAAGTGTAAAACATTTGTATACCGTCAATAGTTGTATTCATTAGATCATTAAATTGAACGCGTGTTTTTTGTCCAACACAAACTAGCGCATGCGGTTATATTCAATTCACTCCTTTTCTCAAACTATTATTGATGTCGATTTGTCGCTATCGTGTCCGTGCTTTAATCAAAACAATTTTTATCATAAAACTTTTAAAGTCAAACATATGATTGGTGTGTCACCGTCGTGTCCGTGTGCGTCATTTAATCATCACAACTTTTGAAGTTAAACATATGATAATGATGAAAAAGGTGATAATAATGATGAAACAGCTGTTTCTCACCTGCTTTCCTAGCTATGGTTGCATCTGATTGAACATGCTTTGGAGGTGGAGAAACAATGTCAGCAAGAAGTCCATTTAAATCAAGAACAATAAGCTTTTTCTTTCTCAAACATCCAATTGATATTTCAACTGAAGAAATACACAAGACTTTTTCCTCATCTTCTTTTTTTTCATCAGTAACTGATAATTTTGTTATTTCTTCAGCAATAGTATTTTCTACCTTTGCTTCACCAAAAACCATTTTCTTCCTCTTATCTATCTATATCAAAATCAATTCTGTAAACATGAACATCATAATAATCACATCATATATAAATCATAATATAACAAGTGTGTGATAAGAACAAAAAAAACATATAAACTATATAACAAAAATTCTATCAAGTTTGTGATAAGAACAAGAGCAAAAACATGAGTACTAAAAAGAGGACAAAGAAAACATAATTGAAGAATTTTGAATGTAACATACCTGAAGAAGTGTTTGAGTTTTCTACTTCATGACTTGAACACAAAGGAAAGGATATATATATATAAAAAGAAAAGTTTAAAAAATAAAGAAAATAGTAAAATAAAATAAAAAATAATATAGAATTGACCTTTGGACTTTCAGTTTTCGGACTTTGGAAGTTGGAACTGTTTTATGACAGAAACGGAAATTTGGTTCGAAGAACACAGCAGGGAACTGAAAACTGTCCCAATGTTTATTTGTAAGTAATTTAAGGTTGAGTGAAAAATCAATTTTTTTTCTTTCACAATTTTCTCGCGGTTTAATTTAGTCTTCTATAGAATTTAAACATAACTTAGTCTAAGGGAAAATTCGTCTCCGACTCATTATAACAAGTGGATTAAATTGTTCACGGTATTAAAACGTCAAAGACCTTTAGATTAGATTTTTGTTAAAGAAAAAAAAATCGACGACTATAAAATTATGAAGGACCAATTTGAGTCTTCACTTTTAAGATTGTTGCCAAAATACGAATCGATTAAAATAGTTTAAATAATTAAGAGTGGTAACAACTTATACACCGAGGGGATACACATTAACAAACTTAATGTAAAAAGATTTTGTTAAAAGTATATAAATTTATAAAGTTAGAAGTTTATAGCATTTCATTAATAAAAGTATAAAACTTGTTTTTCTTCTTTTTGTAAAAAAAAATAATTTTAAACACAAATTTTTTACTTTTTTATATACCACTAGGGCACATTGTATTGAACCAATCACTTAATTTTTTTTTCACAGACCAATCAGTAAATGTTGATGGTTAAAATTAATTAAATTTTGTATTCAATGATAAATTTTAAATAGTTACATTGGAGCTATTTTGAAAGTGTCTTAACTTTTTATTCACTATTTTTATCCGGCGTTCATATGTCGGCACTTTTTATTGCGCTAAGGCGCATAAATTACAAAAAGTGATTTTTATAAAATTTTGATTTTCCTCTTAAACGAATGAAATTCTGATTTTAATTAAAAATATAGGTATAGATATTTGCACTTTCATATGGTTAAAAACTATACTTATTTTTTTCAACGACACCAACAATATAGTAAATATTATACAAATTTTTATCTTTTTGAATGAAGCCAAAAATATAGTATTTTTATAGGCAAATTTGTTTAAGAGTATAATTTAAAGTGAAAATGTAAAGTCAAAAACATGTATTCTCTTATAGTATAGGTTATTGACTTAAAAGGGGAAAAAATCCTTATAAAAAGAGTATAAAGATGGTGGACCACCGATTCAAAGCAACTTTCCACGTACAACTAATGAAAACACTCAGAAATGAGAAACATGTATTTTCAATTTTATATAGTATAGGTTATTGACTTAAAAGAAAAAAAAAACCCATATAAAAAAAGTACAAAATGGTGGACCACCGGTTTAAAGCAATTTTCCACATAAAACCAATGAAAACACTCATAAATGGAAGGGTGATTATGTTTGTTTTCTATTTTTATTTCTTAATCAGATGTGATAATTCTAAAGTATTTTCATTAGTTTTGGTAAGAAAAAAAAAAAGTATTTTCATTAGTTGTTTATGCAAAATTGTTTTATCCAAAACTGCTTTGAACCAAAAGTCTACCGCCTTTAAATTCTTACTCCTTCCGGTCACTATTATAAGCAAATTTTGATTTTTTAGGTTCATTAAACAAATGATGTATGTAGTCTACAATATAGACCACATACATTATTTATTAAAAGAATCTAAAAAGTAAAAATTTGCTTATAATAGTGACCGAAGGGAGTACTCTTGAACAAAATAAGATAAGCTATTTTATGTATAGAAAGTAAGATAAGTTTTGCAATGATTAAGATTTTTCTAAAATTCATAATAAGGATATGATAATAATTAATACTTACTCTAGTCCCAAATTTGAATAAGATGCATCAAATCAACTTCGCAATGGAGAATTGTGTGTTTTCAATCTGATTGTGAGTTATTGATTAAGGAGGTTCAGAGAAATTCTTAAGTTTTTATTTTATGGTGTCAGTGAGTTCCCTCTTATTAAAGAACAAAGGGAGTGTGAGGAAGCAGGAACATGAAAATACTAATGCCTCCCTTAAACATTCCAAGAAACTATCCTTTTCCATGGCTTCCAATTGATTGGAAATCCTGAAAAATTGGTCGAGTTCATTGCTAAAGAAATGGATTTGACAAATCTTTTATCTTTTTTGTCAAATTGATTTAAGAACTAGCCCCGCGTATAGGTATTGTTATAAAAAATAAAATAAAAAACTACTAGGAAACGGTTTACATAGGAAATATGACACAGAACAAATCTAGGAAATTCACTTGCAAAATTTTCAGTAAAATTCAACCTATAAATAAACTAACAAGAATATTTTTAAAATACTTCACCCCTGGTACATTTAATCCAAAAGGGGGAAAATCCATAATCAAAATACAATAGCGATGCACTTGAAAAGGAGGGCCTCATATGCAGGCATGAAAAAATACAGTTGTGTACCATTGATTAGAGTTAAGAGGTTATCAGAGAGAGGAAAAACCTTCTATACACAGTTCTGAATCATTGATTAGAGATAGAGGTAATCAGAGAGAAGAAGAGCCTTCCATGTCTCAATTTCTTCAGACTAACCTTCTGGATGATTCAGCCGCCGACAGAGTGCATAAATTGATATTCCAGTTGAAAGGCACATGAATTTCACTCTTTAGGTTCAACCAAAGAAAGAATCTTGAGGTAAAAATCCCAAGATTCACTTGTTTCACTGATACGCTTTTGACCATGTGGGTGCAACTCTACAAACTTCACCATATCTTCAAATTTTGCCAGCTTTTCTAGATATTGTCGTAGTTCACCTCCAACACCTGAAACAAATAATTTTTTGTTAGTAATCAATTTATATTATGATAGAACATTATGGTGTACTTTGATCCATGTAGCCGACCCCACTTAGTGGGATAAGGCTTGGTTCTTGTTGCTGTTGTTCTATATCATGATAGGTATGCCGGAATCATGGTGTGCCGCTATGATTATACAAAAGCTACACTCTATCGCTTTTGTAGAATCAAAGTGGCTCACCGTGATACCAAACATGCACTGAGCTACTAACCCCCCAAAGCACTCGTGATTTAGACATTATTGTAAAGCAAAAGTACAAGTCTAATGCAAAAAGGCAATTTTAAACAGGTGTAGGAAATAACTTAAGTATGTTTATACCATACAGATGAGTGTAAAATTTGTTTGTTTCACTTTGCTTTTTGGCACAAGTGGTGAAATGTTAAAATAAAGCTCTATAAAATGAAGTGACAGTATAGCTAATAGCTATAGAGAAGGAATATAAAATAAGTCAAGTATTCCTAGTTTATTAGCAGAATCAAGCAAAACTTTCTGACCATGCAATAAATAGGTCATTTTGTACCATACCTAGTGACTTGTCCTTCTTTTTCCGATAATTGAATGAGTGTGGAAAGATTGAGTTGTATGGCTACAACAATTTATCAAAACATTAAACATAAGTTAGGACATGTCATTATATAAGATAACTGAAAATCATATATGAGAAAATGAGTTAGTTTATTTACAGGATTAAGTAATCCCTTGTAGGGAGAGTCATCCAAAAGCAATGTATTTGATTCATTGTAGTACCCCTTCTCCCAAGGAAGATTAGGATCGTACTTATCCCAAATTTTTCTCAGATCCTTAAACACCACTGTCTTGCGCTTGTCTTCAAGAGTACTGATATTTGTCGTAGTACATTGTGAAATGCTCTGTCAAGAATATGTAGAATGAGATGAAAGTAAAGAAATGTGGAAATGTATCAGGCTTGCAATTTGATGCAATGTTATTTTATATAAAACGGACTAACAAGTGTAAAAAAAGAGAGTTCATATTTAAATTGAAATTGCACGCTATAGATGTACAATTGAATTGAAAACCTGGTTGGTCCCTAACATTGAAAGAAGTATATGAAGCACGGACACGGATAATAATTTGAGAAAATGATATAATTTAGTGTAATCATAGGTGGTGTCCGACACCGGGATACACCTAATCCAAGGAGGGTCCATGCTTCATAATGAAATACATGATTCAAACAACTCAAATTAAAACTTATGCAAGAAACAGAACATGGTCATCGAAAAAGTCACAACATTAAACATATAGATACCAAAACAGTTTCACTAGATGACAAGATATTTCAAAATGAAAGGCAACAAGAGTATCATTTTGGAAAGTCAAAGCAAACAGGATAAAGAGCTGAGTGCTCACCCAACAGAAAATCAACCTGTCTTTCAAGTCTCCCATCAAGTAATCAACAAAACGGTCAACATTTTTCCTACAAAATTATAAAATCCAGGTATTAGTAAGCAGCAGCTAGTTAACTTCTTACCACATTATAGGTCCCTGAAAAAAGGGGCAGCAACTGAAATATAAATGCAGACAAATTGAGAACAAGATAGTTGTTGAGTGACATTATATAGAAGAAAGTTAAAGTTGAAGAGTACTCTATTCTTGAAGACCACACAGCCACATCAAAATTATCGAAGCAAAAGTTCAGAAACTCGCTACAAAATGGCCTTTTGTATACTGAAATGAAATAAAATCCAATTAACAAAGAAGACATAACTCATTGAGAGAAAAAATAAAGTAAAAATAACACAAAATAACACGATAATTTCTCACCTGCTTTCTTGGCTATCATTGCATCTCTTTTTATATTCTTTGGGTAAGGATGTGAAACTATGTCAGCAAGAAGCCCGTTAACATCAAGAACAAGAAGCTTCTTCTTCAAACATCCAATAGATTTTCCAATGGAAGGTATTTGCAAATCCTTTGGCCTGTCTTCTTCATCCGTAACCGATAATTTTCGTATTTCATTAGTACATGAATTGTAACTCCTCGGTTACATTAGGTTTAAATAATTGGAAATAAGTGGAAAATTATAATAAATAAAGCAAGCATTTAGTAGAAGATAAGTAAATAACCTGAAAATACGTTCATAAAAATTTTCTTCAAAGGCAAAAAATCATACATCTAAAAATTCAATAATAATGCAAGAATCACCAAAACTTGGTGGATTTCAAACAAACCTAAAATAAATTTCCCACCAAGCCAAAAGTGACTAACCAAAGGAAACAATAATCATCAAAGAAACAAAAGGCTCCTCAGTGTGCTCAGAGTATCTTTTTCCAATATCTCAACATTACTAGTGAGATTTATAAATATCAGTAAATATACTACAGTTTTAAATCAGTTAAAAACGTGATTTTTCCAACCGGCATTGCAACTGTAAAAATTGACCAACATATCATATTCTTTCAAAAATAATATAGTAATAACAACTCGAAAATCATTTACATTAAAATAGATCATTATAATTCATTCATATAATGACATCTCATAATTAATTCAAATACCTTCATTCCATACTCAATTATCGTTGAAATCATTTTATAATAAAAAAAAAATTAACACATTGCGCGGATGTCCCAACTGCCTCATCCCATTGGAATGGTGTCTGCTATCACTTCCAAATAGGTGATGGTACACAAATCTATGGAACACCAGCTCATCTCATGTGGGTAATCAAGCCTGTCTTTGTGGAGCTCAAAGTTTATCCGGGTGGGATACGAGACCCGTCCATATGGAGTACATACCTCATATCTATGTAAATATTTGTGAACTACAAGACCCATCCATGTGGAGCACACAGCCCAATCTCTGGGTAAATAACCATCGACTATTCAACAGATCCATATGGAGCACATAGCTCATATTGGGTAAATAACCATAAGATACAAGAACCACCAATATAGAGCACATAGCTCATTTGGGGTAAATCATAGTGTTACGCATAGCTCATCTCATACATATGGCACATCCCAGGCAAATAATCATGAGACAAAGGACCCATCGATAGGGAGCACATAGCTCATCTGTCTCATACATAAGCCACATCCTGGGAAAATAACCGTGAGATATATGACCCATCGATTAGGAGCACATAGCTCATCAGTCTCATACATATGGCACATCCTGGGCAAATAACCGTGAGACAGAACCCATCGATAGGGAGCACATAGCTCATCTGTCTCATACATAAGGCACATCCTGGGAAAATAACCGTGAGATATATGACCCATCGATGAGGAGCACATAGCTCATCTGTCTCATACATATGGAACATCCTGGGCAAATAACCGTGAGACAGAACCCATCGATAGGGAGCACATAGCTCATCTATCTCATATATGGCTAATCTTGGGTAAATAACCATGAGATATATCGATAGGGAGCACATAGCTCATTCCTCTCGTATACGTGGGTAAATAACCATGAGATATATCGATAGGGAGCATATAGCTCATCTGTCTCATACATAAGGCACATCATGGGCAAATAACCGTGAGACAGAACCCATCGATAGGGAGCACATAGCTCATCTATCTCATATATGGCTAATCCTGGGTAAATAACCATGAGATATATCGATAGGGAGCACATAGCTTATCTGTCTCATACATAAGGCACATCATGGGCAAATAACCGTGAGACAGAACCCATCGATAGGGAGCACATAGCTCATCTATCTCATATATGGCTAATCCTGGGTAAATAACCATGAGATATATCGATAGGGAGCACATAACTCATTCCTCTCGTATACGTGGGTAAATAACCATGAGATATATTGACAGGGAGCACATAGCTCGTTCCTCTCGTATACATGGGTAAATAACCGTGAGATATAGGATCTATCGATGGGGAGCACATAGCTCATTCTGGGAAATAACTGGAACATTTGACTTTTCTCATTCATATAGCCATATAGCTCATCCTGGGTAAATAACATTAAGATACAAGACACATCGATATGGAGCACATAGCCCATCTTGGGTAAATAACTGAGGACCACATGGCTCGTCTCGTACATATGGCTCATATAGGGCAAATTAATGCAGATCACAAGGAGCATCACATATATATGGGTCATATAGAGTAAATAACTGTGATAAAAGACCCGTCGATATGGAGTACATAACTCATCCCGTAAATAACTTTGGAACACTTGGCTCATCTCCAACGACCAACCACCCAACAATCATCGATCAAAATCCCTTTTAGTTCCGTTTATGGATTATTCATACCAATCATCCCTTCTAAATCCCATTTTTCACTACGATCATCATGAAAAATCACATATTTATAAAAGGCTTTAATTCATATAATTCCTTCAATATATTCAACAAATCATAAAATAATTATCCATAACCATCATTTCAACAGACCAATTGAATACATAACAACAATCAATTTCACGATTATAAATCCCACAATTTACAGAGTTAGGTTTTCATCGAAACCCTAACTCGTTCCGAATTCCGATATAACCAATCAAAAAGTGTACCATAAAACAAAATGTGATTACTGATTACTCACCTGGTGCAGAGTTAGTAATCTCAGAAATGATGTTACTGTTGAAACTAGTATCATTTTCTTTTTCTTGTAGTGCTAATTTCTTCTTCATCTTCTTCCTCTGCTTACTCAGTTTTCTCTTTCGTTTTTTGTTACTCGTTGGAGAAGGATTATTATTCAGAACTTGTTGTTCTTCTTTCTCTGTTTTCATACCTGAAATCTCGTTGTTCATAGATTCGAAAAAGATTCAATCGGAGAATGTGGTGAATTTCTCGCGGCGGTGGTTTAGAGAGGAGATGATGGTGGTTTGGTTTCTTAGGGTTTCAACTTTACACTTCTATTGTGTTTTTCTCTTTCTTTTGAACCAAACAAGTGCTGGACCAAGATTCAAAAAGAGGTAGTAGAATTTCTTTTCCCACCCTATAAACTTCTTACACACCCTCCAAATTAATTATTTTACGTCGTTTAGATTTTATAATTCGAAACGTGTAAAAACAATAATTGAAATGCATTCGGCGTGTTTATATTTTATAATTCAAATCGTGTTCAATCAGTTTTTTACATATTCAGCTCAATTTATTAAAATAAAATAATATAAATTGACAGCGACTTCTTAAAAAAAAATTAAATAAATTGACAACGAAATTTAATGATAAAATATGTTTTATTAATTGAATAAGAATTCATAATACATTTACATTAATATGTTTTTAAGCTTAGCTCAATTGGTAGAGACAATGCATAATATATACAAGATGAGGTGGAAGGAGAATAAGGTTTGTCATCCCTATCGTGCACGTTGGGAAGATTCTTCCAAAAGTTAGTAATATTTGACACCTTAAACGCACAACCAAACACAACATTACTTGATAAAGAAGAAAAGCGAATTGCTATAACTTAGTGTTTAAAAAGTTTAGGTATGTAGGTAGAAAGACAAAGTGATCACAAAATTAAAACCATAAAAGAACAAATGGTGGAGATGAATATGTATCAAATGATTTTACTGCTTTATGTGATTAAAAAAACTAATAGTCCTGACATAGCCATGGTTTGGACCTTGGACAAGACCCAAACAACTTTATTCCAAGATTTGTGTTTGAGTTTGTCAAAATGAGAATAAGCTATTTAAAACAAAACTGTATAAAAAAAAATCTTGATTGTAAATCTATTAAAACAAATGCATATAAAGCATTTGTCTATAAGATACTAGACAATAGCAAAGTTTTATTAAAAAAAATAAATAGACAATGGTATTTTTTTAAAGGAGCAATGCTATCTAGCAAATAATGGTATTTTTTTCATGAAATAAATTAATTCTTCTTCCTTAAATAACAACATAAGTATCCGTCCGTTTTGTTAGAAATGATCTCCATCGAAAATATATTTGGCCATTTCAATGAGTCTATTCTTCTAACCACATTTGATTTATTTATAAAATATGAAATCGAGACATTGTTTAAAATGAGTATATCCTTATGTTAGTTCACAACTCTTACGTTGTGAGAGATACTATACGGCAAACAAATAGGGTTGCTTATTCTATAGTTATAGCATCCTTATCTCACCCTAGTCCATATACCTTTGACTATGTTCCTGGCTATTTGTACTCTCTAATTATCAATGAAATGGTCTAAATGGGCCTTTGCTAAAAAAAATTGAGCATTTCCACTCGGAACAGCTTAGGTTGCCAATAACTTTTATTTTTTATTTTTTTGTGAAATGTCAAAATTACATTTGCCTTCTATACAAGAATTATACAAGTGCTATGTGTAAAAAGCATATTTAAAAAACAAAAGTGGGTTGCGAATATTTAAGAAAAAAACATTATCATATGAAAATGTGTACAGTAAAAGAGGCTCGTTATGTCATGTGATAATTGAAGACGTTGAATCTATAATCAGAACTTTAGAAGGACAGCTTCACTAGAATTATTTGGACATCAATGTTTAGGTTGTTGGCTGTTGTTGGTTAGTACCTCAAATTCCCAGGTACTGCATGGAGCATATGGAGGACAGAAGAAGCATGTGAAAAGTAAAACTTGCTATGAATAACATAATAAAACAAATATTTCGTGCAATTGTGGGCAAAAGGAACATCGAGTGTACACTTAAGACTTACAATGAGTTTAATAAAATCACGATGAGTTATTGTGACATTGTAAAAATCATAATTTAGAGTGTTTTTTTTCTTTTCAAAATTGATTAAGATGTCACCCTAATTTAACAAAAAGGAATGATTAATGGACATCATATTTGACAACCAACAACGTATGTATATACAGGTGGTATACATTTTATTGTTTTTCTAGTAATTTTTAATGTATCTTGTTTTTTTTTTTTATATCAATTTGTAGAGAGAGAATCGTATGTTGTATAGACGTTGTCGGAAAATTGATTGTTAAACGAATCAAATCAAACAAAATCGTTGAAAATTAAGATTTATTATCTTCTAAAGTAAGTGTTGCTTTAGAAAAGAATTTCTTTTTTAAAAATGTTTCGTAATTTTTTTTTAGATAGACGAAATAGTAACAACTAATCGTTGAAATTCACATTATTTCGTAATTTTTAAATGTAACATTAATTAATTTAAATTCATAGTAAAAAAAAGTGATATTGTTAAAAAAAACTAAATAACCCTCTTTAATTTACTAACAAAGATTAAACTTCAAATTATATAATTCTAATGCAGCTCAAACACGCAATTAAGTTTGATTGGGGAACAAAGAAAAGGAACCACCATAGCAAGATTTAAATGGAACTTAGGTAAACATAACTATACTCGTGGTTGCTGAATCATAATCATGTGTTGATAAAAAAGCAATCAACAAAGAAATGATCAATTATAAAATTTAATTTAAGTGGGAATACAAATTGACCAGATCCATAAAGTTGATTTGATCATGCCAACAAGTTCAATCAATTCATGTAACCTTGTGTTAATTAGTTGATACTTTGCAGAATTGTATAGGATCATGTGCATTTGATGCACGCTATGATGGTAGATTCACATGCTTAATTGAGTTCATCTTAATTATGTACGATCGGTGTAATGCTTTAATTTAGTAATGGCCCCCTTATGCATCCTTTAGGTTATAAGATTAAAGAAAGTAAGCAGTGAAGTGGTCCTCACTTGAAATAATAGTCATAGAGTGGTCCTAAGTGAAACCTGTCATACATTAGACTTAATTTGTATAGAGATTATTCTGCAGAAAAGAGCATATGATTATGAACATCTTTATAAGCGCTTGTCAACATTAATTTGGTTATTGCTTTTGTGAACCTTATGACATCACGAGGGAGTTACCTTCATTGTTTCATAGAAACTACCTTTTCCAGAAAAAGTGTTTATAAATGCCTCTCATAGGGTGGAAATAGACCGGAGGAGTTAGACTTATTAAGGCTCAAGTCCAACATGCATGATAAAATAATTCAAGGCCTAAGTCTAACATATATTATATGCGATAGATTTGTTTTTAAGTTAGTTGGTGTGAGCTTAACTCAATTGCTAAGGATAATGTATAATATACACAGAGGTTGATGACAGTACGTCAACATTTGTTTTTAGTCATATTTGTGTCCTTTTTGTAATGTTTTGAGAGTCAAATGCTTGTATACATGGTTAAATAGCTCAAGATTCATAAAAGAGAACAAAGCACAAATTGGAAAAGAATGCAAGAATTTAGCTACTGGATCGTGTCACGATGGACCTGAATCGTGGCACGTTTGAAGCGTGGAATTTACTTGAAGATGCTGGAAAAATCGTGGCACGATGGATGTGTAACGTGCCACGATGGTTGAGTAAATTTGTTGCCACGTAGGATTAATGAGGTAATCGTGCCACGATGGTTTCGAAACGTGGCACGATGGTGGGCTTTTCTGAAACCCTAATTTTTTACCTATAAAAGTCAGATGCGATCAGAAGCTTTAGAACGGATTTTGATTACGATTTTGAGCATAGAAGACACTTGGAGACCGACGAACAAGCCCTGAATCTCATACCAACTCATAGTTGGTCCGAATTTATGTATGTTCATTATTGTTTATGCTTATAATTGTTAGTTATGAGTAGCTAAACTCTTAGTTTGATTGAGCCATGATGAACCTATTGTAATATATGAATCAGTAGTTGATACTCTCTCTTATTATTAATCTATTCAGTCTTTATTCAGAATCACTTTTGTTTATTGCTTTTATATGATTTGCTTGTATGACTATTAACCCTAGCTTTTGGTAAATCAATAAATTAATCATAGGAATTGAATGACTATTAACCCTAGCTTTTAATCCTGAAATAGTAATTCTGTTTAATTCAACATAGGAACCTAGAGATAGGAAATTGAGGATTATGACATATGAATTAACGTTCTGACATTGCTTCCGCGGTTATTCAATCGATTTAAGAGATTCAGAGGTTATAACTTAGGAAAGGGTTTTGAGTCAAGAGATTGATCAAAACCACTTAGTTAATTTGTCGTAAAGATTGAATAGTAATTAAGAAATAAGAGAGGTAAACTACTCATATAGGGCGATAGCGGATTCATCGGCTTGATCATTCATCTCCAATCATCTTTTAAAACAAACTTGTTTTCACTTCTGTCAATCTCAAATTACTGCCTAGGGCAACCAAAATAACTTTTACACATCCTAATTAATAACGTACTTGCTATAATTGGAGTTAACACAGTCCTCGTGGATACGAACTTATTTTATTACTTCGATGCATTTTTAGTACACTTAATAAAATATCTATCAGGGGTCTTGGTTAAAACCTCAAATACTACATTTATTCACTTTGAAGGTGAATTCTACTCACTAAACTACTTAAAAAAAATTATTTTATTCATATTTATTTAATTAGATCTCTATGGTAAGTCTAGAACCTTTTTAGTTTATTAGTTAGATATATGCTTCTAATTAAAAGAGCCTTGGTATTCTCTACTTAAAAACACCTGAACTAATCTAGGTGTGATGTGGGCTAAGCCATATAGACCTTATCCAGTTTCAACATTACCTATTTATTCCAACCCTTCTCAACTTGATTATTACTTTTTCCATCCTATGATATTTTCACGTGTCTTACAAAATTTCCAAAAATACCTTTGGTTCAAATTATACAACCTAAACTAGAATGTTAGCATTTTTCGGATTCTAAAATCCGAAATATTACGAACTACATTTTTTGTGTTGTATTTGATGCAAAGGTCTTTGCTGACCGTTATATAATCCCCGCATAAACTGCAAAACAATGACAGAGATTATACGACCATGATA
Organism: Medicago arabica; assembly: GCA_946800305.1. Taxonomy (NCBI): domain Eukaryota; kingdom Viridiplantae; phylum Streptophyta; class Magnoliopsida; order Fabales; family Fabaceae; genus Medicago; species Medicago arabica. The sequence goes on from OX326969.1 coordinate 5,415,920, forward strand.
CCAAAAACACTCCTAAAAAACTAAAAATTGTCTAAGGAAAAATAAGAGAAGATGGAAAGTGAAAAATGAATGAATTTGAAGATGCAAACTTATTTATAGCCTTAAATCAGTCCTAGATCATAACTACAATCAAATGATGCGTTTTCCACAACTCAATCGTCCAAAAATGCACTAAGCACACCACAAACCGTCTAAACCTTTGGTGAAACGCCACCATTTAACTAAATTGAGAGGTTTTCAAACTATATAATCTGAACCTAGAGATAAGGTGACATCAGTGCGAATCCTGAACAGATGAGAAGGTTTTCCCCCGTTATAGTAAACTGTAGTTAGCTTGGTGTTCGGATCAATGACAGAGTTTTCCATGATTTTTTTATTTGGCGTGGTTTACTTGTTATGAAAACAGGGACACCTATTTATAGAATTTTCAAGATGTCGTGGACAACATAAATTGTCGGTGCAATGCGGTCCACAAAAAACTTGTCCTGAATTATTTCAAACTATATAATCTGAAACATCCCTCACCCTACACAAAGTACGAAGTTTCTCTCATTTTCATCCAATATTGAAGCATTTCAGATTATATAATCTGAAATGCTTCGATAAATTTTGGATTATATAATTTGAAACAAGTCAGAATTTGGGATGGTGTAATGTAGCTCATGGAACACGTTTTTAAAAGGTTTTTAGCAACTTTAGTGGCTGATAAAACCCCTTTGAACACATTTTTTGACTCAACATTAAGAGTCGTTACAATCTATGCACATTCCTCACAAAATTCCTTTATAAACACCCTTCCAACCTTCACCATTTCCCACACCATCATCTCACACTTTCTCATCCCCTTCCTTCTACAACAATGTGTTTTCATCGTCGATCTTTTATGAAAAGGGGCTACTTTGGAAATCCAGGTATTGTATGAACGATCAATGAGGATGGTGACGCGCTGCAAAGAAGCACAATTTGTCTGGGTGTGAGGTTGGTTTGTTTGGGTGCAAGGTTGACCATCAAGGTCTCTTTCGCCATAGAAAGGAAACAAACCTTACCCAGCCCCCCAATATCTCTTTCTCCTTCCCCATCTCCTCCTCCTTTCCTCTCCACCAGCTTGCACTACTGGTTTAGCTTAGGGTTTTTAATAAACTAACATTAGGTTTGAATATTTTATGTAATAAGCTTAAAAAGCTTTAAGCTTAAACTGTACTTTATTGTAAATGTATTGATATAATAATAAAATGAGATTTTTTTGTATAGTTTTATCCTTTTGATTTTGTTTATATTTGCATTTATTTTTGTATTAAAATAATATAAATAAACCAAAGTCTATTTAAAATCCAGGGCAAAGACAATTTCAGATTATATAATCTGAATATTCCTGTCAATCTAGTTCGGATTATATATTCTGAACCAGGGTATTTTTGAAAAATGATAGGGCGCAAGAGAATGTCGTAGGGTGGGAAAAATAATAGTCTATCAACTTATGTCTTGCACATCTTTCGTGAATTCGAATTCTTTGTCAAAACCAACAAGACCAAAAATGTGGAAAAAAAATAATAATGACAACCAATAACCAAACAATTCAAACAAAAATAAGAGACTACGTCTTGACCAAAAAAAAAAAGACTACGTGTAAAACAAATTAACGATTAAACCAAAGAACACATATAAAAGAGTAGAGAGACAAACTAATACACAAATATTGTTTTTCTTGTTCAGTCTAAATTGACCTATGAAGAGATATCAACTCTTCAAGCCACTATGAATGAATATTTACAAAAGATACAAAGAAGTTACAAGAAATTAAGTTTAAGAGCTCTCAAAAGAGCAAACCCTAAATTCTAACCTTTTTCCAACCTCTCAACTAAATAAGAGATCCAATGAGATATCACTAGAGAAAACATAAATCATTGATAAATGTATTACAAAAGCATTATATTCATGTAGAGAATAAATTCAGAAATTGTGAATTTTGGAAAGACTAAAAACATATATAACCTTAAATAACATTATCTCTTTTGACAAATTTATCTTTATAGACGTCACGTAAGCAAAAAAGTACATACGATTACGTGGACTTTCATTAATCAAATGAAGATTGACCAAACATCAAAGATCAAGAGGCTGGTGATTTTTTTTTAGAAAGACACACACTTGCATGCAATTCTTATTATAGGACTAAAATTGAGAAACTAAATTTCTCAAGGACCAAAATCATTTAAACCGACATGCTTGCTTTTCCTCAACAACCGACTTGTTTGTTGTATCAACAAATTTTGCTATCCTTATTTATTCTATGAGCATACGTATTTAATGTACGTAGTTGCCCTTTTCATTATGTATTTAATGTTTTTTACTAGCTAGTAGTATTGACATTCTATTTTTTTTATTTTTTTATATAGAAGTATAGATATTCTACACAGTATTTTCTTTACAGAAGTATTGATATTCTATAAAAATAAAGGACAAATACATTTATACCGTATTCAATTTTTTCATGAAAATTATAAGAAAAAAAACTTTAAAAATGTCACAAATAATCACTTTTCAAACACGTCAGTTTTATTGAAGTTTTTTTGGACAGTTTGTTTTTTATGAAAAATACATACATAATTTTTCTGCTACCAGCTGAGTCACTTTAAAGTTGCTTAAAAAATAAATATTTTTGGGTCCAGTACAGAGATAGAAAATGATACTCCAAATTATTTTAGATGACTGTGAAATTCATTTGACAGCTCACAGCTGATGTTTTGTGTCATGTAAAAAGATGGAAAGTTCATAAGAAAAAAGATAGAAAGTACCAAAAAATACATGCACAGTGTTTCTTATGTTAACTAAGATGATATTTTTGGGTAAGAAATCATGCAGAGTTGAATTTTTTTATTTTTGTTTTTTGAGGAAATGCAGAGTTGAAAAATTGTTGTACGACTTCTAGTGGCTGACATTGGACAACATGAATATTCATTAAATTTTGTGGCAACTTCCAACGTTCACAATAGTGTCAAAAATGTACCCTCACACAGTGGCAAACTGGTCAACTAACTTTATATTTTCTTTTTTGAAGGACAATTTAAGAATGCAAATATGGATATATTACGAAAACTTGAGATATGCTAAATTTGTCCATTTTGTGTGATGATATTCTAAAAATTAGTTATAACAATGACCCCAAAAAATTGTCAATTAATTAGTGGTATTTTTCATTTTAAAAAACAATAATGAATGATTCTAACAAGTTTGAAGGAGCTTATAATTAGCAACATTTAGTATTTTATAAGAAATGGAAAAGTATTTTAAAAAACGAAACTTTAAAAATATTATGTCCTAATGTTTATTACTAGCTAGTAGGGATATTCTATTCTATAAAATAAAGGATAAATACGTTTTTAGCATATGGATTCTTTTTTAATGAAAATTAGAAGAAGAAAAATCTTTAAAATTATCACTAATAAAAACTTTTCAAACACGTCACTTTTGTCTGAAGAAATTCGAAGGACACTTTAAATAAATGTTATTCCCTCCGTTTCAAAATATAAGCAAAATTTACTTTTTAGGTTCATTCATTTAATGATGTATGTGATCCATATTATGAACCACATACATCATTAAATGAATGAACCTAAAAAGTAACTTTTGCTTATATTTTGGAACGGAGGGTCGTAAAGTTATTTTTTATTCCCAAATATACTTAATAATTATGAATACGTACACAATTTATTCACCAAAAAATACTTCTACATAGCATAATTTAGCTGCTTCCAGGAGTCACTTTAGAGTTGCCTAAAAAGAGAAATATTTTTAGGTTCAGATAGAAAATGATTGGTAACTTTTGGAAATTCTTTTGGTAGCTGGAGCCTGGAGTAGTAAAAACTAAAAACCGTGAGTTTTTCTTTTTGGTAACAAATCATGCAGAGTTGAAAATTTGTTGTGCAGCTTCTAGTGGCTAACATTTGACAACATGAATTCTCATTAAATTTTGTGTGGCAGCTTCCAACCTTAGCAATAAAGTCAAAGTTGAGGCCTCACACATTGGTAAGAAAGTCAACTAATAAATGAAAGCCTTGTCGGAAGTTTGAAGATCTGGATTTGAGGCTAGGGCATCCAATTTGCCCCTTGATAGGGGTAGGGTTACTTGTTGTTGAAAGAGACTTGGCTAAATATGGTTCATCGATTTATTAAGTCACCCTAATAAGTGTTATAAATATATTGTCTAAGAAACCTATAAAATGAAATTTTATTTTAAGAATATAAAAAAATATTAAAAAGAGTTCTTATGACACTTACTAAAGAAATTAAAATAGAAATATTATCTTGGAAAATGCTAAAAGAAAGATATATATTCAACTTTTTAGATGTTTAAAAATAGAAATTCCTAACGCGGTGTTTCTACTTTTTGTTTTCTTAACAAATATTCTAAGAATACTTTACATAACCCAAATTGTTTTTTAATAAAAATCTAAAAAATATAAATCAAACAATTATCAAAGAAATAAATAACACAATTTTTTATAGTAAAAGTTATCTTTTTTATTTTTTAAACGAGCTTTATAAACATTTGTGAACATTTTCTTTCTTAAATACTATAATTCATACATTGTTAAAATTTGTGATAATAGTTGAACATTTATACATAGTTATGAATAAAAGTAATAATTCCTCCTCTAAAAGTTTAGGGGTTGGACATTTTACTATTAGTTTTTTAAAGCAAACCGTCCGCTCATTTAAAAAATAAAAAAAGCAGAGGAATTTCTATTTTTAAACATCTAAAAATTTGAATATACACCTTTTTAGCATTTTTCAAAATAGTAGATAGCATTTTTCAAAATAATATTTCTATTTTAATTTCCTAACTATTGTAGTAGAAGTTACTTGTTGGGTCAGGAGGAGAGTTTGAGGAACCGTCCACATTGAGGTTAGAACAACCACACAAGTGTGAGAGACGCCACACTCTTACCAAAAACCTTCAGACAATAAGTTTATGTGTCATCTTGTTTATAAAGTGTTCAACCTTTACTTTTCTATCCGACGTGAGACATATAATTCACACTTGCACACAACAATACTAATGTTGTTGCTTATAACTTAGTCATGTTGGATCGGAGGAACAAATTGTTTATTAAATTTATCATTTTTTTCCGAAGGAAGGAAAATATTATTATCATTAAAAAGTTATAAAGGTGCACAAGTAGAAATTATTTTTAAATACCAAAAATATTACAAGTTTCATCGTAGATGCCATGAGAAACTATAAGACTACTGTTGTTGAGACATTTGACTTCAATTAGTTGAACCAACACGTTTCATTAATATCAATAGAAGGTTATATACATCAATAGAAGTTGGTTTTTGATTTTGTTTTCATCTTCATCTTCATAATTATAAAAACATATTAACAACTGGTACCTTCCAAAATAACAATGATTTAATATTTCCCTTCTAAAACGTTTATGCACCAAAATAATTCAAATCCCAACCTGGTCATATCATAATTTTGTCAAAAAAAGAATCTGGATATATCACATTAGATTAATTAGTCACACGCACGTTTTCAAAAGAGAAATTTCAATTCAAAATTTCCAACTATCAATTTCGTAATCCTCATTCTCATCATTCTTATTATTATATTCTTCTCATTATTATATTATTATTATGATTTTTTTTGGGAATCATGATAAATGTTTTACTTTATACGAATCTAAATAGTATAATTATACCATTTGGGAAACGAATGTTCACATTCAATATTATACTATACTATGTCTAAGGTCCGTGAAGGAAGAAAATAAACGTGTGTTATAGGTTATGAGAGATACACCTTATTTTGGTTTGATAAGTGGGTTGGAAACATTCCGTTTAGGTTTAAATATCCTTGCATGTTTGATTTGGCGATGAATATGGAGTGTAAGGTGGCGGATATGATGAGGTTAGGGTGGACGGCCGGTGTTAAGGCGTGGGTGTGGAGACGCTGTCTGTTTGCGTGGAAGGAGGAGAGCGTGAGAGAGTGTTATGTTTTATTGAATAACATTGTTTTGCAGGATAATGTTCGTGACACTTGGAGGTGGTTGTTAGATCATGCTAAAGGTTATTTGATGAGTGGAGCTTATTGCTATTTAACAAATTCTTCTGACACTCTGGATAGGTTCTTAGTTGATGACGTCTGACATAAGCAAATTCCTTCAAAGGTGTCTTTGTTTGTGTGACGCCTTCTCCGTAATAAACTTCCGACTAAAGATAATTTGGCTCACTGGGGAGTCCTTACTCCATCTGACATGGCGTGTGCAGCTGGGTGTGATACAACTGAAATAACTACACATCTATTTCTTCATTGCAACATCTCTAGTGAATTGCGGGCTAAGGTGTGGAGTTGGTTAGGCATTACATCGGTGCTTTCTGGTGAGCTTCGACATCACTTTATTCAGTTCACTATGATGGCAGGAATGCCTTGTTTTTCACATTCTTTCTTCAGGATAATTTGGCTTGCAACTGTTTGGATGATTTTGAAGGATATGAATATACATGTATTCCAAAATACGATTTCTAATCCTTTTACGCTTATTGAAAAGGTTCAACAACAGTCATTCTTCTGGTTGAAATCGAAACACGTTCCTATTGTTTATAACTATCATGAGTGGTGCAAACAGCCGCTTCTTTGCATGAGTGTTCCTGTAATATGTTACATTTTTATAAGGCCCTATTTATGTTACATTTTGTCCTATAATATAAAACAAATACTTAATCTTTCAAAAAACTAAAATAAAAATAAATACTCTATAAAAACATTAATTGATTCTCTCCTAAATGGTAAATATAAAACATGTACTCCTTCCAAAACAAAATATAAGCAAAGTGGCAGTTAAAAGATCAATGTACATGGTTAAAACTTTAGTCTAGATATATCAATTTTTTTACTACGTTTTTATTTGTATTTTATTACGAAGGAAGTAAAATAATAATAATTTTCAACAAAATTAATTCAACAATCAATTTTTTAAATTTACGTGTTTTTGTAAAAAAAAGTCATATATTTAAAGACAAAGATAATATAAGAGGAAAAAGTGAAACAAAATAGATAATCTAGTTTTTTGTTTGATCGAGTAATTTAGTGGTTAAACTTATCTTTTAAGATGAATAAATAGGATGTTCGAGATTCAAATCACGACTTTAAATATAATAATAAATTTGTCATGCTAAATAAGTTTTTTTTTTGTATCGAATATCCTCCGCGAGCAACTACAAAGACTAATCCTTCTACATTGTAGAACTCAAATGAGCGACAAACTCTCCATACGGCTGAATTCGAGTCTAAGATCTTGGTTAAACTAAAAGAGACCTTTTCCACTAAATGAGTTAGATTCATGGGAACAAAAATCTAGCTTTATTTTATTGAGTGAAAAATCGATAATCATAGTTAAAATTTATTTTTAATAAGATAGATCAACTTTATTTTATTTTCCTATTATATTCGAGACCGTAGCATTATAATCGATGTTTCATTTGGCACTAGACTTATTTTGAATGATACGTCACCAAATGTTCTTTCCTATAAACAAACACACATTCACATCTCTCTTTTACACCAACTTCTCATGAACCTTCCTCCTCTTTCTTATACTCACCCCCTTCCTCTGCATGCACCCCCACACCATCAACAACAACAATGGGTAATCTCTGCTCTCTTCTCAAACCAACCCAACAACAAAAACCACTTTCTTCTTCATCCAAAAAGCAACAACGTTACTCAGCTTCTTCAACAAGCCGCAGAGAGAAGAAGAAACTCGATGACGCTGTGATTCGAGAACAAGCTATAGCTGCTGCTTTGTTGTTTAAACAGCATCAACAGAATCAACAATTTGATCGATCAAGTTCGTTACGTTATCCAAATGGTGCTTCAAAGAGGAGTAATAATAATGGTAGTAATGTTTTGCCTCGTAGTTCTAGTTCTAGAGCTAGATCACTTACTGATCCTCTTCTTCAACCTCATCAACTTCTTCATCAGGTAATGTAAAACCAATGAAAATTGTTTTTTTTTTTTTGAAATGGGCCATTGTGAATTTTTGGAAAAAGTTTTTTTTTTTATGTGGGTTGGTTGATTTGGTTTTTTATGATCGTGTTGAAAATTTGGTTGATTTGGCGATTATAAATGTTGTGATTGGTTGTGTGTGCAAAATTGTTTTGGACAGTCTCCTAGAATCAATGAAAATTTCTTTTTTTGAAACGGGTCATTGTGAATTCTTGAAAAAATTGATTTTTTTATGCGGGTTGGTTGATTTGGTTTTCTTATGTTTGTGTTGAAAATTTGGTCAAATTTTGTGTTAGGGTGATATCTTTTTCTAGGACTAAAACCGAAATGATCTATATTTCCAGGGACTATTTGCATATTTAAGACTAATTTAGTTACTATACAAATGAATGAAAAATAGTTTTTTATTGGGTTATTGTGTATTTTGATTTTTTGGTTGGTTGGTTGATTTGGTTATTTTTTTATGATCATGTTGATTTGGTCAATTTTGGAGTTATGGAGGTTTTTGATTTTTAAGGCAATTATTAAAGCTATGGTTTTTTTTTTTTGACAAATATTGAAGCTATGGTTTTAAAATAGTTATGGTTTCTAATTTCTAATTTAAGGCCTTTATTGAAACTATGGTTTTAAAATAATTTGATCTTGATGGTGTGTTAATGGTTTCTTAGACCTAAAGCATAGAAGGAATTGGTGTGTTAACGTGTTATGACTCATGATCAGGTTTCTTAAACTTATAAAATCAGAAAAGTGTCTGCAATTAAAATAATCTGTTTGATAGATAACCATTGTTTATGTTATTAGTTCAATGAATCCAGACATTGTTGTGAAATAAGGTAACTTGTTAAATTCTGATTCATCGTCGTCGTGTAAAGTGTTAACAATTTCAACAAATCACAATCAGTTATATGTGTAATGTAAAAAGTAGTTGTAATTGAATAAAATATTTTTAATGATACAACGATTATGATTGATCGAGAATGTAACAAATCTTTATTGATTTTTTCAATTTTGGAGTTATGCAGAGTTTTGATTTCTATCTATCAGTTTTATATAATTTTTTTTTAAAATTTCCAAATTTGAAGCTATGGCTTTAAAATAATTACTTGATGAGGTTTATAGGATGGTGTACTTTCTTAGACCTAAAGTAGCTGATAGAATTCTAGAAGTTCTAGAAGGGATTGGTATGTTATGACTCATGATCAGGTTTCTTAGACTTGTAAAATCAGAAATGTATGGCTATTAAAATAATTTGTTTGACTTATATCCATTATTTCTGTTATTAGTTCAATGAATCAGAACATTGCCATGAAATAAAGTAACTTGTTTGATTTATACCCATTAATGCTACAATTAAAGTTCATTTTTGATACACGATCAATGTAAACAAATTTATACCGTCAACAAATTACAACCAATTATAATTTGACTCAGAAATTAAACTTTTTCAATGATCTAACAATTATGATTAATATTGTAAAATATATTTACACGGATGGTGTATATGAATTAAATCATTAATGTTACTAGTTCAAGATGGACTTGTACTGGCATGTGTTAGAGCCTTATTGGTGGCATTTGATATAGACTCTTAAATCATAAGTTTCGTTAAGAATAATGTGTTCAAGTCTTAAATAGTTTGAAGGCATTTGAATGAAAATGAGTTTTGACCTTTTGAAGTGTTTTTTACTAGAAGTTAAGTTTGGCTTTAAAGGTAACCTTGTTTTTGTCTCTTTGTTGTTACAATAGAGATGTCGAGGTTTCTAAAATGAGATTGAAACTCAGATGGAATCCAGTACTGTTTGTATGATTTGATGCTGTAAATGTAGCGTCGTTTTCTTAAATAAACAGTGTTGCATAAAACATGATATATTGTTAATACCTTAAAAGGTCTGCACATCATTCTGTATTTTCTTTAGCTTATACATGTAGGTTTTAAATTTGACAGGGTGTAAAGGTTGACGATCTTGAGACCAATCATTTTGTTCTTGTTCATGGAGGTGGCTTCGGGGCCTGGTGTTGGTACAAAACCATTGCACTTCTTGAAGAAAGTGGTTTTAAAGTAGCTGCCATAGATTTAACTGGTTCTGGAGTTCATTCATTTGATACAAACAACATTACAAGTCTGTCACAATACGTTAAGCCTCTTACCGACTTCCTTGAAAATCTTCCTGAAGGCCAAAAGGTACTTACCGTATTTCTTTCCAATTTGGCATATAATGGATTTTTTTATTATCTCTTTAATTTTGTGGCATTTGAGTTTTTGAGTGGGGTATGTAGGATATATGGCATTTAGCATATGTGATTTTTTTCCGATCAGTGCCATCTTATGTCAAAGTTATGGCTTTCGGATTCGAGTTCCACATAGTAAGAAAAGCACGAACTCCTGCAACCATTAGATCGGCTCCGTTGGATCTAAATCCAACAGTTCATGTTTTGAATTTAGGAAATTGGATTCAGAATATCAATTTGGAACACGGGCCTTCTGATCTTGATCCAACGATGTCGGTTTCTTGACTGCTGCAACTGCATCATCTTTTACTGCAAATCCATGACTTTTTTTACTAGACTTCTCTGTCTTTACCCCTACATATATACGTGGTACACGTGCACGCGTTGGGTTATGAAAAATGTTAAGTTGTGTGCAAGATGTAGTGGATTTATGTCTTCCACCATAGAGAAGACATTAAAGGAGACACCATGAAAGTTTTTGAATATGCATTTTAAAAATAGAGTGAATATTTCTGAAAAATTCATCGATTTTGGTGTTTTCGAAAATGCATTCTCTCTAGTTTGCTTCCATTTTCTCTCTAACACAATTAAAAAGAAAAGTTCATAACTGACTGTTATTATAACCACAACATACACAGTAAAATTTGAAAAAAAATATTCCTTACATTTTGTTCTTACTTTCTATCTGCTTCTTTATGAAGGTGATCTTGGTTGGACATGATTTCGGTGGGGCATGTATATCCTATGCAATGGAGTTGTTTCCACTTAAGATTTCCAAGGCCGTATTTATTGCTGCAGCAATGCCAACTAACGGACAAAGTACTCTTGATATCGTTTCACAACAGGTTTTCCATCTCTCCCTAGCATTACGAATTTACTATAGTTTCTTGTAAAATTATAACATCACATCACTCTCCTTTGGAGAATGAGTGTATTTTAGAAGGGATTGAGATTGAATACAAAGATAGAGGCTGTCATATAAATGAAGAATTCTTGTAAACATTTACTGATGATTTGATCGTTCCTATCTGTTGCAGGCAGGATCAAATGATCTCATGCCACAAGCTCAGAAGTTTTTGTATGCGAATGGAAATGATCACCCTCCCACTGCTTTTGATCTGGACAAGTCATTGTTAAGAGAGTTGTTATTCAATCTAAGTCCTACCAAAGTAAGTAGTAGTATACATTATTATTATTTTTCTTTTTTTTTACGCATTCAACTTTCGAGAGCCTTATTTTATCGTTTTTTTAGAGGTAGGGGCATGCTTGTACTTTTGGTTAATTATTTTTTGTTTGTAGTTTATATAAACTTGAATTTTACAAGCTTTATATACTTCTATTATTGCAAATTAACTGGACATATACATAACACATTGATCCCACTTCAATAACAACTCATTAGGGACAAATTTGCCAGTCATTACAATTGTGCAATGACTATTTACTGGCAAATTAGTCCCTGTTGTGGTGCTATTGATGTAAGATGAATGTGGAGGTACCACATACTTGGGTTAATGTGCCATGTTATAGTCCCTATCAGTAAAGGTTAATAGAGGGACCATTTTCAGCGACACCTTACAATTTCATGGATGTATTTGCCAATTCACAAAATTTAAGGTCTATTTTGTCCGATGCTTAAAGCTTTGAGGACTAATTTTCCTATCACTATGTGATGAAATCTTTTATGTTAGATGTTTCTTCCTTTTTAATAGTTTGGGATAGTGCTTATATCAGTTTTCCTTAACCATCATTGTTTGTTCATTTGTTCTTTAAATACAGGACGTTGCATTAGCATCTGTTTCGATGAGGTCAGTACCATTCGCACCAGTTTTAGAGAAACTTTCCCTTTCAGACGCGAAATATAGAACAGTGAGGCGGTTTTATATAAAAACTCTTGAAGACAATGCCATACCTACTGCACTGCAAGAAAACATGATAAATGCAAGCCCTCCCGAAAAGGTTTTCCATTTAAAGGGCGCCGATCATTCTCCTTTTTTCTCAAAGCCTCAAGCTCTTCATAAATTATTGGTAGAAATCTCAACAATCCTTTGAGAGAAAATTCATTACCTAATTTGTTTGGGAAGCTTCTTCACACTAAAGCTTCACTAGCAAGAATTTTTAATGTATAGTTACTTTATCATGAAAGAGTATTGTGTGCAAGTTACAGGTTTCCTTCTTCCCCTTCTTTTTTGGAGTTCGAATTAGGAAAACTAGCTTGTATCTTCAACTTATATGTAGCACCGACACTTCACATTGAAGACTTGTTCGATGTCCGACACATGCCATATTTTGACATAAGAGAGACACATGTGGTTGATTGCATTCAATTATTTATATTTTGACATAAGAGAGACACATCTCAACAGATCAGTATTAGTGTTGTGTGTCTGGTATTTATGACTGTAACAGTGTTTCATGCCCTCAACTCATAACAGGCATTTCTTGCAACAAAAAAATTGCTACATTGCTAGTGTTACTTGTAAAAAAAGGCCAAAGTTTGATGATTAATAAAATTACAAGTAACCCTTAAATTAGAGAAAAACTTGCCACTAAAAAATACTCAAATATAAGTAAAATTCGTTATTTTTAGAGTATAGATTTTTTTATTCACCATCAAAGGTTATTTTGAATATTTGATCAAATTGATATTTTTTATTTGCGTAGAGATCAAATAGGTTTATTTTTGTAAGGTCCAATTTGGACTTTATCATGTCTCGCGGACAATTTAGTAAGCTAGATGTCTCGCGGACAATTTTAAGATTAGTCTCATAGCAGAACCAATGGATCTTAGATAGGACTGTCACAATCAAATTTGAAGTCTGACTATCATAATAAAAATAAACCTCTAATAAAATAAAAACACAAAATTTTGTTCTACTTATGAATGGTAGTAGATATGGCGATTAGTATATGATTGAGTTGCATTGTTTCTAGACATATTTTGCTGGAATTTTTGTTATTTTGTGGGTTAAAAGTGATGAGAATAGAAAATGATGATGCTATTGACATTAACAATGAAAAAAATAACAGGTTACACACTCATCCGTCACAATCTTCCTCTGTGAGTCATTAGGAAATTACTCTTCTCCCATTTGTCTTTGTTCATTCACATGCCTACGTGAGTTAACTCACATTGAAAAATGACCAGCTTAAGTTAACTTACGTTGAAAAAGCCGAGTGTGAGTTAGCTCACGTTCATCATAATTAAAGGAATGGGTAATTTTGAAAGGAAGAAGAGCAATTTTCTAGTCACTATTGTTTCTTTTATGGGCTTTGAACTTGAAAATGGTGGGTTGTACTCATTACATTCAGACCTTTACTTTTCCCACCTTATGCCCTTCTTACATAGGCCTTGTAAAAATTACAAAATAGCTCTTCAGAAAACGTAACCCGAAAATGTGAAATCTTGTCCGGATTACATATTCCGGACAGCTTCGAAGTATAAAATGAAGTTCACCCCACATTGCTAGTGTTACTTGTAAAAAAAGGCCAAAGTTTGATGATTAATAAAATTACAAGTAACCCTTAAATTAGAGAAAAACTTGCCACTAAAAAATACTCAAATATAAGTAAAATTCGTTATTTTTAGAGTATAGATTTTTTTATTCACCATCAAAGGTTATTTTGAATATTTGATCAAATTGATATTTTTTATTTGCGTAGAGATCAAATAGGTTTATTTTTGTAAGGTCCAATTTGGACTTTATCATGTCTCGCGGACAATTTAGTAAGCTAGATGTCTCGCGGACAATTTTAAGATTAGTCTCATAGCAGAACCAATGGATCTTAGATAGGACTGTCACAATCAAATTTGAAGTCTGACTATCATAATAAAAATAAACCTCTAATAAAATAAAAACACAAAATTTTGTTCTACTTATGAATGGTAGTAGATATGGCGATTAGTATATGATTGAGTTGCATTGTTTCTAGACATATTTTGCTGGAATTTTTGTTATTTTGTGGGTTAAAAGTGATGAGAATAGAAAATGATGATGCTATTGACATTAACAATGAAAAAAATAACAGGTTACACACTCATCCGTCACAATCTTCCTCTGTGAGTCATTAGGAAATTACTCTTCTCCCATTTGTCTTTGTTCATTCACATGCCTACGTGAGTTAACTCACATTGAAAAATGACCAGCTTAAGTTAACTTACGTTGAAAAAGCCGAGTGTGAGTTAGCTCACGTTCATCATAATTAAAGGAATGGGTAATTTTGAAAGGAAGAAGAGCAATTTTCTAGTCACTATTGTTTCTTTTATGGGCTTTGAACTTGAAAATGGTGGGTTGTACTCATTACATTCAGACCTTTACTTTTCCCACCTTATGCCCTTCTTACATAGGCCTTGTAAAAATTACAAAATAGCTCTTCAGAAAACGTAACCCGAAAATGTGAAATCTTGTCCGGATTACATATTCCGGACAGCTTCGAAGTATAAAATGAAGTTCACCCCACATTTTACAGTTTCACATTTTTACTCCCCCCCCCCCCCCACTCTTCCCAAATTCCGAACTGCAAAAATTTGTCGAAAATTGGAGTTTTCTTGCTCAAAAGGATCGCATTTCAACCATTGACAAACATCAAAAGGAAAGTTAATTTTTTTAGGCCTGATACTGACCTTCTGAAAACCTGATTAGGCCTGCTAGCCTGTTTAAAAACCGATTTCATAGAAACATCTTTAAATAAGTAATGTGATCTAAGGTTAAATAGACTAACGAGCTAATAGATCAATGATATTAAACTCTTTTTTGATATTTAACATGAAGTTTTAGAGAACTTTACTATATATTATATCATATTTCAATTCTAATTTATAATAACACATTTAAATATGCTAAAAAATAAGGTAAACTAATAAGCTTAAATTAAATTAAAGAATGACAAATTTATAATTTAATTCAAAATAGAGTATATAAATCAGGCACGGATGTAGGTGAGGTCAATTGGGGTCACTTGACCCCACTCTTTGGTTTCTCTTTCACCTAAATATAACATGATTTTATATCTTGACCCCACTTTAAATATTATGTTGACCCCACATAACCAAACTAATACATTAGAGGTAAAACAATGTCATATTTGTAATTTTATTTTAAATTATATTTGGTAAAATTTAATATCGTCTAGTCACTATTATAAACAAAATTCAATATTTTAGATTCATTCATTAAATGATGTATGTGATCTATAATAAAGATCATATACTTTCTACTACAAAACATTGGCCTTTAAGTTTTAACTTTCAAAAAAATGATTGATTTTTCATAAAAATGGTTGTTCAAATAACACAACTCTACTAACATAGTGTTGTAAGATTTTTTAATGAATGGTCTTGATTTTTGTGTTGATGTTTCTTCTGTTTTGTTAACACATTAAGAGAATATTTAAAAAAATCCTAGAGAACAATTAGGATTCAAGTGTCTTTAATTTTTTTATTTTTTTTATATTACTTAAAAAATATATAAATATTTATATAATCTATTGTTTACCGCTTAACATTAATGATGTCATCATTTATATATTTTTATATAAATATCTATAGTAAATAATTTCGACCTCACTTATTAAATTTTTTGGATCCGTCCATGTATATAATATAATAATCAATAATATTATTTATATTTACTTAAGTAGGCCGACCTAATAGGCCTAAAAGGCTTTTCTAATAGCCTATGACCTGACCTTTTAAGCTAAATAGGCTTATCAAAAAGCCTAGACCTTTATTGTTTAAGAAAAAAGCCTATCCTAGCTTGATCTGTCGTAGGTTAGGCTGTAGGCCTCTGTAGGCCGGCCTGACCTATTCCCATCCCTATCCCTAGTTACATTTAAAAAAAGGCCAAAGTTTGATTATTAATAAAATTACAAGTAACCCTTATTGATTAGAGAAAAACATGCCACTAATAAGTAAATCATATGGCAACAGTAAAAGATAAGGAAAATGCATAGGCAAGTTTCAAGGAAGAAATCTGATGTTGTATTTTTAGGCTGTTTTTCACAATATTTTTGCATGTCACTCGAATAATATTAAGATTTTGTACAATTATTGTGCTTTACAGTTGAAGAAAGCTGAGATGTTGTGTTTTGTTTTGGCCTATCATTCTTATGATTAATGGTCATTGATGATTGTGTTGCTATTTGGGAATGCCTCCGGTGGTGGTTTTAAGAATTATAATAGGGGAAAAATTAAAAGTATTAGAAGCCTCAAATGTGCGTTAAGTTACATAAACCCTTTTTTTTTAATGAGAAGTAACAGAAACATGAGCACTTATTTAGTCACTAAAAAGTAAAACATAGTTGGCACTCAAAAATTTCAAGATATGATCAAACAACATATTTTATGCTGTGCAAAAATTATTTAGTTTTACATTATATATGTTTACACTATACTTACATATATAAAAGGGTGTTCCATGTAACTGCTAAATATAAATTTTGAAGTTTTGGCATGAATATGACCGCGTTCTTTGATTCCCAATCCCAGAGAAAGGCTGTTCTCGAGTACCTAGCCTCGCTGATACTGTGCTCTCTTTGTAGGTGTGCGATCTCGTGAAATGCAGGTCACTCCATTCATCACTCATATATGTCCTATCTTCTTCACTCATTACCAATTGCAATGCAAACTCTAAACCCCCAACCACTTGACTCATTGAGGGTCGTTGAGTCCCATCATCATGCAAACAACTTAACGCCAACTTGCAATAATATTTCAAGCACTCATCTATGATAGAATCCCTTACGAATGGATCGACTATTTGTTCAATTGCAACACCTTCATCGTAACATTTTTTAAACCAACAAACTAGACTAGCCGTATTCTTATCCAAATCACGAACCAAAGGCGGTCTAGCACACAACACCTCGAGAAGCACTACACCGAACGAGTACACATCAGATTTTAGAGTTAGTCTTTGGAGCATATAGTATTCAGGATCCAAATATCCAAGGCTCCCCTTCACCATCGTGCTGACATGGGTAGTTGATATCCCTGTCGGTCCCACCTTGGATAACCCAAAGTCGGAAACCTTAGCCACCCATTTGTCATCCAACAATATGTTGGTGCTCTTCACGTCACGGTGTATTATCTTCTGTTTCACCTCAATATGAAGATAATTCAGCCCCCTCGCTGCACCCAAAAGAATCTCAAGCCTCTGCTTCCACGATAGGGGCTGGTTATTTGAATCATAAAGATATTCACAAAGAGTACCGTGCTGCATGAACTCATAAACCAGAATCATCTCTGTGTCGTCGTTGCAATATCCCACAAGGGACACCAAGTGAATGTGACGAAGTTGGGAGAGCAATTCGATCTCGTTTATGAACTCGTTGGCACCTTGTTGGGAGCCTGATTTAAGGCGTTTTATCGCAACAAGTGTGGATCCATCGACACAACCTTTGTACACGTTGCCAAACCCTCCAACTCCGATGATGACATCATCATCAAAGTTGTTTGTGGCCGCTTTGATCTCTGCAATTGTAAAGTAGCGACACAAATGGGGCGGCAGAGATGATAACTCTATGTTCTTTTTTTTCGACGAATTATCTGCCGTGCCCTTGTGAAACCTTCTCCTTAGCCAAAAAATAGTGATACCTGCAACAATTGCTAGCACAAGGCCGGAAATTGCAATAACAACAACAAAAGTTGTGGTGATCTTAAATTTTTTTGAGGATTGGGTTGAAAATTCTTGATGCTGGGGAGATAGTTCAATGAATTTTGATATTTGCCCTGCGAGATTATTTTTATCACTTATTTTCAAAATCTCGATTCCATTCAATATGACATCACTGTATGATCGTTGAAGCTTGATTGAAAGATTAACTCTTTCAATTTGAGAGCTTCCATTTTGAGAGTACATAGTGACAGCATAATCCTTATGAACAGGAATCATACGAGCACCAGCCCATCTAATGACATCAGCATATTTTTCAGCAAAAGTATCATCTATTAAAATCTGAAAGACTCTATCACCATTATTCTTGATACGCGGATCAAACTCACAAAAATGTAACCTTACCATGTAAGTAAAAGCAGAATCAACTTCAAAATTCCAAGTTACATTATAATCCTCTGTCTCATACTTTCCGTAACTTCTTGCAGTTAAGTATACAGCCTCTGGTGCAGTGTAATTTGGAATGGTGTTGCTTGAATAGTTGAGATGCTCTCCAAAATTACTTGATAAACTATATGGATATTGTGACTCCAAGTAAGAATAATCGTATTCCCAATTACGAAACATACCTGTATCTTGGTTTGGTGGAGCTTGATTTACACCAACGTTGACTCTATAAACTGTTTCCAAAGCTTTGTCGTTAAGAATTTGGTAATCTGTGGTCTTGAGGCTAAGGAAATTTAAATGATAATCAGGGTCATTGAGGTTAGTGTAATAGAGAAAAGAAGGCATTGAAACAATCTCAATTCCGTTGATGAAAGCATAAGCGTTTGATTGATTTGTGAATTTGGGAATGAAAGTTATGTTTAGGTTCTCACCTGGTTCCTTTGTGATGCAATATTCTTTGGTAATCGTCTTGTTATCGTTTTGAAGCCAAAGTAAGGGGTTAAAGTCTTTAAGAAGGGTAATGTTGTTTCCTACTTTGACTGTGAAAAGGGCGTTGGAGGTTTCAAAGTTTTGATAGGATGTCGGGTAAAAATGGAGGCGAAGAAAAAAAGTATTGCCAACGCCGTCAATGTCAATAACGCTACTAGGAAATGAGACTGTGAAGTTCGAAAAAGAAAGTCGTGCGGAGGAAAAAGGAATGCGTTTAACCAAATCAAAGTTAGGAATATCTTTGGTTTTGACAGATGAGAAATCAGTGTGTGGTTCAATGATTGAGAACAATTTGGTGTCATCAATGTCCCCAACCCAAGTTCGATTTTCAAAGATAGTATCTATGGAGTGACCACAATTCAAGGCTAAAATATCATATGAGCAGTCAACTATTTGAGGGAATAAAAGATGGAGAAACAAAATACTAGATAGTAAGGTGATTTCACTAGGAACTATGTTCTTTAGAGAGTTGGCTATAACTAAAGAATTTTTGTTGAAGTATGCCATGCAAGAAGTTGCATTTATTGAGGGGGAACGTGTATTGGACGGGAAAATAATGATCCAACTTTCAACATCATAATGACAATAGTGTTTACTTAAATTATTTTCCTATAGTGGAATTTATAATTTTTAAGCTAAAGTTTTGGGTTCGAAACCTTGTAGATAACTTAATTGAAATAAGAGACTCGGGTTAACGATGAAATATTCTTTCTATCAAAAAAGTATGCAAATGCATGTGCTTGTTGATTTAAACAAAAAATACATGTGGTTGTTTTGGTGTATTATTTTTTTAATTCATTATGGTTTAAATGAAAATTGTAAATGAAAGATAGAGGTAAAAATATATAGTATAATATATGATATCCTAAATTTGATATTCATATAATAAAATTGTAGCCATGGAATAGGGAATTATTTTGTAAATGAAAATGTAATAGAAGATAGGGGAATTACTAAGAAACAACCCCAACAGGGATTGGCAAATAAATTAGTCACAACTTTGAAATCGTCAAACTTTCATTGGAAGATAGGGACATTTTGAGATAAACGAATGAGTGGTCGGAGTACACTTGAGCATAGAAAAATCTATTAAAAAATGCTCAATCCAACCTCATTTATAAGAAAAAAAGGATTTTTAGATTTATTGAATAACTAGTGTATCAAGTCTATTTATAGGTCAAATACATTGATTATTTAATGAATATAAAAAGTTTTGATTATAAATGTGACCGGAGGAAGTATGTTTCAAGTTGGTTGGAATTAGACAAATAACATTTTCTTTTTTCTTTCTTTCTTTGATTCCTTTTTATTTGTCTTTTCTCTATAATTTCTTGGTACCCTTTATTTATTCTATTGGAGTATGTATAGGTTTTTTCACACACAAAAAAGTACGTGTAGTTCAGTAGAAAAGGAAAATTCATTTTAAACGAAAAAAGTAAATTAAACGGTTTATATAATTCAACACGAAGGAGAGAAAGTGATGTAATAACAGAGAACAAGTAATAAACAGATCCAACTTCTTTTTTTTCCTACAACCAAATATAAATCCCACCATGAAAATTTTGGATCAAAATAAGAGCGCATAAAACTCACACACCAAGCAACGATTCCTCCAACCATTGTTTTCTTCATTCCTACATACATTTATGCGAGTGGTTCGAGATCGGTAACTTGATTGAAAGTGGCTCAAGGGTTCTGGTACAAATATTAGGGCACCTCCGGTGCAGGATTTCCAACACTGAGTTTGCCAAGATGGCAACTCAAAGGAGCAATTATGACTGGAGTTTGCTACTGGCGAAAATGCCTTGTTGTTTGAATGAAAGTTACTTAGGAATTAAATGAAAAATATTAAAGAGGCCAATTAATTTGCAAGATATAGTTTTAGACCAAATATAAGTTCTTTAGAGTTCACTATTAAAAATGAGCGATCTAGTTGTTTTAAGATATAATATGGCAAAATAAGAATCCCTAAATAACATTTGGTAGAATTCACAACATGAAATGCTTTTAGAATTTGGATTGAGCTGCCAAAATCAATTCAAAAATGAGATACGTTTCCACTTGTAAACACATGTTCAAATCATATGTTATCCAACGTAGGACACTTGACACCGCTCTCATTGTATATGATCCTTTTGGTTCTCAGCAAAAAAAACTATGATACCCATTACAAATGCTAGCACGAGGTCTGAAATTGTAATGACAAACAACAATACTTGATACGGGGGAGATAGATCGATGATTTTTGATATTGGTCCTGCAATATTCCCATCTACATAATATAATAAATACTCTCTCCGTCCTAAATTGTATGACGTTTTGGGCATTTCACACATATTAAAAAATGCAATTAATATTGTGTGGAAAAAAAATATTATGAGTTGTTTTACAAAATTGTCCTTAATAAATAATATGAGAAATATAAATGAAAGAATTGAAAAAAGAGAGTAATAAATAATTAAGATTATAATAGTAAAAAATAATATTAATGTTGCATTGATATTGTAAAACGACATATAATTTGGGACAATTTTATCCCTAAAGCAACATATAATTTGGAACGGAAGGTGTATACACAATATGCTATGCATGCTAAAAGTCACCTAGATAATAACATGCAATAGTGGATATCAAGGGTAGACGAAGACTTGATGAAGACTTTACAAAGTCTTTGAATAAATAATGCCATGATAAATTAAAAATATGGTGATACATAATAAGAAAAAAACTACAGATTGACCATTTTGTCACTACTTAGCTAGTTGAGGACTGGGGTGGCACTGAGCACGGGCCGAAAGGCGGTAGCCCAGGACACCATAATTTTAGGGGCACCAAATTTTGTTTTATTGCCTACATATATGTATATATCTATACTATATATAAAGAAAACTACCCCTTTCAGCACTTTTGGGTTGAAATTTTCTTTCCAAAAATACCCTTAATTTTCAATACAAATAACACATGTAACAAATAGATAAGAATAAATTTAAATATTAAAATAAATGTAACATACACGATATGAATATACGTATATATGTTTTTTTTCCTTTATCATTTAAAAAATATAACAAACTAGATGAGTGTATTTATACTTACTTTTTTATTATCTCAATTATACCCTTAAACAACTTTTTCTATAATAAAGATTGTTGTTCATGTCATTAAAAAAAACTACAAACATTTATATTTTTACTTTTAATCAAAACCAAAATTTCATAAAAAATAAATATCGTTCATAATTTTCAAACGTTAGCGCAATAAAAAGAAGGGAAAGACGGGCACGAAGTGCCCGTTTTTCGCTAGTACTCCCATAATAAAAATGTAAAATACTAGTTGCTGATAGAATTATAGGAGCACTACAAGGTCAAAACTAATAAATGACGTGATTAAATGAAATATAGAATAAAAACAGTTAATTACTTGTACCAAAAAATATTAATTATATCCATTATTATAACAACTAAAAGCAAGTGAAAAGTCAAATTGGGGCACTAAAAATAAAAGTTTAAAATATGGTTTTGGTCTCTGCAAATATGCTTAGTTTTGTGTTTAGTCCCTGTAAAATTTCTTTTTTGTTTTTGATCCCTGCAAAATATTTTACTTTTGAAAATAGTCCCTAGAGAGGGACTATTTTCAAAAGTAAAATATTTTGCAGGGACCTTTTCCAAAATCAAAAGATTTTGCAGGGACTATTTATCTAATAAATGGGTTCAGTCATCATGTGCCACATGTGCAAATCATCACAAAAGTGGGGCCAGAGACCAAAACCAAAACGAGACATGTTTGCAGGGACCAAAAACAATTTTTTTTTACAGGGACTAAAACCAAAACTTGGTATATTTGCAGGGACCAAAACCATATTTTAACCAAAATAAAATAATGATATGGAATGTTATGAATAATATAGAGTTAGATTTTTTTTCCTTTTCATATTAACACTCTAAAGTCACAATATTTTACTTAGTTTATGAGTATATTTTCTTTCTACTCTCATCCTCTATGTTTAATTTAATCTCTCCATCTCAATTTGTAAACAAAAAACATCTCTCCGTCTCAATTTTGCTACAGTTTACACAAGAACAAAGAAATGCCAAAAACATAAGTGCGGTATGCCATTGATCATAACTTCATAAGATACGAGTAGGTGCCAATTGCAATTGCCAAACAATTTATTTGTTATTCAATAATAGACTTTTCATAAATCAACAAGCTCATTTATTTATTTATAAGATGTTAATTTTATGATTTTTCACTTTAACAACAAGTTTGATTTAGTGCTCGAAGACTTTTGTAACAAATTGCCTAGAAAACACTTGTTTGGTCATCTAAAACGGAAAAGAAAGAAACAAATTGAAATTAATGTTGAATCTCAAAAGGATGCTCTCCATGTTTTTGGCAAAGATTATAGAAAGAGATCTCTTTATAATTGTTTATGTTGTGATGATATAAACATTTAATTACTATCCTTGTATGTTGTTTTGATAAACATGTTGTCTTTTGTTAGTTAAACTTGTCGAATGAAGCCTAGACTCTGGAGCATCGACCCTAACTTATAACTAATTGGTTCATATTTTAAAGATTCATATTTGTGTTCTTCTTGCACAATGTTATATGAAATGTTTAATAATCTTTCCGTTCATTTCTCTCAATTTTATCTTTTTTGTGGATTTTGTTTTTTACGGGCACCACTCTCTTGATTCGTCTAAGGCATCCAAATTTAAAGGACCGGCTATGATTGACGACCATTGACTTGATTACAGAAATATACTAGGTATAAATTAATTTTGTTTACAATAATCGTTCTATTTTTTTTTTATAGATTCAATTCATGGGAGATTATTCTTGTTTTTTTTGTTATCATTTTATCAATACGAAGTTTCCACCACCGGTGATTAATCTCTATCGTAGAATTTGTGGGACGTATAAGTTGACTTCTCCCATTGTAGCTGAATTTTTTCTATTCGTAAGAGCCGATGATCGAACCCTTGACCACTTGGGCCAACAATGGTTGGTCACTAATGATAACTCTATTCGAGTGTTACAAGACATTAAATATGCGTATCTCTCTCAGCCGGAATTTAAATCTTGGTTTGGTATATTGTGAGAGTCTAATCTATTTTGTTAAACCCAACCCACTCTAGTTGGTAATCTAACACATCTAATAAATTTATTAAAGGCTTAAATGCGCTTTTCACCCCATATGTTTCAAAAAATTGCGATTTTGGCCCCCTTATAAAAAAAAAATGGATATTTTGACCCCCTAACTTTTGACCCTCTTTTGAATGGTTTATTTTATGCAAATTTCTCAGTCTCTGATGGTGTAAACTGGCATGGGGATAAAAGGATGTTGATAAGTGGAGTCCAAACTTGCATGATGTCCAAACTGGCATGATAAATGGAGTCCAAACTGATAAGTGGATTCTTCTTTAGGGGGACCAAAAGTTACACCATGCCAGTTTGGAATCCATTTATCAACATCCTTCTATCCTCATGCCATTTTACACCATCAAAGACTATGAAATTGTCATAATCTCCATCAAAATCAGCTAATCAAAAGAGGGCCAAAAGTTAAGGGGTCAAAATATCCATTTTTTTTATAAGTGGGCCAAAATCGCAACTTTTTAAAACATAGGGGGTGAAAAGTGCATTTAAGCCTTTATTAAATGGATCATATATTTAACTTCATAATTCAATCATACTACAACGTTATTGGATCTGCAAATTTTATTTGTTTATTAATTCATAGATGTAAAAGTTTCTCATACCATATACTAAAAAATAGATATCAATTCTTTTAAAACTATAATCAGATCATCATAATATATTCAATTAATCAAACATATGAAGGCCTAACTTAATAGAAAATTCAAGATATGATCAAACAACATCTTTTCGCTAAGTGCTAAAATTATTTAGCTTTGATATTACATTACTCTATACATATATAAAGTGGTGTTCCATATTAACTACTAAATATAATCTTTGAAGTTTTGACATGAATACGATCGTGTTTTTTGATTCCCAATCTCAGAGAAAAGATGTTCTTTAGTACTTGGCCTCGTTGAGATTGTGCTCTCCTTAAAGGTTTGGGATCTTGCGAAATGCATACCACTTCCTTCATCACTCATAAATTGCGAGAACCGTATGCCTTTTATGCAGGTCATATCTTTTTGGGTCGTACCAACCTCGCTATCTTCCTCACTAACCACCAATTGCAACGCAAACTCTAAACCCCCAACCACCTGACTCATTGAGGGTCGTTGAATTCCATCATCATGCAAACAACTTAACGCCAACTTGCAATAATATTCCAAACACTCACCCATGATAGACTCTCTTAGGAATGGGTCCACTAATCGTTCAATCGCCACACCTTGTTCGTAGCATCTTTTGAACCAACAAACTAGACTAGCTGTATTCCTATCCAAATCGCGAACCAAAGGTGGCCTAGCACACAACACTTCAAGAAGTACCACACCGAACGAGTACACATCTGATTTTAGAGTTAGCCTTTGGAACATATAGTACTCAGGATCTAAATACCCCAAGCTTCCCTTTACCATCGTGCTGACGTGGGTAGTCGATATACCTGTCGGTCCCACCTTGGATAACCCAAAATCAGAAACCTTAGCTATCCATTTCTCATCCAACAATATGTTGGTGCTCTTTACGTCACGATGTATTATCTTGTTCTTCACCTCTGTATGAAGATAATTCAGCCCTCTAGCTGCACCCAAAAGAATGTCAAGCCTCTGCTTCCATGGTAGGGGCTGGTTATTGGAACCATAAAGATACTCACAAAGAGTACCGTGCTGCATGAACTCGTAGACCAGAATCATCTCTGTCTTCTCGTTGCAATATCCCACAAGGGATACCAAGTGAATGTGGCGAAGCTGGGAGAGCAACTTGATCTCGTTCATGAACTCATTGGCACCTTGTTGAGAGCCCGACCTGAGGCGTTTTATCGCAACGGGTGTGGATCCATCGATGAAACCTTTGTACACATTGCCAAACCCTCCAACACCGATGATGTTTTCATCATCGAAGTTTTTTGTGGCTGCTCTGATCTCCGCGAATGTAAAGTAGCGGCACAAATAGGATGGTAAAGTTACCGAACCTTCTTTCTTTGTTTTCCACAAACTTTCTTTCATTTTAATAGGAGATTCAAATCTTCTTGTCCTTCTAACGAAAACTATTATTCCCACAGCAAGAAATGTGAGCAAGAGAGATGAAACTCCAACTATGACTATGGTTGGCTTCTTGGACTTTGATTTTTGATTTTGAGTTGATAGTATAATGTGTTTGTTGGGATTCAAACCAGCGAGATTGTTATATTTATCACTAATTTTGAAAATCTCAATTCCATTCAACATGACATCACTGTATTTTGTAATGATAGTGTATGGTGCTCGTTGAAGCTTGATTGAAAGATAAACTCTTTCAATTTGAGAGATTAATCCCTCCATAGACACAACATAATCCTTATGAACAGGAACCACACGAGCACCACTCCACCCTATCACATCCGCCTTTTCCTCAACCAAAGTGTTATCTATGAAAATCTGAAAGACTCTATCACCATTATTCTTGATACGCGGATCAAACTCACAAAAATGTAACCTTACCATATAAGTAAAACCAGAATCAACTTCAAAATTCCAAGTTACATTATAATCCTCTGTTACATACTTTCCGTAACCTCTTGCAGTTAAGTAAACAGCTTCTGGTGCAGTGTAATTTGGAATGGCATTGTTTAAATAGTTTAGATGATCAAGTCCAAAAAAACTTGATACACTATATGGATATTGTTTCTCCAAGTAACGAGGATAATCATTTTCCCAATCACGAAACATACCTGTATCTTGGTCTGGTGGAACT